>OX382181.1:2004363-4404363 GCA_947507545.1 Clistopyga incitator | reverse complement strand
TTCTCCAGCTTGAATAACTAACAATAATTGTTATACAAAAATCATAACGATGGTTATAAAAATTATTTTTCTTTGTATTCGCAAATTCATCTATATCGTATAATTATTTTAGAAGAACCTTTACGTTGCAAATACTTATTTTTGCAAATGCAAAAATGTTTGCCTTACACAAACGAATTTCCAAAAATTCCAATCATTAAAATCAGTTCATTAGTTTATTTAGAAAAAAAACGGCGTCAAGTACAAGTTTTTAATTTATTTTTGAAGTATACAATTTTAATTGTATTGTTGTACAATTATAGCTTTATGGGCGTTTGACCCACATTTTTTAGTTTTTCCATTAAAAAATATTTTTAACTTCATCAATGTGAACAATACGTCATAAAATTAATTTCCAAGTGACTTGATTCTCTCAAAGTGTGGCACACGCTGACCCTTATCGACAAGAAATAATATTTGTGGTACACAACGTTATTATCTTCATTTTTCTCAACAGTGACAAGTGCACAAAGGAAACAGGACAAATTTAGCGACGCGAGGAGAATCAATTGTGAAGGAGCGACAAAAAAAATCTTAAGAACGAATAGCAACATCGACGAGTTGCTTTGTGTGTGTCTCAGTGTGAGAAGTTCTATGCAAGCCTTTGTGTGACTGTCCAAGGACACCGCCCTTTTTTATATTGTGGATATAGATTGTGATATTCGTTGCTTTTCTTTTGTAGGAAAAAGAATAATACACGATACAGTCAAGTTTTAAAAATATTCCTAATAATTTTTTACCATTGATTATAAATTTCTTAAACGTTATTTTTCATTCCTAAAAATGACAGTTTTATATAATTCTGCAAGATAAATAATAAACGATGAATATTATCGTGAATAAAAATTATAAAATTTCGTTGACACCACATTAGATATTCTGTACGTCACGAGAAGAATATTCTATTCTCACAGAATCGACCCGTTAAAGTTCATCGCCTAGACTAGCCGTACGGTTTCAATTTACTGACGCTTCCTTGCGCTGAGCTCTTCCGCATTCTATGTCGCTCATCCACAGCATTATTATTATTATTATTATTATACTGAGTGTGCATTGACATGTAACAGTGAGTTGCAACAAACTCTAATTCCATCCGCCCATCATGGGGATATATAACAAGATGGTTATAAAAAGTCGTTTGTAGGGGTGTGAAAAGCAACGCAGAAGTGAATAGAAAATAGTTAGACTTATGTTAACGTGTAGAGCCAATTTAGTGGCATGCACTAAACCATTGACTTCATTTAGAATTCAAGTGTAATTTGTGACTAAATAAAAACATATCAATATCATTAGAAACACTTGGAACATTGATTTGTAATAATAAATAGAATTTAAAAAAATTCCTGATAAATTGGTGGACAAATGCATAAAAATAATTTTTCCAAAACTTCCAATTAAAAAAAAAAGATTTCTTACAGTCTTCCATTTTCAAGTTTTTCCACATTTTGAGAATACTTTTAATCTTTTCGTATGAAAACCATGATTAATTTAACAATAAAAAAGATAGTTGCATTTTTTCTTGAATCTTTGTAAAAAATACCCCAGAACTTTTAGTTCTAAATCACCGTGGAAACATTTCTTCAAAAAATCTTTCCCGTATGTGTGTGTGTGTGTGTGCATCGCCATTCAACATAGATAACCACCGGCTCTAATTCCAATCCGCCCATCACGACGATGTAATAACCAGACGGTTATAAAAAGTTGTCTGCCGAAGTGCGAGAAGCAATGCAGAGGTGGATAGAGGAAATGGTGAGAGTGAGTAATGCCGACGTGTAGAGCGAGTACAGTGGTGAAGGTAATCGGATTTGCCTCTGGTACTCTACGGTGAGAGTGCCAGAGTTGTCGTTCAATCAGGGCGGTTCATGGTGTGTTCGGGCTCGCCTTTCTCTACCTCTCTGTGTCTCCGGGCAGCACAGCGAGCGCTACGAGCTGCTAACCGAGTCAGAGAGCAGAAAGGCAAAAGGAGAGAGACAAGCGCACCAAGAGCACCTCTCAATTTTATAGTAGGCTAGGTACTAATGAAGCGACGAGCCCCTATCAGCTTCAGCTAGTCCTCTAATATACCCCACACTACCCCTTTCATTTTTCTTTTTTCCTTTCGGTCTTCCTACTCGTTCGTGTCTTCGGGTTCTGTAGCCTGAATATTCTCCACGCGTATTGCTTCGCCTCCGTGCCACTCTAATAGGCACATACACGTTCTCCAGTTATAATGCACCTCCGCAAGGCGCAGGAACATATCTTCACTAGATAGTGCGTTAATTTGCCCGGGTAGATGAAATTTATCAGGGTAATTGGGAGACAGGGAGCGAATGGACGAGGCACCGAGTATACTAAGTACTCTCTCTCTCTCTCTCTCTCTCCGGGAGCTCCGCGCTATTTCCAGCGACTGGGAAACATACGCGCACGTGAACCGAGCGACGGGAAGGACAAAGGCGCAGTATGTCGTGCTGCGCAAATTCTAATAAGCTAATATTTGTACCATGCGTAGGTGTTATTTGCATGGCGCTCTCGTTATGTCGAGTGGAAATGTGTAGCGACTATGAGAAATTGAATAATTAGGATCGCACTGAGGTTCTGCGTTAATATCGCCTGGGAAATCGTGGGAGTCTTTGGGAAAACGATACGCAGAAATTATCCTCGACTCATGCGACTTTCGGATGACTGTATCAAGATTTTCATGGGGGTTGCGATTGGAGGTAATTAGGTGATGGGATTAAGTTTTTTTTTTGGGGGATTAATATTTTTGGAAATTGATATTTACTTTTATCACACTATCTGCAAATATGTTATTGCTATTTTCTTTTTTCAGTTTCACCATTTCAGATTTTTTTTGGATTGTTTTTTATTGACCAAAAGAAAAAATGACAAAATAATAAAACTTGAAGATTAAAGATTTTGGACCATCGCAGCTTCCCTGGACATGATAAAGCCGTTTTTTTCCTTTTTGCGAGTTTTATGGTGCTACTTGCATGAGGCTTAAGTGTAATAACTGTTAATATGAAAGACATTGGACGCAAGAAAGCCATACACTTAAGTATGGCTGTAGCATCGAGTATATTGGCTGGTGAAACCATCGCGATCTACGCTGTCCAATAAAGCAGCTATATAGGTATTCCAGGAGAATGGATGTGGCATCACAGCCACCGCATCGTGAGCTGCTAGCTGCCCGAGAGACACGTGTAATAGGCTCGCTCGCTGTCTGCTGTGGTATACTATAGACATTGATACTGTGTACCGCTGTAATATCCTCCAGCATACCTCACACATCTACATATTGGCATCTACGGGGCAGAGACAAAGAGCTTTGCTCCTAAACAGGCCACCGATGCACCTATGCCTATATATATATATATTAGGGTGTGCCATTTTTGGGCAATTTTTTTTTTTCGACTCAGAAACAGGTTGTATACTTTCAGGAAGGTAAAATAAGAAGCCTGTAAAAATTTGAGCTCTTAATATTAATATTTAGATGCGCCTCATCGCGAATTTCTATTTCCCATTTAAATAACATGGGAAAAAAATTTTTTCATCTTTGGAATTTTATACGTTGGCAATGGCATATTGTTCGATGGAACGCAAAACATATTTTATAGAGAATCGCACGCTCTACAAAAAAGATGTCTTGCATTTTTTCGATAGACATAGCCATTCTGATGGTATTTGAGTTCAAAGTTCAAAATATACGAAAATTCATCTTTTTGTTAATATTATAGCGAAACTATTGACTCTGTTGAGAATCTTCGATCAACTTTTTTGTAGATTATTAAATTTACCATGAAAATTGTCTCATCCATGATTAATTAATATTTATTGTTAATTGTTCAATGCTGTAGAGACCTGTCTTCTGTCACGAAACTGATTCTAATGGGCTGATACTTATCATAAATAGTTACAAAAAAAATCGACAAAATACTCACGAAAAATATCTTTCGTTATTTCCATTAATAGTAAAAAAAAATGTTTATGTTTATGTTAAAAATTAACAAAAAGATGAATTTTCGTATATTTTGAACTTTGAACTCAAATATCATCAGAATGGCTATGTCTATCGAAAAAATGCAAGACATCTTTTTTGTAGAGCGTGCGATTCTCTATAAAATATGTTTTGCGTTCCATCGAACAATATGGCATTGCCAACGTATAAAATTCCAAAGATGAAAAAATTTTTTTCCCATGTTATTTAAATGGGAAATAGAAATTCGCGATGAGGCGCATCTAAATATTAATATTAAGAGCTCAAATTTTTACAGGCTTCTTATTTTACCTTCCTGAAAGTATACAACCTGTTTCTGAGTCGAAAAAAAAAAATTGCCCAAAAATGGCACACCCTAATATATATATATATATATATATACCCCTGCTCAATTTCTCCCCTTTCTGTACACTTCAACGTCCGAGAGGAACACGGGATGAATATCAAAATTGTTAAAGAGGTACGATGAAAATGGCTATCTAAATGAAACTTCAAATATGACGATTTAGAAAAAAAAATATCAGGGGAGGATTTGCAATTATTTCAGGATATTTAATTTGTGAACCGATGAATTTTCGATCATTTTGCTGCGATAATTTTATTGAAATTTCAAGTAGCTAATTTTTTTAAATTTCATAATAGAGGAACTTTCGTTTTTGGTATTTTTATGTTGGGTTGCTCTGAGTGGAAAACGGAGAAAAAAGGTAAAAAAAATGTTCCTGTGTGTGGGTGTGCAGGGATTCCAGTAAAAATAGTTTGAACATTAAAATGGACCATTGTAAATGTTCATTGTCATTATTTCAGGGTAATAAATTTGGAAAGTGATGGTTCCTCGATGATTTATAAGCTGCGATAGTTTTATTGGAATATCAGGTAGCTAGATTTTTAAATTTCGTTATAGAGGAGCTTTTTTTTTTTGGGAATTTTATGTTGAGTTACTCTGAGTGGAAAATGGAGAGAAAAGGTTAGACATAACTGTTCCTGTGTGTGGGTGTAGAGGGATTCGAGAATGCAATAATCCGAGTACCGTTAACCCGACCAAACGGTAATTCGACGATTTTTTACGAAATGCACACACAAAATCAGATTTAATAACTTTTTCAATACAAAAAGGGCGTGGTCGCTCTGAATGCCATGAAATTGAGGGATTTTGCTACATAGGTTATTGTAGAGGCGTCGGCTACATTAAATTTTGTCGGTTATTTAATTCAGTCGAAGTTGGAAAAGGGGTTCGGATTTTCTGGAATTTTGGATTTTTCGAGAAATTTGCATTGCTGCATTAAACATGAATTACCGAGTTGAGCGTTTGCACACCGCACAAACTCTAGATTTATTTTCTACCATTTATATATAAATCATATATAATCACAACTTCATTTTTGGTTTTAACATAAATTGTATATAAATGATCACATTTATACAGACCATATATGCCCAATTCCATATGTCAGAAGCAGATATATATATATATATTTTTTTTTACCGTTTTTTTGGAGGTACAGAACTTTTTATAAACAAACGTTTTTGGTTTTGGTATAATTTGTATACAAATTATAAAATTTACACAGACTGTATATGTCTAATTCCATATGTTAGAAGTAGATATTTTTTTTACCATTTTTTGGAAGTACAGAGGTTTCTATGAACAAACATTTGGTTTTAATAGAAATTGTATATAAATTATCAAATTTATACAGACTATAAATAGCCCAATTCCATATGTTATATATCAGAAGTAGATGTATATATTTTTGACCATTTTTGGAGAGTCCAGAGCTTTCTATCGACAAAAATTGACCTAGTGTTCGTGCGGTCGTTCATCTGCCAGAGTGTGCCTACATTTTCGGCAGAGCTTGAAGGCGAGAATGAAAGGAAAACTGCTGAGTGTATGTAATATATAGTAATACATAGGCATGAGGCCGAAACAGCAGCTGAGAAACAGTATAGAAATGGGTCAGGGTGTGTCGCGCTTGACTGATTACGTGGAATATAATTCAGGTTGAACCAGAAGGGATGAGAGAAAATAAAAGACGGACCGCGTCGAATACGATGAGTCGTGGAGTGAGTTTCGTTTTCTTCCTCCTCACGACCTTGACCTTTAGGGTTTTGATGTGTTGCTGTTGTTGATGGAATCTTTTGTTTTGTATCAAGTTACATGGTGATCGGAAAGTTCTTCCAGCTAAAAAAAAAAAAAAAAAACGGAAAGTAGATTGCCCTTTATCCGTTCGTACTTCGATATTCTTGGGAATGATAAATTATACGCCATAAAATGTTGCGCAGAATTCTGCCGAAGTGCAAAGTTTACGTAAATATCTCAGTAAATACGAAAACGCGGTCTTTCCAGTCTTTCCCAACAATAAAAAAAAACACAATGCAGCAAATATTCAGATAATAATTCACAAAAATTTGAAACTTTTTTAACAATAAATAACTGTATGAATTCATAGTCTCATAGTTTATTTTTTATCCTAGAGCAAAATTGATATAAATTTTTCATGCTACGTTTCGATTTTTATTTCATATTCCTTTTCGGTGAAATACAAGTTAGCATATTTATTTTTATTGCCGGCAGGGTTTTAAACAATTTTTCCATCTTTTAAGTTCGTTTAACCGAAAACATTTATAAAATGCAAGCAAAAATTGATTTGATAATGTATCCAAGACAATTAACGTAATAAGGGAAAGCCTTTCAAAAAATATTGCAAATCTTCCGACAGAAAATACCCAAACATTACCCCTTGAAATTTATCGCCGATATACAGAAAGATTGTTATTTGATATATTTATTTTCCATATGGGACATGAATAGGATATAGCCAGACAGAAATATGTCCAAGAATGTATCCAAAATGAAGTTGCGATTTATGTGAGAGGAGAAAACATTGAAAAAATCCTGCAGCCCTTAGGGGAGACAATAACCGTATATTACTCCTTGAAATTTATCGCCGATGTACACAAGGAATGTTGTGTGTATTGGTTATATTTATTTTCCGTGTGGGCTGGAAGCGGCAATGAGAATAGTGCTTCTTATATGATAGTTTATCGCGGGAGAGATTTTATAAAGCTGCATCTATGAAAAAGGCGTTAGCACTGAGAAAGGGGAGCACGTCGTGCCAGTTGCGAGGAAGGGGTAGATGAAGATTCTCAGAATTCTGTTGTCTCACAGTTCCTCTCACTGTTCTCCGCTGGCTGTGTATTATCCGCAGCTTAGCCTCACTCCGAGAAGTTTCAACAGGGAGGAAGGAAGTCTGTGGAAATGGTGCAGGTGGTGAACATCGAAGAGGAGGAGAATAAGGAACAAGTGGTGGTGGGTCAGTCGGTCGGTCGGTCGAGCGAGCTTCTGGCTCGCGAAGAGAATGCAGCAAACTTGCCACGACTGCTGCTACCATTTTTTTCCCTTTTTTTCCCAAAGCTTTCCTTCCCATTTTTTGTGCGAACCACACGGCATTATTAAATTCTCCTGAGCCAAAATTAATGTTGTCAGCTTAATTAACACGAGGTGACAAAACTGTCGATAATCACATTTTTTTGTCATGATTTTTGTCAAGGGAGTTTTGTTTTTATTTTTTGAAAGAGAAACTGGAAGTGAAAGTGGTTTTAACTTTCGAAAAAACATGGTTTTAATGAAGAAACAAATATGAACGTGTGTATTGATGTGTAAGATGTGTTAGAAAGGCAAAATTGCAATGTTTAACCGGTCGAGCTACCATTTTTTTCCCTTTTTTTCCCAAAGCTTTCCTTCCCATTTTTTGTGCGAACCACACGGCATTATTAAATTCTCCTGAGCCAAAATTAATGTTGTCAGCTTAATTAACACAAGGTGACAAAACTGTCGATAATCACATTTTTTTGTCATGATTTTTGTCAAGGGAGTTTTGTTTTTATTTTTTGAAAGCGAAACTGGAAGTGAAAGTGGTTTTAACCTTCGAAAAAACATGGTTTTAATGAAGAAACAAATATGAACGTGTGTATTGATGTGTAAGATGTGTTAGAAAGGCAAAATTGCAATTTTTAACCGGTCGAGGGGTTTTCAATTTGCAGTGTTTTGAATGATTTTCTTTGCAAAATGTACATTCGAGCACTGAATTACGTAGATTTGGAAATATAAAATATAAATTGTCTACACAAATAGGTTGATATTGAATAATTAACGTGAATCGGCGAACGAGTTTGGTATTTGTGGTGCTGTGATTTTTTAGATGTCTGGACAAGCACTAATTCACAAATAAATTTACGTTGAATAATTGATTGTACAAAATTTATGAAAATTCGATCAAGATAAAAATAATGAACCCCAGCCGTCACAAAATTCCGCACAAATAAAAAAGAAAAAGGTCTCCTCACTATTTTACATCATCACTAAATTTTCTCTGGTGCAAAAGGCAAAACTGATCAACGCGCGCAAACATAAATAAAATAATGCTTCACTAATTCTGAATATTCCACTTTCCAGCCTCTTTTGCATGATACGTCTTCCGTATTTTTCAGATCCACATATCTCGTTAAATTTCCCCATAAGTTAAATGGAACCTCGGCAAATGAACGCGTAATACAAAAACAAAAATATTCATTATGGAAAGTGGTGCAATAGTCACATTCACGAGATTTCTTTAAAGAGATCATAGCTCGAAAAATAACTCTGCACAGTTTTTCGAGCTATGATCTCACGTAGGAGGTAAAAATTGAATCCGATGTGACCTCTTCCCTGTTATGTGGGTGATATGGGCTACTTTATGTCTACGTATATCTATATACTTTGCTCCTTTCTTTATCCCTGTTTGCTCAAGTATTTTTTGCTCAGTCAAGCTTATGTCGCGTGGCGCAGCTGCGACCGGTGCTTACTTGTTGCCGCAGAGTGTATGTGACCCTTACGCACGCGTTAATTCAAGATAATGTATATCAATAATATTTCTGGCACGTATGACTATAATTTGGGAGCTTCCTCGAAGGATACACGTGGGATCCTGCTTACTTACTTACGACTGTTTTTTACTTCGTGCAATAAAATTATTCTTTACGGCATCTGGGGCACAAACTTATTTTTAGGAATTGGAAAATTGAAAATGATACCTCTGTAATACATCAGAGTGGCTCTCCGCTGAAAGGCCAATGACCAGAGATTTTTATTTATTCATGAGAGAAATGTAAGGAGATTAAAGATTCGCCAGATAAAATTGAGATATAAGACCGTTAAATATATGTATTTTTGACTGCATATAAACTGAAAATCAAAAGCGCAAAAATTTAAGTTACTAATTTACATTAGAGTGTATAAAAACTTATACGTAATTTTTTTACTGATAACAAATTCTGTTAAGATGTAAAAAGTTCACGGAATTGGAAAAAAAGGTTATTCAACGTAAATGGAATTAAATGGTCAATTGCTTGAATATCTAAATACAAAAAAAAGGGTTTTCAAGTGCAGCGAAAAATTAAGTAAAATAAAGTTCTACAAAAATACTTTGAATTTTTTATTACTGTTTGATTGTCATCCTGTATAATGATGATTTTACTGTAAAATGTTGGCTATCGCTTTTCCCTTCTAGTGACAAATGCACTACTTACAGTCGAGCGTAGAAATAAATGCGATAATAGATCGATACTTACTGCTGCAAGCTCTCAAGCCTCGAGTTGTTGCCGATACTGTTGTTGTTGCTGGTAGGAGCTCGAGGCGTCGAAGAACCTTTCCGCCCGTTCCGCATTGGAGCGTTCGTACCGCGAGTACTCGGTATATAACCCACCCCGTGGACGAGCTGTATCAAGTGAGCCCCAGTGGCTGTGAATTATTCATACGATAGTCACGTTCTACCCACCGTCACTCTCCACTCCCTCCAAACTTTTGAATGAATTGATATTTACTAGGTATATATAGCGATTGCGAATGTAAAGAGAATGACTGAGAGCAGGACAAGTGTACAATTGAAGCATGATAGAAACATAATAAACAGGGCCAACATGTTCCTTAATAATCCACAGTATATGTTTTTCATATCAAAGTCAAAAAGTTTTATGAAATGAATATGACATTTATGGCAATATATTTTCACTCATAATCAGACGAAGAATATTTATATTCGCAATTTGTCTAATTCCCAAATTTCCGAAATATATTTATTTAATGCCTCCACCGAAAAGTGGTATAATCGATGTATAAATGAAATATATTTGACAATTATATTGATGAAGGTTTATTTTGTGCAATAATGGGGAAAAAATGGTATCTGCAAAATATTTCTGCCATTAAATTTTGAGTATTTCACGTGTATTATTATTTCCATCGGCTGCAATTCCCGTATTCATTATTCTCTCGATAAATTCTAGGCCGGAAGCAGCAAATCGAATCCTCGATAAATTTGTGTCAAAATATCAAGCTTTTAATGCCAGTGATAAAGGGTTGCGGAATATTATTTTGTGTCGTTCCGACGGTTAATTGGGTAATAGCAGTGGAGAAGGTATTATTTTTTAACGAGCGAGGCTTGTACCCTCTGCACTCCGTTTTTCTCCCTCAAGTTTGCCTTGACCTAGTAGCATTGATGCTAGAGCCGAGGGATGGGTCTCCAGTTACCAGACCGCAGGGCTGACCCACTTTTGATAGTACGTACGACGTTCTATAGAACGTATTGTTATCGGACTATTAGCCTCGTTGCTCACAGTTTTCACGTCCTGTAACAATTGCGTTACTCACCGTACTGTACATGCATTTCATTCTAACTACTCCACTCCATTTTCTAAGCCGATTATCGATGACATTTTTTTTTCTCTCTCTATTTCAGAAAGCAGCAGGAGGAGGAGAACGTGATATCGATACCAAGCTGCAATGGGGATTAAACCGAGTTATGGAGGTTGGCCCATCATCGCCCTTGTGATAGCAGTTGCCATTGTCATTACTGGAGCACTTCTGACGCTTTGTCGAAGGTATGTTCCAGGCTTTACCTTTTATCAAGGCTTAAGCGCTTTATGCTCGTGAAATCACCGATACGCTTTTGGAAATATTTCTGTCAAATTCTATGCACCAAATAATAGTAGAACGACGATGATCTGTGTCACAGATGACGTCATTTGTGCAGAAAAAATATTAATATTACTACTGTGAGTGTAAACAGAAATTGGGTTGTTTTTTTTTTTGGAAGTTATCTTTTTAGGTTTTTTTTTGCAAATTTAAATTGTTATTTTTTATTCATTTCAATGTGAGATTGCTTATTAATTTTCTCAAGAGCATTGCAAATAACTTATGCACATATTTTAGAGGATTTAAAGATAAGGGTTTAGATTTAATCGTTGATTTATTTTATTAGGCGCTTGGCTTGGCAATGGGGAAGGCGGAATATCTGGAGCATATGCGAGGAGTGGCGTCAGAGGCTGTCCTGGCTTTGGGCGCCGCGGGAAGAAAAGGTGATCACAGATAAAAATGATATTTAACGATAACAATCATTAATACATTTACGGAAATTAAAAGAAAATATTAATTTCGCTCAACGCCTTCGGGTTTTTTTTTGCGCTTGAAGGTTGGACTGGTGAAAGCACAACATCCTACGGCGCAAAGTGTTCCAGGCCTCTACAGACAAGCTGGAAACGTCTCGCAGAATATTCTTCACAGCGACAGCGATCTCAGACTTGATGCGCAGGGAGCGTTCACGAGGTAACGGAAATTAAACTTTTTTCATTGAATCTAGAGGTGCATATCGACGAGAGAATAATTTTCAATTTAATTCTGCGAGATAAAAATTTAAAAAATTTCAAGGAGACTCAACTTCAAGTAAAAAAGCATTGAAAATCATTGATCATGTAAAACGTTTACATTCAAATCTAGGATATTGTAGAGGAAAGGTAATTTTTTTTTTTTCACAAATAATAAAAACTATCCCGATGACCATTCAACCGCATGATCTGTTTGGTAGGATTTTTTTAACAGATAATAATATAACATCGAAAACCCTTATAAATTTCTGAAGATTTAGCTCATCTCTAGTGCCAGCATTGATTTCAAAAGATTATCCTCCCTCTCTCAGATTCGAGGCGGTCGACAGAGACCTTCATCCGCCTCTCGGGAGTGCAAACGCAATTCCACCCCAGCCTTTGAGGCCAGCGCCGCAACCGAGGTCAACGGGACGTCCAAGGCCCTCGCCACTTCAGGCGCCGAGTGCCTCGGAGTATCTGCGAATGCAAGAAGGTGGTCCAGGGCCTTTAACGCCTCCGCCAGTGCCGCGTAATCCCGCAAACGGAGGTTCCCGAGCGCCCGGTGGATCTTTCTTTTTCTTTCAAAACGGCGATTTGAAGTGTTACAACGGTAGTCCGTACAAAACGTCGAATAACGAACAATCGAGCTTGAGATTCGACACGTTAACGACGAGGTCCATACCTGAGAGTATACAGATGACTTGTTACGCGATTGGCGACCAATCGCGGTACAATAATGGCACCGAGGATAGCTCGACTCTCGACGACGGAAGATTAGATATTTATTCCAACAGAAGTGCCAGCAGGGACAGAATTTACAGACCTTATGAGCTTTCCGAAGAAGACAGTCCGAGATACGCAAACGCGAGTCAGCAGCCTGAGGATTCGAACCAATCGAGGCTCGTAAATCAGCAACATCTCCTACATAATCCTCATCAGCAGCCGCAACAGCAACAGCAACAGCATCATCATCAGCGTCACCACGTGAGAAAAGAGTCGCGCGGTAATCAGGCTAGCTTCAATCTTCAAAATTGCGGAAATACAACAGCTCAAACGATAATGGAATCGATTTACGGCTCTCACGCGGTCACGAAACTTCTTCAAAACTCGCAGAATTGGGGCAACGATATCACGCCACGGAAGAACGAATCGCAGTCCGGATTCGAGATGCTACCGCCTTATTTTAGAAATTCCGTTAGCTCCCAGCCGGATGAATTGTCCGGGTTGGCCGGCTATGCCAATCCGACGGAAATTCAGGGACTCCAAAGGGTCTCCCAGTATATTGAGAGTCTGCCGGATATGCCGGATGTTTACGATAGTATGAGCGATATTCGAGGGAAAGAGGAGGAGGAGGAAGAGGAGGAAGGGGAGGAGGAAGAGATGTTCGAGAGGCTCGATAATCGAGACTCGCAGAATCCCGATGATGGAAATGGCGTTACTGTTCCTCCTCCGCCCGCACCGCCGGATCTTCAATTTAACAATTCCGCGGAGATTGAGAAGAAAAGTAACGCTCCCACCACCGGAGAAAGAATATTTAGTGCCCTCAGATCCGTTACTTCACAGAGTTATATCGACGCCTCAGAGTTTTACAAGTAAGTCGATTTTATTTTCACAATGTCATATCTATGTTACACAAAATTTTGCTAAATTTGAAACCTCCAAGCTTTTGATTCTTAACACAGATTTTGATAATACGGTTTTTGTTAGATAAGAGAAAGAACGTGTCAAATTTGCTCTGCGATGTTTTTGCGATTTTATTTACTACGCTTCGGTGCTAAGCGAATAATTTGAACATTTATAACAACTTGTTGATAATCTTGCTGTTGGAAAGCTAGTTCACAAATATGCAGGTTTTTTTTACAGTTAGAGAAACAGGAAATTTACAAGCCTTTATGTTTCTTCTTTTTATTGCAGCTCTGTACTTTCCTCGGCACAGCAGCAAGTGCCTCGCTTTGCCTTTCCGACAATCACGAGATCCAATTTACCCCTGCAGCCCGATAGCCCCAGCCAGCAAGAAGCCTTGCAGGCCGACGCGACAGCCTTTTACGCGGAGGCTGAGGCCGAGGCGATCGGTATCGACGGCTTGAGACGCGCTTCCGATCTGTACAGTCCAGAGCTCAATCTCGAAGCTCATCGTACAGCTCAAGAGGTGAGAACGTGATCATTATTCCGTCGAATAGCATTTTAATAACAGTTTGTGATGTGAAAACATCTTGAGGTGCAACATCTTTTCCTACCACAAGGGTCCTTAAGAAGCTTAATAAGGCTTTTAAAAACTGGAATAACGTTAAAGGTCTTCTGAAAAAATGTTTTTACGTAACATAATGTTACCAAGTTTATTCATTATTTTTTTTACAGTGTTTTCAATATTTCCACAGCTCGATTCTATTTATTCGCACTTACATACACGTTAAGTTTGCGTTTTTACATTATAGTAAATGAATAAACGTTAATTAGGTGTACAACAGCCTGCAAGACCCCCCTGCATCGCCGTTACTCCTCAGGGATCTCAGTCAAGAGCCTTATCCTTACATGTCCGATCCGAGCTTTACGAGGACATCCGAGGTACGTAATAAAAAATAATATTCAATTAATTAAAGTATTAATAATCTGAACGTCTTGGGAATAGGACATCTTTAACAGTATTGAACAGAGAAGAAAAAGTATGGAGAAGCTCAACGGTATTCACGAAACCTACGTGGACATGGATACCGCACAATTAGATGGCGCACGGTAAATAAAATAAAATTTTTATTTTCCAACCGTCTTTGTCCTGGCAAAGCATATCTTTGTAGTTTTTTTTTGCTAGTATTTGCAAGAACGCGAACACGGGCGAATTCTGCCAATTGCAGATCTACCGATATTTTACATATTTTATTTATTTTGCGAAAATAAATCGATGAACGAAAATTTAACGGTGTTTTGATCGTATAAAAAAATGTCCAGAACGAGATACAAAAAAATTATTCAATTTTTACTTAAAATTGCTTTGTAGTCCCTTCAGGTGATTCGACAATTTTTGTTACATTTCCCACCCAACTAAAAAACGTAGCAAATACCTGAATCATCGCCACCTTTAAATTCCATCGTATTTTTAATCCGCGGATGTTCGAACTACTAAATTATCCGCATCGATGTAAAAATACAATTTGCGTAGGAGAAGAAGCAGTCAAGATCTGTACGCGGCCTTGGAAGAAGTACAGCTAAAGCGTCGACTGTCACAGGTGGTTATAATTAACCTAAGAAACGATAAAAAATTTGTATGCAATCGGACCACAGGAAAATATCGTTTTTTATCGCTCAGAGCGTCGAGGAGTCTTACGGCGGTTACGCAAACGGCGATGCAATCGGCGAACTCGGAGGGAGGATGAGCCCTGCAAATAGACGAGGCTCTCAGGGTCCAGAACCGGAGCCTCCGCCCGACGAGGCTAATCTCCAGAGAGCAGTTAGCTGCGAGAGCCTTTGCTCGGATACGAGCGTAAATCTCGGAGATCTCGAGGACGTGAACGTCGTTGGACACGTGTGCGTGGGCCTTGAGCACGAACGTTGGGGTGGGCGTGGCGCCGATTGCGAAGGTGACCTCGCGGTTTGCGTCCTCGAGGCTCGCGACCTCGTTGCGCCTGATGGTCGACCTGCTCAGGACACTTTGGCCAGGTAACTTTTGTCTATGAGAAATTCCGCACCAAATCTGCGACTGTATTATTCAGTATTGCCAAAAATAATGTTGTAATTTCGCATTTTGCAAATATTATGGGGTATTTCTCCCTTGGAAAAAACCAAGGAGGAATAGAAAAAGCTTTGCAAAAAACGGGAATAATGAGGAAGCAATGTTCATGGTTGTTCTTTGTTTTAAATGAATAACTAAAAAAACTGAACTTAAGGGAAATATTAGTCATCGATGAATAATGTAGGAAGAATCAATTTCCTGTAAAATCTGAAACCTTCTACTGATCCTTACTATCTTCATTCACTTGCTTTCAATAGAGTCTGCCTTCTACCGGACCGACAAACACACGTTCAAACGAGACTTTATCGAGGCTCGCCTTCGCCGAGTTATCAGGAGAAATTCTTATTTTCTCTTGATGGTGGACCTATCGGAAGAACTCTTCTCGTTGAGGTATTATTTACAATTCAATGAATACACACCTTAAGGAAATTGAAAAAAAATCTGTGCAGATTAACGAATTTTTGTTTTGCGGGAAGTTTTCCATACAATTTAGTTTTTTTTTTTTAAATAGCCAGTGGCAAACATTGTTATATGCTCAGACGTAACGAAATTTGGCGGTTTCGCAATTCACTCAGAATGAATGTAATTTTTCGAAAATGCATTAACTTCGGTGTGGGCTTTGATTACTTTTCATCCGATTGTTGAGATTCCGAATACCATATATAGAACCAAATAACAAATAACCAATCATTTTTAACTCGTCAAAATTTTCGCGAAATTGGTCAAGTATTCGCTATCAATTTAACTACTTTGCAAGTTTTCTTATCATTGTTTTCACGAAGTCGACTATTGATCAATTTCCGCTCTGTTTTTATAAAGATTCTTTATTATTTTTGTTTATTGTTTTCAGATAATCTCGGTAGAGGCAACTATAGGCGGTGGAGCCTCGTTGCTCGGTGAAGCGAGTCTGAAACTGGGTCCCGCAGCACGACCGCCCGCCACTACGTGGTTACCCCTCGTCAGCCCCGCGCTACCAATTCCTCATCTCGGAGAGTTAATGTTTTCTCTGAGCTATCTTCCCACTGCCGAGAGACTCACCCTCGTGGTCGTCAAAGCCAGGAATCTGCGCGGGGCGAATCCCCCTGTTCCGGGTGACTTGTTCGTAAAGGTGTATCTCCTTCAGCAGGGAAAGAAAGTGCACAAGAAGAAGACTTCGGCGAAAAGGGGCGAGAAGAGTCCGATATTTAATGAGGCCATCATATTCAGCGTTCCTCCTCATGCATTGCAGGTACGATCGAGCCCTAAAATCTAAAAATAACCTTCGTTTGATGGAAATATTATCGTGAAAGTCTCCGTCCGTTTTCCTGAATACATCGGGTACTTTTTCATTTTTCCTTCTGATAAGTTTATGCATTCTGGAAGTATTCAATGAATATCGCAGATATGTTCTGCGTATATTTGAAAAATTCAAATGAAAATATTGTAAAATCTTATATAAATAAGAAAAATATTTTGTCTAGAAAATGATGGTATTATGAACTCGATTGATAAAATATCAATAACTAGAAACAATGCAACCTCAAATTGACGAAAAGTCGCAGTTAAACAGGAACGAAATTTTCCTTTAATCATCTATGCAGTTTTGGAACAAAATTTTGCGCAAAACACGTTGAACCTTATCTCAAAAATAAACAACGAATTAGAGTTGAATCATAAACCAACTACAGAACCGACTCAACTTTGAATAAAATCGGACTACGAGTTGAAGTTTGAAATTTGCGAGTTTCAAGCATTGACATTGTTTTCTCAGACTATCCAGCTGAGACTGACCGTGGCTGAGAACAGCACTGATCCTGCCAACAATTCCAAAGCTTTTTCGGTCGGCCACGTAATCGTCGGTTCGTCCGCAACAGGGAAATCCCTCGCTCACTGGAGACAAATGCTCGCAGCACTGAGACGTCCCGTAGTAATGTGGCATCCGTTGAGAAAATGAGCCTCGCGCTCCAAGAAATCATCGCAAAAGCGTTATATTGATAATTTGTCATCACCATCATCATTTTCATCGGCATTATCGTCGTTATCGTCACGTGAATACTGTACCATTATTAATATCAATCATTCCTCGACGCCCACACAGCTGCGTGCTCAAAAACAAAAACTATCAAGTGTGTTTTCCGAATTTTCGAAAATACCGATAAACCCTCTTGCATTCGAGTTACAAATTTTTATCGACGAGGAAATGAGAGGATTTTGTAAGAAAAGTCATGACGATCGATGGTTTTGGTTTCCCGATTCCATTGTATCGTTTCTTGCGTTGCTACTTCAATGCAGACTTCTCCCTGTGAAAGGAACGGATGTAACGCACAATTCATACATTTCACTAACGCGGTTGCACAGATTTTTGGCCAATTCTGCCATATATCTACTGTTAGTACGGAATACTATGCGTTCTATAATACATTTGTTCCTCTGCTGACACTGGACTGCTTTGGCGTGTTTCTACCGGCGAGATGCCCATTGCCCAAGCCTATACTAATTTATTGGCGTCTGCCGCTAGTCAGCGAAGTGAAATACTGCAATACGAGCATATTATCCGATGTAATGTCGGCGTTAATTACCTCCAGAGTTGTAAGCCTCCATTATACTCCTAGATAAACATTCACTGCAACATTGCCTCCATAATCATTATTACGCAACAATTATCTTCAGGTTTACAACCAATTAATTACAATTCTTAATGGTCACTGAAAAAAAACTGAGAAACCCATGCAATTTCATCAAAAACTAATTTTCATTGCCATTATTCAAACGTATGCATCCAACTTCATCAACACTGCTTGTTATTGATGAGAAATAATAATTGTGGGATTAATTACAGTGTAAATGTTAATTTTGCGAAGTAATGCGAGCTTACAAATCTGAGCGACATGCGGCGTTCTGCAATTTTCAATTTGCTAAATATGTCTATTTATCGATTGCGAGTCAAGTATTAGCCGGCGCAGGCGTCCGTCAGCAGACAGATTAAGGTGTCGTTTCTAACGTCGCCGTTTTAACAGACGTTCCAAGATGTGACGACGTCGTCACGAAAACGCTGAAAAAACGGAAATTTGTTCGTGGGCCTAACGAAATTGACGAGGAAAGGCAAATGGGGAAGTGAAATTGCACAGTTATTACGCTATATACACACGTGAATTTTTGTTTTGCCTATTCCCAAGATCTGTGGAAGAAGTTGGAAGCTCGGACCTCAAAAGTCGCGTTGGAAAGATTGTCGGACATGAACAAATGGAAGAGAAATTACGAGGGAATCCCCGTTTGGTGTTTGCTAGATTTTAATGTTGTTGTTTCCAATGGAATGTTAACGTTTGTACAGAGTTTATTAGCTAACGCATCCGATTGTGCAAAATGTTTTCTAATAATGGGTCGTTGAACCTTGGATCATTGCATCGCGTGTGTTGTGTGTGCGTGTGTATGCCTGCGTGCTCACATTTCTTTACTGATTATTTGTATTTCGGGGAACAAAATAGTGTTATAAACCGAAACCTTATCAGAGGTGAAAAGCGCGGCATTTTACCTGATCCGTAAGAAGATTTTGCTTCACGAGGAGGTAATATAAAACATCGGACAGCCGCAAAATCTTGCGCGTTTACTTTTTCATCATTTTAAGAGTTTCCATTGGGAAAGAGCGAATTCTTATCTGCTTTATGTATTCCCTTCGGAAAATGAGACTTTCTTGGACCCGGAAATTCAAACATTTCGATTTATGTATTGTACCTTTGCGATCATTTGTCCACCGTGCTTACGACAGATCTGTCGATATTAAGCGTTACTTTAAGAGACGACTGCCGATTGAGCGCAAAAACAGTATTTTACTCTCACTTTTTCGATGCGCAAAAATGATATGAAAATGTCGAGCATTTGATGCATCAAAGTGTTTTCATCGTGTGGGAAAAATACCAAATCCAAATATAACAAATTGTAAAAGGATTTTCAATTTTTTATATACGTCTTTGAGAATATTTCACATGATGAAATCATCGTTATAAATATTCAATTACATTTGATTTTTTTTGTAGCAATCGTTGGACTATTGAGAAAAAAATATGCGCTTTTTGCATAAAATCGGTAGCGCCTTCTTTTAAGGGAAAGTTCGGGGGGAAACTTCAGTAAACATGGACTGGATTTTTCTTATAATTGTACCTTTCAAAAAATTCTATAGTCAGCTAATCAATTCTTTTCGATCTCCGAAATAAAAAATATCTGTCTTAAAAATGACTAAAAATATCAGCTGGCTATAAAATCGTGCATTTTTGGTCGTCCTCAGAGAACAGAAAATCTTCCCTTTTAGAAAGTTCAAGCTATGTGTACGAGGTTTTTCCGAATTACACCTGCATTTTCTATTATCTTATCGATGATTTTGTACAGCGACGGCCATTCGCGGTAAGAAAGCACCTCGTGTTCTATCATTGTCGACGGCCCATACACTTAAACCTTTAAGTTTGTGGTAAAAGGAAGAAAAAAAATTAGAGCTAAATTGAGATAAGTTGCGAGTGATTGCGAGTAATCTTAATAATTGAATTAATAACTTGAATTGGAAATAGCGAAGGAGTTGTAAGACGAGATCGAATTACGATTAGCGTTGCAAACCTCATAGCCTACTTCTATACTATATCTGTAACTTTTGTACCTCTTCATACACCATTAACTGAAAATTAAACCTACATATATATATATATATATTATACATATACAAAAAGGAAAAAAAACAATGCGAGATTCAAATATATATATGCGATACATATTATACATATTATATACTACGAACAAATTATACATGCTACTATAAATTTTTTCCATTGACAAACTTAAAAAAAAATCCATATGAATACTTAAATAACGATTACTATCAGGTTTTTTCTATCTCCAACTACAATGGGACTAATATCGCTGAAAATAATCTCACTCGACTCCACTATGTTATTAAAAGAAAAAAAAGAAAAAATAAAATAAACATAAATACAGTATGCATGTTTCATTGAAAAAGTTTGCAATTGTAAAGGAAAAGGGAATAATTATTAGAGGCAGGGCCAAAGACACGCGCGGATACCCGAGGAATGTTTATCTCTAACTGTGAGTGTATGATTACTATTATAATTACATTGAATATTGAGTACGATCAAGATATATATCACGTATATCGAAAACAAGAGTGCGAAAAAAGCTAGACAAGCGAAAGAGGCAAGAAAATATCCATTATTCGTAATACCTGATACGCACGAACGCCCATGAATCAGTATATGTATACATTGTCATACGTTTCGATCAATTTAAAACAAAAAGTATACTGCAGAGAGGAGAATATGCTATTCGAGGACATAACAACCGACGAAGAAAATAATTGCTGTTAACTCGATAGTAAAACGTGACTTTCTCATTGCACCTGTTACTAGCGTGTTGTTACGTAGATGAGCCTGCGAACGAGCAAAAACAAGATCAACCAATCACTGAAGACGATCCTAGACTTCCGGGCGATTTTTTTGTGAACTTGTGATAAACCCATGCGCTACTTGCCGTCGACAAGGCGAATTATAATTATTTTTCTTGTCGACGTGTATGTGTTAAACACAAGTTTACGACAAATCGGCCACGAGTTTAGAATCGTTCCGATAGGTTGACTTCATTATTTGATTCACCACTGATCAACCGTAAACACTATTTTTTTGCACCACCGTTCAGTTTTTAAGCAATGAAACGCATAATTTAATCACAGATTTCTTTTGCATATTTTCAATTAGATAAAAAATGTTTACCTGAGTTAAAATATGGCGCTCTTTTTTTTCTTAAAAGAAAATTGGCATTTTTATTGCAGTATCAAATTATGCCATATTATCTGTAAGCTTGTACGAAATTGAATATTTATTTCTCTAAACGTATTCAAAGTTTGAAAAAGGTAAATAATGTTCACGGCAAATACTATACCTACCTTATTAATACTTGACATCTGGGGTTACTAACAATTTACTCCAGAATGCAAATATTTTCTTCTATTCACATACCGCTTATAGTTTTTTTCTTCGGGGGTGTGAAAACATGAAGAAAAAAAATTATGTTATCTGCTGATCGATAAAATTATATCCCGTGTACATGATTTTTGTTATGCTGCTGTTCAGTACAATTGCGTACTAGTACTTGGGAAGTCCAGAAACGAGTCGGTTAGAGAGTCCAAGATTAGAGAGCGAGAGAGAGAGAGAGAGAGAGAGAACAGAGAGTAATGACAATAATAGGGCGAAGCGATTCGTTCCACAAAACTATGAATACTTACCTTATTTTCCTCTCGAGTGCATTTCAAGCAACCTCGAGGATTTCCTCCGTTTCTAAACAAAGTTTGATCATATTATTTGCGTATTAAATTAATATTTCGCAAAGCTAGTAAAAAATTGTTAAAATCGGGGTTTTAAAAAAATTACATTTTGGTGACTAATTACAATTGTTAATTACTGTGAATTGTGGAACGATTCGCAGCACGTAGCCGTCGCACGAGTGCATGATTCATAAACAAAAAAATAAAATAAAACAAAGAGAGAAAGGCGAAGCGATCGAACGTAAAAGATGCTATAATGTTTAAATTGTTTTATATTTTTGTTACGCCTCTCTGTGATATAATACGGGCACATTTACATCACTCTGTACATTGGAAAAAAACGCGCAGTTAATCTATGTATCCTTGTAATGAGGAAACGACGGTGAAGCAACGGGAAGGAAATAAGAGTTTGGCGAACAGAAAAGATACGGTAGTTATTTAAACAAATAATAATAATATAAATAATAAAATAAGCAGATACGTACACAATGGTCGAGAAGTGGACGTTATCCTCGTCACGCTCTTCCTACAGTATTTTCATCATTTTCGAGCGTACCACTTCGATATAATAATAAATACTATAAAAATATAAATCGATAAACCATGTTGACGCCAAGTTAATTCTCGTTTGACGAATCAGCCGGGTGACTTGTCGCATATTGTGCCGTATTTAATTGTAAGAAATTCATCGATGCATTTTTCGAGTGGGAATATATTAATATGATGATGTTAAATAATTGCGGTCGCGTATGATCAAACAGCGCCCGATTTTACTACTCATGTATTGAATTGCAACAAATGAAGAAAAAAAAAAAATTAACAAACTACATCGTCATTGTTAACCATCGTTGCGGTTCTATTTACACACGATTCGTTTACTGAGACATAAAGAAAAAAATATTCATCCAAAAAAGACCATTGCAGTATATTTAAATTACCGTCTGTCACAATCCATTTACGAAGAAGATACCCATCCTGTCCATTTATCCATGAAATATCCACTAAATTGTTTCGGACGCGTAATTGAAGAATCATAGAAATTCTACGGCATTTTTAAGAGCAAACTATAGATATGAAAAATGAAGAAATCTTCTTTTCTGCGTTGGTTTCTCTGGAATATTTATGATACAAAATTACTTGCAAAATATTTTTGTATTGTAGAAATCGATGTTAAATTTTTTTATCGTTCCCTAATTCAATATAAATTTAGTTCGTGAATTGATTTTAATTAAATGAACCAGTATACTTCGAATATTTCGTCGTCCTGCGGGAAAGGTAAAAGTGAAAGAAATTTTCTGAACACACCAAAATTGATGCGAGTCTATAAATCTACGTTTTTATTAAATAAATATGTGTCACAGTGTAGTTTGAGGAGCAGCAATCTCGGCGTCTCGAATCAGATTGTAAAATACAGCTACAAGTACTTCGCAACTTTCCGCTAATAGGAAAGCCAGAGCGCCAGGAGACATTTCATCTCTTCCTCGGATCATTGAAGCGTTGGCGCGGATAATCTCGATAATCCGTTGAATCGGTGTTATTGCACAAGACCTTGTGAACAGTGAGAGTCGACAATCATTGATTTTATCGTTTTGTTTGTTTTTTTTTTTTTTTTCACCGAAGTTCGCTACCAACGTGTCTATAAACACGCGGACAATCCTAATTTAAACCTCATTTAATGCCCATTGCGGAACAAATCAGCGCATGAGCATACGGACGGACTTAGAGGTTCCAAAAAGTGTAAAACCTCTTAGAAACATACACTTTCTTTCCTTGGTTTCTCTCTTAAAGTACATATACAAATCTTTGAATAAATTATGTACATTATCGGCACTTCAATTAAATAATACAAGACAGGGCCGCGTATCGTGGACGGAAAGGCAATTCTATCACTCGAGTGTCTTTCATTTGTGAGGCGAACGAACCCGAAACTTCGTCAGTCAGCTCCTATAATACATTCGTTTAAGTTTCTCTATTAAAACTTGGTTCAGCCACTGTCTGCTATGTACAGATTTCAAAGTATTCAGTCAGTCTCCTCGTCGAATTTCCCTAAATTTTCTATTCACATAATTGGGGTGAGGATAGCGAAGTGCTTTCCTCATCGCCAAATGGATCAGAAAAGTCCAAACATCTTTCTTGAGGAACCGGTGCTTCGCTTTTTACGAGCCGGAGCGGTTATGTCGCCGTTTTCACCGTTTGGAGAACCGATAGGAACATTCGATGGTGTCAATTTGCTTCTAACGTGCTCGTCGAGCAGCGCCTGCATGTCCATCTGCCACTGTTCAAGCTGTTGGCTGAGTTCGATTTTTTGCTGTATCGCTTCCATCAATTGGCTATTCGCTTGAAGTACGTCTATCCTCGTTCTCGCTAACTCGACCTCCGCACGATTTTTACGCGCCACCGCTTGGTCCCTGACCGCGTAGGCTTGAGCGAGGACTTCGTCTTTCGTGAGCTCCGAGTCTTCGATATCTCCTCTCGCTCGGTCGCGTTCTTCCCGCACGCCACGAAGTTCGGCCTCGCAGACGCTCAGCTTGCTCGTCGTGTCCAGAAGAGCCTCGCCTCGCCGCTTCAGCTCATCTTGCGTCTGCTTCAGCTGCTTATTCGAGTGTTCCAACTCTTCCGTTAATCGATGAACCTCCACAGCGAGACCCAATTCGCTGGGAGCTCCTCGTCCAGACAGCGCAAGGCCGAAAACTTCCTCCACGAGCTCTGATAAAGTGCCCGGAGGACAATTGTTCTGGTGACGAGAAAAAAACATTGCTTTAGAAGTATTTTACAATTTTTAATAAAAATAAAAAATAAGGTTGCAAAATAGAAACTTTAATACTGCTTGCTGATTATTTTTAACTTTTTAAAAATCTATCTCAGTGAAGAAATATGTTCATTCGTTTTGGCTTTTTTGTAAAGGGAAATTTGTAAAAAGTTTTTATAATGAAAAAACAATATGCAAGGGTCCACTTTGCAGCCTTGTTTTAAATAAATTTTAGGAAGTGGGGTCGATACATATTAGTGCTGTATTCTTGACCTACGTTTAGTAAGAATTTGAACTGTTTATGTTTTACATGAATTGATCGCTATTAATAATTGTCTAGGTTAAGGACATATGCTGTAATACAAATAACCTCATTATTTAATACTCCAGTAAATTGACATACTCTTGACATTTTATCCATTAAAATTCACACAAGTAATTTGTGTTTTTTATATTCCACTACTTGAATCTATTCAAGTTTTTTGTTCTAACAAATTCTGGTGTCCTTAAGTATTCAAAGTTTACAGGAACAGAAGAGGTAAAATATTGAAAATTGTTGAATGTATATGAAATTTTGGGGGAACCTCGACAATTTAATTCCTAGTATGTATAATCGAGATTAGCACCCACCTCGCTATCTCCACCGTTAACTATGAGAAGCATAGACTCGTCACAATCGCTCTGAAGACCCGAATCATCTTCGCCCCGTTTTAAGTGAGTGCAGAGCTCGCGCAATCGTTTGCACGCTCTTGCGACTTCAGCCCTCGTTTCCTCAGGTTCCCCGAGGGAATTCTCGCACTCCATTTCCGCTTGCAACGATCTTGGAGGTTTTTGTATCGAGCCGGACCTTCCTCTTCGCTCCGCTTCTATAACTGCCAATGCAGCCGAAAGTTCATCTCTGTAAAAACGAGAAAAAACAAACCTTTTTATTCCGGATCAGTTGAAACATTTTTGGCAATAGATTTCGTTAGCGAATTACTAGCAATTGAAGTTTTTTACATAACTATACAAATCCTTACATTTTTCTGAGTGTATTGAAATTTTGTGGAAAAGAATTAAAAAGAAGGATGATTGAAAAAATTTGAGAGTTCCGCACTGGGCGATCGCGGGAGTATTTTTAAATCATTTGGAGGCGTAAGTTTATCAGAGTGCCGTTATCACAGAACCCGTTGCAGTGCAGATTAATTAACTGCCACTGTTTTCGCGTAATTATAGTAATGGATGCAAGGCTAAGGTTTAACAACAAAAGTGTTCTAATGTGCGAATGGAGAGCTTTCAGAAATATTCGAATTCGTCTATTTCCTTCATTCCTTTATCCCAACTAACGTATATTCCCATTGGCTAGTTACCCCTACAAAATTACCAGAATCCCCAGCAGTGCCCGCCAGACGATTTCTACCCTTCGTGTAATGCGCTTGTCTGGCGAAAAAACCCTTGAAGCTCCAGCTGCAGCGAAGCATTTCGTTACTAAACGTGCCTTCGATGCTGTCAGATTTTTATTGACACGCACTGGGAAAACCCTTGGCAAATACTTGTCAATTTTATTTTTGCTCATTTACTCTTCACGTATGATTTCGTGTGTGCAAATGTTTTTCTTAATTATGAATTAACTGCGTGTTGCGAGTTAATGTTAAGTCTCTTATCGTACACTCCACTTTCACCGTTTGAAAAAACCGGAAGTTTTCATCCATAAATTCGTCAATTAAATTCAGTGTACAGTTGCGATGAAAAATGAATATTCTCGCACATGAAAATTCAATTAAAGCATTTAAATTAGAGTATGTTTTCTGTAAAGTTGAACCAAACCGTAGAAATTTCTATAGCATATCTTAATTACATATTGAATTTGCATATTAAATTCTGTATACTAATTCATACATAAAAACTCCCTGCACATTTAATTCCAAGTACATTTTTTTAGTGTCGGTGTTATCTTTGCTTGTATGTCGTACCTTTCGTGTTCAGCGGCCCTAGCACGATGATCCGCTTCGTTACTTAATCTCTCAAGAGCGAGAGCCCTTTCCTCTGCTTCTTCAAGGGCTGCGAGTGCTCGGGCTCTCTCTTCTCGAAGTTCCAGAGACCTTCTCTCCAGTTCCGTTCTCTGGGCGGAAACGAGTTGCACCTGAAGACGAGAACGTTGATTATGGTAGCTGAATGAATGAAATGAATACTAATCGAAGCTGGGAAAAGTGGGTTTACCTCATCCCTGAGAATCTCAAGGCTGCTGACGTGATCCTGAAGAGTGGTGCTCCTGAGATTACACTTATCCCTCAAGAGCTTGACCTCGAGCAACAACTGCTCCTCCTGCTTGGCAGCTTCTCTCAGCTGATCGGCTAATCGGGTGTTCTGAGCCGTTAACTCAGCGACGAGACTCGCCTGATCACGTTCCGCTCTTCTCGCTCGCTCGCTCTGTTCCTCCAACTGAGTTCTCAGGGCCTCGACATCCGCCTGGAGCTCCAACGCACGGGCCTCGCTTTCGCCTCTCGCCTCCTCCAAACGACGTCGCAACAAGTGTCTCTCCTGCTCCAGACTCTGTAAAATAATGAGAACTCTTGTTAACACCTGTACATACATATATTCATATCACATTACGGTACGCACAGTGTAAATTATTCTGTTATGCTAATTACAACAGACTTTTATGGCTGCTCCAGATAGTAAATTGAAATCTATTCGAGATATTTTTTTCTAGATAAATAACTGTAAATAGGTACGGCCAAATATCAATAATAAGATTTTTTTAAATTAATTAGTTCGAACAATTCGTCATGAGCGATTTTTTTTAATCAAAGAACTTTAGTGTCTTCGTATAATTAATTTTTTTCAAATATTGCTCATACTGACTGCAAATATTGGATTTAAAAAAAACGATACAGTAAAAAAAACCTTAGGGCTGGAAAAAATATTAATGAAATATTTGACTGCAAATATCCCTCTTTGAAAATTGCTTTCACTTCCTCTTGTTTTATTTTTAAATATGACCAATATAATCCTAAAAAATATTGCCTTCAAAGGGAATCAAGTGTGTCTTCTGTATGAATAGTGGCGCAAAAAACGTTCTTGAATTTGCTCAAGGAAGAACGAGAGAGGAATAGAAAGTTGTTTGAAATAATATACGAGGACCGTAAAAGTGATGAACCGGTAGGAGGTAAAAGGAGAGTCGCTCGGGATTCACGATGAGCACACGATGAGTCACTTTTTCGTAATTTCGCATAAATAGTTGCAAGAACGTTTAGCCAGCAGGAAGGACTATTGTAAATTCATCGCGGCAGGTCGACAAATCACGGCTTGTTACTCATCCACCGTTATTAGAATCTTGAATCGCGCGTGAAAATGGAGGAGAAGTGGACTCAGCTCTTGAGCACAATTTATAACTTGGAAGATCCGGATAGAGAGCAGCGAAACTGCAAGTATCAGCCACGGTCAACTCTTTGTTTTCACCTCCGGTTCGTTAGCCGTTACGCAATACAGAGGCGAATGAGCGATGCAATTACAGAACAGGCGCAGTGCCCATTACGTGATTTTCTCGACTCGATTATCCGCTGCAACTGCTTCACTTTCATTCGTGTTTTGTAAATCGCTCTATTATCCAACTTGGAAATAGCTCTTTTAATTTCGTCGATGGCCGCTTGAGGAATCCATTTTTTATCATTTTACTTTTATTCACGGGCTGTAACATTATTATTGATCATTTAAAATTTTTGTATCTTTCATAAATGTTTTTTTTAAATACTGCCATTTTTTACTCTTTTTTTCACCGCACAAAAATCATACAGAAAATGTGCTTACAATATGTTTAATAATAAAATCGATGGTAAGTTGATGGTTGTTCATCCAATTTATGGTAATTACTTGAGAAAAGTCATACTCGATAATTTTAATCTTGCGGATTTTTTGCTTAATTATTTATTAATTATACTGCATGAAATTATAATTGAAAAATGAAAAAGAGCAAATGTACCGAGTACAGACGACATTGCGGTCGTTAAATTTTATTACTGTATTAATAAAAATATTAATATTTCGATTCACTGATTCATTACCGCGAATCGCAATAATTTTGTTTTACTGGAATCGGGATATCCGGTAATAAATAACAAATATAATACGCGGTAATAAAAGAGCTGTAAATAATGAGCGAATGATATGAAAAAGGAAAATATAACGAAACGCTCGACGTTTCAAAATATCATCACCTTAATATTTCGCAATTTCCCTCAATAACAACATCCGTCCAACTTTCACGATTGTCGGTCGCGATAGACGCCTGACACGAACAAGTTTTCGGATCGTGAGCATCGGTACAGCGGACGGAAAGTCGCCGAGGCCACAGCCGCGGAAAGGAAAAGCCACCGCAACGATCATTACCCAAAATTCGCAATGAAACCTTCCGCGTTTCACCATTTTTTTTCCATTTTCAAGTAATAAAATACACCCAATAATAAAATTGCTCCTATTATCAGGTTCATTGATCCATCAGCTTTAAAAATAATTTGCAATAATAACAAAATAATGGACAGTACAATATGGCTTCCTGATTATTTTCAAATTTTCCGAATCTACTTCTATGAAAAATTATATTTATCAATTTTGACTTATAAATAAAGCTTTGTAAAAAATTAGAAATAATGAGAAAATAAGATGCACCGGTAACATTTTTATGTCTGACCAAAAATCCAGTATTTAAGCTCGTTGTATAAAAACGTTTCATTTCCAATTTTTTTTTACGAAAAAAAAAAAAAAAATCTGCCAAGATTTCAATAGCACCTGAATTTTTCTTTCAATTGTATTCTTAAGCTTGAATTATAATGTAATACTAGAGTTAATGAGATCAAGATGGACCTTGAAAAAAAATTGTTTGGTCGACAAAAAAGTCGACAAAAAAATGAATTTCAAGGCTCGAAGGAGACAGGAAAAAAAAGTGTAGGTTGCCTAAAAATGGGGACTAAATTCTTCCACACAAAATGACATCGTCACATCAGGATCTATTTTTTTTTATTACATATGTAGTGGCAAGAATTGTGTGGGTGAAAATAATGTGTACCCTAGGTGCGGTTGATGGGTTCTCGTATAAATTTCCATTTGTTTTCAATGTTTCTAGCTTACGGGCAATGCTGTTTGGCCAATTCTGTTATACGGATGAAACTGGTGTTTGTGTTGCGTGTGGGTGGTTTGATGGGTGCGGGCGTCCATGCGTACGTGCGTTACTCGAGTTTTATCGAGCCACAAGCGCGGCCTTGGTATCCCATAGTTACTCAGCGGCCAACTACTCGTCGTAGTTCGCCGATCCCCCAAAGACCGTGATTACTTAGATAGTGAAAGGTTCTCGACGTCGCGGCTCGCCGACCGAGCGAGCTAAAGAACGAAAGACCCTGGGCTCCTCCGCAGCTCTTTCCCTCACCAATTTCATATAAATTACAGCGACCCACTGCACAATACATTTCCATGCCGATACATTCAGCGAAATAAATCGCTCTGCCTATTTTATTTATTTATTTTATTCTACAATGAAGTAGAGTTCTCATACTTTCGACCAACTGTTACAACAGCGGAACCGCGAGATCGATGACTCATCGTGACTCACGAACCTTTGGAACTCCGCGTTCTCTGTGTCATTCATAATCACCTGCTTATCGGTTACAACTATCGATTAAACATTTTCTAGGCGAATGGAAATGTTGAACTTGAAACTCATTTTTTTGCGACAGGGCAATGTTCATTTTCTTGTGGATGAACTTTTTTGGCAAGATTTTGCAAATAAAAGTTTTTAATAAAAAAGACATTTTTAATTGGTTTGAAAATTGCATTTAAAAACGCTGACAGTCGTGGTAACTTCTATCAATCGAGAGTTCGTGCAATTATTTGTTAAATTTAATTAACTATATTTCAAATTATTGACGTAAATGTAAAAATTGTCGCGTTGGTGACATTTAGATCATAGTTACCACGTTTTTTAATGCTCTATAAGTTTCAGGAGACAGATTTTTTTCAGAATAAATGTTTAACGATGGCAAATGTTAATATTGGAAAGTAAATGTTAAAAGGAACCTAGTACATTTTAAAAAATTCCCAATTAAAAAAAAAGTATTATATAATTATTGCAGAAAATTTGTAAATAATATAGTTATACTTTTTTTTAAATATTGAAAGTCGACCGCGAAGCTCTGACTTTAAATATCAATATTTAAGTGCAAATGAATTGACGAAGAAAGATCTAAAAATATTAGCAACACAAATCTGAATATTTTTTCACACTTCGAATTATCTATTCATATTTGAGCCGTATTAAATTATTAGTCATGCATTAAATAATTCATAAATAATTCATGTGTACTCAAATTTTTTATTGTGCACACACCATTCATTTTTTTTTTTTTTTTTTTCATGCGTACGATAATTTTTAGATTGTATTTGTCGATTCTTCGGTGGCTAAATATCCTGTTAGATAAAATGTATGTACGGATTTGCTGTTATTGAACGAGACATCCCTCAGCTTTTAACGCGTAGTATGCAATCGAGTTGAGGAGTGTCACATTGACAGTGATCCAGATCCGTGGCTGCCGGTTCGAGGCAGTGAAAGAGAAGGTAACCAAGTAACGCATTTCAAGTACATTCCCATCGACCCATTCACCGTAGTATATACGGTACGAAACAATAATATTACTGTTTACGATAGTTCAAGCGGAAGAATGTGCTTTACTATCTCATCATCATGCGTCAGCATTAACTTCCGTTTATAGAGCCTATCAATTTTTTTTCATCGATTTTACTTCCTCATAAAGGAAGCTTTGTTATCCATTTTTTTTTCATTTAGATTTTAATGACACGATATGAAAAATTTTACAAAACGTCAAGCAATAATTGTTTAAAAATATATTTTTAAAAATATTTTTTTAAAAATATTTCTTGATTTTTTAATGTACTCAAAAAAAGATATGTCCGCTATAAATTTCGAAAAATCTCCGCTATTTTACTAAATAGTTTTTTCAAAAATGCAGATGCGCTCAACTTTGTATTGGATTTAGCTGGAATCGGTAGACCCGTTCTGATTTTATGGAATTTGAATTTTTGTGAAAAAATTACAATGTTTTATTAGCTTCATCGAAATTTCAGATAATTTGAATAAATCTTTTATAAGAATGGGATAATCATCAGATACATTAGGAACCCAATTTAGTGAAGATCGACAAAGGGGTTGGTTTTTTATAGAATTTTGGATATTTCTCCGTTCATTCTCGTTTGTATTTCGAAATTTCGTCAAGCTTTTGTTTTCAAAATTCGTCCAAACGAACTGGAACCTTGCGCTCACTATTCTTTCAGTTTTCAAATTTTATTGTCCACCTGAAAATTTATTAGCCAGGGAATAATGCGGAATTCGCGTGGGTTGTTGGGCAGGAGAAAAAAGAGGAGGAGAATTCCGAGTCATAAGTAGCACGAGTCACGAATCCATTATCGTCGCTGACGATTCCAACTGGTTTTTAGTGAATCAGCAAGCCATTGGGCTTTTCTGTAATTGCTGGGATACGTTACCCATCCATGCGTGTACATAATGATTTGTCTACGTTTACCGCATAATTCTACCGCTATTTATTAACCATCACCTGCTGTTAAGCTTTTCCTGCCCTATCTGTACAAATCGATTGATTCCGTTTGAAAGTTTAGTAGTTCGCATTCGCTACTTTCGCCTTTCCATTGATATTCAATATTGCTGTAGTGTTCCTAATGCATAGTCCAATAGTTGCAATCGCATCGTCCTGAACTGTGCAATTTTACAATGACGCACTGAGGGTTATCGCCATAATAGCCTCATTCTAAGTCAACGATTATTTGAACAAAAACGAGTCCATTCGGATGAGAAATAATTTAGAAAAATATTTTTTCTTGTATTTTATAAGCCATTCAAAAGTGTTGAAAAAATATAATTAATATAAAAGAGATTAAAGTTAATCCGGTTGCATTTTTTTGCTTTTGAATGTTCTCAATGCAAGCGAATAACAATTTGTGGGTTTCCGAGTTTCCCAGTGAAAAAAAATCGTGTGCGAATTTTTGCATTCGATTTTTTGAATTCAATGTTTTACAGATCAACTTTTTTCGGGTGCTGTTTGCAATTCAATTACTTTCTTCATTAAGTTTGGATAATGTGTGTAATACCCTATTTTTTGTACATTATAATATATATTATACTAAATTATTTTACTTCCTGTTTGGCTCTTGATTTTGATTTCTTAAACATGGCTCAGTTAATTTATCCAAACGCCGATCCAAATTTTTATTCATTCTCTATTAAATTATGTTACCACCTGAACATATCAACTGAACATATCAATCAACTGAAATAAGTAGCTTTTCCCCTCGATTATATTTCCCATATGCGTGTTGATATAATGTGAATCATAATACGGAAGTCTCAACAGCCATAAGTATAGGATGTCCCGGTTCGTCTTCTCTTTTCTCACTTCCTGTTCCATTTTGCATTTTTTTTTTTCTTCAAAAAAGCCTCAGTCGATTTCACATACCGTCAATTTTTATTTAACTCTCTTTCGATTAGTTCTTTGTCCCAGTTTCAATTTTTATTTTTTATTCTGCTGTCTCCGGTGGAAAATAAAATAAGCAACTCCCCTCTCTTTTATATATTTCCAATACAATGTGTTGGCATAATGTGTGCTATAATACATATAAATATAGTGTGTAACACTTCGTCTTTTTTTTTTTTTTACACTTCCTGCATCCCTTTTGATTTTTATGAGAAGAAAAAGGAAACTGTCGACTACTCGAGACGTCCACTATCAACTTGCAGGGGCAATCCATGAAGCATTGCATGCATATCCACTTTCCCTCGACAAAGTGCATAAAGAGCAAAGAGGGAAATGATCGTCGTGTCCGGTTCTCGAGCGCAAAGGCAGTGGCCCGTGACTTAACATATCGACTGCTACTCCGATCCCACAGTTCTACGGAAGCCCACCAGCTGGTCGTTTAATCAGCTGGTTACAGGCCGATCCTCTCCACTTTCTACGTAATACCATCTGATATGTGTCACAGACGACTGACGATAAATTTAAGGATACACAGACTGTTTTGTTGTTCGAAAATCCAAGTACCACTTTTCACAATCGCGAAATCTGCTGTTATTATTATGATTATTATTACTGTTATCATTATTATTATTTTGTTAAATTAAAAAATCCGTATTACGAATGATCCGAATTCTTACAGTAAATCGAAAAATTGAAGGCATGTTGTAATTAATGTTTTTTTTGTAAACTTAAAACTGTAACCAAATATTGGAATGAATGAAATTTAGTGTTTTGATTTTTATGAAGAAAAATATGTCGCAAAACGAAGATGCAATATTTTAATCAAAGTACTTCTTATTGTGTTTTTTGTTTTCAACTAGGAAATCATATTCTTTTAAATTGAAAAATAAACCATACATTTCTGTGGACGTTTAGAGAGAAAAACTTTCAGTTGTAATTTTTAAAAAATGTTTAATCTGTTTTGACTGTGGAAAGGTCGTTCGGTCTGCAAAAATCTAAACCTGTTCGCCTCGAATGAGAGTGAAATGGACAAAGGATAGCACTGAGCCCCTCCTTGCAGAACTGTAGCATCACTATGCAACCGCAGATGAGCGAAAGTATTGCATAATCGAAAGGAGGGAAGCTAGAAGAGATTGGATCGAAAACGATCGAGGTCGCTGAAAATTCGTTTCGGTATAAAAGTGAATAAGTAAAACAAGCGATACTGTAGTATATGCTACAGTGTATCATTTTATAGTGCACAATGCTCTGGTTGCACAGTGAGTCACTCGTTTATCAGTTGAGCAATAATGAAAAGCCAGCCAAGACGTCATTTACGTTGCTTATTGTTATGATATACTTTTCTGCACCTTCCACACGTGACGTAGCCACGTGTGTTTACGAGCCGCTTCGTCTTATCGCCAAATAGCTGATACAGTTGTTTAATAATTTTTCTACACTGAGAAATCTTGCGTTTCCCGAAAACTATAATTGACAGCTAAACTATAATTTATCCCTACGAGCAATAAATTAATTTTTTACTACGCGTTATGAATTAATAGTCAAGCTTAATAACTTATAGTTTAATATATTGTTACAATTCTCAATTAATTACTGCGAATATTTTCATAATTTTTATTTATTGTTCATTGACATTCTTTCAAGCGACTATTTTTATAGCAACGTTAACTAATTGATACTTAGAACTACCTAACATTTTTTTTTACTATAAAAATGGTTACAAAAATGGCAATTAATGGTAACCAGAACTACTGCAATTGTTTAAGTGCAGTATGAAATATATTCCATAGAACTCGAATAATTGTCTATAAACAAAATTGTTGATAAAAAAAATACGTTTTTCGGGCTTTGCACGTGGTATTTTGTTATAAAATGCTCGACAAGGGCTTCCGGAAATTGCACCGCATTTAGATTTTATTAATTTGCATTATTATTCGTTGTAATTTGCCATTTTCCCAACGTGATACGAATAACTGTACCGCACACGCGATCAAGAATAACAAGCCGACACAGGAGCTATGTCAGCGCGTGGAGTCTTTTTAATTAGCAAGGTCAACGTGAAACAACTCAATTCTCCGGTGGGAGAGGGGAAGCTGATGGGTGATTGTTTTTTTTCTTTCTTTTTCATGTTATACTAATTATGTTCTCTCAAATGAAAAATTGCCAACCAGATGATCTGGGAAAATTTGTTATATTGTATAGAAAAAATTCGAATTAAGAAGCTTGCATGGGAAAAGTTAGTTGGAGGAGCAGGTGTATTTAAAAAATGTACTTGCTTCACAAAAATCGATTGCGATTACATTTTTTAAACATTCCGCTGTGAAAAAATGTACATTTCCATTTTGAAGCTTTTGCAATCATTTTTATTCTCTCTAATAATTAAAATAACAATAAAAATAAATAATGCAACGATCATTCCTATCACAGCTTCGCTATATTCTTTTGTAATACCCTCCAAATACTCTAGGCGTGAATAAGTGAAAAGATATTCACCCCTTTTTTCATTTACAAAGAGTGAAAGTGGGAGGAAATGGAAAAGTAGAATATAAAAAATCTAGATTTCCATTTAAAACCCTTTACAATAAATACGTTTTCTCTCTAATAATGCAAATAACAATAAAAATAAATAATTCAATGATCGTTTCTATTACAGCTTGACATTTTTTGTAATACCTTCTGGATACTCTGCAAAATGAATGAGGACATGTTCGACCCTTTTTCAATTACAAAGAGTGAAGGGGGAAGGGAGAGGGGAAGGAGAGGAGGCTGTTATCGTGCAGTCATTCGATGGCTTTGCTCACGACCTCACTTCTCACAATCCAATTATCTAATTTCCCTCGAATCGTCGCCCAACTGTCTGGTGTAACTTGGTCCGTCATTTATACGTTTGTATATGAGAATATAGTCGGAGTGTCGGGACTTGATCAGGTAGGTCAGTCGACTACGTCCTTCGTATATCTCATTACAAATGGTAATGCGATATTCGGAATTGTATTCCACGAGGTATAGCACGCGTGTGCTGCTTCCCCTTCATTCAACGTTGCGGAGCATTGCTGTCGACACAAAGAACAACAAATTTGTTATTGTTGCCAATAAATGAGAATTATTAATTAATAAAAAAGGGAGTTTGAATGACTTGTTCGTTTCAGTGACGAGCATCATTTGAATAGAAAAGCACCTGAAAAGGTTATTACAATTCTGACTAATTAGTGTGCGGAAATAATTTGTTTAGACTTTTGCAGTAATTACCATTGGTGTATTATTTTACAACATATTATTGTATTTTTTTTTAAATCTATGTTTCTTTCTGATGAGAGTATTGAGATTTCGAGGCGAGATTTTACACACAATTAGTACATAATTTCGCTAAGATTAGAATGGAATTGAATGAAGTCGGAAGGAAATATCGCATGAAAAATTATAAGTAATTGAGTTATTATTATTTAAACGAGGTGCTACTGAATAAAATATCCGGCTGATGCATTTCAAATCTGGACAGAGTTCATAAAATTTTCTATCACAGTTCATCATGTTTCAAATATATTTATCCATTTGTTAACAAATAGTTTAATTTTCTTTTCGGATGTCGAACTTTTTTTTTATTGCCATTGCCATAATTTTCAATATTGGAAATAAATATCCAGACAAACAATAAGAAAATGTTATTAACTATGCTCTGTCCGAGTTTAAGGTGATCGTGCTAATAAATGTAATAACTTCGGTGTTTATCAATATTTCTCAACGAAAAAAAACTCAAATTTGGTAAAACTATGTACGTATTATCTGTAAAATTGCGACCTCGTTATTAAAATACTTCCGTCAGAAAAAAAAATGTAATAAATCGGTCAGTTTTTTGAGCCCCAGCTTATGCAAAGCCCTTAATGATTAAGTCATCAATTTCTAACGCAGAAACATAAAAAGTCCTAAAGTAACTCTAGTTTATTTACAGTTACTGATCGAGTTTAAATTCTCGGAAAGATCTTAAGTGCTTAGGCGCTCGCGTTAATTTCGTGTTGTCTTAAGGATTCTCGGTTTCTTGGAATGTTGACCTTTCGCTAATTCCGCTTTCAGCTGATACTCCACAATACTATCGTCTTGTCGACGTCGAGCGAACGGTACTTGTAGCTTCTTGCTCTTTTTGATTATAGCGACCGAAGAGCTTAAGGCTACGCGGGTTCCGCTTCGTTCATTGTGCAAAAAACTACAATTAAATCCACGAGTCTCCCGCGATGTTTTTCCCGCGCTCTTTCGGTGCAATCCGAGCATGATGCATACTATATATTATCGTTTAAGGTGATTTCCGCGTTACAATATCGTTCGCAGGACCCTTAAGCATCAAATTTCCATCTCGCTTTCTGCACATTTTTCCTACACATTAATTTTATTATTCTACACCAAAGTAATCGATGAGAAAAAATTGCTCTTTCAAATTTAATTAAATTATAGTACTTACAATCCTCACCTCCTTAATGTAAATAAATTCTTTATATTCCAGGTCAATTAAAGCAGACCTGATCATATTATTCAAATGCATGAAAGAAATTCAAGAAATTTCACTAGAATCTCAAGGTATTGTTATATTCCTCGTGTTAATAGGTCAAATGATAGTAAAATATGCAATATATTCTAAATTTTCTGTGATATTCTCATTATCATTACATGACTAAATTTCTCTTGCTGGAAGTTGGAGGTCAAAAAAAAAGAATTGTTGTTGAATCCACACGACTAATACTAATCAGCTATCTCTTCAATATTAAAGATTGAGTAATGAGAAATTATGGTTAATTATTACTTAATTGCAACATTCCATCCTAAGGTAAAAACCTTCTGCCGGAAATTAATTTTACTATTATAAGTAAGCGAAAATTAGATAAAAAATTGATTTTCAAAATTATCAAAGTTACCAATTAAAAACAAACAAACAAAATGAATTTTGAAAACCCCAATTTTAAGAGGTAATGCAAACTATACTGAAAAAATAAATGATTATCGATATTTTGTTGGAATTTGCATTGATGATGCACAAAGGCTACAAAGACAAGATGATTTTATTTTCAAATTTGTGAATAAAAATTATTGACAATTTTTCTCAGTCTCCATTCGAGAATTTCTTTCACCAGAAAACTCAACTGCTCGACGGACAATTTTAGTTGTATGGTGACGTAAGAAAATATCTGAGAAGGTAGCCTATAATTATATATATATCTGTGTTTTGTTATGTAAAATTCAGGATAGTAAAGTGGCTAAAAAAGTGACTTTTAGCCGAATACCAGGACTTTCATGGAATGTGACCATTATTTAGACCTTATCTCCATTTATGGAGGAATTTCTGTCCGTTGAATAACGTCTCAGTCCGATTATCCTTGGCAATTTCAATATGCAACAATATCCTGTTTAGTGCTGCAGCCGGAACTCAATTTTTATCTGGAAGTAACACATTTTTGTAATAACCCATGTTAATTGTTATTATAGCAAGAATATTGTGGTTTAACGAGGCTAAACCGTCTCAACTGCGACGATATTACAGAACAGAGTAGACTTCAGATGTTCGACAAGAAATTCCGTTAATGACTATACGATGCATTACCCAACTTCGTAAAAGTGTATTAAAGTGTATTGAGCAACGTAATTTTTTGTCACAGTTGACCTAGTCACGGGCTCGCTCAATCGTTCATTCCCTCGCTGCTTGGCTTATTTTGTTTTCTTATTCCCAGACGAATTTCTCATTCAGGTTATCGAGAAATCGGCCTCTTGCTATTACAGGACAATGCTAAAATGGCATTGACGCTAGTAGTTAGAAAAAAAATATTTTAACGAACTCAAAGTACTGATGAATTGACCTCATAAGACAAATACTAATCATCGAAGTCTGACGACATAATCTAATAATATTAAGGGAAGAATTTTTTTTTTTTGTTATAAATATTCCACTTAAGGGTGAGCGTGACCGAGTAAGATCGGAGCGCGACTCACACGCAGTAAGTCCGGGTTTGGTTCCCAGTCAGGGCCAAAGATTTTTTCGGAGGCTTTGTGAACTGCAAGTGCTTCAGATTCTACTATAAACAGCAGATCTCGGCTAATAACCACAGCAGTAGACGCCATAACAAATAAAAAATATATATATATTCCTTACATTTTACTTGATTTATTTGCAAAGTATTGGTATTGTTATTGAAAAATCCAGTTTATATTTGGAAAATATGCTCGCTTCCAGAAATCAATTTCCCGAATTCCATTTGCTGGATTCCATCCAGTGCAAGAATAGAAATTTCCATGTAAAAGCCATTATAATAATTTTTTTTTGTTTCCTAATAATAAGAATAACAATAAAAAATCAGCAATTCAATGATCATTCTTATTTAATATTCACAATATTTTTTTATACCCTTCAAACTCTCCTCAAAATAAGTGAAAAGATGTTCAGCCCTCTTTCAATTACAAAGAGCGCCAACATTGAGGTTCTTGGCATCGCGGGCCGCCACAATACATTTTTCTTAAAAAGCCGAATAGAGAGAGAAGGAAATAGTGCGTTTTCTTGGATCGGGCATCCGGAAACACGAGCGCTCCTATTGTCCTATTCTTTACGAGACAATCGTCGCATTTCGCATTGTGTACTTTGCGTTACTTTACTGCTGCCGTATTCTGTAAACTATAGTGTGCATGCCTATGTTTGCATATGCAACGTATGCATAAGTTCGGAAGGGACTTACGCTCATTGTACTGTCGGATATTTCGCACAAATCGCACGTGTCATACAAGGAGTAAATTTGGTATCCTCTGAATTCCCAGTCAAATAAACTCCGCTACTCGTTTCATTTCCCTTTTCCTCCAGTAAATTTACTGGTCTATTCTAGAAGCGACGATGAACCTTAAGAGTGAATTTACGTTTGGAAAGCGCAAGTTAACAACGCGTGACACACAGAGCTGGTATTGTCACGGCGCAGCTTCCGTAATAAGTAAAATTGCATGTTTTACCCTATTTTTACTTTAATGTCATATTCACTACTATTTTATAAATTACTTTATAAAATAATTATTTTATAAATATCTGAATAAATCAATAAATCAATCACGGAATAAAAATACAAATATTCGCGGTATTTTTACTCGTCATCTGATATTTTGTAAATTATTAACTTAAACTGAAACCTGAGACATTAATTTTATCAACGTACTTTCAAATTTAAGGATGCGAATGCTTGATTCTTAAGCTCGTTAAATTTATCAGTGTAGCCGCTGATAATTTGCTAATTAATGCACTAAATGACATGAAAAATGGAAGGTTTGATCAAAGGTTGTTAATTAAATTCATAATAATTCTGTGTGAAATTTATTTTAATTCCGAAGCACCGAGAATAAATATTATGCGTCAAAGCCTCCGAACATATGGTCGAATAGCTGATAAGGAGCTAAAGATACCGGGGCGAGGCTGAAAAAATATGAGCACTGTAATTTTCGATATTTAATATGCCGAATTGCAGGGTTTACGTGTGTGTCTCTAGGCCTTATCACTCGATCCTTCGTGTATTATAGCTGCAATATTGCTAGGTTACGAAATGCTTATCGTGGTAGCTCGTGGAGACCGATACACACTGCGGTATATGTGCATACTATATATTATACAGTACCATATACGTATAACTCCTACTGCATAGTTGAGCGGCTGTGGTAAACTAGATTCGAGAGCACGAAAGAGTCACAGTCGAGTTGCTTTTGGTAGTTCACGAGAGCTTCGCGTATAAAAATAACCGCGGGCAACTATATACACAAGATTTATATTTACTTTTCTTTAAAGATATGGTCAAAGGAAAGTAAAAAAAAATGTAGAGTGCTCGATACTGCAAACTGCAGCAACTAAATGAAAAATGTTTCAGAGTGACGATTTTTAAAAAATGTGGACGCTTTTTATGCATCGAGATAATTGAGTTATTAGTTTCGAGGCTTTTTCAAATTTTCAGCCAATATTTTGTAGAAAATTTTATATTTTATAGAAAAATAAATGGATCTTTAATAATGTTAGGTATTCTCACTAAGAAGTGGTTTTCAACATTTTTTAAAATATTCTCTTTAGTTATAGCCGTTAGTATGTATTTCGAGAGTAGTTGTATCGTTGAATAATTAGAGACACCATCTTTTTGTCCTAAACTTATTTTCTAATATTCTTATTACATAAAAAAAAAGTTTGTAACTGAAGCAAATTTCTGCGCCGATTATGCATCGAGATAGTGACGTTCTACAATTTTTTTATTACTTAACTATTCTCAAAAATATAAAATACACAATTCAAGTAAAAAATTAATAGTTCTTGAATAATGTAATTAAAGAGCCTTTGCACTTGTTTTTAATTTTGATTTTTTATTTACAGCTATTACTATCTATTTCAAATTTAGTTGAATCATTAAACAATTAGAGACAAAGAAAAAATTAAATGAAATGAATATTTAAAGAAATATATAAAAACAATGTACTCGAATACCCTTTACAATTATTTCCAACACTTGTTTGTCATTTTTTTTTTTTTTCGTCGTTACAGCTGTTAGTATGTATTTCAAGTGTAGTTGGATCGTTAAACAATTAGAGACAAAGAAAAAACTTAATTTATTGGGTGTGATGGCCGCGTGAAGAGACAAGTATGGAGGTCAAAAATGAGGTGACAGTTAAAGCACGGAAAGGCAGGCAGAGCGTGGTGCCGGGCATTGTCTTTCGAGTAATGTTGCCCAAGTGGCTTGTTTCCACGCTTTCGTGGCTTTCCGTGGAACGTGCGCAGCTCGAGCTCCAGTCTTTGCAGCGGCTGCTGCTGCTACTGTTACTTACTACTGCACAGTTCACTTCTATTGTAAACCCGTTTATAGTATAGCAAAGAAGCAATACACAGGCGAAGAAGAAGTCCGCTAATCGTCTGCCCGAATCTGATGCACACATTACACATACAAACTATGCGTATGCACATATTTATCGTGTTTTCTACGCAGCATTGTACCCTCGGATCCTGGTGTACAATTAGGCCTATTATTATGTGGAACGTGCGACTCTCCACGAGAAATTGGCCAACGATACATTGTGCTATTTCAGATTACTGTTGTACCGTTTTATCTTCAACCCTAAATCGCATTCAACTCCATTGTACGTTAGTGTTTTAATTACTCAATGTCAAAGGGCTTAAATAATCATTTTCTCGCGTTTGCGAAAAACAAAAATTGATAATACTGCTTTCAGTGAAATTGGGATGGAAGATATGAAGATTTATATTTTATGTAATTTTCTTCATTTAAGAAAAAACAATAGTATCCATTTTTTCTAATGGTAAAACGTTTAATATCTTTTATATGTAATTAAGAGTTTGTGGAGAATACTGAGATTATTTTCTGTTTTTCTTGTCTCTCAATAATCTCATTTTTCCTGATAGAAGCTAAGAATCTTCTTTTGAAACTGTTTAATTTTTTAAATCATTATAGAGCCAATTTTGGCATAGAATTGAGGTCAGATTGAAATTTTTTAATTCTTGATATTAACAAAAAGACAGTATTCATTTCGTCCAATAGTGTTGAAGGATTCTCCTTATAAAACGTTCCATTTCTTTTGCTCATCAACGAGAGATTTTCGAGATGAGACCGAGGTTAACGTTTTTTGATCCCTGCGAATGGCAACTCGGTTTTTCTGCCCACCTCAATGTTAACGACGTTCCAAGATTCGATTGGCGGAAAAAATTGCCTGTAAAAAGCAGGTGAGTGTTAATTTATTCAGATGAGGATGAGTACATAAAAAAATTCAAGAAAGTATTTAATGAAGAGATGTCAGTAAATTTAGTAAGGTTTAACCGGTATAGTCTCTTCAATTACATTTTAATAAACACACGAGGCAGCCACTAAATTCCACAGGTCATAGGTTAGAGCAATCAAATAGCAATCGAATTCGCATCTAAAATTTCACGAAATTCGTTCATATCTATAATTTCGGATAATTTGGTGAAACGAGAATTCAAAGCCGAAAGGTTTAGCCGTAGTGAAAGCTTAAAGAATTTATCGATTAACCGACAAACGTGAACGAATTGCCGCGTTGCATAATTACAGCCTTTTTAAAGACTGTGAAGCGGTGTCCAGTTGCAATAATCGATCCTTAAGGAGGTTTTAGTCCACTAGGCGATTTCTTATCGTTTTTATTAAGCCAAAAATTATCCATAAAAGCAACAATTCGTGAAGAACCGTTCTTATATAAAAAAATAAAATAAATCATTCATATCCAATTAATGATAATTCGTGGAGAGATACATTTTGGTGTTGGTCTTTTCTTCAAAATTAATTCGTTATCTATCCTCGAATAAAATTTGAATTCGTCACTTAAATATTCAAAAGTTATCACAATTTAATAATAATTACAACTCTATGTTTATGAAGGCGTTTTTTCTAGATAAAAAGGTTGTAATTTTTTTAACGATTAAGGTGATCAAATATATAGATAATTACTTTTTCAAAGCGCCTTTTCATAAACGCAATAAACCGTTTCTCATGAAAATCAGCAATAAATTACGAATTGGCTAGATACTTTTGGATACCGATCGCATTTTTTTAAATTTTGTTTTTACAATTTACGTTAATGCGTATCAGCTAAAATTCCGAACAATAATTTCCAAATTTTAATATTAGGTCAGTGAGAAGTATGAGAATTGTTATTAATATTTTTCTGCATTAAAAACATCGTGTTGTAGTTAAAATCACTCTCCGCGAGTTATTCAATGTACGAAAGTCTACTGAAACGATTACAAATTAATACACACTAATGAAACAAGTAGCTCTCAAATCTCCTTAAGGCGAAGTGACATAACGACGAGTCTTCCATGTTTTCTTAGTGTATGTTTATATTTCGGTTAAGAAGAAATTACGTTCTGTGCAGGATAATTAAACGCATCCAAACATAATTTTCCTTAGCTAATACTATTAAGCCTGTCTGCGAAAATAGGGTAACTGTACTTTGCTGACTTGTTGTCAGGTGCTAATTACCTACAACAGCGTTGAGCACCTTTCCGAGACTGTGGACATTCCACGTAATGACAAACCATCAGTGTACGAGGAAGTCTGTTCTCCGTCCGATGATATTTCGTCTTAATTCGAATTATCAGCATTAACGAGACTAATTTAAAAAATGCATTCATCTGCCCTTTGTAGTTTTGTGGGGGTAGGGATTTTCGGTGAAATTAGTTCACCAATTATTTTCTGATGTCTCTGAACGCACCTCAGAAATGGCAATTTTTAATCAATCTATCATCTCAATTTAAAATAATCATTTTCCTCAATATATTCTTTCATATAGTATATATATATTTCCTATAATTTATAGGTCTTATTTTGCTTCAGTATCCCCAAGAAAATTCCTGTTAAATCAACGAAAAACGTTTCGTTAATTGACAGAAATGTTTCCTTGATTCAATGTCGGCTCTTTTCATTAACGAATTATTTTCTGTCTCTGAAAGCACCTCAAAAATGCCAATTTTTCATCAATCTATTATCTCAATTTAAAATAATTCTTTTCCTCAATATAGTCTATATTGTATACATTTTATAGGTTTTATTTTGCTCCAGTGTCCCTATGAAAATTTCTTTAAAATCAATGAAAAGCGTTTCGTTAATTGAAATAAATGTTTCCTTGATTCAATGTCGCTACTTTTCATTGAGTTAAATTAAAAAAAAAAGGTTCTGATACAACTCAAGTACGCCATATTTCACTGACGACGATATCCGTGAAACGAACCCTTTTTCCCAGTACATTTTTCAACAGTAACAACTAAGACTCACCTCCAGCTTCGTCGCATATTCCTCAGTGAGGGCTTCGCTTTGTCTCGTTAATTCTTGATTCCTCTCCAGCAAAGCCTTGCCAAGTTCAGCAGCGAGTACGAGATCCCTTTCTCGTTGCTTCAGCTGTTCCAAAGGATCTCCGGCGTTTTCGTCGTGATCCAGGGAATTCCTTCTCGCCTGAAGGTCCGATATCATGTCCTCCAGCGCGTAGGGCTCCACAGAACCGTTGTTATCTTTCCTAGGCAGCATCTTCGCCTTCCTCAACTCTCCGACTTCTCTGTACTTGGTAATCTTGAAAATTTCTCGCCCAATCACTATAAAAAACCGTATATAGTACTATCCGTACTATATTATTGAAAAAAAAAAGAAAAAAATCGCTTGGAAAGATGGGCGACCTTAATCAACTGCTTCGAGTCAATATTTCACTCTTCCTCGTTCCTTCTCAGGTCCTATAAAATTTTTAATCACAACACGTCTTTTGATTACCGATGCATAAATGTCCAGTCCGGCCATAAACATTTTATTTCGTCGTTGCTTAGAATCGCGAGCGACGGCCACTTTCTTCGTGCATCAACGTCGTTTTCAAGTCTATCGATAAAAGAAGTCAACCTGACTGCAGACGTAATACACACACACGCTGTCTTGAAAGGTGGAATTATGATTACATAAAAAAATATTCACGCCTCGAGGCTCGAGACACCGACATTCAATTGCGCGCTCGACACGAGGATCGATCAAACTGGTTTACGAAGCCGGGGCAAGTCCGAGAATCGTTCACGAGACTGCAGACAGCACAATTTAAGTGCGAGATTCGTCGCCGGAAGCTCCTCGAGCTGCAGGCTAGCAATGACATTGCTCGCCTTTGCTGTAACGACTTTGCTCTACTCTCGATCTTCTAAGAACCACGTTTTTTCTTTTTTCTTCGCCTTTCTTTGTATTTTTTATGTTTTCTCTAATTCCTATTCGACGTCTCTTCAGCTACGCTCTTCTTTCTCTCTTTTAGAAACAATTCTTCCACTTTCTGCGTATTATCGTCCCCTCAAGTTCCTCTTCAACATTTCAAACGTTTTTCGCTTTCGGTGTATTTTTTAATCTTGACGTCTCCAGTTATTATTTTTTTCACGGTTCCGCGTACTTGTCACGCTGTTTCCCTTGCTTCACGGTTTTTTAAAATGGCTATTACCTCAAAATCCTCGTCAGCCTTTACGCAAACGACACTTCCAGTAAAATGCGACGTGTGTGTGTGTGTTGTTTGTGTGGGAGGCGAGGCCGTGCGGTCTCGCTCAGTCTCACCTGGAATTGGGACTAAAAAATAACGAGACCGGAAGTCACGGGTAGTTTGCGAACTCGGGTAAAGCACCGCGTGCACACAGCGGGCGGCCACTCGGGGCTTCGGTGCTCGAACGTACAAAGGTAACAGTAGACGAGATTTACCCAGAGTCCATTATCTCGAGCGCTCGTTCGCAAAACTCGAGTGGACGAAAACGGAAGAGGGTTACGAATATCCACTTGTTCACGATTTATCCATCGTAGCGCCAGCTGGTTATCCTCGGCGCTTGTCGTCGAGTTCCGATCGATTATCGTCAACTGAACCTTCGCCAGCCCGCATCGATCGCGTCCCTCGTGCCCTAAACGCGAGGTTAACCGATTTTCCTCCACAACCAAACACTTCCCACGTAAAAATTCCTCCGCGGCTTCGCTTTCGCTTCGCAACCTGCTCCACTCGATTTAATAGGCAAAAATGTGCTCGAAATCGATCCGCTTTAGTTCACCAGCGAGGCCAACCGATTTTTCTCGCAAATCACTCCGCATTCTCCGGGCGAAATTTATCGTATCCATTCGGGATAATATTCACGACACTCACTTTCAAAATCGACGATATATCAATTTAAAAAATGAACTTGCACTCGAGTTTACCGGATGTAGATTTTTATCGGCGCTTTTACTTTGCCGATAATTCGCAGCCTCCTTTTCGATAGATCGCGGCGTCCACCTTTTATCTTTGGATGCGCCGCCGCAAGAGCGCGAAATGATTGTTTATCGCGATCTCCCACAGTCTTACATCGACATGTAGCACATTATTCGGTGCGCGAACGACGTGGAACGAACAAAAAGCGAAATAAATATCTGGGTGAAAAGAGGGAAAAGAGAGAACAAAGGTGCGGAAAGAGGATCGCGCGCGCGCGACGAGCACCGCGAGCTCGGCCAGGTAGTGACTCAGTGAGCACCAGTGGAAAATAAATATTACGGAATAGGTTGGCGTGCCCTGCTCCCGGAACGGCCGACTCCCACCACTCTCCACGGGAGACCAACAACGCCACGAGAGCCACAACCACAACGACTTTCGTTCTTTCTCGCTCGGGCCTCGAGGCTGTAGCTTCGCTCACAGTCCGCGAGACTATAGCAAAACTGGCCACAATCAACTCGTTCTCCTTGGTTCGCTCGGCGCACTCGTCGTTCGAATCAATTTCATCAATTTTCCTATCCTACGGTTTTTTTTTTTTTTTAAACCAATATAATACCGCAATACGACGATTTTCTATCCTGTCTCGTTTTTAAACATTTTTTTCGTTCTGTTTTTCTTCGACAACTCGTTGAGAATGAATTACTGTAGCAATGACACTGGCAACGAGCAGCAGCAGCGGCCACCACTACGACGATGACGACGACCACGACGAGTGCGCCAGACTACGCTACCTGCGAGGTAAACCGCGGCCAATACCCGTGCGGGAAGCTTAGCTTTCCGACGCCCCCCACTCTCCGCTTTCGGTGCCTCTCGCTCTTTTCCTCCTTCGGGTTAACGCGCCTCTTTCTCTCACTCTCAGAGGTATGAATACAGACGCGGCGCACGGTTTGCCGTGAGTGTGGTTGGATTGTCTCACGCTACTACGCTATAACGTAGGTGTAGCGATGTGTGGAGCAGCACGCGGTGCTGCTGCACGTCACGCCGTAAATAAACGCACTATCGGCACTGGCCTCTGATATCGCGCTACCGCCTACGATCGTTCTTTATCGCGGCTTTGGGAATCTCTTGCGTCTGTCGCACCTGATTTTTAAGACGGTAGAAGAAAATTGGGCGGAGGATATTAATTTGCGGAATCGGACAGCCAAAATTTTGCATTGATTTGTGGGATTAGCGACTTTCATTGATAATTGGAGGTGGATGTTTTGGTTGGCTGCATTTTTTCGATTATCTACACATTAACTATAATTCTTTTATTTATTTGCAAACAAATGCGTCTCTCGTGTCTATCGCACTTGATTCTTCAGACGGGAGAAGAGCATTGGCCGGAGGATATTAATTTTGTGGAATCAGACAGGCAAAATGTGGAATTGGTTTGTGGGATTAGCGATTTTTATTGATATTTGGGGGTGGATGTTTTTTTTGGCTGCATTTTTTTGATTATCTACTAATTAACTATTATTCTTTTATTTATTTGTAAATAAATGCGTCTCTCGTGTCTATCGCACTTGATTCTTCAGACGGGAGAAGAGCATTGGCCGGAGGATATTAATTTTGTGAAATCAGACAGGCAAAATGTGGAATTGATTTGTGGGATTAGCGATTTTTATTGATATTTGAGGATTTTCGTTTGTGCTGCATTTTTGCGTTGTCTAAAGTCCAATTAGGATTATTGTTTTTACGAAGAGCGTCTCGATGCCAATGTTTATTTACTTGGAATTTATTTGGATTGATTTTCGAAAGAAAATATTTGGTGCGTCTGAGAATACGAATGTATGGAATCAGACACGGTATTTATAGGATTTGGAATTTTAATTGATATTTCAGGGGTGATTTTTTTTTACTACTGTTTCTTGGTTTATCTAAACACCAACTCGGACTATTCCTTTTATTTGTCTACCGATAAATGCAGCAGTGTGTGTAGCAGCACGCGGTGGTCGTTTGCCGCTGCACGTCACGCCGTAAATAAACGTACTGTCAGTACTGGCCTCTGCTATCGCACTACCGTCTACGATCATTCCTTTATCACGTCTTGTCGAATCACTTGCGTCGATCGTACCTGCTGCTTAGGAGAATGTTTAGAAATTTAAAAAATTCGTGCGTCAGAGGATAGGCATATGTGAAATTGGACAGTCAAATTTGGAATTGCTTTACGGGAATAGGAATTTTAATTGATCATTTTTATCAAGGGGGTTACTTTGTGCTGCATTGTCTTGTATTATTTAAAGAGAACTCCTTCCGAAAACTCCTGAATGTCTTCGAATTAACGTATTATCAGTACTGCCCTATTATCGGGCCAGTGATAAGCTTTTTATCACATTTTCTTCCAATCTCAGTTCCAACAATCTGTAGTTCTGATCGGAGATTTCTTACAGTAAAGCTGACAGGTGCACTGGGCGTATTAGTCATCAGTACAAAGGTACACATTAGATTAGTACTATCAATATGATATCGCAGGGCGACTATACGTTTCTCATGTATTTTTATTTGTATATCGTCATAAATAAGTACGAAAGGGTTATTGAATTATTATAGATTGTGACTTTACCACGTTGCAATCCGAGTTGATAATAAATTATACCAGTTATCACCGTTTATGCTTTATTAACACACTTCGGATACTTGAAGAAATGATTGCGCAAAGATTTGTGTCAGGGTTCGTGACAATGTATATTTTTATTGACATCGGCATATAAACAACTGGGATATGTCTCAATATTAATATCAGCAGTTTGAGTATGAGTCCCTGCCTTTAATCCATTTCACTCAGATTAAAATATTTTAATCCAACTTCTGATCGATGAATTTTATCATAAGTGTGCGGGTCAAAGGGTTAACCTCTCATATTTATGACTCTCAAAATTTCTGCATTTTCAAAAAAAAACTTTAGCACGCTGTAGCGCTGTGACATTAGTTCTGAGAGGAAAATGTTTATCACCTTTTTGTTCCTCTTTGAATTCCCCGATGGCGGATATGTTTGAAAAAAAAAATATTTATTTGAAATTTATTTGAAGATGCAGAAATTTTGAGGGTCATCTCATATTTTCTGTTATTTCTCATCCTCCACTTTTTCGATCGATTTCAAAATGTTTACACCTGTTATATCGAGTCAGGGTTCATGACAATGTAGATTTTATTATTGACATCGGCATAGACATTCGTCAACACACTGTTTATTGGGTCACACCATTTTCACTCAGGTTGAAATATTTTAATCTAACTTCCGATCAATGACGTTTATCATTTCGGGAACGTCAAAAGTATGGCTCGAAGGGTTAACGTCTCGTATTTTCTGTTATTTCTCATCCTCCACTTTTTCGATCGATTTCAAAATGCTTACACCTGTTATATCGAGTCAGGGTTCATGACAATGTAGATTTTATTATTGACATCGGCATAGACATTCGTCAACACACTGTTTATTGCGTCACACCATTTTCACTCAGGTTGAAATATTTTAATCTAACTTCCGACCAATGATCATTTCGGGAACGTCAAAAGTATGGCTCAAAGGGTTAACCTCTTGTATTTTCTGTTATTTCTCACCCCCCACTTTTTCCATCGTCTTCGAAATGTTTGCAGCTGTTATATCGAGTCAGGGTTCATGACAATGTAGATTTTATTATTGACATCGGCATAGACATTCGTCAACACACTGTTTATTGGGTCACACCATTTTCACTCAGGTTGAAATATTTTAATCTAACTTCCGATCAATGACGTTTATCATTTCGGGAACGTCGAAAGTATGGCTCAAAGGGTTAACCTCTCGTATATTCGGTTATTTCTCACCCCCCACTTTTTCCATCGTCTTCGAAATGTTTGCAGCTGTTATATCGAGTCAGGGTTCATAACAATGTATATTTTTTATTGACATCAGCATAGACATTTCGTCAACACACTATTTATTGGGTCACACTATGTTCACGCGGATTAAAATATTTTAATCCAACTTCTGATCAACGAATTTTATCATAAATGTGTGGGTCAAAGGGTTAACCTCACGTATTTTCTATTATTTCTCATCCTCCACTTTTCCCGTCTTCTTGTTATGTCTATCCTGTTATATCGAATATATTTCACCGGGTTGACATCAATCGGTATAAATCAGAGTTTCGATCGCTGCTCACGGGACGATTCGAGGATAACAGCGATGAAAGGTCACAAACTCTAGCGGAAGGAAATCTCCCAGGCAACGGGCATAATACACAATCACCAGAGTGATAATCTATACGCGCTGTGTCGGAGAATCAAGTATGTACCTGACTCGACGGCGGGTTTTGTTGGTTGGATTCCGCGACGCGTGGCAACCGGAAGCCGAGGCGGCGGAGGTTCAATTCTAACGCTCAGTTGCATATACTTATATATATATATATATATATATATTTTGAGTTTGGTAGCGGGGCGCAGCTGGCAGCTGCCGTTTTTGTCGACGATCGTTCGGGGCATGGGTAAGTTCTGCTGATGCATGCGTAGACAGCGTAGGAGTATCGGTAAATATATGTGGAGTGAAAAAAGGCAGATGTCTCAACTGTCAAACGTTTTTTGATCCCGTGGCTCGAGGGCTTCGCGCTTCGGTGGAAAACGGAAAAGGAGAGAGAGAGAGAGACGCACGAGGCTTCGGTTGACCTTGACAAGTATCGTCATCCAGCGAATTAAGTCCCGATCTTTGCGCGCGCAAACGATTCATCGTTTTTGTCACTTTTATTTATAGGAATTGTGTATCTTTACTTTAGTCGTTTCTTGGGTCTAATTTTTTTTTCTTATTATTAGTCTTTATATTGATACAAAAAAATGCGTAAACATTGTTTATTTTGACTTTATTTGACCTTTGTGACATTAGAATACATAATTGTCGTCTCATCATTTGATAAGAAATCGTCTCTCGAAAGACGAGAAAATTATAATTCAATCGGATTTGTGAGCAAGAAAATTTTCGGAAAAAAAATGTAAAAATCGGAAAAAAAATAACGTCATCCAACAAAAAAAAACGTCCAAGATTTAACGCAATTCGATCAGCGGATTATTTGACAAAATCAGGCAATCGTCTCGGATAATAAATAAAAAAATTTTTACCTATCTAAAAATGTACAAACCATACATCAATATTTTATTTATTTTTAATTTAATCTTAGTTTCCCTCTTTTCAAAAATTAAAAGCTGTATTTTCGGTTGGTAATGAAATTTATCAAAATAATTTTGCAGATGACGAGAAAATGACACCGGAAGCCAACATCCAGGCGCCCAATTCCGGCGGATTTTCGAGCAGGAAGTAGACGAATTCTCTTCGGAGGTCTGTAAAAAACGCACAAAGGATGGCGTACAGGCAGCCGCAGCCGGTCCAGGACGAGGCGGAGCTCGAGACGATGGCGGAAACCGAGTTGTCGAGGCTCAAGAGGCAGTACAGAATAATGGAGAACGACCGATTGGCATATGCTGAGGATTCGAGGCTGGAGCTTCGCAATCAGCAGAATATGATCGACAGGCTCGAGATGGAAAAGGCCGATCTCGTTTTGGCAATAAAAACCGCTAAATCAGAATCCAACACTAAAAAGGACGAGGCGATGGATGAGAAGCTCAAGTGCCTCCTCACAAAACGTACAAAGTATAAAGAAATGATAGACGGCGAAAGACAGCAGATCAACGAATTGAACGAGCAGATCGTCAAGGTATTAGCTTCACTATTATTTCCACGACGTTGCGAATACAAATGAGCGTATTTCGCGAGCGAGCGTTTCGTAAAACTCGTTGAATTTTAATAGTGTCCTGCAACAGGTGTCGAAAGAGGTCACGGCTCTGAAGATGAAGATTCGTACGGACGCGCAATCCAAAGAGATTATGATCAAGCAGCAGCGGTTTGTTTCCATTCTGGAGAATAGACTCGAAGTTGCGACCAAGAGATTCAACCTTGTGGTAGCGGAGAACGCTCAGCTGAGAGCGAAGATCGACAGTCTCCTCAAGGAACGCGCACAGTTTAATATTTTGTGGGCCAAGATGATCGGTCAGCTCAACAGCGGCAAGATGATCATTAACGACCTCATCGAGCAGGCCACTATCACTTTCAATCAACGGGACGAGGAACTCAATAAAATTCACGCTCTTCGTGAGAGGTACAATTATGACACGTACTCATTTTTTGTGGGTACCGGCCTGAAGAAATGTTTGTTTGTGATTAACGAAGTTATGCTTGGTGAGAATATTCACTTTCACATGATAAACGCTTGGGAGCTATTAAAATAAAAAAAATTGAGAAGAGTTCTTTGAAGGAGACTTTAGGAATGCTTTTTTTTTTTACTATTTTCGGCGCCGTTTCTTATTCAAATAGACGTTTAAATTTTACACAGCCTAAATCGGTCTTGTATAAATAATTTACGTTGAGGATTTTATCGTTGTTTTACTTGAGGCATATAATTGAAAAGAATGAAACGATAAAATCTGTATTTATCGTTGAGAAATTAGCTCAAACTATTTGGAATTGAGAGAAAAGGGTGGGCATTGTCCTACCGCGCCGGAAAGGGTTAAGTGGATATTACAATGACAATAGGGGTCGGGAAGTAAATCGCAACTTGACGAAAAATAAATTATTTCGCGAACTACGAAATTTCATTAACTTGCTAAAAATTAGAAAGAGAGTAGGAAGATATTTTTTGCTTGAAATTAATCTTGCAACTTTAACCATTTGAGAATAAATAAATTCTGCCTCTTGAATTGTTTAAGAGTAGGTAAATGATGAGCGATAATTTTTAAAAAAATTTGTTTAATAAATTTTAATTAAGATCTTGTTATTTTTTTTCTCCATTTTGTGAATTCACCAATTAATATTATTTTAAAGGGGAGCGAGAGATCTGAAGGGCCACACCTCGGAAATGTGCGAACTGCAACGCACTTTAGACAACGAGTTAAAGCTGCAAGAGTTTCTCGGTGTGAAGGGACAGTATCGAGAAATGGGTGATCTAAATGCGAAGAAGGAAGCCGAGCGCCAGGCGAAGAGAGAAGAGACACAGAACAAGATTGCTGAATATACGCATATCCTTTCACTTGTCAAGCAATTTACCGGTGCGTAAAAACCGTCAAATTCTACAACGTTAAAAATATTTTCTATACATTTCCATCATCACTTCCTCTTTCACATAACATAGTATTTTAACATTGCCATGCGTGTAAAATGTTAAATTACAGAATTTTCTACTGTATCCCATAAAAATTCGCAAATTTATTCAAAAAATTAATTTAATATGAATATTATATACAATTTATAATATTAAATCAATTCGTATTCGGTTTATCAAAATCAAATTTTCGCAAACGCAAATTCGCAAAAATTCTTCATAATTTATAGACTTCCATCTGTTAGTTATAGGAATTTGCTGTTTAATTCCATTTTTATTCGTGTCAATATACAATATTAAATTTAGTATGTCATTCTTACAGGTGAAGAAGAGATCGACAAGCTCACCTCTCACTTTGTTAAGCAAGAGGAAGAAAATTTTGCGCTCTTCAGTTACGTAAACGAGCTGAATGACGAACTCGAAGGTCTCCAGTCTCGAGTAGCTCAGCTAAGGTCGGCAATCGACGAAGCACGCGCCCTTAATGTGCACAGGGGTCAACAGCAGGCTGAAACTCTTGAAAAAATTACGGCACAGCTGGAAGAGCAGACTCAGCTCGCAACCACAGCTGAAAATAGTCTTGCCGAGGTAAGAATCGCGTCTGGATCATTTTCGAGCTTCTATATTTACTATTTCCTTCCTGTTCAACAGTCCACCTGACTTCACCATGTGATTCTTGTGCCGAATGAATATTATTTGTTTCATCTCTATAGTTATTAATATCTCATGTTCACTAATAATTTTAAGTATTAATATTATTAGCTGCATTAAAGTAACAATAACCTTTTGATTTCTCTTTTATAATATTTAGCTTCACCCGGAAGTATTGTTTAGTGAAATACAAAAATCCTACTGCCGAATTGTTCAGTTCGTTGGGCAGCCGCAGATTTTATTATTATTAGAAAATTTTGTTGTCTGACCAAAGTAAATAAAATTTTCGATTATTTTTATAAAATTTTTTTAAATCTACGAATATTGTCGCTATAATTTGTACGTCATTTACTATTTCAGTGTAATGATCTCGTTGACAAATTGCTACAAGGCATCGACACTCTTTTTAACGCGGTTCGTTGCGACAATTCGCCGATTCTCGATTTGCTCGGCGACAATACTCACGTTACGTCCAACAATGTGATGCTCTACCTCGGAATAATCGAAAAACGTATCACCGATATGTTCAATAAGGTGCATTGGGTCGACGACACAACGAAGGCCGAAGTAATACGTCTAGACGAGGAAAAGAAACCGCGTTTGAAAGTGCCGGACGCTTCTAATATCGCACCCACTCAACCCTGTGCCCTGTGAGTCCTTTCAAACAATCTCCTGCCATAAATTTCCTTTAGGGAGTCAGATTAAAATTGCTGATAGCCACTGACAGATCTTTCACTTTTTTATCTTCCGATGTCTTAAAACAAAGGATGCAAAGTACAGATGTGCACATTGTTTTCTCAATACATTCAAATATACATACAGTTGCCTTTATGAGAAAGTATGTCCATCAATTTTGCTTTCCTGTATATTTTTATTAATTTTTAGACATTTTTGGATTACTGGTTATTATAGAAAAGTGTGAAGGAGATTAAAAACCTTTAATCTCTTTGGCTCGACAAAATGTATTTAAAAAAATGATATCAGCAGATAAATAAGTGAGGTATCTGTAAATCAATATCAGCAATTTGAGTGTCACCTGCTTCTCTTATTTCCTTTTCCATCTTTCATCGCGATTTCACTACTGATTGAATATCAAGATGCGTCGAGAAAGAAGAAATGGAATATGTGTCTGAGAGTCTCGAGGCGCCGCTAACGAGAGAGCAGGCGACGAAAAAACTGGAGTTACGACTGTCGGACGACTATCTGGAGCTTCTTCACAATGTTTCCGGTTGCCACTTGCCAGCAGCTCGGAAAATAATGCAGAAACGCTACCAGTAGAATTTTAGAGCATGGATCGATTGAGATGATGATATTCTTTTCCCTATTACGCCGTTTTATCGTTACACTATACAGAGGCACAGAGGTATTTGTTATGCACTATACAGAGCACAGAGGTATTTGTTATGCATTTTAGGAATAAAATTAGTTTATTTAATAACTGATGTTGTTTGTTAATCCAGTTAGATTACATTTTTCAGTCGATTAAATGACAAGAGATAAAAAATGTTTGCAATGATGCAATGTTTAAAACCATACATTTTCCGGCTCGGAATACGAAAAACTTTTTTAGTGCGAGGATTCATTAAACATACATTTCCAACTAATCATAAGATTTTTTTAGTGAAAACAAAATTGTTGAAAATATTGATAACATTGATTTTGACGAAAATGTTATGATTTTTTTTAATTCACCGATTTGAATGATAAGAAGAAAACTACTTCTTTCAAGGATTTGGAGAAAAAAAACCAGCGGCATCTTTTAAAAAATGAATACGAATTTGGAAATATAACCATATTCATTTCATGAACTAAAAAAGTTGATTAATTTTGATCAATTTCCCTAGTATCTTTGATTACACTGATTTTAGTTTTTTGTTTTTTCTACTTTGAAAAATACTAATATTGCAATTTCCACTGGGAATATACATATTGCACATCCTTAAAAAAGACCACCTTTTAAATAATGAGAAAATTATGCCGGAAGGAAACTTCAAGGCCTGTAATTGCGGCGGATCTTCAGACCGGAAGCTGCTAAAAAATGCAAACGGAACAGAAAGAAGCACGTACAGGATGGCGTAAATTTGCATATTGAAAAATAAATAATTTATATCATTTTTAACTGGCAAAATATAGTTTTTAATCATTTTTTCAGACCGCTTTCTTCTTTGCTAGCTTGGCGATTCGTTTGAGCTCGAGAATCGTTCTTTTTATGTGAGACAGCTGATTCTCCACATCGTCGCGGTCCACCTCGATGGGAAATCCTTTTCTCTTGCACAGCTGTCGGTACATATTCCAACACGAGGATTTCACCTGCGTCAGCTCCAGATTTTTCGCCGCTGCGCCCGCTTTTATTTTTCCTACAATAGTTTCCCACTCGAGTGCCTGAGCCTTCGCTCGTTCGTATCTACTCTGAAGAGTCGTTAATTTGTTGTTCAGATCCACGAGCATCTGTGATTTCTCTTCGGTCATACGTCGCTGAAAAACAAAACAAATTTCAAAGATTTATTCTACCATATGCAATGTGAAAATTATTTTTATTTATTTTTATTTAAAAAAAAAAACGAAGAAAAAATTGAAAAATTTCCTGTTTGTCTTTTGACCCCTTAAAATGATTTTCTTTTACCATTTCTGAGCCGGTGTCCTCCAAAGCTGCAAGATTCTTGTCTTGATGTCGAGCTAGAGCAACTCTGGATTCCACCAGACTCTCGAATCTATCAAAAATTTCACCCAGATTCTGAAATTCTCCAGTTTCGCCTGACACTTTTTCCAAGTAATTCTGATATATTTTGTATTGATCAATGTGCTCTTGCATTTTATCTCGTACTTTTATTGTGTATTCAAGCTGTTTCGATAATTCTTCAATCTATGGAATAGAAAAAATGAAGGAATATTACAAAATTGATTTTTTGGTGAATTTCACCGTTTTTAGACAAGGAACCGTATTTTTTTAATTATTTTTCGTTGATGAAAAAAGCAATTTAATTGAAATAACAGGTTTTAAATAATCGAATATTAAAAAATATAAGATTTCCGATTACCAAAAAAAAATTGCATTATTTTTATTACCGATAACAAAAAACATAATTGCCGTGCTTGAATTTTTTGGGATACGGTTTACAATTTTTAATTCAATGAATATAGATTGTACTTGTTCTTGACATTTGGCTCGACGTTCCTTCTCTTCTGCAATTTTAATGTGGGCTCTTTCACGTTTATCGTTGTTCTCCTTGACGAATTTATTAAATTTTATAAACGACTGTCTTAAAAGTTCTTCATTTCGTCTAAGTTCAATCCACTGCTGATCTAAAATACTTCGCTTCGTTTCCTTATCCAATTTCTTTGCTTCGAGCTGGAGCTCCGCGACACTTAATTCTCTTAGAGACTTTACGAGCTCTGCCGCTGGACCGATTCTTGCGACGTCCCATTCTGGATACTTTCTAAGTTGAAAAGAAAAACATATTATTAATTTAATTACGCCTCATTATTTCCTTAACAATGAAAAAATAAATGATGAGTCAAATATACATTTTTATGTACAGAAATACGTAACTACTTTCATATTTATAACTCATTTTAATAAATATTAAATTAAAAAATTAAATTATTAATCCATATATTTACTTATATACAAAAAAAAATTACCCAATTTATTCTATGCAAATAATCACGAATAAACACTACTTAATTTCCACCAAAATTACAGAATACGTAATTAATTAAATATTGATAAAAAAATTAAATCACCGATTCGAATATCAATTATTATTACTTCGGTTTCCGATCTTCTGCTTTAGATCGGAAAAATTCCAGCACAGCTTTTTGAGGATCATTCGTAATGACAGCTCGATGAACAAGTTTATCAGATTTCTTGATGGGAGCCATTATTCTTCTCCTATTTATTTTAGACGATACTTTTCTCCAAATATTACTATCCTTCAATTAAATACATTTATCGATCAAACTTGTCACTAAGGAAGTGAACGTGGGTTCTCATATTCAAATTTCCCGCGCTTGTCAACTCATGGTGACCAACCTTTGAGCCTGGGAACTAAAAAATCGAGCAAATTGGTAAATCTAGTTACATTTGCAGCTTCACAGTTTGTCGGCCTGTTTGTGAAAAAATGGCGACACAGTTTAGCTACTTCGCGAGTGTAATCAAATAAAAATCGCCGATATTATCCATCAAAGACGGTTACTCAGATGCGTGACATGCGTATCGCGAGATAGAAAACAATTTTGAAGAGTCGTGAGAGGCGACTAACGAGGCAGATGTGAGAGGGAATCGCGTGATAGCCTTCGATGAAATTACCGTGTTACATACGTTTCTGACAGCGTGTCCGCAATGGCTGATGAATCCACGACGTCGATGCCGAGAAGGCGTCGATTGGTAAACAATGTTTTTTTGTAAATAGATCGAAAAATCGTTGCTACTTTGTTTCCTTTATTTCGAGGGACCGGAAGTACCGATTTTCAAAGTTTCTCGAACGTCTAGGGATAAATCGAAAAAAACCGACGACAAAAAATTTAATTTCTAGCGCGAGAGAACGCGAAAATTGTACACCGACGACTGGACGATCGGCGACGAGGAAATCGAAGGCCGACGAACCTTTCAACTGGATGAAAAAATCGAGTGCGAAAGATACAACCTTGACAACTTTTCTGGACTTTTTAGAGAGATGACAGGATCGGAATTGAGTCTGGTCTACCTGCAAAAACACGGCCTGGCTATTCCACTTTTGTTCAGGGAGAAAACAGGCTTAGGACTGCGAGTACCCAGTTCCAATTTTAGCGTCAATGATGTCAGAACTTGCGTTGGTAATTATTATGCTTTGATCAGTGGGTCGCGATGAAATTAATCGTCTATTGGTTGGATTATCAAAAGGCAGAGTTGAAAAATTATTCAATAATATGGAAAAATGGGATTTTTTATTTATTTAAATATTGGCTTGATTGTGGCGATATATGCGATGATACTATCTTAACATTCTGTGATTCTATGGTGGCAACTTATTTTAATGAGCACTTACAAATATTTATTATAGAAAATGAGGGTTGAAAAAATTACTTTCAACAGTAATAATTCATTGCTTGTACGCAATGCGATTTCAATTTTGTATAGAATATAAATAATGGGCTTCAAGTTTGATTTCTAGGACAGTGATCAATTCCTGTTGAATACCGATACACTTTACATAATTCATACAATCATAAACTATGTTTGAAGATTGGTATAAATATCAATGAATTCAATGGAAACTTTCTTCTCAAATTAGCAATTCATTGAAGAATCACTGCAGTGTTTTCAAAATAGAAAACTGCTATTGATAAATGCCACCGTCAGAAATTACATTTGGTATCAACGAATGCTCAAGAGTCTTTCGAAACTATAGAAAAATGCTTCCAATAAATATTATAACTATATTGAAACACAGCATGCACGATTTTTACAGGATCCAAGAGGATCTTGGACGTAATGGACGTGAATACTCAGAAAAACGAAGACATGAGTATGAAAGAATGGCAAAGATATTACGAAGACGCAAACAAGGAGCGTCTGCTCAATGTTATATCGTTGGAATTTAGTCACACGAAGCTAGAAAATTACGTACAATCCCCAACAGTGGTGAGGCAGGTTGACTGGGTGGACGTCGTGTGGCCGAGACATCTTAAAGAAGCCCAAGTAGAGTCCACGAATCTGCTGGAGGATATGATGTACCCTAAGGTACAAAAATACTGTCTCATGTCCGTTAAGGGCTGCTACACCGATTTTCACGTTGATTTCGGTGGTACGAGTGTCTGGTACCACATTCTACGAGGCGGCAAGATATTCTGGCTCATACCGCCGACGGAAAAAAATCTTGCCCTCTACCAAGAATGGGTTCTCAGCGGTAAACAGTCCGACGTATTTTTCGGCGACATGGTTGATCGCTGCGGTCGTATAAGTTTGAACGCCGGTATGACGCTTTTCATCCCTACCGGTTGGATTCATGCCGTTTACACGCCACAGGATTCTCTAGTTTTCGGCGGCAACTTCCTACACAGTTTCGGCATCGAAAAACAGCTCAAAGTTGCTCAGGTCGAGGAACACACGAAAGTACCGCAGAAGTTTCGCTACCCGTTCTTCACGGAGATGCTCTGGTGCGTTGATGATTTTTTAAAACAATTGTAAGGTTGATTTATGCGAGGGCTGAAAAATGTTTCGATCCTACATGTTGTGATCATTTTCAAGAGCTTGTTTCCTCTCTTGTTATTCCTTTTTGAAAAATCAGTGACTCGTTTCGAGAATTTTTATTTTTTATTATACTTCTATTTGAGATAAAAAGTGGGTTTTTCTTTCGCATTTGTTACATTTACATAAAAATGCAGTTCTTTTCTTGGGAAATGAATATGTTGATTTTATCCAATACATATAAACTTTTTCAAAAGAATGTTCATAAAGAGACATTTATTTCTTCGACGAAAAATACTAATATTTCGTTATTCCCGATGCAGGTACGTTTTAGAAAGGTACGTGCACGTTCTGTTGGGTCGCAGTCACCTGGATATTCCAGACACACAGCGTCAACACTCTATCCCAACAAATACGAATTTAAATTCGCATTCGCACTCGCATCTCACTCCTTTTGAGCTCCACGGCTTGAAATCCATTGTAATGTACCTGCACTCGTTGCCCTCGACGAAGAAAAATGTGCCAGAGTTGATAAGAGATCCAGTAGCTTTGATACACGATGTTCGTTGTCTCGTCGAGCAGCACAGACACGATAGTCCAGAAGCAGCAGTTACGGGAACACCGATTTTACCTCCACCACCAGCTCTAACTATCGCCGAGAGGGTAAGTCGTCCGTGTTACTTAGGTAAAAATATAAATGGCGTCCAAAAAAATTGCAGTAAAAATACTAGAATTCGAAATTTTATGTTTGGCCAATCAATTAATATCAAACTTAAAATACTCGATATCATCCGCAGGAGCGTCTCAGAATATCCAAGAAGGGTTTCACGACTAAATTGCAACCAGGTGCACTAACTGAGAAGTCCGAGGCAAAGTCGAGCTTTCCCAGGAGAAGACGAACGCGCTGCAAGAAATGCGAAGCCTGCACGAGAAGCGATTGCAGCGAGTGCGCTTATTGCCAGGATATGGTTAAATTTGGTGGTAGCGGAAGAGCTAAACAGACTTGCCTGATGCGCCAGTGTCTCAGACCGATGTTACCGGTTACAGCGGCTTGCAAAGTTTGCAGATTGGACGGCTGGGGTCAACAGCCCTCTTCACTTATGGGTAAAACATTTATTCGTTGTATTATAAAATCATCCAAATTTTGTAACATTTTTTCTCCTCGTATAATAAATTCGCGGCTTGGTATTTCGTACTTATGGAGATAATTATTTATCTTTAAAGCTTAAAAACAGTTTTTAGTTAAAAAAACAATCGAAATACTTTTTCGGGTAATCGAATGTTTATTTTAACGTTTACATCGTCTCGCAGGAAAACCAACGCCGGGTACAGCCTCGAGTCTGATGGAATGTTCCGTCTGCTTCGACATTGCTCATCCCGAGTGCGTTGGCGTGGATTCCCAGAGTCTTGCCGTAAGCGAGGACGTTCCCAACAGCTGGGAATGTCCGGTTTGCTGCGAAAGCGGTCGAAATCTCGATTCCCGGCACCGACAGGGGAAAGCCAGAGCGCGCAAGGTTTCGGTCTCGAGTGCAGCTTCCTCAGCTCCGACCACAGATTCGGAAAGGGCGACAACGCCGAGCAAGAGGCCGAGACCCGATCCTAACGAGGTCAGTGCATCATTTCTCATTCCTTCCTCCGTTCCATCTCCCGAGCCATTCCCTAGTGAAACATTGCAAGAAAACACAGTTTAAAAATGCCCTTTACCTTAAAAATATCAAGTAAAATTAGGTAGAAAGACAAATGTACATTAAACAAGAGACGCGTAAACGTCTCAACGCGCAGTATTAAAAGTAAGCAAGTGCATCAATATTTCTAGTGCAAGAGAAGCAAAATAGTATTTAAATTTCAATTAGTTTTTAAATCCACGAGCACAAGTGCAAAATAACATAGGAACTTTAGTTCAGCTTCACTTTAACATTACTTCGAAACTTGTACAAATCTCGCGTTCTGTTAATTTTCAATAGAATTTATAAGACAATCAAAAAATGATATTGAAGCAATTGTAAGGAAAAGAAAAAGGAAAATATTGTAAATAAAGAGTGTACAAAATGAAAATTTCGTTGGTCGATAAATAACGAGAAGAAACTGCATTTACAGACGTGGAACGAGCGAGAGCCGGCCGAAGGTGAACACAGAGCCGCGATCCGAAGTCAGCTTGCAGTGCAGCTAACGGGGTCAAGTAACAAAGTCCTAAAGCGACCTCACGTGGTGGTGCGACCGGCGCAGCTTCCGCCGGTCCACCGAAACGATCACGGCGGCCAATCTTTGGCCTACGACAAGACGGCACTTATCGCTATTTTCAGATACTTAAATCGTCGCGATTTGGCGAGATGCGCATTGGTCTGTAGGACCTGGGCCCAGTACAGCATAGAACCGAGTCTTTGGCGTCGTCTGGACATGTCCCACGCGCATTTAACAGCCTCGCATCTCACGGGAATCGCGCGAAGACAACCGGAGAATCTTTGCCTCGATTGGTCAGACGTTACGAAGCGTCAGCTGGCCTGGCTCCTCGGGAGACTCTCGCAGCTTCGCAGTCTCTCTCTTCAGGGCTGCGCGTGGTCCAATGTTTGTGTTTTGCGATCTTGCATCTGTCCGCCTCTTACTAATCTCGATTTGAGTCACGTTTCCGGTCTGAACGACTTCAGCCTTCGGGAAATGCTCAGCCCGCCGAACGATTCGAGACCCGGACTCATCGACAAAACTTCGAGGCTCAAGTACCTGAAGAGTCTCTCGCTCGCCGGCTGCGACGTCACCGATATCGCATTACGATACGTTGCTCAGCATTTGCCTCACGTAGAAACTCTCGATCTCTCGTCCTGCGGACGACTCACCGACGCCGGCGTCGCTCAACTCACCACAGCGCCCGCTCACGCACTCGCTAATCTCGTTTCTCTCAATCTCGCGAGCTGCCGATTACTCACCGAGGCGAGCCTCGATCATCTCGCGAGATGCAAAGCCCTCAAGCGACTCGATCTCAGACACACTACTCAAGTTTCTACCCAGAGCGTTATCAAATTTGCCGCTCGAAGTATACACAACCTTCACGTTACTGACGTTAAGCTTGTGCAGGAAAAGAGACCGAAAGTGGAGAGGAAAGTTACGTGAATAGGAGCGCAGGAAGTCGAGGGGTTTTCGGTGATTGGCAAAGAGAGAAAATTGACGACGAAGATTAATGCAACTTTATGATAAAACCATTCACATCACTAATCCGACGACACACGAACGATGAGAAAAAGAAAAATTCATATTCTCGCACAATATTTATTAATAACTCCTCGATAAACTTTAAAATTAATGTTCTGTCAAATTAATTAGATGTAAGGCTTATGGCAAAAGTTTTAATGCCCGTTTTGAGGGAATAATACTTCCCGAAGTTTTAACCATCTTTATTACTCTCGAATGTAGTCTATTTATTCTGTGAAACAAAGTTTCTCAATTATTCTTGCAAAATATGACGAATAGTGAGAAAGCACATAAAGTTTGTGTTGGAAATTTGAAGAAATATTTTTCCGACCAGATGCATTGGCAAATGTCATTTTTAAAAATGATAAATATGGGGGAAAACCCACTTTCATTTTTGGGATATTTTTTATTGTATTTTTACGTGAAGTTTTTTCTCGTATCAAACGTTTAGGTATTTGTTTGACAATATATCTAGTATGAAAAATAAATAGCATTAAATTATTTCTAAAGCTTGTAGACTAACAAGCTGAATTTAAAAGTAATAAGATGGTTACAACAAGAATAAATCGTTGAAAAAATGTTGGAATCATATTTTGGCAATCGAAAGAATTCCACTTTTTTTTTTCTTACCGAGTATGGTTTTAAAAAAACCACGGTTTTAAACAAGTATTTGCATGAATTCTCTCCGAATAGTAATCTGAATGGTTTTTTTAATTTGAAAGTTGCGGTAGAGCAGCTTCATTGGTTTTCCAAATGCTCAGGAAATCATTTGTGTCGCTCACGTGGCTCGTGTAATAAAGCATCGACAAGATGCGCGGACTCTTCAGACCGGCAGAATATTCCGGAAGTACCAAAAGTATTTTGCGTCTACGATTAAATCTCGCAAGGTCGGATTATTTTGTGGGCGTCTACGACGTGAAAAAGAAAGAGATTTAAGTGAGCACAGAGATTCCGGTAGATAGAATATTTATTCGAGTCAAGGAGCGCGTGTGGAGGGCGTCATTTGTGCAACAAAACAAAAAGAGTAATTTTAAAAAATGCCATTGTTTTGAGAGAAGCTTGATGCTTTCCCGTTCTCGCAAATACTCATTAATCGAGTTGATAACGTTCACCGAAGTCACGGGAACGAACCGTACATGCTGATATGCATTTAATGCAAATTGTGTCTTTATTTTATTTTTTAAACAACTTAGCGGAATGCAACTGAAAGAAAACAAAAGTGTCTCGAGACGCTTGAGTCGAGATAACGATGATAATAGAAAGATATCAGGAGCAATTGTCACAAAAGATCTCCAGAGTTCCTAATTGACAATGCTGGCCGTCGATTAGGACTAATCAAGGAATGGATGCTGTATGTAAAGTATGTAGCAAGTGATTTTACATAAAAACTTTTCACAGCGTGAAAACAAATAAATAAGTAAAATAGTAATAAAGTGTGTTCTCTGCTTGATAGATTAACTGGATTTTTTGCTCAACGATTATCGATGTTACGATTGTGGCAAAAAAAATCATTCCCCTTTAATGCCCATTTTAAGAGGTTTATCGACCGAAATTCCTTTCACAGATTTTAATCCCCCCTTTTTTTTAATGACTCAGTCGTAATTCATATGTTACCGCTCTCTGAAATCAATAGAGCGTGAAACTCGGTCTTGCACATATTTCTCTGCATTTTTATCAATCAAATAAGTTGTTTTTATGTCTCATTACAGTATTTTTCATGTCTGGCGATCGTTGGAAATGCGGAAGAACTTATCTGGTTAAAAAGAAATTTTCGCAGGTATTCTCGAAGAAATGTAACAATTGAATCTCTAGTAGAATATTTTTTTTTAATTCGATATTCTCAATCGAAGAATAACACAAGAAACCTTTGTCATTGTACAAAGAACGAGATTTATTATGATTATGAAAAATTTCGCGTCGCCCACGAGCGATTACTGCAATAGTCGTGGGCGCAAGAATTATAACTGGAACAATATTTGCATAAATTTACAAATAAGGGCAAACAGACGTAGAATTATGAAAACAAATTCAATGATTTACCCCACAGCAGAACATTTGGAACATTCAACTGCCATCGCGTGCAAATGCTAATGAACATTCGCAATATAATTCACTATGATTATGAAACATTTATTTCCATAGCCCACATGAAAATAATGAACGTGGGCACAAAATTATAACGATAATAGCATTTGAATAAAATAAATTAATTAATACAAATTAATATTAAGATATACCTTATCAAAGTTCAACGAATTTCGATCATTCGCAAAAATCGCGAATTTTACTATAATTATACAAAAAAAAATCCCTCACGAGCGATCAATGGCGTAGAAATTATAACGAGAATCTTATTCGCATAAATCGAAATCATAGAAACGGTACCTACAGCTTTCTACCGAGAGCGAGTATGCAAATATGATGAGAACAAAAAAAAATTATTTATGCGGGCATGCGGGTACATATAGCGTTATATGCTATCATAGTAACAACGGAAGCGCCATTTCTGTGGTTGCCCTTGAGAACAATGCGACACAACACAACTGATATCACGGAGGCCCTACATAAAATTAAAATCAACCCTTTTTAAACGTTCGGAACGTGACAATTTCCACGTAGACCAAATTGAATTATTTCACTCGATGCAATAATACACGTATTACACCCCCGTGCGTATAATTGCCCTTTTCACACCCTGTGAACAAAATCAACGAAATACCGCCCTTATATCGTAATGTACAATATTTCGTGTCCTAGAAAATGCGTATCAAGGACAAAAAAAAACAAAGCGCGCGCGCGTCGCGGCCTAGAAATGGTTCGATGATCCATCTCCCTTAAGATCTGGTGACTTTGGTCGCACTCAGTTGGTCCAGTGGTTTTTTGGAAAAGCAGCCAATAAGGGCGCGCATACGCAGCGGCGGCAAAGGACAACCAAGGTCAAATATCGAAAATAGGACGTCGCAATAATTCCGTTGAACGACGCCCGGTAGCAGCTGCCGGTCGTAAACGTGACTACTAGACACACGCAAAGCACCAGTTGTTTACAGTATTTTGCGCAGTACCACGAGTGGGATGCAAGATCCAAGTTGAGCTCCATCGACTTCCAAAGCTGGAACCTGCGCAGTGACGATTTCACAAAAGACATGTAAGTTGTAACGTACGCGTAGCTTATGTTCGGGTATCAACGAATATTCCGCAGTGATAATCGCGAGTGAACGCCGGTCAACGCCATCTTAACCTAACAAAGCCTGGCGGCCAACCAACCCGGAATATCAACGATACTTATGTATTTATTTAAAAAATATCTTACACATTATTCTTAGCATTTTTTCGCCATTCTTCGCTGTTGCTATCCCGACAGGTTATACATCGATCGCGACATTTCGACGCCTCTATTCTCTGTATGTGCGCCGCATTTTCGGCTGCCTACGCCGGTGCGTCTATCTTCGCCTTAAATTTTGTTTTTTTTTTTTTCTCGCGTCCGCGAATGGGATTATCAAGTATCAACGGCCGGGTTATCCGAAAATCATGAAACAAAAATACTGTTGTGAAAAACAATCTTGCGATCGTACTTAAGCTTGAAAACTTGAGAATCTGGAAATTAAATATATATATATTTTTTTTCGGGTTCTTTGTTCTCAGTTCAGGGATTGGAATTTGGTTTGTGGCTGATTTGATTTTGAGCACAAGTTGAAATAACATTTCCTGCTATTTAGTTTGCACAGTAATCGTAAAATGGTACGAGACAGCTAAGAAAGCCAATTTTGAGCTTCTACTCAGATGCAATTTTTATCGAGCTACAAAATTTCTTCATTTGCAACTTTATTTCCATGATTTTCAGGTGACTTGCCCCATTAAAGTGTTTTCGCATATCGATATTATTATTTTGTGACTCCGTCGATATGTTTTTGCCTTTCCTATTTTCTCAGAAATTTATCGTATTTCAAAGAAAAACAAATTAAGTTTGTTTATAGAATGTTTAGAAGTATCCAAGGAAAATATGCTTTTGATTAGAATGTGATTAATCTCTGAGAAAAAAGGGTAATTGACTATTTTTGATTCAGTCATTTTTTTTTCGCCTTAATAAAGCGCGGTAATAATAGAGTAGCCAGTCGAAAATTATCATTATTTGTGTATCATTGGTACATCGGAGTATTTGTATGTACTATTTATAGTGTCAATGTATACGTGTATGTGAAGAATATTGTATTTGTATTGAACTATCGATAATCAGGTGGGATTGCGTTGTCTCGCTAGCCGAGCTCCGCTAGAACTGAATCCAGGTCCTCTTGGAGTGATAAACTCTCCTCTCTCTGCTTGACCAGGTCGTCCTTAAGCCGGTCGACCTGTGCTTTGAGTAGATAGTTGCCTTTTTTCAACGCTGCAAGGCGTCCCTCATTTTTCTTCACCGTTCCCTGTAGAGAAAATAAAGTCTCATATTTAGAGAACATTCGCCATTTGAGAATAGAGATCTCAAGAGATAAAAATGGCAAAATTTACCATCAATTTGGTACGCCGTTTCTCTGGAGGATCGTCCTCGTCATCGTCGTCCCAAATGTCGTCCAAATCGGAGTCGTCTGTTTCAGATTCATCCTCGGATTCCTCAGATTCCGTCTCTTCGACCTCTTCTTCCTCTTCTTCATCTTCGTCCTTTTCTTCTTGGTCTTCGTCGTCTGTGTCGCCCATAAGTTTGGCCATTTTGTCGACCTCTTTCTGGAGATGCTTGAATTTCTTCTTTTCCTCCTTGAGGAGTTTGTTCTGCTGTTTTATTTGTTCCTTCAGGGCGTGTCGCTCTTTCTTTGCGTTCACTGCTTTGTCCCTGTGGATAATTGGATCGATAATGAATGAAACTATTTATTTGACTCTATAATCGTAATTATCATAATACAGCGGACTTTATATATATTCAAAGGTTTCACTGGTATTGAGATATAAAATTGCAAATTTTTGCATTTTTGTCAATGCAATTTTTCGTGTGTTTATTTAGTTAAGAAAAAAATGTATCTTACGATTTTTACTTCAAAACTGGGTTTTTTAAAACTAATCCAAAAATCGTAAAGGCATTCCAATTAAACGTGTGGGATTTTTAAATAATTTCTCTCTCAACGAGTAGATAAAAGGGAGGCAGAAAAAAATTACTATTTTTTGGTAGAAAATTAATTACATAATTACAAATTGATGAGAAATTTGATTGTGGAAATTATGGATGAAATCTGGGCCCTATTCAAAAAATATATTATAAAAACACGTAAAATTAGTCTAGACAATTTTCACAATTATTGGACAAAACTCACTTGAAGTTTTTGATTTTCGTTTTGAGCAATTTGAATTCCCTCTGCAATCTTTTCTCGGCCGCTGCGTCGGAATCTTCTTCTTCCTCTTCCTCGCTGCTCTCCTCCTCTTCTTCTTCCTCTTCGCTGTGATTTCGGTCACCTTTGTCTATGCTTTTTTGCGAAGCGACTCGGGCTACGTCCTTTGCACTGGGACAACCAGCAAGAGCCATGCCTGAAACATCGTACCACGATGCGTCCACGTTCTCGTCCGGAAATAGTATAATCGGCTCTGATTCTATGCTTTCCCAATATTCTGTAAGCGCGTTATTGAAAAGAGAAAGACAGCGAAGCGTGAGTTGTAGCAGCGAAGCATTAAAAACAATATTATGGGGTCTCTAAAACCCCCAACAAAAAATAATTGCGTGATGTTAGCGAATTATTAGCGTGGAAATTGGAAAATTAATTTATTAAACGTTGAATTCTGTAATTATTCAAAAAAATGTTTAACTATTTTTTTATTATTATACAAAAAAAAAAATAGAAAATCACAATAAAGTGCATTTATGAATAACTTGAATTATAATTGTCAACTTGAAAATATAATCTTCGATTTTAAAAAAATCACAGAAATTTTTCTTGGCGATCAGTAAAATCTGGTCAATTGTGCAAAATATTTTAAAGCGTTAGGATGCAAGTTTAAGTTAATGGAGACTATCTTGTAAATATAACACAAAAAATAGAGGATAAAGAAAGTACAGAAAGTTGCTCAAGCATGAGAGTTAGAAATGTGCGAAGAAAAGAATCCTTTTGAGGATGGCATTACAGGGAAAACATTACAGAGTCGTCACGATCAAATAATTCATTACTAACCGGCCTTCATCCTTCTCTCGAGAGCGGCGTACATCCTCTTAATCTCCTCAAGCTCGTTTTTCGTCTTGTCTCTCTCTTCAGCAGTCTTGGCGAATTCTTTCTCCAATCTTTCCGCATCTTTCCTCGCCTGTTCGGCCTCTTTTCTCAAGGACTCTGTTAATTTTTCATCCTGTGCTTTGTGCTCTTGAACAGTTTTCTGTGATTTTGCTCTTTCGACCTCAACCTCGAGGTTCAAAATTCTAGCCTGTGGGGGATAAACCAAATTTTCCAGATCATGAATTCATTTAAATCTAATTTTGGGTAATCTGTGTTTTGCAACAGATTATTATGCTATAAAAATCAGTTGAAAAATATTACATATGAAGTCTGAAATCGATTGAGGATCTTCTAATAATCAAAATAAGATATTATTCGTCAAATTTGGACTATAATTATGGTTTATTCTTTCAAAAAACTACACAAAAAACGACTGTGAATGCTTTTATATATAAAAAATTAATTGTGCTACGTGATTGACTCCTTGGAAATGTTAATAAATTAATTAAAGCGACACAAATTGTAAAAACGCTTTATATAATTTATTATTCATTGCTCTAGTGTGGAGCGGGGTAACAACTTTAATCATAGGAAAAATCCATTTTTTTCACCTGTAATCTTTTGTTGTCCCTCTCAAGGGCCTCTTTGTTCCTCAACTCAAGGGCGAGCATTTGTTTGGTGCTCTGGAGGTCGTCGCGAACCGCGTCGATGTCGTCCATCTCATCAGGAACGACTTCATCCACCGGCGCCTTTTCCGCTTTTTGTATTTGTTCCTCTATCGTCAGTTGTCTTCGGAATTTCCTCAAACCTTCGAGTATCGGCCTGGAGCGATCGTTCGTCTTCACAGTCTTCAATTTAACTCCTGACTGAATCTGTTTCAGCAGCTGGTTGTGTATATTGGACTTTTCTGACTCGAAGACAAAGTGTGCTTTTCCTATGAAGCGTGACGAGCGTAAGAAAAGAAAATCTTGGCACTGGCAAATTATTAAGTGACAACGGATCAATTTTCGAGGGTCCAATAATTTTTCAAATTAATTATATTAATTTTTTCGGTGGTTGCCATCACTTCAAAAATTCAGCAAAATTACTTGAACTTTTCCAAGGTAATTACAATGGTCATAATGGTAATAATAGATAAATGAATACAGACATGTAATCAGGCGAAAGAGAAGCAAAAATATCGCCGCCCATCGTTGAACGGAACTGTAATTTTTTTTACTGCTGCACCTCACAAAAATAGGGCTTGGTCAATTAACTTTAAGGCGAGGTCTGAGTCACGTGACATTCACAGCGATAAACGGCATGCGTATGGAACCCCAAAGGTAAAATTCATGGTCTCTTTTTCCGAGCCTCATTTTACGAAATGAATTTTCAAAACAAATTCTGTTATTGTGAGAATCAAGGTTGAATTATTTTCACAAAAAATGTCGCGAGGATTAAGAATCGAAAGTTGTCACTTAATAATCGACAGGCCTAGTACGACTTCTCTGCTGTCCGTATTCACATATGCCCTCCAAGTTCATAATTCAATGCACTAACTTCAGAATTCAACTGATTTATATTTCTCTGTCATGAAATGTTCAATTCAGCAAAATTAGTTATCTTGTTATGGCAGCAACTAGTATCTAATTTAGGTATCGAATAAACTAAGTTCCCAGTGACAGTAGAAATTCTTAGAAACCCGAGATTTTTCTTTTATTTTTGCGCAGATTTTGATTGACCAATTTTGATTCCACAGTTCCTCGCTTGGAAGGCTATGAATACGGACCCGAGTCTGTTAGTACCATTGCCCATTCCTACCTGCCGGATCAGCGGTAACTTTATCAACCCTCTCAATGAGCGGAGCACTTCTGTCGTTGCACTGTACATGTTTTAGCTTCCTGCCGCTCTCGACTTCCTTCATCATGCACGCCCAGTCAGGACGTTTCCTCGGCCGTGACTTCAGCATCTCCAGGGTCTTCTGTTGCGAGGCGGACAGCGGCGGTAGATCCTTGATGATGGTTCTTCCCGGAGGCGGAGGAGGTGGCCTCGGCGGCGGTGGCGGAGGTATTGCCGCCCTCGAAGAGCTCTTGGACAGCGTCGGTGCACCTGAAGAGTGTAATGCTCTCGTTGACAGTGGAAAAGAGTCTCACGGATCAAGCAGAACGATTGAGAAACGGATCGTCGAGTGGCAAGCAGTTCAATGGGAACGCGGGACGATCAAAATAACTATAGGTCTATCGATCGATCAATCGACAAGAGGAGATGCAGAGCGCGCCATCCAAGAATTTAACGCTCGTTCCAACTGAGCCTCGGTTTCCAATCTCTAAATCAACCGAGCCACGAGGAACAGTGTGTTTATTCACTTACCGGTAGTGCTCTCGCTTTTGGAGAGCGGCGGCAGTTTTTCGCTGCGTGATTTCGACTTTTCTATTCGAACTTGACGTTCGAGTTGCGGTCTCTGCGACTGTGGCTCTGCTCGTCCGTTCGCTCCTGTTTTTGACAGCGCAGCCGAAGCATTTTTGCTTTTAGTATTGTTGCTATTGCTGCTGACGCTGGAAACGCTGCTGCTGGTACTGCTTGTGCTCTTGTCACTGTTTGGTTGCGACGGGATTATCGTTATTTTGCTCTGTTTCCGCGGCTGTGGCTTCGATTCCGCTGCTGGTTGGGGCGTCATCGTTTCCACTGGTTTCGCCACGCTCTACAAATGAAAAAGAAGCGTTTGTTAAGAGCCGATCCAGTGATGATTCGGTTTTTCCATAGTTTTTTTTTGTTTTTTTTTTACCGAATGCTCTACGAAATATTCAAATTCGTGGGATACTTGGAGCCACATGGTTGCGCACGGTTCTTGAATTCACGACCAGGGATTCGCACTAATATCTTGCCATCGAAACTAACGTTAATTAAGTTTGCTTCGTTTCTTTTGAACCCCCGTTTTTAATTGAAAGAATTATTTTTCTGCTCTTCTTTGAAATATTTGCCACTTGATTTCATGAAAGATCGTTGTTCAACCGCGTAATTATTAGCGAGAACTTGAAGTCCCGCCGCTTGGCTCAGTGCGGAAGCTAAGACTAATTAAAAAAAAGTCGAAAGTGCCACCGTGACGAGTGACGACGAGGGCAGGGGCAGAATACGCTTGGCAAGTGTCGGATCTCGTTGTGCCCTCAGTCGTCTTTAAATAATCTTGCAGAGAGAGATGGAGAATGGAGAAAAAGAGTTTCTCTTTGATCTATATTGTTATGATTGCTCGACACACTAATTATCGAATCGGAACTCCATTTATTTCTCTCTGAACGAAAAAAAAAAATCCAAGTACATAAAATATCAATCAATATTTTATTGCTTTGACCCTCCAAAAATTGCAATCAATTTAACTTATCTGTTACGTTTGAAAAATTTGATAGTCCCAAAATTTGATTTATCGCGGTGGTAAATACAGGATTGATCTCTGTCATATCGCCGTTCCAAAATCGTGTCCTTTAGCACATTGCACATTCGGTACAATCTATTCTTGGCACGTCGACAATTTGACCGTCGTAAGTTGGCCGTGTGACGGTCAACGCGTTAAAAATTCATAAACTTCGGTTTCTTATTTACATATGGCGATCGTAAATGAAAACTGGACACGAATGTGTTTTGGGAGGCGTATATCAAAATAGTATCCTGGAGAATTTACGTAAAAGCAGATGTTAAAAGCTCCTCCACTTTTTCCCAATGATTTTCTGTATATCTGATTGATCCTATTTGGATTGACTGTAGTCAAAGCGCATATTATTACCGCGGTGTAATCGCTAGGATTATTCATGAATATTATTATTATCTTCTAATGCATATTGCATTTTGCGTTCTACTGTGACGCTTTCGACGGTCGCAGGTTTGCGATCTGATGGAGAGGGAGAGAAAGAGACAGACAGTAGGAGTGAGAGAGATTTAGTGACGGAAGACGCAGCTGCCTACGGGACACATTTGAAATAGACGGTGTCTTGAAATAATCGTGACCCAAAGGCTTATATGCCAGCCACTTTCCCGACGTATCTTCACCGTAATTCTCCGATTCGGTTTTTGCGGCGCTTTCCTCCTCCAGTGAGAATTTCATTAGCCCCTTTCGTAGATTCTAAACAAATTCTTATAGGAAATTACAATATTGGCACATTCTTGATACTGATAGAGTTTGTTAATTGGACTTCAGTTATTCATATTACCAAAAAAGGATAAGGTCATTTTATCCCATTTCTATCCCTCATCGTTAATCTGACAAATGATTTTTTTTTTCAATCCAACGAATAATTATAAACATTATGCTTTTTAGTTTTCTAAAATTTTTGGTAATGACAATACGATACATTTTTTAAGGATGCTTAGGAGCAATCAAACTATTGGTCCAATATTATTGGAATTTCCTAACTTTGATTGTATATTTAATAGTTTGATTTTCATTAGACGGGAAAATTATTTCCCTTTCTAATGAAATTTATAACATCGAAATATTATAACTTCGTTCAAAGAAGAAATCTGCTTTGAACCATTCTACTACTTTTAGACTAGCACTGCTTATTTAACAAGTAATTTGATATCGATTATTTTTCTAAAACATCCTGCCACATGAGTAACAAAATGATAATAACCTTTCACACAAAATTAAGTTTTCGGTATTCTAAAAAAAAATCTGAAAGTCAAGTTATAAAATAAATAAACAGTTACGGTCACTTTGAAAGTAGTAGAAAGGTGCAACCTCTTCCTGCAACGATGGGCAATAATATTTCATGCGTGTCATTAGCCCACCGCAATGAAATTGAGAATGCATGAGTAACTACCGTTCGGAGGCGATGATTAAAAAAATCTATTCTTAATACATGGCAGAATGCCATTGCAGAATGACGGCGACTGCTGGTCTATACTACGATGTTTGCGTGGTAACCAGTGCTTTTGTTTTTCCTCATCAAGTTCGCACACATACAGAGTTCGCTCTGGTGAAACAGAACAGTGGCGGGGTTCGGTGGGAGCCGTAGACATTGTAAACAATGAGGCGATGCATTCGTGAAAATCAGGGTAATCGAGATTGCTCTTTAAAAACAAACGAAAATAAATTTCCACGTGTCAGGTTACGCTGGAGGGTTAAAAATAGGCTCCGACGAGAAGCGAAACGTTCAAAGGTTATTTATGAATAATTATTTTTCGAATTATGCATTGATTTATTGATTATGTAACGAATATTATTTAATCTGTGTCTTACTTTTAATGTGACCTTAGTGAACGCTGGTGCCTCATCGGTCGACGGTTTGGATTCACGCCTGGAGTTTAAGGTCCACGGGGCAGCGGGCATAGGCAACGGATTCGGACCATCCTTGACCCACGGTGGTCTAAAAGTCGTCCTCTGAGGTTGCTGACCTCCTGCGCCCGGCATTTTGATCTCTCTCTATTTTCTTTTCCGTTTCTCTGGCTCTCTTTGCCTTCCTTCTTCTTCTCGATCCTCCGGTACTTCCGGTACAGCTCCCTGCGTTTTTTATTCTCAATTAAATAACAGTTGATTACCAAATGCCTCTCCGGCTAAGGCTACAAATATTTTCCACTTGAAATTGCGAAAAATTCCAACTAAAATCCAGCGAATCGACAATTGATCTTCGAAACGTAACTTCCGGGAAAGTAATTATTCTTAACACCTTCTCTTCTTGTCCTCTTATGTGTTTTTGACTACTTCTTAAGAGGCCTCGATTCAGCGTGACGCGGTAAAAAAATTCGAGTTAACTCTCGTGGATGTCGTCGATGGAAGACTATCCGACTCCTGGACCGCGGACGCTGCGAGTGCGAGCGCTTCGGAGGAAACTGTGATGCGTGGGCGCGATCCAAACGTGCCACTCGAGATTCAGAAGCGTTTCCACACGCCCCTCCACTTCTCTAGAACTTTTGTCAAATAATTTTCCAGCAGTGGGGCTTTTTAATATTTGTTTTCTTTTTTTCTTTTGGTGGCAGGTTCAAGATCTTTGGAGAGGGGAATAAGCGCTCTTAGATCGTCGGTTCGTCGACGGATAACTGGCGGCTACGGTGATTTCGCAGGCAGGCTTTCCGGAAATCGTCGATTCCCCCGGACTCGGTGAAAAGATGGTGCGAGAGAGAAAAGACGAGCTTAGTTGGTTGGCTGGGGCCGTTACCGCTTATCCACCTGTCCCCTCTGTTCACCCCCTCTGTACATATGTATCTCGCTCACTCTCGCCACCCAAAAACTTGATATTTTTGGCCAGCGACGTCACGAGTGCCGAGGAGAACGAAAATAGAATCGGGTCTTCTAGGACGCCACCGTGACTGCCTCACGACGATGCGTCGCTTATCCCACGACGTATTACTTACTCTCTTGCATCGCCCTTCGCTCTTCTCCCTTTCTTTCACCTCGCTAATTTTTTTTCTCTCTCTCTTCTGAATTTTCTTGGCGACTGCATCGCTATTTTTTACGATTCGCGCGATCTTGTCCAACGAAACTTTTATGTGTTGCTCTAAATCTCGTACAACGGGCATTTCCTGTCCGCCTCGACATATTTGTGCTTTTTTATTGGAATATATTGTATTCCACTGCGGAACGGATGAATGTTATGCAAAAATCTCACGGTGATGATTTTTCTTGGATTTTCATACAGGAAATTGTGGATTTAAATATTATACATTGCAGGGGTTTCATTTTTCTCGATATCATTTTTCAAATTTCATTCTATTTTTGAATAAGCCTGCAAAGTCGGATCTTGCATATTGCTTCGTCATTATTTTGTACCCTTCACAAAACCGCCTTCTGCGTGGACAGTTTATCGTTTTTGGCTTCATCACAGAACTCGAAGAGGTGGAAAATAATAGGGAAACAATTTACGATATTCTACTTTGGGGGCTCATTTAAATACTTCATGCACTAGAATATAGACCAAAAATCATGCAAGATGACATAAAAAGTTAACAGTAATTTTCTTTTGAAACCAAAACTTTGAGCCAAAATAGATCTGGGTTAATATTTTTTAATATCCAGACCTGAGAATTTGTCATAATGCACGAAGTATTCTTACGAACGATAGATAACGTGTTATTTTTCATGGATGTGAGAAATGCAAGCTTTTAATTCGTCTTCAGTCATTGAAATTTTCATTCCCTCGAGCTATAAATTGTATTATTATTTACCACTATTTTTACAAATACAAATGACTAAATTAATTGTTGTATTAATGCCATCGCACGATGTTCCAGGATAGGAAGATTTCGCGAGAGACAATATCAGCAGACAGCGCAAAGACGTAACGAAGCGAGTGCGAAATCGGACTACTATCGTCAGACAGCGCGTTACTTTGAGCTCGAGTGTGACAAAGCGCGTCAGTTCAACGCCTGGAACGTAGACGAGTCGAGTAAGCCAAAGCATTTGGAGATTTGTAGGAAAGCCGATTTGCTAGTATCGCGGCAAAATAAGTTGCGAGAGTTGTTAAAGAGTGAGGAAGCTCTGTACAGGGCCGAGTGCGATAGACTTAAATCTCGTAGCGTCTCCCCTCGGGTCCATTTCTCATCGGAAGCTTTTGAAAACAGATTGAAGGAGAAACGTGCAGAGGCGAATCTCTATTTGCCGAGAACTGGTCGAAGAATTCAGTCCTACTTGTACGGAGCTTACGGCCCGACCAGCACAGCTTCGCGTCCGGTTTTAAAAGAGTTCAACAATCCACCGAGCAGCCGCACGAGAATGAGCATGGAAAGGACACAACAGGAGGAGCACCAGTTGGCGCTCGATCAGGAAGATTACAACAAGCGACAGGATGAGTACAAGGAGAACTCTAGAAGCGCAAGAGCTTCGAGTATCTACGGTCCCGAATCTAAGGCTGCCAAACGCGATGTGGCAAGTGCAAATTACCAGTATAAACCAGCTGCGGGTCTGAGTACCGACGCTGCCGATCATCGACCGCATACAAGGCGTCTTCACGATTCTCATTTTCTTCTCGGCAATCAGACTCATCTACAGGAGGAAGGAGGTCAACACAAAGGACCCAATCAGAGGTTTACCGACAGATACGCCAACAGGAGTCTCGAGGCGACTAACGTCGGCGAAACAGCGGCCCATTCTTTGGAGGAAGCTGATGATCTAGTGGACGCTGCTAGCGAGGCCGACATCGCCCCGGATCACGACGAAGAGGGTTCCCAGACGGACAATCGCAGCGCTTGCAACAGATCGGACGAGGATGGACAGGATCAGGGCGATTATCAGCGAGAGAAGCGAGAAATTGATGAAGAAGAACAGGAATATGACGAACAACACGGTAATGGTTCAAACGCTTCGATGAACGACAATGTTTCCTCCGATTCTGGCAATCAGAACCTGCAGAACATCCAGGACGAGGCGGACAGGAGCGAGCAGCGAGATATCGACAAGGAATTCGACGCTAAGGCTTCGGCCGGACGCTCCGATCGTCGTCACTTCGAGTCGGAGAAGAGCATGCCGTGGCTCCGCATGATTCCGGGCGATAAAAATCTCTCTGAACAAATGTTCCTCTATCTTACGCACAATGAGCTTAAGGACAAGATCCAGGATCTGGAGAAACGCGAAAATCAAGCCGCCTCCAAACACCAGTGGGACGAAGCTCTGCGTCTCAGAGACATGAGAAATCGACTGGATCTTGCACGTGAAAAGAATTTGTACAGGAGAGACGATCTTCTGTTGGACCCCGAACTGAAGAGGGCTGGCATGGCCGGTATCGAGGCTAGGAGCAAGTTGCTCAAAGAGCGCGAGATTTTGTGCACCAATTCATCTATGTACAGGTAAATATCGCTAAATTTTCGATTATTTGTAAGAATACTGGAAAATTCCATACTGAGTAGTTTCATTTTTTTCCTAGTATAATTTAAATCTGATTATGACGAGCTACAATTATTTTATTAAAAACTTCGTTATCATTTGACTTGGATTTTTGGAAATAGTAACTGTTTATTATCGTTTGCTTATTAAACGTTAAAAAATGAATGATTGTAACTTCTGAAAACCTCATTTTGCGAAATGCATATTAAATAATTAAATAATTAAGAGGAATTCTTGCGTTCTTGTTGCAAGCACGGAATGTGATTATTTTTCACAATCTCGGCTAAAATCATGCACTTATTCTGTTCTTCCATATTAAGAGATGCTGACAGGAAGTTATTCTCCAAAAATTGAAATTGAATCCCCAAAATTCTCGGAATGCATCCAAAAAACGTGTACTGATCTAATTATCGTGAATTTAATTTTTCTTCTCCCAATAAATCTCTAATTTTCCAGTTCCAAAGTATCAAGTATTCATTGCATGAAAACATCGCCACTTCTTTTATCGAGGCTTCGGGGCTAATACACAGACGCTATAGTAGATTGCACTAAGGCCGCGAGCAATGCCAAGGGTTCGTGCGTGCTATTTTGTAACCGCCCGACGTTCGGTGACTCACTCCGCGATTCAGTCACACTCGAGTCGTTGTCGTTCGATGGCAAATGATCTGCCAAAAGTTCGGTCACGCTGTAATGTCTTTGATGTGGATGATGAAGCTTCGCGCAGCAGGCAATTCGTCTAGAGAATCCGATTAGCAACTCTTTTTAAAGAATTATCACAGATTAAATAAGATTCCTTTCAGTCAAAACTCGATAATCACTCATAATTCTTACCCTTTTTATTTGCTCATGTCGTTCTTATTTTTTGTCAATTCTGCAGCGAGGAGGCCAAAATCATGTGGAGCCAATGGCTCGTCGAAGACCAGAACAGCGTTTTGGAGGGCGCTCGTATTCAGCGAGAGGACTTGATGAAGCAACTCGAGGAAAATTGGCGCTCGCTGGCTATCGAGGACAAGCAGAAGATCTCAGACTCTTTCAACAAGGAATACATCGACGCTGCTATCCAAAACGACTTGGAGAACTTGTCCGCCGTTAGATCGGCCAGTCGTTAATTATCCAGTTTCGCGGAAGTGCAAGGATTCGTTTTTGGACGCCTTTCCGCACTTATTCTAACCCTGAAGGCAGTTCATTGAACGAAACTTGGAAAAACCGCCTATTTTTTCGCCACGATCAAAGTTAGATTAAGAAAAACAAAAAAACAAAGCAAACATATTGACTTATCGATAAACTTTAGTCGAAGTGACTGACGCACGTGCTTGTGTAACGATATGGATCGACACATTTTTTATAGAGACAAAAAAATTTCAAAAAGATAAGAAAAATGAGACGAAAAAAATGTTTCTTATCGAATGCCAATATCGTTTGGCGCGCAAACGCATTTAATATTACCCACTTTGCCAAACAAATAAGAAGAGGGTGCAAAAAGCATTTAATACCGAACGTGGATTTCATATGTTACGCGAATACATTTCTTACCTTTATTCGTCCATTTTATCACATCGCTACTGTTAAGACTGTTATGGAAAGCTTTATTAAAATTATGAGTATTTTTTGAACTCGAATATTTAACCCTCGATAGTCATCTTACTCTTGTATTAATTACATGGCGAAATGTTCACGTAATTTATCTTTTCTCACATCGGTTATTTTCCTTTACATTAGCCGTCCTTGTCGATCGTACGCTTGAGTTGATCGCTGTGCCTTGTCAGAGTTTTTAATATGCATTACGCTTTTTCTTAATTGTTAAAACCATATCGCTTGCTCGTACGCATATCGATGAGAGCTCGAGCTTGCGGATTGTTCACTGTATTTGAGCTCTAATTATAATCGGATATATCACTTCACTTACCGCCGTATAAAAGAGAGGCAGGTTTAATGTTACGTTGTGCAGACGATTGAGATTATCGTCGTCAAAATTATGTAATACATAATAAAATATTAAAATGAACAATTAAATATGTTAGGTTTTTGTATAAAACCGACGCTTTAATAAAATTCATTTGCAAACTATATGATACTCAATGCATCGCTAATTCTTACATAATATTAATCTGCGTTCCCAAACATGCCTAAGTTTTTAATATGCGTTGTAAAAGTTTCCTCGGTTTTAATACGTATCATAAAAACATCTAAATTACTTTAGTCATTCTTGAGTTTAATGCGTTCGTATAGACAAACTGTATTTTATCCTAGGCAGGACAATAGTTGCAAAATTAGCGATGCCCAAATATTCTTCTGAATTTTCATTTAGGTTTTTCTAGGGGATACTCCAGAAGTATATCGTGTTAGATTCTAATGCAAAAACGTTTGATATATGGTTCTGCGTTCCCAAACATGCCCAAGTTTTTAATATGCGTTGTAAAAGTTCCCTCAGTTTTAATATGTATCATAAAAATATCTAAATTACTTTAGTCGTTGTAGTAGTCGTTTAGGCGTTGTAAAAGTTCCCTCAGTTTTAATATGTATCATAAAAACATCTAAATTACTTTAGTCATTCTTGAGTTTAATGCGTTTGTATAGACAAACTGTATTTTATCCTAGGCAGAAAAATAGTTGAAAAATTAGCGATGCCCAAATATTCTTCTGAATTTTCATTTAGGTTTTTCTATGGGATACTCCAGAAGTATATCGTGTTAGATTCTAATTAAAAAACGTTTGATATCATATGGTAACCGTTGCCAGTCGGCAATATTGCTGTTTTCTTCAGCAAGCGAAAGATGGCGCCACTTATTAGCTTGTTGATCAATCCTTTGCACTATTTGTGTCGATAAAACAGTTAAACTCAATCGGTACGACAATAGCAATTGGGCAACAAATGACGTTACTCGATTGGTAACAAAAATACTAATCAGCGATTGATTCCGAAAAAAGGATCGCTCGGTCGGTATTTGCGTTTGGCGTCAGTAGTAATCACAGTATGTAATCAGACCGATTCACGGATTGCCTATCTGTGCATATTCCTGTGCTGATTAATGATCACGTATGACCTATTACTATTTTTTTACTTATCTGTACTATTGCATTCTTTCACAGGCTACCATAATTATTTTGTTACTGCAAATGTAAGAAGAATGCGTAAGAATGGTGGAAAGGAAATGAATATGAAAATATGGAATAAAAACCGTAATGCTAATAATTTTTCAATTATATGTATTAATAATTGTGACCTAATGTCGAATAAGGTAACTGTTTATTTTAATACAGTTTTTAAAGTCATAAAAAAAAATAATTACAAATAATACAATGTGTAAAATTTAAACTTAATAGTCTCCATCTTTATGCACGCGGAGCGAAATTGAATCTGCAGTTGAATTATGAATCGTACCTGTTGATAAATTATTTCCCTGAAATACCCAGTGACCGAAAAACCGCCGATTCGATTATCGTTTGCATTGTTCATCTTTTCCAAATAATTGTGTTATACACGATAATGCTGTGATTACTGTGAATTTATGGATTTTGTGAAAATTAGATTTTTGTTTTGTTTTAATAGCTTTTCACACGTTTTTTGAGAACACTTTGCTGCATTTTATAGATTTCCAAAAAATGACTGCCTCATTTTTTAAGGATTTTCCGAAAATATTCTTGTCTTATTAAAAGGCGATCAATCTAAAAAAGAGCAGTTTGAAATCTTTTCGCATTTTAAAAATATTTGTAAAAAAAGCGTCTCGAATATGAAGATGAAACATGAAATATCTGCACATACAACGAAATATTTATAAATTCGTTCATTTACACATTTCTGAACAACTTATAAAAATAACTTTGGTAGCAAGGTTCAAAAAAAGAAAGTCTTTGAAAATAACTAATTCATCAGACGAAATTATATTCCCAACATATATATTCACATACATCTTTGATTAACAAATTAAATTAAAAATTGTATATGAATTTCAGAATATTTTTCCCGTACTTCAAATCACATTTCAAAAAATATCTAATATATACATACAAATCCTTTTTTGCATACGCTTTTTTTAATGCAGTGGAGAAAGGCAATCGTGCCTCAAGATCTGAAAGAAATAATAATGACTTCAAGATTCTCCTCCACTCTCAAGACCAAAAAACTTCTGGCTTTTAGCGACGTACACAATCGACATCGTACCCAAAAAACTCCGTTTAATATGCATATAAATCGCTTTTCCCAAATCATTATTACACGTCTATATTCACATACGTCATTAATTTACAAAACAAAATGAACAATTGTATATCAATTTAAAAAATATTTCTCCCACACTTAAATTCACGTTTCGAAAAATATCTAACATACATACAATTCCCCTTTGGCATACGCTTTTTCAACGCAATAGAGAAAAGCAACCGTGGCTCAAGAAGAAAAAATCTTGAAGAAAAAAAAAAGGGAGATGACCTCAAGATATTCCTCCACTCTCAAGACCAAAAAGCTTCTGACTTCGGTCAAAGTTGAGCGTCGTACCCGAAAAACTCCGTCTAATATGCATATAAATCGCTTTTCCCAAATCATTCGCCGCCAAAATAAAATTTAGTAAAAACTCCTAAAACATCCACGTAATTACACTCTATATTCACATACATCATTGATTTACAAAACAAAACCAACAATTGTACATCAATTTAAAAAATATTTCTCCCACACTTAAATTCACGTTTCGAAAAATATCTAACATACATACAATTCCCCTTTGGCATACGCTTTTTCAACGCAATAGAGAAAAGCAACCGTGGCTCAAGAAGAAAAAATCTTGAAGAAAAAAAAGGAGATGACCTCAAGATATTCCTCCACTCTCAAGACCAAAAAGCTTCTGACTTCGGTCAAAGTCGAGCGTCGTACCCAAAAAACTCCGTCTAATATACATATAAATCGCTTTTCCCAAATCATTCGCCACCAAAATAAAATTTAGTAAAAACTCCTAAAACATCCACTTAATTACACTCTATATTCACATACATCATTGATTTACAAAACAAAACCAACAATTGTACATCAATTTAAAAAATATTTCTCCCACACTTAAATTCACGTTTCGAAAAATATCTAACATAAATACAATTCCCTTTTGGCACACGCTCTTTTCAACGCAGTAGAGAAAAGCAACCGTGGCTCAAGAAGAAAAAAATCTTGAAGAAAAAAAAAACAACAAAAAAAAAAGGAAAATGACCTCAAGATATTCCTCCACTCTCGAGAGCGAAAGACCTGTGGCTTTGGTCAAAGCCGGGCGTGCTGCACGTGTGGCGTAGTGTCGTGTGTACACTCGATTCTTCCTCGGAAAGTAAACTCGCACGAGAAGCCACTAGCGGCGCTCTTCACGTTGGAGGGGAGTGAGTGTTTGGTTCCCCAGTGGCAAGATCGATAGCCGGCCAGTCACGAGGCGGCACCGCCGACGGTCGTCGTCCTTCTAACGCGTTCCGAACGCGATTCCACTCGCGTCGATCCACCCTCTTCAGGGTTATCGCAGCCATTCCTCAGCCATTTCCCCTCCGGGTGGGAGTACAATACCACCCACCTTCCATCTAGCGGACCAATGACACCAGCGACGTAGAAACATCGCATCGAAGGCGTCGCCCATCCGTGGGCGTGACTCCGTAAAACTTCGGGCGACAGGATATCCCCGACTTTTTTGGTGGGGGCCACGCGGTTCTTCAGGTACGTTCAGTCGACTGGCGAGCCTCGAGCCGTGCGTGTGTTTGTCAAAAACATCATACGAGTCGTCAGCTCGATTGGCCGATTAGCTTCGCTCGTCACCCGCTAAAAATTCAGATTCCCCAAAAGTGTTTTTCCTGCGAAATTGCTGCGAAAAATCGCGCGCAACGCCCTCTAGCGGCGCGCGTCCAAAACTCTGGATTTTTGGAATTGTGCGCGTGTGCAATTGATATTTCGAGTGATCGAGAAGCTGAGTTGGTGACAAAAGTCAAGCAGTGATTGGTGGAAAGCGCTTCGCTCGTTTAGCGTAGGGATTTTACAGTGTTTATTGTTCTCGCGCGAAGAGTAACTTCCGGCGGAACGAAAGAAGCATCGCGCAGAGCCGCAGGGACTTTTATTGGCGCGTGGCGAACTACCGAAACAATGACAAGATCCTGGGTTCGATTGGCCGGTGAATTCCTGCCGGCGGCGCTCGCGTGTGCCGAGAAGCAAGTGCTGAGAATTCTCCTCCGGTAGGTCGATCAAGGGAGGAGATTCGCGTGAAACAAAAAAAACGTCGGTCGAGTGAAAAACTGTGGAGAGACAGAGCATTTTAGCTTTACAGAAAAGAAAAAAAACAAACAGTGCTTTCTATCCACTAACCACCGCATTGTTGACGTTTTGCCATCGATAAATCTCACGTAAGTGTAGAAACGTCAAACGACAAAGTTTTTGTGAATATTCACGGACGGAAATCCGAATTCCAACGAAAATCTAAACAACATAAATCTTCCTCCACAATCTCAACATATGTTACATCGGCCGGATTAAAATCCAACCGGAAACGACCCAAATCCAAACAAATATTGCCGGATATCGATCGCTCTGAAGATCGATATATATAGTGATCGATAAATCGATTTCAAAACGTAAACGCACATCTTTGGTGATTAGAGGTCACGTGGATTGGACTGTAAAGATAAATAAAGCGATATAAGGATAAATTTGGTGCGACGGGACGTGATTTTAGTGAGAAAGGTGAAAGGTTTTGTGTCGTGGTGCCGGTGGCAGTTGCGAGTCGCTGTGGTGTCGCGTTACAGGTGCTTCAGGACGTAACTGCTGTAAAAGTGGGTGCACTGGGGCCCGCGGGACCGTTCGGCCGATACGGGCCCGTGCAGGAAGGTGGGCCCGGCGGTGCTCCTGTCGCTGGGGGCGAAAGAGTGGGCACGGGGGCTGCCGCAGCCGCGGTTGGGGAGGTGGAGGGGTACGGGGCCACCGGGACCGGGGGAGGGGCCCCTGGGATCGGTACGGCGGGTATCAACCCTCGGATAAGGGAAGCTACCCTCGGGGCTCCTTGTTGCGCTCCACTGCCTGTCACCCAGGCTCATCATATAGGTAAGCGAGGTAATTACCGTAAAAACACAGTCAATACGTTCCCTAAATATCACGAGAGAGTTTGCCATTGTAGTTATGCTGAAGATCCTGCAAATGGGAATGTATACTTGGATGACAAGTGCGGCAATTAATGCTTACAGGGTTCGAGGGTTTTTTCAATTTTTTCGAATTTTTCGAATTATTCACATGAAGATAAACTCTCGAATGTTGTGAGCTGATTGTCATAAGACAAAAATGGAATTATTGGAGGAAGGATTTTTAAAAAATGCAGATGCACATCACGGATGAAAGGCGCGGCAATTAATGTTCACGAGGTTCGAGGGTTTTTCGAATTTTTCGAATTATTTACATAAAGGTAAACTCTCGAATTTTATGAGCAATTTGTGATAAGACAAAAATGGAATTATTGGAGGAAAGATTTTAAAAAAATGTAAATGTGCATCACGGATGAAAGGGGTGGCAATTAGTGCTTACAGGGTTCGAGGGGTTTTCGAATTTTTCGAATTATTTACATAATGTAAATTTTTGAAATTTTTTGTAAATTTGTACACAGATTTTGGTCACTTCAGTTGTGGGAAAAAAGTATACAAGTGTTTTTTGTAGAAGAAGAAAGATTATAGATGGAGGCAGTTTTTGTTGTGATTAGAGGAATGACCCTGAAAATGGGAAGGTAAATGCAGATGGAAGGGCGGCAATTAATTATGGTTGAAGAATTCGAACCTTATGAGCATTTTGCAGTAAGACAAAAGTGAAATTATTGCTATTTAAACGAATACAATTTTTTATTATCTATTGTAAATACGAACAGAATTTTTTTATTAATTTATACGTAAAATTTTGTGAATTTGGTTGGGGGAAAAAGGTTACAAGTAGAATCAATATCGAAAATTCTTCAATATTAATTTTCGTACGAAAGAAGAAAAATTCATCAAATTTGTTCATGTTTTCTATGTAGAAAAATGGGAAATTATCGGCGAAATATTAATATAAAAATATATAAACAAATAAAATAGGGGAAGTAAGAGTAATAACGACTATAGTTACTATGGCTACTTTAATTTTATCGCAGTACAGGATCCGTGAATAGCGAATACTTCGGGAAAGTATGTTAACCCTGACCGTCAGTTATCTTTCATTTTCACTGCCGTTAAAATAGCTATTTGATTGCTACACTGATTGCTGATAAAATAAATCACATAAATGTAGATTCGTCAGTTTTTTTTAAATTCTAAATTAAATTTTTCTTCAATCCAGTAATGAATTAGCGTTTATTGATAGTGAACAAAGTCGTTATCATGCCGTTAATTTGGAAATCAGTCCATTTGTTCGTATATTAGATTAATAATTTGATAGTTATCATTTTTTACATATTATTCTGCCAGTCGGCAATAAAATGTATGTATGTAAACATATTATTAGAAAAAAAAACTTGTGCTATACGAATATTGTGAAACTTAAATTAACGGGTCATTATGAGTTCCATTACCCATAATTAATTATTTTCTTTGTTAAATATTTTTTAATTACCAAATTTGTATTTTTTAAATATATATATTTTTAACTAGGGATGGAATTTCTATACTTACTTTTGTTAATATGATCGAATATTGTAACACAATAATTGGTAATGAAGTATTTGTGGAATGAATAGGCAAAATATTTCATTGATTGGTTTAAATAATTAACAAATATTCGGCGAACCTACCAAATATTGATCGATACTCGAAACGTTTAAAATATTACTTTTTCAAGAGGACCATTTAAATGCGATGAATGTTGATATGGTATTATAATCGACGAATACTTTTTTTGTTACTTTGAAGTGCACTAAGAATTTCATTTATATAAAAAAATATTGATACTTTTTCTCAAAGTTTGGTATTTAAAAAAAAAGGTATAATCAATTTAGTTGTTTCAAATTATATAACTCAAAAACTTTGTGAATTATCGATAAATTTCTGCAGGATAAAATGATCCATCGTTCAAGATGAACGAAATGTGGTCATCACATGTTTTATTGTGCACCTGCATTCAAAATATCTGAGTTTGCTTATAAGCAGCAGATAAAGTTGTTGCGCTACATCCTCTATTCGCCACAACGTTGCTTCTTTGATCAGATATTTAAAAGACATGAAGCACGGAGAATACTTAAGGCATCTAGCCACGAAAACAAATGTCTTTTACTTTTTTATATCTTGAAAAGTGCTCTTTCTGAATTCAATGAAGAAAGTCATAAAATTAACGGAGATAAAGCATTTTATGTGGAGCAGTTTCGAAGCATCCGCGCCGAGTGCGATCCTTCAGCGTGTTTTCTTCAACACACCATAGTTGGTATAGAATTCGCAGTGTAGAATTCGCCGTATAGAATTCGCAGAGTAGAATTCGCCGTATAAAATTCGCAGAGTAGAATTCGCAGTGTAGAATTCGCACAGTAGAATTCGCAGAGTAGGATTCGCAGTTTAGAATTCGCAGTGTAGAATTTGCAGTTTAGAATTCGCAGTGTAGAATTTGCAGAGTAGAGTTCGTAGAGTAGAACTCGCAGTGTAGAATTCGCAGCGTAGAATACGCAGTGTCGAATTTGCAGAGTAGTATTCGCCGTATAGAATTCGCAGAGTAGAACTCGCCGTGTAGAATTCGCAGAGTAGAATACGCAGTGTCGAATTTGCAGAGTAGTATTCGCCGTATAGAATTCGCAGTGTAGAATTCGCAGTGTAGAATTCGCAGTATAAAGTCGACAGTGTAAAATTTTCAATGTAGAATTCGCAGTGTAGAACGGACAGTGTAAAATTCGCGGTGTAGATTTCTGAGTATAAAGCGAAAAAAAATTTTTTGCAATCTCGGTACTGGATTGTCCCGACGGCATATCATCGATGCCTCCTTCGCTCAACGATCATCCAGCAAATATCGGCAAGTTCTGTGCGGTGGTTGTTTGGCATTCGATTTTCCGTGGTGTAGTCCACCGAAGCCTACTCCCACTTGATCTCCGCACGTTCTTCGCTCGCTCGACGTCGTTACCGCGCAAGCTCGGTTCTTTCGTACGGGGATGAAGATGACAGAGTAGGAGGATCTTGCGCGTGCTTGCGCTTGTCTCACCGACGGAACGTGCCATCGATAATACCACTACACACAAGAAAATGCTGAGAGGGGTTGCCACTCGTCGACAAAGATTCCGTGCGGTAGCACAACCGAGAGGGGCTCCGTTGGAACCCAGGGCTCCGCCCATTCTTGGATAAGAAACTGCTACCTCCGTTCTCCGGCAGCATCGGCTAAGACCCGAGGTCCATGCTGCTGGAAGTTAATAATATAGCGCGAGAAGGAATGTATGATATATGTCCGTTCATTCTTGAGAAACCAGGAGAGACAATCAGGAATCCATGATCGAATGAACTAAGGAGTGCTAGAGAAAAAAAAAATGTTAACAGGGAAATAACGGACTGATCGTGGTGCAGGGAATAAGTATACACCGTAGAGTCTGTGGAAAGTTAGAGAGAATGTTTAGAAACATAGTATCTGGAAACATGGACTTGAGAAATATTTTTTTTGTCGAATTGTTGTGGAAGGTTTTGTGCTACAAAATTTCAAAGACATTCAAATTTTCAACTCTGAGCTTTTAATGCTGAACTTTTAGTGCTGAGTAATTTAAAACAGGGTAATTAAAAAATAATAATTATGTTGGCAATTTTTTTGGATAAAAATAGAAGAAAAACGAGACTAATCAACGAAAATTGGAGAATGCATTCTTGAACGAATTTTACTGTTTACTAAATATTGACAACACTTTTTGATGCGCTTGGTTTGGCTCAAACAATTCATTTACGGATTTGGACTGGAAATAATTATAAACAAATGTACATTATTGAGAAATTTAACAGATTAAGAAATTGTAATAACATTTTTTTTATTGTGAAATGAAATGGCCGATGGAATTATAATTATTGCAGATTTATTTAAAGCGAAAAATAATTTGGATACATTTTTATTTGAACTTTAGTGACAAGAAAATGTGTAAAACTTTTGGTTTGTCACAGAATATTAAGTCACGTGGCAATGACCGTAAACTTTGTTATGAATTTATAAGAATATCTGAACAAAGTGTTGAGTAGACGCACAAGATAAAATAGCCGTTTCACTAAATTTTTTGGTGCAAAAAGTTCTAGTAAACAGAAGAATGATGAGTCGGTTAGCTTTACAGCTACGATTTTGTGGTTACCTACCGCTGAGCGTGAACGTATGCTTGAGCGTTCTGCCGGAACAGGTAATTCGTCATTTCTACGGTTTTTTCCCGCTACAATGATTTTTTGTTCACGCTACGCGCCAGAATTGAGAAGGGACGAAAGAAGAATAGCTTCACGCTATAATATTCTTGGTTTATATAAAAATAAGCGAGAAAAAAGAAGGTAAATCCAGTCTAGACATGCAAATAGAGAAGACAAGTAAAAAACTTGTATAGTTAAAATAGCTGAAGTATTTTGTACATGTTAAAAAATTTACAAAAACTCCCACTGATTCAGTGAGTAAATATCATTCTTGAATTTGTGATTATAATTCTACGCTACAAAATTTCTAAAAATAAAAGCTCATTTTGCAGCCTTTTCTTCAATTAGATGAAATCAATGTTCCATAAAGTTCTAACATTTCTTTTTTTTTGCGGAAAAAAAATTTTCTACCAAAATTACAGACTATTTTGCTGAATATGTAAAATCCAAATTATTTTCATTATTAATCTTCGTTAAATTTGACGTTTAGCATTACTCAATATTAGTTCACTCGTGTAGAAAATTTGAATCGAATTTTTCGGAGCTGACTTGAATTACAGCGACAAAGTACATTTTTCGAAAATTGAAAATTCTACGAAATCAAAATTCTCTCACCGATTTTGACAAGAATTAAAATATGTTGCAACTGAATATTAATTTGTTGTAGAAAATTCGAGTAGAGTCCGAAATCGATTTACCATAATTCAGAATTTTATAAAATAAAAATTAATAATTATAGTTTCACGTGGCACGATGTGGAAAGAAAATTTTTTAAATAGCTTCGCGTTATAATAAAAAAATTATCAAGAAAAAAAGGTGCATTCAGTCTAGACATGTAAATCTAGACATTGTCTTATATACAAGACAAATATAAAGTGTATGATGATATATTAAAAATATTCAAATTAACCGATGTACGGTTTAAAATTCATGAAAACTCCCACCGCTTCAGTGAGTAAGTTGTAAAACTTGTTGACCGGTGTTGAGACGGAGGCAAATTGGAACCTGCCGAACCTGCTTATGCCTGTCACGATTTGGACCACCAAGGTGCAAATTAATTTTGAAAGTCCAATAAGATCATAACTCACGACAAGATACGTCCTAATTCACAAAAACACTGCCTATTACATGGGGAAACATTTTTTAAAAACATGTTGATACGCCCTAATGATTTAATAGTTGAATTCGGTGTTTATGACAAGTTAAAACCCCCCAGAAATCTATTTTTAATACAACTTGTGAATTAACATCTAAATGCGTCAGATGTCGCCGGAAATCGTTTTAGATTTCTCAGAATATAGTTTCAGAGGAATGCCGGATGTGTCTCAGCTAATCCGAGCCTAATCTCATCCTAATTTATCTCTGATAACGACGAATTTTTTTTCTTATTGCAAATTAAAATTATTAGCATTATTACAAGCATTAATTTTTTTCCAAATTAATAGTGTTACTTCTTGTAATTTTTCAAGTATTGTTTGCAGAAATAAAAAAAATATAAGTAAAAAATGTATTTGAGATACAATTGTTATTTAGCTTAGAAATAAGACAGTAATTATTACACGATTTTAGACAATCTTAGGCAGCAGTTTTAAAAAGTTAAAAATAGGAATGTGTAATAGAATAGATTTTAGTAAGTATGAACATAATATTTTTAATTTTTTCTGGACAATACATTTATGTGAATGTTTATTTTCATTGTTTCATTGTTCCTGGGCGATTGACACGGACAATCAGGAAGGTGCGGTCTGGCAATGCTAATGTCATGCGCGGGATGCAAGAAGCCGATATTAGACAAATTTTTTCTCAAAGTACTGGAACGAGTGTGGCACGCTGACTGCGTGAAATGCTGCGACTGCGGCATGGAATTGCAGGACAAATGCTTCTCCAGGGAATCCAAAATATTCTGCAGGAACGACTTCTTCAGGTAGGTAATTATAAATTATATGAACAGTTATCTTCGAGTCATTAGGTAATGCATATTCTTATTTTACCTACAAATGGTGGACCTTCGATGATTCTCGTCATACTAAAAATGGAATGAGTCGTGTTTATTATTTTTCAAAATAAGTTTCAATGCAATTTTCCTTCAGACGTTAATTTTTTTATAAGGGAATCTCAGGCAAGTCATTTTTCAATATTTAATCAAATTAATTGCAAGCCTTTTTCAAACGTCTGTTTTTCATATCTCATTTTTGTTCCTCTTTCTGAATTTTTTTTGTACTGTATAATCCAATCACTTACAATCAATGTAAGCAAAAAAATTACATTAAAAAAATTACATTCACAATTAATAATACTAATATTGCACATAACTCGTGATAGCTGCATTGACATTTTTTATTCACAATTTACAGGCAAACCTCCTCAACCCTTCCATTTTTATTTCTTCACTCTTGCTAAAATTTCTGTAGGATCAATTTACAACCTAATACGTCCTGAATTGAAATCAACAGAATTACTGATAAAGGCTTTCAGTCGCGTCTCCAAGTTCAATCCGGACAATCGATAGAGGAAAAATGAAGATCCTAGCAAAAAAGAACTTTCGCCCAGAAATTCATGCGCCAGCCAATGAGGAGTCAAATGGTCGCCTGTACAATTGCCGCCGTCGTGTAACGCTGCATTATTCCGTGCACTAACCGCACATCGACGACTGTGGGTTTCGCACGAGGAACACTCGCCAAGAAATAAAAATTCGCACGGATGCCTGTTACTTGGACCTCGAAGAAAGAACCTGCAGAACAGCAAAATCTCACACAAAAACGGAGAGGAAAAAAAGACGCACGCAAAGAAATCCCAGCTACACGTTTATTATAAACGCAGTGTGTTAACGCGCCAAGGTCATACGCGCTCGATAATTGGGCGCTTTGCTCGTCGATCATAAATTATTCATCGGTGGGAAGTCGTAAGCACGAACATCCAGTTCCTTCACGAACGTGGAGATTATCGCTCAATTTATTGATGATGCGCCAAAAATAAGAAACCACCTTGAAGTCGTCGGGTGATTGTCAAGTGCTTTAATCGCTCACAAATTACACAAAGATTTTTGCACGTAAGTCATCATAATAATTTGAGGGAGATTTTGATCCTTGAAAAAACTAATTGCTCCTTTTTTGTTGATCAAAGACGATTTACGATTTTACCAAGTAATTGTCATCATCTTACTTCTCAATTTATCGAGAAATAAATACTGTATAAATTCACCACCAAAAAACTATTTCCATACATAAACTGATATATTCCACCAGCTATTAATAGCCACTAAGCTATTCATCTGTAAATTGATTACTAAAGATTTTTCTGCGCCTCAAGTAGAATCTGCTAAATTCTAATTGACATTCGTTTACATTGGTACGTTCTTTTAATCCATCATTGATCATTTTTTTAAAATTCCGTACGCTATTGTCCTGAATGTAAATATCAATAATTCTTTAAGGTGTGTTGTTTCGACTCTCGAAGAGCCAAGAGGGAAAGCCACCAAGTTGTATTCTCGCGTGACGCTCTGACGTCGAGGTGAACTCCACTGCGCCTCCTTGTCCACATATATAACACAACTGGAAGTCGAAGAGGAGTCTCGAGAAGTGAACTTTTCTCCCGCCCCGTGTACGCGCTTTGGATTATATATTGTAAATGTGCCATGACGCCCGGGCGCTCGAAGCTGTGTTATACGTACTAAAAAAATGACAGCCGAGGTGAACGACGAGAGCGCGAGAAAGGACGGAGAAACTTGGGTTGTTGGGCGTGACGGAGTCTCGACTACTGCCGGACTGGGTGCTTCTCGCTTCTCGCGAGAACAGAACTGGGAATCAGTGAAGAGATGCCCGAAGAAGCGAGCAGATCTGCTGCTAGGAAATCTTCAGGCTTGGCTCAGTCGAACCTCGACTGCCCTTCCGAGAAGCTCGATCGTGACACGAGAACGCAAGACTACGGAACGTCACGCTGAAAAAAAAAATACTAATCAATGACATATTCCCTCAAGGAGCTGAAATAATCTTTTATAGATAGAAATATGTAATTTTATTGAATTTGTTCAAGTGATATTGAATCTTTTTGGTTATTTTTTTTAATTTGATTTTTTTAATAGAGGATGGTTTGGTTTTATGAACCCCTTTTTTTTTTTGAGATTTAAATGTCAGTCGGAACGGTCTAAAATGTCGGGAGAAAAGTGTCGGAAAAATATGCGTATGTTTCTATCGGGCTTTGAAATTTCAATCATCTGTAAAGCCGGAGAACTGTTGGACCAATCGAGCTGAAATTTAGCATGCAAGTGAAGCAAGGGCAGTCTTTGATTGCTGCAATTTTTGAGAAAATGTATGATAGAAGTTCAAATTTTACAGCTTTTTTTTTTAAATTTCTAGAAAACTCCCTTGTCGTTCTAACTTTCGAAAAATGTACGATATTTTACTACATAGTTTTTCGTAAATGCAGGTACATTTAATGCAGTCTCGTATTAAATTTGACCGAAATCGGTAAAGTGGTTCGGATTTTATGGAGTTTTGAAATTTTGGGAAAATGGAATATCCAAAAATCACAGCTTGTTGTAAACTAGCTATTGCAGATTGTTTTATCTATCCGCTCAAAGTATTTCATGCTTCACAAATAACGACCACCTCCAAAAAAAAAAACATAACAAAAATTTCTTTAATTCACTTAATTCATTTATTTTCTTTTATTATCTTAAGATACTCACAGCGCTTAGCGGAGCTGGCACAGCCCTCGAGAATCGTTTCTACGCATGGTTCTCACTCAGTATATTATATACGTACGCGTGTATACATAAACCCTTGCTATTAATGATTTTTTAACGACCGGTCCCTCGTCCACGGTAGGACGGACCAAAGCCTTTCGCACGTTCCAAAAGACGAACTACTCATGGGAGCGCGGAGGAGTGAAAAAGGAGAAGAGAAAGAGAAAGAGTTGTGTTGCCTTTGCGAAATATCTCGATGCTTTCTCGCGTGTATTCCCGCAGCCTCTTCTCAGCACACGCCTTATTTCCAACTCTTTATCTCCTCTCCGTTTCCCTCTCTTTCTTTTCCCCCGAAGCGACGTTCAAGAGTTGCACCTAGCGATTGCTATAATTAATTAAATAATTCCTGTAATTAGAGGATAACCGGTTGGCGATCATGCCAATCAACGCAGATACGCAAAAATATAGGGGTGTGAAGACAAATTACGAGATCACCGTTCGGCTACCGTTTCGTAGCTTCTCCTTCATTATAGTCACGTGAGCATCGCTCCTATGCACCGATAGCTAATATTTTAACGTCCCACTGAAAATCACTCTTCATTAATTACGCAATCGTATAATGAAGTCCTCAGAACTGTCGACAGACAGTCTAATGATATAAATTTTATTGCCAATTTGTAATACGCATGACAATCTGTCATGAATTTAGTTTCGTTGGTTTACATACGTTTTGACGACTCTATTTGATTCTCTGTCTCTTACTATTTAATATCTTTATTTGCAGCAAGGTGTTACAAATTCTTTTTATAAATCCGGACTTTAATTCATTTTATTCTGTTACTTTATTCCGTGAAGATGCAAAATGTCTTGTATAATTAGTCAGAAGCTTTAGGTAGTTTGGAATATGCATTTTTATTTTTGACAAACTGAAAAACGTAGAAAAACGTAATTTTTTAACAAATACGTTTTTTTTTTTCTTCAATGTTTATAGAATAAGTTGTAATTATGATAAATCGGGTTGTGACAAATAGTTAATTTCCCGTCACGAAATCTTCATTTTTTAAAATGAGTTTGAAAAGAACAGACAGAGTTAAACCGTCATGGCAAATATTTTTTTATATGAAAATAAAAGCCATTGCTGTATATTTGATATCTTACGAGGACCAAAGGATTTATTGTTATCTGTTCAACATTATGTTGAGTAAATTTATTTTTAAGAATAGACAAGTACAATAGCTAACACACAATGTTATTTTTATGTTACAGACGATACGGCACGAAATGCAGCGGTTGTTTTCAAGGTATAAACCCTCAGGATCTCGTGAGAAAAGCGCGAGACAAGGTTTTTCACTTGAATTGCTTCACCTGTCTCGTGTGTCGAAAGCAGCTGAGTACGGGCGAAGAGTTGTACGTTCTCGACGACAACAAGTTCATCTGCAAGCAGGACTATGTGTCGGGGAAGCCTCTGCAACCAGATCCCCATCATCCACACAGCCATCATGGTAAAAACCCTTATTACAATTTTTTATGTAATTCTATAAAAAAATTTCTTCAGTATAAAACAAAAAAACCAATGAGAAATCAAAGTACAAAATCCGACATAACGTAGAGAGAGAGAAAAAATCAGAAATCGACATTTTTCACCAAAAAAACCTTTATCAAAAAAAAAACATGTTATTATAAAAATTAATTAATTCATATTCAATTAATTAAATGAAAGTTTAAATAATTACAAGATACCAGCATAGATAAAAACAGAAAAACAATATTTATGACAGTCAATTTATATTTAAAAATCCACAAAAAAATTATATCATATTAGAGAAACTCTTCTACGACTGAAAAAAAGAATGGGGAGGTGAAATACATGATATATATCGGAGAGAAAAACAAGAACTCAATATTTTTCGGTGGGCGTCAAAGAAACGGTCCTCTCCTTTTCTCTCAATTCCATCTCGATTTCTTTTTCTTCCTTTCTTCTTACCGTCGGCGTTGGAGGGATGCCTGGGAGAAGAGAACCGCGACTGGGAAAGCAAAGCAAGAGGGTCACGCTTCGACGCTTCGAACAAGCGGTCAGAGAAAGAGAGATTTAACGGGTGGGCCGGGACGGAGTCAGTTCATGGGGGTTTAACGAACGCGCGCACCCTATGGTACCGATGAGAACTCGAGCAGAGTTTTGTGGTCTTATGCGCCGCATATATATACATATATAGGATAATACGGGGCAAAATGGACCAGCGTGTGTAAAAAAGATATTCCAAACAAACCGGCACAACTAAAATTGTGGGGCAAAAGTGACACGAAGAAAAATCACGTTATTTTGAGGTCACATGGCGTTTTCCTTTTCAAAAGATAAATAATTAAAAAGGCCGAAATAGGCTTTTTGATTTTCTCAATGTATTTACAATAACGACATACACATTTAAGTTGACTTCAATATTGAATCGACTGAATTATTCATAGGAGGCTTTCAAATCGCGGTGTAACATCAAATTTACCATTTTTGTTGAGACTTTTTTTTCACACTTGCAAAATCGAATTTATAAAATACTATTTTTTGCTCTAAACTTTTCAATGTACCCAAAAACAGCATTAGGAACATTGCTAGAGGCAACACTGTTCATTTTATATGAAAAACAAAAAACATTTTGGTACCCAGCGGAAGACAGTGTCCATTTTGCTCTCCTTAAGTTTTTTTTTTATTGCCAAACGCAAAATCTCTAAAAATCTTAAAAGCAAAAGAATAAGCAAAAAAGGGTGAATTGACTGAGAACGCTTGAAATATGTATTTGAAGGTACAAGAGAAGAGAGGCCCTTTCACAGCTCTTTCACTCTCTTTCTCTGCGGGTAAGCTGTGAAAACAGACGACAGGCGCGAGTATCATGAGGCCCTGAAGAGGATTCCGAAGAGGTGCGTGGCAGCAGGCGCACGAGACTCATCTCGTCACCGTTAGTATCCATAGTTTGAGCCTGGGATGCCTTCTATCCAAGAGCTAGCTCCGAGAAGAGCGTCGAAAGGTGAAGCAGAGATGAAGAAGAAGATGAAGAAGGAGACGGAAGACTGGGAGGAGGAGGATAAGGCCCCCGTCGACAGAGGGGCCCACCTCGGCGCGTTTTGTAACCGTGAAACGAATACCGAGGGTCGTTACCTTACACAGCGGGTTCTCTTTTGCCGCACGCCGACACCTCATACTCCAACGTGTTTTCTACTACTACTACCGATAGACTCTATGCGTTTAGACGTCCACGGGATAATATGGCATACGTAGCGTGAATACTCGACGACCTATGGAGCCTATAGACGATTCTTATTCTTGGGAGATGCAATGGAAAGAAAATTTTATGCGAAAAAATTGCAAATTCGTGCGAAAAGGGAGACGGAAAAAGATATTTATCGGAAATGAGTTTATTTGTTATTTAATTTGAGACCACGACTGCAGAGAGAATTTTTTTAGTTATACAAAAGTATTAAAAAGTGGGAGATTATTCGATAGGTTATTATAATTTAATTTAGTATCATCTTTTTTAATGATACATCAAAATGCACTTTTTTATTCTTTGCTTATTGGAAAATCATGTGTTTTTTGTGATATATTTCTTACGTTGAAGTGTATGGGGTTTTTTAGTGAAATTATGCAATTTTTTGTGGTATTTTTTTTTGTGATCTATATTTATCGACGTTCGTCTTTTTATTATTGTTTTACAGGAGCAGATTCACTCATGGGTTCGGGGTCGGAAGATGAGGACGACGAGGGCAGTACCCATCATCATCATCATCACGGCGTACTCGGAGGCTCTCATCTAGGGCCTCATAGCCTGGGGCCCGGTGGCCCCGGCGAGCAGGTTGTCGGTCACGGTGGCGATCTACCTCTTGGAAGTGATTCCTGCAAACAAGAGGATTCGGAGGATCAAGGTGAGTTACCGAAACGAGACGAATTACGATTAACCACCAAAAATATTCTATAAAATATCGGTAGGGCTTAAAATTTCGTGCCAGTGCACACCTCTCGTTATTCAAAAATGAGCTGAGAATCTATTCCACAATTGCGAGAAAAAATCACAGACACTTCGGACAATTTAGGTTAACAAAACTATATATCTATAAAATTATTAACAAAATAATTATCGAGACGATAGATTCAAAATCATACATTTTTATTTACAGTAATGAATTCCAGGCAACTGAAAATAAAAAAAATTGGTGGAGAGACGTACCAAAAATTATAATCCAAATAAACTATCAATTTCACGAAGAAGTTTGAGAAATATTAAAGGGCATAATTACAGAAATTATCGACACCCACAAATAATAACTCATCGACAAATTGTTACAAAATAACGCCTAACAAGTTGGTGCGATAAATTGTTAAACAACGAAACCCGATGAACGGTGTCTTAAAAAATAATTCTATTTTTCCGACTTTCAAGATCAACATGTACAGCCCCCGATCCTTGGAGCCCCTTAAAATAACCACAAACAACTAAATTGCTGTACAAACAGACCCATAAAAATAATTCAATAGTTTGAGGTGACGATCTGTGGTGGGAAGTAGAAAAGCTTGTAGCTACCATATGTAGTGTCATTGTATGCAACTCCGACCTCTCAGGAGTTTCCTGCTGCCCTCCTCGTCTCCATTATCTATCGTATTCCATTGAAACGTTGCCTCACTTTTTCCTGGCCACCGGTATAACTTTTCAAACAACCAGAAGGGCTGAGTGAAGAGCTTGCCATTATCTCTGTCTCTCTTTCTTTTTCTTTCTGTCCTTCATTCGCTTGCCATTACCTCTCTCTCTCTCTCTCTTTCTGTCCTTCATTCGCTTGCCATTACCTTTCTCTCTCTCTCTTTCTATCCTTCATTCGCTATGTCTGTGTAAGCGGTTGGTTACAAGGGTGCGTCTTCAAGGGGTGCCCCGTTGTGCAGTGTGACACTGTCCAAACATTTTCTTTGTCCGGTGGTTAAGACCTCCCCGTGTGGTTCCTGGCCTGACGCTCGTCTATATACTTAGATTATCGAAGGCCCTATACATTTCAACAGAGGAAAATTGGGAAGGGAGGGCCGAGGGGGAGGGGGAAAGTGGCATCGCTGTAATAATCCTATGGGGGTTTTCGACGCTTTGGAATAGACTCCCCTGCGTTCCGATCGAGTGTGGATCAGCCATACGCGTCGATGGATTACGGATACATTATACGTATACGCGACGTCACCTCAGCACACGTAGAAAGAAAGTCGGAAGGGTAGAACTGTAGATGTGCACGAAACAGTGAGATGAGAAATTATAGAATGTGTGCATTCGTAGACTTTGTGATCTACGATCGGATTGTAACTTTGGGTTCTCTTAGTGTTTAGTATTCTGAAGTTATTTTTTTTAGATTTTTTAAGTCGGTTTTTCTTTTTTTTTTTTATTAAGACTTTGGCAAGTTGAAATTATTCTTCACTTGTGAGATTGGGAAAAAAATAACAAGGAAATTTATAGATGAAAGTCATGAAACAGTAGAAAATGTACCTTTCACTTTACCTTCATGTTATCGAAGGGGTTCTCAGTTTGAAAATGACAATGGTCGTCGTTAAAATGTCCAAGAAAACGAATACAGATATTAGGAATTTTCAAATTTATGCGGACATAATTAAAACTACTTATTACTGAATTATTATAATTTTGTGAAATTGACAGAATAATTTGACTTCCTGAATTAAAATTATTTTAATCGTAGACCGCAAAGTTCACTGATATGTAGGTTTTCGAAAGCATCATCCACAAAGACACACACACATACACAACAGATGGAAAATTGTTTGGTTGACTGCAAGAGGATTTGTGGTGGCCCAAAGCTACTTTCTGTCTCGTTCTATGGTAGAAAAGGGAAATGGAGTGTTATGGTTGGTCTGCACAGCGTGAGGGATTAAGTCATTCGGTGTCTGTGACGATTTTGAATGCATATTCAATTTCTCTAGGCTCTCATCCTTGAATATGTATTCGAGAAGTGTTAGGATCTTACAACATAATTATAAATAAAAATGTCTAAGATAATTTGAGATAATAAAATTTGTAACGTTGATCTGGGTAACGAAGGCTCACTTGATGGGGATCCCGAAACGAGGGACAGCCAAACGGAAAACAAAAGCCCCGATGGCGGAGCAGGCGGAGGAAGTGGCGATGGCGGAGCTGGATCTAAAAGAAGAGGACCCAGAACGACTATCAAGGCTAAACAATTAGAGATATTGAAGACTGCGTTCTCGGCGACACCGAAACCTACGAGACACATAAGAGAACAGCTTGCTAAGGAAACTGGCTTGCCTATGAGAGTGATACAGGTAAATATTAATAAAATAGACAATAAGATATATTAAAATATTGATACAATTGAAGTGACTATATTTAATCTGAATTTATTCAAAAATTTATAGTTTCGTTATTTTTAATATTGTAGAATCGTCCAAAAACTAAGAAAAAAATGATTAATACTTTTTTTTCACATTTTGAAATCCTTCGTTCCATTTTTTCGATTGCTCTAGTTAAAATTTTCTTAACTAGAATGCCAATTTCGAAAAAGGAAGGAAATTCTATTAAAAAACAACAATTTTATTATAGTTTTTTTAAATACTGGTGACGACTGAAAAATCGTGAATCGAAGGCAAGGTGTCGGTGATAAAAATTTACTAAGGTGTCCAGACCTGAAATAGTGTTTGAAATATTTTCTTTTTATAAAAAAAGTATAATAAAAAATTTCTTAAATAGGGTTAAATTTATGTAAAATTAGGGGTTATAATACGATTTCTTTTTTTTTACTTTTTTAAGGTCTGGTTTCAAAACAAAAGGAGTAAAGAGCGTCGGTTGAAGCAACTCACGTCCATGGGCAGAAGTCCGTTCTTCAATGGCTCGAGAAAGATGCGGGGCTTTCCACTAAACCTAAATCATGGTCCTCTGGGCGGCGAGGATCTACCACCTGCGGGATTTCCGTATTTTCCTGCGGATAAATTCGAGTTTGGTTACGGTAATCCCGTAGCGTTTCATCACGAGTTCTTCGGAGCTCATCCACCGCCTCATCCGCACGGTCCGCCATTTCCTGGACCTGGAAATCCTGGTAAGAATTCCCGCTGACAATCATCTGCTCTTTTTTTAAATTTTTTATTAATCGATATTCAATAATTTCCCCGATGATTTAATCCTCGTAAATTTATCTGTAATTTATCTCAGCGACATAAATTTATCTATCACAAATTATTCTTCATTATTTTCATGCTCAATTGATTATTAAATATTGGCCAATGTCATTAGTGTTAAAGATTCCGTTAAATTTAGTTTTTTTAAAATTAATTTCTTCGATTATCAATAATTTCTTATTATCTTCTTGTTCGATTCAAAGCTCAAATTTCGTTGATAATATTATGTAAAAAAAATTGACTCTTTTTAAAGAAAAACTAAAAATAGCCGAACGTGAGAGGAAAATTGTCGTAGTTTAAGTCACAACTGATTCGGAGATGGCAAAATGGTACGACGTTTCCTGAAATCAGTTCCAAATTTGTTCGTGGCAGGTCTAGATCCGGCGAGTATAGCTGGCATGGCCGCGGCTGCAGCGGTCGCGGCTGGCGAATATCCACCTCCAGGCGCGACGGGCGGACCGCCTGAGTTCCTCACGGGGCCTCCGGGCCAGGGACCTCAGTCGTCATCGGGCGGCAGTCCTGGTGAATTCCTTGCACCTTCAGGTAGATACATAGAACATTTTTCAAAATTATATATTTCGTCAAAATAATTATTTTACTGACGTTAAAATCGCTTATTGTAAACGTCTCACTCGGATGCGCAATCCAGATTTGTTAATCCCTAGGCGGAAAAACGAAATGTGTTTTTTTTTTAAATTCAATCCGAAACCAACAAATAAGCACATTTTTGTGCAAGCGGGAAGATCGCATTTAGAAAAAAATCAAGTTGACTAGAAAAAATATAGCATAAATTTTTCTTTATTAACAACAAAAATTCTGGAGAGTTATGAAGGAAAGACATGAAGCAAATGCTGAAAACACCAGGCACTAACTCTCTGGTAGCATAATCCGATTGACATAACGTCGTCCCGATCATCAGCTTTGTCTTATTCTTTGTATTATTCCATCGAATTCGTTAAAGTATGCTTATCCGCGTGGTCTGCGTTCTCAGGTGGCGGCCAGGGTAATCCCAGTGGGGGCGGCAACGGCGCAGGTGGTCCAGGAGGCGGTAACGGAGGCGGCGGCTTCCCCGAACCGCACCAGATGCAGAGCGAGGGCCTCGTCTGGTAGAATGAGTTTACGTTTAATTAATCTTTGCGGTTCTCTCTCTCTATCTTTCTCTCTCGAGCAATCCATCCGGAGTCGATTAGGCGAATCAACCGATGGGCACTTGGGGGTCCTGAGAGATGAGGAGAGCGCGAATAAAAAACGAGGGAGAGAGGCCGATACGAGGCGTCAACGAGGTTCGCCATAACTCGGAATTATCGTAAAAATCGGTCGCGACGTCCGCTTCTTCGTTTTTATCGACAGCATTTGGCCTCCTACTTCGTTGTGTAAGATAGCACCGATTTTGATATTATTTTATCAATATTAACGCGCCTATATTATTATTATGTTTATTATTATTAATCAGCATTTATTGCGGCTGGTACTATTAATTTTATTCTCAATATTAATATTATATTATTGTTATTATTATTATTCTTATTATTGCGACAAAAGTCGTGTGTTTATTGATTATTGTATGACAATAGTGTATAAAATTCGAAGAATTCTTTATTCCTGTCGTGTAATATTGTAAGCCCTTTAGAAATTTTGTCTCGCTTTCTTTCGGTTAAAACGAAGAAGAAAAAGAAAAACGAAACGCTGACTCTCGGACTGATCCTGCTGTACATAATATAAACGCTTGTCTCGTTGCCGCTTGTCTCGCGCCGGTGAAAATTTTTCGCCTGCGATCTCAATGTTAAATGAATGAAAAATAAAAAGTGCACGTAACCTCGTATAAAGAGAGATGGGAACGAGACCGTTGGCGAATGTTGCGAGTAATTGAGAGGGATAAGCTACGTGTGAATTTATAGTTATATCGTCGAGTATAATTGTCATTGAGAAACAAAAATAATATAAATATAATGATAGAGAAAAATGCGATAAAAAGAGTCATGTTTTTTGTTTTCACTTTTTTTTTTTTGGTGCGGCTATCGATGTAAATATAAAAGCCAAGTTGGCGAGTGCAAGGATTAGGGAATAAAACGGGACAAGTCGAGAATCGACGAAGATATAATATGAAGTGGATGATGAGCTAATCAGGAAATATTGAGGACGATAAACTATGAGCTCTATGTATAAATAATAGGCGTCCGAAAAAAATGCAAACAGAGACAATTGTACATCACATGCATATATTTAAAGAAAAAAAACAATGTACACGGAATCACCCCTTACCGCCACCGATACATTATTATGATTATTATTATTATTATTATAGTAATTACTATTATAATAAACCACCTCGTATTTCCGTAAATGCCAATGTATTCCATTTTTTTTCTGAACCTTGTGTAATGTTTTTCTTGCAGGTTTTGTTGTTGTTCGTGTTGACGCTGTATGCAAAAGTTTAGTGGCCATTCTGACGCTCAGATTTGAAACGCATAACATGGATCTAGCAGAAATGTTTTCTTTTGTGCATAAGAGGTATTTCAGGAAAAATAGTCGTCTGCTCCGCAGCAAAGCGAAGCTCAACTTTGCCTTGGCTACTTATTTGTTTTATCTGTGAATACCTTCACTTCGAACTTGCGATACGCCATATCTTGTATTTATCACCGTGAAGAAGAAGCAATTAAGACATAAACAAAGGTAAGTGAGAAAGCTACTAGTAATCATTTAAAATTGTTTTTTGTTATGAAGTTTTGCAATTTTTTTGTGGCGCTTTGTGTTCTGTCTATTTTTTTCAAGTTAAGAAATCTCTTCGATGAAGTAAGGAAATTAGGCGAAATATTATCCATTTTTTTTTCTACTTTAGCCTTACATTAAAAAGTGAATTAATTGGTCCAGAAAATCCTTAATCTCGATAAAAAGTCCTTAAATTCAAAAATTGCGAAAAGCCTCAATTACATTATTGCTGTCTTTCAATTTTTCAACTCGTGCCAAATTTAGTTCACCACCCTTCATAATACCCCAATTATCAACGAAAATAGACCCTGTCCCGCGATGAGCCTTCATAATCAACATTCGGCTCATAAATTATCCCCAAAACTAGAGATCCTGATGAATATAGTAAACAGTGAATAGGTTTGTCCGCTACACTTTACACTTGTGGGGTTTTCTGACTCGAATTCGCATCGGGGGCTGTTACACGGTATATTACCAGTCGCAATCGTCGTTTCATTCGATTCTCGGAGGACTGGGTCGTCCCGAGTGTTCTCCCCGAGTGGCCTAACATCGTTACAGTGTTGAAACTTGGCTTCCCCTCTCGAACGTATACCGTAATACAGCGAAACCCGGAGACTCTGTTTCGGACATCTGGTGAATTCGATTTTGATGTGTTTCTGCCTGCGGGGGTCGCTCGCGTGGCTGTAGGCCCGCGTGTTGTCGGTGGTGCTGCTTCTCCCTGTTCTTGCTCGCTGCCGCCTTCTTCTCTCGAGTACATACAGAGCATAAAGTATACCCGGGGCGCTGAGAGAGAAGCCCCTGTTGTATCCACCAGGCGAATTCCCTGCGGGGGATAAACCGGCGCGTACTAGCGATTTGTCCTGTTCCCCCGCTCGGCATGTGTCGTCCTGGGTGTTGCACCAGCTCCGCAAACGCTCCTGAAGCAAACTCGAGCGCGCGCGACCCTACAGCAAAAGTACAAGCTCTGTATTCTCCGCGTCCCTTTCTCTCTGTTACAACTTTACGAGTGCACAGCACACGAGGGTACATATATATGTAACAACATTTTTTTGCAGCGTCAACTGCGAAAACCCTATACGAGAGTCTTTAATTATCAGCGCGTTAACGCAGAGACTCTGAGCGGAATTGCGCTTTGATTTGGGATTAACTGAAATTTTCGTGTGAATTTTGTTGAATTGCTTTGCAACTATTTTTTCCGATAGTTAGTGAAGAATTTTTTGTGCAATATTTCCGAGTTACTCGAGTCCTGCGGTCGTTGAAAATCGAATTTCCGATGTATGCCCAAACGAATTAACACGGGAGTCATCAATGGGGTACGACTGACCTACAGTTCAATTATAAAACCGATGTAGACATACATTTTTCTGCTCTCCAATATAGTTAATACTATAACCTCAATTCCAAATACAACTAAACACCAAATTCCATATTTCCGTTAGTTATCGTCAAATGACATCCCGGTCGAGTCCCGCGTCGTTAAAAATCGAATTTCCGATGTACGCCTAAAGGGATTGACACAGGAGAGAGGCATCAATGGGGGGTGAATCCTACCCATTCCCATAGCCCATTCGCTGGACAGTCCGAAATCCACAAGACTTTGAGGATGAGCGAGAGACGGAAGAGCGTTTCATGCATTTTCTAATGCTCGTCCTCTCTGTCGAGCCGAATGCTCGTCAATGCGGTGAAACTGACTTATTAAAAACACACACACACACACACACACACACACACATATACACACATTAATTATAAAACCCATATAAATGTAAATATTTTCTGCTCTAAAATATTGTTAATATTGTTACGCCTTTTCTTATTATAACCTCAATTCCAAATACAACTAAACACCAAATTCCACATTTCCCTTAGTTATCGTCAAATGCCATCCTGATCGAGTCCCGCGTCGTTAAAAATCGAATTTCCGATGTACGCCTAAAGGGATTGACACAGGAGAGAGTCGTCAATGGGATGAATCCTACCCATTCCACGGCCCACTCGCTGGACAGTCCGAAATCCACAAGACTTTGAGGATGAGCGAGAGACGGAAGAGCGTTTCATGCATTTTCTAATGCTCGTCCTCTCCGTCCAGCCGAATGCTCGTCAATGCGGTGCAACTGACTTATTAAAAACACACACACATACACACTTTAATTATAAAACCCATATAAATGTAAATATTTTCTACTCTACAATATTGTTAATATTGTTACACCTTTTCTTATTATAACCTCAATTCCAAATACAATTAAACACCAAATTCCACATTTCCCTTAGTTATCGTCAAATGCCATCCTGATCGAGTCCCGCGTCGTTAAAAATCGAATTTCCGATGTACGCCTAAAGGGATTGACACAGGAGAGAATCGTCAATGGGGTGAATCCTACCCATTCCACGGCCCACTCGCTGGACAGTCCGAAATCCACAAGACTTTGAAAATGAGCGAGATACGGAAGAGCGTTTCATGCATTTTCCAATGCTCGTCCTCTCTGTCGAGCCAAATGCTCGTCAATGCGGTGAAACTGACTTATTAAAAACACACACACACACATACACACTTTAATTATAAAACCCATATAAATGTAAATATTTTCTACTCTACAATATTGTTAATATTGTTACGCCTTTTCTTATTATAACCTCAATTCCAAATCCAATTAAACACCAAATTCCACATTTCCCTTAGTTATCGTCAAATGCCATCCTGATCGAGTCCCGCGTCGTTAAAAATCGAATTTCCGATGTACGCCTAAAGGGATTGACACAGGAGAGAGTCGTCAATGGGGTGAATCCTACCCATTCCACGGCCCACTCGCTGGACAGTCCGAAATCCACAAGACTTTGAGGATGAGCGAGAGACGGAAGAGCGTTTCATCCATTTTCCAAGGCTCGTCCTCTCCGTCGAGCCGCGTGCTCCATCAACAGAGAGTATATACTCTCCGAGTGAGCCAGAAGGTCATCCCGACAGATGCGAAGCCCGCCTTCTTCGCATCCGACGGGATCTCCTCAATGAGAATGCGAATGAGGAACGAGAGTGTGCGCCACGAGTCCCTCGGGACTCCTGTAGTAACAAACTGTCCCGAGAGAGTATACTCACGCGCGCTCGCGGCCACGCCGAACTTCCCCCACCATTATTTCCGTCTCTCGATCGCGTTTTTCACCCTCCTTTCATATCATACCAACGAGACAGCCCATAGGTATGTAATTCGCCGTTTTACTGCCGCGCACACACGCTCGTAAATTAGCGTACAGCTGCACAATAGCGAATCTGTAAATGCGTAGTTATGTTTTCCCGAGAATTAATCGTCAACGATGTTTTTTTTTTTTTTTCGTTTTTTATGTACTATTAATTTTTAATTTACAAATATAATTTTGGCAAACCTCGTGCTTAATATTTTCTACCTTCTAATGCACGAGTGGGGTACATATTCACCCCACTGCCTATGAGAGGAAAATGGGCTTCCCCGCATTACCGGTTTTTTAAAGGAAACACTTGGTTTTATCAAAGTTTTGGCAGCAGAAATTGTACGAGGCGGATACATAGGAAAATTGGCCAGCTCGCATTTTTTGGAGGGAATTATTGTTAGTATGGAATAAAATGACCCGGTTTATGGATCCCAAGGTTTTTTGTAAAGGACAGGAAACCGTTAGGAAAAATAGTCTTATTGCATGCCGTTTAAAATAAGTTTATTCAAATGTTAAGAATTCCGAGTCACAGAAACACCGGAGACCATAGCAAAAGCGGAGAAAAAAGCTTGCGATGGATCCATGCGAGTAATTGCAGGTTTGAATAATGCATGAAAAGTGTGATGTTTAAATAATCGATCGAGATCTCGTGCGTAACGGAAATTTCGTTTTCTCGCGCGTTATCTCAGCGATTTCGTGGGGATCGGATTGACTGTATGGGGATATATATGGGGTAACGAAAGAAAACAAAAAAGCATGAGCCCCTGCGAGAGGGGGGCGATGGGGAGGGAGTGAGGGGCGAGGCTCGCAGTGAAGAACGATATCGCAGACCGAAAACGACACAGTTCAACGCGTTCGAGCTCACGTGTCGCCACACGTGCCGCCGGGCGGCGTACGAAGCGTGTAAGCCAGCGCCCTCTGTGATTCTCCTCTCTTTTTAGCTTCGCTCACGTCAGTTTCTCCGCTACTTTGCTACAACAATAACGCTCCTAGGTATAAACGCGTGGTACAAGGAAGTATTGTGATTATGCTGCAGGGCAGCAGCGGCCCTTTCCACGGGATTCCATGGGAGTGTGTCGAAGCCTCGCCATGACACGATTGGAATCGCTGACAAAACGATATCGCACTGTGGCACGCAGCGCGACCAACGCTCGAAATTATGTAAGAATAGCTCCCAATTATCTCGGGGATCATCGGAAAATGGCGGTGATTTTAGCGACACGAATGTAGGCATCGAATCGTCGGTGCATCGAGATTAAAGTACCTTTTGCTCACTAGATTTGCTCGTACAAATGGATTTTTCCGGGACTGCGAGCTTCGTTAAACCGGAAGTGAAGATTTTTTCACTAAAACTAAATTCTGTATAAAATTAGGATCTGCTTATTGGTTCTTTTTTTTATTTGGGCAATGCGGTCAATGGAGATGAAAATGTACGTCATGGGATTTTAGTATACTTTTGATACTGGATTACACAAAAGATTGAATAGTTCTTAGTGTTCGCTTAATTTTTATTATGATTTATTTAAATCCGTGGACGAGAAATGTGACAAAAAATTGGTTAATTATTATTATTAGTAGACGGGGTTCATCGATCTATTGTTAATAAAAATTGCAATAGAAATGAACAACTTTTTTTTTGTCACATCGTATAGACATTATTATACCGCGCAACCAAAAAGACAATATCCATCGAAGTTTTCTTAGCGTTCTCGAGTAGTGTACAGACTTATACTGATCTACTAGACGATGGAGATAAAAGCCAGTGGATCAAAAAATAAGCAGTCACATAAGAAACAAGGTGTCAGTATATATTCCACTCGATACAGTCGACTAAACACAAACGCATGGGGACTTCCAAAAGTTTCGCGCACGTTCCTGCCACGCAGGCTTATTTTAATCCGAAATCCGGCTTACTCGGTCAGCCTCGTCGGCTCTGCCGGTTCCCGCAACACTTCCATTCTCTTGTAAGCAGCCACAGATCAGGTCAGGCCTCGTTTTGTGTGAATAATGAATGAGACACACACATTCGGACAATAAACTTTCTGCTCTTTCTACAAATATATGTTAACAACGCCGTTTACTGGCGAACGTTATCGGAAAATCGATCAGCAATGTCTCATTCACTTAACTATAAAAAATTCATTGAAATCAACAAAAAATGTTTTTCTCCAAAAGTCCAGAAATTTCAATTTGCTTTTCACATTCACGACATATTTTTAAAAAATTGTTATCAAAAATCCAAAAAATCGTCTTCAACTTTAACGAAGCGTAGTTCTGCGACGAATTTCTCGTCGTCTATCGTAATATTCCGACTGTAATAATAAATAATATATATGTGGTATTAAGTTATACACGTGCGATGGTGAGCTGTCGTTATCTCTCCTTCTCTGGTATCGTATCGCACCCGGATTCTGATAAGTATTTGCTATTTAAAGCACAAGTATCCCGCGAGTGTCCCTCACCCTTCTGCTCTTTCACCCTCGTTCGTTTGATCTGCTTCACTCCGACGCCACGCAACCCAAGATAAACTGTGCTGCAGGGGGTTTATTATAATGCACGGAAGAAAAGAGCCCAGCGGCGAAGCACTATACGTGCATACAGTTTCCCGCGTTTACGTTGCTGTGTATCTTTGATAACAACGCTTCTGTATTCCTCTATTGTTGGCTTGCTTAGAGCTATAGAATTTCTCTTGGATTATGCATAGCGACATCTTACTCGCTCTTTTGCCCTGAATTTCCCTAATCGCGATTTCCTGTACAGTAAACCGTACTTTATATCGAATTGCGCTATCAGAATAAGCTGACCTTTTTTTTTTCTACAGATTAACTTCAGCTAAGAATCTTTTTTCAATCCTGCGCAAAAGATAGCACAATTTATTATCGACAGAATTCTCGTATTTACCTATGGGTTTGGTAAATTTACTTTTTTTTATTGAGCTTGTATTTTGGCAAAGTAGATTGTACTCTGAAAAATCGATTTCGGTAGATTCTCAAAGCGACAGAACTCCGAACTAAATTTTAAAGCGTTATCAACTGGTACAATGTATTGCGGTAGAGTTTGCAAGAATTTCATATATCAGTTGAGTTGTGATATATTAACGAATACTTGGTAGACATAAAAGATCACCCGGTAGAGTTTTTCCCGGAGGACTCTATTTCTATAAATTCGAAATTCCCATATCGCTAAATCCAAGAGTGTTATCACCTAGTAGAGTTAATTTGCGGTAGATTTTTGGAAAATCCTGTGTTCTAATGAACCACTTATGTTGTAGAGTTACTGCTGGCAGATTTGGAAAAGTCATCCGGTAGAGTTACGAGCTACTGTAAAAACCAAAAGCGTCGTCCGCGGGCAAATTTATCAGAGGATCAAGGCATTAAGGTAGAGTTTTCATGCAGTTAATTTTTTTACAGGTGGGAGAAATATAAATAATGTCTCTGCTTTATCACCAGGTCGTGTGAAAGATGGACACTCACGCTTCTGTACCGACGATTTTGCAACCAGTGGCAGGTCGTACGTTTTAACTTTCGGCTCGTAGTACCTACGACTATATAACACATACATGTATATATATATAAATATATTTATATATATAACAGCCCAAGGAAATACATGTGCTTGGAACGCGCGCGGTCCATGGGGTGGTGGTTTATGGGGGTGTACTGTGCATTGTTGTATAAATAGGTTTCGGCGAGTTAGGGGTTGCCGAGCTACCCCAAGGGAACTGCACATGTCCGCATCGATTATACCCTCGCTGCCCACGCCCCTCCAACCACTCTCTCTCTCTCTCTCTCTCGCGTTTATTCTCTCCCGCTCTCACCGCCACCTCTGCACAAGTGGTTGTTGTACTTGATGTTCTCTCGCCCTTGATCGTTTCGACGTTTTTTTTTTCTCTCTGAGCGTTTTTTTCCTCCTTCCTTGCAAGGAGAGAAAAAAAATTAGCTTGGAAATTAAAAAAGTGGTTGCGTTGGCTCACTTTCCTCAGTTCCCAAGTAAAAAGACATTATAAGATAAGATATATGGGATTCGGGAATAGTTTGCATAAATTTTATGGAAAAATGGAGTTTATATATCGTTTGTGAATCGTTCCGTCAACTCATTTATAGCCAATTTATAAATTGAAAGTGCTCCAACCGATATTTTTTGCTTCGTGTTTCTTCGAATCGATGCGTCATATTCATTGTATTTTTCGTTGCTGTTGTTATTGTTTTTAATTGCATTTCGATCTAAATGGCCTATTTTTCGAAAAACAATTCGTTTGGGTACCAATGCCATGAATCGTGCCTCTCGCTTCTAGCGTGTTCAGTGGCGTATTGCACTTGAGTCCTATCTCCCATTCGTTGCTGCCACGGGGCATACCACGCGCTTACTTTCGAGCCATTTACTTCGTAAACGCGCACCCGGCTGGCTGCCTATGCGTTCGCCTGACCGCCCGCGGGCAATCTCTGCCATAGAAGCGCGCGGGGCCCACCAGTATCACGCGCGACTAGTCGTCAATCGAGAGTCAAGCACCCCTCCTCATGCGTAAGGCAGACTCTTCTTTGCTTTAGTCATGCACCTTAATGAAATGCTACCTCGCAGAGTCTTCTCGATCGAGTGTTCATAATATCCGGAGATTGCAGCTTATATGGCACATTATTTGCCAAAAAGAATGCCCGGAATCTTGGCTATAAAAATACCGTCTCAGATAATTTTCCCCTATGGAAAACAATTTAACGGGAAAATATTTTTTTTACATTTATTTAACTTTTAAATCATCTCAACCTAGCCACAAATGCGGCGACAAAGGGTTTTGGACATAATTTATTAAACAATTTGATACATTAAGCATTTTGTAATGTAAAGTTTGCATTGATTCATGTAAAATAATTTCATTCCGTAATTGAGATCATAGATTGGAATGATGATGAAGTGATGTATACATTTTTGGTCTGGCTAACAACCATACATTTTCCAATTGGTTAAAAATTTCGGTGAATAAATTTTCATTTATCTTCACACAATTAATAACAATAATTTTGTTTCGCTTCCAATTTTAAAGATGATCGAAAAGGACGTGTGTAAGAAAGCTTTTACAACATGGATGAATTCGGGTGATTGACGGTCACTCGACCTGCTGCTGGCCACGAATTCTGAACGAAGGGGTCAACGCTGACATCTCAAGATAATTTACCCCTATGGAAAACAATTCAACGGGAAAATTTTTTTTTTACATTTATTTAACTTTTAAATCATCTTAACATAGCCACAAATGCGGCGACAAAGAGTTTTGGACATAATTTATTAAACAATTAGATGCATTAAGCATTTTGTAATGTAAAGTTTGCATTGATTCATATAAAATAATTTCATTCCGTAATTGAGATCATAGATTGGAATGATGATGAAGTGATGCATACATTTTTGGTCTGGCTAACAACGATACATTTTCCAATTGGTTAAAAATTTGGGGGAATAAATTTTCATTTATCTTCACACAATTAATAACAATAATTTTGTTTCGCTTCCAATTTTACAGATGATCGAAAAGGACGTGTGTAAGAAAGCTTTTACAACATGGATGAATTCGGACGATTGACGGTCACTCGACCTGCTGCTGGCCACGAATTCTGAACGAAGGGGTCAACGCTGTCATCTCAAGAGATGATAGAGGAGAAGCAGGAATGAGGGAGCAAGGGCGAATGCGGTAGGAAAGGGGAAAAAGCGATCGACGAGGGGTAGTAAACCGAGTTTTAATGTGTCGGTGGCAGGAGATCGTTCGTTCGTTTGGCAGAACGAGAGGCGGATAATACTGCGCTGTATAGTAACGATATTAGGGTGGCAATGCTATTGCAACTTTCTCCACGCTGCACAAACTACAAGCAAGTGCGCCCCGTACCGTCCGTGACGAAGCGAGTCACTTGACTCGTGCTCGTGAGCCAGAACAGCCGAACATACGGTTACGTTTCGAAGAATTCGCAGCATCATTTCTTGTCATTAGTTCTCCGGAATTTTGCGTCCGAAAAGTTTTTTTTTTCATAATTTTTCAAGTTCATAATTTTGTTTTTATGCATTTAGAAAAAACAGCTACGAATATGGAAAGAATATATATAAATATAAATATTTAATATTTAATATTTAATATTTTATTTATATTTAATAAAATATAAATATAATATATAAATATTTTGGAACAAGGTAGTTTAAAGTTAGCAAAGAAAAATTTCTATATAATATGATGTAAAATATACATTTTTGCATTGTCAATTTTTACATTTATATAAAAACTGGAAAGTCAAAAGTGTAAATGATATTCAGTAATAAATATTATTGACGTTTGTGATTTATGATTCTAAAAAACTGGAATCATTTTGAACTCATTTGCGAATAGCAATTACGCTGTTACACGAATATTCTGTCTTTATAAAAAATTTTAAATTATTTTATGCAGTTGCTGAAGATATGACAGCAAAAAGTCTGTCGTTATGTCATATTTTCTTTTCGAGGCGAAGGAATTTTTATCTCCTATGTTCCACTTGAGATGGTACTTTCCATTGACTCTTAAAAATGCAAAAGTACTCTCAAGGAATATCGATCTGATGTACAGCAAAGAGACGAGACAGAGTCTCGATCGGCCACGTAACGGGTACACGCTCCGACGCTTCAGTAACTCGGGGAGAGCTGTCGAACGTGAAAAAGATGTACGCCCACCATCTGTCCTCGCGCCCTTGCGGACCCGTCTGCTTCGAAAAACTACCCCCTGACCCTCCTATCACGAATTTAACGCCACGTCACAAGACTGAAGCAAGAGATACGCCCCACACCCTCCCCCCATTTGTGTGTTATGATCGAGCGAATTGGAGGTAAAACATAATTTTGTTACCACATAGTTACCACCGAAATTGGCTCGGCAATTTGCACTTTAGTTGCACTTTCTTTCAAGCCCGCCACTCATTCTCATTCAGGGATGAATAATATAAAAAATATATTCCAAATACTTTTCAATACGAATAAAACTTTTTTTTCCAAAAAAAAACAAACGTCGAGAAATAATTAAGCTTAAAAAATATATATTTTTGAAAACTTCTTAATAAAAATATCATTCAACAAGACATTACAAAAAACAGTTTTAATTATGAATAGTTGATAGTCTAAGGGTTGAAAACTATTCTCACTTATTCGAACTGAAAAGTTTTTTCGTTTCGGTTTATTTGAAAAGCGATTTTTACCAAATTGTATATTTTGCAGGTTGGTACATTTGGACAAATCTAACAGGAAGCAAAAAGATATAGAACAGGTGTCCCCGTGAAATGTGGGCGCGTCGAGCGGGCGCGACATCAACGACCAGCAAGTTATTCCCCTGGTCTTTCCACTCCTCCTCCGGCTCTGGCTCATAAGGGGTGAATATCATATCGCCACTTTATGGTGCGTTATGGTAACGTTGCATCGAAGCGTGTACATAGTACGTTAGCTGCTGGTGCACGGATGGCGCAGCGGGAACGAGGGTTGAATTTGTAAGAAGAATAAAGCTGCTCTCAAACTGCGGGGGGTAGTTGGTACTTAGTTACAGGGGTTGCTTCATTCTTAAGAGGGGCCGCAACAGTCCATTCTCGGAGCTGGTGTAAAGCATCTATTAACCTCCACAGATTTATTTTGATTTTTTAAATGCCAACATTAATTACCACGTTCTAAGTACCAACGTCAAAATAACACCAAAATAATTGTTGGCCAATTAAAGTCAAGAACATTATTTCAGTTTTTTCTGCCTATGCACCAATTGAAAATGAATAACAAAAATAAATGCCTTCACTTACGAATTTCCCAACGATTAAACAAAATTTTCCAACCCAATTTCGGTTTATCGATAAAACCAAAAGTCCAATTCTTATGATCCGAGAATAAAGAAGCCACAAAGTAAATTTCAAAACAAATAATTGACGATACCATTACAAATGTCGCAAAATATAATTTCCTCTTGCCAACAATTCAAAATACACAAATCAATTCAATGCTAATGCGTGTTATAAATCACAAATACTTGTTTCGTAGATTCGGTCCAGGAACCCTAAAAGTCGGTGCACCTACAGCCACCAGGTTGAGCTTGGGGCGAAGGAAGATTGAAGAAAAAGAGAGTTAATTCCGGGGAGAAGCGCGGCAAGGTAAACGAGCCGGTGGAAGGAAAAATAAAATAAATATACAACAAAAAATCAACGCTTCTCTCCACTTCTTCTCGTTTCTCTCTAGCGAACGTGCGATGAAGCCTAAGGGGGCCCCCGGGGGGCTGACTCTTTGACCCGACACGTAGAGGCCCGACAGACTGCTGGGTCGCCGCTGCTGGTGCTGCTGCTGGTGCTGCGTTGCTGTATACTATATATAGGTAAGTAGTACGTCGGGAGGACAACGGCGATGAGGAGAACCTTCTCCGCCTGCGCCTCCTTCCCTCTACCTGCTCTCGACCAGAAGGTAAAGCTGACTCCGAGAGCCAGGGAGCCCTAAGATCGCAGGGACGACCCACCTACCCCACCCACTATTTTCAACCCTATACTTATATCCTTCGCCTGCCCTCTGACCAATACTCCGTGCCATTCACCACCAGCATTCATAGATATACGTGTATCTCTCCCTTCGAATAGTGGATATGTGTATGAAGATACTGTGTGTGTTTGCCCTTGAACAGTAGTACGATATCGCTCACAGCTCACTCTACAAATTCCATATACTCTACGTACGCACATACGTACTTACTATACGGATTAACAGTATGTGATAAAAAATTTATTTATTTTCGAATTATTATTTGGAACCAAATTACCATCGTCATTTATGAATTTAAATCTTGTCAATTGATCCTTATTGTCAAAAATATAATAAAAGGGACTGAGTCACTTTGAAAAAGTTATAAAAAAAGAAATTCTGTGGATGATACGTTTCTATAAAAAAATATTACGCTTTACGCATCAGTATATATGAAGCATTATAATTCTGCAATTTTGTAAAGTCCAAGGGCTTAGCAAATTGCAAGTGCTTAAGATAATATTGAAATTTATTAAAAAATGCATGTTTGTATAGAAGTTTTATAATTATTTATAGTCATCCGCTCTGAGAAGTCTGCTAAATCTATTTTTGTTTATAATAAAGCTGTTGACATCTTGTATACTCTGTAGACTTTGAATCAGGATTGAGAGGCTGATAATCGATTATATATATGACGAACTGGTTGTGCTTATGGTTAGTTGGGTAAATTTGCGGACTTGGGTTGTATGGACAGGTGCTTTTTTTAAAATAGTTAATGTTCATGGCAGTACTAAAGTACTTTTGTGTATAGTAGAGTGAGTGCGGATGTGCTGAATCGTGGGCAGCTATGCAACCATCACCGGGGATCGCGTCGCTGCTGTTACTGGTCTCTGGTATAGGTAGAAAGATGCCCTGTGTCTGGCCGCGCTCTCTTATTATTATCCAACATTATCTATAATTCCGAAGCGGGCAGGAAGCCCACTTAGGGACTGTGATAGCCCCTGTGCTATTAAACTCGCTGGTTCCCTGCTTCGTACTCGTGCGTATCTCACGAGAGCGGCAGATGCTCAAGTTTCTTAGAGAAAGCAAACGTGTGAGTCCCAATAATATCGAAAATATTTTTTCACAGGTATACACGTATTTATTGAAACACCAGAACTAATCGGTCCAACTCCTGAAGTGAATAGCAATAACGTGGCTCAAGAAAAATGGACGGCTTCAAATTTAAAAAATAATATCAGGCGTTTTTTGTTTCAGCAAAATCGACGGAATATTTGAGTTATAAAAATTAATTTTTGTTTCAACAAAGTATATCTTTGTGCGTGAAGAAAAATCAAACTAAATTTAATGTATCCGCTACTAAAGCCAATAAATTTTTTAATAAATTTACAAATAAAAGCAAGAGGTTGAAGCCTGTACAAAATTGTGGGAGGAACCGATCCAAAGATTGCCAGACGTTCCACAGTATCCCCTCGCGAATACGCCTGGAGCGGCGGAAGTATCGCGAGAATAAGAACTGGAGCAAAAAAATATGTTGCACCTTAAGAAACATCTTATAAATAGATTTTTTCGCAGATCACGACCGGCGGAATAATTTTGTGAGATAAATTGCAACAATAAATAGAGCCCAAACAAAAATTAATTAACAATCATTTGACAATGCATTTCATAAAATGATATACAGATCGATTGCAGTATTAAAACCGATTGCATCATTTTTTGAAGCTTGTTACAAAAATAAATAGAACTGCTTAAAGAAATAATATTAAATAAAAATTGAACCAAACATAATGACGATCACACTAAGTTTGGTCGAAATATAAAAGTATTTGCAAAAAATACTGGAAAACGAACTGAGGAAGCCGGCCAATTGTTTTGTGAAGTTGGTCCGAAGAAGCCCGTACAAAATTGCGCGAGGAATCGATCAAAAATGACCAGCCATTCTCCGGCACCCTTTCGCGGATGTGCCCCGAGCGACGGAGGTATGGCGCGGTCAAGAATGAGAGTAACAAAAAAAAAAAAAAGGAAGAAATTCGAAGGGCCCGACCACGACGCAGCAGGCGCTACGTGCAACATGGCCTACCTGTACCGAAGTAGCCCCAAGATGATACTTAACTTCGGTTATGACGATAACGATTATGCCCCAAAAACCGGAAACCATTTATGACGACGGGGCATCGATAATGCTGAAGAACAAGAACAGGAAGAAGAAAGACAGGAGTTAGAACTTCTCAACTTTTTTTTTTCATTGGACACTGGTACCACACCCTGAAATGAATTCAGAATCGAATAAAAGGAGAATGAGTGGGATAAGAAAGAAATATAGTACATTATTTGCATAAAGTCTATGAAGAAATATAAAAAAATGGTCCAAGAGCTACGCTCTACACTCAATCGTACAATACATCTTGTTAACATCAATTTTGATATCTTTTCAGGGGCAAGTCGGTACTTAACTTCAGTTGTGATGCTGACGATTACATCCCCAAAAGCCGGAAACCATTTGTGCCACTGGGGCATCGACGTTGCTGAAGAACAAGAACAGGAAGAGGAAAGACCTTCTGGAATCGCTTTTTTTCTTTGGTACCACACCCTGAAGTGGTACCAAAAACAGAATCAAGTGGCAGGAGAATGAGTGTGATGAGGAAGATATATAGGACATTATGTGCATAAAGTCCATGAAGAAATATGAAGAATTTGTCAAGGAGCTACGCTCCACACTCGATCGAAGAATACGTCTTGTTAAGAAGAGTTTTGATATCCATCTATATCGATATGTATCTGCATGGCCATTGACGTCCCGTGGTGAAAGGATTATACTATACGGGTTAGCTCTCTGGTGGCATCAGCAGGAGCAGTAGCCAGCGAGCGAGAAGTTACACGCAGACAGGTAGAGATCTTTCATCCGAGTTCCGGGAGAGACTCGACACTTCACTCGTGGAACCTCGTGGTGCAGTTCTATGCTTATTTCCATTGTGCTTCTGAGTGCTGTCTTGATGGACATCTCTAACACTCGGATTCGACCTTCGGATTTGTCGAGATCCTTCTTTATGTCCTTCATACCTGTAGGGACATAATATTTGTGACATTTTCAGTTTTTTTTTCTTCAGCCTTTCTCTCTCTCTTTGTACATTTGTTACGGTTCTTTAGAGTGAAATTTAACTTTGCAATAACTTTGGAAAATAAATCTCAACAGATTACAACATTTATAACAAATAACTTTCCGCAGATTTAACTTACGAATTTATTTCTCATTTTATTTGTGCTTCGGAGCACAATTTTGATGGACATCTTCCGTATTCAGATTCGGGGGTCGAATCTGTCAAGACTCTCCTGCATTTTATACTTATATACAAATATGAGGACAAGGTTTTTTATCCCTAAATTTTGAATGAATCGCAGCAAAATAAATTGATGCATGTCGAAGTCGCTGATGGTTTTCAAACCAAAAAATATTAATTCACCAAACATTTCCTAACATAAAATTACTACTTGCATTTACAAAAACAATCGGACAAAACGATAATACATAATTTTCTCTATTAAGGCAAATTTAATTGTTGCAGATGATTCCAGTGAGGCGTGTTTCAGCCCTCGAAGTTAGAAGCGAAGCTCGAAACTCAGGTCCGAGAAGCCATGGAGTCTGTGTTGGAGTCGAGGTGGAGCAAGGGCGACGCGTTTGTTGCCTTTGAGAGTGGGATAAAAATCATCGGCGTGCGTCCAACGTCGAAAACACGCGAGCCTCGTGGGTATCCACGTGGAAACGTCATCGGCAGCTGGGATCTCGTGGAGCTGCGGGCAACGGTGGGGTCCTCTTGCCTTGCAGGGCTGCTCGGTAGACTGCTCGCACAGGGGTGCGACGGAGTTGGGATATACAGTGGTAGTGATGGTCGTTGGTTGGTTTGCGGGGCGAGAGACCGCGACTGAGGGAGTAAGGGAGTTGCGAGACGGCCGAGAGCAACACGCGGGCCTGCCTGGGGTTGGTTGCTTTGCCTTCGGTAGGTTTGCACCCCTCTAAGCCGCCCCAAGCCTAACCACCGAAATCCTGCAGTCTACAGAGCTTATTTCACGACCGACCGACCACCCACCCACCCATTCACCGACTCTCTCACTATCCTCTCTTCTCCCTCTTCCGCTTGTTCTTTTCTCTCCGGCCAAGGCTAAGGGAGCGCATGAAGCGCGCTCACGCAACGTATAAAACGTGTGGCCACGTAAGATATACGTACGTAGCTTCAAGCGCGACGCGAAGCGGAGAAGAAATGAGGGAAGCTATTAGAAATAAATTCGGTAGCTGAATCTTTGGCCAAGTTTCGTGCTGTTTATTCGGAGACATTAGAAAGAAGGGATTTCTATATTTTGTACATAAGATTAAATTCGATTAAATTTCGTTAAATCAAAATCTACGTTTTAAAATGTACACGACGAAACAAAAATATTGAAGTATCAAAGTTCCTCTCAAGAAACAAAGTTGAGAAAATTGTAAATCATATTTCTCGACCAATTTTCTCACCTTTCGAGGCCTACTTTCTGAATCTTGAACTCATTAATTTCGCGAAATATCAAAAACTATTCGAATTCTGATTTTATTCTGGAATAACGCCACATCTTTCAATTATTATTTCCAATCTCTGGATTAATTATTTCTTCCGACAGGCAAACAAAAAAATTTTGCTAGAAAGGAAATAAAGTCCTCATATCGTTTTACCAGTGTGTACCAAACACACATATGAACGAAATAACCCGATTGTCACGAATCGCGGACACGAAGAGCACTCTCTCTCACTCTCACGCTTTCTCTCTCGCTCCCTCGCTCTCGCAAAAGGGAAAGGGAAGGAGCTGTGAAGGGGAAGCGTTATCTGCAGGGTCCCAGGCCGTCGAGGGCTCGCCCTTCGGGAATAATGCGGAGATAAGCGAACGGGGGTGGCCCCGGTGAACTACGGGAGAGAGCAACCCCCCGAGAGAGCTTCATCCCCCTCTTGGTAGAAATGCAAAGAGATCTTGATATCGCGCGACTCTGCGCGCTCCTGCTTTTCTCGGCGCGCGCTTTTCGCTCTCTCACTGGCGACGACCGGTAGTGCGCGGCGACGCTTCGAAAATCTCTCTCGGCATTTGTGCGGCGTTGCGCGCTTGCCGAGATACGGAGCGCGACGCGTGGAGATCAACGCGACCCCCGAGCCCTTCGTCCACGCAGAACTGCAGAAAGCTCTCGTTCCCGGCGCTCCATCCACTGCTCCATAGGTATCCCTCCCGGGTCCGTCTCATGGGAACGACCCTCGTAACTTATGAGTCAGATTTATCTGCGCCCCGTTATCGCGAGGGGAACGACGAAGACAGCGAGCAGTTTTGATCGCAACGATCGCGATACGCGTATTTTCGGTATCAAACGCTTCGCGTCCACCGTACACACCAACCGACGTCGAATGTGTTATCTTTTGGAACTTTCGGGCGGCCGGAATTTAACTAGGCCGAAATTTGTATAATTTTAACTGAGTTTCTAAAGAATTTCTTGCGATAACTATACAACGAAGAAATGTACTTTTAACAAATTTCTAATTGAATAGACAATAATTCTATCAGTTTCTTGTTCTAAAGTACTTTATTGTAGGTAGAATAACGTAGTTCATTTTACACAAACTTTGTGTCATTTTGTAATTTAATTTAGGTCTCTGTGCATTAATTTAGAGAGCAATAGGAAAAATTTCTAGGTAAAAAAGATCAAGTTCTTATTATAATTGTTATTAAAATAATCAGCAATATAAAAAACAGGATTTTGATTATATGTTCTAAAATCAAGTATAAAAATGTGTTTCAGATCAGCGACCACCCTTAATATCATAGTGAAGTGGAGAATCGTACAACAAGGTTCTAAATTTCAGCCACCAACAGGCAAGAACAGATGTGGTGAAAGAGACTCGAGGGAAACATGGGGAGTCCGTGGAATCGACCCCCGCAATTTCAAGATAATAGAGAAAATCGAGACAACAGCGTGTGCCGCGGATTTTCCACACAGAAACGTGGAAAAGGCGTGCAAGAAAAAGGAACAGAAGAGTGATCCAAGCGTTCGAGGCTTCGGCGACCAGATGACAGCGCCGTGACCAAGGAAAACCTGAACGACACGACGGGTTGCTCCCTTCGGCTCTGCAAGAGAGAAGAAAACCCACCCCGGCCAAGACATGTGCGAGATTGATGTTGCGGCTTACGATGCAACGAACTTTGATGGAACGAGAGCTCCTTTTTTCTCTTTCGCTTCTCACCGCTGCGGGTGTGGTTGCGGCCCTTGACCACGAAGAAGGAAGCACTTTTTAGAACTGTAATATTTTGGACCTCACACAAAAACTGCAACACTTTAAGTATTGATTTCTCAGAAAAAATAATAAGTAAGCAAAGTGCAAATTTCTATTTTGCATCTTTTTTTGTTCATTACCACAAACTTGTCGCTAATTTGAGGCTTGGCTAAGAAGAAAAAAAAACTCTCGACCCAGAAAGAAGAAGAAAAATTGTTAAATCCAATTTTGGCACTTGATGAAATATCTGCGATACGTAGTAATTGTTTTTATGACTGGAACACGAGCTTCTTATTTTTCGTTGAACGCAAAGCCTCTACAATTTCCTCGGTGAATACTTGTCGCTCAACTAATTAAATAGTAACATTTCAAATCAATAATCTGCATTGCGTATAAAAAACTCTGGACAATTTCAAAACCGATTCCTTCTTGAAAAATGTTATGCAGAAAACTGCGAAATCGAAAGCCTAGAATTAATTATCGTAGCAGCACAAAATTGTGTACTTTTTTTAATTGCTTTACCGTCGGATAGAAAAATTCGTCGGAAATAACGTTAGTGGTTGACACAGAGTGAGAAGCGAAGAGCGATGAAATGAGAACAATATACCGCATCTCACTCTATGTCGCCACTGACTTTATCGCTAGAGAGCGGCATTGTGGGCGGGTAAGAGCGCGCCAGATGACTGGTGATGTTTTGGGCGAGGAAAGAACGACGTCGGCGCGGCAAAACTTCAAGGACGGCTGTTCGAAGGCCAGAAACACTCGCGGGCCCCTAATTATCGCCACGGGGGTTCCCCCTTTTTTCGAGGCCTCCTTCCCTCTCTCTCTCTCTCTCTCCCGTACGAAGCTGCCCAGCGGGGGTTCGATATGAAGCCCCCTTAACCCTTGCGCGACCGATCGCCATATTTCTGTCTTTCTCTCGCGATACAGAAAAATCTTCCCACCCAACCACCCGCGTTAATATGTATGTAGTACCTTAAAATTAGTTTCCCTTAATTCGGTACAGTTACAATTATAATAGTTTTTACGAGCTTCTAAAAATCCCTGCGGAAGTCGTTCGAATATTTTTAATATTTTTTAAGAGTCCCTCAGAATAAGAATAAAACGAATTATTAGAAAATGAAGTAATATTTTCGATGGCAATGGTCGTAAAAAATAATCCACGAATTTTTTAAAAAGCGTTCGTGAGTAAAGCTCGGTATTTAGCTCTCTATAAAAAATGTTCGATGTCTATATAAAATTTTCAATCTTTATATAGAATGTTACCAAATTATTTCAAAGTATTCGAATTTACAGAGCACGTCATTTTCCACATATTGTATCATGTGCAATTATGATTTGCGTCTATCAATTATATTGAACCAAGTGAGCGGACAGCGTAAGTTCGCCCTGTCTCGAATTCGTAACTTTGACACGTAATCCGTCAAAATGTATCGAGTAATCCTAGAATTTAGTGACTGGGCCGCTGTCTCGTGCACTCGTCAGAAGTGACACCACCCAACGTGTGGTTTGCCCAGCTCGTGGTTCATGGCAAGCATCACCGCAGGTTTCAACCCTCAGCTTTGCGGCTGGCGTTACAACTGCGCATACCATAAAAATCTCTCTTTTTCTCGTTACAATTTAACATTATAATACACGTGACATTTTGCATTAATCGCTTGCAACAGTTTCCAACCGTCAGTGTGACTTACGATTTTTGAAGATAGGAAAAACGTCGAAAAACCGCTCGAAAGCGCTTTGAAAGGAACGCTTGCTACCTAATAAATAAAATGTATCATATATTTACATCTATGCCCAGATAAAGTCAAAATCCGCAGATAGATTTTATTCACGGGTTTTATTATACATGAATTATACCTAATAAATAAAATGTATCATGTATTTGTATCTATTCCCGGATAAAGTCAAAATCGACGGATAGGTTTTAATCATGGATTTTATTGTACATGAATTACACAGAAAAAAGTATTAAGATCTCATGAGATTAAGAATTTGATTTGAGGCTGGGATTAATTTTTGACACTGATTTATTTAATTGTTTCTATCTGATTTAGCATTCAAGAGGAATGCAGAAATTAGTGTTTAGCACTCAAGTGGTGAAAAAGTGAACTACTGCTTTTTATGTATGAGGTGTTTTTATGCAATTCTATGCATTCGCGCGTGTGTTTACGTCAGTGCAGCTTATATAATGAACTCCTTGTAATATATATTGCAATATATACAACACACCTTAGTTTCCCACGTACACTTCCGCACTTGCCCTTTGCTGTCTAGCTGCGCGTTCACTGTCTACCAGGATGAAAACAAAGGGGGCTCGAGTGGGAGAGTTACATAGCGTGTTCGCGTGCGTCGATGGCTACAACACAAGGGCTCGCACCGAGGGATCCTGTCACTCGCTCGTCTCCGAAGCCCACCATGGGCAATGGGATTATGGGAGTCGGTCGGTGGTCGCACTGCTCGAAGGGGTCCTTCGATTTGCTCGGTTAAGCCCAGCGCGCCGAATCGCTATTCTTTCCTATCTTTTCCTCGCGTAGATGCGCTTCTGCAAGTATCGAATAATAAGGTAATATTATTGTTTCAGACTTGCGACGATTGCTTCGAATTTTCCTGACGAGTCAATGCAATTAGACACTGTCGTTTCACGCACATTTCAACACTGAGGAGAAAAGTATATATTTTCGGTATTGAATGAAATGTGCACGTTTCTGAATTTCTTAAAGAGCAAAAAATGCGTACTTTGGATTTTTTGTTTCATCATTACGATTTATAAACGTTTTAATGAAAATTCTTCCATATTTGTTTTCACATGGAAAAATAAGAAGCTCTGGACCACATAAATTGTTTTTTTTAATTGTCTGTTCTATTCGAAGTGAAAATTGGCCATCAAAATTTCAAATTTTTTTTTACAGTATAGTTGTTAAACCGAATTTACCTTCTTCACTGAAACCGAACATCTTCGTGATGCGGAAAACGCCATTTATGATTCGTAGAAGAAACACGTGGGGTTTTTACAATGATACATAAGATGTGGGAGAAAATAGGTTTTAAAATGTTGAGCTGCGGTGGAAAGTGGTGGGGGAAGTAGCGCTGCCTCTCACGAAGCCGATCACGTGACGATCGGTCAACCACGACGTTGTAAAGTGACAATCGTAGTCGCTCTTTTTTAAAGTGCGCTTCTAAATTATGGGCACGTGTCGCTCGTTAGGACCACCACCGAGGACGTCCACAAGGGTAACGCGGTTCGTACCTAGAATTCCGATGCACCTACGACCTTTGCTAGTTCGTTATCAGCCTTTGGTCTAGTTAGCATCGTTGAATGTACGTTTTGTGAGAGGATAATCGTCGGTTGCGCGGTTACGTGGCTAGGCAGCCTCGCGAATTCGTGAATGATTGTTAGGGACGTCCGCGTGACGGTAACTACCGGGTATCGCCGCCCGTGTCTCGTCCGACAGACAGACGGACAGGCACGTGAGGTCACGCGCCCAAGCTTCGCAGTGGTTCGTCTCGACGCACGCGGTGCGCCAGCTATCTACCATCAACTACAAAAGACCCGGAGCGACGTACACAACAATACGGAAGCTAAACCGATTCTTGCGCCTCGCGTGATCAGGAAGCGACCGCTTTCCGAATTTCGTTCCGTCTGGAGAGGCGCCACCGACGGTTTTGCGACTCGTTCCCAGTCGGTTCATTTTATTCCAACTACAATACGACTAACACGTGCTGTCCACTGATCGGCATCTTTTGCCGACGAAATAAAACGCGTGTTCTTGTTACGCCAATCAACGCATCGAACACACGCGACGCGATGAGCTGTAAGTTCGTTATAACAAGGTGACACAGGTTGCTGCACAGGTTTGTACATGTGCAATGCAGGAATTTTAATGTATGGGTCAAGGGTCAAGCACGTAATTGGAAAATTCTACTATACGCTTGTGGCAAAGCTGGGATTGTTATTATTGTTGGTTATAATGATTATTATCAATATTGAAGGAACTTTGTTGTGTTTGTGATATAAGAGATGTAATACGTGAGGTGAAATTTCGAATTTAAATACTTCTGTGGGTTAAGCCATTTTAAATAAGTATGAATACGAAAAAAGGGCGATTGGGGGTTCGCTCTTATCACGAAAATTATTCAATACTGTGTTTGTTGTTACCACGCAGGCAGAAAACGAGATTGGTTGCGGGAACGCTTTTTAACCCTTCGTAGTTAACTCTTCCGGATACTTTTACCGTATTTTAGTCGATCGTAAGGAAACTATCCGATCGAGGCAGATAAAAAAAAATCATGGGACATACTTCGAACATTTTAGACGACGTAAAGTCGATTTATAAGAAGGGAATAGCAACGCATATTTTTGAAAAAACTTCACTTTGAAAAAAAGAAAATGAAACGACGCTTTCCGATTTGAATATTATTTTAGAAAATAGTGACAATAATGAGCCACGTTGAATAATGCGAGCGACTACGCGTTGACCAATTGAAATAAAATTATTTTCTCGTTGACGTTTCGGTCTCTGTGTGCGGACCCTCAAAGGGACCGACACGTCAACCAGGAAATAACTGACGTTCAACATCGTTTCATTACGTCAACGACCGCTTAGGATATACGTCATCGGTAACAAATTCGTTGCGGTTTTATTACAATTTCCTTCTAAACAATTGCGCGAATGTGTACAATAATTAACGAATTATATAATTAAGTTTTTTGGAAGAATTGTTTACAATTTTATAACCAATTCTTGTATTTTTTAGGTGAGCATCGAGAAGCGTGATCCAGTCGTGAGGGTGGATTAGCTTAGTCGACTCGTATTTCTTATTCACACGATTGCTAATCGAACCGTGACAAAATTCGGCCCACAACGAGTCGAATTCGTACGCGCCTTCCCACCGGTTTACCCGGCAACGTCCCAAACAGGCACCAGTCGCTGTGAGGGGATCAACGTCGGGAGAGACTGAGAGAGGCCAATGGAGAAGCCGGGAGCAAAGGTCGAAGCGACGACGACGATCAACGCTCGCGCTCTATGCATTTCTATCGTGAGCCACCCGAAAACGTCGCACGTGCGTGCGCGTGCAACGCGACGCCTCGTCAATTAGAATCCCTGCGGCATAAAACAGTCCAGAGAGAGCAGAGAGAGAGAGAGAGAGAGAGAGCGAACTGAAGCATCAAGCGCATACTATACGCACGTGGCTGCGTGTTAGCCTCAACGCTTTAAACACGCGCCTATCGGTGAAAACCTTTTTCCCCTTTTTTACCTCACATTTGCAATTCTCTTTCGAGCATATTTAAATTTTTCTCGTCAATCACCGACAATATAAACAGCACGGAATCCAAATGCAGCAGAAAAATCAGGGAAAGTTGGAATTGAAAAAAATGCGATACGAGGGATAATATCGAACAACAAAAAAAAAGTAGTTTGAGGGTGTCTCGATAATCACTCGAAAGACGCGATGTAATGTCTATCGAGGGACTCTAATGACTTATCTGCATGTAAATTATAATTTTAATTGTAATTAAATAGTTTACCTGTTGGGAGGAAAAAAATGATAATGCAGTCGGGAAATGAAAGAGAAAAATCAGGAAATTTGTCTAGAATAGACATACGTACGACTGGTAGGTCAGTTGCATATATGACGCAACTGTTGTGAGTGTAACATTATTATCGAACGCGCATTTTTAATTTATGTTAATAATTGTGCATAAATTTATCCTAAACAGTTCAGAAACGAAGTGAAAAACATTGAAACACTGAAAACGATTCTATGATTTTTCTCGGACTTTCTCCGAGTCAATAATCCTCTTTTAAAATGGTCTTTCGATAGTTCAAATTCCGGGTTATTCAGGGGGGAAAAATGATAACGCAGTTGCAAAAAGCGAGAGAAAAATCATAATTTTTGTCTCACTCCTTTTGCTGACTGCACTTGACACGGGTGAATGGTATACACGAAGTAATCGTTGAAACTGTACAATTACTTTCAAACGCGCATTTGAAGTATAGTTTAATAATTTTGCAATGAAAAATTGAATTTTACTCTGGACAAGCGAGAAAAAAGTGCAAAGCGTTGAAACACTGAAAAAGATTCTTTGATTTTTCCTGAGCCAATTATCATTTCATAAAACATTCTCTGATAGCTTCGAGCCCGGGTTGTTCAGGGAAAAATTATAATACAGTCATAAAAAGTGAGAGAAAAATGGGGAAATATTTCTCGCTGCTTTTGCTCACTGGACATGACACGTGCGGGTGGCACTTCAGTAGTATACATGCGTGCATACTCGTAAGGATATATCTTGTATGTGAGGTGTACGGACGCGTGAATTGTACGCGGGAGCGGTGGCGGATCCGCAGGCGCTCCGTCGGCCGTCGACGGGGAGCCAGAGAACAGAGCGAGAACTCAGAGGCAAACGCGCGCGCACACACGGAGGAGATCCCTTAATGAACCAATTTAAATGCATGCGATCATCAGTTGGCTCTCTCCTCTCGTCCTTCTCGCTGCTATCTCCCCTTTTTCTCTTTCTCGTCTCTCTTTGTTCCTCCTTTCTTTCTTTTCTTTCTGCGCTTTTTTATTCTTCTTTTCCCCGTTCTTTCGTAGTTTCCTTCCTTCCTTTCCTTTCCTTCCTACATTCGTCCTTTCTCTTAAAGCTCTCAGCCGAGCCCTATCTAATCGTGGTCTACCTCTTGCCGCCTTCGGTGTACACAACCACGTTATCGCAGCTCTACGCAAAGGTGGACTGTATAATATTCGCCCCCGAGCCACGCGGGGGCGCACCAACTCAGGGAGTCAAGAGAGAACGCTCTGGATCTCGATAGGGAAAACTCAAGGAGAGATTATCATGCTGCTGCTTCTGTGATGTAAGTCTAATGGAATCGAAATTTTACTTAGTTCTTATACTATTCTGTTTGAAATCACATCTTCCCTTTTTTCAATCTGTATTTTAACTTGCAGGGTATCAGCGAGGATTCCAGTCATCCGTTGCGACTTTATAAACTAGTGATTGGAAAAGAAGCGGAGTAAGGAGCGTGACTAGTAGTTGGTTGATTTAAATTGGAGTTTGTAAATTCACTAATTTCAATTGTAATTTATAAATTTACAATACGGGGAGACAAGAAATGTTAGTGAGTTAAGAAAATGCTCTAAATTTTGATAGAGACAATTAGACAAAAGTAAATGTAAGTCTAATTTTTCGGCAAGGATATCGTATTTTCTGAAAACGTCACTTTTATCACTTTGCTTTAGGAAAATATTATGTTGCTGCCTTCTCAGATATAAAAGTATAGATTGAAGTCATAACGTCATCGGATACCGTTGAGCCTTATAAATTTATTTTTTTACATACTCTAATTTAACGTCAAGCTGTTGCCTGTTTTAATGGTTGATTACATTGCGATTATATAAATGTGGCGTGTCCAAAGACCTCCATCGCTGATGTAACATAAGAGTAACGGCTCATTAATATATCATAAACATTGATATTAGCCTGATTTTAAAAAGTTGATCCACACAGATGACAATCTGGACTTTCGCATAGCTACCATTCGATGAGCTGATGGATAGATTGATCGTAACGAATAACATGAACCCACGAGAATTTATTTCCTGCGAGTGGTTGCTATAATTATAGTATATCAGCTCGCGCTTCTGTATTGAAAATTCTTACACCTTGCGGGTTCCCCTTGGAATAGTTACTCACATTTTCTTTTAACGTCTTGCCAATTAATATTTCGACAATATGATTTCTTTACTTCGGCACGTGAACGTTGTCTAAATGTGTAACTTTACTTTTCAAAAATATATTTAAGGTCTTCGTGCTAATAATTTTGCGAGAAATGCGCAAATTTTTCGCCGATGTGGTTATAATCGTTGATAATAGCTTCTGGCTTACAGGTTGCCGCCCGCTGCTTCTTCAGCAAGTCAAAGGGAAACAATACGAGCGAGGGCCGGACCAGCAGCGAAGAACAATCGGTGCCGCTGCACGGAACGCTTTCGATACGCGCTCCAGGAGCTAGAAAACTTGTCCATCATTAACGAAACGGAGGAACCCCAACCAGACACGGCGATTGTTCGCTGGGGTACATCGTCGTGTTCCGCCGAGTCACGCGCCGCACATAAAATTCAGGGGGAGGTGGATACGGTTATAGTTGTACTTGCATTCATTCATTAATTAATATACGTCGAACAATCAAGCTTATAAAGCACTTATGTGGCACAACAATGCCACAGAACCGATTGGCTTTGAAACTTGCTCATAACTTTTGCAGTATGTTTGCTAGTCACTGTTTATTGTTTGGAAAATCGGGTATGTACCGAAATTGAGCGTCGCAATTATTCTCAAAAGCGCTTGCATTTCACCGCAGACTAAAAAGAACGAAGAAATCACGTAACTTTCTACTTTGCATGGTTTTTTATGTTCCAGTCGACTTTACTGAAAAAAGTTCGTTCATCTACGATCGATCGACAAGACTGAGTTGTCATCGCCTTGGCTGCTGAGTTATCGACAAAAAGAAAAAAAAAGCGCAACTATCGCGGCTTCCGCGGTCGACTCTCGACATTTCGACAGGAGTAAAGTGTGTATAACTCATCACAGTTTAATAATAAGCGCAAGTGAAGCAGCGCCAACTCTCTTAGAGTTTCGTGCCGGCCGCAGACGAGCACAAAAAAAAATTTAGTGGCCGGCCACTAAATTTCTCAGGTATACTAAACAATATATATTCAACGGTTCGGTATATCTACCGGTTTCCCACGTGGGTACGCCTCTTGGCATCCACCTCTTCTTCTTCCACCCTCTTCTTCTTCTTCTTCTTCTTCTTCTTTATCATCTTCTCCTTCATCTTCTTCATCTTCATCATCTTCTGCTTCATCTTTTTCTTCTTCGTCTTCTCTTCTTCATTTCATTCTGCTTCAACCCCAGATATTGTATACAATATATAAGGGGCATTCCCACTCGACCTGAGTTTTTATCAAATTTTTTTCAAAGCGATTTTCTTCAATGATTATTCAAAACAATATATGAAATTTTTTAAATCGCTTTGAATAAATCTGCGATATTCTTTATAGTCCTTATATGCATAAAAATGATCAAGCAACAATCTGCAGTGAATTGATTTTTACGCATTTAACTTTTATCAACTTTCTATTTACAACAAAATTGTAGAATAATAGAAAAGAGGTCCAGGACACGAGTCTAAGCTCTAAAGTATTGATACGTGGTACCGGATCATTATAAGTATATGAATTGTTGAAAAAAAAATCGAATGAAAATTGTGGTCGCTTCTTAGAGATAAAATAATACCATAAAAAATCGGGGATTAAATCTGAGAGGTCGAGCTGGTATGGAATGACCCGTAGATATTTCAATGTAGAATATAGCGGTGTAGGTAACGTACAGGTACAGTACAGGTACACACTGCAACATGTAGCGCATCGAAGTTAAAAGAAAAGATCCGAGAGCGAGGATGGGCGTTACCGTTCGAGTTATTAATGACTCGGACTCGGTTGCTATGGATATCCATAAGTCTAGGTTGCGGACTCTGGAGCACACAGGGACTCGGGTGCACTACAGATCATGGGTGTGCCGCGGTCCAGAATATTGAGATTCTTTTTCTCGAGTTGTGTTCTTCCTTCGATGCACCTTCGAAGGAACTCATTGGAAGCGGAAGCGATCGGTGCTTCACAAAGTCACTCTCTTCTTCTTCTTCTTCTTCTTCTTCGTTTTCTTTTCTGCCTCTCGTTTGATGCAAAGAAAAGGCCGAGAAATAATGATCGATGATAGCGTACGAGAATTTCCGAACGATTGATAATTAACTGATCGATAAATCGACGACGCGAAGCGACTATGTAAATGCATTATTCATTCTTTCTCTAAATGTTATCAAAGAAGGGACCGCGAAGAATATATAATGATAAGTGACGGGAGTCTGAATGAAAATATTTAGTTTCTTATCAAAAGCGTTACAACGTTTCTCACTTCATCATTTTTTTGTCAGTACTTATTTAATTCGATGAATGGATAAATTTCAGCGGAAAATATTATGGTTAAAATCAATTCTGGTAATCGAAACCCGTTCAACACTTTGGAAAAGCAATTGTACTCAAGTTCGGGGGAAATCAATGGTTTTATTGATCATTGATTGAAATACGTCTGCTGAAATCGGCGTTTATAACGGTGGAAAATGAAAAAATATATCTTTAATTTTTTTCTCTAAAATTTAAGTTGCTCAAAAACTATGGATAATGTTGCTGTAGTCGCAAGCGATCAAATGATTTCGAAAAAATTGATCGTGGGTCGTTCTAGAATCAGGTGAAAAATCATGGATATTTTCTTGATTTTTGTACAAATCGCTTGACGCCTATTTCTAATATTTTAAAGAAAGGCCAAGAGATTTTTTTATAAACCAGCGCGCACTTGCGAGAGGGTGCAATGAAATCAGTAATTAGAGTGGGAAGGGATAAAGGTATGAAAAAAGAGGAGCAACACGTTGGAGAAACGGCCAACGGGATACCGGCGAGGTCCTCGACGGGGGTCCATCTTCTTGCTTGAAAAACTTGTCAGTTTCTTCTCCGAAGTCGCCGCTCTTCGCGCTCTCCTGTAATCTCTCTTCTTATCTATCTTTCTCTCTCTTAGAGCTCTTTTTTCTTCTTCGTGTATCCTCCTCTTGGCCTCTCCTACCGCCACTTCGTCTCGGCTGTTTATACTTTATCTCCAGGATTCCCCCTGACGGTGTTCATCTCGAAGCGAGACAAATGACTGGCATCCGTCTGCGTCACCTGTCCGTCAGTTCGCCCGTTCATCCGTATAACTTTCATCTAGATTTACGCCTCGTGGACTGTCCCACTCGAGTAGAGACACTACTACTTCGTAGTACACTCAATTTCTACAAGGCCACGATATATACGCGATAGATATATGTTCGCAGGGTTTTTTTTTTTAAATTCGGATTCTCTTGAAATTATTCGTCTTAAATTTAGGAACTTCGATTAATTCTGTGTTTTATTTTGTGCAATTACAGCTAATATTTCTTCCATCGCTCAAAATGCAGACGAGATGAAATTTATAGTGCAATGATACCATTTGTTTAAAATATTTATAAAAATCTGCGGTGTGTTAATCAATTCCAATTAACATTTAAACTTAATACTGTTAATATTCATAGTATTCAAAAAAATTATTTTTTTTAAATCATCAGTGTGTTTTCTGGAAAATCCTGAACTCTTTCTATTTTGTAAACACTGCGGGGATTTTAGAAAAATTCAAAAAGTATTAGATAAATTTGGATAAGAGCATGAGAAAGCGATATTCTTCATGCGGGAATGCGCAAACAATCGTCCATGACGATGTTTTTTTTTTGGACTGGATTGATAGATCCATTACTGTATCCCAAACATACTTTTTTCCACGCGTGTCTCTTGAGACATCAGTTAAACATTTTTTTGAACTACATTTGACGTTTCTGTTGTGTAGAAAAGCACTGGAGCAGTTCACCGATCGCCCTGCATGACGATTACGTTCAGCCCCAGAAGTTGCAACACAATCGTAGGACCAACAAGGAAATTGTTGACCACGAATAGAGGAAATTGGTCACGATATCATTAGCGGCGCCCTACGATCTTTACGGACCGAGCTTCACGCCTATCAGTCTCCCCAAATGTTCCTCAACTTCCTCAGCTCCCGCATTGCACTTTAAGCGTGTGAACCAAGGACTGCGTCAAGTCCACGTCCACGAGACTTGCAATACTATCAGCACGAGCGTCAAAGTGAGTCAGAGTGAGTCATTGTCGCTTCTGTAGCCTCTGCTCTAAGTATTCCATTGCTGCAATAGCCTACACTTGTACACAAAACGAGGCTGCCTTTTATTCCACTTTTATCTCCGATTGTCACTTACACGACCGTTTGCATATAAACGCAGATAAAAAATGGAACAAAGCTGCAGAGAGAAACGAAAAACGACTTTAAGGATCTCGTGGACATGTACGATGATCAGGATCATCGAGGTCTCTCGATAATCCCGTTAGTGTTACCAACATATCTTTTCAAAGACATTGAATTCTCGGGAGTGGCGACTCAGGAGGTCTGCACGACTTCCGGTCTATCGGCGAGACTTCCAACCCGGAGGCCAAGAAGGAGTCAGAGGCTATAATCATTATCATCAGTGAAACGACGTAAGCAGCGCGGCGATGTTCGGTCTCAGGGCGAGATCTCAATGATCTCTGCGTTCCGGAACAGAGAACTTACTGCCAATAACCCGCATTTTACGCAACCGTCGAAATTGGCACTTACACGACTGTGCTGTACGAATAGACTGGCGCTTACTGTAGGAGGAAGCGCACGTTTGTCGGGTGATCGAGAATGCCAATCGAAAAATGTCCTTAAGAAGTCATCGATTCAAGGAGCAAACGGAAAGGAGCTGGAAAATACCAACGCCAGATGCGAAATTAAACACTCAGTCAATCGACGTGATGCACTTACGTAGCGGTACCGATTGCGCAATATATTATGATTACGTTTCCGCATACGAGCGAAAGAGAACCGAACTGCCGTCAAACTTCCGACGGCTTCACTTCGCTCATTTAATGATTTGCGGTAGTTACGAATTTTCATCAATTAAATTTTCATTTAATCTCAAAGGAAACTTTTAAAAAATGGTCATGATTTTATATCTCAATTAATGTCACGTTATTTTATTACATTTTTTTGCCATTGAAGATTTTTCTCTGAAGCGAATTATTGGAGAATAAAATTAGCAAAAGAAATCAGCAATTAAATAAACATACATAATCATTTAAGATAAAGTACTAATCCCGGAGAAAAAAGGAAAATCACTTTTTTCAACTAAATTAGATTAAAATTCCATAAATGTTTTCTCTGGGTGTGCGCGCTTTCCAATTTCTACATCTTTCTAATTAATCCTTCAGTGTCAGTGATGGTGCATCATTTGATCACGATGCAGATGTTCATCCTTCTTAATACTCTATCACAAGCGAAATGAACAAAAAAATTTGCTCGTTAAGACAACGCGTGTAGTTGTCCATAAGTGAATAGTTCTCTGGTTGCTATGGCAATTAATCCACGAGGCGATAGGTGCTACAGTCATGCGTCAAGTAACCCCTACGTCAAGTAGCTCCGCTCGCGCGGGAGTAGAAAGACCCCCCCGGTTCTCCTTCAGAGGCTGAGACTCGAAGCGAAGGAGAGAAAAATAGGAACTGGCCGGAGGGCCCGAGAGGCTCGTAAACTCGGTCCCGTAGGCAGAAGAGACGAGAAAAGTAATTTATTAGCCGTTAGTTTTTGCGAGAGTCCCCGTCCGATCCAATATTTTTAACTAATACTCGTCGCGAAGCTACGAGCGATCCTCACTAAGCATGAACAAGCTTCTGAATTGCCATTGAGCGCCATTAAAATTTCTTCGCGGTCGTAGAAACGTCGTTCCAAGATTTTTTCAATAAATAAATAGCAACAGGCCAATAAATACAAATTGATAAAAATTGTTACATCGATTGCGAAATTTCCATGACACAAAAACGCGAGAGATATCGTCGAACGTCTTGTAGATAGCGGGTAAAATAAGGGATGCTACAGTGGAAAGTACAAATCGTGCACAGCGGGTGCGCCCCTTTTTTCGCAGTTAATATTCTCCCTGTTTCGCTCTCCTTTATTTTCTTCTTATACTCTTTTCGTTTTATTTTTTGTTTCAGTCTCCCGGCGTTTTTTCGAGAGGCGGAGAAGAGCTTCTCATTTTTTCGTGAGCTGCGACCTGCGTACCGCCTGATTCCTTCAATGTTTTGCTCATAGCAATGCTCCGAATCGACTTGAAAACTGGTCCTACAGAAGAAGACGGGGAGTCGGACTAAACGAAGTGAAACAAAATAGTTATCGCTTCTAATTCTGCTATTTTTTCCTCTTCAGCGGTATTTCTGCTTCTTGTCTTCCTTTTCGCTTCTCATACTTGCTCGCACATACTCCCGATATCAGTAACTTTTTCTTTCTTCAATTTTATTTCGAGTATTTAGTATTTTCAATCCCTCTTATTTCTCTGATTTTCTTTGTCGCTAACATCTTCTTCTACCTCTTCTTCTCTTTATCTTCATTTCTCATATTTGCTCGTACGTACACGAAGCTTTCACAGCTTTTCTCAGTCTCCCTTTAAATTGCAATCTCTCCTATATCTAATCCTCCTTGTTTTCGCTATTTTCTCAGTACCCAACATCTTTGCCTGTCCCTCTTCTTCTTCATGTCTCATATTTTCCCGTGCATACTCCATTAGTTACTTCTTGTCCTCTGCTTTTTTATTTCAGCAGCAGCTTTGACAATTTCTTCCTTTCTCTTATATCTAAAATTCTCTTCTTCCTTGGCCCCTTCTTCTTCGTTCCTCACATTTGCTCCTACCCTCAAGTACTCAAAGCCTCTTCCCCATCTCTTCTTCTTTTTTTTCTGCCGTTTCTTCGTCCGCAGCTTTGACAGCTCCTTCTGTCTCACTTTTAATTTGAATCTCCACTATTTCTAATACTTGAGCACTAATACTCGGAGCACCTTCACAACAACAGAAGTAGTAGTTGTTGCTGCACTTTTAGTAGCAGTAGTAGGCACTAACACTAACTGCCACTGCCACCAATACAGAAGAGCAGTGGCTGCAACTACTACTGGTGCGATTACTACGACTACGAGCACGACTACTGGTACAATTTTGGCCTCCTCTCTCGTTCTCTTTATCTCACTCTCTCTCTCTCTATCTCGCTCTTTCTCTGTTCTCGGCTCTCGCGACGCCGCTCGTGTGTAACGGCTGCCGAGTGGCGTCTCCCTCTAATTCTATCTCGCGGCCTCCCGTTCTCTCTCGCTCGAACAACCTATCAACTCGGTTGGTAGACGCGAGCTCCGGACGTCCCGATTCCCTCATCCCATCGACCCACACCGTTCTTACACCGATACGCGCCCGTACCGATCGCGCCTGTGCTCGTGGCCGCAATACACACCCGACGTACAGATGCCATACAACGGGTGTCACCTTAACTTTTTAAATCTCCCACGCTTAGGGATACCACCGGGAAAGAGCGAGACCGAGAGAGAGAGAGAGGGAGGGAGGGAGAGGATCGTGTACCTAGGATAATTGCTAGGAGAGCCACGAAGAGCATGTGTCATGCAGCTTCTTCGGAAGTTCCTTATATTTTTCTTAATTTTTTATTTTTCTTCTTCTTTTTTCTTAAGGGCTTGAGCTTGATTTAAAGGGGGCAAAACAGGGTTGTCTTGATCTGGATTTTTTCTATACGGCCCAGAAATTTTATTGAGCGTCTCGGTGATCTCAGTTTTTTGTGTTACTTTTTTCTTGAGGGTTTGAGCTTGATTTAAAGGGGCAAAGAAAGTTGTTGGTTCAGGATTTTTTTAAGGCTAAGAAATTTTGGTGAAGATTGTTTGTTTGCTAATAATTTCGACCCGAAAGTCTAATTTTGTTTTAGTTATTTTGTATTTTTGTCTTATGCCTTTTTCTTAAGGGTGGGTGAAGGAGGCGAAAAAAGACGTCTTGATTTAGGATTTTTTTTTTTGAGGCTCAAGAATTTTGTTGGGAACTATGCAAAATTGAAAAAATTAATTAATTAAAGAAATTGGCTTTTTATCGCGAACAAATCTTCGAGGCGGCATTCAAAAAGCTCCAGCGACGGAACTGGAGCGCTAGCGTGTCCGGCTAGTTCTGCATCTGAAAACTGTGTGTCAATTTTTCGAATGAAAAATAACCTGACCTATGCAAACATCCGATGTCACATTTTTCGTGCAGAATTTTGAGAGGATAATATCTCATTTTGATGATTGGAAGATCATTAATCTTTTGATTGTCTAAATTTTTTATAGTATAAATGGTTTGAAAAATAAAACGATATTATCATCGTGCATTCATTTTTAAAACTGCACAAAAAACATGACAACATAAATTTACATATATAAATCAATTTTTATTGAAATCAGAGCTGCGTATGCACTTCTATATCATCAACTAATTTTGCTACGTGAATAATCCTTCGGAACTGATAATTATATCATCAGAAATTGTAAAAGCGTTAAAAAAAAATTAGAATTACTTTGAAAAGTGTGTAGCTCAAAAGCTACCTTAAAAAATGAAAACCGTATTTTAACCAACCGTAAAAACAAATTCCTAATTCGTTCAATCGAACAATATCTGATTTAATTAAACAAATATTGAATTCCACATTTCGTCAAGTCCTTAATTACGCGTAAGTCAGAAACGCTAATGAAAAAGGCTTACAACGCCATAGACAAAAATAATGACAGCAATAATTATGCGAATAGAAATAGCGCACAGTTGCAATAATCAATTATCGAACGATCTATCAATGCCAATTTATAATAATGAGCGAAACGTAGGAGAGCAGATTGTAGTTTCAACAATTAAATTACACTCGCTTCATGCAATCGTAAGTACGAATTTCGGTAGCACGAAGCAGAGAACGTAACGAGCAGTCGACAATCTACATGTTTGCTTTTTATTATGCATTTATAAGTGTTATTATTGGCCAATCAAATCTGTGGCAAATAATCGTGTATGCATGCATAGTATGTACTCTATATTTAACTGCACGAATGCGAGCCGAATGCACGATACTCATTAGCTTCCTTCCACGCTGTTATTGTTCGCTCTTCGACCACAATTATTCGATACATTCGTATGTGAGTTTTCTTTGCATTAATTTTTTTTGTACTCCCATAATTACCGGTGATAAATTTATCTCTAACATTCGACAGATATTAAGGCATTATTAATCAATTTTCTTGAATAATATTCGACAGATATAATTTATTTTTTATTTCGCTTCTTGACATTCTCCGTTATCCATAATTGCCGTTTTACACCTAGTAATTATAATCTACGACTCCTAATCAATTCTAATCAATAATATGCCTTTTTCAGATCCGTCAAAGAGAACGAGAAGAGGATTACCGAGAATTTTCCAGCCCAAATACCTAATTACTCGCGAAGCCTACGTGGATTTTTCTTTTCGGCGAAAATAACTATACGAGTATGCGGATGAAGAAAAAGCCTCTGAGAGGTTCGTTCAGCATCGTTCTGGCCAGAGGATCAAAGTTCTGTGCAGCGCTGGGCTGTATGCGGGAAAGAGGGAAGAAAAAAAAGGGGGATGGAGAAGAAGGAAGATAACTGGATATACTTTGGGACACCGTGTATATGAGCGCGAGGCGCCGCACATACAGCCCGCGGTAGACGCGGAGCTTTGGGTCGCCGCTAGCTCCGGGCGTCCGGACCTCGCGTCTACCCTCTCATTTACCATTTGGTACCTATAGACAGGGTATACCTATATAAATGTACGCGCCAACACGTACAGAACCCCCGAGCGTTCGATGTACGCTTCCAGCAGCAACGCCAGCTACACCGCGCCTATTCTGCACTATAATAACATTTATATATATAAATATATATATATATATACATATATGTGTTTATACATATTTCTATGTATATATGTGTGTGTATATGAAATATTTATTTATACACTATACATGTAATACACACAGAAAGAGGCTCGAATAGTACGACTGTGTATGCGCTTGTCGCTACGTTGTATTTATATACATTGCACGTCCTATATAAATTATAAGTGACAAGCACAAGACCCAGAAAATTGTGCGCGTCTTGTCTCTGAAATTTCGCCATTTTTTTTCTCCTATTTTGTGACGAAAGTACGATTTGAAGTTCCTGTCGTTTTTATATACTGGCTGAGGTAGATGGAAAAAATATGAGGAAAATTCAAAGGAAAATGTTTGGAAAATGAGGTTTTTGAAATGTTGATTAAAGTTAAAATTGAATTTTGTGAGAAAGGAAGGAATGGCGATGATTTTTATCAATTCTGGTTTTTGTAACTATAAGTTTTTATGATATGATTTGAATATCTTTGTGAAACTGCAGCCAATATCTGGAAAACTATGGTCGTCGAATGAATTGTATGAGGGTTTATGTGTTTATGGTATATTCAATAACGAAGGTTCAATTTTTTGACTCCTTCTATTTGCTCGCATGGTACTTTCGATGGTCTACGTCTTCTGTGAACACTGACCGCTGCTAATTGGAAAACGCGAAAAACGTGAAGGGCTTTAAAAAAAATGCTTTTACATGGTCGAAAAGTAAACGGAAGCAAAATGGAAGATTTTTTCTTTTAAATACTTGCTCGCTTACTCGTACTAATTTAAGTTTTACCTGTAAACAGTGGCGTGCGTTGAATGCAGAGATAGTAAAAAGCTCGAGCTCAGGCTGTTGCGAAAACTTTAGGATCCGCAACACACACGAAGAGTTTAGCTACGGTTTAACGTTAAAACATTTATTTGTTTCGTTATCGCGGTAAAAGCGCAGCCTTGCTGGATTTTTCTTCTCCCACGAATATACTTACGTGCTGATGCAACGAAAGCTTGCCAACGGATGCACTATAATTATTCAGAAGTCATACGGAGAATAGCTTAAGGGATAAGAATCTAAGAATTGAATAATTTAAAATCAAACTTGGGGCGAATTTTTTTAATACATAACTTTGGTATAAACATTTGTACAACATTTGCCAACGGATATACTATAATTATTCAGAAGTCATACGGAGAATAGCTTAAGGTATAAGAATCTAAGAATTGAATAATTAAAAATCAAATTGAGTACGATTCTTTTAATATGTAATTTTCATTTAACCATTTGTACCGGAAATTACGAGATATCTTAGAAATCTAAAGACGAAATGTGTCAAGAGATATTTACAAAGTTTAAACAAAATTAACTAAACATTCACGCTCATTCTTAATTGTTATTCTAAATTATTACATTAAATTACACAAAATGTTATCATTCAATTGTCAATTCTTCTATTATTGCCATAAAAATTACGAGATAACTTTTTGCTAAGTAAGCCTTCCGTGAAATCTCGAGAAATGTACCGATTTCCAGGATTTAAAAGCCATTCGTTAGCTGCGCGCGACGAAAACTTAATATAATCAGGCTAATTAGTGAACGGGCGATGAAGCATAAAAGCGGAGATGGTGGCGACAGGAAAGATTTCTTTTTTTTCACGCTCCAGGAACGACGGGGCGAGCTTCTTAGCTCAGCCATATGCGGTGCGCTAATTGCTCTTTCCTTGGTGGGCACTAGTCGATATTTCTGTGAAATTCTCAGCAGCTTCAGCTGTGAAGTCTCTTCTCTGAATTCTTCACAAATTTATAATACCATGGCGCTAATCCTACAAACAGAAAAAATGTTACATTAATTTATGGACACTAAGTGCATACATGTAAACAAAAAATAGTTTGCATTGCATTTCAAATTTGGTCTTTCAGCTTTAAATTAAAAGTTGCTTTTCGGTCCCTCATGCAATTAAAAAGCTAAAGAATAGAAATAAATTTGGAAAACAAATTCAATGAGCTCTTAAATTTCAGTTAATTCCCTTAATCTTGTCCGGTAAAAAGGATATTCTTTTTATTATTTAAACAAATAATAATAATAACCATAACAACAACAACAACAACAACTACCATAATAATAATAATAATAATAACAATAATAATATGGGAAAAATTCCAAATTGTTTAATCGGTATGATTGATCAAGCTGAGCTGCAGCTAAGCAACAATTTGCTAACAGATTTCCTAGTATTAAAAGCGAATTTAAAACGCGAAGCTCCGGTTTTTGGCTATCAATTAAATCATCTGTTGGCTACCTAGAATAATCGATACCTAGATCAAGATCGATTGCTTCTGTTGCCGATGCTGCTGCGCTGGGAAGCCACGAAAATTGCCCTCCCATCGCATAATTCCGGGCAGTAACTGCTCGATCGGTCGATCTTACTCTCTCGCTCGTATTACCCTCAAAAGGGCCGATGTAAAATTGCCAAAAAAAGAGGTTTCGCGAGAAACGAAAAGGTGGTCTGCTTTTTGGCAGCAGTCGACCCTCTCCAATAATTTATATTGTTTTTTTATAATCATTATATCGAAGCTTCAAAAGATCCCAGACGTTTAAAAGTGCTAGGGAAACTTAAACTTGTTGTAAATGTAATTTTATTCTCGTTTATTATATCCCTCCGAAATCCAATCACAGAAAATAATATTCGCATTTTTTAGAAACCGCTCATGCACTTAATTATAATAATTTCATGATTGTGTATATTGTACAATGTTTCAAAGATGTCTTCAGTTTTGATTTTAAGAAATTCTTTTTTAAAGCTTTCAAAATATTGTCTTTATTAAAAACTGCTCGACGACCTCATTACCCAGACATTTGATTGCGCTACTTTGTATACAATAAGAAACGCCATTAAATTTCCACATTAATTAATTTATAAAGCGCTTTCCAATAAAGATAATGTGTCGCCGAATACTCGAATTGGTAAAAAATTACAGATTATTCTCCCAATAAATCTTAACAAAAACGTATCGTGTTAATTACTCAATGTTTTTCCGCCAACAATAATAATAATAATTACTTTTACTATCAGCAAACGCTGAACAAATTACTATCCTATTCTAAACAATATATAGCTTAAATAATAATAATAGCCAATTAAAACAAACAAAGATGCTCTAATCTTGACACAGCGTATTACTAACATTTAGCCCCAATTCCATAAACTACAGCACCTCCTTAAGTATAATGATACATTATTACTACAACCAACAACAGTAATAATTATTATTACTTTTACAACTAGCAAACGATGCATAAATTCGTGGTTACGAGGGTCTACGAGAAATAGAAAAGACTATATATAGCTTAAGGGTGGTGTGGGCACCCAATGATTCGTGAAACTCGAGTGCATCGCGTTACCGCTTCTGCGGCAGCGGGGCTCGCACCCGAGATGAGGATTTCAGCCACGCCAGCTATGTTAATTAAACGCATTTCGAGCTGCCTCGGGCTCTCGCCGCAGCGCGGCAATAAGTAGAGAGAGAGAGGGAAAAAAACGACGAAGCTAAATAAAAAAGCAACAAGAAAAATAGGAAGCAAAGATCGTATAGTGGGCGTAGGGGGCGAAGAGGAAGAAAAGGTGGAGGGACGGAAGCCAGAGTGAAGAAGCTGAGCGGGTAGCGAAGAAACACGCCCGCTCGGGACCCCGAGACTCGATAGCTAATAAGTAATAACACGTCCGGTACCCGTAAATGACCAACGCACGCCACACGCCCGTTCCATATATAATTTTTGCTACCACGCAACCCCCTTCGTGTCTTTCATTCTTCTGTCGTTCTGCCGCTTTTATTAGCACGACACTATTGTCCTCCTCCCATGAGCGCTCTTTTCTTTTTCTTCTTTTTATGCAAACGCCCGAGCAACTATTTCAGAATCGTTATTATTAATTGATACTAAAGAACCCAGAGACAGACAATTATTATCACCAAACTCCCAACAGACGCACATAAAAAATGTAAGGCCGAATAAAATGTAATAGACATATTCCGAAATCGGTCATTTGTACGACGGTGAAATGATAAGTTGAGCGGTCGATTAAAACTTGAGATTGTAGATGGAAAATTATGTTTTGACGCGGCAATTAATTATCTTCTGATAATTCCAAATAACGCGGAACATATATCGAATTATTTTTATCTAAAATGGGTTTGTTTTGTGGAATTTTATAACGTTATTTATTATTTAAAGTCATTTTTAGTTTGTTTTATAAGAAAGATGGACTATGTTGCGAATAATTGTATCTGATCCAAAACTAATATAAGAAAAAATATTTCAGACACATTTTCGTTAGAAAATGATAGAAAATTAATAACTACACAATAAAATGCGGCATTATGGTTTTGTATAACTGGAAATCACCTAACAAGAAATTAAAAAATTAAAATATTGAAGGGATATATTTTTATAATGCTTAAAAATTATTTTTGTGGTGTACCCTTCTTAATTCAATTTGTTTCCAAAATATTAAGTTAATGCGATATATTAATACCTTAAATTATTGTCAATAAGAGCAAGTGGAATGCAATTATTATTTTTTTGCTAAATTTCTTCACCATGAACAACGAAAGCGCTGCCATCTAGAAACATTCTCAATTCTTTACGCGACGTATCAACCGCGGCAGACGTACCAAGCGATCCTTCTTATTGAATCCGACCGGCAACGACGAAATCTGCAGATACTTCATTCTACATAAAATTCCCAAAGAAGCGTTTCCGACAAACGTCTATTATTACCTACATATGGTCTCACAATTTGTACATTATCTAATGGCGATAATTGATTGATTGATGAACAAAGTATTTTTAATAAGAGATGATAGAACCTTATTTAACAGAATTTCACTTGAGCAATTTTTTTTACCGTAGAAAAACAATTTTTTTAACTCTCAACAACTTTTATTCCGTCAAAATTCGACTTTTGTGTATGCATTGCTAAAACCTTATGTACAATTACAATCAATAGTTGGGCCTGTATTTAGAACACAATATATATTTTATCACCCGGAATGCTGAAAGGCTTTTGCGCTGAACACTCGAGGCTCTTTGAGGCCTAATCTTCATTAATTTGTACTAAACGCTGTGCAATCAATGCTTAAACGTTACTTTAACTCGTCCTCTATTGGTTCGTGCGCAGGATGATAGCCTGTCCATTCCCTGTACGTGACGTTCATCGCCTCTTCGACTGCAAAATCGATAGGATGGATTATAATGGGAATCGAGAGTAATCCTATTATTGTCGATATCCACGGATTCTTAGGAACTTTTCTCCTCTTCTGGACGAAATTCACTGTGGCACAAATTCTGTTTATGATCAAGCCAGGAATAATAACCGATGCAAAACTTTGCCAGAGTAGAGTGTCTCCGGTGGACAGGAGAATTCGTTTGTTCCGTCCTTTTGTAGTATCTTTCTGTTAGCAAAAAAAAAGTAACCCAGTCATAAAAAATTCTCAGCACTTAACGAATTCCAAAAGCTATGCATTATTCAAGAAACTGCATAAAATGGTAATATCTAAGAAAAATCAAAGTTGCCTATAAACTATTTTGAAGAATCAAGGTACTCGATTTTCTCATAGAATTTCTGAGAGTATAAAGTAATATTATGAAAATCACCCTCTAGATTATCACTTAAGCAGTCAATTACTTGTTATGCAATCAATATGTAATGTCAAAATTACCTATTATCTACAAAACTCTGTAAAATTGTAGTCTTTTATAAAGAATAAAAAAATATTCATAAAAAATTAACAAAATTATAAAATGGTATGAAAATTGACTTTCCTGCTAAACGATTGACTAGGATTTAAATACCTTATAATCGATTCAATACCAAGAACCTATTATTACTAAAACACTGTATACAGAATTATTTTGGCTAAATCATTGAATGTAAATCTACAAGATAAAATTAAAAAATAAAATCTTTCTCACAATCCTTACTGTTATGTTTATATCCAGAGAGGAAACATTTCTTTTGAGTACAACTCGAAGAACCTTTTATGCAGTTTTACCTCTTCTTTCTCTTCACCTTGTAAACTTTGTTTCCTTTGTGGATTGTATCAGCCAGTACGTAACCACTGGCTACAATATAGCTCAACCGAACAATGGATTTATGTACAATGCCCCTGAAGGCTTCACCGACCTCGTTGGTGTACCCTGAAGATGAAACACGTGTAAAAAAAAAACGAATTCATCTCATAATTCACAGACTAATACTAATTATCAATGAAGTATCATTACCCAAGTATCTTACAGGCGTATCGCGATAAAGATCGACTTCCTGTTCGCTTTTCTCCATAATCAAAGGTTTTTTCGACTCGGTAAAATTGCTCATTATTTATTAATAATTATAACCTCGAAGCCAAAATCACTTGCTCGACTTATTTCCACTTGGCTCCACTTCTTGGATTGTCAACAGAGAGCTTCGATCTCCCGCGACCTTGTGAGAGCTGTTCAATGTTTCCATCGCTGTCGGTAACGACGCCTGCAACTTTATCTCGCGCTATTAAAGAGATTGAGGTGCTTACACTGGTCAAATCAGTGCTACATTATTGTAATCGTTTTTGTTAACATTCATGCATTAAATGAGTGAAACAGAAAATTATTGATATTGCAGAACGTACCTTTAATGCAGATAAACAATAATTGATCCACAGTAAAATTAATTAATTGAAGATAACTCTTCAGAAGCAAGGTTTTCAGTTTTTTCTCATTATAATCTATAATTCTGCATCAATTTAAATGCGGATGGGTTCATTCTCTTCCTCGAAAGACGCTCCACATAATCACTCATCTAAAAATCCGATAGCGTTGATAGTTCGTACATGACGTTCCATTGTTTACCCAGATAAGAAATTTTCCATAAACAATTTGCTATAACTATTGAATACTGAATTGAATGCCCAATATTTAAACGGCCAACTCATAGAGAATTGCTTAATCAACAAATGTGTCACGTCGTTTTTAAATTTCCAAACAATTACGGTTTATTCTTTGAAAAAAACTAAGAATCTACCTATTCAGTAGTTGCAATTTTTTTACAACATTGATCCTCCTTTTGTTAAAAAGAATGTACGTCCCACTCTTGAATGCCCAAATACCGCAATGCAATTAACCGCATTTCATTGATCTCCAAAATTCAATAAAAACTGTAGGAAAAAAAAAGGTTGGGCACTCATTTGACTAGTGAATTTCGCCTCCCACTTCGTCACTAATCCGGCGAGCTGTTATGTATGTACTAACTTGTAACATAACCCCTTATCGTCTCGATGGTTACCAAATCCGTATCAGTGCGGAGATAGCTCAAAAATACTCGTCGGGCGATGATCGTCCTACGATACAACACTTGCCACCTTCGAACGATGACGATAGTGTCATCGTGAACAACGGTAGATTTTAAAGTGCAGAGAAAGCAAGTTTGCGCTGCTCTCCAGTTCGAGTATGTCGGACCTCGAGACTCTGGCTGATTTTATAAACAAACAGGCGGCCGAAATCGTAGGATGGTGGTGGTGGTACATGAGAGAGATGTCCTCGCAAGTTATCCTCGCTTTCGTCTCCTACATTATTATGTGCATCATTATTTATGCCATACTCAAGAGAGTGAATCACGGAGCTTGGCATCTTCCGGGTCCACCAGCCAGAGTTCTCCTGGTTACTGCCCATCCTGATGACGAAGTAATGTTCTTTGGGCCGATGCTCTACTGGCTCGCCACTCTCAAGTCTACCCAGGTTTACTTGCTCTGCTTCACGATCGGTACTTGTCTTCAATGGTCCTTTTTAGTTATCTACAGAAAATTTTATCTCCTCACCCAAAGAATGCATCTAACTATATACGAAAGTGTGTTTGCAGGTGGACTGAGGGCAAGGAAAGAAGAGTTGTGGTCCTGCACCAAAATTTTGGGGATACCAGAGTCCAACGTAACCATTTTAATGTGAGTCCGGATGTCCTGGAATGTATATTTTTTTAGGTGATGCTAATAGACTTTCAGTTTAGTTAGGAGCTCCATTTTTTTATTTCTGTTGGCTAACAGTAATACAGATTTTGTTTACTGTTGTACAATAGCCGATTTTTTTAATCTGGATGGATGTGGAATGCTAACTAAAATTCAATAGTTTGTTTTTTCTAAGGAAATGTTACGAATTTTGGAGCTTGGAATGAATTTTACTGAGAAGTTTAAGAGGATATGTATTGGAAATCTTTCAGTCCACTCTCATTGCGAGATTGAACAGAGCCAGATCAGTTTTTTTGCTAAAGTTACTCGGTTGAATAGATTAAAACAGTTTTTAGCATGTCTGCTTTGCTGAACTTTCTATTATCAATTTCTTCACTTTGGAAGCCTCTTTCTCAATTTTTTAAACGTTTCTTCTACTCATTTTTTTTTTGTTTGTACTTTGAAACATTTTCAGAGGGGTTTATCACAAATTGAGACTGGAATTTGCATTTGAATTTTATGCCTTGTTTTGCATTGAATTCTTGTTTTTTAGGAATTCAGAGTTACCTGATGATCCAACGGTACAATGGTCGAGTGACATAGTGGCAAATCACGTGTTGCAACACGTAGAAACTTACAAGATAAATGCCGTCGTCACTTTCGACAAACACGGCGTAAGCAGCCATAAAAATCATATATCTCTCTTCTACGGCATTGCTTTATTGTGCATAGAAGGAAAAGTTCCTTCCTGTAAGTCATTCACTGATAGAAAAAAAAAAAAAAAATTGTGTAACAAGGGAAAATCTCAGATAGATATTTATTTCAGATTGCAAACTTTACGTCCTTGAAACCGTAAATATTATAAGAAAATACGTACAGCTTTTGGATCTTCCTATCAGTCTAATATCGTCTTCCTACTGGTATTTGGTCACATACGAACAACGAAAACTAATAAAGGTCATTATAATTGATTGCTAAATTATCATTCTCAAATTAATTTTATAACGATTTTTCTTTTCCAGAAAGCAATGGCTGCCCACAAATCTCAGTATGTCTGGTTTCGTAAATTGTATATGATATTTTCGCGTTACACGCTCATTAATACGCTCCAAGAAGTGAACGCATTGGATCTCGAGTTGGATCTTCAATTCGACGACGACTGATACTAAGAGATATTGAAGAAAGATTTTTTTTCTGTTCTTTTTTTTTCAAATTGTACAGAGACTACATAAATATATATTGCGTACGTGCAATTGTATATAGGCAATAAACTTTCTCTATCGAATATTATCCAAGGATATTTTAATTAAATTTATGCATCTCCCATTTGCTTGTAGACCATCTTTATTCGTACCCACAGAACCAGTGGTGATATAGATAACGATGGGGTCACAACGTTTTACAAACGCTTTTAACGTACATCAGTTAAATCATACTATTAACTAGGAGAATAGAAAAAAACAACATTTTTCTGAACAGTGACGCCTAATTATCGCCGATATGTATAATAAGATTTCAGACCCGCGCACACAGTTGTGCATAATTTGTACGACAGTATAAGAATTCAGGATTTGATTTTTTAATGATTGTATTCACGAACGTTGGAACGCTCCGCACTAATTAAATCAGTAATAAATATTTCAGACCAATTTTTGTAAAACTTTTAGCACTGTGAAACCAAATAAATATTATTCGCAAATATGACTGTTTGGAAATAGACGTTAATGAGTTAATATATATTTTGAATCGATCACTATTAATGTTTCTCTGCATTGAGCATACATTATGTAACACAAATCACTACCAATACTGTTACTTAATCGAAAACCCTTAAGAAAATGATTACAAAAATTTTTTATTGAATTAACAAATACCAAGCGGTCCAACTTTTTTAGGAAAAATGTGAAAAATGTGAAAAAAAAACCTAAAATATGAATTTCTCTGCAACGATTAATTACTCGGATAAAATCTGACGATGTCACTTTTCATCTATGAATTGTGAATGGCGAGATTCTTATTTTTCATCCGACAGATAATTTCGGCCGGAGAAATTCACCAATCCTTAATGTTTCACATCATGTTAAAAACAAGGTCAGGTAAGACCTTTTCTTATTGTTTGAAATTTAAGATTCATCCCGTAGTAAAAAAATCGTAATATAATCACATATTTCGTTTTAATAATGTCAGAGACGGATTAATGGAGCATATACTTGTAATATTCGTAACAGTAAATATATATAATATAGATACATTTCTATGTAATTTGTATTGAAAATTATGGAGCGAAAAAGATGATAAAAAGTACTACTTTTAGTCATATTTTGAACGATCTTATTTAACGTGAGCCTCGATTTTTTTAATATACGTAAATCTCTAATTGTCTCTATCTACATTGAACTAGTGTATCATGGATTTTTTTGGCACACCATCGAATCAGATAGCTCATTAGTCACAAATAAGATACTTTTGTCACTTCTCCACGTTAATCACGGAGTATTAATTAGTAATCTCGTTTCTTTTGTTCGAAAATAGCAACGTTACAACGATTTCTTGTGTAATGAAGTAATACCGGCAACAGGTATGCAGACAAAACTTATAGCTATTGTAGAAAGTGGCGCGAAGACATCGACAGCGTCGTTAATTCACCAAAACTCGGAAATATTAGGTAACATCATCTCGCGTTACCTAAGCGTAATATTTTGTAGAAAAAGGCAGTAAACTGTAAGAAGCGAGAGTAAATAAAACAAAACTACAGTCGATTCCGCTCGATACCGCAGAATAATTGGCCAAACAGTTTTTTTTCTCTTTTTGTTTTTGAGCCCGAGAGCAATGGTAAATTTGTACTCAACATACATTGGCGATTCGCCATAAGGGCTCGAGAGTATTTTTAATTACTTTGTGCACAAAATCTATCCAAACTGCTCCTTTACAGGGCTTTTATTAACTAAAATAATAATATATAAAATAAAAACAACAAAAAATGTAATATCGGCACGAAACTTTCGTGCGTACGATTTGTGCTTTTGTGTACGAGCTAATAAACTAAACAAGAGGTAGCTACGACAGTAAAAGACGCGACGTAATGAATAAAAAAAAGAGAAACGAGTGAATACGATAAAATGAGAGGAAAACGAAATGGTATTCATTTCGACTAAAAATACATAAGCTAACGAACCGTGCGCAGTGGAGAATGTAAACGTAAAACAAACGGTAATAAATATGAGATAATTTCGCGTGGCCCGCACGAAGCCACCGGCTAATTGAAAAAGAAAGATAATTGCGTTGCCGTTAAACCTGCTGCACGAAGACAAGATTATATATTTGCGCCTCGGCAAATTTGTCTGGAAGTTGCGTGCCGAGGCTCGCACGAGATTATCAGTTTCGCAGAATTAAAAGAATGAACGATAAACGGAAAAATTGGATAAATGTCGCTGACAAATGGACGGCATAGATTGGTTTTCCCGCAAGATCTTCCGATCGACGGTCTAACGCAACGAATAATCGATCGACGTGAATATCGAGGGTGGCTAGAATATTTCTGGTACACGCGGGGAAACAGTTAGAAATGTGGCGATGTACCTGTTGTGTTTTACGAAAAGATCGATGATTCGCGCGACGCGCTAGCAACCCCAGCAGATAAAGCTTTTCGAGAGGCGTTTACGAGGGCGTCAGGGCGAAGATCTCGCGGGCTGTGTCCTAGAACCTGTCCTTGCTGCGATGATGAGAGCCAAGAGATCCCATTCCTGGTTGAGGAGAATCCAGATCGCCAGGATTTTGAAGATACTGAAGCTCCTGAAGCTCTTGGAATTTTTTGTGATCGCAGATATGCGCGTAATTCGCGGACAGGCACATAAGATAGTGCATCAGACTGAGGATCACCAGGAGCGACCCTACGGTCGCCATTATCAACATCGTTTCCGCCTTTTCCACGGAATCTTTGCAGAATTGCTTCACCTCAAGAGCTTCGCAAATCTTCATGTCCTCGTCCCTCGTATTGTTCGGGAACAGGAAACCTAAGGATCGAGAACGGTTATTACCCGCAGGAATCGAGGATTAGAGGGGCCAATAAACGAGCACTTACTGAATTGCGTAAAGTTGATGCAGTCCGCCAGAGACTGAACACGAGGTGTGTTGCACAGGCCCCAGAATATGGTGAATATCAGCGTTGTTATGACGAGGCACGCGAATATTATGAGCCAAATTAGTTGCATGATGTACGTAATCGTGATAAACTGTAAAAGAGCAAACAGAAGGGCGTTTATTTGGCGTTTGGTAATTTTTTTTGTTTTGAAAATTCTATGATATACTCACCACTGCACACGATATTCTTCCTCCTACTCTGGAACGCCAGGCGCGATAAACTTTGTGGCGAGTAGCTCCTGTTGCCAAACAGCCAAAACAGAGAATCGTCAATCCAAGAGCAGCCATAATAGCTCCGATTGTCGCGAATACAAGCTGCACAGCTTCCAGCCAACGAACGGGTATATGAAAGACCTTTAAACAGTTGAATTTATTAATGAATAATCAATTCATGAGCAAAAACAGAATTAAAACATCAGAAATTCAAGTAACTGATTCAAAATGATTGTTCTGCAATTATAAAAGGATCCGAATCCATATCAAAACTACCGATTATCTGTTAACCGAAAATGATTTTGGGATGGATATGAATTGTTTAAAAAATTCTATTTCTACTGAAATTGTCAAGATCCACTCTATTCTCATTTATCATTTCCACATCATCACAATATTTAAATATTTCTCAAACTATTAATTGGGCATCGACAAAACAGAAAGTTCGAGGTAATAGATTTCTAAGTTTTCACAGTACCTGCTCCATCATCTCACTGAATATAGTAGCACCTTTGTACATCGTCGCGCAAAATATCCCAACGCCCAGACAGCACATAATCGTCGCGATGATCGTGGCGTACGGCACACGGCCCAAAAAGTTGTTGCACGTGCTCCCTGTAACACGAAAGCACAATTTTGTCATCCACAAAATCGCCCAACGATTCGCAGAGAACTTACCACAAGATTTGTCTGACAAATAACCTCCATGAAGGCTACGCTCGGAATATCTATCAATGCTGACATTGCTATCAAATTTTGTGCGCAAAGGGACAACAACGTTGGCTTCTTCCGAAGCTCTTCTGAATCTACCGTGTCTGGCCATTGCGAAACATTAATTAATCAGGGTAAAATCAAAGAAACTCGAAGGAGTCAATTGTGTGCGAACTGTCACTGCACGAAGCCTCGGGGCTTTACTCTGATGACTGGTCTATGACTAATGCTGCCTTTATTAGGAAAGAACACGTGATAAGATTACAATACCGACGAGCAGAGGAGAAACTTGTCTCCCGGACAACAATCGAGATATACGCGATACTAAAACCACTCGTTGCTTATCGCCCGAACGCTCGTTGACGATATCCAACCAACGTACGGGAATTTCAAGTCTATTATTAAACTAGCCGTGATTGTAACTATTGAGTAATCGGAAAGTGGATGGAAGTGAATTGGACGCGGAAGAAGATCGATGGTCACCTGTTTGTACGTCAACGCATCATTAATCGCGTCAACTTTACGCGTACTAACCATAAAACGGTAAACATTCCGAGCACATCCATCGACCATAGACTGGGGTAACAATATACCCCACATTTTTTTAGAATTGTTTGTAATTTTACGTAATTGTTGTGGACATTTTTTGAGATTTTTTTTTTCTTTAGCATCATTAATCGCAACAATTTTAGGTGTTTTAACCATAAAATAGTTAATATTCTAGACACACCCATTAACCGCATTCTGGGGTAATGAAATACCCCATGGTTTTTCAGCTTCTTAATTGTATTTTATTGTTATGGATATTTTATGATGTGATTTTTTTTTAGTCATGACAATTTTATCTGCATAAAACAACAAATATTTTGGACACACACTTTTTAGCCTATACATTGTATTTAATTGTTTTAGAAATTTTGTAAGGTAATGATTTTTTTAACGATTTGGCGTCGGTTGTATGTCGTTACAGTTTTCGTTGCTGGAATATAACTAAATACCTTTTTTTTATACTAACAACTCAAAATGGTTATACGAGGTACATATAGACGTAACATAGAACTGGTAATAAATTGTTTCTTCTATAATTCAACAGTACCAAAATATCGTAGCAACAGAAACCCTATAAAGATGCAATATCGCAAGATTAGAAGGCAATTACATTAAAGTTTTCTTCCAAAAATGTGAATCCGGCATAAAACACACAATCCATATATATAATTTTTCCCGTGGAATTCGTTCAAGAGAGTAATAATCTCAGCAAAGACCTTTGAACGCCTGAAGTTCAAAAATCCAAATTTTCTATATAAACCTGGGCTAACGAATTCTCCAGATTTTTATTTTTACCAAACTCTCTCAAGTAAGTCTTCAAGGCTAAATTAACTATCTTTAATTCTTGCAAAATAAAAATTGGCTAAACCCTAACAAAGATCCTTTCCTCACTCTTTTCATCCCTCTAATGCACTCAAAATAACAACAATAATAACAATACCTTCAAAATCCACTAAACATCTGAATTCGAAAAAATCAAAGTATCCAATACAAAAACTGGCCCAAGGATTTTTCCATATTTCAATTTCCAGCAAATTACCCTTCTGCAGGGTTGACCAGAATTCAGTGTTAACAAAATGTAAATATCAAGTACTCACCCATTTTTGCAGCTGGAATCTCCCTTTCTTTTCACGAAGTGGTGAAGGTGGTGTTTGTTGTTGTTATTATTGCTCTCCGGGAGTTCGGAGTTTGTGCGAGTGGGAACGTTGTGGACGAGTCCGTAACCCAGACAACGGAACAATCCACTCGATAATGTCGCCGTATTGCCAATTACGAGAGGCTCAATTCAACTCCCTCGGTTAATGCTCATCCCACGCTTAATAACTCTCTCCTTCAATCACTGGACACGTCACCACTCATTTTGCTTTTCACTGGAGCAGCTCGCACACTCGCTTTCTTTATTAGCAGGAATTCACGTGTGGACGAGTAGCGAGCAGCTTGAACGACGCAAAGTGCATTATTTTTCGCTATTTTTCAATAGCAGCCTCTTTGTTTATTTATATTTCGGTTGATTACATTCGCCGCCACGTGCGCGGTACGCGAGTGTGACTGATAACAGCTATTTGGAATGCACTTCTTACCACCAGATCACCAATTTCCTCTTTCACGAGGAATTAGAGTGTCAACCGCGCGCATTACACTCGCGTCAAGTAGCAAGATGGCGGTGTATGTGCAGCGGCGGCGGCTCAAGTCGTTTTGTTGTAACAAGCGAAGGGCCAGATTTTTTTTTTTTCAATTTTTTAAAATGCTGCCCCGTTACCGACGGGTTTCGTGAACTTTGGAGAGGAAAATGAATAAGCGAATATTCTACACGCGGAACGAGGAAAATTTGTGGTCACTATGCATATATGCAAGTGTATATTGATGATAGACTTGTAACCGGATGCACGGAGACTTGAACGGGTGGTAACGCGATGAAATGCGAGTAGGGCTTCGTGGGGGGAAAGGCGTATTCACTGTCCGTGAATGCATCATTATGATCATGATAGCTTTACAGGAAAACGGCGACAGTCTCCTCTCACTGCATTACTGATCGTTGCAATGAGTATTTTTTATTGTCCGCGGTTCGATATCGCGGTATTTATTGTGGCATGATTTGGATTTTTTGGGAATGTAGCATGGACACAAAAAGGATTTTTCTATTAATTAAAAGAAATTACCGTGATAATTAGTGCATGAATGAAAGGAGTGTCAATTTTATTTTTACAGAATTCTTGAAGGAAATATGTTTACAGGTAAATGGATTTTTTTCTGATTTGAAGCAAAGGGTACCCAGAAGAGTTAGTTTAAAAATGCCAAGAAAATTCTTATTTTTGTGATAGTTGCTGATGAAAACTGTTAGAGTATTTTTAATATAATTGAATAAATATCTCGATTTTGTGAATTCATGGTTGGAAAAGGGACTTAATTAGCATATCAATAATAAATGCGAACAGCGTTTTACCTGCAGTTCCTATTTATTGTATCTGTCATTATAAATTCAATTAGGTATTCTACAATTCTTTATAGTTATCTAATATGGAGTATATATATAATTTGTGATATAAAAATACGAAATTCAGCGTTACTTCTCTGGTATAAACTTAACAGTACACCCTTGGCAATCTTATTGTTCCGCGTACCATTTGTTTCGCTAAAGGTACATAAACTAGCGTATAATCTTGTGTTTCAGCTGAACTAAATGCTTTATCACCAACGGCAAATGTCGCAATTTTTCCCTCACCGGGTAAGGAACTTGGGTTGTTTGCTGGTAATTCTGATTGTATCGCGTCACGATACCGGTACTGCTCTGGTACATTATTCCACCTCCGAAACTCTGAGGGCTTACCTGTAAACAAAAAGAAATTTCACGTCTTTTTACCTAGCAAATGCTACGAGTATTCTCCGTGTTTTTTAACGACATGAAAATCTATGAGGCACATTTCAAATAGATTAACTGCGTTATTTATATTTAAAATTCGTTGTATTTCATATGAATAAGTATTTACCGTGAGAGCAGAGCCGTCTTTGTAGTCGACGCGTACGACACCGGAAGGCAATTGCGTCGCGACGCCGACACCGGGAATAGCGACGTTATTCGTATTGCTATAATTTGATACGTGAACCGAATTCGTTCGACGCGATCTGGTCGTTGCGCTGGAAACCACGGAGCAGGTGCCGTCAAACGAAGGCATCTGAGAAAAAAAAGATTATTTTTTTCAAACATCCGTCTATCGATTACCAATTTACAATGACTTTTTTTCGAATTTGCTATCGATTCTTCAATTACCAACATCGTTTCTTATTGTTACGAAAAAAGATCCTGCGATTACTTTCCTATCACTTAATTTCTATTTGCAATGTATATAAGCAAATCTAATATTTACAGTTTTTTTGTGCAATTGTGTTTTGTCCGTGATTAAATAATTAACTACTCTTTAAAACTTACCACCGGTGGACTATTAGTAGTCCGCGAAATATTCTCCTTTCCCTGCGTGCAGGTAGCGTCGTTGAGGGCTGCGATTGGTCGGCGTCCAATTATCGCCGGAAAATACGAATGTCCGGTCGCCGACTCCAGAGATGCTAAGCTTGACTCCAACACGAGGCACCGTTGATACATCTCTGTGTAATACTCATAATACTCATCCAATTCCTGAGGTATATCGCCCTCAGCGTAGGAACGTCCATTATTACTCTCCGTTATTTTCACAGCTGAATCAACGCGTGTTACCTGAAGCAATAAGCAATAGCTAATAAAGCAATACGACACTTTTCTTATGTTAAATCACTTAAAACCAACACTGCCAAAAAGTTCAGTATGAAAATTAATGTTTTTTACGGAAAGCTTAATGCATTAGTCGGCATATTAATATTTTGGAAATAAATATGACATGTTTGGAAATAAATATGAATTGAAAAGACAGATTTATGAGTTAAATAAAGACGTGAATTACCTTTACTCCATCGTAAAAGTACAGTTCGCAATCAGGCTGCGGACTGTTCTCCATAAAAAGACATTTCGCTCTATTCGTGTAGAGCGTAAGCTTCGGAGTTTTCGCTCGCACAAGCTTTACGAAACGTGCAGCATACAAATACTTGCGATGATGCTTCTGTGGCAAACTCTCGTAGGAATGGATGCTGTCCGCTCCACGACTCGGTAACGGCGGAGGCTCGTTACCGATTTCTCGGGATTCCGCGGGTTTGTACAGAACTATTCGCAAACCGTCGCCAGATATTCGACAAACTTCACTCACTCGATCCTTTGAGACATAAATAAAAAAAACAATAACGTACATTTCATATCTGTAACGTAAAAATTATTTTCATGCCTCGATTTTTTGTCCATTTTAATATCGTTCTGTTTTTGTTTTATGCGGCATTAATCACACTTTTTCACATTTTGAGGTTCACGAGAATTGAAAATATTTACCTAATTATGGGTTTTTATATTAATTCAATTCTATAAATTCTATAAAGATTTCGTGATTTACATGATAGAATTTTTCAGTAATTGTGGAATTCATTTTGACAAAAAATCCACATAATTATTATGATATCTCAAAGTTTCTTTATATTCGTGTTAAAATAAGCTTACCTCTCCACCGCGTTTTTTAATGAACTCGATGCAAACTTCGCCGTTTTCGAGAATAGTGAGAACAGCATTTTTCGTTCTGTGTCTCGTGGGTTGAAGTCGTTCCGAACTAAACGGAGGAATTTCGAGTTTTCCGCTAATCTCTTCTTGCACCTCCTGTTCCTTGCGTCGTTGTCGGTCGCTCTTCTGTTTTTCCGACTGCTGCCTCGTCTCGTGTTTACTGTGCTGCGAGTTCCCGGAGAAAACGCGACTTCTCGGTGGAGCGAGTCCGAATAAAACCGAATTTTCCTCCGGACTTTCTATACGGTTTGGCCTGTGAATCGAAGGGTGTCTCGTCGTTGATTCGGCGATCGGTTCGCTCCGTGCGCTGAATTGCGTTGAACCAAAGTTATTCAACATCGGAACGAAAGCCGCTCGTTCCTCGGAACGCGAACGTATTCGCGTTGAAGGCAAACGACCGCACGAGGAAAGTGTTCGGCCCAATCCCGAATCAACCATTCCTCCGCTTGACATTACTCTGACCATTCCAACTTTGTCATTATAGTGACGATCTTTGTCAAGCGAAGTGATGAAAGGATGCTTCGCGATTTCCCGCAGTTTTATCCTCTCGCGCGGATTTTTTTTCAACAGCCTGTCTATGAGATCCTTGGCATTGTCGGAGAGGTGCGAGGGCATCACGTAGTCGGCCATAACGACTCGGGTAAGAGTGCTCTTAACGGCGTCTGTGTCGAACGGCGGTTTTCCGACTAATAACGTGTACAGCATGCAACCCAAACTCCACACGTCGGCTTCGAGACCGTGCGAAGATTTCGTCGCGACCTTGAAATTTTAGAGGTTTATACTTGAGAAAAATGAACAAACAAACGAATCGCCCACAATTTTTTAATGTAGAGTTATGAATATTGCATAACATTCTTTGTGTCGAATTTCAACGTGTTATGAAAGATGCGCAACACCCAAAAAAACAAGGCGAAAGTGTATTTTTATAGGACTATCTATTGATTTATTAATTCGGGAATTAAACTTACTTCCGGCGAAATATAGTTCGGTGTTCCGCACATTGTCAAATGCTTTTCGTCAGGCCGACTCAATTGTGTCGCTAGTCCAAAATCTGCTATTTTCTGTTAGGAAACAATATTATTTACATTTCTGTGGATACCACTTTTTAATACAATCTATTTGCTCTGCTTACCACTTGCATATCTCTCGTTAATAACAGATTTGACAGAGACATGTCTCTGTGAAGAATCTGATGGGAGTGCAGGTACAAAAGGCCCTGTACAACTTGCTTCATGATACGTCCAGCTGTTGAAAAGATTATTAACATATAGTGAACTTAAACATGAAAGAAAGACTGATATGTGACTGATTTTTCTTGGGAATGCAAACCGTGTTCTTCGGGAAGGGCGTGCGAACGTTGACTCTTAAGGTATCTCTGCAGTTCCCCATTGTGACACAACTCGAGGACCAAATAGACGTAATTTGCATCTTCAAAATATGTGTACACCTCTAGAATTGCTGGATGTTTCAGCCTACTATGGATATGCACTTCTTGTCGCACTCTACCCACCATCCCAGCTGCTTCCATAAGCTTTTTGTCGATCTAAATGAAGGAATTATATTAAATAATCCATAAGTCAAGGAATTATCAATGCGTTTTCTATAAATTTTTGAAAATATTCTCTATGAGTTCACAAATTAATATTTTTAACTGCTACTGAATTTTCTATTAAAAAAGAAAAACCCAGATACCGTGTTAATTTATATAACTTTGTACAATTGAACAATTTCAAATATTTTTAGAAGGACACGCCCATGTTAAAAATTGTCGAGTCCTTCAAGCCTCTCAAGCAAAGTCTACTCGATCAACTATTCGATTGTTGCAGCAGTCTTAATCGAGATCATAAATTTTGTATCGTGGTTTGATTTTGGAGCAACAAGTGCTCGATGTACAAACATCAATAAAACAAGCTAACCTAGAAAAGTGTGGGAAAGTGGTCATACCATTTTGATAGCGACTTCCATGCCCGTGCGAAGGCATTTTGCTTTGTAGACACTGGCGAATCCTCCTTTTCCAAGCAAGTTCAGTACCTCGTACTCCTGAATCGTTTAATAAACGTGAAAAATCGTTTGCGGATGTGTCAAAATTTCAACTGTCTACGGTGAGAAATTTAAAATGCTAACCTCAATCCGCTCACCGACTCCTCCAGACTCCAGCGGCATTATTGCCGGAGTCGCGTTATTCAGCTAATATCAGAATCGTTTTGTTCTCTGATATCACACTTTGCGCCCTTCGCAACAGGCGAGTCCGCCGAGACACCGTAAGCCACTCTAAATAAGCGAGAAAAATCCTCCGGTAAACACGATGAAACCGCCCGCCATTCGGGACTTTTCTCAAACGGCGCCCGCCAACTTCCGAATGCAACCGCTAGGCGGGCTTTTTTTATACGACATATGCGTTTATATTTCACGCATATGAAATATAGTCGCCTCTCCTAACGGCACATAATATAAAGATTTTTTAAAAGATTTATTTAATCTTTTTTTTCATATATAGTATATTGTTTTTTTAATGAATAGCATTTTTATTATTAAGAATGGACCGGAAGTAATGAGCGCACTATTAAAAAAGTGTGTACTTATAGAAGGGGCTACTGTAATACGTAATTACTTTATGAGTATTGTGATGGGAATCGAAACTAAGTTTCGTTGGGATTTCGTTGATATGTAGTTAAAATTTGAATGAAAGAATAATAACAAACGCTTGTAATCATAACAAAGTTTATTCAATTGTACTGTAATAGTTAAGTATGTACGTACTATGACTGTAGACGAGTTACGCGAGTAGACTGGCAGACAGAGTGAAAGAGAAGAGAAATCGAATGAGACTCATAAATTCTGTAGCAATATTTATAGTATACATGTACTACGAGTATTTTGGGCAGTAATAATACCATACTCGAAACATTAATACAACGAACAACGGACGATCACTTCGTACACGCTGAGCCAAAGAATCGAGCCCCGAAGAAAAAGCGCAGCGGTACATTTTCCTTTTGTTATGTTTAAAAAAAAATCAAAAGAAAAAAAAAGAAACAACACTTTAGAAATCGCTGATTCGAGACAACGTGCGTATAAACCTGAGTATAATCTCTAAACAACTCGAAAATCACTTGCAAACTTGTTACGCGATCGGAGTTTCGCCCACGAAGGCATTCTTCGCTCACTGGCTCAAAGTCCTTAGTAGAACGACACAAGTTTTTACGAATTAACCTACTGTTGTCCGAAAAACGCTTATTCTTCATTTCGTGTTACAATTCCTGGCGATAGTTAATCCCAGATTTACGCGAATAAACAACACTAGAGCGGAGGATTATTCCGGGCTGTCCAGGTAACTGACGAGTGGCCACGCTGAGCCGGCGGCTGATAAATCGCCTGAGCGCTTCTCTGTTGACCCCGCTTCCTGTTGTAGCCTTTCAATCCTGCGTTTCCACCGCCTCCTCCACCGCCCCGGCGAAATTCCATACCTGCGCAGCAAATTAAGTGTCAGATAAATGTGATACGATTAATTGTTTGTGGAAATTCAGTGCTCACCGGAAATGTGGTTATCGCTCTGATCGTAGCGAGGCGGACGATTCCCGTAACCACGATCATCGCTCCGCCTTGGCTCTGAATGCGTTGCTCCCGCGGCTACGTCAGGTTTCTGGACAAATATATTGTTTAGTGGAATATATTTTTATAATATATTATTCATTGCATACGAGCGAAAAGTTTATATTTTTCTCACTTCAAAGTGCGAGGATGTATTATTTCTGTAATACGCGTTTCATATTTTAGGTTCACCTTTGGTGATTTCAATTTATACAGCAGAGTCTTAATTTATTTTGAAAAGCACTAATAATCAGAAAACAGGAACTTACGTCTGTTATAGGTATACAGTCCACCTGAAGAACCTCCTCGTAGTTGTTGAAATCTTTGAAAAGTACCACGCAAGTTCTCGCGGACACGGCAGTTACCTCAGCGTTGTAATACTGAAATTTACAAGATATTCATGTATATTGATACGAAAATTATGTACTTTTTATTAACATGTTATATCTTTATATACGCTTGTTAATTTTTTGAACATTGTAAATAATCTGTCCACCAATTTTTATCAAAATCTCAATGAAAATTAATGAAGAATTATTTGCTGCGGTACCGACTATCGCAATATCAAAAGTTTTAGAGGGACAATAATACTTACTCTATTGTCCTCCCAATATTTAGCCATGCAGTCGTCTCCCTCTTTCCAGACCCAAGTTCCGCCGGCGGACTCGTTATCGGAATTGCGACTGTTGCCATAATTATTGCTCTCCCTTTCGTTCGTTGCGACGAAATGTTGTGGCCTGCTGTTTTGATTTCTGCTATTTTTATCAGACGCAGTTACATTCCCATGCGTTCTATGAGCTCCCCCGTCTTGTTGTACTCGATTGTGCCTTCCATGACCCGCAGAATCTTGGCCTGAGCTGTGCTTTGGCTTGGCCTCGTTATCAACTTGTTGAGGTTGTTGATATCTCTCAACGTGCTGGTTATTCTTTCCTCCTACGCGATGCTCATCCCTGTGGTTCTTGTTAGCGTAAGTGTTAGACGTCTCTACGTTCGTTACAGCAGTTTCGCTTCGCGATTGGCCAAACGGCGGCGCACTTTTCCGCTCGTTCGGCTGAGACGACCTGACGTAGTTACCCTTGAACACATTGTCTTGCTGATGATTTCCGTGAAGCTCCTGATTCCTTTGGAACCTCGGTGGCTTTCCCTGATGAGAATTACTGAAGGTATTGCTCGTTGGCGCGAACGGATTGTAACTCTCCGTTCCCGGACGCTTTGGATATTTCACATCATCCGACGCGTGTCTTGGCAGAGTTTGATGACCACGTCCGCCCTTCTGAGCACTGTTGGGACATATTATTTCGCGTTTTTATTGCGTTGCTTCACAAAATGATATATTATGAAGTGAATTCAAAGTAACATTTTAAGTGAACTAAAAATTTCGAAGTTCTAAGCTATTTGATAGGATCTGAAGGCCCTTTTCCAAGCAAAAGTCTCTGTGAAAAACGGTACTGTCTTTTGGAAAACTTGTTAAATAGTCGTTAAAAAATTGAAGTGTAGCATGTGTTTTCAAAAATAGTTACGGCCTTTTTATAATATTTTTTTTAAAACGAGACAAGTTATTCTCGAAAAACAACACGGCTGTTCAACGCGTAAAATTTTATTAGCGTTATTTAACTCACCGTCCGCCTTTTCCAGCTTGCGAATATTCCGAGCCGCGCATCTCCAGCCGTTCAAAATGATTTTCAAGCCGATAATTTCCGGAACTCTCGTTCGATCGCTGCTGCTGATGATGATGAAATTGTTGCGGCTGCTGCTGAGCATTTTCCGGAACGTCGCTTTGGGCCGGTAGCTTATCTTCCAGGAAATCAAAGAGCGAAACTTTTCCGCTGCTTGGCTTAGTCTCCTCTGGCTTCTTTTCGAACCTCTTAGGACGTACTTCTCGAGGTTCGCGAGGTTCTCTTCCACCGCCGGCCGAACGATTCTCGCTCGTTCGCTGCAACGACTTCAAAGCTCTGTCGACGTTGTTTCGACTCATTTTCAATGCGTACTCTGCCTGTTCCACGGAAAATCCTTGATCCACAATTTTTTGAACGCTGTGGTCCAGTAGCTTTTGTTAAGAATACATACAGTAAATGAATATTTTCTCTGTTTGTTTATTATTCGAATTATTTAAAGCAAAAAAACGAATTTGCCTAGAAAAATGAAGCAAACGTGTAAGTTTACCATCCTTGAAAAAGAGACAATATTTTGGGGAATGTCATTGAAAAAAAAAAGAAACGCCTACAATTTTTTATAGATTTTTTCGAATTTTTCTTGTTTCAACGTACCTGCTTGTTTCCACCGCCAAATACTTTTTTACCACCGAGCCTCGCAGCTTCGGCAATCGCGTCTTTTCTCTGAGCCTCGAATTCCGTAGTTTCCTTATCTGTTGCATCCTTACTGAGTCCTGGAGTCTTGAAATTCTTGTCTGGCTCCGCACCAGCCTTCATTATTTTCTTACCGAATGGAATCCACGGAGGCGGACCTCCTTCTTCTACTGATCGTAAACGCGAATGCGTTGCTAATTTCTAAATTAAATCCAAGAAAAATAAAAAAGTTACGGCTTTGCGGAAGAAAAATATTAATTTTACTAAGTTCCAAACTTTTCAACTCACTCTATTGAGCTCCCACTTTTCCACAAGATTCGTTACTTTCCCTCCAAGAACTCTAGCAATGTTGGAAGGCCCCAATAACAAAATGCCATGGATCAGAGTCATTTCTCCAGGTTTCAACAGTATTTTTGTTCCAGGAGGTGTATCCAGACTTTATTAAAGAGAAAATGGTGTTATGAAAACAAATCTCGTGAGTTTTTCACTCTGAATAAAAAATATTGAGAACAAAGTGGAAAATTTACCTCAAATTGGGTATTTTTTCAATCTCCACAGCCTGATAATTGTTCTTTCCATCGGTCAGGGAAAGTTTGAGCATTCGAGGAGCTGAGCGAGACTCCTCGTTGCTTTTTGGAGCTGCTATGTTGCGTAGTTTTTGTATTTGCAAAACCACATTTCCATGAGTGATATCGCCCTGGCCGCTTCCAATTTCTCTGAGATCGGCCTGTAAAACAGAAATTTCCATTATTTACAATATTCACTCTTTGCCAGAGATGCAAACAATTCAAATCATAATGTATGCTAAATACCATTTGATTCAGATATCCCTAAATAATTTTCAAGAGTTTCATAATTATCAACTTCCTTTTTCAATAAATCCGATTCAAAATTAGGTTTAAAAAAGGCTTATTAGTGCTCATTTTTGGACATGCTTTTCACCCTCAACAATTCAAGGCAAAAAAAGCATGTTCAACTCCATAAACAAACAATAACCAAACTTAATACCAAAATTCCATAAATCTGGATCTAAAATTTTGTGTCATCACAAAAATATCTTCCCAAGTAAATAAATCCACAGAATTTTGAATAACTTTCCTCTGCACCAATAAAAAGAATATATATCTTCAGTTTCGTGAGCCTGCTAAAAAATAATTCACAGTTTTCTCAAGCGAACGGTATTCCGTCTACAAACTAATTTGCCCATCATTGCACATAGCGCATCCCTATCTCACTGTCTCATGAGAGATCGTGAGCCCAAATTCAAAAGATCACTCACATCGCAGGCTCTCTTCAGGAGTTTTTGCGAGTCGTTTATGGTGCCGGAATCGCTAATAATATTATATCCCTGCTCGGTGAGGTACCTATGAAAATAAACGAACACTGTATTAGAAAATGTCATTGATTGTCAAAGAAAAGAGTGTCGTTTGCCCAAGAAGTGGAGACTTGGGAGCAAAACGAGCTTGAGACTCACCAGCCCTGATCCTGCAACTTATCCATTTCACCGAATGTCGCGAAGCTCTCGGGGAACGCGTTGACACTGATGACAATCGACTCGAATCGTTATGCCAAGTACTATCTATAAAAACGACTAATTGACGTAAAAACGTCGCGACGATAGCAACAATCGACTATTGAAGGATTGTAAACATTTGTCAGCTGACGTTCATTGTTAATTGGATTTTTGTGGTCGCTTCGAGGCGCTCGGGATTAATATTTCGCAGGGAATAACAGACCGGGAGCGATGACTTTGCGACTGCCGGAACGGGCGAGTACCGAGCTCTTCCAGAGTTTAGCAGAGCTCCGACCTTTTTTTCACTCGACTATCGAATGTCTATTAATAATACAATCGAATTGAAAAAGCCGCACCTGTCAATTCTCGTTACTACCACTTACTGCCTCGGTGATGACGATCTCTCGTCATCATCGGCTCATGGGATGGAATATAATTGTCGCGAGCGCTCGACTTGCGCTTTCATCGACGACTGCAAACGTGCAAACAGCAGCAGCGTCCTGTATAACCATACCATATATATAACAATTGCGATTGCGATTGTGTTGTTATTATTTGAACGTTTTGGCGGGAATTTTCAATATTTCATTTTAAAACATTGTACTTGAGAAGGATTTGTAATAATTGCCTGTAAAATCGAGAGTTCGACATCCAATTATTCTGATCAGAAAAGAGTATTGAAAATCGATCGATTTTATGGACCAGAATCTAATGGCAATTTCTTCGGAAGTACAAGCTCTTCCATACTGCGTTATGCAGTGATTTGCCACACGTTTTTGTCGGCCTCTGTCGCTCGACTACACCTGCCAATGATGCTTTCTCACTCGCACTTTTTACCTTATACTCAGTCGGTCACCTTAAGGTGATGAGCTGTACCGACCGAGTTGTCTTAAGTGCGAGTGAGAAAGCGCCATTGGCGGTAAAACTGAAGCGAGAGAGAACAAAAAAAATGTGGATAACATGACGAGAGGCTTTTTAATAATCCGTGACATGTTTTTGACATTTTTGTACAAGAAACAATTTTTGTAAACTTATGAAAAATATTCGAAAGCGCTGAATGAAAAAACCTGCCAACATTATTATTATTATTAAATAGAAATATTCGATAACAATGCATATTGATTATGTCATCTTCACACAAGACTGTAAAAATAATCCTTTCGAATTATGAACGAATTTATGATAATCACCATAAAACAATGCAGTTCAATTCTCAACAATGTCGTCAAGAACCTCCGCGAATAAAAATGCTTTGCTTAGTCCTGCTTCCCAATATAACCAATTGCGTCCAGCCACAAGTTAGTCCCAAATATGGGAATATTTAGTTTTCTACGTTTAGCGTTTAGGTGCTCAGATATTTTCCTATCTAGTAGATAGACATTATCTACATCGTCTACAGCAAAAAAAAAAAAATTCAAAATTCTCAAGAAACGACGGTACGAATCTCCCCCCTTTATTCCTTTACTTTATGCCCATCCATGCGAATGCAGCTGCATTCATGCGTACCAGCCGGCCTATAATAATCATAGTACAGAATAATAACAATCGTTGTCCCCTCTCTTCGAATATTTCCCCCTCCAAGACGACAGACTCACTAAGAGGGACGACGCGGCGGTTAGCTCGTTCATTTCTGTTTCCGGCGTTGAAAGGACAAGCCGCGTTGTATTATCTGATGGTGAGTAACAACGCATTTCCAAACTTTCGCCACGAGGCAAAAATCCGCTTGCATCCGCGTGTTGCAATCGTTCGTTTGTACCCCCCAAAGTTTTGGAGTCATCATCGGAGACTCTTCGAGATAACTGCGAAGATATTTTCCGCTTTCGCACCGAATAGTAATAAAAATTTTGCAATTCCGTGAACAACGTGATGATACACGTATAGTCTCGTTCGTATGAACATTAGTGATTATAAAAATACATAAAAAGTACTGATTCGCACGATAAACGATAAACTAGCTTTTGTTGCAACAACGATAAAAATAAAAATCAAATTATTTGCACTTCAGATCGGCAGTTCGATGTCATAAGCGTCGCTTCCGGTTCGTTAGCGTCACTGATACACAAACGCGTCGAGACTAGAAGGAAAAGGTATAAAAAAAGCTTCGTACACGTTTCTCTGAATATAAGAAATTTGAGTAAAATTCGAAATTGCTGTTGATTAACATGATGCGATACAATTACCGCCCCAGTCTGAGTACCGTGACTGATTGGTTATTTAGAATCTGATATTCACCCTCTTTTCTTCAATAATTTTCAACGGAAATTGGCTCTATATTAATTGCAATAAAATCTGTTTGTAGAAATGATGCGAGCAGCTAGAAAAATGGAAGAACGGGGAAACTATGAAGAGGCTACAATTCTATGTAAGTATTGCTTCATTGAGATTCATCTCTACAAATTTCTTCACCTTCTTTTTACTGTGAGAATCATTTATATGATGAATCCAATAGCGCTCCAGTCAATCAGAATGTACAGTGGCGAATTGTTATAGCTGAAAATTTCTAGCTAATTTAATAGTATTTATTCCAGGGGTTTATTGATGTGGAAAGTAATAAGAAAATGTTATGTTTGTTTCCAGACCAACAATGTGAAATGGGATGAAGATGCCACTGAGTGGGGCGCAAAAATGCTCCTTGGAGTGGAAAATCCTGCCAACTATGAAAAATTGCCTTTTCAGCATTGTTCTTCAGGATCGTGAAAGGGTTTTTGAAGACAAAGAGACGACGAGATACCATATGTAATTATACTTTATTATTATTATGTGCATTACGAAATTCGATACTTTCTTCTACTTACAAAGAGAATTCCATTGAGTGATGAGTTTTTAGTTATCCCTGTCATACATGTATAGATGGTGAGAAAAAAACGTTCTGAAGTTCTTTCGTTAGAACAAAATTTTCTCGTCAAGATGAATTCAAGCAGCTAACGGAACATTTTTTTTTTTTGCTTTCAGCTCGAAATTCCGAGTCCACGTGGTCGCCGTTTGAAGCCAAACACTCGACGAGCCTCAAGATCGTCCGAATATAAGGTAAAATTCGAGGCTTTTGCCACAATTATTTAAAACAATTCCTTCATCGCGTTTCGAATAATTTACATGATGTTAAAAATTGACAAGCATATGACTGATTAGTTTTGATGTCAACCTTTATTACTGACAACGTTGCAACGTTAAGCAGTTGACGAAGTTTCTCCTTTAGAAATATCAAGCGACCGCTTATTGATCTTTTCTTCCATTGTAGTTTTTCAGACTTTCGCAATTTGGCCGACTGAAGACTTGCCGACCACTCAGAGGAACAACTGCACTTTATTCTCGAGGTAATTACACGCTTTTATGCAGATTTTTATTTTCAGTCTAAATACGCGTCTGTTTTAATATGATGATACAAACATATACGCTATTACGATCTAAGGATATGATTAATACTTGCCCTCACTGATGGTTATTCTCAAAGAATTTTTCAAACCATTTTTTCGCCCTGCAAAATTAATTAAAGTGTTCGTTTCTTTTGCATTTTAGGCTCCAGTTCAATGTGGTGGCGTCCCGAGGTTTTTCACGTTTAAAAGACGTCGAGCGGAGTTCGGTAAGAAAATCAATCGTTTTACAGCCTGAATGTTTGCTCTTAATCGGAGATTGGCACCATTATTATGAAAAAAATTGAAAACATGTCGGGGAATACATAATTATAACCAATTATTGTGCTGAACCAAACATTTTCAGGCCTCAAGTTATAAATAATTAAAAGACATTCTTCGATAATGATTGTTAAAATTTACAAAAGTATTTAAAATACCTTTTTCATTCAAATGGTGGGCATTCTTGCTCTCAATCGTCGATATTTTTTGTGATGTTATTCCAATAATATACGCTATGAAATGCAGTGATATAGATTTTTTTCTGATAAATCATAAAGCAAATATCACTTATTTTGCATTTAAAACGAATTTCTAAATAGTTTTGTCTTTTTTTTCCCAGGTTTTCCGGTGACTGAATTTCGGCTTAAGGATGGCAAATGCAGCAATAAACTATCGAAGCTTTGTAAATTGAAAAATAAAAAGTCTTACAATGAATAAAACAGCGTTGTTGCCTAGGATTGTGCAGTCAAATGCTACATAATTCTACCCGTAGAAGATAATCGATCACATTAATTAGAGGATTGCTTTTTAAGCGACATAGGCTGACCATTAAGAGACAGTGATACACCGTTGTGAATTTCGTCGTCCAATGTTAAAATCGTATAGATATATCTCACGAATAATCTCATTTTTTGGTTTTTATCTTTTAAAAAAACTGATTTGTGTATCGCAGAGCCACAAGCTTAGCGAATTTCTGCCATAATTTCGTATATTTTCTTAAAATTAGAGACCCATCTCTTGAGTCATTTAGGAAAAAATTGGACGCTGCCTTATCTGTAGATAATCGTGACGTACTCGCGCAATCGTTGAAGGGTACCTTCTCAATTTCAACGCTTGATACACGGACCCCAGGCACTTCGACATCTCGCGATTTTATTCGTGATTCGCAAATTTTTGTTACGGACCCTTTGTTTCGAGAATGAAAGTCTTTCGTTTAATACAGCGCACTCCACTTTTTCTTCCTTTCATCAGAGTAAACTTATAATCGAAAAAAAGAGATTCATACTGTTTTTTTTTTAAATCCTGACGTTCCAAGCCTTATGACAAATCCATGCAATCAAGAATACTTGTAATGCAACACGAAATCGCTGCGACGTTATTAACGGGCAAAACGGTCACAAATCGGTGGCGCATTTTCGAAATGCATCATTTTTTATTCAACAGATATTACTCAGCTTTATAACAAATGGTGCGAATAGTTATGTAATATCAATCGGAATTTAAGCAATTTCATTTCAATATAACTCACACTTGATTTGGTTTTCAATATTATTGATTTATTGAAATAATCGTAGAATATTGGTCGGATAAAAATTTGAATATTTCAAGAATTATGAAGTGATTCCATTTAGTTCTTTTTAGAAAATTTCGCAGTTTCATTATTTTGAAAAGTGGACTATGGAATTCAACATATCTTTAGTTTATAGTACTTCTCTTGAATCCCTTTGAGTATTTTTTTCGCTTTGTTTTTAGTTGAACAATGTTATCACATTTTTGTACAATTATGGCAAAATATCCTTAAAAATAAAGATAAAATTCTACAATACCCGAACGTCTTTATAAAATCTCGAATTCAATAGCGAATGTCTTTTCCCTTTTAATGATAAAGAACTATTCTTGATATATTATAGTTCGAATTATTCAGATCTGTGACACACACACTCATCCAAGTATTTTTTTCTTTTCACCGCATTTTTCGATGTTTCAGACCACTTCGAGTACCCTAACATGAAAATACCGAAAATATACCTCGTTCTACGAAGAAGCATCAGGTATATTTTCAAAGTTAAAAAAGAAATTGTTCAGCGTGGTTTTAAAAAACTACAAAAAAAAAGTGCGACCGACTGCAACCGCTTTCCCCGAATCGATTTATCTCCTAAATTTATTTTAAGATTTGGTCTTAGTGCATTGATGGGACGGCGATGATCCCGACGTCCATTAAATTCAATATAAAAAAGTATAATGTCAAATTAATGTATAATATATTGAACACATTATAAAAGTCGTGTTTGTCATATAAATATTTTAATTTCACAAGATACTTGTATATTAAATTGAATTTAATACGCGGTATCTGTGAAAAAAAGCCTATATCGATATTCCAGATATTTTTGACAGTGCAGATAGCAAAGTGCCATCAAACGGCGAAATTTGCGACCGGTTGATGTGCAATTGGTTATCTCGGATTATACTTCTAGAGTTTAAAAGCAAAGTACTAAGTACTCGTTTAAAAAAAATACTAGAAAAATGTGCTGCCGATGTGCAACCGTTTTTTTTCCCCGAACCGATTCACCTCCTAAAATGTTTCAAATTTGGTCTTGGAGCAGTTTCGATAGATGGGACGGCGACGATCCCGTTTCGGGTGAGTCACATGTCATAACGGTAACAGCAGCGGCGTTGTCGTCTTTTCAAAATCCACGACCACCACCGCCACGTAGGTCACAATTCGATAAGATAATCTGTGATAGGATCAAAGTCTTTTTGGTGGGTAGCATTAATGGCCAGCACGTAGCCCCACAATTTCATAGCTTCGCTGCAGACGCTTTGGATCTCGTCGACCTCCTCGAAGTCGAGATCGGTGCGCCAGTGAAAAGGCGCGACTTTGGAATTTCTGAAGGTGCTCGAGACGCCTCCCATATTATTTTTCGTGTGAGTCTCCAAAAATCGCTGGACGTTTTCGTGATAATCCAGACCGTAAAAATCAAAGAGATCTTTAACATGAGTGAAAGGATCTACGGAGAGATCCTCGTATCTTACGATTCTGTAAAAAGAATGATTAAAATGTTGAATTTCTACGAGAATAAAGTTTGTGCGGTGACTAGTCGCTTAGATCCTTTTACCTGAAACTGCGCGGATATTTTTTCCGCAATTTCACGGCAATTTCGTAATCAGACACCATATCAGCGCAAACAAGCGTCGGATCGGAGCAATCAGGATTGCTTGGACACCAACCTCGATGTTTGCGCGATTGCAACAAGCCCCTCGGATCTCGCACCAATAGCACCATTCGAATTCCCAAACTGTGAATAAAAACGAGGAATTATGTGGGGGTTTGATGAAACGAACATATCAGCGACGGAAAATCGCACCTCTCGTCCTCAAGAAGCTCCTGAGCCGCTGCGAGCCTCAGTCTTACTAGTTTCATTGACTGAAAGGGAAAAAGATTACAGAACTTGGACACGAATCTGGAATCCCAGCATATCCTCTTGTGAGCCTGACATTGTCTCCACAGGTGAGTATTGTGATTGAATAGCCAAAGATGAGACGCGCCGAACCTTAAATATCTTTCTGCAACGAAAAAAAAAACAACAAGGCGTTAGCAAAAAGTTCAACAACAAATTCATTAAGAAGAAGTTCCACGGGAAGTTTAATTAGATGGAGTAGAAACAAAACTAAAATAAGTGACGACCTTAACATGCAAAGTGCTGCAATTTGCAACAGAACAAAATCTTACCTAATTTATAATAATCGCACTTGAACAAGGCATTAATATTCTTAAGTGCCTCGATTGACAAAGGCGGTCCTCTCACTTGTACGATACCAAAGTCCAGCAGTGGCTCGTAATGATAAAAATTAGCGGGATGTGCGTTTAATACATCGCCGAGGAAAGTGCTACCGCTTCGCCAACTTGTGAGGATGACGCTCCTTATGGGGGTACCGCCTCGTTCCAATACAAGATCGTCTAGAGAACTGTAATCGTCAAAGCGTGGATTGTGTAATCATCAAGGATTGGATTCTCTTAAATTTCTGGCAATTTTCTTATATAATTATGCACCTGACGTTTCTTCCATAAACTCCATCCGGATACGGGTAACCATCCATTTCTCTTTCGATATGTCTTCTCTGTTGATCGACGACCTCTTCGATCTCCATTGCGATGAGATCGGCAGGCGATGGGCCATGACTCGAAAAAGCCTGATAGAAAACATTTGGAAAATCCTCCAATTTTATTAACTCCATTAAGGACAATATAGTCGTTGATATTTATCTACAATTCAATAGAGGAAACTACAAATTCATGCTTTAGTTGAGAAGATGAAATATTGGGTTAAAAATAAGGCAAATATGTGATAAGAGAAGCGGGAGACGATTTAAAAACTGAAGTTAACGCTTCGGCAGTTAGTATAAACATATTTTCACAAAACTGCTGGTCTTGCGTATTCACGATAAATATGCTAAATCATTTCCTTGTCATATTTATGGATTTCCTTTTGTACTTGAATTTTTCTGAAAAAATAATGTCAATCACACCTAAAACATCCTGGCAATCATGGTTAAAGGGTTGTAAATTATAGCATAAAAGCGTACACCTGTACCGAGCGGCAAGCATTTTCGATGGCCTTAAAATAAGCAGCTTACAGCCGAGCTGATAAGGTCGGGGAATACATTGGTGCGTCATTGCATACCCGCGATAAGAAACCACTATATCAAAAACTGCCAGAGCCTTTGAAAAGCGCGATCGTTATCGCTTAATCGAATATTTTCCGATTTCTATTGCATAATGTTTTTAAAGAAAAATCGTGTAATCGTTTTTGATGTCTCTGAGAGTCGAACGAGATTAATGCTTTCATTTTCCTTACGTTTTACGACTGGTGCATTAAAAAGCATTATCAGAAAAATAGTCGCAGCTCTGCAAGGCTAGCAATCAATGAATAAATCGTTCAAACAGCAACCACAAGCCAAACGACAGTGATTATCAATCAAAATGATGGAGCAAGCAGATACGTTTTCTATTACGGCATAGCGGAGACTTACATAGTTTACAGTGACTGCTTCTGGGACTGCGACGACCTGCGGCCTTATCTCGGCTTCCTAAATTAAAGAAAGTAAAGGAAAATGCAAAGGTGAATTTTGTGCACATCTAAGTAAGCTTTTAAATTTTTTTGTTCAAGCTGCATACCGCGGATATTTGGACAAAAAAACCAATGATTAGTCACGCGATGATTTACTTACAATGTAAACGTTAGTAGAAAAAGAGGCAAGTATTTATGACAAGAAGAGAAAGTAAAAGAAGAAAAATAAACATAGATCGTGTCGCGTGTTCGGTGAAAAAATATTTAGTCAATGAATCGAGTGAATGATCTAGTAAATTGAAATACGGGATCACCTACATTGATTAATAAAGCTTTTACATCGTGAAAGACGATCACATTTTCGAAATGCCTGAGAAACAAAGTGAATAAATACTCTGTGCACTTTACAAGATGTTATTTTAATGTCCCCGAGGATTTTAAAGCTCTTTGCGCTTTTTATATCTTACTGACCGCTAAGACCGGCTGCAGACGATGCTCGAGATATCCGCTGTAACGCTGATTAAACGCTAGGAAGAAGATGCAGAGAGATGCTAGGCCAACCAGCCCGTAGAAGCTCAGTCGTTTTGACATCATTGTACCTGACAAAAGCAGATGTCCAATAAACAATTACATTGGCCTATACGTAAATGTTAAGCGACAATGACAGCAGATTTTTGTAGATGCCAAAAGCACATCGCACTGACAATATGGAAATACCATTATTATTATTATTACTATCATTAAAGTGGCAAAAAAAAAATGGATTACTGGATATTCTCCTTAAAACCTAAAAGGGCTTTCTGACTGCTGAGCAAAAATTGAAATAATTCCAATTATAGCTAGCAGTTCTCTTAACAGACTTCACAATGAAAAAAGTGTAGTGATAAGGATAACTTGGATAATGAATGCATGTCAATTTCTACTCTCGCAAAATTAACTGCGACAAAATTTGAAAACAAAATCGCAAATATATCCAAAAAATACCAGTAATGTTTTTATTGCTATATCCAAGAATATATTCTACAAACAACTTATTATTCACTCGTATGTGAAAAATATGTTTGCCTATATGTGTTAGATATTAAAATCAAAAAGTCAAGCTTTTTTCAAGCTTTCACAAAATAGTAAGGGGAAATATGTTTTCATTGATGCCCGCAGCTCCTGCAAATTGTTAGAAAATCATCTGTGCATTGCTTACCGCTTACATGTCTCTTCTTTATCGCCATCCCTTCAATCAGGATGTCTTATCTCCTAAGCTTCGTCGACATGTTCATTTACATCGCTCCGACATCTACAGCATTTGAGTCTCTCCATAGAGTCCTTCACATTTTCTCCCACCTTCTACACAATTTATTCTGCAACATAAAGTGAAATTACTAACAATTATTATTCTCGCAATAGCTGTGATAGATAAGTCCTTGTGATCTCAGGGTAACGTCAAATTGATACTCTTAAATTACAAGAATTATTTAACAAATAAAAGCAAAATTGCCATACTATGTAATTAGACAGAACCATAGGAAAAATTTCTTACACAGATTAACTTCGACATAAAAAAGCTTTGCTCGTAGCAGAAAAAACCTTCTTTTGCATGGCAAAAATTTATTTGCCCATACTTGGCCTAACGGTTTATAAAAAAAAGTGTGTGAACCAGAGAAAAAAAAGAATAAATTTGTAATTCACTGACAATAAACCGGATAGTTTTGCAATTTTGTGAAAATCTCACTAAAATATCAACAGTACCTATTTACAATTTAACATGGCAGCCAAAAAAAGTGTAACGTTCATTAATAAAAATCACTGAATTTAATCACAAATCCGACTCTTAAATGACGTTCGATAAAATCTTTCAAAAATCATGCTAATTATAAAATCCACTTGTGCCACACAACTGATTAAATTTATCTGATATAAGGAACGCGTTCAAATTACACGTTCCCCTAACGACATTTGACGCGATATGCAGCACTAAACACGATTTCCGGGATTATCAACATTATGCATTCCGCCTACATACTTGACAATGTAAACGTTATCTGAAACATTGCCATAACCGAGTAAATCGTTGTGTTTATGTGTGCCAATGACTGCACCTGTTATTCCGCCATTGATTGTCAGGCTTTGTCAACGTATCTGCCATAACCAAAAATCTCTATAACTAAATAATGAGCTTGGCCCATGCACGAGACATTTTATCGACTAACGCCTACAATCCCGACACAATCGACCTTCACAGCAGCGAAAAAACAGATTTATTTAAATTAAATTCCAAACATTTTTCACCAAAACTGTCACCCCTGTAATTCGTGTAATCAACAATTATCGCATTTGAGGCGAAAAACATTTTTACTTTCCACTCATTCGCGTTCTCTCTCGAGAAGAAAAAATTCCCCGTATTATTATCATTATTCGCTTTAGAATAATAAAAATCACTTGCCCACTCAAACTCTCCCCAACTATGTCGAGATACATTTTTCTCGGTGTTATCAAAATTTTCCATTAGTGCAGTTGTTAAAATTCCGACGGAAATCCGCAGATAACGGCACTAATCGTGAGCAAGCAATGTGCCACGTTATCCCAAACGAACGAGAACTCGGTCGAAACGTCATCTCCGAGTAATCGAAGACGTCAAAGTTGCACGAGCACAGAAATGTCAACAGTTTGCGTGTGGAGGAAAAAAAAAAAAAAACGAACCGGCTCACCTCGTGACGACGAGCGAAGGGATGTTGGGTGTGAGAAGCCGTCGTCGTGCCCGTGAGGATAGACTGCGGATAGTCGAGTGTGCACTCGGCGCTGGACCGCGACTCGGAGGCTGGAGTCTCCGCCTCTCGCTCTCCTCCCCCTCTCTCGCTCTCTCGGGCTTCCGAGATTTTCTCGCTTCCGCTTATTTTCGGGTCGCACGACTCCAAAGCGGCCCGAGAAGTTCGCGCGGGCCTCGTGGCCGGCAGATGTTGATCAGCTCTCGCCGCAACTCGTGAAAGAAGCTCTTCAAGCTCTTCCACGAAGCTGCGAACGAACCGAGACAACGAGAAACCAAATAAACGTTTCTCCTTAACGCGCCTATCAGAATCTGCAGCTTAATACGGTGTTTCAACCTATTTAACGCGCATCGCTTGCCACGGCTTCCGTTTAACGGCGACTGTCGGATATGTACTGACGATGTTTCGCGAATTAGCGATGCAGTAGTTTACCAGACACTGCAGTATTATAGTTATTAACTTGGATGCTAACGATTGTGCACGGTAAAGGAAATATAATACTACGAGAAATGTATATATATATATATAATGCAATTTCTATCAGGTTTTTTAGTGTGATAAGTATTTTTATTAATGGAATTTTCCGAGGTAAGAAACGCTTAGTATTGCAGTTTACTTATGGACGTACGGACATGTGGCTCTCTTATGTATTCTCTTTATTATTGAAATCCGCTACTGCTGGAGTCAGCGACGATATTTATACGTGTGTTTATAGAGGTCCGACGATGTGTGCGGACAGAGAGCAGCCGCGTATGACCCGCAGAGCACACCGACACCTGACAGTTGAGCTGTGGCCTCGATGACGTGCCAAGGACGTATTTCCATCGATTCAACAACCCTTCCACCCTCTCCCTACTCGACGAACCACTGTTTCCGTACCTACTGGGGTTTTTATTTCTATCAGCAGGGTGGCGAAATTCTCACGCTAGCGTGACTCCAAAATCTGCCGTACCAACATTATGCAACGGGCTTTGAGCTTGAATGCAATTTCGGAGATTGTAATTTGTAGGTCAGAATATATCGGACGGTACTTCGGAAAGGGGGAAATCTTTACATAGAATTTGGCTTTCGGGCTATGAGAATTTTTTGTACATTATCGGAAAGCGATTATGAATAATTAAGTGTACAGAATTTTTTCAATCATTTTTGTTTTTGCGTGTATTTTTATATTTACTGGACTCTTATTTCTATCAGAAGGGAAAGGAAATTCTCAGGTGAGCGTGACTCGAAAACCTGCAGTACCAACATTATGCACGATACTTTTGAGGCTTAGAAGTCCGAATGCGCTTCGGAGAACCAAGAGATGGGAGATTGCAATATGCATGTCAAGAGAAACTCGTCTCGACTTTCGAACGCGGCTGTTCTGATGGCGAGAGTCTGGAAGCTGTCCAAGTCGATTCTAATACGTATTAAGGGGGTACATAGATAGACGAAAATCCTATTTTCTGTTTATGTTTTAATATAATTTAAAAAAAAATTTCTGCATTAAAACACACTAAAAATATCGCAGTTAAAAAAATCTGAGCTCCAATTTCAAAATGTTGGACGTTCTATTTTAACAATTAGCACCAATGTTACTTTTCATACCACATCAAACTTGTTTTATTGCATCCAATTCTGAAAAAAAAAGGTCGAACTACCTTTCCAAAAACCGGAAAATATCAAACGGTATTTCCGAAACGCGAAAATGTTAATGTCAAAATGTGAAACTACAGTTTTGTATCCAAGGTCTCATTTCAGCATAACGAGATCTTCGGAATTCTGCGGGTGAAACGTCGGAAGTGCCCCTTAAGTCGATAACCGTGTTCCCTGCCCGATCGACAGCCCGAATGCTCCATTCTCCATTCGATTTTGCTTCGCTTCCCTTCAGCAGCTCGGGAAGAGAAGGTACGCACGAAAATCCGAGCGTAGTAACCGCTTCAGTCGCGTACTCCCTTGGCCACGACCCGTGGCCCTCGTTCGAAGCGTCACACGCACATCTCTCTCCAATTCCGTAGCTCAGTGCGACCCTGCAGTTCGCTTAGTTCGTAAGTCTCGGCATCGCAGTGAAATCCCGACGAGTCCGACTCATAAGACACCTCCGTCGACTCTCGGCGATCCAGTCTCGGATGCTGTGTTAAATAAAAAACAAATCATCAATTTTTCCACAAAACAAAAGCTCAAATACCAGAAAACCTCCTGTTGACTTTCCTCCCCCTGCGCATAACAGTGAATCCGACCTGTGATCTCGTCGCAATTTTCACTTACCCTTTCGCCCCTAAAATAAAAGATAGAAAAAAAAAAAAATCGTAAAATTCACGGTAAAAGCCTTAACAACAACAAAAAATCATTGGTGACCTCCGGTACGTTTAGCGATACTCTGAAAATGTGCCAAGCGTTCGTGTGAGGCCGAGAGTTGGATGCCTTGGCTGATCACGAGCCGAAGAGCGTCTGCTAGGAGCTGATATTCCCGGGGAAGGTGTGATGATCGACGTTTTCCTTCCACCGCCGCTGCTGCCGCTGCTGTTGCTACTGCTGTTGGTGACGGTAGCGTACGCAGTGTCGGTGGTCAAGAAGCGTGGAGGCAGTTGGTCGTTAGTGGCGAGGGCCACGGTGAAGACGAGGACGGGGAACGTCTGCGCTGGCGTTAAAGTCTACTGTGGTAGTGCCGAAGCCTGTGGCGTACTCCGCTGGCTCGCCGCCGCCGCGCGCTCGACGATTTGAGGGAGAAACGCCGCTGGCTGATCGCTTGACGGTCTTTCGCCGCCCAATCCGCGCTGCAGTCGTGCCGGTGTCGGCGTTAAAATCGGAGGCGACTGTTGGAGCGCCTGTCGCTGGCGTTTTCGACTGCGTTTGATATTGTCACTTGTACAGAGTCTGATAATGAGTGAGAAAATAAAAGCTTTTTCATCTTGAGAGAGCGAGAGAGAGAGAGAAAGAGAAAGAGTGTATTTAAATAGAGACTGGGATTTTCAAGGAGTTCAAGGATTTTTTAATACGTGCTCGAAAGACCTTTTTTTATGGAATTCATTTTTCCTCCGTGAATATCGGCACTCGATATTCGGATAAACGTGCCGGTGATCTTGAATTTGACACGCGAAGGACTCTGAGAGACTCGGAGGTCAACGTACCAGGATACACGCGTGGAATACTGGAGATTCCGGAGGCGGACTTGACACGCGTGACCGGAGACTGGATACACGCGATTCTGTGCCTAAAATATTGGTGGGAGAGGCGAGAGGAGATTTTGATGCTGTGAATGGGCGTATATTTTCGCACAGCCGCTTTGGGAAACGTGTATCTTAAAACGACATGTGAGTATGTAATATTTAGGTGTCTTTTAGGTCGTTCACTTCGCAGAATCGATTTTACGCCCCGCGCTAAATGTCGCGGCGCGATAAGAGATTAGATAGCACGCGGAATTCACGCTTTTTTTTAGTTATTTGGAATGCTACTGTAGATTTATTGAGAATGGGACAATGTTGATAGAAAAAAAAACTGCGGGACGCAGGACGCAGCGCAGTGCGAGGGCTTATGCAGTTTGGGGAGCTCTCGATTCTAGAGAAACTGGTTGCGCTTCACGCACATGCGCCTCTGCCTTTACTCTCGACCCCTTCGTACATGTACATGTGCATATGGCATGGATACGTTTTGTTTGCACGATACCGGCGAAATCCGTTTTACGTTTACGTTTACGTTTAAGGGAATAAGAATTTTTTTATGGAGTTAGCGTTGACTTTCATGATTTTTGAAAGGATAAGAAATTTGATAAAAGCACACGGTTTTCAGTAATGATCAATAAGCTTTAATAATTTTTCTTTTGCTTTGTGAAAAAGGATAAAAAATAAAACGTTGCGATAATTTTTCGAATATTTTTGCAGATCTATGAGTGTGAGGACATATCAAGAATTAAAAAAAGAATTCATTATAAATATCGATTTATAATTAATATAAATTAAAAAGAATTTTGGCTTTCTGATAGAAAAAGCTTTGCGAAAATGAATTTAGAAAATCGAAGTTGGGCGAAGTTTCAAGGAATAAAAAAGAATTAATGGAATTCTTAGGTAATTTTATCGACCTTCACAAAAATATGGTCATTTTTTACAAAAGTTTATGTAGTGGGTGTGCGATTATTTGGAAGCATACATTTTTTAAGTAGGTTTTGATTCGAGATTTGCCCATCCCTGTGCAAAATTGGCGGGCAAATGGGCCAGGGAAAAATGAATAGATCGGTGAACCGTTTAGTTGCTATGCTAAAGCCACTCGATCCAGTGGACCTCGCGACCTGTGGTGAAAGAGGCGCAGCACAGTATTCGACATTTATCTGGTGGAGGAAGGCATTTCTCAGGCCAATCATAGTTGAAAATGCGACTTTTCGTTGCACGAAAGAAGCAAGATATTGCAGCCTATCTGCACACAGCGTTTTAAAAAATTACAGTACCGTACTGGAAGTTTTTTATTCGCAATTTGTTCCATAATCTCCAAATTCGGAGATTTACCGTTACAATTACATTCAATACAACAAATATTGTCGCACAGACAATGGAGCCTTAGCATAAATTATTCTGTTATTTAAACAAGGATTGTCCAAGAACGCAGTTAAATTCCAAAATTTGGTGAACATGGAAAACTGTGCCAACCATTCAATGAGCTTGAGATGTTTGTAACTTTTATCAACGATAATTTACATAAAAAACAAATTAAAAATCCAGTTCTTAGTTGTTCATGGCCAATCTTGATAACGTTGCGAATATGAAACTAGGCAGGAAAATAAAATCGCATTTTGAACCAATTCTACTCAAAGAACAATAAATTGTTTTTTGAATAAAAAATGAACCATACTCGCAAATCTTCACTTTTTCCTTCGCCAATTTTATTGCCCATTAAAAATAATCTTTGAAAAAATATTACGTTTGTCACTTGCCATACATCTAATTTTTTAAATACATTCTAAATGTTTAAAAAAAGTAAAACCCCTTTAATAAAACTATCTTTTTTTTTAAATTAACTGACGAAACTGCACAGAGTGCAGAATATTAATGTGCATTTGAAATACAGAAGATCCAGTGAGACATTCGGTATGCGGCCTTCTAAGGTACAAATGTTCCTCATGTAAAATGTATCCAATGTGTAGTATATTCGGGCAAAGTGATGCACGATGTACGAGGCTGGCCAGTTATCCAATAGTCTATATACATGTGACGACTATGGTATGTTACATGCGCTACTTCCTATTGGGCTGACTACATAAAACCCTGAGGTGGTTATATCCTCTATTATAATCGACCGTACGTGAACGTACTTGAGCTCTTGAAAAATCCAGCGCCCAGTTCGGCACCACGTGTACGTTCATAAATCGTTATGCTACATATATTCTTATGTCACAAACTGGGGAGTATAATAATAATGCATTCGCCCCATCGGCAGCATCGTATCAGTCATTCGTACGCATAACTAACGTTCTCAGTGCGATTGGCAAGTACATCTCATTACTAGTAGCATTTAATTACCAGTGATTTATCTGTTCGTTGATTGAATACATTTTTATTTATTCTTAGGCTATTTATCTCAGCATGATGCTAAAATTATCATAATATGCCGGTTAAACATTATGGGATCATATTTATGCAATGTAACGTGTCTGCTAGAAAAAAATTTTCCTTCATAATTTGATCAAACAAGGATTTTAGATTTTTTGGTCGTTGCTGTTGTTTGGAATGCCTATTTGTTCTATCAATAATCTGATATTCATTTTTTAATGATGTCTATTTTGCGAAGTGAAATAAAGTAGTACCGCAATAAATAAAAATGAGGGAGAAAGTAATTGCACGTTATGCTCGTTTTTCTGGTTTTTCCCTGTTAAATCTCAAAAGTGCTATACTTACATTATTTTTTATTCAGAAAGTCAACAATATTTAGAAAAGACATATTGTTCAAACAATCCACATTTTTTACCATTAAAACGTTGAGTACATTTCCTACGTTTACTTGCCAGTATATTCAGGATAAATTTGAAAAAAATAAAAAATAAACCGTAGTATTCCATAAATGCATTATAGTTTCAACGTTAATTTTAAAAAATGCATTTAGTTTCTAATGGGGAAGAAAATTGCCTGGCAACATTTTCTTATCAATGTTTTCTAGAGAAAGGATATTTTGAAATATTCTGAAATATTCTGCCTGAGTTATAACTAGTTTATATTAGCGTCTTGGTATAATAAAGAGAACTTAGACATATTCAGAGGCATGCGTCGGCCTTCACGCTTGTGTTCTTGTGGAGAAAAAAATACAATCTCAACGTAAATTAGTACTATTGTATTTTGTTGCACAATATTGTTTAAGGAGGCCGAGAATAAATCACTCATTGTTGCTAATTTTCGTTTGACAATGCAGCTCCACTGATTATTCGGAGTTGACTACGCATGCACGGTCACGAGAAGAAAATCTAAAGCGTACCTACGTCGAAGAACAGCAGCAGCCGTGAAACGAATTGCCCGCTCGTGCAATTAACGACACGTTAACCGAACAAACGTCGCCTTGGTCGCTGCAATATGTGAACAACGGTCTCATTCAATTCGTTTTGCTTTGCTTCATGTAAGCTCGCGTTTTGCCGAATCGTTATTCGTCTTTATAGGCGACGTTTATGATTACGATCCGAGTACAATCGAATTATCAGCAGCCACCGATAAGCCATTGGAATGTTACCAACAGAACCACACGCACGGCTATTCCTTTGGGACAATATTTCCTACCTTTGACCTACAAATGCTGAACAGTGTAATTCTCTTCTGGGAAAAAGTAATACATTTTTTAATTGACGCAATGAAAAACGATACGCGTGATCATACGAAGCGACACGAAAAAAATCATCGTGCGTTTCTCAGAAATATTTTAACATATTTTATGGAAAGGTATATCAATTTTTTAAAATATACATTACTTTGGATATTTTGCGGGTATACAATAAAAATTGGTCAATGAAAAATGAAATTCGAGCTTTGCAACTGAATATAAATAGCAAATAATAATATTTTTTAAACACCCACTTTTAATATTGCAATTTTTTTAAAATCAAAATCGTCACGATTGTGAGTGTTATCCATTGTTTCTTCTTTCCTTAAACCACTTTTCCAGGAAAATACATGTATTAGCAACATATAATGATTCTTTCGTCATCAAATTACAACGTCCCAAGAAAATTAGTTTAAATGAAAGTAAAATATTACCGTTACATCATGGAATGGAACCGAATGTTTTGTGCCTTTCGCCCTGAAGACTGTAAATGCCATAAGAGGCTTTATTAACATTTGGCCACTCAATTTTCATTCGAATCACCAAAAAGTATAAGTTAATTTTTCAAATACAAAAAGCAGCTATAAAAAATATTGAAAATAAATGACTCTGAATCAAAATCTAGTAGTAGTAGTATGAGTTTTATTTGCACAACTTTTTCAAAAAGTTCTTTACAAAGGAGTGACTCAAAACCTTTTTATTTTAGATATCTACAAAAAATTGTATCCAAACGCTACAATTAATTTTCCATAAAAATGAACGTTTCCTTATTTACAAAATTCAATTATTCCTTCGCCTCAATCACCCGATTTTCTTTCCCAAAAGTGAAGTCAAGTTCCAAATTTTTATACATTCCAATTACAACTGGTTTGTCCACTTACGAAAACTTTCTTCTGCTGCGCTTTAAGCGTTGCATTGAGACTCGAGGAATGTGTCTTCATTTACACTCGATCTTCACTTTTAAGCGTGAAGACTTATGTCTGTGACTGTGGACACTATCTCGTTAATGCAAATGCGCACATTAACGTGTGCGAAACGTGCCGTTGATGATCGATTACTTTTGCGGAACGACGAAAGGAAAATGTGAAAGAGCCGAGAGACTAACGCAGCAACGCGTGGATATTCCAGACGAGAAAGAGTCGGAACCTCGTGGTGGTTAAGAGTCGTCGACGTCGTCGTCATCATTGCACCCGAGGACGCGGATGCACGGCGCTTGTTTCGTTACGCCACGAGACGACGACCTTGGCGCCCATGAGGGACGACGTGACCTATTACACGCTCAAGAGCGTAAGAGAAAAAGAGGGAAAGCCTCTTCTCGCCGTGTGTACTTCGTTTACCAGTGTCTAGTGCATGTACACCGGGCATTCCATGCCAACTCGACTGTGTCCGCCCCTCGACCTCTGAAATTTCACCCTCCCCCGCCCCGAATTTTAATATTATTGTTCCATGTCTGAGAGGCAACCACAATTTTAATACAATTTTTTTTCTTCAATTCATACACTTATGATTATTTATAATAAATAAAATATTAATATTTATTCATTTATATCTTTTTTTCAAAATCAAAATTTTTATATTTTTATTTGTTACGGCGTTCACTGCTATGGTAATTAAAATTAATATCGATAAAAGCTGAATCCGTGGAAATTATTTATTTGAAACAATTTTTTAAAATTCTCCGAAGTTCTGAAGTACATAGAAAATATTCAAGAAATGAAAGGAAAAAAAAATATATATTTTTTTTTAAATGTTTTTTGCAGTCAAATGTGTTCAAGTTAATTAATGAAATCCGAATAAATTTCCTTCTTGATGAACGATAAACTGTTCCCACAAAATATCTATGTACACAAAAAAATGTTTAACTTAAATGTTCCACTTGGTGCATTTATTGGATTTGAGTAACCCGAAATTTATAAAATATTTTAAAAAATTTTTTTATTTAGAGTGGTCAGTGACGTGGAATGCCTCGTATATACATGGCGTAAATAAGCCTCTTCGGTCGAAGCCACGAGGAAAGAAACGACGGTAGTTGACTACTACCGTATGCGGTGAAAGTTTCGCGATCCGAGGATCTATGTACATACTAATAGTATATAGACATTGTGATATATATATAAATACATATATATATATGTATGATGGTTGGGTAAAGAACAGCTGTCCGTCTAAACTGTATTATTAGAGTCTTCGTAGCACAGTATTACACGATTTGCGGCTCCGCGATTTTTTTTTTCTCCCCTTCAGTGAGAAGATCACGACCTCGCATTATTTCTCTCCTATTATGCGCACGAAGAATTTTCGCGCACGCTCTCAGCTCAATAGATCAATTCCCGAAATTATTGTGGCGAAGACCTTCGAGATGCTGTGCTGATTGGATGGAAAATATGTTCAGTATTGTGAAATGCATTCACAAGTGGAGATGAGCAGCGGTTTAGTACTTTGGTGTAGAATTTTTTGTTACTTTTTTTTTAAATTCTGTTGTAATGAGGGAATAGACTGTGGATATGAATAGATATTAATGGGCTGATGCATCATGATTTAATTAGCAATTATTGTAGATAAATAAATGTTGAAAATTGCACATAATATGATATCAAAAATTAAATATCAAAGATTACTAAAAAATATGTTTTTGAATTGATTTTTATTTAAATTTTAATTCTGTTGTTATTTGATTATCAATTTGTCAAAATTTATAATATGATTGAATATATCATGCAGGTTATGCAAAAATATATTTTGAACATCTCTCTTAATTCTTCTTCTAAGAAATTGAAAGTAAATTGCCATCACCAGAAATGATCATTAATCAGGCAATCACATTGCAAATAAATAGCTATTATAATAATTGTAGGTAAAGAATTAATGCAATCTATCATGAATAATGTGTTAACAAGTCATTTTCTTAAACGGCGATGAGCAATTATAATTGATTCTACTCCTGAGGAGAAAATATAGCCTCAATCGACTTGTCGATCGGAAATGTTCATCAGGTTTGCTGTCTGTTGAAATGACAGATGAAATGTCTATCAGTATTGTTGGAAATTTTTTTATTTTTCCAATATTTTTTTCTTCAATGCTTTTTTTTTTAAATATTGTGTTCAAATTTTCAGTTTTTTAATACCGACTTCTAATTACTATTCTAGTAATTTATTTCATTGTATACCCTTGCGGGTTTTTACATTTACCCCATCCCCATACATTTATCCCCTTACATCTATACTTACATTTACGGTTGACTTCTAATTACTAATTTTTTAATTTTGTTTCTTAATTTTTCTTTTTTCTATATTGACTCTTAGATTTTTATTTTCAGATTTTGATTTAAGAATCTTATACGACGTTACGGTTATTCGATTGCAAGAAGTTCGGGCTGGTGTTCCCTGAGCTAAAAAAGCAAAAATGATACTAAGCCTCTGACTACACAATTGTAAATATGACGTGATTCTCCAGAAAATGAGACAGCGCGAGAAAGCAGAGAGGATAGTGCCCGCGCGAGTGAACAGGAAGATATCATCGGATATCTGAGAGCTCGTGGCATGCGCATCCGGTTCATGGACTCTCGCTATGTGCGAGCACAGAATGCGTAGCTCACAATCTCCACTGATTTTAGTCAGAAAGACAAGAGAAGGGATAATAATTGTTGCGAGGATGATAGAAAAACTGAAAATTTATGAGAGATATCGTCATCGCTGTGTAGGAAATCCTAGAGAATTTATTCTGTGGCTATCTTCTTAAGAATATATATATATATATATATATATATATGGGTAGACACATCTTCATTCATTCAGAAGATTCTGACCGCAGTTTCCTAGAAAAAATAGCAGCGTCATTAAAAAAAATGCTTTATTGATTACTTTTTTTTATAAATCAACGTATAGCGTATTTGGTACCTCAGAGCAATTGAGTAATATAAAATAGAAAAATCTAAATAAAATTGTAAAACAGTGAAATTCTATGAATAATTTATCCTCCTTTTCAATTTCCTTATGGGGAAATGTACGTATTGATAAAAATTCAAAATGTAAAGTATTTTTCAAAAGGACTCTTATTACAATTTTAAAAAAATTAAGATAAAAGACTAGCTATTTGAATTTTCTTTTTCCTTAAACTTCTATGGGTTGAACTATGAAAATAGTGGAAATTTATAGATTTGATAAAAAGTGTCGATTTTACAAATATTTATCATTAGATGATAAATGATAAATTTAATTTTATGGCTACGGCGTCGAGACGATGACTCATGACACTTGATATATGCATGTACCCCATGCGTATCTATCATTCCGAGGTCCCTGACACCGTTTGTCCGCAAAATATTAGCACTTGACTTTTTTAACGTAGATTCATAGATTGCACAAAGGAAAATCATAAATGCAAACGTTCATAGATTAATAATCTATACGTACTTCCCGGAGAAGATATTGCAACTTTGACCTCTTTTATTTCTTCCCTTATTTATTATGCAAAAACCATAAAGTTACCGTCATAAAAAATGCAAAGTGAATTTAAATAATAATTAGCATTTTTTGCTTACTGAATAGCCATGGATAATTGATGGAGTTATTTTTAAATAAATGAAAATATTTTTGGCTGTAATAATTCACAATAATTAAGCGCAAAATCGTATTTCAGGTTGAATATGAAGGCTCAGTTAAAACCTGTTTCTGTATTTCGTCAGAAGTTCGTGTATTTTAAGATAGTCGGACCTTCTGTAGTCCGTGATACCCCAGAGCATGAAACTTCACTTTTCCCCGTAATCTGAACTAGGTCAGAGAAAATACGAATTGAAAAGGGACAACCGCAGTGGAATCTCTCACATTTTACGTAATGCTAGGCTAAGTAGGTTATGTGGAAAGCCAACCACGTTTGTGCAGTAAAATTCAAATTCCAATGTAAAAAAAAAATTCTACTGTAGAGCAGTAATAAATCAATCGATTTAATTAACTAAAAATGCGACATTGATAATTGTACGTATAAAGTATTTATAGAATCTTCAATATATTTTTGAAGTGAAGGAAAAATGGTTATTTCAATATCGAAAAAAGCCCATGAAACTGTCCAATTATTGTCATGGTTAACGTAATGAATATACAACTTTTAATTCCTAGTCCATATAAAAATGAATAAATGCAATAAAGTTGTCGGTAAATTGAATGATTTAATGATTCGGTTTTCTCATTGGAATTAATTTTCGAAATCCATATTATATCTTAAATCGTCAACAACCAGTTGCTTTTTGCCACTTAATTTTACAGTTTATTAGCAAATATTTACTTCGTTACACGAGAACAAATGAAGATAAGATATATGAGAGACTTCACTGTATCCTTTCCGTCGTCAAATATAATCTTCTTTGTCTCATTTCTCCCTAAAGTGCTTTTTCATTTAAATCCGCATCTATACGACCTGAATTGCTTCCCTTAAGTCCGCGACGAATTCGAAGCTGCGTATAATCCATGCATTCATGAACGGATGATAGTGCTCAACGATCCATTTCACCGAATTAAAATTGGTCACTTCATATTTGCCAGAGCTGCAATGTACTTTGTACAGATTTATTTTCAATTTACAGAAAGTGGATTCCATACTTTTGCTCAAATCTGCAAAAAGAAGATATTGTACATTTAGTTTCAATCTACAGAAATGCATTTGGATACATTTAAATCTGCAGAAATTACCATCTGAAAAATTACAGTAGTCCACACATTGAAAAAAAATTCATTGTTATTACAACTTAATTTGAATTCTAATTCCTCCAATTCCCAAACAAGATCGAAACAATAACTCGAAAATAAGCAAAATAATATATCTTATTGTATCAATGTTAAATGAGGTTGAACGAATAAGAATTAGAGTTAATTCAAAACTATTTCTTTTGGCAGCCCGCAAACGATGGATTTATCAAATCAACGACTTTTTTTTCAGTGTACTATTCAGAGATAACTAATTATTTTTATTCCACGTAACGGATGAGTACACAACACTTAAAAAAAATCGCCAAACCATCTACATTATCGCCAATAAAAAAAAAACAAAGTAAAATAAAATCTTCCAGGAAAGTCTGGGCAAAATTCGAAACACCTCATAAGCCATGAAATTCTTGTACGTGAGATAGTGTTCAGCGATTCGCTTCACCGAAACGCTGTTTATACATTCATAGTGTAATGCACACCGCAGCACGTGCTTTTTTTCTCACCTTTTCTCACCGAGGGCGACGGATAAGTGATAACGTTGTGTGCATATAAATTATCTATAGATAACAGTGTCAGGTATCAACAGAAGCGAGAGAAGAACGAACACTGTGTCGCTACATCGAGCGAGACGCGCGTCTGTTGTGTTATTGTGACCCAGCGAGTATCAACCATTCGAGTGTGTAACCAAACTTTGTTCGCATGTCACGGTATATCAGACTATATCTAATGTACTCATTGAGACGAACCAATATATGCCCCGTTTGTTGCCAAACGGGTGTCAATAATAATGCAGCGAGACGATAGTCCGTCGGAAGAGAAAACAAGGTCAGAGAAGAGGGGGTCGGAAAACTAACTTTGCATCCAAAACATAAAACGCACACTTTTAGGAAGGACTGCGTTTTTCCACAGGCAAAGTCGTCCGTCAAATTGAATGAATAATTTTCAGATTCAAATATTCATGTACCTTCAGAGAAGAATTAAAGCAAATTATTAAAATTGTAACACTTTTACAGTATAGTTAAAGCAAAGTTTTTTAATTACTGTGGAATGTTAATTAGTATAAATTAAACATATTATTGGTACACATTAGAGCAAAGTATTGAAATTTAGGCACTAAATCTCGCTAATACATCGCATTTGGATATTAATTTACGTAGTGCAAAAATTTAAGAACTTTTGCAGTGCAGTTGAAGTAATATGTGGAAATTAGTGTATCAAATAATAATGTTGTACATGCCATTGTAAATTTAGTGTACAATGTTGTACATAAACGTCTGGAGAACCTGTATATTAAATTTCAAACAGGTTTTTTTTTTTTTAATACGAGAACTTTGAGTACCTGTAAATTAAATTTCAAGCAGACTTTGTTATGACACAAAAAGTTTAAGTACCTGTACATTAAATTTTAAGCAGGTTGTATTTGCACTGTAACTTTAAGCTGTAATTTTAAGCAGATTTTGTTATTACACAAAAAGTTTGAGTGCCTGCACATTAAATATCAAGCAGGTTTTTTAAATACAAAAAATCTTTAAGTATCTGTACATTGAATTTCGAGCAGGTTTTTTAAATACACAAAATCTTTAAGTATCTGTACATTGAATTTCGAGCGAATTTTTTTTACGTTGCAAGAAAGGCTCTTGCCAATTGCGGTTTGCTGCGAGACCGGCTTTGTCTCGTTTGATTCCGAGGTCTTGTTTATAATTCCGTCACGATTTTCAGTTGTGGTCTTCGGATTGAATTTTTTTCGCAAGATTGTCTGTTGCGTCCTCGAGTATTTAATTCCATATTTGTACATAGCGTGTCGGTGATTATCGTCAAGGTGCAAAGCAATACAATTTGTGCATTTGTATAGCTATATGTGTGTACATGTTGGAGATATTCAAAGTGGTACAACGGGATTAAGGAGAGTGAAGTGCACGGTCTGATTGCCACTCGCTAGTTACAGATATACGGTGCATTGTATTCCGAACTTATTAACAGCGACCCCGCGACTGTCAACCATCTGACGTTCGTATTTTTAAGGCTTCGCGACGCCGCTTCTCGTAAGCGCGCGATTCGCAAGTTATGGATTTACCACAACGATCATGATCACGGTCAACCAGTTATTTTTTACCACTTTTTTCACCCCATTTTCTTCGTTCCTAAGGTAAAAATAGCTGACCACGAATATTTTGTTTATGTATTTTTTCTACATTTTTTAAATATGTGTCCTCGAAGGATAATAGTTCATATTTTGTGAGGCATTGAGGGACATAAAATTAAATAGTTAAAAAAGGGTTTATTTAGATATCTGAAAATAAATTGCTTATTTAAGTATTTCGAAAAAAATGACTTATATTAAAATTCAGTGTATCTAATTAAATATTTCTGTCATTGCGGATACTGCTGAAGTAGATGGTGAGGGGGAGTCAAGTGGGGGAATCCCCTCACAGTAATTGTAGGGGATTCGTTCAGCTTCACATATTATCGGGCTCTCTCATGATTTTTTCATTATGCGTATAAATCCTATGCCTGTTTTTATACCTCGAACATTTGATCTTGCAGTTCGTTATGAAAAAAAGTGTAACTAGGCGGCAATCATGGCACTTATCACTTGTTATCTCCTCATTTATCTGTTGGTCTGTAAAGTAGAGATACACAGCGACCAGCAGCTTGCTCCCCGCGACGAGAGGAGACCACAGCATGAAGCTAGTATGAATCATTATCGAAGTCGGTCAGTCCGCACTGACGTCCGGTTTCCTTATTTTAACGGCGACGAAGATTGAGCCAGGAACACGCGTATTTTATGGTTCCCCGACATAAAAACTGTATCCTCGCCGTCCGTTCGTCAAGTTCAGTCGGTCTTCGTTTCCTCGAGTCACTACCACTTTACTACTCCGCTACTCATCTTTTTATAAATCACAAGTATAATCTTTTACGTGTTATTAGCGAATCGTTATAAAATTTCCGCTCTAAATATAGCATTTTTCCATCCAATTCCAAACTAGTTGAAATGAGAGTGAATAATAACACAGTTTTAATTATTTACTTCCTGTTTCTTTCGTATCACCGTTATTTGCTTACTTATTTCACAAACAATTGCAAGTACACATTTGCAAAAAACTGTAATAATGTTATATTGGAAATAAAAAATATTACTTTTCAATGATTGATGCAATAACGGTTTATTAATTTGTTTATGGTGGTACTCTTGATTTTTTTATAGCAACATCTTTCAGTAATAATTTTTTAACACATTTTTCTTTTAATATTGTCAAGTCAATTTTTTAAAATAATATTTATCATGATGTTTATAAAATAAATAAAAATATAGTGGGTTCGAAAGAAGAGAGGAATTAAAGTTCAATCAAATTGTCGGTGAAATTTTTATAACGCACCCGAAAATTATTTGTTTTTTGTTCTTTATGCGTTTTAAAAAAATATTCTTTCACTATCTTATCATTTCCGCATTGCAGATTTAATTTATCAATAAGTCTGTCTCAGTTTCGCCGAGTTGCTCAATCTTGCGCCGTTGTCGCCAGGATTGCCAGTCGGCCCAACCCTCTTGGAACTTGTGCAACAGTGCAACTAATTGTGTTTTTCCTCCCATTCCCATTCTCTGCGAGTCTTGGTGTTTTCCTCAAGTCTGAGCAGTGTCGTGATTACTGAGACAATTTATTTCATTCCATTGGACACTATAAGCTCTTCCACCAATATATTAAATATATAAATAAATAAAAAACTATATGGGCGGTTGAAAATAGAATTTCCTTTTTTTTGTACTGCTCATTAAGATTTTTATTACGTCACAAAAAAAGTACCGAAAAATTACACAAAACTTTGTACCGTCGATACACACTAATGTTGTTTTAAACAAAATCAACATATACGTGAAGCCTGAAGGTGATTTAATTTTTTTTCAAGTTTCTAAAAATTGTCGAATTAACGACTGTTCACCTCAAAATTTTGCGTGCATTTCTTTTTATTTTATAAGGAGAAAAATCTCGTTGAACAGGTAAAAAAAAGTTTTTAATTAAAATGCCATAATAATAATATGAAATGGGTATTAATTTAGAACGCGAAGAAAAAATGACTGCATAGAAGTGATGAGAGTGACGTGATTTTGCTGCATTGCATTTTGCGGATACGCTCGACAAAGCGATGCGAATAATGACAATGTACTTGAGAACAACAAAAAGTGGTCGGAATTAAAATTGAAGGCAGATAATTGATTATTGGTTGTGTCGTAGTAGATCATCGAGACAATTCGCGTATTAGTCTCAAGGCTGTAGGCAATAAGTCAAACGGAAGATAAGTTAAGAATGAAAATTGTTTGCACTCGTTTTTAATGCGCGTGTAGTGCATGAGAACAGTTGTAGTAGAGCGACCTTGGTGCACACCTTTTTTCGTTTGGCAAACCTGCTACAGTGCTACCGGCACCACTATCCCTTTTTATTTCCCTGACGCGAACACGCCCATTACTCGTAACCGCTTATAGATGTACCGATAATAACAACTACGCGGCACGTGCCTGTTCCTCACGTGTCCGGAAGCCTCAGCTCTTTATCTGCACTAGGAGGGCGACGGTCTCTGCGTTACAGGCCCATTAATGAAGCAACATATTATCAGTTTCATAGTCCTCATACAATTATCATAAAACCCTGGGGAAATTACTTGGCGAGACTGAAATGAGGTTGATCCGAAGATTTTTCGTTATCGCGCCTCAGAGAAAATTAAAACAACATGTAAATTGGAGTCTTTTATATTACATACCAATTCGACCTAACTTTTTACAAATTCATTTCATTAAAAAGGAGTTGATATGTTTTTTTGTTGATTTGTTTTGTCTTAGAGAAAGATTTTCAAAAATTTTGAAACAATGAAAAAATAAAATGCAAGCTCCTACTTTGCATCGTTGATTTAGTAACTAACTTTTAGAGAAGATTTTATGATGAAATAAAATGGAAACATTGAAATTCCCATCTCTAATCGAATTATTCTAATATCTTACTTATCACATCTATTACTACTTTATTCTAAATTCAATATACTCATAATGTTTTGTTTTATTTACAGAACTGGGACGTAGGAGCAAAGGAGCGAAATTCAAAAAGGAGAAACAGACCGAGACTGGAACTAGAAAAAGAAGAAGATACAAGCAACTACCTACCGATGTAGAATAGGATAATTGACTGAATCTACTAACCAGGCTGGCCGATTTCTTAACCAGCCCATAAGCAGGAAAAGGAGCATAAGATTTATGTAGAATGAGCTTAATAGCGCGACGAAATTGGGCCCTGCGCCTGTCGATTGTACTGAATGTGTGCGTTTTGCTGTACGTTTGTGCCCACTTGACATCGTCGGGCCCTTGGATCGAGGAGGCGCCCAGCAATTGGGCAAATGCGGTACCGCTTGGCGAAGCTTACGGCTCACCCGATAATGTACAGGTGAACGCCAGTCAGAAAACGAGGGTGTCGGCGCCCACGCAACACAAGCTCAAAGCCACTAAGGAAACGAGCCAGAAGCAGAACGAGGAAAGCAGCATAGACGGGGCCAAACAGCAGCAACGGCAAAACCAGCGAATCGATACTTTGACTGAAAGTGGAGCTACGAAATCCCAAGTCGCTGCCAAAGCTGCTGAAAAGAAGCAGCAGGATGCCAGAAACAAAAATTCACTGGAATCAAAGCAAAGTCAGAAGGATGACAGAGGGAAACAGACGGTGAGACGGATATAATCGAAAGATCTACAAAAATCCAAGAACCTTGATGTCCTTTCACTCCCCAATTTCATTCGCTCCTTTCCTGAGCCTAGTAATAACCCTGTAAGGATTTACTGTCGATTTTACACAACTGAAAATAGTAGCGAAATAAAATTTCATTTTCCTCTATGCAAATTTATTGATGAAAATTATTTGAATGAATTAGTTGATGATTAAATGTTAGACCGAGATTCTGGCGAGAAAGAAGAATTCATTGAATCATTCGTTTTTAAGAAAACCACCAATTCATTATCAGTGGTGATTATCTACTGATTGATTATTAGACGAAGATTTTAGAGAAATAAATAATTGTAGTTGTGTCAATGTGATGATTAGTTTCGCTAATACTTACAATTGTGCACAAAGAAGAATAATAAATGTGAAATTATTAACAAATTATGTTTTTTCAATAACAGACGGACAAAAAAGGTGCCATGCCGATCATGACGCCTCAAGATGCGATACAGTGTCACGAGAAATCGTCCCAACCGCGAAGAGCTCAACGTGGCGATTACTGGGTTCTGTACAATTACGTGCCTATGACCATGGCTGTAAAGTGTTGGGAAAGCGTGACATATACGACTCACGCCGACTATACTTTCCTCGATAATTTGGAGCCGTTGCTCGAACGATGGCGTGCTCCCGTTTCGATAGCTATGCACGCCCCGGGCACCGATTTTCAACCAACCCTCGACTCAATAAAATACGCGAGAAGTTGCGGAAGCTCGCTTATCGCTCAGCTCGTCACTTTCCACGTCTATTTCAGCAGTAAACACATACCCAAAGTGGCAAGTATCCAATTTTACTGAAATAACGAACGGAACCACCAATTTCTGCTTTCTTCTATAGAAAACGATGCCCATAAAAAAAATGATTTGAGGTTTCAATACCAGGATATTGAAAATCGATTGAGTGCTCTAGAAAAATGGTATAGCAAAAAGTTCCGGCTGTATAAGTAAAATGTTTCACATAGTTTTGTAAATTTAACGAAAAATGTAGCTAACAAGTTTATTACAAATAATTCGTCATTGCTTATAACAAAAAGTCGAATCTGGCGATCAACTTTAAGGGGTTCTGGCAAGAAATATTTTTTTAAACGTAACGTTTGCTATTTTGCTCGAGCCATTAATATTTAAAATTGACTCCGCTAAAAATCAATTATGAACCGCAAAATGGAAAGTCGCATGTTTCCTGTTATTTATCATTATTCTATATCATAATTTGTGATATGGTGGCTTTGGGCGAAATGGAGAATAATGAGCACGCAACAGGCAAAGCTCTATTTTCCATTCTTTTGCGTACCGCGTTCTATTTATTTTTCATGATACGCTCCGGGAAACTTCATTATAAACGAACCATTTATTTCCTTCGCGTTAATAACGATAATCAATTATTCAGGTGCCGAAGAGCGAGAAGGTCGTTTCGGAGTCGTACAACTGCAGCTTAGGGCCTCCTTGGGCGAATGTCGTCACCGCAAAGATGTATAAGAACGAGAAAAAGCTTCTATACCCAGTGAATGTTGGTCGTAATGTTGCGAGGGAGTCCGCACCCACGTATTACGTTCTTGCAAGCGATATCGAGCTCTACCCGAGTCCAAATTTACCGACTGCGTTTCTCAACATGATCGCACGACGAGATCAAGCCGCGCTTTTCAAGCCTAATCCCAAAGTTTTCGTCCTTTCGATATTCGAAGTTGACGGAAAAAGCAAACCTCCTCTCAACAAAACTTCTCTGGTAAGTAATTTTTGGTACTTCAGCTCTTGAGAATAAACTTAGACTCTGAGATTCCGCTCTTAGAAAAGTGCATAGAATGAAACTTTTGCCTCAGATTTTTGCGGTGCTACCTCAAGCGTAGAACTTTGTTGTAAAATTCTCAATTTCCTTTTAGATGCAGATGTTGAAAGCTGGCACCGCGATACCTTTTCACAAAAAGCTCTGCGCGGGCTGCCACAACGTTCCGAAGAGCAAAGAATGGCAAGAGGCCGCAGAATCGGAACTTCTTCACGTTTTTCATGTGGGAAAGCGAACCGGCAAATTTATACACTGGGAGCCAATATTCATCGGTACCAATTTGGATCCACTGTATGAGGAAAGACTGAGTTGGGAAGGAAAAAGTGACAAAATGACACAGGTAGGATTTCAAGCCTAGAAATTATGTTCATTAAATTCACGCCAAAACGCTGTCTAAATTGAATTGCAAATTTTGATATTGACTAAAACGATGATTATGTAAAGGAGTAACTCAAAGACTTTAATTTAATTTCAACATGATTTCATCATTATCGGCAATAAGAGAATATTTGTCAATGCATTTCGTCTCTTTCAGGGTTACGCGCTTTGTGTTCTCGACTACGACTTCCTAATCCTGGACAATGCTTTCCTCGTGCATCGACCGGGGATAAAAATCTACAAGAAAGACTCGCGGCGCGACACATTGACTGCCAAAACGAATATGCTCATCAGAAAGATAATCGTTCCGGAGTTGAAAGTGATGTACGGAACGAGAAAGGGTTGCGCGGTGTAGCCCAACGAGTCGCGGGCGCGCCATCGTGCTCTGCATCCCAACTAAGTCAGGGCGTTCAGATATCGTTAAAAAAGGACGATAAAGTGGAGATATCGTGAACGCCAACAGAAATAGCGGTTCCTTCGAAAACGCCGATCCGTTGACTCTCGACTCTAAGATTAATTCCTACTAGCTTAGAGTTACGATAGCTAATTTAGCTCAACCGAAACGAACAATCGCGCACACTGGAGCGTCGGAGACCTCAAAAGCAAAAAAAGATTGTTCGACTCTCAGTATTAATTATCTTTTTCGGTTTCCAGACGAAATTTTTCAAAGGTGCCGATGAATTTTGCGATCTTTAAGAGGCACAGCGAGTAAACGATCGAGCGTTGCGAATAAGCCAAGTGTCCCGACCAAAGAGAAAACGAAAATGCTCGGTAAAGAATTAACCCCGTCGCCGATAACGTTGTAAACGTTTCGGTCGATAATCGTGTGACGCGACTCTCGCGCAAAAGCCGCGAAAGGCAGAGAATATTAACATTGTACATAGGAAAAAGTACTTACAATTTATACTTGACCAAAAGGTCGAGAGTATGGCGAAAAGAAAAGCATGTGTGTGTAAGAAATACAGCTAATTCGGCGGCGAGCGCCTCGAAATCGACTGTCTATAAAACTTTGCTCCTGCCGACAGCTGTATACATGTGTGTGCATGTTACAAGTATTATACATAATTATATATAAATATTTTTTGTAAAACGCTGAAAGTCCGCGACCCGATTGAAGGCGGAAAGAAATCCGAACAAAACTCTGACCCTCTACACTCGTTGGCATATTATATTTATCCCTCGTGCCATCATTCATTAAACGTAACAACAACAAGAAAAAAAGTACCGTTCTCCCGTGAGTTCCTCTGTAATAGACGAGATTAAGAGATAAAACAAGAATGCATTTTATCGAGGATTTTTCTCTGAAATTCAATTTTTTATTAAGGAGCAATCGACCGAATTCATGAAAGAGGCGTGTTTTATTTTGCTTATCGGTGAAAAAAGAATTGTATGAAAAATTTCATGCGTTTTATCGTTCGTAAAGATTGTGTGGAAAAACTCACACATCCGAAAGTAAAAAATTGTAGAAGAAGATACATTTATTTTCTACAGTTTGTATGACGTTTAGTTAAAAATAGAACGAGATATCAAAACAATCATGTGTTTTGACATTTTTGGAAGTCACTAAACAGGGTTTTTTCGTGAAATCGGTGCAACTCCCTTAAAATTGCATCTCTCGATACTGTGGAGATGCATTATATGATGAAATGTAAGTATAATATTAACTGTAATGATAATTATATAATGTGCCTTATCGCCTCCTGTTTGTGTGCGAAAGAGTACAGATATGCGCGAATTTCTCTGTGCCGCACACTTGCCAAATAGTATTTTTTTCTCTCGATATTTGGGTAGTGTGAATGACACCGAGACACGCGGGTCTTAATCATTGCCGATGATATAAAAGTATTACGATTATCGAGCTTGAACCTCGAAGTTTATGGTAACTGGCACATTTGATTTTCGCTCACAAAACGACGACGATGCGCGCTCTCGAACGATCTAGATCTAAAAAATGCAAAGAGATTGATGAAATTTCATCTATAGACCAAATACAACCATGTATTTATCGTTTCCGTCTCTCATTTCTTGCATTGTGGGCCGAATCATTGATTGTGCCACCGCGGCCAACTACACTGTCGAAAAGAAGAATTTAAAAAATTGTAAATATGAATAATACGTTGAGAATTATTTGACGTACCGTACATTCTCATCGGACACCTCCGAAGTACCGTACTAAAGAATGAATAAAGTTTCCATGAGTAAACAAAAAAATGTATATTTATTATACCCAAAACTCCTGAATTAGGTACACAGTAATTTATTCAATAAATTAACTAAAGAAAATGATTCGAAAATCCGAAATTTGTTACTTTTTATTTAAAAACTTTTCGTTTTATATTTTCAAGTATAAAATTATGAAGAGAATACTTTCGTGCTAAATAATAAACAACATTTGTAGAAAGGTTCATTAAATATACATAAGACGCTCGATTCAACTTCATCTCCTCGTTTACACTTTATTTAATTAAAATATACAGGTTTAAAAACGTGATCACACATTTGTCGAGTTAGCGTCCGCTTTAGTGGCCCCCGCTATCTATATCAACATCGCGAAGGATCGAATCTCGTACCCGAGACGCATAATATAATCCTTGCGTTATATATTTGTATCTGCTTCCTATTCAATCGGCGGATTAACTCGTGTATCTTAAAAAATACTTGGATCCTCGGGCGCTCGTAAAGCGTCTATTTCCTGAGTGTACATATATACGTATGTGTGAACAGACATATATGCATAGACTCAATCTAAACGCGCAGTCATAACTTTTCGCCCGCTTACAATTACTTCACATTTCTCTTGTTATTTATTATTTTCTTTTAATTCATTAAAATTTATACAGAAATAAACGCTATCGAGGTACTCTCGCGAGCAACGAGATATACATTATCGCGACGTTGTCCTCGCACCTAATATAGTATTTCTTCTTTATTATTTTCTTTCATTGAGAGCGACTTTTTCTTCGCGCTTATTATACTTTCACGCGACCCAGCTGGTAACTATCTTGTAGGCACGTGTCGTTATATACTTCCCATTTTATTTGTTTAATAGTAAATCCCGATTTTCTATTTCAAATATTTCCTCGCATTCAGTTAAGTAAATCCTTTCAGCTCGAGCATGATTCTCTCGCCTTAATCTTAACGATTCTTGTCCTGTTTATCCCCCCTCCCCCACGACAAAACTCTCACAACAAAAACCAGAGTCCGCTAAATTACATTTCCGTTTTCAGGGTTTCATTTTTTTGGAATCGACGAGCAATGTATGAATAGCAAATAACTCGGTATTGCAATAGAATTTGCAAAAATCGTTATTAACATTGTCGGCGTCTGAAAAAAAAAAAAAACGGTGGACGCAAGATAAATAAAATTTTAAACGTTGCGTAAACGTTACACTCGCGCCTTTGGACTCCGCTACGAAAATTTAACAAGCTATATATGGCTAAACGTGTTTTCCGCGATAGCTATGGATTAGAATTAAATTCATGTATTTTTCCATTTACGATCAGTGGAATACGCTGCATTCGACCTGGAAGACGTGTCGTCCGTGGCCGGAAGATCGGCGCGTTAAGCGCGCACGTTCACAGCCTCTTTTACTCGTTAATCCGAATATATCCGGCGACGGGCGCAGCGTGTTCGGCATTTTCGGGTCCGACGAAAAAGCGCACTACCTCACAAACGCTTTTTCAATAAAAACAAAGGCTTCCGGCTTCGATCTCGTAAGGAGGATGGAAGTAACGCGAATCAACGAGACGAAAAACCGAACGATCCATCGGCAAATAGAATTCGGAAGAATATGAAGCTCGAGGAAAGAGGATCGAAGAGTCTCGGAAGAGGCTAGTGAGAAACGGCGCGGAGCGTAGGCGGAAGATTTCCACCGACCGCAAGAATTTGGCTCGGCGATAATGAAAAGTCAGGTTAGCCAGACGTCAATTCCTTTAAAAAAATCCACCGTTTCGTTATTCACGCAATATTTAGAAACAATCCGACGAGGTATTCCAGCGATATTTTTATAATCTTAGAAATTACAAGCTATCGTACGGAAAATAAAGAAATTGAGCCTTTTTCATAATCTACTAAAATATAAATGAAGTTTTCGGCATTGAATGTACGTTTAAACGGGAATTAAAAAATCATAGCGAAGGAGATTTTCAAAGTATTGCGAGAAACATGATAAAAACGATGTTGTTTTCTTCTTCAAATTCGTCGGACTCGGAAAAAGATACTTAGAAAATTTGGATAACCACCGACTCAGAGGACGCGGAATCGTGAGGAGGAAATATGCCCCTTGGACGTTCATTGCGGCTGGAGGAATTTACGGCCTCACTTGCCGAGCCGCTTTAGCCTCGATCTTGTGCCGAGCGCCGATCGCGCGCTTGGATTGTACGGAGATTTCACGCGTTTTGTGATGCCGGATCCTGAGGATCCCGTGCTGGAGGGTGTGGAGCTTGTGCCGTTGCTTCCCGGGCTTTGTTTCTGCATTTTACTCGTCGAGAGGTTCGAGGACGACGACAATTTGCTGACTTTACCGGCGAGTTTCACTTTTGCCGGTAAGGAGAGCCTGTTTTGCTTCACGACACCGTATTGATGCGCTATTTGTGCAGGTACGGTGTGTCCGGTGATGTCGACGTTGCGAGAGCGCAGAGTTTTAACGGGCGTCGCGGCAAGAGTGTCGGATCTCAGCCAGCGCTGAAGATTCGGTGCGGGCGACGAATCCGTCGCTCCAATAACTCCGCCGACGGTGCGATTGAGCCTCGCGCGATCCCGATGCGCCGATTTGCTTTGATCCCAATCTCTGAGAGCAAAACTGCCTCTAAGTTGAATGCGATTCGAGCCGTTTATCGACGGCCTGCGGATCGTCTTAACGGGCGTCGCTTTTTTCTCGAGACTTCGTCTTTGGAAGGAATTCGGAGAGGGTAATTTCTCCTGCCCGTTTCCGGAGCATCCACTGGTCGTACTGCTGCAGGATCGCGAACTGCTTGCGCTTCGTTGCCTCGCCGAAGAGCCGGTTTCTTCAGGCCACCGGAGTCTGCTGTGTTGCTGCTGTTTTTCCTGATTCGCAGGGTCGTTCTCGTCTATAGGACCCGGACGATCTTCCGAACGAGTTCGCCGTTTCGCAATGGGTTCTTGGCTGCCGCAACTCGCCTCTTCCGCCGGTTCCGACGTCGAACTGTGCCTGCGTTTCGCGCCCACTATCGTCGTTCGGTTTCCCTTCGCTGAATTTTCATTACTCCGCGAATTAATCGTTTCTATGGTGCGATGCTCTCGGGATATTCCTAAATACGAGATTTCTCGCTTCGTTCTCGACCCCACTGCGCTAAAATACGTTTTTTGACGTTCCACGAGACAAGTCGTTGCGTTTACACTCTGACGACGTCTGACGGTCCGGGACTCTAAATGCGAGACCAGAGAACCGCCCTGAGACTGCCTGCGACGCGGAACGCTTGGGAGATCCGTTGGAGCTGATGAGTCTTGTTGATTTGCGCTGCGTTCGGATGCGAGAGGAGGAACCGTGCCAAACGCACTTCCGGCGCGTCTTAACCTCGGTCGACTTTTGAATTCTTCGTAGGAACCGCAAAAAGCGTTTTGGCGAATGAGACCAGTTGGGTTTTCCGTTGGAGTTTCGGTGTTTAAGGAATATTTCATCGGCGCCGGGGTTTCGCCGAATATAGTGCTTAAATCTGGCGTTATGTCTCTTGACAATTTCGAGCAGCTGTCTACTTCTGGTTCGTCGGTCTCTTTCGCGGGTTTTTCTTCCGCTGGAAGTTCGGATGGTGGAGCGATTTCGTTGTTTTCTTCTGCGTGCCTCTTTTCGATGGCCTCGACGGAAGCGTCGCTCGATGATATTTCCGCGACTTGAATACTTTCGCGACTCGTCGATGCCACGGCCTCTACTTGAGGAGTTTCGTCGGTTGGTTTTGTGTCCTCGCTTGGGAAATCGGAGTCGATCTTCGTCTGAGGAATCGTCGGCGGCTCGTGACGCAGATCCGAAGTGTCTGGATTTTTGTGAGTCGCGACGTCTTCGACGATCGGTAAGACTGTCGTTAATGGCCTCGCCGGACTTGAGATGGGCTCGACTGGTGCAGTAGGCGTAGGACACACTGAAGTTGTAGTTGGTGCGACGCTCTTAGGCGATGACATTCGCTCATTTTTGCGACTCATCAAAACCTTTTTAAAGAAAATGAAAAACAATGGTTCATTAATCGAAGTAGATTTTTTTCTACATTATTCGGACACTTTAACTGCCTCAATTCAAGGTTTTTCGAAGATTAGGAATTCTCTCTACATTTTTATTGAATGGAAAAAAAACGCATTTACACGTCAAGATTCAAAAAGTCATTTTTACAAGTCATTTTTTTACGATTTGGTGCGAAGTGCTTGATAAGTGCAAAAGAAATTTTGCTTTTCTCATTTTTTAAAACTATCGTTATCAATCTTCAGTTAAAACCAATTTACACTTACACTGTACATTTCATTTTTCTACAGTCATGAGTGCCTTTTTGTAAATATATTCTGTGTATTTGCGAAGAATAGATGCGAAATAAGTATCTTTTGTTGCGTAAATTCGACCGATTTTTAACTGAATTTTTGTAAAATACAAAATAAAGACTCACCTCGCTACGAGACGGTCCTGGCGGATCCAACATGAGAGTAACGACGCTCGTATTGTCGGCCCGTAATCTCGTTGATGACCACCTTTCGAGCGCTCTGTCTACGAGACTCTTTGAGGGATTTATCCACATCTGAATATCGGTTTGCTGAAGAAGCGGTAAAACATTATTTTCAAGGTCAAGCGCGAGTTGAGCGTATCAGAAAATCGCCCATCAAAACTTCACATTTTTTAAAAATTCAGTTATTTTTGAGAATTTTCCTTACCCCGTTGCCTGTTTGTTGTGATGCTATTAGATGTTTTTCGTTGTGCCGTTCAGCAGCCTGAACTATAGCTACCGCTGCCTGTGGTGTCAGCATATTCCACAAACCGTCGGTTCCGAATATCAGGCAACGATGCGATTTTACGTCCACCGTAACGACTTTAACGTCCGGCTCTGGAGACACGACAAATGTGTCTAGCTCGGAATTGTAACTCCACAGATCACCTGAAACATTTTCCATAAATAAGTATTCAAAAACTGTGCATTCCTGACGTTTAGGTGAATTTTTTACAGTTCCTTATTTCCATATATGATTTGCTTTATATATGCTTTAGATATGCTTCACGTATCCATTATTACCAATAAATTCAATAGGAACATCAGGTCGGTAAAAATACGATAACAATGTAGACGAAACTAAAGATATTACAGATACTAAGTAACACCAATGAGTTACAGATTTAAGAAAAATCGGTTTTAGGGTTTCATAAAACTTTTTCGCCATGTATTGGAGAATAACTCGAATGATTTTTTGTAAGGCACGTTGAAAACTTTTAAAAATCGTGTTGTAACGATTTTCCAAAAGTTTTTTACTTAAGGGTAAAAAGAATCGCTTGTAAATCACATTTTAAAAAACCAACTGATCCGGTCATACTACAAAAAAAGAAATCTACCAGAAATTTCTTAAAACATATCAATATATGTATGAATAAATTTGAATTGTTATTATTACTATATAAAATCAATATTTTTAATATCTTCAATATAATTTGCATTACAAAAATAGTTGACTACCAGCAAATATCACAAATTCTGATAGAATCAATCTTTTAAATAGCAACAAATACACAAATACATTCTTAGATTACGTTTTATGAGATTTTAAAAGACAAGGATCTCACCGAGTGATCTGGCGACTGCCAAAAATGGAATTTCATCAATATGAGTAGATCTCCGAACCGGTCCCTTGTGTCCTATCCTGGGCCTATTCCAAACGACCCTAGGTACTCCAGATTTGCTAACGACCTTCCCCCCGGACTCCTGAATCCTCATCATCTCCGGCCCCGACTCTGGTTTGTGATCCTTGGTAAGAGCCTTGGCTTTCCACTGTGGATCGCCTTCTTCCTGGTACCCCAAAATAATCCCAGAGTCCCCGACATGTCCGATGTAGATTTTCCCCTTGCGAATGAACGCGACACTGGCGGTGGTTCCTGCGGTGGACGGTAATCCTGAAGCGGTTCTGGGCCATTTTTCTGGTGAATCATAACAAAACCAATTATCCACCGGATTCAACGACTCCACAGATTCTGCATAATAAATTTTTCCAACCTTATAAGAAAAACCCATTATAAAAACGTACCAAAAATCCCTTACAACCCCACAAACCCATTTTCCCTCTGAACAAAAAAACCCCTTAAAATTGCCGTTCCTCGCTCACTCAAAAACCCGATAGATTTTAGGTTAGATTCTCCGGTTACATAACCTAAATAGTCTGCCGATGGTGGGGGGAAAATACGCGGGAGGGTCACTGATTCACTTGAGCAGCATCAGTTTTCGACTTAGTCTCTGCGTTACTCTCAAGTGACTTCGAAGGAGCTCCCGCACGTTCGAATCTCCCCAAAGAGAAGAAAACAAAACCGAAAAACCCGCGACTTATGAAAGAAAACTCGAAAAACTCAGAAACTAACTCACCGAGCTCGCGCCACATAGCGTAGTGCGTATTAACGTAACCGTCTCTGATGGCCCGAAGGACGTCCTCGTCCTTGTCGCTCCAAAAGTTCCGTTGCTTAACAATAATATCCATGAGATGTTCCTTGGCGAAGGTCGCGGCCTCGCCGCCTCCGTGACCGTCGAATATCCCGAAAAAAGCGTACTCGAGATCCTTGTCGTCGGATGTCTGTTGGTATGCCACGCTGAACATGTCCTCCATGTACTTTCGACCGCCCTGATTGCAGTGGCCGGTCACCCGGAGGTTTACCTTGATGCTCAACGGCATTGTCGGACCCTGAGAGTCTCGACCTCGTCGAGACAACAATAACGACGTCGGCGCAACGTTTTTCTTATTTTCTTTTCTCTTTCTATCAATTCTTGTTCTGTTGTTTTCGACACTTATTACTATTCGTTATAATATAATAGACCACAGAACTGGCACAAAACACTCGCTGCTTCCGCAGCGCGATCTCCGTTCACCAGATATACAATAAAGTAGCTGTTGGCTCTCGGCGTTGTAGCTTCGTTGGCTCTCGGAGAGCGGAAGCCTACCATTTACCGCTGTACGTCCTAACAGCTCGCAGCAGTACTTCTACCGTGCGACTCGAGAGCCTGGCACACTCACACTACTCACCAACGCGTTTCCCCGACGTTGGCTTTGGGTTCTCGTTCGGTGGTGGGGCGAAAACCGGGTCTCTCCCCTCGCCTCTTTCTGCGCTCGCGCGCTCTCTCTCTCTCTCTCTCTTTCTCGGGCCGCGCGAGTTGCGTGGTTGTCGCACTCTTCCACGGGAGTATTTTCTGTCTTACAATTATGTCTTTCTCACTTTGGTATTCGCAGCGGTGAGTTCCGAGACTGAGACGAGTGGGTATTCCACGGCGCTGCTATGCTTCGGTAACATTCGGCAATGGCCAGCGATGGAAACAAGTCGCGCGAGAGGTGCTAAGCCGCGCTCGTTCTGTCCTGGCTCTCTGGTGTAGCTTGACAAAGGCTCCGCCCTCTCGCTCTCTCTCTCTCTGTCTTTCCGTCTCCCGCGCAGAGAATCAGCTCGACATATTGCCGTGTCGCTGAATATTCTTCTCTCTCTCTCGCTCTTTCCACGACTTATCTAATCTTCCCTCTCACTTTCTCTTGTGTATTCCGATTTCCCCTCTCTCTCTCTCTCTCTCTCGCTCGCTCGTTCTCTTTTTCTCCTACGTTTTATCGTGTTCCCTTTCTTCCTCTTTTACTCCTACTTATCTCTCTGTCCCTCTCTCTCTTGCTCTTTCTACAACATCTCACTCTCCTTCTCTTTTCCTCCTGTGTATTCCGATCGCCCTGTCTTTTTTCTCCTACGTTTTGTCCTGTATCCTCCTCTCTCTTTTTCTCATACTTAACTCGTGCCCTCTGTTCCTCTCTCTCTCTCGGTCTTGCTACACTCATCTCATCTTTCCTCTCTTTTTATCCTGCGTATTCCATTTTCCCCTCGCTTTCGTCCTCGCCCTCTCTTTTTCTCCCACGTATTTTCGTGCGGCTTATCTTACTCTGTCGCTCGCGCGGCGAGCGACGAGCCACGGAAAACTTTTGCCCTCTCTTCACCGCCTGCGAAGGCTCTCGATTCCCCTTTGTGCGTCTCTGCCCCTGGCCCACGATTCCGGCGATCGCTCGTCGGTCGCTTCGTTGTCGGACCCAGACGGTGCAGACCTCGACTCGCTGGCTCGGCTATTCGTGCCGCGCAACTTGACGCACGCAGTGCATCGTTGCCACGTTTCAATTCGATCCCACCTAAAAGACAATCCCTCGTGGTGTGGTTTTTGTGTGTCGGGAGAGAGGAGACCAATCTCGAATATCGAATAGACACCGCGGTTCGATTCGAATCCCTAGCCACATCGATCCTACCTTTCGTAATATGCACACAGGCGCACACGCTTAACGTTCGAGGATTATCGCACGTTTCGGAAGCGAGTCTGGTGGGAGCGATGATAAATAAAAGAGTCGGAGGTGGTAATTGTTGATTGCAGGAAAACATTGAATGCTAACGAATTAATAATGGGAACAGCGGAAGGGGTAATTGCGTTCCTTTGATTGCGTTGGGCTCGTTAGGAGAACTTCGTTGTAAAATCTTGGGAAGGATTCAATGATTCAAGAGCCTATTTATATTACAGATGGGCAAACGTGGAAAAACTAATGAATGAATTCTACTGTTTTATTCCAATGCGATTGTCGCACGCGTTTTTCAAGATCCCCAGGATAAAAAAAAAACGGGGCTTAGTTATATCGTTTTTCGAAGAACATGAAGAGGTCTCTACGATGCACGTGTCCGTAGTTCGGAACCTCGGGGAGATGCCGCGACGAGAACCGGCAACGTCGCCTTCACCGTTCGAAATAGCACAGGCCAACATACGTCCAACTTTCGCCGCGCATCGAACACAAAACGGTATTAAAATCATACTGGTTTGTGGCGCGTGGTTTTTATGTTATTCAGCTGGTACGACGAGAGAAATAGCGCCACTTTTGACAGGGGAAACTGACTTGTCAGATTTTTTCGTAATTATTGACAGGAAATTTCGCCGCAGCTGGAATATCGCTTATTATTGTTTTGAGTTCGGAGCGATACGTGTCTCGGGTTGCATCATTACTCGACAAGATGGCAGCCGTGACGAATATTTCCTCACGTTGAGCCAGCAAATCGATTTATGCGCCAAGATACGAAGCCGTGACGTTGGTCGGATTGAAAATGATTATGCGATTGAACTGCTGGAAATGTCACGAAAAAAAATCGAAATTCAATGAAATTGCAGGATCGTCGAGTGAGGAATTCTCGTTTTGTCGACGTGACGAGGCGCACGAGGCTCTAGGCATTTCTTATTCTCAGCCGACACGTTTGTGCACGTTCAGACTCGTCGAGTACAGTCTAGCTGACGCATCGACGTTGCTGCATGGTAAATGGCTGCGTGGACGACGATCGACCAACTGCGGATAGGACGAGGGGCCGTTTTGAAAAAAAAAAAAAAATTCACGAAACGTATGAAAATTAATCTTATCTATTCGCGTTTAAAGCTCGAACGACTAGCGATAGGCGTTACTCAGAATTCGGCTATACGCGTAAACAAACAATTACGTGCAATAATAAAACATTCAACCGTATGGAAAATTTATAATCGGAACCAATATTCTCGAGCGCAAGTTGGACGCTGGCGCCATCTGGCATACGCGTTGCCATGCGAAGCTACGTTATCTTGAGAATGATGTTGCTGCACTCTTCTGCGTCGTGGCAAATGCAATTACCGTCCAGACGATTATTTGGACACGCTCATGACGTTTGCATCAGTCTGTCTCTAGAGGGTGTGCCTTCGGATCCACAGTCGAATTTAGGTATTGAAATCTCTGGTATTATTGATTATTTATCGACTATTGGCGGTATGTTTTTATGTTGACGGAATTTTGGCCGAGCTAGAAATTCGTCGATTGCGACGCTTGATTAATCTATTTGATTAATCGCAGCCAAGGTCGATATTTGTAAGGATTCAAATTAGCGAACCTTGAACGTTGGGAGGTTTGGTTGAAAAAGTATGTTTGTAAATGAAACGTGTGTTGCACATCCTAGTATATTTTAAATCATCAGGTTGTAACAGTTCGCAATTTCTTCCAAAATGAATTGGTACTTGGGATGTTTGCAGGTTGAAAACAGCTTTTTGTCACACTGCAGATAATTTTTTTAACACAAATTTTGAGCTTGGATTGGGCAGGAAGGTGGTATTATTGCACATTACTTTATTGGATTAAAAAGATCAGCCTCATCGACATTATCTTAGACTGAATTTATTTGAACACATCAAAGTCGTTTTTCAAAATGAAAATATAAACATCTGTTCAATTTTAACGGATTGGCAACTGAAAAATTCCGCTCGATGTGGCGATCGCAGCGCCACATAAATGTGCAAGGCCACTGCGACTCCATCTGTCGGCGATAATAGTCACTGCGATTAATACTGTTTGCAAAAAAAACTGTTTGGTGACGCCACCGTTAGAGCTTTGTAACGAATTCTGATACGCGACCCGCTATTATCATCATCATGGAGGCTAGAGGTACCTCTAGCCTCCATGCTCGCGAGTTTCGGAAACGAGCAGTCGCGCGAGTCGGTTAATTTTAATACGCGTTTCCTAAGTTTGTTGAGTCGTTTTACATTTTAAAAAAGACCTTTATCCGGGAAATCGATCGTGATTGAGAGAACTGCTTCACACGTTCTTTTGTTAGAGACGGAACGCTGATCGGTCGGTTCATTATCGACGGAGTACATTCCCGTCGTTAACTAATTTGTGTCACTGACCGAGCAAATCATCACCTTAAGGATCACGAGTAAATTTCGGAGCAATTTCATTAATTGTTCGGATGTCGTTTATTTATTCTGATTAATTTGTTTGTTCTTTCGCTTACTAACCATAAAAATTCATTGCCTATTTCTTGGATCATTTTTTTCAGGAGATAACGGCTCCAATCTTTGGCGATGCTGTATCAATGGGTTTTTACAATCTGCTTTCACAAGAGCAGAGTGGCGCAGTGGAAGCGTGCTGGGCCCATAACCCAGAGGTCCGTGGATCGAAACCACGCTCTGCTATGTCTTAAAGGTGTCATATATGACATTCTTTGGCAATTTCTTTTTTTTTTCATTGGAAATAGACAATTGCAAAATGAATGCGTATTTCCAAATTCACAATTTCCAGGTAATTATTAAATCTACTTGTTTCGAGACGCTACCGTATTTCTTAATAGCCCGTTCGTCCTTATTTCCACTCTGCTGGGCTCCAAAAGATTAAATAAATTGAATTGCGGTAAACATGTATTTCGTAATATTTTATTCGATTGCCTAAAATTGTTACAAACATTAAAGTTGCTGCGCGGGAAGATACAAAAATAACGGTATCAGCTCTATCAGGTCTCCACTTCTCGTAGCTCAAATGAACAATCGGTCATGATCGAACCGGGTCACTTTACATAACAAAAAATTCTGATTTCATCGAAGCCATTGTACTTTAAGACTGAAGGGTGTGGTGGGTGGTAAAAGAAGCCGCCCAACGTGGGGCTCGAACCCACGACCCTGAGATTAAGAGTCTCATGCTCTACCGACTGAGCTAGCCGGGCACTTGGGTTGGCAAATAAACATGTCTATTATCGCCTTTTTATTTAGTAATTTAACTACGTGAGTCAAAAATGAAATTCGCCCAACGTGGGGCTCGAACCCACGACCCTGAGATTAAGAGTCTCATGCTCTACCGACTGAGCTAGCCGGGCTAATTGGGGTGGGGAACAACATTGTCTATGATTTTTTTACAAAATCATTGAATTGGGCTAGCAAAGAATTGGATCTTTGAATTTGTACAAAAACCATTCAACTGCGTAAGTTGAAAAAGAAGATCACTCAACGTGCGTGTCGAATTCATCGGTAGGAGATTCGGAATCTCTAATGACTGAACTAGCCGAGTTAATTGGAGCGGTACGGAGTTTTTTCTGTGATTCTGTAAAAAATCATTGAATTCCATGAATCACAAAAGAAGGTCGCCCAACGTGGGGCTCGAACCCACGACCCTGAGATTAAGAGTCTCATGCTCTACCGACTGAGCTAGCCGGGCTAATGAAGGGGTGAAATAATTGGGTCTGTGATTTTTCTATGATCCTGAAAAAATCATTGGATTACTCAAATCACAAAAGAAGGTCGCCCAACGTGGGGCTCGAACCCACGACCCTGAGATTAAGAGTCTCATGCTCTACCGACTGAGCTAGCCGGGCCAATTAAGGGATGACATAATTAGATCTGTGATTTTTCTATGATCCTGTAAAAAATCATTGGATTACTCAAGTCACAAAAGAAGGTCGCCCAACGTGGGGCTCGAACCCACGACCCTGAGATTAAGAGTCTCATGCTCTACCGACTGAGCTAGCCGGGCTAATTGGGATGGCGAAGATTTTTATCTATGATCTTTTTAAGTTTTCGGTCAACTGCGTGAGCAGCTAAAAGAAAACCGCCCAACGTGGGGCTCGAACCCACGACCCTGAGATTAAGAGTCTCATGCTCTACCGACTGAGCTAGCCGGGCACTTGTTGAGGGCTACGATAGAAATCAATGGTCTCACATCCGTACCAAAGCGTAGGACGAATCGTTAATCGTTGGTCAATGTTAATTAACTAATTCGAGATAAATTGAACAATTCGGTGTTACGTCGCTAGCTGAATAAATTAACTTACATTAAGACAATAATATCGTGCAGATAAATGCACGCGTTATTTTTAGCTTTCAAACGTAAAATCTCACAACGGCAATGAAGCTAAGTGCCAAGATTTTCCCGGAATTAAAGGAGGCAAAGTCAGTGGTTCCGCTTGTAGATTTCTCCGCCTTAGTTTTCTCCTCTTTCAACCAGGTTTTCACAACATCTCTGCCACTGTGAGGACAATTGTAATTAGTGTAATTGATACCGCGGACCATAAGATACTCTTGAAGTTCTTCCCAGCATCTCCACGAGAGCTGTCGATTGTTTCTTCCGAATTCGACAGTAGAAAGACGCGGTATCCCCGTTAAGCAACTAGTGTATATGCAACGGAAAGCGTTGCCCTCGAAGTTTAGATACTCGAGCCTATTGAGTCCGACGAAAGAATCTATTTCGATATCGGACAACTCATTGTCGCTTACATCGATCCAAATTATATTCTTCGTATCGGTGAACCAACCGTTTCTAATGGTGGTAAATCGATTGTGTCGTAGAGTCAGTCTTTCGAGCCTCGTAAGACCCGCAAAAGCCCGGCGATCTATATTGGTGAGAGTACAATTAATCATTACGAGATCAGTGAGATTTTCAAATCTACTGAAAATCATTGCCGGTAAATTCGGTATGTAACTGTCCCTGATTTCTATTTTTGTAATGTAACTCGGGATGTGTTGAAGTATTAAGATATCGCCATCGGCGCAATTGTACCACGGTCCCCCATCAATATCGCCTCGACTCCTGATGCAAGTCCCAGTCGGTGGTCCAGTTGGCATTGTTGGTGTAATGGCAGTGGTTTGGGGAGGAGGATAAGTGCTCGGCGGAGTGGGCCTCGTTGCTGGTCGTGTCGGTGTCACCGGCCGAGTTGGGCTGTGGAAACGGTAAACCGTTTTAGTAAAACGTAGTTAAGACGATAAAAAGATTGTAAGAGCTCTACGTGCGCCGGACTAGAAAGCTAAAGCTATATTAAAAATATATCGTCTGACCTGATCTCAATAAATATTATTTTCTGAGTGTTGGAGAAAACATCTGATTAGCTTGTGATCGAGTGATGGGGAAGTCTAATTAGCTATCAATTTAATGGTGGGAGAAATTTCTAATTGGTTGTTCGTCGAGTAGTGGGGAAAATTTCCAATTAGCTGTTGGTCGCGTGGTGGGGGAAATGTCTAATTGGTTGTTGGTTGAGTGGTGGGGGAAATGTCCAATTAGCTGTTGGTCGCGTGGTGGGGAAAATATCTAATTGGTTGTTGGTTGAGTAGTGGGGGAAATCTCTAATTGTTGGTCGCGTGGTGGGGGAAATGTCTAATTGGTTGTTGGTTGAGTGGTGGGGGAAATTTCTAATTGTTGGTCGAGTAGTGGGGGAAATGTCCAATTAGCAGTTTGACAAGTGGTGGGAAAAGTCGTTAATTACTCTTCCCATTCGCAAGCAAAGGGGCGTGGACATACACCCTACTGATTTTGGGGGCAAGGTGGGGATAAACAGACAAACGACTTTCGAAAATATATACGAGATAAAAATGTCACACGAGCAACAAAGATTAAAATGAAGGAAAAAATTCAATCATACATATGCAGTGTGAGCAATATTATATGTCTATAAAATGAAATAATTATAAAATGAAAATAAGTAACAATAAAAACTTTAAGGATGTAGTACCCAATGCTAAAATTGTTTACAATTACCTGGTTGGGTGTGTACCGCGAGGATCATAATCACATCCCCAGCCGCCTTCACTGCTTTGGAGGAGGACATCAGGGTTGCAGTTGCACCTGATTCGTTTTTGCTTCATGATTTCCACGAGCTTTCTGGCGCATAAGCACGTCCATGGATTTCCCGTGACCTCCATTTCACGGAGGTTTTGGAGGGCTTCGATATGCTCGGAACCAATGCAATTCATCTTATTGTCGGAAACATCCAGTCTTATAAGATGTGGCAGTTTGTCGAATACGCCGTTTTCGATTCTCATTATTCGATTGCGCGCTAGATCGAGCGTCCGCAGATTAGTCATCTGCTCGAACCACATAGACTCTACGACCTCGAGATAGTTTCCACGAATAACGAGACTATCGAGCCACCAGAGGCCATAAAACGCGCAACTCTCTATCCTCTGAATTGAACACTCGCGAAATTCGAGATGTCTCAGATGAGGGCCGAATTTGCTGAAGGCATTGTTATTAATCTCGGATATTACCGAATTTGAGAATTTTATCGTCTCGACATTGGCAGGAACATTGACTAGGTCCGATATCGACGCTCTCGTGCAGATGCAAGTTGGCGCTTGACCGGATCTGCTGATTATGCGGCAGCCTCCAATATGCGGTGGTCTCGTTCGCGGGGTGTATATTATTCTTGGGGTAGTAGTTGTCGGTGGCAACGTCGGTGGCCAGGTTGGTGGCAATGTTGGTCTTTGAACAGGTGGCCAATGTGTTTTCGAAGCCCAGCTCCAACGTATTGTTCCCGTCCTGGTTGAGTTCCATGTAAACTGAACAGTTATAAGCAATGATAATTCATGAATAGAAAATATAACATTCTATTTCGTAATAAAACATCGTAGTTTTTGAGTGCTCTGATTGTTGTAGTGAATAGAAAATGAATAACAGATCAGTATCATTGTTTGGATTTTTTAAATAAAAAAATTATTTTTTACATAGGGGACATTCCCCGGAAAATCGGACAGTTTGATTTTTTTTTCGTAATTTTTGGATGTGTGTTAGTGTCTATCATAAAACTTCTTCGGGTAAGTTTTGAGATTTTTTTCAACGTTTCAACAATTCAACTGTTTTTTTCAAAACGTTTGTCTTTTCATGTACTCTCCAAAAAAACAACCAATTTTTTTCGATTCATGAAAGTTGAAGATCTGTATAATATTCGGATAATTTTCAAAAATCGAAAAAAATAGTTGCCATGAAGTGCCCACAATCGGAGCGGGTTTAAAAGTTGCACAAAATATAGCAGTTTATTATTTTTTAAATGTCATGAAAATTAAGATATGCATGATTTAAGGAAATAACATAGAAAAAATTTTCAAAAAATGTTGTAATTACATGAAAAGAAAAACATTTAAAAAAAATTTTTTTAAACGTTGAATTTCGACCATGAAGTTATAAGCGAAAAGCCGAAATAGAGGAACTTTTGAACTGGTGATCAAAAAATCTCACAATTTACCTGAACGAGTTTTATGGTGGATACTAACACATATCTAAAAATTGCGAAAATAAAATTTGAAATACAAAGCAAAATGGCGACTGCATAGGAACAAAACAGAGACGAAAAAGATGGCCGAAAAATGTTACCCTGTAATGTTTCTCTTCGAACGTGGGCGGGCGATCCTCGCACGCTCTCGAGCTGCTGCTGAATCCGATGTTCATTCTCGTCAAATATCTCTCCAAGTCCATTCTGCACCCGCAGATCCACGGATTTCCGGTGATTTCCATTCTCTCGAGTGTCACGAGGCCCCGAAGATAATCTTCGTGTAGGCAAGACAGTCGATTTTCGCTGATATCGAGAGTCTTCAATTCCCTGAGATGTACGAGCGCGTGTTTCTCGAAGCTCTCGATGGAATTGCGTCGAAGAATGAGTTGGTTTAGCCTGCCGAGGTCCCTGAACCAATCGTGTCGGATGGTCGTAAGTCCATTTCCGACTAAAATCAGTCTCTCGAGTTTGTGAAGACCAGCGAAGGCTTCTCTCTCGATTTCGCGAATCCCGCAATTATCCATTTCGATGCTCCTCAGGGTATTGCCAAACCGGAAGAACGCGTAGCGCGGTATCGTTTCTATGTGAACGTCGAGGATTTGTATCCAAGAAGTTTCGTCGGGCAGCCTGTCGAGCATGGAAATGCCCATGGCCGAGCTTTCCCTCCATTCAAATCGTCCATGTTGATGTTTGACGATTTGCGTAAAATTGGCTTGAGGTGCCGGAAGCGCGGGATAGAATATTGGGTCGAGAGGCGTCATGCAGTCGTAAACTTCCGCCGGGCAGACTCTCAACGTGACGTTGTCCGGCATCAGGCATGTCTCTTCAGGTCCGTGAAGGATCCTCCGACTGTCGAAGAATCTACTCAAGGAATATTTACAGTCGCAGAGCCAAGGATTTCTGCCGATCTGAACCGTCTTCAGGTTCTCCAAAGCGTGAAGAGCGTGAATGGGTAGACAGTCCAAGTCGTTGTTCCTCAGGCTGAGCGCCTCCAGGCGTCGCAAGTTGTGAAAGACTTCGGGTTCGATGTAAACGAGCCCAGCGCCATCTAGCGTGAGTCTCCTGAGGCTTTGCAAATGGCGGAAAAGGGACGCCCGGGCGATTCCTATTTGCGTGTTTGACATGAGGAGCCACTCGAGATGGTCCAGTCCGCGAAAAGCGTCGGGACTTAAGTCCCGAAGATCGCAATTGTAGAACGAGAGACGCCGAAGATTCGGAAAACGTGCGAAAGCGTCGGGCGGTAAGTTGTGAATATGCGAAACCGTGAACTCTATCCACTCGGCTTCGTTCGGCACTTCGTAAACATCGGCGAAATCGCCCTGTACACAAGCGTAAGCGATCCAGGATCGTCTTTCGCCCTCTAACGGCGCCCGACTGCACTTCGCTTGAACCTCGACGACCCCGCTGATCAATAAGGCCAGCAGGCCAACTATAATACTATTTCTTCCTCCCATATTGATAATTCGATGAAAATAACTCGCGCGATACTCTCGTATCGCTGTCCCTCGATAAACTGAATCAATTTTCTATCGATCCATATAAACCGGTCACGCGCACTCTAGCGGCCAAGGAGACGGACAATGTTGCAGTCTTATAACGCCGATCGAAACACTCATTGCGCGAGCCTCCTTCCCCGAAGTCCTCGCAGCTATTAGCGAAGAGATTATCGCCAGCTATGGCTCTCTTGTGCAGCAGCGCAGCTGCAACGCTCTCGTATCGCGTAACTTTGATCGCGATCCACCTACTCCCTGTATTTATGTCTATATATATATATATATACACACACAAATATATATATATATGGATGTTTGTAGCTTGCACTTGTGCAACGCGCCTTGTACCGAATTAGCTGTTACAGTCAAGGCCGTTTCTCTCGATCTTCTCTGGATTTCTATCCGGCTATAAGTTCTCGGTTTGTTTATATTCACTGTCACAGCGGCACGTGAATCTCTGCACTTGGCACAGAAATCGTAATAATCCAACGTTCACGAGAGGCGGTATAATCCTCCACTAACTTTGATATCCCCATAAACAAGCTCCTTCGAAATTTATGTTATTCCATGATTTATTTTTATTCCGTATTGTACATATTTCTTTTTTTTTTTCGAATCTAGCACTGCGGGCGAATCGTAAATAATGGAGGAGAACACTGACGCTGAGAAAGAAGCGCGCGCTCGTGGAAAACGCGCATAGCGTGCGAGGCGACCGACGATTATTTAAGGGAAGAAGTGGATGGACGAAACTGTCAAAAGGAGAGGCGAGCGATCGACTGACCATTCGCCAGTTTGCCACCGCTATTATATAAGTGCGTAAGGACAAGGTCAGACTTATCCCGCCACGAAGAGAGACGCTCTATATTTAGAAGTGCCACCAGGCCACACGATTCTCGGATGTGTGTTCGGCAAGCATTACACGGTTGCGCTAGATGCTCTTGGCAAAACAACTTTTGACGAAGCGGTGTGAGTCTGTCCGAACTCTACCTCAACGTGGAAATAAATTGAGCTTACCGCGCGGTGCTTATATCGCAGCGCAACGAGGCTTGCGCGCGTTACGGCGCTTTGATGAAGTCGCATTGCGTTCACCTATGCGAGACATAAACGAGGGCGTGGGAGATTTCTGTATATATATATGTATATAGTTTGTTGCTGTCTATCATTATTGAATAGATCGGTAAAACGCGATGAATACCAATGTCGATAGTGAGCCCTGATGCATGCATTCGGAGAAGTTGCGATGCTGGAGGCTGCAACGGTTTTCAATGCCGAATATATTATCATGAGAGTCACGCTTCGTGCTGTAGGGCATCACAGACTGTATGCTTATTACCAATGCGCCTGTTGTATGTAGAGACTGCGTATTATACATTTATCCAATTAACCGAGAAACTCATTGTCCGCTTGATGCTGTCACTGCCGGAATGAATAAGTGGGCTTCAACGATCTTTTTCAATGTGATGTCGTAAATTTAATGTCGTCGCATCCTGCAATATGATTCGTATATAGCTTTGCATTTATTTATCGGCGCAACGCTAGGCGGACCCGAGGATGTGGGGAAAAGGGGATTCAATAGGCTTTTAAATTACGTTTGAGATGGTGAGCAGAGAAAGGTTTGTGGGACACTCTGATAATTATCGGGGGCAGGGGTAATATTGAGTTAAAATTGATAACGTCGATAATAGCCCTTTGAAATTTGTTTTTTAAGAGATATTTATCCTTTCGCTTTTAATTGTCTTCTTAAGTCGAGAATTTTATTATAGAAAATATTAATGTAACTGTGAAATCTGTGATTTTAGAAATCACAGATTTCACTTCCGGGTAGAAAGACCTCCACATTTTTTTCTCCATTGCGTCAACAATTAAAGTTTCGTTATTCGTCATCGCTAGCTAGAATCGAATACATTGTTCCATCGATGGATTATTTTTCACGCCCACTTTCGTTGGAAATTCCTATCACGCACCTTTTTGTCAAATCTCCAAATTCCTGAAAAAAAAAAAAATCCATCTACCAAAATATAAATATTTATCGTCATAAATAGCACGTGTAAACATCGAATAGGAAAACCCATCTCCAAACTCCTAAAACAAAAAAAATTTCATCTACCAAAATATAAACATGTATTGTCATAAATAGCACGTGTAAACATCGAATAGGAAAACCCATCGTGACTATCGCCCAGAACAATTATCAATTTCGACACCGCTCGCTTACGTTCGGCGGGAGTTCCTATCACTCCCCACCTTCCCAATCGCCCAAAAGTCTAAAAAAAAATCTTCTACCAAAATATAAATATTTACTGTCATAAATAGCACGTGTAAACATCTCATACAAAAACCTATCTTGAGAGTTGCCCAGGACAGTTACCATTTTCGACACTGCTTTTTACTCGCCCACTTTCGTTGGAAATTCCTATCACTCACCGATCTCCCAAAACTCGAGAAAAAAACGTGCCATCTACCAAAATATAAATATTTATTGTCATAGACAACACGTGTAAACATCACATAGAAAAACCCATCTTGAGTGTTGCCCAGGACAATTACCATTTTCGACACTGTTTTTTCCTCGCCCACTTTCATTGGAAATTCCTATCACTCACCTAATCTCGCAAAAGTCTGAAAAAAATCTGTTTCATCTACCGCAATACGAATATTTATTATCACAAACAGCACGTGTAAGCGTGACATAGGAAAAGCCGTGGCGAGGGTCGCCGAGGACAGTTATCAAGTTGAGAACGCGCGCGCACGTGACGTAACTCGAAGGTTCGAAACCTACGCGCGGACGCGCGCGCACTCTTATCCTGAGCCGACGACGCGAGACACCCTAGCAACTCTCGAAGTAGTTGTATTACTGATGTCTTGTAGCAAACGCGTACAGTGGCGCAGAGCTGCTTCTGCAGCATACATGTATGCATCCACGGGCTGCTGCACGTTGTATTCTGCAGCGCGTCCAGCTCGTAATCGCGTATAGTGAATGTCACAACATTAACGCGACAAACGTGTGACATAAACCGAAATAAATAAGGCTCACATGCATAATAACGTATCCCGCAATCGTTTCCGCGTGTAAATGGATTGTCAGCGACTGTATGGGCCGTTTTTGTCTATGCATAAATCGCGGAATATTAATAAGTCGAGTGGCGGGTGACGACTGCACGGGCAACGTGAAGAAAGTAGAGAACACGTTGTTATTAAAGCCCCAGCTAAAAATAGAGCGACGACAGGCATTACGAGAAGTGTCGGGAGTGCAACATTCGAAGTGACGCGAGTGTATTATAGTTAGCAGCTCTATCAATGTATTAATAATCATGGGAGGTCCGATGATCGCGCACTGACGTCAACAATCCGAACACTACCTCTTGGCAATTGGCATATTAATTTTTTCTTTTGACAATGCGTTTATTGTCACGAGTGAAAAACGTTTTCGCGGCGAAGAACTCGCCAAGGTCGACGCGGGACATTCTAGGAAACGAACAGTGACGACTAGCAACATGTCAAGTGGGTAGGATTTTATACGATTGTACATAAATCGGAAACAGAGAGTGAAAATTCTAATATAGAGATATATATTTTTTTTTCTAAAAGTTAAAGATTGTACGGAGGACTGAAAAAAGAATTTTGCATGCAACTTCATATAGATTTGTGTACAGGAAATTTCGAACAAATGCTCGCATACCGAAATGTACAAAGATAATTATTTGCATGACTGTTAACGTATTTGGATAGAGGATAAAAAAAAAGAAACATTTTCGTCATTTTGGGAATTTTAAACCACTATTGTTTCGGAAAATAGAACACACTTTTCAATTATTTTCATTAATTTGTCAATTTTTAATAATAATTTTCATGCAATTTCACTGCATTTTTATAGTATTTATTTTTTAAGTTCATCTTTTCACGAATAAACTACAGATATTTGTCGCAAAATACTATAACTAGTTAACAAAAATTTATATATAATCTGTGAAAAATATTTAAAATGCAATGAAATATTTTCTATAAAAAGTTTAGGTTCTCCCAAAATAATTGTAGGTACTTTTTCATGGAAAATTGAAAAACGTTGTTTATATCTCTCCATTTTATGACTAAAAAAAAATTGTACTTGGATGATTGTACGCGGAGAAAAATGTTGAGTTATTTTTTAAGTGGATAAGTATAGTGGAAACGCTCGCCAAGTCTTTAGTATTCTATGAGCAATACATTTTAATATCCTGAGTGACGCCGAGTTTTGCTCGTTATTCCGAGTTATTTCGTCGTTGTACTATTAGGATCAGTTTATATACGCGTGATGATGCATTCTCGCGAGAATCCACTTAATTCTCTCTCATCTGTGCATATGTAGTACTTCGAGAGAAGCCTCGTCGGTGGTTGGACAATAAGTACGTGCTGCTACGTACAGATACGTTTTTGCGTCAACCACCCTCGCTCGATGCGATTCTCCGTTTCGCATTCTCAATTGAATATATAAACGTCGCTTGTATTGTCCGTGAGCTTCCCAGGCCGCATTACATGACGCGAAGCGTGCAGCTACCGTCGGGAAGCCCCAGAAAATAACTCATCTCATTATATTAGCTTTCTTTTGGAAAGAAAGTCGATCACGTTCCTCATTTTACTAAACACGACACGAAAAAAATTCTGCTACATACAGAATTGATAGTCATAATTGTTGAATTAACAAAAACATTTAGTCAAGTATGATTTTTTTTAGAGATATGTCTGCTTGTATGTAACCGGAAGAATTACTTTTTTTCAGTACAGTGCTTTTCTGCAAGATATTATCAAATTTTCGTTTATAGTCAAAATTTTTCATTTTCCAAATATTTCTTTGGTCAAGGTGATAGTCTTTTGATATGCACTCCACAAAATTCACCTGAATTTTGTGCTTTGACTTTTTTCCACAAAATTCACCTGAATTTTTTTTTTCTTTTTTCATTCTTTTGTCAAGACGTTGAAAAAATTATTCACCCATTCTAATTCATCTAATTCAGACGAATCAAAATCAGTCCAGCTAAAATACCAACAAATTTGCAACCTATGAATTTTGCGAGAAGACCGCTATAAATCCTTATACAAAAAAAACCAAAAAATATTCTAAAAAGTCGAAACTCAAGTTAACTACGTAAAGTTCCACTAATGGTCAGCCGCAAAAAATTCAATATTCATTTTCCAAAATCCTTTAACCGCAAAAAATCGGCCATCCGAATGTTCTCTCTTCAGGAATTCGCTACCTTCGGCGTAGCGAAGCTGCGCTCGTATGCAGAAGCGCCAAGCGGCGCTTGTCGTCGGGATTCCTCGTCGTGCGTGCACGTTTTCTAGAGGCGCGGACGTGATGAAGCTGACAAGTGTCAGTGAAAAATAGGAGCCTCGCTCCTGGTGCGCGGAGCTATTATACGAGCGGGGCTTCGACGAATGGGGAATTAGGGATGCGAGCAGCGACCGAGACGAGACGAGACGCGAGAGGCGCTGATCCTCCTGTGCGCCTGTATAAAATACTGCTTGCACCGTGTACAGTAAAACGCTCAACGCGCAACTATTATAACACGTACAGTGTGCACGACGACGTCGTCGACACAAATATAAGCAGCTCTACGGCAGAGATGCAAAAGTGAGTCGCGCTGAGGGGTCACGCACGAGGTGAATGAAATGAAATGGAACGGAACATGGGTATGGACATATCTCAGTTGGGTCAGTCGGAGTTTAACTGTTTAAGTAGACGGGCGTCCGGACGCTCCACGCGCTCAAGTTACCGTCGCGAATCCGCTTTCAAAAAATCTGCGCTTCGAGAAAAGCTCGGATTTTTATCGTTCGCGCATTTTATTTATTTATCTTACTGAGTGTCGACGTGGGAAACGAGGAAATAGCTCAAAGCTTGTATTACATGGCGGTTGAGAGTGTCGTGCGCGTCTCCCGCACTCCCGTGGACAATCTTTGTCATCGCCGAGAAGCGGCGCGCAAGCTGACGCTTCGCGTGTCGCGAATCGTCACACATTCTCGCAACGAGCATCGGGTGAGTTGTCACTGTGTACAACGCGACGCAGCTGTCGAGGCTCGGAATGTTATGAAATCGACATCGCCGTTCACACATTTCACGTGTCAAATCTCCTCGTGTCACTTTGATTTGAGAAATATGATTTTGTAAATACAGCTTTTTTTTTTTTGGGGAAGAAGTATAATCAGAAATTGGGGAAATATCTTTCTTTGTGTGTTATTTTGATATAAAGTATGATTTATCATCGCATCGAATATAAACATAAATTCGTTGATATTTTTCTCAAGTCTTGAATGTGAATTTGTATATCAAAGGCACGCCAATTCGCAAGTAATTTTTTCAGGAATTAATTAAATTTGTTTCCAGAAAATATGTCCAAAATGAAAAAAAAATGTGTCCGCATTTCTCATCACTTACTTTAAGGATAAAAAGCTCAGTTTTTGTGGTAATTTCGGTTCATTAATTATACTGCCTATAACATCATAGTACAATATGAGCGCAACTGTTTCTAATTGAAATTATCTTATTTATTGAATATTGACGATATTATCAAGGTATTTGATGCTCATATTAAAATGTTATTAAAATCGGTGAAAATCTAGGACGAAGAGGAATCTAGAATGAGAATGAGCGCAATTCGGTGTAAAATGCCGGGCTTTAGCCGGTACTACCGGTAAATGCTAAGCTATGACGCGAAGAGGAGGCATTCCTCGCACCTATATTCCCGTTACACGTCCGTATATCTATTCGAGCGTGAGAGACCGAGTGGCGGCCGTATACGCGCCCGTAACCAGAATCCGCATCGAACGTAGTATTATAGATATATGCTATATATAGTACGTATCGGCATATTCGCTACGAGTTAGCGGTACAACGTCTCGGTGTCGCCGGGTCGAGATATAGCATTATTTTTTTTCTTCTTTTTTTTAAATTTGCATTGGCGCCGAGACGCGAATCGTTCCTTCGTCATCGGCTAGTGTGCAATTTTTTAGTTCATTATTATTAATTGAAGTCTTACGAAACCATCAGGAAAATGTAGATTAAATGCAGTGATGATGCATCGGAGAACTTGAAAATTTAGATCGACTGCGAAAGTATACATTTTTTTTTTGTATTTGGATGTGCTTATTGATAAGCATTTGACCATGACCACTCCCAATGTGTTCCATTATTTTTTAAATAATATTGTACTTACTAAAAATACTGTATTACATTTTTTTAATGAATCAATTTACTTTTACGATTTTTGAAAATCCTCATTTTGGTCCGAATTTTAAAAAATAAAAAAATTCTCGAAAATCTTTTTGATAATAATTAAAAATAATGGAACATAAGGTGCAAGACTTTTTTAATCTTGCGTATGCAATGCAAACATACAATTTCCCTTAAAATTACAAAACAATTTACAATCAACTGGAATACGTAAAACTTTTTGCACCTTTGTAATTATCACCACCTCCGAGACAATTACGCGAGGCGCTAAAAAAACATCTAAAAAAATGTTTCCTTTTACGGTATCAAAACTCAATTACCACTCAATTAGCAGCAATTCTCTCTCGTCTCTCCTGAATTATTACTAACATTTTTTGCTGTTGTACACAAAATTACCAGACGCCAAGCGCATCTAACATCGCGTATTCTTTCTCCCATCAATAATTTCAAGTGCAACGAAAATTAAATCCTCGCCCTCAAATACTCTTCCAATTTCCAGAAATACTCCAGAGTTATTTTGCCCGCCACAAATCTTCGGAGAATTAACAAAAAATGCAGAAATTATAAACGACCGCGTGCGTCGTACTTACACGTAAGTCGCGTGTAGTGCATCTTTCGTACAAGTGCTGCGTGCGAGAAAAGGGGGAGGGGGGGGGGTCCGATCGAGAGTAAGTTCGATGAACCTTCTCTCTCTTTTCTTTTCCGTCCCGGAAATTCCCTTCTCGCTCTCGTAATACATACTCCATCACCGTTGCGCCGTGAGTATCCCCTCCCCTCTCTCCTCGCCGGAGTTTGATGCGGTTAATATGTAATACAGTGTGGTACGCTTCGTAAAAATTCGCCCAGTACGTTCACCGCGTTGCGCGGTAAATAACGAGCGCGCAAAACGCGTCGAGAAAGTTTTCTTGAGACAAACGAATTTTTGAGAGAGGACATATTCATTTTTAGCGAAGTACAGTCACCGAATCTTATCGACGTTATCGAAATCTTATCGAAGAAGACTGGTAGTGCTATATCGTGATGTAGGTATTTCATAGAACATTATCACGACGTTGTGGCGATTAATCATCGAATGCTCGAGCGAAAAACGTTCCAACGCATTTTCGCCGTCGTGTTTTGAGCGAGTGACCTCAGCGCGTGACCGCGAAAGTTCTTCAGCCTTCCGACGGTTTATTTTTCGCTTTCTTCTTGTGCGCGCTCGATTCCGGGGATTTATCGATCCATTTACGCGCGGGGATTGTTCGAAAGGTTCACTTCCGAGAACGTGTCGGGACCTGTCGTTGCTGTTGCCGCCGCAGCTGCCGCGCGCACCGCTCGCACTATCAATAAGGGCAACAGGCTTCTGCCGGTAGAGCCTTGAGAAATCGCGCAGCTCTATATTTCAGTGGTTGGTCGGGTTGGCGCGCTTCGCACTGTGTTATCCCTTCAGGGTGGCGTTTTTTGTGAGCATTTCTGTGCAGCAGTTTTCTATTATTCGTTAAATAAAAGCAGTGCACAGCGATTCGTATCGAGGCGTGCGCAGTGATTTCTAATCAAGATTAAGACGGGAACGTCGTTTCACCGGCGATTGTAATTCATAAGAAATATGATTTGCTAAATGAAGTTCCAAGTATTTTCTATGTGAATAAGCATCGAAATTTCTGCGGCACACGTTAGAATTTCCGTGGTTTCGAAAAAATTGTAGCATTTCTTGAAACATGCCTTATTAAAATTCATAAAAGATTATTCTTAGAAACAAAACAAAAAAACCAATTTCCTCAAAAGTCCTGATTAATTAGTTGATTTTCTGAAACCATCTGTATAAATGAATTTCTTAACAATTGTAAAATTAACTATAAATCATCTTCAATTAATTTGCAAAACTTTGCAGTACCGACAAAAAGTCTTTGGCAACTATTCTATCATCTTTATTAATGATCCTGTTTAATAATGATAAAACCTTCTTCAAATAATGCTACATTAATTTGTAAACCTTGGTAGTAACAATGAAAAGCATGTAGCAGTGATTTAAACATCGCGAAGCGTTTCAACCTCCTTAATTGCGGAATATTGTGAAGCTCCGGTTAAAACGTCCATCATTTCTCCGCAATCTAGGCACAGTTGTCGGATTCGTGCGTGTGGAAAATCTAAGAAGCTGAGCTACGCCGGACAACAATGAGGAATGAATACGCGAAGGTGCTTTACTACTAATACTACGATTTGAAGTACAACTGGAAGTAGACGCGTACATTTGCATGTGCAAACAATAACTACCTACACAAGTAGCGCGGCAGAAGAACGTGTTATGCACGCGATTCTCTATAAGGCTCTTACGTAAGGGTAACTGACGTGCGCGACGCGTATTATACACGAGAGTCTATGGAATATCTGTGTGAGGCGGCCGATGTTACGTGAGGAAGGCTGGGGTGTAAGTGGGTGTAGCGGAAGTGGATATTGTATACTGCAGTGCAGTGCGGGCGCCGTGACTGCGCTTCCGTGACCGAGAGCTAGAAACAGAAAGTACATACGATGCTCCGCCAACTTTTGGGCCCTCGCCCTAACGATAGGGTAATAACTATATTTTTTTTTTTCGTATTACAGTGCAAAAAAAGAGAAATTTTCGTGATGTCTAATTAGCTTTATCAATTCTTATAGCAAATTTCTTTCCGTTATTATGACTCAAAAGTATTTTTAGCAGGATTTAAAGAGCACAATTTTAATTACTGTTTAAGTACATAACGTAATTTACAACGATAACTAGTCGCGATTCCTTTAGGATTATTCGTCAGCTGTAAGTGCAGCTTATTTATTTTTCATGAGTATTAGAGTCGATTTTCATTACGTAAGATGGAATTTATTCTTTTTTTATGCCTCTGGAATATTAATAATTATTATAGTGCAATGAATAATATTTTTTTTACAAAAAGTATTTGAAATACCTTCAGAGAAGAATTGCAAATAGATTTTTTTATTTTCTTTATTTTAGAAGTAGTATTTTTCAAATGCATTCAAAATACGTCGTCGATCAGATTACGTTTTGCATCTACAGAGCAGAAGTTTATTTTTGCATGCTGATATTGCGGTTGACAATTTTTTTTTGGGATTCTCCTTGCCGAAATGTTTATGAAGCTTGCGAAAGCGGGGAGACCTTCGTTTCTATAAATCCACATTAAAACTCATTTGCATCTCGGGTGGTCGTTATCTTGGCAGACTATACATGTCTATATAGTACTTATTTAGCGTGGGATGTGACGCCACGCTGACCATACAGTAATAAACGTTACTTTAATGACTATGTACATCTATTGTATATACGTATATATTGCACGTGTGTGGTCGCTTGAATTAAATTCAAGGCAAAGCCATGTGCCGCCCATTCGAATGCAAATGCAAAGCTCTGCACTTCCGTCTTCCGTGTAATCTCCCGCTCATATTATTATTATGTTTCTTTTTTTTTTTTATTAATTATCAATATTGTAATTACAGGCTCGAAACGAAATGTCCGCCGGCCCGGGCGGTCGAGGTCCCGTTGATCGGTCCAGGAGAATTCAAACAACGCCTTCTGTCGATTCTGGCAAACTTCAGTGAGTGATTTGCCAAATAATCTTACATTTATAGCGATTAATTAGCCTTTGAGCGAAAAAAAAAAAACCCTCATAATCGACTCTTGCCAACAGGAATATAAAGATATTTAAATTGAAATTGAAAAAGGTTGAATTTCTTTTATTTGTCGAAAAGTATTTTTTATCACCTTTCGTTGAATATATATTCTTTGCTGTACAATTGATGGTAAAGTAGTTTTCTAGCTTTTCGAGATGCAGATGGTTATCGTATCAGCTATCGTAAAATTCTTCGCGCGATTAGGTTGAGCTTTTAGCGCACAGAGGGCGCAAGCAGCACGTACCATTCGCTCGGAAAACACAGGAGTTTCTGTTAATTTAACAGTGTTATTGGGTTAATTTAATGTTTTGTTTCGTTGTTAGTTGCCAGCGAAGGAAGAATTATTGTAAAACATTTAATTTTGTTAATTGTCAAAATGCACAAGTTGTGGTTTATGTTGAGGAAACTATGCGTCAATTTCAAGTGGGGATATAGCTCAGTGGTAGAGCATTCGACTGCAGATCGAGAGGTCCCCGGTTCAAACCCGGGTGTCCCCTGTTCTTCATTTTTTTTTACTTTTTATTTTTTTACCCCCTGATTATTCTGCTTTGGCTTTTTTTCTATTTAAAATTTTATGTTTCTAAATTTATTTATTAGTCTTTGAAAAAAAAAAAATCAATTTTACTAACGGAGATTCAATTATAATGATTAGTTTTTTATTACAATTTATAATGATGAAGATTTTGGGTATCAAATTTGTTAACCATTGTATAATTTATTTTACAGATCCAAGAGAACTCCGAAGATTAGTGCAACTCCGGCCTCTACAAAAAGACGAACTGAGCCAATTTTTTCACTCTTCGGAACCAGGAAACCTCGTATTAACAACCGAAACGCCATAACGAGCCACGAAGCAAATACAAAGGCTGAACCAAAGTCGTCCAAGTACATAGTTAGGTGAGTAATATTACTGTCCTCAATTTTATCCATTAATCATACCAATAACTATAATAATTATTAATCTTTATTGATAGCGGTTCGATACTTATAACCTCGTTTGTAACAAATATATTGCATTTAATTTCTATCTGTTAATTTATAGCATCTCATTCTTATTTGAATATTGTGTTATAATTTTTTTTTATTCTTCCACATATATTTAATTAAGTAATCTGTTGACTGAAAAACGCTTCGTGAACGTAAAATGATTTAAAACGTCCGGAAATGGGAGCAGAAAAAATATTTATACGAATTTGTGATTGTATGATTTTTCAATTTCTTAAATTCCAGGGCTCTGCATATTTGAGACACTGGATTTTAATTAGCCATACATTTCAACAAGCATTAAACATGTTATCGACTGAATTAAAAATAGTAAAGAAGCAATTTACTACTTTTCAGGCTGTTGAATAAACCTTAATAATAAAAATGTCTTTTAATTAATAGATAATAACAATAAAATACACAAACAAATGGAGTCAGTTCTGAACTAATAGGACGTTTATTAGTCTTTAGGTAGGTCAGCAGTGAGCCATGTATTCTTAAACGAAACATCTTACAATAACGAATAAAATGAGCAAAGTGTGTAGGCGTAGAGTAAGCACGTACAGGCGCGTAAATGACATTATACGTAGTACACTATTGCTATTATATTGCGAAAGTGGCACTCTCAAGCGTCCACCTACCATAAACACGCTACAGTGCATGCGTACATATTGTATAGTATTTATTCGATCGTCAGTGCATGGCTACTTTGAGTCTCGCAATGGGTGGGTGAACGACCGCGAGCCTTACAGCCAAGTGACTACCGCGAGCAAATCCTCCTCTTGTGCTTCTTATATTCCCTCCCGCATCTTTCTTACGCTCTGTCTCTCGTCCGCTTGCTAACATTGCTCGTCGAACGAGCGAAACTCATGTCACGCAGTTCGAGACGTTCTGCTGTTCTGCACAACCGCGACGAAGAGAAACGGTGGCTGGAGACGACCACTGCAAATCCTTCCGCCTGTCGATACTTCGCCAAGAGCAGAAATGGCCACCTTTCGTTTCGTTACTTTCCAATACGCACTTTTTATTTATTTCAGCTTTTTCGCTATTGAATATTTTCCGAAAATTCCCCGCAAGGTATAGATTGGTGTATTTTTATTTTATACATAGTACTTCCAGCTTTTTTGCAAAGAAATATCTTTTTAAAAATTTCGTAAATGTAAAGAACTCTTCGTTCGTGTTTTCTTATTTTTTTAAAATCATAATTTGTCAAGTGCTGTGGAGATTTTATAAAAATGTAATACTAATCAGTAGTGATTGTAACTCCAAGTGAAAAACGATTTTCAGGTCGATAGCTTGGCATTTGGACTTTTTAAAACGACAGATCAACAAACACGTTATTTAAAAAAATATTACTATTCGAAAAGTAACAAGCATATCACTTTAAAACTGTAACGAGCAGTTTATTCCCATGAAAAAAAATAACGAGCCTTTTTTTAAATAGAAAATTGGTAGTAAATTAAAGAAAACGTGGGTAGTCGAAAGTAACAAAAGGTGTTCATCTCCGGTCAAGAGCTTCAGTCTTGTGCGATGAGGCACCATGGAACTTCGCACAAATCACTCCGGACAGAGACAGAGGAGAGCAACGAGGGAATGAGAGAAAAGAATCATTGACGAGACTAGAGTGGCGTGTCGGAAAAAAAAAACTGGTTGGAAGCTTGACTGGCTGCGCTGGGCGCGTTTATCGTGTCGCAGAAGAATATATTCGATCGTCGCAGAAAAATTGCGACGCTTCGTTGCTCGTAGCCCTTACTGGAAAAATACAACAAGAAGATGAAGGAGAAATGCGTGAATCCTCACGAGAACTCCGTGGATACTGCGCTCGGCCCACTCTTCTGTTCCTTCTCTCTTATGGCTCTTGGTACACGTCTCGTACGTTTACTGCAATGCTCTCCGTACCTCCAGTGCACGCAACGATTGCGGTCTAACCATGGGAATGACCCACATAGCAAAGATCGGCGCCAGTCAATCATGAATAAGTTTACGAAAATTATGGGAAAGCCTGACAAAAGTGCTGTAGGCAAATTGTTAAATAATTTGTACTTTCTATGGCAGAAAGAGGCCGCGCTGAAATTCCATTAATTCCAACCACCAGATATTTCTCAACTGTGGGCATTTTTTCATTTTTCGTTGGTAGCTTTTCGTTAGCCGGGCATCATTTTATTGTAGAAAAATTCATGTTGAAGTTAATAATCGTCGGAAAATTAACTTTTTTAAATTAAGTTTTCAGTCATTTTTATAGGCAAACGCTTTCATAGTTTTGAGCAATAGCAAATAACTTACAGAATATTGTTCTCCGCAATTTTAATGAAGTATAAAGCAAATTAAGTTTAACTTAAATTTTGATAAAAACTTTAAGGTATTCTTCGAAACTCAAACATGCATTTGCACTCGTGGAAACCAAATAGTGCATCAATCAAAAAAATAGAACCCAAGCATGTAACTTTCACTAAATCCTTACCATATAGCTTTGTGAAGATTTTCCTATCCGTCGTACGTTGTTTTTTTTTTTTTTTTCAAATTTCATTAATTGAAACCAATAGAGCTCTCTCGACTGTATCGACCATTAAAAAATGTCTGTACATCGTTAGTCGCTCGTTTATCCTCCTCGAACTTTTGTTCGCATATTGGAACTCGGAGCCGAGTCAATTGACAACGAGTCCCGCCGGAGAGAGAAATCTATAGAGAAACGAGAGAGTAAGTCAGCTCATTCTTCGACAGAGCGCTCCTCAAATTAAAGAGCCAGGCGGCGGGAGCAATTGGCTTTTACGACTCTCCGTTTGGCCACCGTGTGTAAAATATGACCAAAGAGGCGAATGAAGGGACACGATAAGAGTCGAGAGACGGGAGCGTCTTGCGTCCGATGAGGTCATTGTGAAGAGTGACGGCGGCGAGATAGAGTAAGAAAGGGAGCATGATCCATGAAGCAAATCACAGGGTGCCTGCATATGATGTACGTGTCCTCTGCAATAATTATTGTATTGAATACACGTTATTTCTTGTTAATTCATCGATCAATCTCATTATTCCTTTCTGTTTCTAGTCAGCACCGTGTCGGCTTTCCATTCGACGAGGAGAGAAACGCTGGCCAGCATAAGTGTGACGATGTTGGTGCTCTGCAAAATGGTGTGTCGTTATCCGAGACACGAGGCGACTATCGAGCGATAAGGGTCGGATCTTCGTTTGGTACGGTCTCTCTTTGGAAGACTCTGCCATCGGCTCTCAGATAAGAGCAAGCGATCGACTCGCCGCGATCTGTGACTCGTCTCGCAGGCCGTTAGTCGCTCAGTCACGCGTCGATGAATCTTGTCTCGGATGGAAGACACGACGAGGCTGAGCGAACGGAGCACAGCGAAGCTTGAGCGAATATAGTAGCCTCGGTTGACGACGATCCGAGGCTCGATTGCCTTAAACATCAGCCTCATCGAGACCTAGACCATGAATGCGAACCAGAAAGACGTAAACGATGCGCATATACATACCCAAACACGCGATTTATAATTAACGCCGGAGAGATTCAGCGATTGACTATAATTGCCTGATACCGAATGCTATATTCACAATATTTATCTACGGTATTATCAATACACTGAATTCGATGATAACTGAAAGTTTGAATCAGGATTCGAGGAAATCTGAGGTAAATTGGTGCTATTGGGGCTAACGGGAATATTGGTTTTAAAGATAATAATGTCAATAATTCGAAAAACATTTTGTTGAAAAATTCATATGATTTTCACACTTTTTAAATGAATGATCTTACTTTAAACTGAGTTAATGTCGCTCATGTTGTATCGAAATCAATTAAACGCCGTAAATTAAATATTGCGCAGCGCGTTTCGCGGCACATTAGCCAGAGTATAGCGAAGGATATAGGAGACGATACCTATAAGCAGCTTTGTTGCAATATCAATTGATTCACGCGACTCAGTTACTCGCGTGTCTCGCAGAGCGATAATACCATGCGTCCTAATAGCCAGAGCAGCTACCAATAATTACACATACGTATCATGACGACATCCTCATAGACATCATGATGAACGACGTCCACACGTCTCTATAAATACACTGCATCTATATTGCAGTTCATATAATCATAAAGACGTAATACCATAGCATCCAAGCAAAATAGTGTAGAAAAAAAAGGAAAACACTTAGAAGGACAACTTTTTGTACTACTGAAATTATTCAAACTATTCGTACGCCTAATTAAAGCCTTTTAAAGTCTTTATACAACGAATCACTCGTTCAGAAAAAAGAAAAAAAGAAAAAATTCTTAGAAACTAATGAGACTTTTGCAGCAACGTGTGGTTTGTTTATTTCAAAGATTCTTATTAATCCAATCAGTCATCCGCGGTATATATCGCACATACATTGTGGCTAAGGTGCACAGCAGTTATAGTCAATCGCAGTGTGCAATTCTCATTAGCTATCGCGAGCTGCGCAGGCAAATGCGAGCCAATCCATATAGCGATTATTTTATTTGCTCGTGGTCGTTGTAACGGACGTAAGGTAACACCACCAGTCCCGACCAGCGAATATTCCGCCGCTGATGACAGTCCACAAGTTTTATGTGGTCTCGAGCCAGGAGCGAGTGCATATAAGCGTTAAACACGATTTGTAAGAGGAGCAGCACATCGGGACAAATTGTTGCGCTGTGTCAGCTATTCGTTGCTCACAGAGGAATGAGCCTGGCAATAATAACGAATGCGTAACCATTTGCCCGTGGGTTCGCCCACGAAAAATTTCATCGGAGCCTGAGTCGTTGTCCTTATCACGACTGTTACTCTCCTAAGAGTACGCCTATGCATTTATGCCCATAGCACCAAGTATGTTTCGTGCTAGAGCCCGGCTGCTGCTGCTGCTGCTGTTGCTGCGTGTCCGTATGAAAATATGGGACGGATGGAAAGGCCGTCGAGAGTCCTTGGGACTCTAACACGCGCACACCTCCAGCATCGAATCTTTAGTATTCTCCTCGTGTGTATATACATGTATACACGTTATATTTAATAGGCGACAGAAGAAATAACTCCACACACACGTGACGGAGATCAATGCGTAGATCGGAAGGTGGTGAACAATCGGTTTTGAAATTCCGATTCTCCAATTTTTTTCGTTGTGCAATGGGAATTGTTTAACTTTTGCTACAACAACAAAAACGAACACTCAATAAAGGTGTTTTTTTATTCGGTCTCTATACATTTTTTGCCAGAATATGAAGGATCAAAATTGTGGAAGATGTTGGAAACAGTAGTTTTAAATTAAAGAATGGAAACTTTAATATTTTTTGACAAAAGAAACAATTTCATATGAATTGTTCGGTTTGAACGTAAATTCGATGCATTGAAATTCGGATTCGAAAATTGCAGTTGTATCGTAGAGATTTTTTTTGCTCATATCTTAAATCAATTTTTTCAATTAGTTTACACAAAGCATTAAAATCGGTGCGGTATTGAACAATAATCATTCATCAAAATTTGAATAAAAAGTGTTCATTACAAAAGCGACGGAAAAAATAACAGAAACGCGTCGGAGCTCGACAATCGTTGCTTTCAAGTCCCGGCACCACAATCTTTATCTTTTTGTCGTTCAGTTTCATTCACTTCCGCCTATGAGAGAAAAAAAAAAACATTCGAATGCCATTAGAAATTCAGTGCATACAAATGAGTAAAATTAATCTCAAACACCACAATCCCAAAACGTCTCGAAAAAAGGGCTTATGACTTAAATTTCCCACGATACATCGCAGTGATATACGTATAAATATACATATTAGTATATCTCGAGTATCATAAATACATGGTACAGAACATTGCGCTGGAAGCTTCTCCGATTATACCGGGTGTCGCGAAGAAAGTACCTCGCTCTCTCCTCGCTCCGTCTCTTCTGCTTGGGTCCCGTTAACCCGGCGCTAACGGCCCGTCGATGATGACGTGGACATAACTACCTCTTCGGGCTCGTTTGCCTCTCGAAACTCGTCACTGGATCAACAAATGTATCTCGGTTCGTTGGACAGTCAAAAGTGCGCTGGCCTTGGTTGCTCTCAGGGTCAAAATTCCAAGCTCCTCTGTTCAGTGCATCTTTGATAGCTCGTGGAATGCTTTGAATTCTTGCTAGTCGTTTAACGAGTGTAAACCGAGATTAAATTTTGCTTTATTTTTCAGCATCACCGGGTATAAAACGCCACATGTCTACTGTATGAGAAAAGCATGGCAGGCACTCGGTGGCACGGCGCTCGTCTCTGCAGTCCAGAGCCTGTGAGAGGAATCGACGAACAGGGAGGAAGAGAGAGCAAAAAGGAACGGCTCATCGCAGATTCCGTGTGGCGGCCTCCTCCTTCGCCTCCTCTTCGTCTTCTTCTTCGTCCGCTTCTTCTGCTTCTTCTTTTCGCGTTCCTCTGCTTCTCTCCATGCCGGAGGGCTGTCAGCTTGGCCGCGCGTCATCAGTTCTCGCACTGCCCTCTCTACCCGAGAGAAAATACGCTTCGGCCACTACTCGCAGCATCTTTAGCTTCGCGGAACATCTAAAACCATTTTATTCGCTTGGAATCGAATTCTGCTGAAGAAGGAATCGAGAGAATCTCCCGGAAATTTAATCGAACAGATCGAATTGGTTTATCTTTGTTTTCTCATTAATTAATTGGTACTCATGATCATAATCCGGAGCTGATAAAGCTGAATGACGCAGACGCAACTGTGAGATTCGTAAAGATTTTTGTGGAAATGCGGGAGTTCAAGCAAAGGATTTTTTTAGTACCGTCAAATAATCGTTGCAGTCTCGGTTCAGTTGAGCTCAGTTTAAGATAAATATTCTTGTGAATATTGTTTCAAACGTTATCAGTTCATCAATGATATGACGTGGTTTTGAGAAGATGTTTAAGATGTTAAATATTTGCAAGGAACATTCATTTTCACACAGTTTTTTTTAAACAATGAGAAAAATAGAGGATTACAATCCTTACTTCATATTTTTTCTGTCTATTGGTTCTTAATTCTTTTGCAAAATTTTTCATGAAATTATTATTACAAATTGCACTGCTCCGACTCACAGGTTTTTTAAAATCTCTCTGCAATTGCCAAAAGTACTCCAATTGACTCCATGTCAAAAATAATTCTTAAATATGAAGGAATCTGTATCATTGAGCGAAAACGTTATTACCCGTTCGATCGTAAAGCCGTGCAGAAGCAATTTGAGTCTGAGAATCAATTTTATGATACAATATTCCTCGAACTTCGGGAAATTTAAGGAATACTTGGTTTTTTACTGTCTCCGTATTGCGTTGCTTGGGATTTCGCAGTGCGATTACCGGAGATGGTTTATATATCCGAGGCCTACTTCTCCCGTAACGCCTGTTTGTTCTTCTTACGATTCTTCTCCTCGGCTCGGCTCTTTTTCTCAACGACGAACGAGTCTGAACGACCGAGTGGAGGGGCACACACTTCTCTCTTCCCCATCTCTCTCTCTCCAGCTTTCTCTCTCAAGCACACGATCGTAAATACAGCCCAAGTCCCCCTCCCAAATCGTTCCCCTCCCTCTTTCGCGACAACCTCTGCGTTTCAGTCCCCGATGCACCGTCGATCGGTGTACCGTGCAATGCCAAACGTCTGCTAGTTACGTCCGAAAATATAACATTTTTCGTCAGTGATTCGTGCCGGTTATTTCTCCTCACATCGGCCTCTCAATCGCATTAACAAACGAGGGTGTGACAATAATATTTTCCTCTCAGTGCAGCCTGAAAACAAAAAAGAAGCCACAAAATTTCGCAAAGGTCTTGAGAAAAAATTCTTTCGAGTGTCCGGCTCACAGAAAATTGGCTAGAAAACCTCGTGAAGCATAGAGAAGACATTGGTCGAGGTGCTGAAGAAAATAGAGGTTCGGTGATCGAACGAGAAATCCTTTCTCCTTTCGGCTGCTCGTCGATATATTCGATCGAGCACTTGGTCCGAGGAAGACACCCACGAGGCAGCTTCGCTTGGTCGCTGCTCGTTATATTCTACATCGGCAACGGCAACGTTCGATTCGGGACAGTGCGCGCATACCTGTGCTACTACAGTCTCTCGTCGAGGAAGGAGAAACGTGTTGCTCGTTGCGCGGCGGCTTCTCTTTACCTCTGCCCGTCTCTCTTTCGCATTCTAAAATTTTCTGTGTCTTTCCCAGTTGTCCACGTCGAGAGAGAAGCAGAAGCGGCTACGTACCTCGACGGCACGACACCCTGAAGAGGAAACCAGTGAGAGAGTCGCTCGGCGAGAGGCGCACGGAGCTCTGGAAGAAGCCGCTGCTGCAGATGGAATCGGAGCAGTGTTCGCTTGCAGCAACAAGTGGCAGGAGAGCCGACAATGACGCTGGCCAAAGACTCACCGAGTCTTGAGGCAATTACTGTCCGGAGCTTCTGGATACGATAAATCGAATGCACCGCACGAAACTCTGGGACAGCGAGAAAATTGGCCACCAGAATTCGAGGAATCCAATTAACGAGCCACTGTTTACAACAAGAGAAAGAGAAGAAAAGATAGGGAGAGAGAGAGAGTGTTTGATTCGTTGAAATAATTAGTAGTGAGTTGTAGAAGGTTCCATTGATGGCCACTCAGCGAAAATCACGTTGAGTGTGAGGAGAATTTGTTGACGTCGAGAGAGAGAGAGTTGTCGGTGAAGAATGATAGTTCTCATCGACGCCTCGTCGTGTCATCGTCTCGTTGTCGTTCTGTCGTAGGCGGTTGCGTTGAAAACGCTTATATTTACACAGCTTATGTGCCAAGAGCAATTCGGAGTCTCGGTGTTGGGATTATCGAGCGTTTTCGACGAACCCGTGGGCTCTAAAAAAAAAAAAAAATAACGAGAGAGAGAGAGAGAGAAGAAGAAAAATATAATATCGTCTTTCGAAGGCTGTACGTTATTATTATAACTATACAGAGACTTTATTTTCAAGCGAGTGGCTATCTCGTTCCTCGAAGGCTCACGAAGCCTGCGTGGCAGTGTTGCACACTGCTCAGAGAGACTCGAACGCTCGCACTTATATACACACGTAGCCACAGCGATAAGGATTGCATGTGCTGTACTATGGTGACCAAAGTGTTGCGAGTTAGCGACGGAAGGCATAAAGTATTGTTGGGAGTAAAGAGACGTGCCTCGAGGTTCCTGGATGATCCTCCCTGCGAATCTACGCGTTTTTATTACTGATATACATTATTTTCTCTCTCTCTCACTTAAGCTGATAACGATTTTTTTTTCTTCGAGAAAAGCTTTTCAGTCAACAGATTTAAAATGATAACTAAGTGTGATAAAGCTAACGCACGTGGAGTGTAAATAATAATAATAATAATAATAATAATAATAATAGCAGCAGTAGTTGTTATAATAATAATTCGGAGAGACTTTTCGTTGATGAATTCGAAACCAGGACGTATAGTCTAGAGTGACGAGTGACCATGATGAAGTTCAAATCGCTGTTTCGCAGAGGACAGCAAAACCATCCGCCTCCGCCTTCGCAACAGCAGCAACAAAATCAACAGCAGCAACAGCAGCAGCAGAATACGGGCCATCAACAGGTGCGACAATCAAATTCTTGCTCGTACGCGCCGTCCCTCGAGGCCAAAGCTGAGGGTAACCTGCTGCTGCAGCAGCAACAGCCGCAACAGCAGGAAGAAAACTGGACCGCTGGCGGGAGAGACAACGCGTCGAGAAACAACTCGACAAAACCGGCCAACAAGACCTCGGCTAAAAGCTCGCCCAGGATGCAGGAGCTCGAGCGAGAGCTCGAACTCTCGCGCAAAGAACGCGCCAGGCTCGAGGCTCGGTTACGGGAGAGCGCAGCCGATGCCAAGAGGTTTCAGGAAATGTGCGCTGAACTCGCTGCTCTTAAGGTGCAGTATTTTATTTTATTTCTCTTGCCTCAATAGCCATGGAATTTCGTTGTAAATTAGGAGGATAACGAGATGTGCAAAGTGGATTAGCAGAATTCAAAAGAAAATGTATTTCGAATATCGTTTATTGTGGATCGTTAAAGCTACGAAATAGTCCGTTAGACAATAATTATTGTTCTTAGCTTATTGCGATAATGGAAAATATTTATTGCTGCATTATAATTAGACGTCATTATTGGCTTTCGTTTTTATTTTAATGGCGTTCGTCGCTCTTTCCGGGTGATATTTTTTAGTGTTAGAGTGAATTATGCCAACGAGGAGCAGAGTATAAGAATGTGTACAAGAAAAATTGAGTTCTAACAGAGAATTGAGAGATGAGGAATTAGTGTCCACCGTTTTGTAAAGGATCTTTCGAAAAACTAATTATGGACGAAAATCTAACTTTGGGAAATTGTGGCAAACATATTTTTCCGATAATAAGTCATTATTATTGATTGTCTACATAGGGAAACACATGACCTGTCATAGGCATTATAGTCAATTTATGTCCAGAACTTTGCGAACTCGACTTTTAATCATTTAGCACTTTACTAGTTTGTAATGCTTTGACGAAGTATTCAGTATTTTTGGAAATATCGTTTTTCGTCTCCCTCGCGGACTTGTCAGCCCAATATTAATATTTTGAGCCAATAATTAGTTCAATATTTGATTATTCGTATGCCACTGTAAGATAGATGTTCAGTTTTGGAGTAAATGCACCCCATTTCTTTCACCATAAAAATCCAAATACAATAAAAAGTCAAATACATTTTGGAGTAAATTACAATCCACACTAAAAAAACTAATTCAGCTCAGGGTTAGATCAATTTCCCCTCGACTTCCGGTTTATTCTTTACACAGAATCATTAAAAATACATTTTTTTAAATTCCCTTTTTTCTATGCAATCCTTTTTCTGAATACATATTTTAATACCGATTACAGTATCTAAAGGTGCATCTCGCATAAATGCCTGAAAACCGGTTGGTCTTATTTAATTTTAATCGCAAAAACCTCTAATCCTTCTGTCTCAAAAACCTTAAATTCCTTTTTAAAGTAAATTCTGCGAGCCGACAAGTAAACGGATGGAAGAAATGAAACTTGCTTAGGGTTGGGCGAGTCCGCGAGGGTTTGACTAAGAAAGAGACCGGGTGCGATCCGACTATAGAGAGATCCCCCGGCATCGATCGTCCGGGGAGATTTTTTTGATGAAAAACAGCAGGAGCAGCAGAGCTAGCAGCGTCGAACTGGGCTGTGAGCGCTGTGCCGTCGCCGCCGCTGCCGCCGCTAGGCTGCTGCTACGTAACTGCTGGCGCCGAATCCAAGGGGAATTATGTTTACCGCGGTTAGTGTTGTTTGAGAGCGTACGAACGCCGAAAGCCGCTGCGACATGAACAAGTGCTATAAGCTCTGGCCAAAGATAGATCGAAATTTATTTGTCAATAATAGGACGGAGCCGCTTACTCGTTGAGTCGGGATTCTGCACTCCAGTATCAACAAAAAAACGATCGAATGGTGAATAGATTTATCTCTGTATTGTTTTACCAACATAACCTCACATTCGTGACAGTTAACCGCTTTTATCTAACGTCAATCTCGAATTCTACGACAGATTGTCCATTAAACAGTGATTTAATCATTTATTTGTACTCCGCTGATGCCAAAATTAAGCCATAGTGATTTTCATTTTGAGAGTTTTCATGGGAATTAAATAAAATTTTATGTTTTCGCGGCTACTATTTTGGCTTGTGGGAAAACTCCTGTGAAATTTTTATTTTGCACACTATTCGCCAGTATTGATATGTCTTGGGTACTGGTTTCTTGAGGGTAAAAAAGTAGCGATAAACAAATTTGGAGTAATTGTTTTGTGTGGTATGGGAAGGTAAAGATAAATGGATAACTAGGCTTATCGTCTTGCAGATTTTTATTTTTTTCAGTGCACTTGACAAGCTCCTGATCATCTTAAATTGTCAGGGTGCTTTTTGGATGTATTTGTTTTTTATTGACATTTCGATATTTAATTGAGTAAATTTTTTATGACTTTCATGCAGTAACTTCAGTTTTAGCGGCTCTTATTTAAAATGGGAGATATATTGTTAATGATGTTCTTAGTTTGGAGAAAATGGTATTAAAATCAACCAGAGTTAATCATCCTCTTACTTTTAATCTCACGCTATTTTTTTTTTTTTTTCTGTAAATAATTTGATACTCATTCTTACTAGAAAATACTATCATATTTGTACAGAAATATTTGAGCATTTAATAACTATACAACATTGTTATCAAAAGTTATTAAAACAATGTCAGAATAATCAAGGTGATGGTATAAGAATTTGCTATTATTTTTCCAATTGCCATAATTTTTCTAATAGCATTTTTCATTTTTTTATTTATGCAGTAAAATCCATCTCCATTTTTCAATAAAGTATCTACACGTTTTCTAACGAATGTTCTAAAACCATTAATGAATGCTAAATTATTTACGGAAATCAAATGGAGTGAGATGAATAATGTTTTTGGTATGTTATTTTTTACCCTTGGCACAAACAAAGTAAATTGCGCGAATGTTGATGATTATGAGCATCAGCAATATGAATTTTTCACGGCAGTCTCCTCTTAATTGCAGCACATAATGATCATGTAGTAATTAATTAATGCTGTTTAAAGAATAATTGCTATCGAGGGATCAGAGGTAACTGATTAATAATTTATCTTACAGGAGCGACACAACATAGAATTAGAGCACCTTACCGAGGACAACGAAGCATTACGCGCTCGTTTGAGGGACGTCGCCCACTCGCCTCTCTCGGACTCTGAGAAACAACAGCTTCTGCTTGATGCGACGAGATTACACAATTCAGCACCAGCTTCTATAGCTATACCTCAGGATGACGGAAACGCCGCTCTATCTAATGCAGCTAACGAACAGCAAGGTTGCACTACTCCCGATTGGGATAAGCGTTCCTCCAGTTCGGTGTCGGAGGTTTCGGTCGCTTGCCTTCAGGATAGAATTTTGCAGATGGAGGAAACGCATTATTCGACGAACGAAGAGCTCCAGGCTACCATCCAAGAACTAAGTGATTTGCAGGTGAGCTTTAAGGATTTTTTTTAAAGCTGAAAATATAAAAATTATGTAGAATTTTTCCTTTACAATTTTTTGTCATTTTTTACATGTCTCTTTAAGTTGTAGAATCAAATACGGAAAATCCAAGTACTGATTAAATAAAGATTTCAAGATTTCAAGATTTCAAGTATTTTTAAAAGTTGTACGTGTCTTTTTTTTTTTCATCATTAAAGCGTTTATAGACATTTGTAGGAATCTAAAATGCTAGAGATGTAATATTGCTGTTTGATTTTTAAAGGCCCAACTGACGGAACTCCAAACTGACAACGAAAGACTCACAGAGGAGAAAGGAGTTCTTCTGGAGTCGCTTTGCAGACAGACGGAGAAACTAGAAGACTCTCGATCGAAAGTGGATACTCTTCAGGGTCTTCTCTTGAGAGAGGAGCAGCCGCAGGACTCGTCCAGAGGTTACAACACCGAGAGGGAGCAAAAACTTGTAGATCTTCTGAAAGTATGTAGATTTTATAATCCTACAATTTTTTAAAAACTATTATACATTTTCTTCGATTTAGACATGAATTTGTTTGCTTCGTTTTACAATTTTTCTATCAAGTCCTCTACTCTTTTTAGATCACTTTTTGCTCATAAAGTGGCACTGAAGTTTTCACATGAATAAAATAAAATGATGGATAATTTTCAGAGCGCCCAAGAGGAACGAGAATCCTTGTTGCGAAAGCAGGAAGAGCTCACGGCGGATCTCAAGGCTTTGCGATCTTCGGCGGAGACGAGTTCGGGCGAAACCGAGCGATTGACCCAACGTCTTCATCTGCTAGAATCAACGGTCGATGCTTCGAACGTAGAGCGGAAACAGCTCGAGCTCGAGCTCGGCGAGGCTAGACAAGAGGGTGCGAATCGTACTATCGAGATAAGCAGACTCGCAACGTTGCTCGAAAATGCCAGAGCGAAGATCGAGGAACTCGAGCAGTCGAGACAGCTCGAGAGCAAAAGCGAGGCTGATGAAATGTTGCACGCGGCAAGACGAGAGAAAGATACTCTCGAAACACAAGCGGCCGCGCTTCAGGAACAACTTGCCCGATCGTATTGCGATCACGATCGATTGCGCGACCAGTACTCTCAACTTCAAGAGGAATATAAGGTACGTGTCGAAATATTTATGTAGAACAGATAATGATCTTCAATTTCTGTGTTTTACATTCCATTTTTCTCGGCATTTTCTGCTGATAATCGGCACGTACCAACGATGCACTTTTCTCATTGCGAAATATTTCAACAACTTTAGTCGTATTTTGCACAAAGAATTTAATCAACTCGGTATAAGATTATTTTACTATTGAGTGAATTAGTTCTGCCAATAAACAATATCAATATCAATTTTGCAGGTCGCAAGGAATAATGCAAAATCAGCGATCGACGATTTGGAATACAGAGTAAATCAGATGAAAGAAGAGCGTCTCGCGATGACCGCGGAACTTCAATTGGTCCGCGATTCACTGGCGGAATATCAGGCTCAATGTCAGCGACATTTGGAGGATAAACGTGAGCTCAAAGCGGCACTTAGTGATGCACAGCGTAGAGAACGTGAGAGTCAGGCCCATCAATGCGAGCTCGAAAGAGCTTTGGAGGAGGAACGGAAGTTGCGGCAGGAAGAGAGCGCCGAGTGGGAGCAATTTCAGGGAGATTTGCTGATGACTGTTCGAGTAGCAAACGATTTTAAAACCGAAGCCCAAGGCGAACTCGAACGCGTCGTTATGGAGAACAAGGCGCAGAGAGATCGGCTTAGATCCCTTGAGGCTCAACTAGAAAAGCTCAACAAGGGTATGTAAATCCTATTATACCATCTGATAACTAAAAAAAATTATTACAAGGATTCGAAAATCATAATTGATTGCGTCTTATGACGCGATTAATCTGAAGATTTTGTAGCACGTACACTTAGGACATGCGTGATGCACGTGTTAGTTCCGTGTGCATGATCTATTTTGAATTAAGGATAAACTGGGCTTCACATTAATTCAATGTTGCTTCATTTTTATAGTGATTTATGCAAAGTTAATTTAGTCGAGAGGAAGATCGTTTCTATTGCAAAACATTTTCTTGATTTTCCGCTAATATCGATTAAATATATAAACACTCATTGAGATTACAGATGAATAATGGGGTACAAATCGTGGTTTAATAATATCGAATTCAATTTTGCGAGAATTATAAAAAAAAGTAGACATTATTTGATTAACGTGAAGCACAGTGGCAGCCTTAAATTGACGAAAAACATTGATTTACTGTTTTTTTGAACTTGGTTTTCGCGTCAGGGAGTCCCACAGTCGCAGATAATCGCATGCCTGAAATTCCTAACGAAACCGACCGAAAGCCCTCGAGCGTCATACTAAAACGGGGTCGTACGATCAGAAAGCAGCGCAGCGAGGTCGAGCGAGTCCCTATTATCAGACACAGAAAGTTCCCTTCGGATTCGATGCTTGACAAACCGAAGGGAACGAATTTTCGGCCATTGTCCGTTGTTCAGGTCGGGGATCGTTTATTATCGGGAACGGAAGTTGAGTTTTGTCCAATTATTGATCCTGTTGACAGAACAGATTCTAAAGGTGATACGCTAACCACTGGAATCGAAAGACAATACTCACTGCCCATCGAAAGTAATTCAGAGTCGGATAAAGATTACAGGAAACTTTACATTCCAGCGTCGCCCGATAATCCCAAAGGAAAGAGCCTAAAGAACACTTTACTGAAAAGTATAAAGGGCATACAAAGCGCCGACGACAATTCTTACAAAATAAATATATCAAACAGCAGATTTTTCGTGCCGAAAAATTATGTTTACTCCGACGTTCCTCGATCGATGGACGATTTGAGATTCGAAGTCGATCCGGAAATGGGAAAATTATTTCACGAGAGTGTACAAAAAAAATCGCGAGTAGGATTGAATTTCAATGGCTCGCTGCCCGATTTGGTCGGCCAGAAAAAGATTCTTTCTGTTTACGATTCACCGGTAAAGACGGAAAACTATGATTCTCCCAAATACTCGAATCTATATTCGCCGATAGAATTTACTCCTCCGCCTAGTTTTGAAAAATCCGAAGATTCGCCGTCCAATCAGCGAGAAGAGCTCGATAAGCAAAAAATAGAATGCAGCGCATTCATAGATCCTTCTTGGAACCAGAAAGAACCCACGGCGGAAATAAAGAAGGAATCCATCGAGACTTCTTATCATGAATTCAGTCTTGAGAAATCTGACAATTTGACGAACGAAATATCGGTCAATAAACAAAAATCAGGACCGCGAAGCGCATCCGTAGATTCTTCGTGGAACGCAGAATTCTCTAAAGCAGAATTGAGGAACGAATTTTTTAAGAGTCTCGCTCCTAAATCGAGTGAAGATTCGATTAACAAAAATCGTGAAGAGCTCGATAAACAAAAATCTGAACGTCGCAGCGCATTTATAAATTCATTGAGAAACGAAGATTTATCGAAACTGGAAATAAAGAGTGATGCATTCAAAGATTCGAAAGCATCTGTAAAATTCCCGGAGAAAAATGCAAAGCTAGTTGTTGCTAAACCGATCCTCATCGGCGATCCAGGAACTCCCGACGATTTCGTAATCGGTAAAAATTTGCGAAATCCGAATCCAGCTTTAATAATTGAGCCGACTATGTACGTTCCAAAAGAAGCTGAAACAGGAAACGATGATCTTCCACAAAGCGCTAAATCCAACGATTCGGTTTTTCAATATCCTTCAGTACTCTGTGATCCACCGCCGGAAAAAATGAAGATTTCGTCTACTGATAGGTCTCGTTTTTCGTCCGTCGATATAGTTCCGTCGGAAACAATTAATCCAACGCATAATAGATGCCATTCGTATCCCACGAACACTTTGCCTGAAAAAAAATCAGACTATCCGGTGATTCCAACCACATCGCCAATGCCTCAGAAATTAGTGCGTTTTGATTCAGAACCGGAGACAAAATCAATCGTGAGAGTACGAAAGAAATTTGAAGAATTGGCCAGGAAATCTAATACAGACACGGGAAACAAACGCGCTGAGAGTGGCGGTTGTGGAATTAGAGAGAGTAATAAAAAACGCATGAAATTTAGCGAAAAAGTAGCGAAATCTGCAGGTACGAATGAATCACCTGTGTCGGCCCGGTTGGCAGCAGCCAATTCAGTTACTCGTACGTACTCGTTGAAGGAAAAATTCGAACCTATTTTGGAAGACGTTGAACTGAGAGCCGGACGATCGAGTAAGTCGGCACACAAACAGTGCCTAAACCCATACAAACAGTTTTACATCCGCTTCCCAATTTCCAATTGAAATCCGAGGGAATAGCCAAAATCCACGCTGTGTTTCGCTCGCTGTGTGCTCGACGATACGTCGGAACATTTCGCCCCCACGTTAAATGCTTATTGTTCGTTGAACGTTTCTAGGGAAAATCTGCTTTGTACGTTAATCGTATCGTTAAACCCGCAAATTCCCCTTTCATGTTGTCTATTGTCTGGATAATATTGTCGATAGGACTAAATGTTCCCTGTAAACAATATATTGTGCATACAATTTTTGCCAAAAGCGATATTCGATGTCAATGGTGTCAGAAAGTTATTATTAGTAGTAGCAAAAAGTAGAAAAACAATTTTTTTTCTCTTTCCAATCGAATTCGCGATTGTTCTAAACACCGTTTTTTTTTTTTTTCCTATTTCGAAGAATTCTGTAAGGTCGTTCATTCTACGATTTTTTTTAATTTACAATTTTTCAAACATCTTGAAAAACTGTGATTTTCAAAGATTTTTGTCTTGTCGCAGAGTCTTAAAATTGTACTAAACTCCTCCTCTGGTTGAACGTATGCGTGATATATATTTAATGGTATTTATGTGCTTCTAGCTTGTTTTTGGTCGTGTGATTTACCGTCTTCGAAAAAACAATCGGAGTAAAACGATTTGTTTTGACTTTTCAGCGACTCAAAAAACGATGCCACCTCCGGCGCCGAGACCAGCGAGTACTCCAACGGAAACCCAGCAGAGCGTTCTCACGAGTGTACAGCAGGAAATGGCTGCTAGACGAAAAGCTAATATCTCGCGGCAGGATTCCAGACTATCGGTCAAATGTCTTATCGAGAGCATCGAGAATGCGACGAAACAGGCTAAGGCCGGTACGTGCGCTGACGGCGAGGCCGACGACACTACCCTCGCGGACGTTATTAATTCAGCCCTATGCGTAGGACCTGGAAGTCGAAGCAGTTCCACGTCTTCGCTAAATTCCATAGGCACCAACGACATACTTTCGATGAAAACTCCGCTTCGGGATCAGCAGCAGATGAACAACTTGATATGCACCACCAATCCCACCAACAACAACAAGACTCAATCGTCCAACAACAGAAAACCATTGTCAGGTAATAAAGCCTATTTCATGTTCGTAATTTATCTATAACGATCTTAATTATTTACTATTGCTTTTAATGTTTCCTTAATTGGGAAACTATACTATCCTCGTTAATTTTCAAGAAATTAGTGCTACTTGAATAAAAATATTGATACAATGTGCCGCTCTTCGCAAATGCAGAAACAAAGTCATCAGGGCCGGTTTCTGGACTGAGCCCCGGCGAGATCCTGGATTCGGCAGCACTGAACGCCAAGGCGATAGACTTCGTGCGTCGTAACAGCGTGACCGATCTCTCCGAGCGCAAAGATCCTCTCTGCGGCCTCGTGAAGAACGGCGGTTCTAAGAGAAACGCTCTCCTGAAATGGTGCCAGAACAAGACCCTCGGCTATCGGAATATCGACATCACGAATTTCAGCAGCTCGTGGAACGACGGCTTGGCACTCTGCGCGATTCTACATTCCTATTTGCCGGATAAGGTGCCCTATGATTCGCTCACCCCTTCCGAGAAGAGACGAAACTTCTCTCTCGCGTTTTCCGCAGCCGAGAGTGTTGGAATCCCGACAACGTTGGTCAGTACCTCATTCAAACTATTCATCAAAAAAGCGATTGATTCAATTGCAAAAAAAATAAAATGAAAATAATGAGTAGTTTATAGAAAAAGTACCTTCGATCACTGACGTAACCAGACGATAATTTTTATCGAATGTCTTCGGAAATTTGTTTTTCCATCGATTCTTATCGAAGGCCTTTGTAAATTTCAGAACATCGGAGATATGTGCCAACTGGAGAGGCCCGATTGGCAGCAAGTTATGACCTACGTGACGAGTATCTACAAGCATTTCGAGACTTGAAGAATCTCCAGTGGATTCTTTCAATCTCTCAAAAAAAAAAAAAAAATGAGAGGAGAGTAAGAGTGAGCGAGAACAATGGCATCTAGTCAGTCGAACTCTGGAGGAAGATGAATGGCTCGGTAGTGAGGAACAACCGAGTGTGTAAGGACGAAGAAAACGACGACGAAAACCTGGAACGCAGCGTTAGCAGCTGAAGCAGGCAGTTAAGGCGTAAGTCGTAACTGCGCGCCTTAAATGTACATAATTTTGAGCCTAATTACGCCTACGAACATAACGAAAGTTTGAATTATGCGCGCGCGCCGATCAATGGAATTGCTTTTTTATCATGAGACTGAAAAACCGAAACAAAACGAGTCCATAGAAACCCACGTCTATGCCTCGATCTAAGTGAAACTGAAGAAAAAAAAATGTGTGAAAGCGGGAGAGAGAGAGAGATGATGAAGATAAAAAATCACTTGTACTTTTTTAAGCCTAACGAGTTCAAGTATTTGCGTTCCTCGTACTATGAGTATTTTTGTAACGTATTATTTTTCGATAAACTTTTTTGTATAGTTATTGCGTAGCCATGCGGCTGCGATTAGGTGATAAGCTACTTAATTTAACAGCTACCTAATTTATTGCATTAGTCACGTTTTAGTCTTAGCCGGCGGTCAGTCGCGATTCAACTTTACTTTTTTTTTTTTTTTACAATACACTATTGCATAGCTACTTCTCGATTGACCCTCCGGAAACGTGGGACAAAAAACGGGACATGGTTAAGTTCTCTGTGATATAGCGTAATATAGACCTGAAAAAAAAAAAACAAACAGAGATACGCGTTATCGTTATTGCTCTTGACTATAATACACTACTCTGATTTACTATTAATATCGCCCTTCGTTCTACTGTTTTATTATTATTATTATTATTATTATTACTATTATTATATATGTAAACTTGATAATATGCTGTCCGATCTAAAACAATAAACTTGCCTAATGCATATTGTAAAGAAAAAGAAAATGAATAAGTACTGTCCTATGGTATTCCATGTAATATTTGTCCATGAAGAGATAAGAACATTAAAGAAGCATTGTCAAAAAATATACTCAGAGCTTTCTTCAATTTATCCAATGTCTGTCCGATTTTTTCGCTACAAAAAATTCAGGAATACCGAGTGTATTACTAAAAAATGTATAAGATATTAATAACATATTTAAATATCGAAACATCAGAGATCTTGTCGAACGAAAATTCTTCAATTCAGTCGTATGACAAAAATAAATAAGCATGAAGATTACTAAAACATGTTGACGCTTTTTTTCCATATACTGTCATTCCTTTCTTTTTCTCAAACTTATCGCTCTTTGAATATTGCAGGAAAGTGCGTTTTTGGATTTTCTAAAAGTACTATAATATTTAATGATGAAAAGATAAAATCATGAAACAAGCATGAAATAAATTTAGAAGGTATACAAAGTTTTATTCGTCACTTATGTTACAATAATCCGTTCCTCCCCACACAGTAAAATTCGTATTACTAACAATATTTACATACTTCCATCGAATGATCAATTATTTACAAATTGTGATTGTTTTTAAAAGAGCGTAGGTTTAATCACGTTTCATTAACATCCATTTTATCCTGATCCTTATCTCCGGAATAATATTCACCGGCGGGTTCAGTGATTTTGTCGGTATCTTGTGTATTGTGCCTGGAGTCAGGATCCGGTTCCGGTTGTCGGTCCTCTTCCGGAGGCAGAGCATCACAAGGTACGTCCTGCATTTGAACGCTCGGCGAGTGCTGTACCATTTTGAGATTATCGTAAACGTGTCTCGTGATTGCTTCGAGATACTGTTTGCTGTTAGCGTTGTCCTGTCTCGTCACTACTTCCGGATGGAGCGTGAAATCCGGAGCAAAGTATTCGAGGTATTCGGTGTAGGGAAGTTCGTTGCTTATCTGCTCATCTACGAGAAGAGAAGTCTCGTAGGTCCAGCAGCGCGCAACGTTTCTCAGAGTGTATCCTCCTCCTCCGACAGTCAATAAAGGAACATTGAGATCTCTTACAAATTTAACACACTCTCCGTGACCCTTTGTGCTCAAACTGAAGCAACCGAGTCTGTCGTTGGCCAGAGAATCAGCTCCGCATTGCAGGACTATCGCGGTGGGTTGAAAGAATTCCATAACATGAGAAATCACTGGTTTGAACAATTGAACGTAGGAGGTATCGTCTATGCCTTCTTTCAGTGGAACGTTCACGGAATAGTATCTCCCGCTCTCTGCTCCAATTTCGTACATGTCTCCGGTACCTGGGAAGAAGTAGTTGCCATATTTATGAAAAGAGACGGTCATCACTCTGTCTGTGAGGTAAAAAGCCTCCTGAACTCCGTCGCCGTGATGAACATCAATGTCTATGTACAAAACTCTGGCGTGGTACTTGAGGAGCTCCAGAATAGCTATTACTATATCGTTGATGTAGCAGAAACCCGAAGCCTCAAATTTCTTGGCGTGATGAAGTCCTCCGCTCCAGTTTATCGCTATGTCGCAGCAGTTGTTGTTCAACTTGGTTGCGCCTTCCAGAGAGGCGCCGGTGTACATGGAACAGAAGTCGAAGAGGCCTTCGAAGACTGGACAATCATCGCCGACGTTGAAGTGACTCAGATATTTGGTAAAACCTTGGAGATTCTGAGGCGTAACGCGTTGGAGAAATTCGACGTATTCGTCGGAATGAAAACGGCACATGTCGTGGGTACTCGCTCGATACGGCCGGTATATCTGCATTTTCTTGTGGAGACCATAATTTAATACCAAACTGTGAATTACCGAGAGTCTGTGAGGCTTCATTGGATGTCCTGGGCCATAGTGAAAATTTCCCACGTCCGGATTGTAGAAATACGACACTTTCTTGTTGTAACTCATGGTGTTTGTGTTATTGTGTCGCTCTGATTTTTTGAGGTTTGTTTCGTTCACCGTCCTTTATGCGCAGCTCTTCGGACCTCCCAATTTGTTGTTGCGATTTTCGGTTATCAAATTCATCGGTTTATTAATAAACCGGCGACTTCCGACCACTTGTTTCTCAACATTTGCGACGCTAGTTTACTAATTTTTGGTTCGACTGACGCTGCCTCGCTTGCGTATGACAAGCACGGATTTTTCGCCGCTCGGGCAACTCAACAAAATTCACAAGAATTTAGGGCGGATTTCTACGTTATCGACGACCGGTAAAAAATATTAGCGGAAAGTTGAATGTACCTGCAGTTTGTTGAACGAAGGTGGAATTTGAAGTATACATTGATTTTTCTACAAAATAGCAATCGAAAAAATTCGAAAAATCATCAGCGTACAATTTTGTAAATTAATCGATAATCGTAATCTTGTTTCCTACTTAATCCATAAATATGTGTTCCAACATCAATATTATTGAAAATCAATTACATCCTTACAATCACCCGCTGATTGTTACTTTCGATTTGTCATCTTGTTGCAAAGTTCAAAGTGTAATCAACCTCCCGATAGCATGTGTATATATGGGGCGTTCCACACCGATTCGGCCCGGATCCACGTCCTTGATCTTTTAACGTACAAAAATATTCTCGCCACAGCTGCCGGTGAATAATTCTCAATCTCCACATCCTTAAATGTCCTTCCGTGATTCTACAAACTTAAAAAAAAAAAATTCCTACAAAAAACTGAAAAAAAGCAAATATCAGTTTTTTCTTCGGGCTTAACGAATTATTACACCTAATTCTTAACTTTCCACCCTGTCGGATTAGGCAACCGTGGACACAACCACTTTTCTACCGCAAAACGACCGGTTGCCTTTGGCCGTACAAACTACCACAAAACGACTATGAAACAACCGATATCAGTTTTGATTTTGAGAAGAAAAATAGGGTCGGTTGGAAACTGGTTGATTTACGGTAGCAATATCCCATAGACAACCATCATACGGCGTTTCAACGGGCGCTACCGGAAACTAATAAAATGGTTGAATAGCGGTTACAAAGCGGTTATTTTCATGGCGTTTTCCAACCGTTGTTTTTCGGTTGTTTTGAAGTTGCGGTGATCCGATAGGGCATCATTCTAAAACATTTTCAAAATCTGGACCATCGATATCCTCATTTGAAAAAATCACACTTAAACCAAATCTGAAAATCAGGAAAACTTAAGCTCCTTGCTCAGTTTTCAGTAAATCAAAAAATCGTGGACAAAATCCTCGAAATCGGCTTTATTCTATTCGGTACGGAATGTCCCATACATATATACATATGTGCAGAGACACGTCTGAAAGCATCGGTATCGCGAGTAAAAGTACGGCATTGAGAAATGACGTTGAACCAACAGCGTTTGCAGACTCAGCATTTCGATATCACCAAATGCGTATTTGCTTAATCTCTAAATACCGTTGTGGTTGTTATGCTGAGAGCGGGTGATGATAATAAATTCGTCATCGAGGGCATGCAGCAGGAGCAGATGAGAGCGAGCGGAGGGAGCGCCGTCTGCGAAGCGTCGTATTATTGGTCGTAGTCTCTTAGTGATAATCATCATCTGCTGCTGCTGCTGCAGCGAGGCTGACTAGCGCGGTGACGGAGAACGTCGGAAACGGGACGGGAAACACGAGAACACACCTTTCCGTGCCTTGGGACAGGGCGACTGTACGGGGACATAGTCTCTGCGCGTATAGTCATTGGGTCGTCGCTCCGTTGGGAACTCGACAGCGCTGCTACATGTCAAAAACGTTAAGTGCGGTGCAGTGAGGCAGGTTTTTACACCTTAACTTCGGTATCCTCGGTATTTCCGAGCTTCGAAATTTAGGATGCTGGCGTTAATCAATCGGATTCTTGACTGGTTCAAGTCGTTGTTCTGGAAGGAGGAGATGGAACTCACCCTCGTTGGATTGCAATACAGTGGAAAGACCACATTCGTTAATGTCATAGCGGTACGCCGACACTTATTCATATGCTATGTGTGTTTTTTTTTTCTCCCATCGATCACCGCAGGATTTTCGTCACAGGATCGAAGTATTCGTTTAATTGGACGTTTCGCACAATTTTCGATGACATTCCTTATGGGATTTTTGGTTTAGCACGCGAGACAAGCGAAACGTCTTGGTTAGATCGTATAGTCCGTTCCGCGTAACTCTGGCGGAGTGACTAATAATCACGGAACCACCCCCGCCCCTACGGTCGCTTTTTAATTACCTATGCAACTGGGGGCAATGTTTTTTGTTACAAGGGTTTTTTGGGATTGAGATTTGACTATTTTGTTTCCTCCGTTTGCAGTCTGGACAGTTCAGCGAAGATATGATACCTACTGTGGGATTTAATATGCGCAAAATCACCAAAGGAAACGTCACTATCAAAGTGTGGGACATCGGCGGACAACCCAGATTTAGGTCCATGTGGGAACGGTACTGCAGAGGCGTCAATGCCATAGTCTACATGGTCGACGCCGCGGATCCCGAGAAAATCGAAGCTAGTCGCAACGAGCTGCACAATTTATTGGACAAGCCACAACTCTCGAGCATTCCTGTTCTCGTTCTCGGGAATAAGAGGGATCTGCCGCATGCTTTGGATGAGAATGGACTGATAGATAGAATGTGAGTTATTTTTGAAAATTCAAGCTTACTCGCTTATAAGTTTTTCGCGTGTTGGATGCTAATTGGTGAGAAGATCGGAATCAGCTGTGAATTTTTTGACAATTTTTATGTAGCTCCATTTGTGTCGGTTTGTTAAATTTATGCATTTTTGTGAGAAAGAAAGTCGCACCGGAAAAAACTTTATGATTGGAATAAATTATTAATTTATTTATTTCTCTTTTCAATTCAATGTTTATACAGTTTCTTATCCATATGAGGTTCTGAAAAGATAACTGGATCATTTTGAAAAGAAATATAAACATACTGCGATGTTACAAATAAAGAGCAGAGTGAATTCTGCTATAACTTTTTTTTGGGGTGTCTCACCATATTTTTAAGTTAATTTATATATTTGATCTTTTTTCATGGATATGAAAACCTATCTTCGCCATCACTTTGAATTTCGCTTCACGTTTAATTGAATGTCTATGAAAAAAATCTTTTTTCGTGAGATTGCTGTACATTTTCTTATCAACATGATAGGATACCGTGGTTACAGTTGTATCTGGTACTGTGTTGTGGTTAGTGCACTTGCACGTAGAATGGAGTTATCAGTAGATCGCGGGGTTGAATTTCGCCGGCGTCGTTACGCAGAAGGAAAGAAAATATTCAGCATTGACACTTGTGATAATTGTGTGTTTCAGGAATCTCTCCGCTATACAAGATCGCGAAATCTGTTGCTACAGTATTTCGTGCAAAGAGAAGGACAACATAGACATAACACTACAATGGCTCATAGCGCATTCGAAAAGCGGCGTTCGCTAATACCCATAAAAATTCCCAAAGTTTCTCAACATCAAAGATTGCCGATGGAAATGCAAGAGAAAAAGAAGAAAAAAAGATAAAGATAATAAAAGCAACCAGAGATCGGGAACAATCGTGTGAGAGTTGGATGCTCGTGCTGTTTTGTTTATAGCGTGTCACTAGCATACAGGGAAAGCAAAAAAAAAAACGACAAACAAAAGGGATTTCTTTAAAACATTCGCTTCAGCCGATATGAGTATAATAATATATAATAATGGTGCGAAGCGCGCGGCAAAAATCGAAAAATATTTATTGCTTATTGCGAGGAACGCTCATACGAATAATAATAACAAACGGCACAATCGCCGAGGGCACGTAGGCTATAAGAGGACGTTTTTTTAATATTTTTTCGTTATTAGGTGATATCTGTGCTCCTGTTTTAACGTTACCACCAATTACCGTATTAACGTTTAGAGATTTAACGTAAGTGTAGAACACGATAATGTAGCTCAGTAGAGCGATGCGATTTCTGGAGCGAAGGTATTAGCATACATATTACCACATGTAAATCCAATCCGGGAGTAATGAGAAACTAACGAAAAAGAAAAAAAAACAAACGAAAAAATTAATCCACGAAAATCAAGATTGTAGAGGAATTTACGGGAAAAAGCTAAATCGCCGTAGCTAAAACAGCTGAATCATCGTATGTAATTATAAATATTTGTATAATTTAGATCGATTAACGATGTAACAGTCGATTTATTATCATCTCTAAAGTGTCTCGTATGACCGTTGTGTTATGTATATATAAAGGCATAAACCAAGATGTAATCCATTTCGAGCAATGGAATATCGTATTTTTTTAATCAATCGTTATCCCTTCATTCTATCGATGGCACTCTAGTCACGAAATCTCAATACGCGCACGTCTGGTGGCGTCGCAAATATAAGATTAAACCCTTATCTACACAGAGTTTATCAGACTCACAATGACAAAACTACGATTAATAAAATTAATGAATTTAAATCAATAACCAAGCGCAAAAATTGCATTTTCTGGTGGGTGCTTGTCAGCAGAAAACGTTTTTTTTTCCTACAAAGGCCTCTAAATAGCTTTAAAATGCAAAACAGTCTGAATAACCAAATCAATTAAAAAAATCATCAACGATTTAGTGATATTCTGATACGACTTTCAAATGCAATCTTGCCGCGAAGTTGAAACACGCGCTCATCTAAGTTCGCCGTAAATATAAAGATAAACTCATATATATATATATATATATATAAATTCTGTCACATTTTTAATGACAAAACTATGATTAATAAAATTACACTATTAATTACACACGTGCTATCAGACGATGTTGATTGCAATTCCAATGGATGACTTATAATCGCAAAGTTCCGATTAATAAACTGAGTGTAATTGGATCAATAAATTAGAGCCAAAAATGAGTTTAATTTCAAGCTCTTGTCAATAGCAAAAAAAGTTTTCTTGAATAGTTCAAAAATCGAATCTAGGCCGAATTATCAATAAAATAATGCATCGACAATTTAATTATTATATTCTTCTAACAGATCAATCGCAGTTCTACCGCGAAATTTAAATGCGCGTTCAAATATATTGCAAATATCAAACACTTTTAAACACAAAAATGCTGTTATAGGTTTATGATTAAATTCACTTTGGATGGCTTATCACAATGATACAACTATGATTGATAAAATAAATAAAACTAGCTTAGAAAATGAGCGTGAACCCGGAGTTTTATGATGCGCTTTTGTGAGGCGAATAGACGTTTTTCTATAACTCAGATTTTCGAATAGTTCCAATATGCAGCCCAGATCTTACGAAGTTAATAAAACAATGGTTCAACAATTTAATGACATTTTATTTCAACAATTAATATCATATCGTTTTCGTACATAACGAAATACGTTTGAACATCACCATTCTGCTGATCCGGGATTCCGATCGATAAATCTCTGAATACGTATTTAATCCGAGATCATTCCGCAATTTAGTAACATTATATTTCCTAGATCCATCGTAATTCCGACGCGGAATTTAAATACACGTGGAGGTACGTAGAAAAGCTTAAACACTTTTCAATCACACAAAACTATCATATTTTCAAGATCACATTTCCATCACCATAATTCACCATAATTTCCAACCATAACAAACGAATTAAAGAAACTGGATTAACGAGCGCAAAATTAATTTTTATCCGCACTTTCGAGCTAAATGGAAACTTATTTTTCTGAACTATTGAAAATGTCACACAGCATAGATCAATAAATAAACTAAATCAATAAACTGATGTATAAAAAATGCTATACCGGTCTCAGTATTAGATATAAGATTTTTGTAAAAAAAAAATTACCACATTGCAATATTTGGATCACTCTAATCAAGGCTGCCATACTTGGATCGATAGATCTCTAAATACATTGCCAATTAAAAGATGATTTCGCCTATAAATAAAATACCTTTTAAGCGAGTCAACGGAACGAAAAAAAAAAGAAAATTCTAGCGGTTTGAGAACACGAAGAGATATTCCTTATATACCGTAAAGACGCAGTCTATGAGTAACCACTAGTCGCCCCCACCGTCTGATCTCGCACTCTGTACCTACTGTCGCGGCGAGCCACGTACAGCGAGAGCAAATAAGAAATAGTGTAATAATGTCATGGTCAACAACGATGTAATTCCAATTGCCGGAGCTAATGATTTGGAAAAAATCTCCAGTGATACAGGTGTAAAACGATAAGAAACATCGGAAATAGGTACCAAAGACATCTGTCAAGTAGCTTTATGTATTTTCACAAGTAAAATACGTATAATTCAGAGGATACAGTGAATCATGTTTTGCCGGAAAGCGTTGACAGTCGGTGTGCGATTTTTAAAAAGACGACAACATTCTGATCGTCATTCGTCTTAAAATTGTCTAACAGGCTGAATAAATGAATTCTGTTGTGCTTTTTGGTTATGAGTTTTGTTAACGCTCTGACTAGTAAATGGTTCGTTGTAATATTGTCGCTGATATCACTGTTTTTATCGAGCTCTGTTTTTGGGTTTGCGCGTGTGACACTCTGTAGATGATATGGCTGAGAATTTTGCATCCGACCAATTTTCCCTGAGATGGAACAATTTTTCAAACAATTTGACCAGCGGCTTTATGTCACATCTCAGCGACAAGGATCTAGTCGATGTTACGCTTGCTGTGGATGGAAATTTGCTCCAAGCTCACAAACTTGTTCTTTCTGTTTGTAGTCCGTACTTCAAAGACATCTTTAAGGTATGTCGGAGAACGTTGAGACTTTGACAGGATTCGGGAGATGATTTAATCATTTGTTTACTCCAAATCTGTGATCAATTGAAACATTTTATCTAAGGAGCTTTTAAAATAATTGAGTTTATATATATTTGGACAACATTTGCTGGGACATTGTTTGTAAAAAGATTACATCATTTTTTTAGGTAAACTCTTCAATTTGTGAATTGTAATCGACTTGTAATCTCATAATCACCGGTTGCAAATTTTGGAGAATTATGTATTCTAACTTTTGTTGATGAGATATTGGATTCTCATATGCATAAAATATATTTGTACTTATTTTGAACTCATATACTTTTTTTTTGTATCTTGAATCGGAGCCCAAATTGCAAAAAAATAATTGAAGATAGCAAGAAAGGTTTAGGTAATTATAAAAATTTTATTTTTGCAATGAACAAGGTTTTAATCCATAGAAGTCACTTTTTGTAAACAAGAATAATGTACTAATTGGAGTGAAGTTTTCATCATTTATTTTTAACAAATCCAATTTGTATTTGGTAATTTTTTTTTAGTGTGGCATATTTTCACAAGGTTTATGGATGTTGATTGACAATGTAGTATGTTTTTAGGAGATCCCAGATAATGGACAGTTTTGGAATCTATTTTTAATAGAATGGCATGGAATGGTTTTATAGTGTATACTTTTTGAAGATTCACTGTTGAATTTTAGAATTCTTGTGTCTTAATAGTTAAGTTAGAAGTGTGAGTTTTTATGCATTCATTTGAATTTGAATTTCATAATTCCAAATAACAACCTTGTTAATAAGCTTAAAGTTTTTTGTGTGAAAAAATTAGTGTGTTATTTGTTTACCTCCAATTTACTTTTTATTTAATTAATATGGGTACAAGTCACACAAATATTGGTGATTTTTGTATTCACCAACATTTTAAAGCTTATTAATTTCAGATAAGTACCTTGTTGGTCACTTTATATATTATCTATATCTAAAATAATGTTTTTACTGAAACAATGCCAACAAATTTCAATTCTTCTGGTTTTCAGAGCAATCCATGCCAACATCCTGTGGTAATTCTCAAAGACATGGGTTACACAGAAGTGGAAGCCTTGCTGAGATTTATGTACCAGGGTGAAGTAAACGTGAGGCAGGAAGAATTGGCGAGTTTTTTAAAAATAGCGGAGATATTGCAGATCAAAGGTCTCACCGGTGAAGAAGACAACAGCAATCCCACCGATTGGATTAAAGAAGAAGATGGTTCGTCGTCAGTAAAATCCGACGAAGATTCCAACAGTAACGAAGTTCTCAGAGCACCGAAACAAGCGACTAATTCCGAAGCACCTTTTCCTAAAAGAAGAAACCGTGATTATAATAGACCAGCGACGACACATTCCACAAAAAGAAGTAGAACTTCAGTGCCAGAGCTTAAAGATCTCGTCGACGCTTCGAACGCAAAACCGAATAGTTTAGCGACGAGAGCGGATCTCCAGGAAAGCGAGGAGAACGACGATATTACCAAGTACTTTCGTAAAATAAAATCCGACAATTTTGCCGAAGACGATATTTCCGGTGCGTTAACCGACGATTCCATCGATCTTACAAAAGACGATCCGCCTGATGACAACGATGAACGATTTATCAGTGAAAACATGACGAATGCCGCCCACTTGTCAGGAGATTCCTCCGCACCAGGTTAGACAGCGAATTTACAATTTCATAAAATCGTTTTGTCGATTTTTTAAAACAATCGTCATGTAAAAAAAAATTTTGCAAGTTGTTGAAAATCATTTTCGTGGCTCTTACCATACAAAAATACGCTAATGATCATGAAACTTCCTATGTGTTATATGAAACCATTTAGGAAAGACAGAATTTTCAATGTTTCGCAAAATAAATAAATCGTTGGAAAATGCATTTAAAAAATCATATGTATTCGGAAACTTTTCTTGAGAAAAAATGAACGAATTCATTTTCTAGGCAGCGAAAAAATTTCTACGGAGTTTATTAAACTTTATGCGTTTTTTAATTGACAATTTTTGTTTGCAGTTGTTGAGCCAGTGACTTATAGGCTGTCGGCGCGGGGTCGCCCCCAACTGGTGCACGAGGGCTACGTTTACAACCTAACGTCACGATCTGAAGTCTTAAACCGATCGCACTATCGATGCGCTGAGCAGCATCGCGGTTGTCGAGGTAAATGCGCGGTAATTGCCGAGAGATTTATGCCAACCGGTGTTCATGAGCACAATCATCCACCGGGTTACCAGTCCGAGCACGATTACCGAAAGAAAAAGGGTTTGGACTTGGAGAACAATTAATGCGGGAACAAAACGTATTTCTTATTTACACGACAAAGTATTTAGATATTTGAAAAGACAAATGAACGTTCGAAACATTCCTATTGCTAGTAAGATATAACGGTGATACTCTGCGTATACCATACCTCTTATGTTTAAAGTTACATATATATATAAATATTATATATGCTATTATTATATATTGTATATTCAAGTCATGTGAATAGAAGTGAAACTTTTTTTGCAGGGATTCAAACAGCAACTCGCTAATAATATTGAACCGAGCCGATGATGCGCTTTGCCAAAGGCAAAAAATAAAATAAAAGCATTGCGTCCGTTTCGTATTTTCCGTAGAAATGTAAGAGTGCGAACGATAAAATAAAATCGTTTCCATATCTCTCGTCGCGATCTCAGAACCGCGGCGAGAATCCTGCGCCAATTTTGTGATACATAAATATGTCAAACGAGCGATTACAATTTTACACAAACCAGAAATATAATTATTTATTTTGCTGAATTAGCGATGTATTTTTTGTTGTATTTCGCTTTATCCCTAAAAAATTACGGTGAGTATCGGTATTTAATGTCGAAGATTATATCAAATTCTTTTATAATTGATACTTGTTATTTCATAAGCATAGATATTTACGTATTTTCGAAATTATTAGCTATCTTTTCTTAAAAAAATCTTGAATCGTTTTGTATTCGTCCGTTGTTTTTGTTGATTAATGAAAATCTCGATTATTTCAGTTGCAGTTTCGTTTATTTACATGAAACATATACATACCTCCAGAAGGAAGTTATAAGAATTTGTTAATCGTTACAATTAGTCTAATTCAACTGTGACTTCCGGATGACGAATTTACGATGGTCTCCAGGGCTCGACTTTGGGCCGAGTCGTACTGTAAGGCATGTACGCCTGTTTCGTGCCGGAAAGATTTGGTGTGTGATCAGCCAACCACTTATATTTTGGTCTGGTTGGGTCTTTGAAAGGCGGAAGGTCTGTCTTGTAATGCAACCAACCAAACCATTCAGCGGGAACCTGAGAACCATCGTAATCCATCCATACTCGATCTGCGTACATCACCCATCTGTTGCGGCCTGCAAAAATCCACAAGACAATATTACGCTTTTGAAAATTCCCCTTTGCGTTGCTCTCCCAGGAGGAAAATTTTTATTCATGAAATTTTGTGTACAACATTGAGAAAAGAGCTTTACGAAAAGTGATCATCGTTTTTTTATGGAGCCCACGATCTTTATTTGGTATACATTTTATGAAAATCGCATGACTCATTCAGATTTTATGCTATTTTTACAATATTCAAAAATATCCATAGACACGAATAATTTGGGAATTCAATGAAAATAAAGTACAAAATAACATTCTTTCTTATAAATAAATGAGATTCATCACGAACGAATGAGAAAGCTGCGAGTAATGTTCTACTTTGCAGTCGTTTTTTTCACAAATTATTCTTATCGCAGTGATACTCACCATAGAAATAGTAGTTGTTCTCGTAATATTTATTTCCATACTTGTCTTCGCCAACAAGTGTTCCAGTCTTTAGTTCATCTTGCCTAATTGAAGAAAAAAAACAACAATTTAATATCTTATAAATTGCTTGCGACGTGAACGACAAAAATATTAAAATTGGAGTGACATTTCGGAGCTACGATCTTAACAGGCTTAACCAACAAATTGTTTATATTTGTTGTGTCGACTATTGAACACATTGAAATTCACTGTTGATGAATTAGAGAGCATAAAAACCTGTAAAGTGTGCGCAGACATCCCAGTGGACCACCGTTATCGCGGATAATCTTTAACAAATTTTGCAATTTGTCTAAACCCAAATACTTCGCCATCTTGGATTCTCTCTTATGTAAACGAGATTTTAGTTCGGTTTTTTCACTGTAGTCGCTGAGATGCAGCGCAATCTTTCTCTGAGTGAGATAAGCATCGTAGAATCATTCTCTCGGTCGTTAAAAAAGAACTCGTTCATTGTTGCAGTTGTTATAAATAATTTTTCTAATATTTCTGTAACCATCAATTCAAAATACCCAATAACATTCGAAAATGCAGATATCTTTAAAGCCCGCGGAGGATAATTTTACATATCGGTTCTTTAGAGCTAATTCGAAAATACTTGTAAAAGTATTTTCGAAAAATATACATTCTCCTCGAATTTCCAAAGCTTTTTTTGCAATAAATTTGCATTGCTGATTTGTTGACATCATTAACAAAATATGTTATTCTCAGCGCTCAAAGTTAAAAAATTTTCTATAGGTAATTTGAAATAATACAGAGAATACATTTTTTGCTTTCATGTTCAACGTAATATAGATTTCTTTTTTTTTTTACATGACAGCAGAGATATCACTCAATGAATGTCATGAAAGTGGCTGTGACTTCCTCGCCTTAAGGTGGTCCAATTGTTATTCCTACGATCGTATAATTTCAAAATATCCTCATCCCAACAATATCTGAATGCCTATAACGGATAAGCAAACTGAGTTTAAAAAATTTCTAGAGGTAATTTGAAATAATAAAGAGAATACATTTTTTGTTTCCATGTTCAAAGTAATATATATATTTTTTCTTCACATGACAGTAGAGATGTCACTCAATGAATGTCATGAAAGTGACTGTAACTTCGTCGCCTTAAGGGTGTCCAATTGTTATATCTACGATCGTATAATTTCAAAATATCTTTATCCCAAGAATATCTGAATGCCCATAACCGATAAGCAAACTGTTTCAACATGCGACGTTAGATTTGTTTTTTTTTCCTGCTGTTTCCAATGGAGCACTTTTTACCATGGGTAAAACGGCAAAAACTATAATAGTTGCAAAGCGATTACGATTGTACATAGGTAAAAGCTATACCGACCGTCGGAGGGTTTCAAGGTGGGCAAGAAAACAACGGGCAGCAAACTCTCGCGACAATCTCGAGAGCCAAAGCGAGCAAATAGGAGGGACGAGGAGTGAGAGGAGTAAGGGCGTAGGGCTGTATAAAGTATTCTCCGTCAATTCAACCACTTTTTTTTACCATCTGAGATCTGTCCCACAATTGGTCACATAAAAGTACCACTAAAAAGCACTGCTTATAAATATTTTCAGATTTTTCAATCGAATGTTAGCATTAAAACGGTGTTTTTTAACTTTAATATATTTCGAAAATACGAAGGTAATGGAAAAAATGTCATTACATAAAAGTTATTCTTTCTATGTAAGCTATTGAATGGAAGATAGAAAATAATTTCCACGCTCCGGTAACACTGATTTTTTACCGAAATAACGAAGAAATCATTTTTCATTCAAAATCAAATATTTTTATTTCGCGGAAAAAATAGCACAATATTCCTGCATGATTTTCGATACCGCAGGAAAATCACCAAAATTACACGATTTGAGGATCCAAGCCAAAAGAAAAAAGAAATAATTTTACATCCTACGAAATTCATCTAACTTTAGTGTTATTTCATTTTTTTACGCTAGAATGCACCTTGTAATTATTTCAGTAAAAAAATAATTGCTCCATTTTGTACATTTATTTTTAGCCACTTCGAGTCTCCGAGATACTGTCAATTTGTCATAAAAACCCGCGTTTTTTTTTTTTTTTTAGTTGGATTAAAAAATCTGAAAAAATTCACATAGAGGGCGTTTTAGTGGGGCTTTGATATGACCAATTATGGGCGAGATCCAAGATGGTCGGGGAAAAAAGTGGCTGTATTGACAGAGAATGCTTCATATGTATAACAGCGATGGCGAAAAGGAGTGGGAAACGTTCGGCCGAGAGAAGCGATTGCGGCGGGCAGAAGGGGAAGTCGCGGGAGGCGTATAGCAAGTGTCCGGTCGGCAAGTTGTCCTTACATTACCATATCATTGAAACTTGTAAGAATTCAATTTGTATGGCACACGTGGCTGGATGAAGGGATATTTGCAGATGGTGCCATCCCCCGGGGCACCGTCCATTATACAGATAAATTCGAGCGTCGTATACCGGCCGACCTTCCCCCTGCCGGCCGCATAGCAGTAGCAGTAGCAGCACACACGACTCTCGAGATCTCTCGTCGTGTTACGTTTTTATAGGATCGAGAATGGTGACGGTCCCCGCGATTTCAGGGATATGCAGTCTCTTGCACATTTATACCTCCGATTTTCCTCGGATATACGAGATAACTCTACGTACCGATACAACGATATTTCAGCTTTTTAGTTCCGACTGCTCGAGAAATAAAATCACTATTCACTGTAACTCGACTGATACGTGATACTCTCTGCAATAAGATCCGAGTCCGACAATCTCGTTACTTTTTCCATTCAATTTTTCACTCTTATTCATTGTATTCGTTATTGAGACTTTTTTTTTTTAGTGAGGTAAAATTATAATGCAGGTTTAATTTAAATAGATTATCATTGTTTTTTTCGAGTTTTCCGAACGTTTCAGAGGTTATTCTCATTTTTTTGCAGGACATGCTGAACCCGGTGGAGAAAGGGCGATATTATAAGATCTGAGTCAGAAAATTTCGTTACTTTTTCGATTCATTCTATCCGATATTGAGACTTTTTGTTTGAGTGAGGTGAAATTATTATAATGTAGGTTACAAGTAGGTTTATGTTAATAGATTATTATTGTTTTTTTTCGCGTTTTCCGAAGATTTCACTCATTTTTTTGCAGGACATGCTGAACAGGGTGGAGAAAGGGCGACATTATAAGATCTGAGTCAGACAATTTCGTTACTTTTTCGATTCATTCTATCCGATATTGAGACTTTTTGTTTGAGTGAGGTGAAATTATTATAATGTAGGTTACAAGTAGGTTTATGTTAATAGATTATTATTGTTTTTTTTTCGAGTTTTCCGAAGATTTCACTCATTTTTTTGCAGGACATGCTGAACAGGGTGGAGAAAGGGCGATATTATAAGATCTGAGTCAGACAATTTTGTTACTTTTTCGATTCATTCTATCCGATATTGAGACTTTTTGTTTGAGTGAGGTGAAATTATTATAATGTAGGTTACAAGTAGGTTTATGTTAATAGATTATTATTGTTTTTTTTTCGAGTTTTCCGAAGATTTCACTCATTTTTTTGCAGGACATGCTGAACAGGGTGGAGAAAGGGCGATATTATAAGATCTGAGTCAGACAATTTTGTTACTTTTTCGATTCATTCTATCCGATATTGAGACTTTTTGTTTGAGTGAGGTGAAATTATTATAATGTAGGTTACAAGTAGGTTTATGTTAATAGATTATTATTGTTTTTTTTTTCGAGTTTTCCGAAGATTTCACTCATTTTTTTGCAGGACATGCTGAACAGGGTGGAGAAAGGGCGATATTATAAGATCTGAGTCAGACAATTTTGTTACTTTTTCGATTCATTCTATCCGATATTGAGACTTTTTGTTTGAGTGAGGTGAAATTATTATAATGTAGGTTACAAGTAGGTTTATGTTAATAGATTATTATTGTTTTTTTTTCGAGTTTTCCGAAGATTTCACTCATTTTTTTGCAGGACATGCTGAACAGGGTGGAGAAAGGGCGATATTATAAGATCTGAGTCAGACAATTTTGTTACTTTTTCGATTCATTCTATCCGATATTGTGACTTTTTGTTTGAGTGAGGTGAAATTATTATAATTTAAGTTACAACTAGGTTTATGTCAAAGGGATATTTTTTTTTTTCGAGTTTTCCGAAGATTTCAGATGTTATTCTCATGTTTTTTTGCAGGTTGCGGAATAGCGTGGAGAAAAGGCGATATTCGACGAATGAAAGTGTTTTTCAGTGTTATTCGGTTTTTTTTCGATGGTTCTTGGAATTATACCGATAACATTACTCGAGATCTCTCGTCATGTTAGGTTTTTATAGGATCGAGAATGGCGACCATTCTCACGATGTCCGAAATGGAATATGCAGTCTCTTGCGCATTGATACCTCCGATTTTCCTCGGATATACGAGATAACTCTCGGTACAGATACAACGATACTTCAGTTTTTCACTTCGTCTGTTCGAGAAATAAAATCAGTGTTCGCTGTAACTGGACTGAAACGTGATACTGTCTGCAATAAGATCTGAGCTGGACAATTTTGTTCCGTTTTCGATTCAATTTACCATTATTTCGAGTAGGATAAATTTACTGTGGGGTTATTAAAAAAAAAGTCTTTTTCTTAAAGTCTCACGTATTATTATTTTCAATTTTTTACGAAATTCTATCGGAATAAGTCAATGGATTCACTTAACTATTCTCGATTGATTGATTTTTGTATCGGACTCGGAAGGAGAATAGAAAAAATAGCCGAATCTCCGGAAATTTGTATGCTTTGGATAAAAATATTCTTCGTAATTTTCCAGATTTGAAAAAAAAAGTATTTCTTCATTATTACATCCATATATTTTTCATATTTTAACGACTTTGGAAATTGAATATCTAACTTCTTGTTTGATAAAAACATGAAAAATCTCGTTCCTTCCAACTTCACGATATTTCTAAAACACTGTCAAATAAAATAAGTGAAATGAATAAGTTATTTGCTAAATACACAAAACTTTTCGTTTTAAGGTGCCGAGGAATGTCCATATCAGAGTCTTTGCGATTCTGCGGAAGAAGCATCAGGAGTTGTGTAATCCAGGATTTAATCGTATCGCATTACAAGTTTAGCATTAGGACGCGCAAAGCAATCGCAGGAGGATTTGAGTTCTCTGATGAGATTCACCCTGTTTGTGCTCGTGGCGATGTTGCCGGAGGATTTACGGTGAATTAGTTCATTTCGTGGGCTCAACTCAAGTCGAATATATAATTCGTGTCCTCGGATCTGCGAAGAAACGAGAAATCTTTGTAAGGCAATTAAAAAGTTTTTGTTTTTTCTTCCCCAGTTGGATTCCTCCTTATCTCGTGATCTGGCCCGGACGCCCGACAATTGTATCGCTGACCATACGATTCCCATGCATATCAATGAAATGCAGATTCACCGAGCTGTTAATAGTGTACACTGACGGTTGCATCGGTGTATGATGATCCGGGACGTATCTAATTAGCTCGAGAATCCAGACAGCTGGACGATACTGTTGCTACGTTGCTATATACGTTGCCCAGAGCGTACGACGTTCTCCAGGAGAATTATAGCAGTATCTCTGAATCAGACGACTAGAATACGTATATTACAGGAGCGGAGAGACCATTCACTCGATTATAGAGGCTATCGACTCCTCGCTAATTGCTACCAGAGACAAACTCACGTAGATACATAAAAACTTGTGTCACTTAAAAATTCATAATTTTTCTCCCTCATTGAAAAATTTCGTTTTTGTATTTTCATGATTTTCTTGTTTAAGTACTCAATTTGTAGAAAATTCGAGTTAGTTGAGTGGTATTTAAAATTCTGTAAAATCCAAACCGTTCTATAGATTCATGTCAGGTTCAATACTGAATGTCGTTTTGAATTGTTTAATTTGTTACGAATTGGTTAGTTCATTACCTGAAAAATTGCGGTAACTGGAGAGCGTTTAGTTTTTTTTTTAGTTACTTAGTGTTGTAAAATATGACTATATTTCAAGCTTTTTTCATAATTCTGTCAGTAAAAAGTATTTGAGTACGCTGAATTTGCGCTATTCACTCTCAAAAACTTGACAATTAATAATCTTTTATTTAACGAAAAAATATTTCATCGTTTTTGGTAATCTCTGTTATAAATGACTCAGCGATAGTCCGAGAAGAATATATTCCCATCAGCTCTCTCTTTTTTTTTCCCACTTTAATTACCCATTGTAAAAGAATTTTTTTTTCTTTCACCCATTCGTAGGTATTCAAGCTACTTGCGACGAAGAAATGAATATGAATGTGTGATAAATATGAAAAGGAATTGCGTGACAGGCTCCTACTCATCACATCTCGGTCTGTAGCACCTACACACACATATACACATGTACGGGGCATTCCATTCCAACTAAACCTCCCAGATTTCATCCCCTATTTCTTATGTTATTGTTCCATCGCTAAAAAACAACAAAAATCCTACTAAAAGCACATTAACGGTCGGAAATGTCTTAGCTTAAAAATATGTCACCCACAGCATTTACGAAAATTGTGGAGAATTTTTAAATTGCGGCCCTCAATATTTTCGTTATAATCATAATCATGCTTTTAAAAAATCTAATAAAAATTGTGACCGCTTTTCAGAGATGGAACAATACCATAAAACATCGGGGATGAAATTCAAGAGCTCGAGGGTCAGATTCAAGTCGAATTGATATGGAATGCCCCATGTATATACATACACATGTGTAAATACGTAAAATACAAGTGGTATAGCCGAGGTCCGTGACTCCACGAAATTTTGAGCTCGCTACCGGGCTACGCCGTGTAGAAACATTAACATGTACGTTACAGTATTAGGAGTGCAACGTGCGCGAGTTCTGTGGCTCATTGGTCATCATTAGTGGAGTTAAGCCGGTCCGGGGGGGCGGGATGAAGGGGGAGGAGGTGAAAAAGAAGTTTCTTTTTGTCTCTCTCACGTTTATTATTGGCCAGGTGCTCTAGCTCTCGTCATACATATACATACTCAAAAAATAGAGGGACTCTGTTCGGCTGAGAGTCGAGAGCGTAACTCACCGGCGGAGTTGAGCATTCAGAGAGGATTACACGGCGTAGAAGATGCAGAGCAGAGCGGCTAAAACCGTGACGGAAGAAGACGAAAAAAAAACAAAACGAAGTTACGAGGAAGAATAAAAATATAATAATAAAGAAAAAAAAGGAAGAGGAGGAAGAAACGCGATTCTCGTATCCTTTTGTCGCGAGATTATAGTCCTATGATGACTACCACCACCGACGACCACCTTTTCTCCCATTCACGAGAGAGATGATGTGCTTTTAATGTTGATTTTATTTACGAGCCGACTTCTGTCTTTTGTGACTGCGGCTTCTAACACTCGGCCACATAATGCAGTAATATCCCTATGAGGATTTTTTGGCCAGCCTTGAACCACCGGTTCACAGAAATCTTTTAGTTTCACTCTGCAGTATAATAAACTGGCCGGTGCAGTCGTTTGCCAGGGTTTCGATAATATTGTAATATACAAAACAGTCGTGGGCGAAATTTAATCTATTCCTGAGCCTGATTATGAATCATTAATAATATCTTCAGACAATTTATTCAGCTATGGAAATTATCCAGTATCTTCACCCAGCATGAAGATTAATTTGATCATCCAAAATTGAATTATTATTGAATATTAAAATGTCTCCGATGAAAAGTCTAGGACGAATTCTGCCATAACTTGCATTAGATATGCAGAAACAATTGTCAAGCATTTCAACCGAATTTCAATAGTCAATACACTTTTCAACTTCACAAATCTGAAGTATTATTTGAAAAAAAAAAAAATAGCTCAGATGATAAATAAAATGATTATTGAATATAAAATTACAACGCGTATCTTATATTTATCCGTAGAATCTGCTGATGCATTAAAAGCGCCCATTAATTTAAGTGTCCACTGGAGAACACGCGAATAACACTCCCGTTACTGATTAAAATCACGAAAAGATATCTCCGCTTCTTCTCACGTTTTACAGTATTATGCATTGACTCTGGGAGCCGAAGGGGAGAGAGAGACGCGGATATTTTAACGCGGCGGGGTGGGCGTTGGATGAAAATAACACGGATAATAAAGTAGTGGCGTGAATAAATCCGCGAGGAGCAAACCGAGCCATTAAAAGCACGAAGACCCCCAAGCGAGATTTAAATTGCGTAAGCGTGCTGCGGAAATCGAGTCACGCTGGTTCCCGCGAACCGACGGCCCATAATCCAGCGGCTACGACCATAGAACAAGCGTAGGACTCTTTACTACTCATGGTGTACATGGAGAATAAGATAGCGGAAGATCGGACGATTTAATCTCAATCAAAACACAGGGCGACGGTGAATTTAAGCTTGGCGATGTTGCTCCTCCACAAGAAGGGTCCTCAAACATTGGCGTGAACTTTCCGTCTCACTTTGTATTGCGGTGTCGCTTAGAGAGCGGCAAACGCCGTGCGGCACGTGCCTAATGACACGCGGTCTACTAACACACTATATCTAACGCGTGCTCCATACATGGAGCGCAACAGAGGCGAATATGGCACAGGAAAATATTTTGAGCTGCGAGATTTTGGGTTTTAAGTCAGATTTGACCTTGTCAAAAAATTCTAAAAATCGTATGGTACACTCATTGGCCAGAATTATTGCAAAATAGTGTTCACAAGGATGCGATGATTTTGAAACTAATATTTTTCAATGTAATTAGATCCACTGTAAGAACAGGAAAGTGATTTAAAAAAAAAATTGTTATTAGAAATGCATATTCATTTTTGGACTTTCGTGGACCTTGTAATTTTATCACAAAGATTTTTAATAATATTTCATGTAGTTAGAGAATACGACTAACAGGAATCAATTCAGAAATTGAAAGTCTTCTTCTTTTAAAATAAAAAATTCATAGCAGTACTACGAAAAAAAAAAAATGAAGAATTAAAATAAAATAGCTTTCTGTGTAATTTCGTCGCTGTGCCATATTCGCCCCCTTTTCACCCTGCAAAGTCCTCTTGACAGTAGAATGTGCAGTATTAGGTCCCACATCCACCGCCTCGCGTGTATATCTTGTTGCATCCTCGATTGCTTGTATACAAGGGCGTGTACAATTATTATGGGGTTGAGGGTGGAGATTGCGGGTTCTCTGGTGTTCTCAATTCCGGCGGTCACCGGCGTTTGGTCACGTGGCGGCACGTGACCGAGCTATCGAAGAGTCGAAGGGCTGCCGTCCGCGTTTTGCGAGGGAAGCGGAGTCTCGAGGCTCTCTCAACCGCACGGTATTTTGCTGGAAACAGACAGGCCCCCTCGTCGTTATCAAAATCTGATACAATACTAATTCGTTTATAGTTGAAGCGTTACATGACTCGACGCCTCTCTTGATTATTCTTTCCAAGCAGCGGGATATCGTTAATCGAGTATCTCGCCGCGATGGTCTCGTCATTCGTGGCGCTGAGAACGCGTGAGAAAGTGGGCGAACTAACCTCGTTGAGTGAAGCAGAGGCGAAAATCTCTTCGCTCTCTGTCCAGAGAGAAAATACGTGACGATGAAGAGAGGCACGTACGGCGAGCGCCTAAATCTACATCGGATAGTCATCCATCAGGCTTCTTCCTCTTCTTCTTCTTCTTCTTTCGCTTCTGGTTCTTGTTACTCCCAGAGCGAACTCTGCGGACAGCATCGAGCATCGCCAGACACTTGTCGAACAACTGGCGCCCTCCTACGGCGGAACGGCACATAATCGAAGCATTTTCTCGAAGCTCTCTGGGCGAATGAAAGTTTGGATAAAGGAAAAGGGCGCCGGCAGCTGTGTCCTCAACTGGTTTCGCACTCTCTGTGAATTCCACGTGCGGACGGCTTTGATTCGGTGATTTTCGGCAGCGGCAACGATCTCCATGGCTTCCGAATTTTTTTTTCCCCAAACGTGAAACTCGGAAAAAGGTAGGTATTGATATTTTGAGCGACTGAGTGTATAAAAAATATGGAAAGCGGTAACGATTTCCATAGCTTCCGAAATGTTTTTCTTGCAAACGTGAAGCTCAAAAAAAAGGCATTATTAATATTTTGACCGACCGAATTTATAAAACGACTGGGTTCATAGAAAATATGGAAAAGGCAGCGGTAACGATTTCCATGACTTCCAAAAATTTTTTTTGCACACCTGGAACTCGTAGAAAGGGAAGTATTGATATTTTGAACGACTGGGTTTATAGAAAACAAAAAAGGGTAAAGATGTGGTGTATGAATGTACATAATGCGCAGCAGCAGTTTTCGGTGTGCCTCGGAGTGGCCAGCACACTCGAGAGCCAAATGTGTGGGGGGGAAGCAACCTCGGAGCCTGAAGAGTGCGCTGATGATTGTTAAATCGTGGGGGAAGGAAAGTATCAAAGTCGAGTTTGCCACAGACGCGGTGCCGGGGTTTGGTGTGTTTCAGCATACATGAAGTACTGTATAGGTGCGTCGTGTTTTATTTAAGGCTTTATAAGAGCTGGGGAAAACTGAGGAAGCGCGAACATGTGTTTAAATATTTTTTGGGGAACGGAAGTTTTGGATCTTTTGAGTAGGAAGCCAGTCAATTAAAAAAAAATTAAGTTAAGATTATCAACCAATCACGTTTTCACGGTGTTTTGGTTTTATAAATTTGCTAAACCGCTTTACCAACCAATCATTTTCCTTACAATTTTTTTTAGGAAAAAAAAACCATTTCGTTATATACTAAGTGATAATTCTAAAGTACATAATTTTTTTTGCATTCAAAAAACCTGGGAAAATCACACAGACCGTAAAATTCTATAAAAATGGATCACAAATTTGTATTCGATTATAAAAAGTTCGATGTTTCGAAACTTTATCCCCTATTTTAATTCATACATTACGAATTTCAATTAAATAAAAAGAACGTCAAATTATTTTCTCCGTTGAAGTGTAAATCTTGAATAAAACATCAAAGATTTCCACGAAAGCACTAAATGAAAACCTCCAATTTTTGGGTCTCCATTTCTGGCAATGCCGCGAATTTATTGCCAGTGTATTTTCTTTTCTTTCTGTTTCTGGTGCAGCTCTAGAAAAAGGAGTGTGTCATCGGGATTAAGATTAGTCGTCCCAAGGATAGACCAGTGCTTCCAGCGCAAAGAGAGCGAGAGAGAGAGAGAGTGAGAGTGAGAAGAAGGGCCAAAGGGAGGAGGTGATAGATCGAACTTTTCACGCTTCTTCGTTAGCGATACGCATCGTTCGACTTTGGGGAGGATTCTCGTGGCGCTTTTGCGTCGTGCGGCAAGGCCTTTCCTCGTTCTCGTCGGCGGCTTCCCGGATCTGCATGAAAAATGTTCCCGGCCGGGATTTAACCGTCGTCACTCGCGGAACGCTATGATAACGATAATGCGAGACGACAGTCCATTAGGGAGAACCGATTCCCGTTACATTACGCGCGTTCGGCTCTCACCCTGACTCCTTCCGCGCTTCGCTGCTGCTGCTGCTGCTGTTGGCGAACGGACGAGCAGCGAGTTATAAGTACCAACCAGACAGCGGCTCTTAATGCATCTTTCACTGCGCGGCTATTCCCTCGCCTCGTCCCGTCGTCATTAAGAGAATGAATATCGGAAATGTACGTTACTTATCGTCGTTCGAATACTCTCCATCGCCTCTTCTTCCTCCTCCTCCTCTTCTTCTTCTTTTTCTCGCCAGGCCAGATTCTCTTCTAAGCGCATTTATCCCCCGGCAACGAGTCATCGCATTTAATTCGTTCGAGGGGTGAGAATGAGCGAGGATATTCACTGGTTTTTCATATACATTCGAAACACCAGCTTATGGTTCGAAAACAATTTTTTTTGCAACCGTGGATACAATATATCTGCGACTCCTAATCAAACTGAAGTAACCCGGGAAAATTATTTGTAGTTCGTAACCCGACGTTTAAACCTTAACTTAATTATTCAACTGTTGAGAATGAAATCAACTTATCTGGAGTATGATTGTCGAATTAACGGAACGGAAAAGGCAAGGGACAAGTAGGGTTTAATTATAATTGATTATGATAACCTTCATATTTTTTCCTCATTTGGAATACTTGCAATCAAACCGTATTCATTATTACTGGTAGCATTTAGAAAATAAGAAAATCATTTTCAACGAAATGCCCGTTTCCTAGTCTTTATTTTCAAAAATGTACACAGTGTTATAAACGAAGAGGGGATAATTGCGAAATTTAGCATTTTATAAAAACTAAAAAGTACAACATAAGACTTAATTATTCAGCAACAAATGTCTCGGGAGACCCAAAGGGCCTTTTTGTCACTGGGGGGAAAAATGGACTGATTTGATCCCGTTTTTGGTGGCGTCACGTCAATTAATCGCTGATTAAGCGTACGTCACGAATGAAGCTTATCACTGCGGTTGTCGAATGGCGAACGCTCGTAAAATCGTCCTCTCTCGCAATACCGTAATACACACGGTTGCAACATCTACGTGCAGATAGCACCTATGTTTACACGGTTATGATAATTTCTCTATTATCGCGAAAGCCCCGGGTGAATACGCGAGCATGGGAGAGAATCGAGAGCGCGCACGAACGGCGTATTATTATGAAGCTTCGATGCAATACCTAATTGAATCGGTCGCACCACCGATCACCGAGCATTCGCGCTACCAACGAGATGTTTCGGGTATTGACTAACGATAATACTTTGCGAAGCGAACATCATACCCCGTACATCGTGATTCGTATCCCATTAGCTTATATCGGCCGAGCCATGAGGCATTTGCTTCCGCGTATATCTCCCTCGAAATGTTCGCCGTTCGATTGCAATACGCAATGCTCGCAATAATACCTCTGTATACATGAATATAGATGTATGTATGTATGAGGCATTTCGCTCTCAAAATTGATCAAGAAAGAAAAATCGAGATTTTGTTAAATTGCATTATTATATCGAGAGGGTTAATGTACTTTTTTATGTCGAATTTTTGGGATTTTTTGTTTTTGTTGTTGTAATTTTTTTATTAATTTTTTTTTCATGAATTTTTGGATCTGGGAAACACAAGATTATGGAGAAATGTTGAGGCATGGCATTTGTGATTCTAGATGAAATTGCGAAATTTTTATTTTTTTTACATTTTTCTATGGAAAAAAATGCGTATTTTCGTGAAGTTGTCGGATTTTTTTTATTGGACGGACAGAAAAATTTAGCAATTCGAGGAAAACTGTGAGGAACTTGAAATTTCACAAGACTGTAGATTTGTATCGAAAGGATCAGTGTAATTTTTTCCAAACATTTATTTTTTTTTATTGCAGACATCAAATTTTGAAATGAGTAGAGGTGAATATGTTTGATACTGTGACAATAAAAATGTAGTCAAATATATTTTTAAAAAATGTGATCGCGATAAAAAATGTACGAGGATTTCCTAAAATCTCGTTTTGTAAAGCCATTTAGATTTTTTATTTCGGGGTTTTTAATTGAAATAGACCCTCAATTTTGTCAAAACTTGTCCCACTATCCATGGAATACCCCATATATATAAATGCACTCGTATGCACGGAAATCGGTACACGCATGTGTTCGCCTCTCGCTCGAACTAGATTTCAGTATTATCATCGGATATTTCGAGGGATATAGAAAGCACGATATCGGCTGCGCGTCGACCAGCAGAGATCCTATATCGTATAGTGACACGGGACCATGAATAACGCGTCTGTTTCCAAATTATTTGGATACTGGAAAGCCCGGTATATGAGCGATCATAATCCATGTTTTTCACTCGAGCGCAATGGCATTAAACACGATAAAATAATAATCTACGATGGGTGATTTTACGCTTTATGGCAGTGGGATAATGCTGCGATTAGAATACATTGGTACTTGATATTAAGTATTTAATTAAGCCATGATAAATTATTATTATAGATGTCTCATATCAATTTTGTCTTTATTTTAAATAATAATCAACAAACAAAATTTATTATCAATTAAATTTCAGGATTATACGAAACTTTTATAATTCGTGATTATATTTCTGTCTCAACATAATCGATTATCGACGAGCTATGAATTTTTTTCCCTCCACTAAGAAAATTTACAACCGCAAAAGAAATCGCCATTCAAATCGCGCGCGCTGATAACAGTCTGAAGTTGGCTTCACGTCAAAGCCCTCGACGACCAATCAGAACGCTTGAAAACGTTAGTCTTCGATATTTCGACTTTTGACGTGTGCTGGCTACAATTAATAAAGAGAATTACGTAAATGTTTTTTTACAAGGCAACGAAATATATCTTCGAAACATTTTCTTGGAACTAAACAAATTTTTCGTTGGAGTCAATGAAAAAAATGAAAATTAATCCTCCAATTTCTCTGGAGTCAATGAAATCTTTTCTTTCATTGTACAATATTACTGTAGAATAATGATCTATCCGCAGTTGTACAGAGTGAAGAATTGTGAGCAACACAAAGAGGGGCACATTTTGGAAACGAAAGAAAAGAAGGCGATACGAAGAAAGAGTGAAAAAGCTGAGGCAGCCAAGTGAGCAAAACGGGATCGTGGCAGCTGTAGTTGGAAGCATTGTGACGGTCACGTATTAGCTATGTGACACGACATGGCGAACATACGCAGTATAGCATTTCGGTATTGGCGATGGTGCACAGTGTGTAACTGCATCGAGAAACTAAGTCGGTCTCACCCTCCCCAACTTTTCGCTTTCACTGTGCTTTCTCGCTCGGTCGAATGGGCTACTGTTTGCTCTGGTATTGACTTCGCATTGAACAGGAGACGAAAGTAAATATGACGTTACAGGAAGGGATGCATATGCCCTCTTTGTGGAGCACGATGGTTAAATAGCCCTAAACCGCTCTGGGATATTGCATTATATTATGCGATTATGCACGCTATAAGGGGTGACTTGAGGTTTATTGAAACTTTTATATCAGGCTTTTCCGTGTATGTAGATCAGAATTTACACGTTCGGCCCTTTCGCTCACGCTCAATTTTTCACGAAATCGAAGAATACAATGTATTTAATCTGCAAATTGGAATGAGCAAAGTAAAAATGCTATATTCTCTCGCAGCTTTCATTTTTTAAATTGGGACTAAAAAACGCAGATTTATAATTCCGCATGTGTCTTTCGTGATTTTTCATCGCATTTTCTTAAGTAATGATATCATTATTCAAAAATATTTTTGGATCATCGTTTTTTGGTGCCTTTAGTCTTAAGCATTATCTTTTGTTATTATTACAAAAGCATATTTGTAATATTGAAGATACAATAAAAAATGACACGAAGCAATTTTAGCAACGCCCATAAATCCCCTTAAAAATTCCCCCATTAAAAAAAAATAGTGATAGAAGGGAAAAACAACTATTCAACATAAGGGCTCTTATCTCGAAAATTAACAGCATTAAAAAAAAAGGGTTGATCACGCAAATATTCTTGGAAAACCAACAAAAATTTGTAAAAAAGGATCTCCGCAAAATAACAACATAACAACCAACATCATATAACCCAATAACATTCCCTAATAACACAAGAAATCGATCATTAATTTGCATCCCCATATCTAATAAAAAACTAGCATCTCTCAAATATCGAGTACATCTTCAAATCGGCACGAAATTCCGCATTTCCAATCCACGATGCAATTTCGCCGATAGCTAAGAGCGCGATATCCACTCAAATATTCGGAGGAGCAGAAAAAACAAAAACGTACTGATAGGAGGCGGAAGAAAAAAATTGGGCAACATAAGGAGCTTATTATATTAGTTTGCCTTTGTATAATGAATTGATAGCTATATGTTTACCGACATGCAATAACTGAGGAACGCGGACCGCGCCAGATGGCAAGAAACGCTCGCGATACCGAGCTGCTGCTGCTGCCGCCGCCGCCGCTCGGCTGTGCGAGAGAGCGAGCGCGCCGTCAGCTTCGATATTACGACTCAATCACTCCCCATCGATCACCACATATATTACATTATTACTCGACGGTCTCCACGGTTATTACACCGAGTAGCTTTACGTGGTTCACCTCGACGTATTGCGGTGTTTTCGCTAGCCCGAAGCCGAAAAACGTATTTTCCACTCGGCGGCATAACCTCTCGTGTCAAACACGTTTGATCGAAAGCGTTTTATAGATCTGTGCGTAGTAAATATGTACCGAAATGCGTGGTCCTCGGTGAGCCCTATTCGTGCCCTTCTCATCTCTGTCTCTCAATTTCACCGGGCGATAAACGTGCACTCGTAAAATTCCTCGTAGTTTCTCGTTTCCTCAAACGAGAATCGTAAAAAAAGAAAAAACAAACACAACAAAACAAAACAATAAATATGTCGATAGGTGGCAGTGCGGTCTGCGGCGGAGGTAATAACAACTAATAAGCGCGATGCCGGAAAGCTAATCCAAAGCGGGTTGATTAATTCCGATAAGATACAGGAGCTTGGATATGTATGTATATGTTCGTTTATAGATATGTATATATGTGTATGTATGTGTATATCTGTATAGAGGTGTATGTAAGAGTGGAAGGATTAGGATAAACAAATCGTGCCAGATGTAACTCTAACGAGAACGAATCGGGTGACTGTACAAATGATCGTCATTCCTCTCACTTGCCCCTTCACTCTTTGCACCCCCTCCCCCGTGGATTATGGGGATGTACGAAGCTGCGAAATAAATAGTGTTGAATTATTTTGGAACACTTAATTTTTGGATTTTTGGGATGATGTGCAGGATATTCGGCGGTTAATTGTTATTTCGGGGTTGCAAATGTCGAGGGGAGATATTTTTGTTTTGGTGAAGATAGAGGATGAGGTTATAGTAAACATTTTTGTAAGGATCAGCTCGCATTTAGTCTTGAGAAATTAAGTGTATGAGTGAGAAAAGTGTATCTGACAAATTGTCGATATTCACGGTTGAATAATCATAGCAGTGATATTGCCTTTATTTTTGAAAACTTCTTTCATAATGCTTATTTCTCTAAAACTCATGCAAAGAACTCAATTTACGAAATATTCAACAATACGACATATTAATCATCACACTTTTGCTATTATCATCCCATTGACTGTCAGTCCAATATATTTCTTATCCTTAAGGAATATTTACTTTGCAAAAATAACCAAAACAAAAAAATCCAAACACACTGCAAAATCTTCATTCGACATATCCAACTCTCGCCCGAAAATTTGAACATTAAAAAATACACACAATTCTTCTGCGAAGGTTCATATAAGTAGTGGCCGTTTAATAATTTCCATAACGCCACTGACAGCGTGAAAAATCTATCAAATCGTCATTCTCATCCGAGCAGAGATCCATAGAACTCGCCACGGGAGCGGCGTCTTCCCTTCTCGAATTTCGATGAGTTGTGACGAGCCAAGACAAATGTTGAAAGAAAAAGAAAAATGTCCATCGAGACTCGGCAAGCGAGTTATCAATGTCCGCGCGATTTAAGGGTGTATACGTATATAGACGTATGGCTATAGTTGAACGGGTGATGTCGGCGGGGGCGGCGGAGGGGGGGGGGGGGGCATTCGCGAGAGAACCCAGGTGGCGCAGATCCTCGCTAACAGTATCAGTTTTCTCCCTGTAAACATGTCTTATCCCTTCCCGCAAAATCTCCAAGCGTAGCAGTTCTCCGGTTGCTGCTCCGCATACAACCATGGTACAACTGTACCTCCACTAGTGGGATACTTTTGTTATTCAGAATCTCGTGTGATTGCCACGATTTGTCTTGGCGAACGTGGGGAGGGTTCGGGCTCGAGGGTTGGGGAGGGTAAGCACCCCGCGTCGGCGACCGTGGGGCTAGGGGGAGGAAAGTGCGGGGCGGGGGAGGGGGGGAGAAAAGAGCTTTCGCCGCGACCGCTTTTCCACCAATGGAGAGTCGAGAGCGCGGAGATGGGAGGAGGTTCGCTCGAATATATAAGATTATGACGGAGCTACGCGCATTTTTATTCCGCTCTACTTTTATATTTGCCGGCTTCTGTCTCTGAATTTTTTCTTTTGAATAATTTCTTTTTTGTTTTTGTTTTTTGAAATATTTGATGTTTTACCCCGAATTCTGACGCCTAGAGTCGAACAAGAGAGTTTAGTTTTCTCGTAATCGACACTTTCCAGATGATGATTTTTGTTCACTGTTTCGTATACTCTTCGTGCAACGCCTCGGTAATACCGGAAGTCGCACCGCGGGGAGACTCTCGGAAGGTATTTAGGTGCCTCGGCGCTCCTGGAGGGACTACTGGGCTTTTTGGACCCTTGTTGGGTCATCGATCATCCATTAGCTTGCCGCAGACAAATTCCCACGCATTTCGGATGTCTCACCTGCTAATAGGGTACTAATTTTTGGGGGGAGCGGAATCTGAGGTCTTGGAATGGAACGCTGGAGAAATTGATTTTGTTTTTGTTGTGGGTTTTGGGTTGGGGTGTTTGTGGAAAAAAATATTAAAATGGGGTTGAAATATCGGGTTTTTTGTAATTACAATGAATTAGCTTTATTAATATGTTTCAACAATTTGACGTTGGATTTGTTTGGAATAATGTTAGGCAACATTTTTTAATAAATTAGATATACAAAATGTATCTTCACAAATTTTCATATTCCTAATATTTTTCCAAACATATTTAATAAATTCACTGAAAGACTTTTTACTCCAACGCAACGATGAAAAGTTTTTTCGAAAACGTTACTTTTATTTCCAATTTCTTTAAAATGTTGAATAACATTTTTATTTTTGATTATTGAACAAATAGTTTCTTGAAAAAAAAAAACCTTAAATTCTGAAACAACGGAAATTTCTAAATGTGTTAATTCCAAAAATTTACATATATTCTTTCATTTTTTTATTAAAAGTTGATTTGTTATGAACTCCTAAATTCAAATAATGACGTTTAAAATAATTGTAACATGTGAAGGTTGAAAAATTGTTGCATATGGTAGGAATGACAAAATTCGTGGCACATGCGAGCAATAAATTGATAATTGACAAGGCAATAGACGAAAAATGAAGTGTCGAGTGACCCGCAGTGAAATGTTCCATTGACTGCGTGGTAGACCAGCTCTCTTGGCTATTACTTCCGGGCATTCAGTCTCACCCCCGCAGAGCCTTAACGCAATACTCTGTCCTCGCAGAGAGAGTCAGGGAGAGCTCAGAGAGTCAACGAGCCGTTTCACGAGCGGAGCGCACCTTTTGTACGCTATATATCGGCGAGTCTTTTATTCTCCCACGAAATCACCGGACGTGACTCCGTCACCAAACGGACGAGACAAGCGTGCAGCTATTATATACCAACACTGTATATCCCTACATATATACTCATTTTAGCTTATATACAAGTATCCATAGCGACGTATGGGGCACATTTATATAATTCTACCATTAATTTTGTCAGCAATTTCAAAATACTGTCCGGAAGTCATTTATTATTTTTCAGTTTTGTAACGTGGTGAAAATGTTGAGAATTAAACCTCTGAATTATTTAAGATAATTGCGCAATGTATTTAGCCGTTTTTCGTGGACAAATTAATTAACGTAACGAAATTCTCGCTGGGCCGAAGAAATGTTATTCCGTGTACAGAAACACTAAAATTATAAAGCTTACAGAAGGAAAATAATAAATAAACATCGAATAAATAATATCAAAAATATAGCTAATTGTCATTTAGCTATATCAATATCATTAAATGTACCTGTACACTTATGACAGACTATTAAAAAAAAAATTCAAAATTTCCATTCACGTCATTAAAAAAAAAATTTACAGTGAAGCAAAAATGATGTGAATTTCACTTTTTTAAATCGTTTTTGAAGAAGAGGTGGTGAATTGAAAATTTGGAGTCATTCACGACTTTTAGCTTCTTTCTACCTCTTCTCTTCAGCAACCAGACCGAAACGAAGACGAAGATACTATGCTACTTACCATTCTAATACACTTTAGCTGTACTCTACCTTAGTGGGCGGTTGTACGTGCGGCTACAGTGCAAACTGGGACAGGTGCACCTTCCCCGAAAACCCAAAGTCCTTTGTCGGCCCTTCTGCGCCGCCCGTCGCGCGTAGTAACGCATATAGTAGTCGTAGGGACCGTTCATTCACAAATACCTTCCACTATGAGAATTCATTCATGAAGATCGAAGGTCACGAGTCTGGGAGAAGAGCCCGAGAGCGTAATCCCGTTCGCCTGTTCGAGGATTCTCTCGTTTTCGAGAAAAACTCAAATTTACAAGAATACACACAGATATAGTACAGAAAAGTGTACAGGGCATTGAAAATGTATTTTTTCGAACCGGACGGCCTTGAACAATGATCACAACGTGAAAAACATTTGGTAAAATCGTAAAGAAAAATTTATTTTGAAAAAAAGCATAATTTTTTGTAGCTGCTAAAATAAAAAAATATATAATAATGTCGCTGAGAACCATTCGCAGGTTTATATACTGTTGAAAACATTAATAGTCTCTTCAAAACCCTTCAACTGTAAAATGGCTCTGTAAATATGCATTGTGTGCTTTCTGTGTTTCGGCGGAGCAGTTATGTTTGTTTGTGGTGCTGGTAGTTTAGGCGTTTTGGAAAAGAATATATAAACATGGGAAGCTACATCTGCAGACGTATTTGCGCGAAGGGTTAATATTTTCGATAACGGTGGAAGGGCCAAAATTGTACAATTATTGAAAGGATTAACATATTCAATAATTAAAAAATGTTGTCCCTTTTAAAGTTACTGAAAATATAAAAAATATAAAATGTAGCGCTCGCACAATTCAATTGATATTTAACCACTGAATATCTTGCTCGTTTTTCAACAGGAGAACTGAGCTAAATAAACAAATAAATAAATCTTCGAAAATGTTCACTTAAAAAAAATTATTATCGTCACATTTTGTCCATTCGCTGGAAGATTTCTCCCATTTAGTTCGTCGTTAGTCGAGAATTTAGCAGAGAGAAGCAACGAATCGATGTACGTGTGAATGTAGATATTAGTTTCCGTATGTAGGATAGAAATTGAGGCGTACACCTCACCCTTCTCTCAAGTACAGCGTTATCACCAGGTACAACAGGTTTCCCGTAGCAGATACGAGACACTGTATATTGCACGCACGTTACTACGGTGCGTATGGCTCGTCCTCGTTATTGCTATTATACCGATATATATATATATATCCGTATACTAGATATAGTGCAGTAAAATAGTGCTCAATGTCTGCAGCAACGAGCTTTGGTTATTAGAGTGGAGGTGATCGCAATAACGTCAGCAAGATTATCCATAAAATCGTACAGACGCAACCAATAGCACAAATTATTTATGCCCATTCATATTTCTTATTACGTTATAATAATATATTATTTATTGCAATACCTACAACTTCAGATGCAATATATAACACAAATTATTTACACCCATTTATATTTATATACGAATCCAGAAAAACCTCTAGACGCGACGACATAAAAGGGACATCAGTTCGATTGCGAGCATCCAATTCTCTCGATCGAAGAGTCGCTTTCGAGGCGACGCAATGCATAAAACGTTAAAAATCAGGCTTTCCTCACTTGCCGCTCCGCAGTGCGCGAATATCGTGACATTTTCGTAGACGATCACGGTGAAAGTGAACGAGGGGGTGGGTGGGCGATGGGTCGCTCCTCGACAGTGGCGAACAAAAGACAACGAATGAACGAAACGCGAACGAATGGGAGGCGCGCCCATCGGAATATTAAAATAATCTGTGATTACTTTCATAAATCTGCCTGCCCACCCTCCGTGTCCTCACCGTTCGTCTCCTCCTTCTTTTCTATCACTTTCTTTCTCGCCCTTCTTTTCCCTCAGCTCCCCACCGTTTTTTTTTCTCCCTCTCTCTATCTCTCTCCTTCTCTCTCTCATTCTGAAGCTGCCACTGCTGCTGCTCGGCGCAGGCAGTGCGCACAGTCACAGATGTGACTGTACCCCTAATGAGCGCGCTATTTTTCACGAGTATTTTTATCCCGTTTATTGGCCGCCCGCTTCACAAACTGTCGGCTGGATATTAATCATCCGAGCTCTCTTACGACTCTTGGGTTTTATTCCTTCCAAGGATAAAGGCGCGAGGACGTTCGCGAGGGCGAAGGGGCCGAGGGGGAGGGAAGGGGGAGTTGCTGCTGTGCTGAAGAGGACGCGAGACGAGAGGGGGAGGGGGAGTGGAAGGGTGGAATGGGAAAAGGAGCTCCTGGAGAGTTCCTTCATTATTGTTATTAAACCGGGTTCCGTGCGGAACACATTTAGCTGTACCACCAACGCCACCCCAAAGCTCCCTCTCTCTCTCTCTCTTGCTCTCTTTCTCAGGGGCTTCCAAGAGTTTGGGAAATCTCTGGGTTCCTTAGGTGCTCTCTTGCGTATACAACGAGCACATACAGAGTCTGCGGCGTATACAGTGCTGGGCTTCTTCATCTTATTCCTCTCGCCACTTCGTGCATCCTCAATTATTCTCGTGGCTATCTTTATCAACTTTATTGCAGTTTTTCGAAAAGTTTTTGCATTCCGCGTTGGCTTTTTTTTTGTTTGAAAGGGAGATAAACGCGAAGATGAAGGACTTTTTGACGTAAATAATGGAGCTCTTTAATTGGCCTGGGATTTTAGGGAAATGGGATTGATGGATGCAATGGGAAGTATTTTTAGGAAAATGGGATTAATGTTTGTAATGGGAAGTAATTTTGGACGAAATTTGTCCATAATATTGATTCTGTCCATCAATGAAAGTAGCTGAAAATTAAAAAAAAAAATGTGACCAATTAATCGACAGAAAATATTTCAGCTCACAAAAAGCACTTGTCTGTAGATCCGCCGCCTGATTAATGGATATATTCCATTTTTTATATTTTTATTGTGGATGAAATCCTGGAGTGAATGAGAACGTTTCTGTCGTCACAAAAAGCTACCATTAAGAAATGAGAAAGAGTATATGACTGGGTGTATTCGTGAGGATATATTATACTCTTCGTAGTACACATATCGTTATAGTGTGACTATAAATCGTAGTGACAACCGATTCCACCGATTTCTTATTGCGGTGGGACGTCGAGGCGTTATATTAGTGCACTGCTTTATAGTATAGCTACAATAATAGTCGCCAGAGGCACATTCTTCTCTTCTTTCATCCTCCTCCTCCTTCTCCCACTTCTTCTGTGTATCATGGACCTGACGAAATGTAAAGGCGAAAGTATTTCCGGTGACGAGGGCGCGCGGGATACGAAAAGACTGACTTCTGTCCTCGATTAACAAAAGGGATTGAGCTCCGGTTAAGCCGAGAAGCCGAGAAGCCGAGTTCTCTCACCATTCATCGAAATTTTCGACGGCCGAAGACGCTGAAGACCGGGACTTGTCGGATCAAAAATTTATTCGACTTTTGAAAAGTCAAAAAGTACCGGATTTCTTGTGGCACAATGCAACCAAAGGGATTCTTATACCAAAGGATCATCCCTTCGATTGCCGGTGGACTTTGACTTTGTTATTCCTCTTTCAAATTATTGACTAACAATGTTTTCTTGACCACTACTACTTTTTGAGTACAAGTATTTGATTATAAGCTGGGCTTTACTGCATTTCAAGCTTTATAAGATAAAGCTTGAAATGCGGTAAAGAATTTTGAAGAATTTTAAATATTTTTAAAAAACCGCAAAAAAATATCCAAAACATTTTCAACAGTGTCCCCTGAAAGTCTCCTACCCCCCTCCCCCTTTTTATCGGTACTTTGTCAAGAAAAAACAAAAATAATCACATTATTTACCCAAGCGAGCGCATCAATCTCAATTCCTCATCCACAAAAGACACGAGATCAAAGTTCGATTGGCTCGTGTGCTCATCCTCTTCAGGGTATACACTTGTACGTGTCATTGTAATGTATTTCCGCGCGAGTTCCTCGAAGGATATACGCACTCCGGCGTATTCCATACGTTCCTTTTCCCCGGTGTTATTATTTCAAGAAAGATAAACACGTGGACACCGATACAGCAGGATGCTGCTCACCACGACGTATTTTGGTGCACGTTCATACGTTCCCGATGCTCTGTGGACTCTCGAGGGGCACCTGTAGAATTTTTCGTGCCCTCGGAGCTGAAGAGATGATACGCGAGCGTATAGGAAATTCGTTTCCGAACGTAAGGCAGTTGCTCTCCCAAAAAATCGAGTGTTGTCAGAGACAACAGGCCTCGGGGTTGCACCGAACGACGATTCTGTCTGCGACAAGTAAACGTGCGTGTATATACGGAAGAGCAGACGATGAGACGGAAGACAGATAGCAGACGGAGATACACACACCCGAGGGCGTTGCCAGAAAACTCATCGAGCCTCTTTTTCTTTTTTTTTTGTTTTCCCTTTTTTTCCTCTCTCTCTCTTTTTTTTTTCTTCTTTCTCGGTTCCACATGGATATGGTCACGTGCGGTTCCTCGACACTCTGTTTGCTGAATAAACAGAAATATCTGCTAGCATCGATAGCCATAAAGGGGAGAAAAATGCCGTTTTCCTTAATCCACTGCTCGTTTTGCTATGGTGATGGAAATATGTATGGTGATGCTTCCTGAACTTCCGGTGCTCGGTGGAATATCATTTCCTATGCTCCGAGATGAGCTCAGCTGGAAAAGAGAGCAGGAGGATTTTTTAAAATGATTTGTTTGTGGCTTTTTAAAAATCAGGGCTTGCTTTTTTATGGCTTTAGGTAAGGGATTTTGCTCGTCGGCTCAGGCGGCGACTTTGTTTTTTCATATCCTTTTTGCAAGCGCTTTTTGGGTTTATTTTGGTGTATTTTTGTAAATGGAGAAAGAAGATTTTGTAAATGGTTCTGGTAATTTGGGATTTTCAAATATTAGTTTATAATACGAAATTGAATCGTTTGGATAAGCACTAAACGAGATATCTTATTATTTTGATTTTTTTATCAACGAAAATAATTTTTTAACGAGGACAGACATAATTTTGGATTTCAGAACAATTTCATTTAAATCTAACTGAATTCACAATTTTTTTTTCAAATCCATACAATTGTCATTTTAAATATTGTTTCTTAATGACAACAATTAATATTTTGGTCATTAAATAAAAATGATTATAAACTTAATACCCAAAAATATTAGACCGAAACATGTGATCCTTTCCGAATTTTCTCAGCTAAAGAAAATACAATGTTTTATACCCGACGATGAGTTTTCCGGCAACGGTGACGAGATTTTTTCATCTGCTGTTCGCCCGGCTGGTGGTCTTTAATTTTTTTTACCTTCTTCGTGCGGTGCGTACATTCGTGGTATACGCACTTTATATAAGGTTTATATTCAGCATTTTTTTGGGCTGCGAGTTGGTCCGTCCTTCTCCCTTTGGTTTCCCTTCACATGCATAAAGCTGTTCCCTTTCATCTCGTGTCCTTTCGAACCTTCAACCGGATGGGCAACTTTGCTCTTTTCACCTTGCGTTTCGGGCGTCTCATGGTGGACAAGCACACACCATCAATCTCTATATACGTGCCATCCTCGCTCGTCGACATTAATTTTATAGCTAGTTGAGGACCGTAATTTCGTGCTCGTATAATATTCTCCGTCTCGACACAAACGCACGACGAACTACCGAAGTTTAAGTATACGACACTGTATATAGAATCCGGCAATGCGGGCAATAATTTCGGGGACGAACGATTAACGTTTTCGAAGTTTAATAAAACTTTATACCGCGAAGCATGGAGAATTGTGGGCTATATCCGAATTTCATTATATTCCACGTAAGGGGAGTCGAGTCACTGTCTGGAAATATAAAATTCAACAGTTTTCGGAGGTACGAGCCTATAAGTTCTTACGACATAAAAAGAGAAGAAGAAAAAAAAAAAACGTATTTGATGAGTGTGTTCGACAAGGAATTGGCGAATGCTGAAGTCGGATTTCTATTTTTATGGCTCTTTGAAAGATTCTTACCGGATACCAAATTGACTCCGCGAATTTTTATAAAGGGAGTAAAAGCTCCGTTGTAAAAAGTCAATTTTATCAGTCTCCGAAAAGTTCTTCAATTATTCCGCGGAAATAAAATGTATGAAAAGTCGCAGTTTCGCTTTCTTTACTGGGAAAGGTTTTTATATACAATATAGATATTCAAACGCCGTAAATCTCGACCGATTGATCCTGCAAATGAATTTTATGTCGATTAATCAGAATTTCGATCATTTTATTGGATTGAATAATATTCAAAAATACGAAGTCTGGTATTTTATTTTTTAACAATATAATTTTGACAGGACATTAAAAACCAAATTGTGAATAGTTTTTTAAAACACATGGAAAAATATTCGTTAATTTTGAAGGAAAATTTGAATTTAAAAAAATTCATTTTTTATTTACGCATACATGCGATTAAAATTTTTTTTAATTACAAAATAGAATTCTTAATGAAATTTTGTCATTTAAAGAAATTCCTTAGAATGCGAAGGAATTTTTTAATTGCAACATATTAAAATAAAAATATCATAAAAAAAGCCAATACATTTTTCAAGTCCCTGATTTAAAAAAAAAGGAAATGAAAGTACAAGTATCCCAAAATCACTGAATACGAAAAAACGCTGCGTTATCAGAACCGCATTTCCAGGAAATCTAATAAAGAAATAAAATATATCTGCGCTACATAGATTTTCCGAAAATATTATCATTTTTCCACTTTAAGGGTGATTCGTCTTGTGCGAAAGCTTAGAACGACCTTCTGCGGCCAATAATATATCATTCAACCCCAATAATAGGTGCTTACGTAGACATTTCGATGGGTCGTTACCTGGGAACAGTGCATGTCACACATTGACCATATCTTATAGTAGCCATATTGTTTATATCGTCGAAGCTTTCGAGTACGAAGAAAGCCCTCTTATTATTATACAGCGAAATGCTAAGAGAAATCGTAAAAAAGGACTGCGAGCATCGCTGAGCTATATTTTGGGTTATACTTTATGTACCCATATATATGTATATACATATAGACATAGATATACACAGAGTAAGATGGGGCAAAATGGGACATAAAAAATTGCGTTCCCACAACTCAATACAAGCTTAAAATTAAAGTAGTTTAAAAAAATATGAACTTTAACAAATTTTACCTAAATTGTGAAATAATCTGAAACCTTAAAATTATATATACCTGTACTAAAAGTTCTTTTTATAAAATGTATATTGAAGAAATAGCTTTTAAAAATATTGTAAAACTTCCTGATGATACATTTTTTGTTGCGAATGTCAAAATAAATGGTAAACATAATTACCATCAAAATATAATCAACAGTGATGAAAAAACCATAAATTTTCGAATTTAGGTAAGTGTAAGGCACTTAGCCCTTTGCACTTTGGTCCAAATTTTTCTGCCGACCTTAAAAATCGTCTATTGGAATCGAGTTTCTAAAAAGGCAGTAAGCGTAAACATAAGCACACTTCGGATTTCGTGATAAAGCCATTTTTTGCCATATGTGTATCACTTTGCCTCACGTTACCCTATACATACATATATATATGTACAAATATAAATACACATAGATATATAGTACCTTAAGGAAGGGTGGCTACCACATATAGTACCTTAAGGAAGGGTGGTTACCTAATCGCAAGGCCAAGCGGAAGAGTATAAGGTATAGAAAAGATATAGCATTTCGGAGTACATATACAGATATAGAATTCCATGGGATAACGATGGCCGTGCGCATAGGAGGGGTGATCGTAAAATTACGTCACGGCGTTTGGTTTATTGGCCCCGGCGGGTCACGGCGCTACATATATACCTCGATCTCGCATCTCCGTTCCAATAAAAGTCCCAATAATAATGCCGGATGTTTTCCGATGCACCATATTTGATTTAGTGTCGGCCATTTTGTGATCACATATCTGTCTCGTAAATCTCCGTGTAGCAGTGGCGCCACCGCATAAAAATATCAAACGTCGATGGTGGCGTTGTGTGTGCGTGGTATACGCGCGCCGCTGTGGCTCGGCCTCGAGAGCCCGCCAATCCTATGTAAAATATTGCTGCCCACCGAACTCGACGGCAAAACCAGCAGCGCACCGGCAATGCTAACGTTACCAGCTCGACGTGTGCACACGATACGCAATGCTTCGCGGGCTCGACTGCTCCAACATTTTTCCAACCCTTTCGTGTGTGCGACTGCCGAGGGAGGGAGAGAATCCTCGGGATTCAACGCTGCGATACACCGCAGATATAGGGTCGCCATCTTTGACTTTGTTGTCTGCAATGATTAATGTATCGTATTGTTGTTGTTATTATGATTATTGCTATTTCTATTGAGAAATGATAATTGGTTTTGGCGATAATGAGTTTGGGCTTTCATTTTGCATTTTGGAAACAATTGTTTTGTTACCGTAAAAAAAAAAAAAAAAATTCATTGTATTGCATTATTTAACAATTTAATAAAATTAAAAACCATTCGTCTATGTGTAATAATAAGATGACAAACGAATGAACTTAGACCAAAATTATCTACCCCCTGGCTCGCAATTGTGCGTTGAACCCTTTGAAAATATTCATAAACCATAAACATTTAATAGAGTGATCCCCTGATGCGTGGTAGTTTTATTTCATTGGAGGATGGTCGATCGAAGTGTCGACAAGGGGTAGAGAAAGTGGCCCCTGGAGCGCAAGGGTCACTCGAGAGAGCGGTGTAAGTACGTAAGCAGAGCGAGAGTCGAGAATCTCCACAGGGAGGCTGCTATGGCACTTGATACTTAGCCAGAGGAGATAAAGTGCGTATAGTGCGATGCTTCATGCTTGTAGTCGCACAATATACACCCACCACGCACACGCACATACACCCACACACATCCATACATATAATTCCATTCTACACATACACACGTATTATATATACAGTTGAGGAGTTGCCATTGCTTTCACAGCGACTCGATGCCAAAGAGAGCATGCGATGGAAGATCCTGAAGAGGGAAAGGAAGAATCTCGTGGACGAAGAGGACGAGGACGAGGAGAGACTAGGCGGGATGGTTCATGGCGAGTTTGGCTCCTTGGATGAGGCAGTATATCGCAGTTATTGTCCATTAGGAGCGCGAGGCGGCCATCCACGCCACAAACTTACTTTATGATATTGCTGCCTGCTTGCGCGTTCCCCGTCTGCCCACCTCCGTCTCCTACTACTGCTCTTCAAGCTCTTCCTCTTCTTCTTATTCTTCATCTCTCTTCAGGCTCTCTTCATCCTTTTCATCTATGGTTCTCCCTTACACGTTACCCTCCTTCCTGAGTCAGGACTCCGTGTGACGTACACGTCCTCATCCGAGCTTCTGTCTGGACCACGCTGCCTCGGATGCTGCTCCTCCCCCTCCTCATCTTTCTCATCTTCCGCAGCTTCCTCCCCGAAGAACTCCCAGCCAATGGCCATTTCTGCGCGCCGTACTCTTCGCCCTCGACTCACGCAGCCCTCGCTAAATTCTCTCTTCATTCTTCGCGAGGCTGTAATCATCTCGATTTAAGAATCTCTCTCATTATCCGCACTCACGCTTCGTTTGATTGATTAGACGGAACAATAGGATGATATTGGCGAAAATTGGACGGATGTTTTTTTTGCCTCGCATGGTATTCGTGTACATTTCGTGATTGTAATTATTGGGAGTTGTTATTAGAGTTATTTTCATGTCGAAAATAAATAACCAAAGTATACAAGATTTTTTCACTCTTAAGTATAATTAAAAATAATTTATCGTTTATGCTTACGGGTGAATGCAACCCTGACGATTAAATTTAAGGAGTGCTCCGGAGAATTAAATGCGAAACGGTTCTTTTTTCACTGAAGCCCGTTAATTTTTATTGCCCGTGCCTCCTTTCACAGGAAGCAGCGTTAAATTATTGTCAAGTAATCTCGAGGGTGTGAGACTACTTTTTTTCAAATCATTCTGGACAAACACGGTTATTGGCCTTCCAATAATTATTTGAACACCGTGTTTAAAAAAAAAGAATCATAATTTCTAAAAATGTTTAATACGAAAAAAATTCCGTAAAAAATCAAGCCCCGATTTTGTTTTTCTTTGATTTTTTGGTAATCGACAACTTTTTTCAAATTATTCTGGACAAACAATAGAATTCACGATTTTACAAAAAAATGTTTAACACGAAAAATTGCGTTAAAAAATCCAAGTCCCGATTTGTTTTTCTTTTATTTTTTGGTAATCGAGCCAAAATGTTTCATCGAGGTTTTCCGATGACGTACTTTTACGCGGCATTCAGTTTTTTACAACTTTAATCTGTTATGTAGAAAATACAGTGGATATGTAGATCTATATATATATATATATAAAAGGATGAGTATAGCTATATATATGAGAGCACTAAATGCAATGACAGTATAGCGACAGTTAGAGTCGGTGAATTACGATAGCCCGGCCCGGTTCTCGCTGGCTCGGGTAACGTTATGGTCACGAATTGAAAGGGATACGATCCGATGGAACGAAACGAAATGGAATGGAGCTGCGAGAGAGCTCGAATGGAATGAGTCTCTCGCGGCTCGCGTCCGCTATGCACATCCCGCCCCAGAGTAACGACCAATTAGATAACAAAACGTCAAACAATAAAACCCGTCATGTTTATACGGAAGGGGATAAAACCCGGGGGCTCGCGAGCGGCATCTACTCCGCATTGTGCAGTACTATACTATTCCCGACTGGCCCCCACCCACCCCCCGCGGCCCCCTCTTCCGCACGGCCCTCCATAAACTATCCGTTATATACGGATATGGACGGCGATACCTGCTATAATGCGCGGCTGCAGGTTTTACTTCATGAGACGAGACGAGAGTGAGCGATGGAAGATCGACTTCTTATTGTCTTGCAAAAAAAAAAAAAAAACGAAAAGGTGAGAAAGCTCGAATTTCTCCCGATTAAGAGCTCGACGGACTCGCGCGCTATGCTCAAGAATTTCGGTAGTAAATGATTGACTAAAAACACGATTGCTCATCGTGTTTTTCGCTCAATTGGTTTATCGTATTCCCTGGAATTTTTCGGCATTTTTATGTGAATGATTTTGGGCGTAATGGCGTTTGGAAAAATTTAACTTCGTTTTTAGAATATTCGATAATTCGGATTTTGTATATTTGCAATACCTACAAAATAATATGTGTTTAGAAAAATTGAGGTACTTGATTTAGGAAAAAAATTTATTTAAAATGAAATTGTAATTAATTGGTAAAAAAAATTCATCAAAATGTTTATTGACACCCGATAATTATTTTTTATTTTAATCACACATACTTTCAATGGTTTGTAAGGTCGTGACTCATGGTAGAATTTTTTTTAAGAGTGTTCATTTAATATTACAATTTTCAACGCTTTAAAGTCTGCGGAAAAAGACTGATACGTTTCATGCTGGGCTTTGGAGGCTGTAAGTTATATCCTACTATCTCGTTTGCGTACCAAAAGTTTGGGAGGAGCACACGAACAAAGCCGATGTCTCGACGGATCGCCAGTTACCATCTCCCGCTATCGAACTGTAAAATCGAGACGCGTGCAGGCGATTCCTACTCGCGTGTCCTCTCGTAAACTCATCGATATCGCGATTCTCGGGGATACGCAGGGGGGAGAGAGACGCACGCCCGGGTTTTAAAGTGCCACAAGAGATAAGCGTGTGAAATACACGCCGCGGTTTCCGAGGACTGAATCACGGAGTACACAAAAATTTCGATTTGTAAAATCTGGCAATAAAAACCGATCGATCGGATTGATAATGTATCTAAAAACGTTGTTAAAATTGGAGTGCTCATTTTTCCACAATTATTCAATTTTTTTTGGCCTTAAATAGTGTCCATTTGTTAATAAATAAAGTCCACTGCTTAAAATGTTCTCTTAAGACTCAAAATATTTTTTAAAATATTAAAAAGCCAGTAAAAAGCTTACAATTTTTAACATTCATTTATTTTGTCCAGATTTTTCATGAAAACAGTAAATAACTGCAATATAATAATTCTGCACGAACAATAACAATAATTTTGTTTTATTTAACAATGCAATCGTAATTACATCCGCGAATTGTGTATAGCAAAATTTTTTGAACATTTGAGAGCAATGAAGAAATTAAAATTTTTGATTTTTATTTATTTTTTTCCAATTGCATTGTTGATAATCCTCTTATAAATTGACACCAAACTTTCGATACAATGAATTACTGAAATGAAAAGAAAGATCTTCGTGCCCACAGTGAATAATTTTGTTTTATTTAACAACGCAATCGTAATTACATCCGCCAATTGTGTATAGCAAGATTTTTAGAACATTTGAAGAGCAATGAAGAAATTAAAATTTTTGATTTTTATTTATTTTTTTCTGATTGCATTGTTGATAATCCTTTTATAAATTGATACCAATCTTTCGATACAATGAATTACTGAAATGAAGAGAACGATCTTCGTGCCAACAGTGAATAATTTTGTTTTATTTAACAACGCAATCGTAATTACATCCGCGAATTGTAAATACCAAAATTTTTAGAACATTTGAAGAGCAATGAAGAAATTAAAATTTTTTATTTTTATTTATTTTTTTCCAATTGCATTGTTGATAATCCTCTTATAAATTGACACCAAACTTTCAAGGCAATGAATTACTGAAATGAAAAGAAAGATCTTCGTGCGAACAGTGAATAATTTTGTTTTATTTAACAACGCAATCGTAATTACATCCGCGAATTGTGAATACCAAAATTTTTAGAACATTTAAAGAGCAATGAAGAAATTAAAATTTTTTATTTTTATTTATTTTTTTCCAATTGCATTGTTGATAATCCTCTTATAAATTGACACCAAACTTTCAAGGCAATGAATTACTGAAATGAAAAGAAAGATCTTCGTGCCAACAGTGAATAATTTTGTTTTATTTAACAACGCAATCGTAATTACATCCGCGAATTGTGAATACCAAAATTTTTAGAACATTTGAAGAGCAATGAAGAAATTAAAATTTTGTATTTTTATTTATTTTTTTCCAATTGCATTGTTGATAATCCTCTTATAAATTGACACCAAACTTTCGATACAATGAATCACTGAAATGAAAAGAAAGATCTTCGTGCCAACAGTGAATAATTGTTATAAATAAGTGCTGCGTAAACAAGAATAATCTTTTTTTTTACGATGCAACGGTAAGTAGATCCGCGGATTGTACCCAAGGAAATATGTACAAGCTCTCGGAGCGTAGCTGCTGTAAGGATGGAACGAGACGAGGGATCACGCTGAGAACTGTACGCCGGGGATGAAGCCGGTTAATTGGCATGACAGATAGAGGGGGTGCGAGAGAAGTTGTCGCTTAGTAACATTACGCCGTGATGAAACTGATATGCACCCTCAAGCTCGTTCGCTTGGTTCGCAGACCGTTCAGCTCGTCCCCACCCTTTTGAACACACTATACACTATCCACATCCCTCTGTCAACCAGGCCGCTTGACTCTCCGGTTCTTCCTACCAGACGCCCACATCTCTGCATTTCACTTGCGGGCCCCTCGGAATCCCGGGCGTGCACAGATGATGCGCTCACGCAGCTAATGTTGGACATTTTCACGAGAGAACCTCGCACCCCACACGTTTAACTACATACATGCATAAACGAGGCGAGACAGAATAAGGGTAGACACGCACGACCCCACATCCTGTCAATCATACTTATGTCAAATCTGGAGTTGTGCAGAAAAATTGTGAGCAACGATTTTTTGGATTCTCGAATTTTTGGCATTGACGCCAAATTTGGAGTTGTGCAGAAAAATTGTGAGCAACGATTTTTTGGATTCTAGAATTTTTGGCATTGAGGCCAAATTTGGAGTTGTGCAGAAAAATTGTGAGCATTTTTTTTTATTCTAGAAATTTTTGCACTTGGGCAAAATTTGGAGTTGTACAAAAAATTGTGAGCATTTCTTTTGGGTTCTAGTAATGTTCGTACTTATGTCAAATTTGGAATAATGTAAAAAAAAAATAAAGAATTTGCAATGATATTTGAGAACTACGAAATATCATCACAAATCCTAACATGTAATTTTTCGCGAAATCGACGATGATATTTGTATCGGATATTAAGCACAGAATTAATGAAACGTAAAAAATGATCATTTCCGCAGACTGGAGGGTTCGCGAGTTGAGAAGGAAAAAAATAAACGAGATCAATGAGTTGTGTAACAGATATACACTCCCCCAGTAGGAGAAACGGTAATAGCAAGGACCTGTATCATTTGTAGTTCTTCCCTTCTCTATAGATCATCTCACCCGATCCCCCCCCCCGCTGACTTGTTATTAAATTAATCCTTCGTTTAGCCAAATTGATGCATTGATATCACAGAGCACTCATAACTCACGACGCCCTCTCACCCGGACGCCCATTCTTTCCATCTCTCTCTCTCTCCCATTCTCTCCCACAATTCCAAAGCCACCGTAAAGCTTTCTCCCTCGTGCACACACGCAATTCAGTGGTATTATACACAGAGTCACTGTATACTCTGTTATCCACGGTCCTGTGCATAGTAAACTCAACACGCACTAGAGGGTTGGAAGCAGGGAAGCTCGACGCGTCCGCAGACGCGACAACTCACACCCTACAATCTCCATTTTTTACTTTCTCATCGTATACGAAGTGAGCAAAAAAAATGGGAATGTATTGCACTAAAAAAAAAAGGAATTGAATGAGAGGTTCCAAAAAAAAAGGTTTCGATGTTCCAATAGTCTGAAGAAATGGACAATAATTTTCCGATAATCGGGCGTTTTGATAAAATGGTGAAAAATGAACTTTTTAACAAAGAAATCAAAACTCAACTGAGAATTGAGATTTCGGTATTTCGACAAATTAAAAAAAAATTTTGGAAATATGATAGTGAGCAGTAATTCGAGTATGACTATTTGAAAAAAAATTGTTGTTTGTTTTACTAGAAAATAAGTTAAATTTTATGGAGGTTGTATTATGTAAAGGTTAAGATGAATCAGAAAAATTGGTTCGATTTAAAATAAGGTAAGAGTAGCAACGAGTGGAAAATGAGAGGGGTAATGATTTTAGGAATACTAAAAAATGGATTTTGGAAGAGAAATCTTCCAAGCGACTGAACTTGGTTTGGAGTTTCTGCAGGTTTTGGATTTCACGACGAGACATGTTTTCGCTGATGGATGCGATGAAAAAAGGAGATGAATGTGGCGATTTATGTGAGAGTGACCACGTCCAGAGCGACCCCTCGATATTCAATTGATTTTGGGATATCTTATGGTCAAGGGGTGAAAGGAGAAGAATCGTTGACCACGAAATTCCTCGCGTCGATTCGATCGACTCGATTCTCGAAAGTTACAGCGGAGGGATGAAGAGAATTCGGAGTCTGAGCTTCGACGACAGTGATCTCGAAGTTGGGGGTGGAAGCGCAAGAGACCGACGAACGCATCGGGCAAAAACACTGGAGCTTTTTGCATGGTCTGGCTAACAGACCCCTTCTTACTCCCCCCTCGTGCCCTCCCCTCCCGCGCCGTCGAAAGACTCAACCAGATAAAACAAGATGGATAACCGAAGAGATTACATTTGATTTTACGATATCCAACTCGCAGCCTCAAATGGACGGAGACTCTGCCTTTTTTTCCACCCTTTATCTCTCTTCTGAAAAAGCTCTACGAGAAGATTTTTCATCGCGGCACTTGGTAATTTCGCGTCACGATAAGCGTAAACAGTCGGTGTCGATAAAAAATAATATTTCACGATCAAAGAAAAGGTTTACACGGACGATAAATATTTCTATTTGAATACATTTCTGTTGAATTTAATAATTCTCAATGAAAGAAAATCATTTGGTGGCACCGCTGATTCGTATGTGTTTTTGTTTTTTGGTTTTTGTAAAGGTTTTATTCCAATTAATTATGGCATTGTTTCACAAATAACACAATAAACAATATAAATGAGAATTTTAATTGCAATAAAAAATTTAAAAAAAAATTTTTTATTGCAATTAAAATTATGAACATGGTAAAATACAGTAAAGCATTTTCCGTGGTTTTAAATATAATGGAATTTTTCCAAAACCTGATAATAATGAAAATTTAATTTAAGGTGTACATACACAAAAAGTCACTTACCAAAAAAAAAAAATTGTAATGAACCAAATTATTGATTTCCTTAGCTAATAAGTCGGTCAATCCATCGAATGTGTTTACCCAATAATTGCTTATTTAAAACAAAATTTCCAATTGATTAATTACCCCATCATTTGATTCACCCAAGTTCACCCAATTATTGTCAATTGTCTCTAGTTGATTCTTTAACAAAAATTCACCATTTTTTTTCTTCTTATGCATGAAATAAAAAAAATGATTGCTGTAAACGATACAAAACAGACAAACGGTTTTGCGCTCAAGTAGAAATTCATTAGACCCTGAGGAGTGTCCCCGAGAAGTTATTACGAGTAATCGACGACGTCTCGCGGTAACGACCCTCGATTATTTCGAAACACGAAGGAGAGAGAGAGAGAGAAGGTGGAAGAGCGGGGACCGTGGTCGAGGGGTTGCGTGAAGTTTATCCGTTGCAAACGCAAGACAAATCGTTTCGGAGGCCGGAGGACGCCGCACGCTCGAGTTTACTCGAATCGTAGCTGTTTGCTGCTCCGTAGAACGAACTGGCCCTCTTAGATACATCGTCCAGCCTGACAAACTGACCAAAGACCGCCTCCTCAATCCTCCCGGGCCGCCACATTATCGCACCACTGCGGACAACTGGCAAAGACCATTTGTACATTGGAGAACAGGAGTGGGACTTCGAGAACGCGGAAAGATGGATGACACGACCAACAGAGTGTCCAGTAATTGTTTTCCCTTTTATTCTAGCAGCACAGCAACCTAAAAACCCCATAATTTCATTCTGTTCCATTGACCATCTACAAAAATTGAAAACTAAAACAACAAAATCGTGTCTAATATCTTCATAAATGAAAATTAGTATTTTTTGCATATTGCTTTAAATGGGATTTCAATTTGGCAGGCAATTTATATTTTTTTACAAAATTAATTTACAGAATTTTCGGGCGAAGAAATTATTTTCTAAACATCCTTTGAATTAAAAAGAAGATAAGATCAAATAACTTAATAAGTCTCAATATAAATACAAAAAATATAAAATAAAAATACAAGAAGATTTTTAGGTACTGGAATATTCATCACTTGTTATCTCGACAATGTGACACTCCATAATAATTTTTTTCTACCTCAGTTCTAGGGAAATAAGGTAAGAGAAAAAATGGCAGGGACAATTCTCGTTTGGTGCGTCCAAATTGTTTTCCATTTGACTCCATAATCCGAAATATAAATGGCATACTTTTATCGACAGCCACAAATAAAATGGAATGCTTACGGTGAATTGGTAGAAACCACTTGGTTGGTTATTGCCTCCGTGAACTTAGATTCAACAATGTTTTTCTTCCGAATTCCGTGCACTGAAACGAATTGGAGTCTGAGACATTAAAATTCATAGAAGCAATTTTATCTCGAGCATGTATGTATGAATGAATGTATGATATAATAGCAGAATGGTTTTCCACGATGCTTCGGAATGGAGGGGAGCCACATTTCTATGCTAGAACGAGATGAGAGCACGATTTGGATTTTCAAATTCGCCGTTGGAACGAGGCCAGCGAAAGCTCGCAGGACAGGAACCACTTTCGCAGTCTCGGTGAATACATACTCCACTCGACTCTCCAATACATACCGCTATCCTACTTCCCCTGTCTCTGCTTTCTCTACTGGCTTAAGTGAATACCCCTTAGTTACAGATTTGCCGTATGTCGAGGTAGGCAACCCTTTACCTTGAGCTTTGGGGGTTGGTTACGAATGCGGACATTTTGGGGGGGGGGGGGGGGTAGTATCAACTCAAATATGTACGATCGAGTTAAACATGTGCATATACAGGGTTAACCGTAATTTCCAAACTCCCTGAAATCACGCCCTGAATTATTTCTGCAAATAGCGGAGTAATGCTAATTTGAATATCGAAGAGTCCCCTTCTATCAGAAAATCGTAATCGTCAATAAAAATATTCAAAACCGTAGAACCAAAATGGAAAAAAGAAATTACTTAGAATGACAGAAAGAGAGTCTCGCAATTTTTAGAAGAAGACAATTTTCTCAATCTTCGAAATCCTTGTAACCCAATTTTTTTTCCCCAACCGAAAATGTGTTTCCAAATGGAAAACCGAAAGTTCCTAAAAATTGACAATTAAATTGCGTAGCGTCCAAAGAGCGAGACAGAAAGAGAGCCTTACAATTCTTAGAAGAGAAAAATTTTCCCAATCATTCAAATCCTTATAACTCAATTTTTTTTCTTCAACCGCAAATGTGTGTTCCAAATGGAAAACAGAAGGTCCTTAAAATTGACAATTAAATTGCGTAGCGTCCAAGAAACAGGAGAGAAGGAGGCTCGTCCTCCCATTGGTAAAGAGGGTGGCGTGCGGGTTTGTTCGTCGGTGGGTTCACGTAGAACCAAAATGGAAAAAAGAAATTACTTAGAATCACAGAAAGAGAGTCTCGCAATTTTTAGAAGAAGACAATTTTCTCAATCTTGGAATCCTTGTAACCCAATTTTTTTTCTCCGACCGAAAATGTGTTTCCAAATGGAAAACCGAAAGTTCCTTAAAATTGACAATTAAATTGCGTAGCGTCCAAAGAGCGAGACAGAACGAGAGTCTTGCAATTTTGAGAAGAGAAAAATTTTCCCAATCATTCGAATCCTTATAACTCAATTTTTTTTCTTCAACCGCAAATGTGTGTTCCAAATGGAAAACAGAAGGTCCTTAAAATTGACAATTAAATTGCGTAGCGTCCAAGAAACAGGAGAGAAAGAGGCTCGTCCTCCCATTGGTAAAGAGGGTGGCGTGCGGGTTTGTTCGTCGGTGGGTTCACGTGGGGGGCTTTGCTCTTGAGTGGCGATGGAGTGAGGACGCCTCGTCGGAAGTTGCTTCGGGCTATAATATAACGTATAAAGTAATTAAGGACATCGGGCGACAGAGGAGAGCGAGAGAGCCTCGCCGAGCGAGGCTGTGGAAGCGAAGAGAGCGGCGGGAACGCTTCGCCGAGGGTTTTCGGGGTTGGAAGTTGAGAGGCAGCGGCGGTGGTGGCGCTCGGGTGCTCCGCCGGCTTTGCTGATGATTCTAGTGCACGGAAGAGCGCCAGAGGGAGACAGAAGAGAGGCGGAGCGCGTTCCGGTCGACGGTATGGCCGACAGGTTGGGGAATGCGACATTTACATAGTAATTAAATCGCGGGAGCAAGTGGGACCGTTGGGGGAGATACTGTGCTCCTGCTGCTGATGTTCCCGGTGCCTCGCAGTGCTCCGCGTGCTGCTCGAGCCATTACAGACGCATTAGATTGCGGTAAGCACTTGTTTATGGCACCCTCTCCTCCCCCTCGCTACACCGGAAACCCGCCGAGCCAGCAGCCAACACCAGTGAGGCTTTCGCATGGTTATTCTCTCTCTCTCTCTCTCTTTCTTTCTATATGATTCTATACTCTCTCTTACACTTTTGACTGCGTATAAACTGCCGCAGAACCTGTGGAGGCACTGCATCTACTGACGGACTCTTTTCCTTTTTTTTATTGTTTCATTGGTTGTTGTAGTCAGTGTGAATTTATTGGCAATACGTAATATGAGGTTTTAAGAATTTTGAGTTTAATGTTATATAATTTTACTGTGCTTGTTACCTTTCACTCTTTTTTTGAGTCTGATGGACAAGGAGCCCTTTTTTGTTGTTTTCAGGGTAATTAGGCTAAGTGTGACTTTAATATTTGCCAATATTTCATCTTGACCGCGGAGAAAAAAAGCTTAGTTCATCAACTCCCATTCTATGAGTTTGCTATATAAATGAGTCGTTAGAATAATTCACTCAGTGCTTATAACAACGATGTGACATGGAACAACGAATACGTAGTCGCCACAACTCACAAACGAGTAATTACATCAAACCAACGAGAAGTGAGCCCGTGCAACACCTTTTCAACGTCCCCAACATTTTTTTTTCTTGAAGAAATCTACAATTCTTTTTGCTAGATATCTATATATTTAAGACTCTCTTTTTTTGTTAGAAATCGAAAAGACGATGACGATTGTTCCCTAAAAGATCCTGCCTATTTTCCTGGGCGACGTCGCTGAAATCCTCACCCACTCCTCGGCCCCTGCCGTTGACTAACTTATCTAATCTAATTTAAATGTGTCCTGGGCCGAGGGGCGCTTCCGGACTCAGGCTGATCGAGGCTACGTTCTCGTAATGTGGTATTTCCACATATCCAGAGAGAGAGAGAGAGAGAAATTTCCAGTACCGGCACTGGAGGCTGGCATGAAAAGAGCGCACACAAATCGAGGAAGAAGTAAAGTGCGAGATGGAGTGCGAGCGAGTGGAGTAACGAGCGACATCAACGTGTCTACTCGACTGCGAAGAGGAGGAAGAGGGGAAGGGAAGGGACGAGAAAGGGGTGGAAGGAAAATTGAGGGGATGAAGAGGAGACTCGAGGCGCAAAGGGCGAAAGAAAGATGGAGGGAAACTAGGAGGGGATTTGCCGGAGAAGTTAAAGTGGGTAAAGCAGTGCAGGAACAAAGCGGTGGGGGAAGAAAGAGGAAGAAAGCAGAGCGGCAACGCCAGCGGCGTGTTGAGTATGGCTGCTCTTCATGGTGGGGCGGCCCCGCGTACAAACCGCCGTGTAACGTACGAAATTGAGTGCTGAATTCGGGATTACATCGTCGGTGGGCGACTCTCTGGCTTTCAGGAGCGAGCGAGACACTCGGAGATGGTGAAACGGCGCGAAGAGTGCCGAGGGGTTCAACACTCAAACTGGTTCCCCGCATCGCCACCGTCGCAATGTTGGCCTACAGTAGAACACCGATTGCAGCAACGGTTTCGCAGCCAATTTGTTGATATTCATTGGTTGCATTTGTTTATCTGCTGATTTTTTGGCTTTATTAAAAAATTATGCATAGTAGATGCATTTGTGGCTTAAATGGGTCAACTAGGTTTTGGGGTTTAGTGGAATTTTAGTCGAGAAATGTTAAATAACAAATCTTAATATGATGAAATTCGAATTATTTCACTGAACTTCTCTAAATTAGATATGTAGCATCACTGTAGATTGTTTTACTTAAGTTTCCGTTACTTTGTTTGATTTTCGTACGTTCCTACGAATTTTCAGACCGATGAGTCAACGTTTCTGGGACTTGAGGGGTAACGGATATTTTCCAAAGTCTTGAGAATCTCACGAAAACGAAGTTAGTCCGGCCATTTTTATACAATTCATACCAAGTACACTTTTAATCACTCTTATTAATTATTTCTGACGTACCAATCGATACATAAAGATGGTCAGAAAATGAAATAACAAGCGGAATTCGTGTTCAGCTTTTTACAAATATCTTCCAAAATTGGCGCTATTCTTTTGAAAGCCATTGCACAAAATGGCGCCAATTTTGAGGAGAAGGAGCTTACGAATCGCCTCGACTTGTGATAAAACCTACTGTAATCGAGGTTCTACTGTAGTTGCATTGTAACTAGGTATATATATATATTGGATGGAAGCAACAAAGATAGACGAAGTGAAAAGCCAAAAGAATAGTCCGAGACCAACGAACTCTTTTCCTCTCTTTGCCATTTTTTTTTTGTTCCCTTTTCCCCTTTTCCTCTCTCTCTCTTCAGGTTCTGCCTCCTCTTCACACTGGTCACAGTCTTCGTTCCGCTCTCACGTAGGACTCTGTATATAGATAGTTGACTGGTACGTCCGCCATTCTGCGGAGGAGAAAGAGACTGTACTCTATGCTCGTCGGGAATCGCATTTTACCACCTCCGGACGATTGACTCGTTTCTCTTAGATGTTTTTTTTTTTTCCACCACTCCGTTTCTCTTGCATTCGTCGCTCGCTGTTGGTATCCGACGTCCAGACATCCCTTGAATAATATCGCCGCGACGACGGGGTCGGGAAACAAAAGTTCGTCCGCAGAGTTGGGCTTCTTCAGACCGAAAGTATGTATGTGTCTCTCAATTTCTAAGTGAGGCATAAATCCCTGTCGGAGTTCGTTATCGCGCTGCGGACATGCCAAGAATGAGGGAGAGCCGCTGAAAATGCAATTCTGAGTGTACGTGCATTTTCTACTTGCCCGCTTATATATTTTCACTTACCGCTCATTTTGTCAGGATTAGTTTATTAACTGACCTCGCCACCGTGAAAGTGGTGGAGCAGTAAAGGAAAAGATCCTTCATTTTTTCGTTGAAACTCTTCGGGATTGTGGATGGCCTTGCCAAAATTGTATTTAGTGTATGGTTGAATCTCGCAGATGAATAATGTTGGCCTGAGTGTTTTTTAAATGAGCATTGTGCAATGTTAAAAAATTGAACTGCAAAACTACAACAACGGACAGGAATTTTATTTTTTTACAACCTGTACCTCGAATTTCTTGTCCATTTTTATTAGATATTTGAAGTGGCAATGCCGGAAAATATTTTTGTGACAAGGAGACATCTGTAATTTAATGTTATAAAATACTAGGATTTTATATTATGAATTTCGAAAAAAATTTCGTCAATAAATTTCATACAGATATTCATACAAAATATTTATTACAAAATTGAAAGCCACTTACGACGAAAATAATGTTCAAATTTCTGAAATTACAGTGACGGTTGACAGGTAATTTATCATCTGCTTTAAAAAAAAAAAAAATCTCAAGATTCATAAACATTGGCATCTTGGCAATTCAGTGCCGATAAATTCATAATTTTAACTCAATTTAATTAAATTAATTCACATAACAACTACATTAAAAAATTTGTTAATAAAATACAGTGATTATTGTCATAGTGTATAAAAATTCAGGTCAGCCTCCAGATTTTGGACGTACACAATATTACATTACATTACATAAAACAATTTGTTAAGAAAATACAGTGACTATCGTCATAGTGTATACAAATTCAGGTCACTCTCCAGATTTTTCTTGCCACGTCCCCCGGGCCCCTATTCACCCCCTCGGGGCGACTCAACCGAAGAGGTTGAGCTGCTGCTGCTGTTGTGCGACATTTACATTTTTATTAAAAAACATTCACAAGTCCACGAGACACCGAAGCCGAGGAGATAACGGATATGCGGGAGGGAGAGGAGAGGGGGTGGAAAGAGAGCGCGCGCGCGCGCGGCAACGGGAACATTCAATTATCTTAGTAATCCTACAATTATAGCCAACGGATTTACTAGGCGAAGCTGCGCGTCGCGCTCCTCGCTCGCCTAACCGAGACAACATGACGCGCATCTCCGAAACCCCTGCGGAATCCAAACCACCCCCCTCGTCATGTTTTCTCTCCCGTATACACAACATCCCCATCGGATCCACCCCCGCGCGCTTACCAGTCTTCTCGTCGCATAAGCGACGGGCAAACCACGACCAAAAAAAAAAGTACAACCACTTTTATAGCTACAGATTGTCTGTTTAATAGCATGTGCACCTTATCTAATCGAATATATTTACTGGCAGAAGGCTATCGAATTATCGATAATATCTCTATAATCAGAATATTGTACGATTACGTCGAGTGTGCCTTCTGTCATTTTCGATTATTTTATCGGGGCCCATAAAACGCAGAGGGAAAAATTTTAATTACAAAATCCGTAATGTTAACCGGAGAAAAATGATTCGGGTTATTAATATTAATAAATATTATCAACGTCACATGTTATTTGGTAGTTTTGGAACTGTTAACATCAAGTCATTTTTGGGATAAATATGTCGAATTGAAAAATTAATGTATTAGTAAATGTGTTTTTTCAAATAAATTTGGTAAATTTGGTTGTCGGTATAATAGTCAAATTTCGGAACTCTGCAAAAATTTATATCAGAAAAATACTTTTTCGGTCCTGCGTCCAGAAAAGTGCACTTTTCGTTCATCACTCGAGGGAAAATATTTTTTTTAGCTCGGACTTTTTCGGCCTGGTGATGAAATGGTGTGAAAGGGTCGAAAAAAATGCCATCGTAAGACAAAACTTCGTCTATGAGAAAGTAAAAGGTACCATAGATTTTCGAGACGAGGTATTTTTCCGGCAGTATCGGAAAATTTCAGTTTTTGGAAACTTCGGAAAATCGGCGGGCCGAATATTTGGGAAATGGCTCATATATGGCGCCACATATACAGAGCTCGTAGTAAATATGGCTGATGCAGTGGTACTATATTTTCCCTCAATTCGGTTGGGTCCTCGAATTCACGGGGTTGGTCCACGCGCGAAAGGGTTTATACCCTCAGTATATACAACGACACTGTGCATGTACCGGCAAAGGCAGATCAAATGATTGGTGGAGCTGAACCCAACACTACTGCTGCTGGCCTATCGTTTTATATGCGCGTTATCCACCGCAGTTATAACTATATATATATATATATATGTATATGAGGTATTCCATACCAGCTCGACCAACGACCGACCCTCAACATCGCAAATACGCTCCGCTATTTTTTATGACATTCTTCCATTAAAAAAATGCATGTAAAATTTTTTCCACACTTTTTTTTTCAACGTCGTTTTTTAATTATAAATATTCAAAGCTAAACAAAAAACGCATTTTTGCAATATCTGCTTTGTTGAAACTTCGATAAACAACAATAATTTTTTATCTACAAGGTAAAAGGGAGTGAAGAAATAATTTTTATCAGTTATAACTATATATATATATATATATATATATATATATGAGGGGTTCCAACGACCGACCCTTAACATCCCAAATATGCTCCGCCATTTTTTATGTTACTCTCCGACATAAAATATACACGTACAATTTTTCCCAGATTTTTTTTTCACGTCGATTTTTAATTATAAATATTGAAAGCTAAAAAAAACGTCGTTTTTGCAAGAAAAAAATTCTTCAAATTATGATAAACAACAAAAACTTTTTATTTACGGGCCAAAGGGAGGAATGATTTTTCAATTTTTTATGGAGATAAAAAAAATAGTGAAGCTATTTGGCAAGTTAACGTTGGTCCAGTTCGTATGGAATGCCATATACATATATACACCTACATATTTACATATATATATATATTTATATAGACTGCTATTGCATAGCATGACATTTTCCGAACGCAATGGTTGCAACCATTGCAATTCGGCGTTGTTGGTTGCGCGTCGCTTTTCACCCAAACCCAGTTTCTCTCTTTTCTCTCTTTCTCCCCGTCTGTTTCGCTTGGTTTCGGTACGAACGATTCCGCCACGCGGGCTCCTATCTATCGATCTGCGTTTTAATTATTTTCGCGGAGAGCTGGCGGCGAGCTCGTGGCGCCCGGAAGTGCCTCTCCTCCTCTCCACCAATGGCTGTGTTACTGCCGCGTGCATTCTCGTTCCGATAAAACCTCTGCTCGTTGCCGATGGTGTACGCCGCACGTCACACGCGAGGCCACCGAAAACACTAAACGAGCCTTATCCGAAAACCAATTGCAAGTCGCGAGATAAAAATTGTCAAATCGCCCGGGATATGGAAAATAAAATTCTTCACGTTAACTTGGCGTGTATAGGGGGCTGGACCGGTTCGGATTAAATTTGCCGATTTTTTTATTATCGTATTCCAACAAATTATTTTTTCTTTTCGTTCGGCTGACTGTCATTATTTGGAAAATTTATTGGAGCGTCGATGGATATATTATTTTGCACTAGTTTTTAGGCAGCTTTTAGGCAAAAAATGGAATTCCAAAAAATAATAGTTAACCATTTTTTAAAAATGTACCGATGATTCTGTAAAATTGTTTGGAAAAGTTTGGGGTTATTTCGGAAATATTATTTTGTGCTGGTGAAGCTTGCAGAACTTTTATTAATAGTTATTATTTTGCACCAATAATTGGCAGCTTCTGGGAAAAAAATGGAATTCCAAAAAATAATAGTTAACAAACTAAAAAAATGTAACAACGATTCATTAAAATTGTCTTAATGCTCAAGACATTGCGAAATTAATTAATGATCCTACTGCTCCATTTTTTCATCTCGTTATCCCGTGAAATGTTATACATTTTTTTTCCGTCCGACAGAAAATTTGTATAGAAATTATTACACCATGAATATTTATTTCAAAATTTCTCTGTGTTACAAAGTATTAAATCGTATCTCATGAAAAGTCAAGACCCCAAAACATATTGTATTTTTAAACCGCTAAAAAAAATCGGTGCTAACGAAATTTTGACGATATAGAGAAAATACTCAACTCGGCGGACGAAAAAATGTCGCCTTTGAGAAAAAAAAAGTGCATTAAAAAAATTGAACATTCTCCTTTCACAGTTTGTCACATTCAATTGGCATTTTTCCACATGATCTTCGTGACGATTCAATCAATCAATCACTAACAATACCATTTCTATTTTCCCCCGTAAAAAAAAAAACGAAAATATCTTGCAAAGCTGAAATATTACATTAATAACCGCGGTGATGTATTACGTAATTTATAAAATTTTGGACAACAAGGAAAACAAAGCAGGACAATAAAAAAAAATGCCCGAGCGTCATACGACAAATATTGATTAACCCCACGATTTTGTCTTTTTGGCCGCTCCGGAAATTGAATGGGTATAAATGCTGCATTCGATGCGCGGTGCACGCAATGTGCTTGTCTTTACAGACACATGCATGAGTATCGTTGGAGTAAGCAAAAGCTCGTTTTCCGGAGAACCGAAAACGCAAATGTTTGCATCGACGGTTGAGCCGCTCTGGTTGGCGAGCACGACAGGTGACATTGATTTGTCGATATGTTTTGCCGATAAGAGGAATTTATCGCATACGTTTTAACGCGCGGGCGCCAGCGAGAATTATCCACGGCGGATCGCGGTTCCTGATGCCCATGTGGGTACATATGAACGTGAATGCCACTATGTACTGTATGGATTGCATAATACTATCGTAATACTCGGAGCATATCCAGCTTAACATTATGCGGTCAGACATAATATGGTCGGATGATGTAAATATTCGTCACATGTAAAATAATAACGATAATAATAATAATAATAATGATGATGCGAGATACGAATTAAATTTTCTCGACGAAAAAAAAAAAATCTGAGAAGTCTTTTCAATACATCGACATTTTTTCTTGTTTGTATTTTTTGTTTATTTCTGTGTTTCTATTTTATTTATGGCATTTTTTTAATTTCGTGAGAGTTTAATTATTCATAAAATCATTAATGGGAAAGACGACATTAAAATTTTAGTTAATTAGTGTGTTTTGGTATAATAGAATATTTTGAAATATTTGTAGATCCAATCCATTCACTTTTTTAATTGAATTGAATTTTTTTGTTAATGTTTTCCTTTTTCTAAGATTAGGAATCAATTTCTAGGACGTTAAAATGGATTATGCAATGAAAAAAAAGAAAGACATTCTTTTTTCAAATATCTTCATAATTAAGGTATTTAGAATGAATTTCTGTGGATTTATTTTGATATAATTGAAGCGCCGCAATATTTTCGAATGCCTGTCGATTTTATTAAACGAAGAGGTTGCAAATGTCATCCGCATTCACCTTCTTTTTTAGCAGTGATAAAACAGCGAAGCGCAGTCTATTCACGCATCACTAATTCACGATTTATAAATCGACCAAAATTCGCTCCGGATGTTAACCGACGAAATAATTCTCTCATAAAAATTGGACAATAGCATTGAACCGTGAGAAGTGTAAACGAAGGATGCTAATATTATTCGTGTCTGAAAGAAAAATTCGTCGTTGCTGAGGCTCGTTTTGCCACTCGCTGCGTTTTGTTGAACCGAGTTAGGGGATTCGACGCTGACAGGACAAACGCTGCTCATCTCCTCAGCGTAAAGTGAATGAAGTGAACGGAGGAATCAGGTAGAAAGCAAATACACCACGGCAGACTATTATTCCTATTGGCTCGTTCGATGCTGGATCCTTATTTTCGAAAACGTATCTGCACCGCGCGTCCGCTTCGTGTGAACGTTATTATGTATTAACTCTGTCAGAGATCGAACGATTTTTAATGACTTGGTGAATGCAACACCGGAGTAGCTGGTAAATAAGCATCCGGCGAGAACGAGTCGACGTTCATAAATCGAATTCCACAATGCTGTCACAAATTCCTGCGATTAAACATTTAACAACATTATTCTCGTTTAACGAGAACAATATTAAAAATAAAAAAATTGTACCTTTTAAAAATAAATTGTAACTAAAATTGTTAGGAAAATAATCGTAAATTGCAATAAAAAAAAATCCAAGGATTTTCTATGTTAAGTAGACTTTCTTAAAATTGCATTTTATCCAAACTGTAATTATGATTTTTCGAAAATCAATCACATTCCAAGTTTTTTTTATTTTACTTTATCCCCTCTCTCATTAGTGTCATTATTATTTGCACGTGACGAGTGTATTTATATTGAATGGGTTGCGCTGATAAAATTTGGCGCGAAAAGTCCCCGACTTAAAATAATAAAAGGGCGTCATCGAAATGCTCGATATTATTGTCGGTAAGAGCGGAGCGGATTATTAATGCTCAGTCGACAGGTCGTAAAGGCAGAATAGCGGGAGAGGAAGGAGTGAAGGAAGGGGGAGGAGAGAAGATGAAAAAAAGGATGATAATGCTGGGTGAAATATAGCGGCTCGCGCGAGAGAGCGTATTAAGCCTCGGCGGGCGGAACACCGGGTGCGAGCGCATTTGCGATGTGACAGCGAGCGAGCGAGCGAGCCAACGAGGAAAGTGAGCGCGAGCCGAGCGGACGAGAGAAGCTGGGAGAATTAGGGACACGCAGGAGGGCGAGATTCTTCGCTCTCCGTCTCACCTCCGCGGGCTAAACGACGCTTATTAAATTAGTGACCCGTTTAGGATATTATTATACGCATACCTCGACAGCATATGCCCTCTTCGGAGTTTCATCTCCCGCGATACTTTCCAGTGACTTCATCTCAGGCTTTATGCCAGACTTATGCCGCTAACTTTGTACTTAATTATATTAAGTTGCCCGGAGAAGCGAAAAGGGCCGGTTCAACTGAATTGCAAATAAAATTTTTATTGAAACTTAATATCACAATGTGCAAGCTGAGGACAACGAAATTTATAATTAATTAATGTGATATTTCCGACACAATTTCAGGCAAACATTTTTTTTATTGCAAAAAATGGAATATAATCGAAGATTTTTTTTATCAAGAGATACATTTAAAAAACATTTATACTTATAATTGTTTAGGAATTTTTTTCAGATGTATCGCAAAGTATATAAAATATATAAAAAATCTTACGCAACAAAAATGAGCTCTACATATATTTTTAAAAAATTTCGTATATAGGCTTTTTATTCAGCAACTGAAAAATAATTATTAAACGTTCATAAAAAAAAAAAAACGTTAGCACCATTTGCGTCATGGTGTTAAAAAAATAAGCTCAGTTTTTTTTTTTTTCAATTCTGGAATATTAGCTTGTTCTATAGGAACTGAAAAATAATTATTAAGAGCCCGTAAAAAAAACTTAAGCACCATTTGCGTCACGGTGTTTATTAAAGACACCTCGGCAAATTCTCCACTTAATGCTCAATAATAATAAACCGGACCTGGCCGGTCACTTTATTAAAAAGGAAAGCCGAGATTATCATTTCCAGTCGGATATATATTACGACATATTAAGTATATGTCTGTTGGGGACTTCTGTGTGTAAGATAAACTCTCTCTTGTCAGCCAAATTCTCCGGGAGGGTATGATCCCGTGGAAGATGCAAATTTCAATGGGGAGGAACGTATAGCGGATTGAACAAGGGGATTTTAGGGGTGGAGGAAAGGGGGAGGGACAGATCGTCGAGCTATGCAACAAAAGCCCCTTTCCTGTCCTACTACAGTCCATACACAGATACACGGACTCTCTAGCCGAGCTCCTCCTCTCGCTCTCCCACTTTGACCCTAGATTTTGATTTAGCTGCATATGTGGCTTACTGACGGATTATTATAACGAGGCCACAAAGGCGAGGGGGATGCCTTGACGCACCATACCTTTCGACCCATGTTCCACCGCTACTTTCCTATTTCGGTACAGAGCTCAACTGAGCCGGGCAAAAATCGGACCCGGGCGGGAAACCCCGTTTTTCCGACCTTCACCCTTTATTCAATGTCGGTGAGACGGCATTAGCGATTTCACAATGCCTTCAGGATTATGCCGGAATTAATATACCCACATATGTTATTGTATCTGAAAAGAAAAAAAAAAACAGAAGTAATCTTACGGTGTAAATGGCTTTTTAAACCTTACCAATGTGGTAAAAAAAGGGCATTGATAATGAAAAAAAAAAAAAAAAAAAAAAAATGAACAGTTGGCGCTAGATAATAAAATGAGTTGTTATTAAAAAAATTAATTAAAGAAATTTAAATTGAATTGAAATTTAGAATAAAAAAATGAAACAAGGAAATACTGAACTTTAATTTGAATAAAATGAATAAAAAATTTAATATAAAATTTGAAAATACGAAATTTTCATTTTCATTTATCTGCATTTGTGGCTTTCTGACAAATCATAGTAAGAATTTTTTTGGCAATGCCATACGTGATTTTAAGGATAAGTTCGATATTAAAAAGGCTTTGCAAGATGTCTCTATAGTGTTCCCCTAATCGGTGTAAGTTGAACCTTGCCTAACAGTTTTCTAAAATAAATACCTTACTCGACACATAAATGCTTATCCATCATATTTTAGGTGCATCAAATCCCATTCAATCGGTGTAATAAAAAGTCAAGAAAACGCTACGTGTGAGCCTGAAAATAGCCCTGGGCCTTGGAGGAGAGGTGAGACCGGTGCAGTTGACCTGTGCTGCCTAATTTCATGTCATGCTGGGGCCTATTGTCAAAAACGACAGATTTGTGTGGGCCCAGCAGCAGGAGCACGACATTTAAGGCCTTCAGCCACCAGGCGACCCATTACTATTATGTGTACATTTATATACAGCTACTACTGTACAATATATACATACCTACACATGCGTATAAATATCTAAAAATATTTGTGAAATTTATATATGTCTAGTAATTTAATGTATGCGAACCTGTGGCAAAATGAAAGTGAACTTATGTTGAAAATATGATTTTATTAACTAATTTGAACACGTTTTACAACTTCACATTGTAATTTTATATAAAATTTGTTCACACACATTTTTCACGAATATCATAAGAAAGAATTGTAAAAAGCATATATAACGTATAAAAAGTAACGATTGTTACATTTATACTTTTTACTATTTTTTCCATTAAATTCATTTCCAAAAATCTGTTTCAAGGATTTTAAATAAAATTTAAACATTCACATTTATTGAACGTTTAACAATAAACAAATTCCCGTATGAATTGTTATTAAATCGTATATTCAAGGGTAACGAACATTTTATAATTTCAGCAACTAACAAACTACGACTATAAAAAATTTAGTGTACGAACTAAAAATGGTTGCCACTTTATAGTTACCGATACCATAATTTTTTCTCGGCGCAGTTTAGCCGTCGTATAATACACGTATCCCTTCAGAACCTTTTCAGAAACCCTGAAGACCGGATGACCAAGAGCTACGACCTACAATAGAACACACGCACACTGTAACACAAACGTGTGAGTGTCACTGACGTGTGGATGCATGTGTTGCTGCTCCTGGTGTCATATAAGCGATTCGTGACTCTGGCAACGAGCCGGACGGATACATGCTCGCTTATACCTTCATCCTCCGCACTATCCACAATGTCTATAGGTCTCAGTCGATTTTCCCCTGCATCCAATGTGCTCGGGTAAACTCGCCAAGGAGATTATTCGATGATTTGTTCGACGCGGAAGCATAGAAGCTGCTGATGCTGCCAGGCTGTATATATATATGTATATATGTATACATATACAGTCTTGAAATATATGCTCACGAGTGAAGAGTGTATATATGTGAATCTGTGTTTGGTACACGAAGCAGATTTGTGACACTCGGACTGTGCGAGTGAGCTTACCGACGACCATACAAACGGTCATGCTCCATTTAACACGTTATTAGTTATTGTAGTTTCCGGTCGTGTAGACACATCTGCATCCAGAAACGGTTTATATGTTTGCGGATATGGAACGGATAAGTGACGCAATTTTGGTATTGCCGGGCACAATCAGAATTGATCGGCGTGATTTCGGTGACGATTGTAGGCCAAGTGGAACAATGGGATGTTCAAATGTCGATTTTCAATTTTTCTTATCGAAGTTACACGGTATTCTATTCATTTTCCGAATATCATCATCGGAATTGCATCAACACTTTCGGTTCCAGAATTAAGGGGTTGCAATGTAGATATTCAGATTATATATATATATATATTAAACCACTTCTCTCGCCATTGGAACTGCGTAGAAATCACGTTCATGAATTATTAAGTAATTTTTTGACGAATATATACACAAACTATATGAATATACAAATAAATAAATAAATTCACAAACATTTATATAAACAAATCCACGACCCGTCGTTCCAATAAACAAATCCTTCAAAAATTCACTTACAAAAATACACATTACTTATATTTACCTACAGAGCGTTACCGCAATAATTGCGAGTGCAGTGCAGGCATTATGTACGCATTCACGCAACGAGGATGGACTTTCACGCGGAGCTGGGTTACGAACCAGCAGCGCTCGGGCAGCGAAGAAGATCGATGAGTCCGGCGACGTACGGTACGATTACGCGAGGTGCGCGAGGCCAGCTTGGAGAGATTAGTCGCATCTGCCATTATAGCAGTGGGACAGATCGGTGGCTCGCTCGGGGCCCGAATGCGCGCGGTGGTTCGCCGCGCTATGACAGCACGTGTGATCGAGAATACATCGTCGAACTTAGAAAATATCAACCACACACAATAATGATGTCGGCTTTCCGCGCACGTAGTATAACAAGCCCGCCCGCCTCGCACGCATTTTCCTTGCCCATCGATCATCAACTAGTTATTATTTAAGCCGCAACGTGACGTCATTAATGTCTCGTTAGGACACACTCCGTCGTCCTTCCGAGGGTCGTCTCCTCTCCTCTGCGGTCCGAGCAATAACAAATTCTTCTTCGCCACTCGCTGCACTCATACACGGCCAATATTTAGCAGACTGTAGCCCAACTCTACCTTATAACAATGTTCAGTGTGACACTGATGCATCGCTTTTCATATTTTCCCACCAACCACGAAACCAGCAGAGAATCAAGAACTTATGCAACGGGAAGAAAAAATGCCAACTGGGACACGTATGCGCTGCATGCTTTTATTACGACGTGAGTAAAAAAATCGGAATCGTGGAAATGAAACATGAAAATAGGCCGTTTTCTTAAACGTTGGAAGATAAATTTCGTTAAACGGCGGCTCAAAATCCAAATGTCGAACCCAAATTTCCAACACAAAGAACACAAATGTCGGTATTGCAAATTTCGCCATCATCGACTGTGGATTTCGCGGTCATTTTACAATTTTTCGGTCAATTGTTACATGTTTTATAGAAAAGACGTTGAATTTAATTCTAAAGTGGAGCGCACTTGAGTACCGCAAGGGATATAAAGGTCCTGCATATAAATTTACAAATCGGTCAGTTAATTATAGTGTTAATGATGTATTGATAATTATTTCAGACACCGGTCTTGTAAATTTCGTATTACTTGTCGCAATGAATTTACAACAGTGTACGTCTACTGTGTGCCGATGGTGCGGTACAGTATAAACGAGGAGAAAGAGCGAGATACGTGAACGCGTTGGAGCGTTATATTGGGGCCCCATTGAAGGGGATCCGGTGGTCGAGAACGATGGTGCGGCGAGCGAGGAGCTCGCCGTACACAGTCGTGTTAGAGTTTACTGTATGGCACGGGCGCCAGTCAAATGCACTTCTCTTGACTCTTCTGTACGAGTCGTTGGTATTATTAAAGTTAAAAGGGATCGAAAGAAAGAAATGGCTCCAGGAAAGAAAAGGAAAAGGCTATAGAATGGAAGCTGTGGGCCAAAGAGTAGAAAAAGAGAGAGAGAGAGAAAAAGAAGGGAAAGGGAAGAGAGGGAGAGAGAGAGAGAAGGAAATTGCGATATCGGATCCGAGGGTGTTCTCCCTTCTCGTTTAGGTTTCTGCCAACCCGAAGCTGGGGGTTGCCACTCCACAGAAATTATATTATATTATGCCCCTACAAATTGGTCGGCCCTTGTTGTGAAGTCCTTTTATTATGGGATACGATAGCCTGTTAGTATACACGTATGGTGTAAGCAATATATACACAGCTATGTGAAGCCAGCCCTCCACTCATGAGCGTCGTTCTACCTTTCTTTTTTCCTGTTTTTTTTTTTTCTCTCTTCGTGCGCTTTTATTGCCACGCTAAATATGGTGACAATTGTGTGCCGTTACTGTAAATCAATGTTGGACATTAATGGGAATGAAGGTTCTGAGTCTGCAGGGCAGTTCGGAGGCTCCGTGTTATCAACTGATAGGTGATGCATGTTTTGTTAATTTTATCACCGGGGATCAATCTGTTTGGGTATTTCAAATATCTTTTAAACACATTCGCAATGCATTTGAATTCATAGTTAATTCAAAATCGTACCTGATGATTTAGCTGAGATAAGCATAATTGCCGAAAAATTAATTCTGTAATATTTCAGTAATTTTGCTCAAAAAAAGAAAATCATTTCTATAATATTTCAGGAAATTACTACAATGAAATTCACTAACAAGAGTTTTGAAATTGTGAAATTTCATGGAATTCAATGCAATTCATTTGCAACAATGCAAAGAAATTCATTTTCAAACAATAGATAAACAATTTTTATGTACTGCATAAAAATACATGAAAAATGTTTCATGTACTCTCATAAAATCGGTAAATAGATGAGTAATTCACTTATGTGTTTACCATTGAAGATGAGCAATTTGGGTCTGACTTGTCCCCTTAAGCCCCATGAGCCGATTAGCCCCGGTCTCCTTTATGTATTCCTATCGTTGCTCACACAGTGATGATATCTTTCTATCTCTCTCTCTCTCTCGTACTTTCCACCATTTCCATGCATCGAACTTGCGATGGAACCGGAGCGGCAGCTGTCACTTCGCAGTTGAGCTCGACTACACACCATAGGGACTCTACGCTAGTTCGCTGGCCCTGAAGAGAACGCGTGGTCCTTTACCAGCAGCGAGAAGCGACCCAACAATGGATGCTGTCGTATCCTGACGGTATTAGCGTTAAATTTGGGGCTTCGGAAGGTTTTAGTGTAAATGGTATGGAGAGACGAATGTGTATGGAGTATGGAGAGCTACTGTGGGCTACTGTGACTTTTGATTGTCGCTATGAAAAGCCGTCTTTGGACGTCAACGAGACGAGGCCAGAGCCTTTGACGGATATTATTGGATTTTGAACGGTCTGAAGATGAATGTAGTTTCGGTGTAAGCTGCTCGACTATTCGAGCGAAAGTTCTTGATTCTTCATTTTTTTTTCTTCGCGCTACGAACTGTTAATCTCGTTTTGCAAAGTGCCGAAACAGTCTACAGATTTGGATGAATGATGCTGATCGAAAATTTTATTGGATTATAAAAATGAAAATTATTTAAATAGAAAAGTTTGAAGAAAATAAGGGCATTTTTTTGATAACGAAATTTGAAGGGAAAATTATTGTTGATAATAATAATGAGATGGAGTAATTAGTTAAATTATTTAATTGGAAGGTTGAAAATAAATGGACGCCTAGACTGAACGTTATGGTTTTTTTTTTTTGAATGATTGGACGATTCGGTATTTCTTTTTTAAGTTTTGAGAAATTGTGCGAAGTTCCACATGAACGGGCGTGAAAAAATGTTCAAAAACAAAGCCGAGCAAAAATTTACGAGACAAAATGCTACATACGGCGAGTTCCACTGTCCAAATAGTTACTCGAGCCGTAATTTAGTTACTGTTTACATTATTTATTGCTGCGGTAGCGATAAAATAGAATAAAATGTGGTGCATCCTGAAGAGTTAAATCCTTCAGATTTCAGGTGAAAGGGTTGATTTATTTTTCTACAGTAAAAAAAAAATACATAAAAAATTCAGCGTGCTTGCTTGTTTCAGATGCAAATAAAATAAATTGTAGGACTTATTCTTCGCAATGACAATTTTTTCAAATATACATCAGACTCTACAATTTTTATAACAATTCCCTCAATGATGATTCTTAAAAAATCTAATGTCACTCCATACAAAAAAAAATAAAAGTGCATCTAAAAATCATCAATGCCTATACAAAAGGCTGAAAATTCAATAAATTGGTCAATTAAATTTTACGTTCAATTGTGACATAAAACGAATGTGCCTTTATTCACAAAAATGCAAGTATTCCATTGAATTCACTGTACCAATTAGTTTTCAAATTCCACTTAAACATAAAACACAAGACATGTATAAAAACCACTGGCTGTACACAAAATACCAACCAAATTATTTCCAGAAAACCCATTCTAAACCAGTGACTAAAATTGCCACCCCAAAACGCTAATTCAACATTCCCTAATTCTAAATTACACTTCAACCCGCAACATCATTCAAAATCTCGACTAAACAACGACATTCCCGTCTCAAACTAAACGCAATAGGCAGACAGTCCAGTATCTGCCAGCCGTGCGAATTGACACGTTTCGTACGAGCTATTAGCAGGGGATATACGCGCCGGATAGTTACATATATACACACGGTGCATTGAGCAGGAAGGGCGAGAGTTGCATTCGGATTATCCACGCCCGACTAACTGCATACCTAATCCAATTCGTAATAATAGTTTTGGCGTGCGTGTGACGCTCTGCTCTGCTTTCCTCCCCCCCCCCTGCCCCTCCCCCTTTCCCCCTGCCTTCCATTCTCATTTCAATCTACATCACGCAATAAAAAAAACGCACAGTGCAAAAATAGTCCAAAGGAACAGTAGAAAAGTATTGCAGCAGTAAAAGGCCCGGTGAGCCCTTAAAATGCTCAGCTCTGCAGAGACTCGGCACTCTATTCTTTACCTGGCATCTCGTCGTTAATAAAGTTTGATGTTGCGGAAAATTAGGTCTCAATTATCCGTTCGTATGGGGGGCCACGGTCCGGGGGGATTTTTGTGTGTGAATGTGTGTATATACATATATAGTTGTGAGCTCTTTTCGCTTTCTCACTTTCATTATTATCATTATCCCTTGGGTCTACTGCTATAAAGAGACTTTCGACCGACAATGAGCCCCGACGGAGCCTCGGAAAATTTCACGAGTGTCAAAAAGTCACGTCCCTCGCTCTCTTCCACCCTCCTCGCCTCGCTTGCCTGTTTCCGCTGGGACGCGCGCGTTCCTCGCCGTTGACAGAAGCATGCTGCGCGATTTGGTGCGCGCGTTACGCACGTTTCCGACTCATTCGACACGCCAATGAATTGCCTTTGAATCAAAACTAATATCTCGCTAATATATCACCACTCGGTTATTCTAATACCGGGATATAATTTATTACGTTCCCGCGAGAGTTGCATTGATTGCGGGGCGAAAATAGAGAGTCCTCTCCTAATTTAGGCGGTGGTTCCGTTTATGGATAAAAAGTGGGAATGGGATTTTTACGCGATTTGAACTTTTATGCATGGACCTCATTTATTGCGGAACATACATTTTTTTTTTTTTGTCAAAAATAGAAATGCAATAAAAAAAAAGACAGCCTTTTTCCAAACCACTTTTTAGCGGGGCTGAAAAAAAAAATGGTTCATCCTGGTACGAAAATTAAAAAAGAAGGGAATCCTGAAAGTAAAGCCCAATAAAAAAAAAAACCTAAATTAACAGCAAGCATTTAACTCATAGATCCCCAGCAGGATAATTGGGTTCATCGAGTGTCGTCTCCACAATGTCCGATTGAATGAGTATTAGGAGCCGGAAACGGAAGCGATAGGAGCGAAAGGAATCGGGAGCAAACGAGAACAGCAAACAACTTGTTTTGCCGCGTGCTTCAATGGCTCTCTCTCTCTCTCTCTCTCTATCTTTATTCGTTCCTTGCTGCGGAGCTTGTAGTACATTGCGAAAGTGTAGGTAGTAGAGAAATGGGGGTGAAACGTATTGCGGCAGGGTGCGAGAGGGTGGAAGCGGGGGCGAGGATGAGAGCCCTGGAGGGTCTCTCTGGTTTCCGGTGCGGCTCTCCGGAGGGGTGCTAAGTTATTGTAGAGTCTATATCTATAGCTGTGTACGTACAGAGCTCCAGCTAACGCAATAGTATACTACCGTGAGTAGTATCTAGTGCAAGGTGCTTTGAGTATATCTGTATACAGTAGCGCACCGCATACTCACACAGGAGGGGTTTACTTAATCTGGACGCATGTAGTAAATACCTGAGAGAGCCCAGTCCCCATTGGTAATCGCCGTACAAGGGAATCGATGATAAGACACCTTCCGGATTATGGTGAGTGTCACATCGACACGAAAATCCGAACAAGTTGTTAATTAAAAATTAACAACTATTGTCAATAATGTCGAATGACGATTTTTCGGGTCCGATGTATGAACGTCGGGTTTTTGTGTATATGTGATATAGTTGCGGATAAAAAAGTTATTCCTGTTGGTAAAAAATCAATTAACGAATTGGACCAGAATTGATTAGTAATTGAATTATTTTTGGCTATTCGGTAAAAAAGTTTGACTAAGGGCTGGGAGTAAGTTGTAAATTAATGAATAAGGTAAATAACTCTTTTACATCTGGGTGACATTCTAAAAGTGACGACAACCCTTAAGTTCTGCAACCCTTCTGTTTGGGTAGTTGTATCATCCGTCCCTAATAAATCTCAATGGCATCCCACAAAACTGCCATATTTTATATTGGTCCGGGAGTCGAGCATTCTAATATATTTCAATCAATCGTCGGCTCACCTCTAAACATTGAATCTTTAACATGTCATGTAATTTATGTTGCCAATTAATTTAAAAGATACGTAGCCCCAACGATAAAAAAAAATGAATTACGTGTCACTGATGGAGCTTCATCACTTCATTTCAAGTCAACCACTTCACATTCAATCGAGTCCAGGAGCCCGAATTTCCAGTGATGATAAAATCCCTCCCCATAATGACATAATCATCAGTGCCTGCCCATATTGTGTATGTACCATGAAATACAATCCAGGATCTCTTTTAAAGTATCCCGGCAATCCCCGAAAAGAGGATCGCAGGCAGCTATATCTATACGTAGGTGAACCGAGGAATATAGGAGCGTCCAATCGTAGTAAACTATGGTATAAAGTGCCGGAGAACGTTTCGAGTCGAGCCAACTAGACGTCGTGTGTCCGAGCTTCGGCTGACCGTTGCTGGTCAGTCGAAGCTCCCTTTTCCCCGTTGCCAAGAGGCGGGGAAGAGGGGAGAAACGAGAAGAGGAAGAGAAAGACGAAGAGAACGAGTTGGATGCCGAAAATCGCGTGCACGAGAGTCGAAAATAAGAAGATGAAGAAGAAGAAGAAGAAGAAGGAAAGAGGAAAGCGAGCAGAGTAGTCACAGTCCGTGCTATACCGGCAGAGAGAGAGCTCGTGCTCTCGGCGCTGAGCTCTGTCCTAGAAGCTGCCGCTGGCGCTGCTCCTGCTCGCCTCTTGTTTTATTCAGTCGGGATCATAAATTACGAGTTTAAACACACAATGAAAGACGCTTAACAAGAAGCTAACGCGAGATTGAGAGGCCACGCCCCTGAAATGGAGCACGAGACTTCCGGTGGAGCGGTTCTCTCCGACCAATCGTACCAAAGCCGCGCCCATTTGCCCCCAAAAGCTTGCCGCTCGAGCGCTTCGCTTCTCTCATCTCCCACTCCGACCGAAAGCCTACCTCTCGTTCGCCTATCCGAGTTCTCCGGACCTCGAGTCCCGACCGAACGAGCGCTACCAACAAGGACACGACTATGACTCGGAAACACCACTAGCAGGGATGCTGAAGCCAGCCAACGTGCCGCCGGCTCTTCTCTCTCTCCTCCGGAGCAGCATACGCGGCTTCTCATCGACAGTCCGTGCACCCCCCGAGGCTCCGGTCCTCGGCATTCCACTCGTTGTCATCGACGCGCTTCGGTCGAGCGTGTCAAAGCTCCGCGGTTTCAATCCAAAGCGAATCACGGATTTGTTCTTTGTGAAATAGCCGAAGAGTAGCGCCGAAAAACTTGACCCTAGGTCATTGAAAGTGCGCCCTTTGGTACCGGGATTATTGGGGACAATTATCGGAAAGGTCATTCAGTCGTAAACTGGACGTTGATTACAGAGACAAAGTGCAGTGCAGTTACGTTTTTGTTTATCATCGATACATTGAGTGGATTTGTGACCAAGGAGAACTTGCCGAGCTGTTTGAACGGATTTTTTTGAAGTCCCGTGGGAAGAAGTGAAGTGAAGAGTGGATTTTTGGTTGATTCGATTGGCGAGGAAAGGGACAACGGAGAGTCGGATAGAGGTGACCGTGAATTGGGCGCGAGCTATCGCTTGGAAAAACCGTATTATTATGCGCGGTTCGAGATGGTTTGCTCCGTGACCAACGTGGCAAAGACACTGTGCAGTGACAACAACAGCAACGGTAGCAACGCAAGCGGCAACAGCAACGGTGCGTTGAATTTGGAGACAACGGGTCGTGGCCCGGTCGAGGGTATTATTGACTTTCATCATCCTCTTCATCATCATCATCATCATCCCCGTCATCACTCGCCCTACAACCGGATAAGGACCAGACGGGTCAGCAGCGGTAGCAACAGCGCCAGCAGCAACGAGGACTCTGCTCATCACACGAGCCCACAGAGTCATTCCCACGTTGTTGAGTCATTGATAAGCGAGAGAATGTCCTCGTTGAGCGACGCTCACAGACGCAGCAACAACAGCAGCAGCGGTGGAAGTCATTTGGTTGACGCCGGCGAAAGAAGCTCGTCCGCAGGATCATCATTAGGGTCCTGTTCGCCACCACCGGCTTCCAGTCACTCACCCCCACCTCCGAGACCACCTTGGCTTCATGATTTTCATGCTGCAGCTTCTCCTCATGTTCTGCAGTTCCTCAATCTCAGCGCAGCCGGTGGGGGCATGCTCGGAAGTCAACCACTCGCTGCTCTTCATTCCATGGCTGAACGCAGCCATCATCATCAGCAACAACAGGCCCAACAACAGGCACAGGCACAACAACTTCAGCAACAACAGCATCAACAACAACAGGCTGTTCATCTTACCGGAATTAATAGCAGTGGTGGCGGCGGGGGCTCCCTGGGAAACACTCAACCACAAGGACAATCCTCCCCCACCGGCAGCGGAAAACACAGCCCCGCCACATCCATCACTTCCGTCGGCAGCAATCCTCATGGCATTGATAACATACTCTCGAGACCGGCCGCCGCTGTCAATAGCCATCCTCAGGTTCCTATTTCCGCTACACATGGATTACCTCCCGCACCACATCCGCAACACTTGACTGCACCGAGATACGCGATGCACGCCGGATTCACTGCTTCCGCAGGTTTGTGCAACCTCTTTTAACGGGGGGCTGTCGTTCGGGGTTTCCGGAAGCTGTTGTCATTGGAATTTGATGCACTTGTATCCGAAGTTAGCCGGATTTTTAATGGCGTTTTTACAGGCGGTTGTCATTGTAGTGCTTGAAATTGGACCCGGAATTAGCCGGATTCGTAGCCTCCGCAGGTTTGGAGGATTCTTTTAATAGGATTTCTCGTTGGGGGTTTCCAAAAGCCGTTGTCATCTGAGTTTCTTGGAATTGTATCTGGGGTTAGTCGAATTCGCAGCTTCTGCGGGTTTTTGGGATTTTGTGATAGGGTTTTTTGTTGTTGGGGTTTCCAGAGGCGGTTACCATCGGAGTTTCTTGAAATTGTATTCAAGATAAACCGGATCTGCAACTTCCGCAGGACTTTCAGGACTTTGTGATGGACTTTTTCGTTGGGGGTCTCCAAAGTGGATTGTCATTGGAGTTTCTTGAAGTCCCGTTCAAAATGATTCGAATACACAGCTTTTGCAAATTTTTTGAAACTTTGCGATAGGGTTTCACGTTGGAATGTCACTCGCAAGCCGGAAACACGGCTGGCCTTAGATTCCCTTAAAATTGTATCCGAATTGACCAATTGCTGTGCTCGGTGAATTGCCTGTGAACAAATTTAATATACCAAAAGCAAAACTTGGATCGAAGAGACCTTGTTGGGATTTCCGTTGAGAATCTCCGATATTGCTGATATAGAAATGAAGTTGCTGGTCGTCCGGATCATCGGTTGGAAACAGGAAGCACGTATCCTTGTTATGGTGAGAGAGGCGCAATATTCGACATCGGGTTTCCGTGGCACCTGGCAAAATTTTTCCAAATTTCTACATCGTCGGTTTTACATGTTGTTGGCTCTTGTGAATGTTGTTGTGCGTAGAGGATTGTTTGCCGTAATGGAGATTGTGGGTTCGATATGAGACGTGCTCACCGGAAACACCGAAACGCCTGTTCCGTCGGATATATTTGTGCTCATCTTCAACCAACTCCAGTGCCTTCTTTAGATATCCTGCAGTCCTGACCTCACGATTTTTTGAAGTCACGTCTGCAGACATCTTGTCGTTTTTTCTTTGCCTCCAATGTCACATATAATTGTATTGGGTCTCAGTTTTTTTGGAATCACATCCGCAGGATGCCTGATCATTTTTCAACTGCAATGTCAGGGTACAATTGCATTAGCAGTTAAGCCAATGCAATTAATTGAGGGTTCCTAATGCCTTTGAAAATTCTACTAGCCCTAATAACTATTATTCATTGGTAATCCACGTAACATTAGCACAATTACATTAGCCCTTTTCAACTGTCAAATAGTCAACCTGTATCAACAACAAAAATAAATTACACTATTTTCAAACCTGGTTACATAAAAATTTATTGAAAATTTTAAGCGTAGTCTAAATAAGTCCTAGATTTTTCGCTTCCTGTTTCTTTCTAAATACTTTCAGAAGTGAAATAAAAATATGAATCCTGCAATACTAAAGAAAATGTTGTAGTCTCGTCATATAAATGTCCCAAGTCCTATAATTGATATTTTGTTTTGGTTTGAAATTTCAGGAATCGGACAATTTCAACAGAGAACGGAACCTCGTCATCCTGCGGTTTATTGGCCGGGTTTACAAGGACTTGTCAGCGATCCTTTGGCGTGGCGGGCAAGGCTACACTCGTGTAAGTACAGGAAAATTCGTGGGGATGATAAATTTGATGACAAATGGCGTGTAACGAGTCGTGGGATGATAAAATCTTGTACACGAATCACGAAAGAGTGGAGAGGATCGTGATGGTGGTCGATGGGTCGAGTTAAGAGGGTGCATAGGACAAGGCTCCCAGTCTGACGGTGGTTATACACCGGCTGCGACTTCGCCCTCGGATCTACGATATCATATTCAATATCACGAGCCGTACCGAGAGAAACCGCTATGCTCCCTTTTCCCGGGTCCCTATCCCTCGTTCCTTGGCCTATCCGACGGTCCTCCTGCGCGACAGACCCGGAATAACGTTCGGGATTCACCCTTCTCGGCTTTCCACACTCGCGTGAATAACTCTGCATGGCGATATGCTTCTCCAACCTCGTGTGCCGAGATGGGAATATTGTAACGAAGCTGAAACCGCCACCAACTTATTCTGCGTTCGGGAGCCCACAGGGTCGACAAAATCGTGGTCGCAAGATCTGTTCTACATAATTCTCCGGCTTTGGAATCGTCACTTTATTTTGAAACTTTTCTTCGGGTTCTCTGCGGAAAGACTATTCTGTCCTGTTTGCAGGCATTTGTTTGGGCAAAATTGTGGTTGGAAAATCTGTTCTTCATAATTTTGGGGGTTTTGGGATCGTCGTTTTATTTTGGACATTTTCCTTGGGCTTTTTTGCGGAGCGTTCAATGAATCCGGATTAAGAAAGATTATTCTGTCTTGTTTGTAAGCGTTATTTTGGAAAAAATTGTAGTTGGAAAATCTGTTCTTCATAATTTTGGGGGTTTTGGGATCGTCGTTTTATTTTGGACATTTTCCTTGGGCTTTTTTGCGGAGGGTTCAATGAATCCGGATTAAGAAAGGTTATTCTGTCTTGTTTGTAAGCGTTTGCTTGAAAAAAACTGTAGCTGGAAAATCTGTTCTTCATAATTTTGGGTTTTTGGGATCGTCGTTTTATTTTGGAAATTTTCCTTGGGTTTTTTTGCGGAGGCTTCAATGTATCCGGATTAAAAAAGATTATTCGGTCCTGTTTGCAAGTATTTGAGTGGGCAAAATTGTGGTTGGAAAATCTGTTCTTCATAATTTTGGAGTTTTGGGATCGTCACTTTATTTTGAAAATTTTCTTTCGGTTCTGTGGCAGTGGATTCAACGCATCTGGATGAAGACATATTTGCAAGCATTTATTCGGAAAAAATAGTGATTGGACGATCTGTTGTATATAATTTTGGTAGATATATAAATTTGATAGATATTGTTGTATGCAATTTTAATGGATCTCTGTGGAAAACTCAATAATCCCAATTTTAGTTTTAGACTTGCGATTACTTTACGAAGTTATTTCCCTATTTTATTGCTCTGGCTATTGTTTCCACATAGGATATCCATCATGCCCGGCTATTCGAAGTGTTATACAATATTTTATAGGAAGTGTATGGGTTATTTCGTTGAGAGGAGAGGAGAAAGCGTGCGCGTGTTGTATCGGCAAAAGGGCCTCGCGAAGTACGAGCAAACGATCGCCACGGGAGCAACCGACCCTATATTTATGCCTTCGCGCTCGCCAATCCTCGATAAAACAGCCCCGAACGCTTTTCACGCTCCATAGTCCGCTATAACATCGTAGCCGAGGATCCGCACTGGAGTTACCGGTCCTAGCCTTCCTCGGAGCTTTTTCTCGAGGCTATATATACGCCAGTCGAGACAGAAAAGCTTCGACCATTTTCCCTGGTCATTCGGAGCTTGTAGATGTACCATAGGAGAGAATTCTGACATCAGCTCTATCCGCTAACACGGAAAAGTTGCTGACACCCCGATTTTCCACTCTTTCGTTCTTCGTTTTCATTTATGGACACGTGAGCTCGAAAAATCGTCCCGCCGGGCCGATCTATTCACGCCGGCGAAATTACCTTCGCAGCTGGAATAGATAGATATTTGTTATCGTGCAATCACGGAACTGGTTACTTCGGCAATCGCGTGCGCTCGGAAAAGTTGTGTTAGTAATGGTAACTATTGAGGGATATTTATTATCGGTCGAATGGCATTTTTCCATAAATGGTAAACACAAATATTTCATTCTTGAGTTCTTAACTTTTTAAATTAAATTTATATTATTTTGACAGAATTCATAAAATTTCTGTATAATGAAATACGATGAGAATACTATCTGGAATTCAGTAAAAAAAAACTATGTTTATAAATACAGAAACTATAGAAAATAAAATAAAATAATTATTTTATCAGATAGAAATCGGTGAAAAAATTGTACCAAAATGATTTTAAAAAATGCATTTGAAAAGTCGAAAAAATCTCAATGATTCCTTACTTACACGGCTATTTTTTAAAATTCAATTTCTTTGCCGAAACCTTCGAAATCCCTTTGCCTCGTAAAAATGAATTCGTCTCCATTTCTTCGCCTCTGATAATAATCGAAGTGACAGAAAGTGGCGCGCAATCTGTTACCTCGACAATTATAGTCTCCGTAAGAAAATGGCAATCCTATAGTGGGATATTAAGCTTTTCAGTGGAGCGCACTCGCGTAGACCACGGATTAATTAATGGATGACTGCCGGGCGCACCTCTTTCTCATTAGTTAATTCTCTCGTAAGGAGAATATTGTACTCGTCGCAGATGTGTACGCTCGGCCTTTCTCATGCAGTGTATATGCACGATATACTGTATCATATTTTAATACATGCACCAAATTCAAGTGGTGGTAGAAGTCGAGCTCCTGCTGGTGCTCCTGCTGCTGCTGCTGGACAAGGAATATCGGACAGAGGGTGCGAGGTGTGTGCGCGGGGGTGGCTACCGTTGTAATAACGTATCCGGGCTATAGGTATCTGTATAATACATATAAGGCAGAGGCGCGGTGGTGGAATGCGGTAAGCAGCTCGTTAGAACCCTCTCCGCCGACTGGCCATTATTGCCTCGTTCCGTATTCCGTTACAAATTGCTTTATTAAATTAAAGTCCCGCAGGCCCCTACACTTGGTTCGTTCGGGTTCTCCACGTTCGGTATATACGCTCGTCCCTACGTTCAGCTTGGGCACTCACCCGCTCTCTTACTTCAGCTCCGCACTCGTGTCGTTTCCCAACACTCTTTTGGCTCTTACTAGCCACTGCACGGAGTATGGTTACTACCCTCTTGTCCACACATACGCCATTAACCAGCAGTAGCCAATGTCCAGTAATTAATGTATTACTGTATATATTGGTTTTATTACTGATGGACGGATTATCGGATGGATGGTTGAATTATGGTTTTATCATTTTGGCGTTAATTGATTTTCGGGGTGAGGAGTCATTTGGTGATATTGAAATTTCATGGGGTGTTTGGTTTTCAATGATTTTTTGGGGTTTTATGGGGAATTTGTACGGGGAAAAAGGGCGGGATATTTCGGTGGTACTGTGGCTTAGTTATTTTGTTGTGCCCTTTTTTGAAACTTTTTTGACCTCCCCTTCTACAGGAAAATATTAGTACTCTCCGGGCTACACATTTGTCAATAACCAGCAGTAGCCAATGTCCAGTAATTGAGGTATTATGGTATACCGGTTTTATTACTGATGATGGACGGATTTTCGGATGGATGGTCGAATTATTGTTTTGTTGTTATGGCGTTAATTGATTTTAGGGGTGAGGAGTCATTTGGTGATATTGAAATTTCATGGGGTGTTTGGTTTTCAATGATTTTTTAGGGTTTTATGGGGAATTTATTTATACGGGAAAAAGGGCGGGATATTTTGGTGGTACTGTGGTTGAGTTATTTGGTTGTGCCCTTTTTTGAAACTTTTTTTACCTTTCCTTCTACAGGAAAATATTAGTACTCTGCGCGCTACACATTTGGCAATAACCAGCAGTAGCCAATTTCCAGTAATTGAGATATTATGGTATACCCATTTTATTACTGATGGACGGATTTTCGGATGAATGATCGAATTATGGTTTTATCATTTTGGCGTTAATTGATTTTAGGAGTGAGGAGTCATTTGGTGATGTTGGAATTTCATGGGTTATTTTGTTTTCAATAATTTTTGGGGTTTTATAGGGAATTTATTTGTAGGGGGAGAAAGGGCGAGACATTTCGGTGGTCCTGCGTTGAAGTTGTCTGCTTGTGCCCTTTTCTAACACTTTTTTCACATAGGAAAATGTTAGTACTCTCTTGGCTACACATTCTTGATTAACCAACAATATCCAATGTCCAATTTCCAATAATTAAGATACCACTGTATATCAGTTTTATTTCTGATGGATGGATTTTCAGGTTGAATTATTGTTTCATAATTTTGGCGTTAATTGATTTTAGGGTTCGTCGAGTCATTCGATAATATCGGAATTCCATTCCTTTTAATTGAACAATAGTAAAATTAATATAAAAAAAAATTCTGAAATGTTTTTTCAACTTCACCACCTTGAATAATTTGACCATTTTGGTCCCCATTTCCAAATTTCGAGGGTCACCGAATTTAAGGGAGGAAAATAATTCGTTTTTTTTCGGTGTAAAGTAGTAAATTAGCTTTGAGGGTCACTGCGATAATCATTCGATCGAAATTTGATGCGGTACCCCGAGGCACGAGGATAATTATTTTCCGGTGGCTTTCGGCACTCGCTCTTCTCCACTATGCCAAACGATACCTCGACTAAATCCTTCGAACACGGCGGGAGAGTTCATGAGCGTAAATTGCAAAGCGCACTGGCGGTAGGGCACGCGTGGCCGCTCGCGTACCCGCAAATTGCGGAAATAAATGTAGTGCCCCAGCGAATACATTATAGCGGCAGAGGAATACATTATATATGTATATAGGTATGCTACGGAGAGGGGAGTTTAATTTACAGTATAGAACTGGTACCAATTGGGGCTGCGACGTAAATTGTATTATATACAATATTGTTTCAGCAATTAAAAAAAATGTAATATATATATTTTTTCAATTTATCATTACTGAATAAAATAATAATAATAATAAAATAAAAATGTTGCATGTCACCTTCTGCTATAAATCAAAATCATCAGTCGCAACAAAAAATATATTGAGGAATTGTTGTTTCATAGCTTTTGTTTGTGGACATTTTTTTAAATAGGTCAAACTGTTCTAAGTGAGAATGGCAATATTGCAAATAAAAAAATTCACGGAATTTTGTTTGTTAATGATTTCCTGGCAAAATTAAAATAAATGCTAACAGCATTTCACTGTTTGTCGATATTCTTTTTACAGTTTGAGGTGTTAAATTTCTTTTTCGCTGAAAAATGTCTGCAATTTTGCAAAAATATTGACGAAATATGGACAATGTGCTTAATTTATTGAGCAGCGATGACTATTTTCGATTATGCTCAACAATACTTTTTTATATTTCACATAATTCAATTTTCCTTTGAATTAAAATGAATAATACATAGTTTCGAGTAAATTTTGTTCGTGGATTATTTTTATTCTGATGCAATTCGACACTTACATCGATACCGCTTAACTATAATTTTTGAGAGTGATGAGCGGAGGTTCTAAAAAAAAAAAATATATATCTCTCGGTTCATCTAATATTTTAAAAGTACGTTTTCCACCACGCGCACTCGTGTGTTAAACGAGCGAAGGATCCACCGCGTCTGTGAGAGAGAACACAGCATCCGAGAGCTAACATAATTACGTTACAAGGATTTTACGGCAACTCTCTCTTTACTCCACTGCTCGACCCTCGTTTATATCTACCTTCCCTCGTGCCATAGATAGCAACCCTTTTTTTTACTCGCTCTCTCCGCAGTGCCGGCTGTTCATAATTACATTTCTTCTTCTTCTTCGTTCTTGTTTTTATATTCAACACGAAAAAATCCTGAGAGACCCTCTTTGCTCCTCTTAATACTTTCGTTGTTGAACGAGACAAGATTTTCTCTTTAAAAATCTTTTCCCCCATAATTTTCGGCGCTAATTTTTTTTTCTCGGTATTTCACGACTCTGCTGTTGCAGTATTACCGCAGCATAAATATTGCATGAAGTACAGGACCGCATTCGGCATTAATTAATATTTTTGGATCAAATTACCGATTTTTTTTCGTAAACCGACAATTAAGCTTGAGCACTTCCCAATTATTTAATTAATCGTTGTTCAAAATTCAAACATACTTAATTAATTAATCGGATGATTAGGAATTAAAATAAAAATAAAAATTACAATACTTAAAAACACTCTTCAAGTATTCGTTATTCAAGTTTACATTTCTTCTTCTTCTTCTTCGTTATTGTATTAATATTCAACACGAAAAAATCGTCAGAGCCGATCTTTGCCTCTCTTAATATTTTGGTTATTGAGCGAAACAAAAATCTTGATAAAACTGTTCCCCTGTCCTTTTCATGGCCGGTTTTTGTTTCCTGTATTTCACGACTTTACTATGATTTTTGCAGTGTCACAGCAGCTGGGATGCCAACAAGCGATGACGGGGGCCGGAGGCGGCGGTGGCGGCGATCACGAAGGCGGCAAGAAAAAGCACACGAGGCCAACGTTCAGTGGACAACAAATTTTTGCGCTCGAAAAAACCTTCGAGCAGACGAAATACCTCGCTGGTCCGGAACGAGCCAAACTCGCGTATGCACTTGGGATGTCCGAGTCGCAGGTCAAGGTAAGAAATTTCTCATCTTCAAATATTAAAAAAAAAAATGTCCTGCTGAATTTGCAGGAATTTTTTCATAATTTCGAGCATTCTCGATATTCGCAATTTTTTATGTTGCTAAAAATTCTCATAAATCGTTAGATATTTAACAAAATTCTCCTTGAATAAAATTGATGCATAACGAAATAATTTTAGTTAGAAAGGATTTTATTTCTGGACTCGATATGAAATTACTCATTGAAAAATCCATTTTTATGAATAATTATAAAGTTATTTTGCATTTTAAGACAATACACCATTGTTATTATTGGCGAGCGCGTAAACACGGTAGAATTGTGAAAATCGACGCAGGTGCGTAAAATCCCGAAATATTTTACGATGCGAAATATTTCCGGATGATCCTGTAAAGAGAGGCTGGTGAAAGTACGGCTTACTCCATAAAGTAAGGGGATGCTTCGCGCCTCTCGCTCTCGCACGTAACAAGGCCCATGGCTGCCGAAAAAAGGAACGACGGAATATAAACTAGAAGAAGCGAGAATAAGAGTAAGAGGACGAGGGAGAGTTGGCGATGAAACCAGCGCAGATACGTGACAAGCTCTGCAACACCTGCACCCCCAAGTCTTGCTCAGAAATAACCTGAGCTGTATCACTTTCTGCACATACACGTAGATGTGAGTTTCATACGAACACTATCTACTCAACACTGATAGAAATTTAACTGAATACCCACTGTAAAGGGAATATTTGTAATTTTTAATTAGGACGACTCATTTTTTCATAGTTGAATCCAAACACAAATTATGTCACGTAAAGTCACAACTATTTATTTTTAGCCTATGTAACTTTTTTTGTAGCTACCATTACTTTTTTTTCATCGTTAACCATTTATTTGGTTAACGATGAAAAATTAGCCGCGCAAATGAAAAGTAGTCACTTTAGGACTCAACTACTACGATTTCTCTAAATGAAGTTAAATATTCGCTGCGAAGACCCATAAACTTGTAACTCAATTTTTCCCGCCATTTGAATTTCTCTGATTTACAAAAAAAAATTGAAAAATCTTGAATGAAAAAATAACGAGAATATATTACAAAAAGTGCGATGAAATTTATAATGAATTTTCTCAAACTCTATAGTTATTATTTTATTTTATTTACTATGTTTTTTCCCTGAATCTTGATATTAAATATTTATGGGGTACTGTAAATGTACTGTAAATTGTACTCTTCTTCGCGCGTGTCAATTTCCCGCGTATTCTCTGTGAATACCCAAAATTGATCCATCAAATTAAAATATTCCCATGTATCCAAAATAATTCCATCACTTATCAAAATTGACAATTACCATGATTGCCAAAAAAAAAGAAGCTTAATCTCAGTTCCGACTGACCCCTCCCTTCCATCTTAATAATACAGATCTCCTCTTCTAATTCTCTGTCTCTCCATTCGCAATTCTCCCTGGCGAGCGATGGTGGTCGCCGTTTGCTCATCGCTTCTACACACCCACGCACACATAGACACATACATACATCCCTCCAGCGAATAGCCCGTCGACGTACGCGCGCCATCCACCTCTTCATCCTCTTCGTTTCCGCCACCCCCTACACCCACTACACCGAGAGCAGAGGAGCTCTGCGTTGCCATTTGAAAGCCTCAACCCTCCGAGACTTCCTTCTCTCTCCCACAAAACCACCCCCTGTCATCCCTCTCGCTCTCCCTCGTGCGGTGTTTCTCGCGGAGCTCCAACACCACCAGAAGAGCCAGATATAACCAGCAGCAGCAGCAGCCGCACAACTCTCTGGTCTCGAAGCGGAAGCGACGGCGTCGATGTAGCGCTGTCATTGGCTCGTTCCACGCGGCCATATTTACATTTTTATTGAAAGCTACAAGTCTCTGTGTCGGTGAGTGATGGCGAGGGGGATGAGCGAGCGAATGCGGCGCGAGAGGGAGATGGGAAAAGAGGAGGAGGGTGGAAGAGGGTTGGTTTCCGGTTGGAAACTCCAGAGAGAGAGAGAGAGAGAGAGAGAAAGATAGGGGGGGGAGAAAATTGAGGGTTGGGTATGTAGCGAGTGGAAAAGGGATGCTGCATCTTTCGCAGATATATAGAGCTATAAAAAGAGTGAGAAAGTGAGGGCTTGAAGAAAAAGGGGGATGAAGAAGAGAGGAAGAGAGAGAGAGAGAGAGAGGCTCTGGGCATTCAATTACCTCGGATTTCCTCGGGAAAACTGCGATTCGCTTCTCGGCGCGTCTCACGTATACAGTGTACACACCTGCAATATCACTATAAAGCATATCGTCGCACTCGGAAGCTGAAGAGACGAGAGAAGAGCCAGAGTGAAATTGCCTTTGGATACGCGACGCAGAGGAACTCGTCATGGTTTCGACAATCCGACGAGCGAGTGTTTGCGCGAAGCTTACCGGCGATGCTATCGCAGGACGAAGGGCTTATGGGCGTACCATTTTTATCTTGGGTCTGACCAGAGGATGGATGGTTTTATGGCTACGTGATGGGTTGAGTATCGTTCGAGGTTTTCAGTTTTTCTTTTTTTATTCATTCATTCTTTATTTCTTGTCGTGCGAGAAAGTTGATCGGGAAAGTAAGCGTGAAAATGCTCAGTCACTTGTCGGGAGGGCAGTTTTAGAGGCGTAAGTCCACATCGACACGCGGTATTAACGATCCCTTCGGGAAAAGCAAACCCCTCTATACGAATCTAATAGGGATGCCAAGGGTGCATTTCTCTGTTAAGTTCCGTGACACCCCCGGCATTCCTGGCTTGAAGATGGTGCAAGCTTTGTGGACCACCATGTGCTAATACGCTTTGGATTGTTCGGCTGATGATGCTCAGTTTGGTCCGATAGAATTGGACACTTTTGGGTCGTTAGGGATCAGTCCGATAATTGGGATTGACAGTATGCTCTGCATCATTCGGCTGATAATGTCCACCTTTGGTCCATTGTAAAATGGGCACATTGTCCCATTAGTAACATATTAAAAATAAAAATGATTTACTGATCAATTGATTTGTAAATTGAACATTCGAATCGAATACCACACAATTAAGTGATTCCCACAGTAATTTACGTAAAGACAATTTTCTCAATGAATTACATTTTTATTTCTAAAAAGTGAATTTATTTAGACGTCAACTATAAATTTTTCCAGCCACTGATTAAATTTTCATTAATTCCCTTCAACCAAAAGACAATACTCATCACCTACACTCACTGAAACTACAAAAACGCTCTAGACATAAATACCAAAAATAGCCACAATTACACAAAGTGCTACCAAAGCCAAATTCGACCTAGTTAACTGCCATGGCAGACTCTTCAGGTCCACCTTCTTAACCATAAAATGTATGATAAGGCGGTGTGTATTTTCGTGGGCACCTAAACCTTTTGGCACCCTTTTGGGGAGGGTCCTCTCGACTCCTGCCGAGAGTCGAGCACAAGGGGGACCAGAGAAAGAGAGAAAGAGCGGGAGAGAAAGCAGAGCCTAGTGTGGGCGTAGTTGTTTACGGCGGGGTAATCTGCTCGTCGACGGATACCAATATCGATGACGTCAATTAGTACGAGCGAAGGGCCGCTTCGGGTTTTCCACAGAGAGAGGGATGAAAGCAGAGTGGCGATATAGCGACGTCAGCCTCAAACTGGGTATATATATATAGAGTACGAATGGGAACAGGCAGCGGCAGTGGCGGCAACATTCGCCAGCACCCAAACCATGTATCATCATGGTGGTATACGTACGGGAATGGCATGGCACGCCGTGCGGCGTGATAAATCACGCCAGCAGGCGGTGTTCGCCCTTCATTCACCTCCTCCCACACTATACGCACATATCTCTCCAATGCCGCTCCAACACGCACTTACTCTGTGCTCCATACGATATGGTATAACATGTAGGTATTATAGCGTACAAATTCGTCCATATGCACTGGACGAGTGGACTCTATGATGCAGACACTGGGCCAACGAACTATACGACTACCCCTCGCTCATATATACCATTATTATTTCATAGTGAGGCTCAATTGTGACGTGAACATTTTTTGAAATTTTTTTTTTTACAGGAACGTTGAGACAATTTTGTATATTTTGGGATATGAGGTTTGGATTATTATTTTGCCATTTCACATGTGACATTTTGTCATTAATATGGATGTGAAATTGTAAAATTAATTTGCAACTATTTTGCACGTGAGATTGGTTATTTTATCCGATGCATTTGCTATCGATGAAATATTGATTAGTCGCCTCGTTCGATTTTACATTAAAGTCAATCTATTGGCAACTGACAGAGTCAACTCTAATTACATTCATATGTTATTGACGAAAATATTCTTGAAATACTTGTTACTGTAAAAAAATCTGTCTCTGATGAGCGCAACAATTTATTACTGCCCGAGATATCAGCTAACTCTGAAATCACGGCAATTAATGAATTTTTAACATCACACCTCGTTTTACTGCCACCCAGAAAATATCCAGCCCCTTATAATTCCGCCCCATAAAACAAAATGTTCCTCATTGTTCCTCCCATTAAAAAATTCCGAATCCCAGTAAATTCCCGGCCGATAATTTTTTAAATCATAAATCATTTCAAAGTCAGATATTGAGGGTCGTAAAAAAAACAAAATCAATTTATGTACGTTAAAAAAATTTGCAAAAAAAATGGATACTTGAGAGGAAATGGAAAAAAGGTCTCACCCAAAAATATTGTGGTAAATACAATTTCGGGGATGGAAATTCGAGTCGAAACGGTTAAAAAGTCGTTTGCCAGACGTTCGAAGATTTGTAGCACTAGTGCGTAGTTTATAGTACACGTATATTATACGTCATTTAATTTTCAATTGGATATAGATAATGTATGCGGTCGGGCGGAGGGGGATATTCTTTAGTAGGGATGAAACGGCGGGAGGGATGAGGGTTGCGATGCCAGGAGCCCGATAAAATTCTCTCGGTGCTAAATTTGATTCAGAAATAAAAATAGAATATTGGGGGATAACACGAATCGGTGAAGCCATTTGATCTCGCAGTGGTCCCGCGGAACTCTCGCCCGACGGCCGCTCCAAGGTGCAGGGGTGCAGCGGGGCGGGACGAACCGGCAGACACGAGGTATGAAACATATCGATATGGGGAGCCGGTGTACGAGAATGGAATACAGAGGAGCGCATTATCGGGAGAGCCGAGCGAACGTTCGCCAGTGAGCTCGCCGCTCGCCAAACTATATCTTCCGTCATTCACCTACCTCACTCTCTCCTCGGTATTACTTATTCTACACGCTATTCCCTCCCACCGCCCGCGACGAGAACTCGAAAAGGAATATCGACACCCTGTCGTTGAAAGGACGAGAGGAATTATCGAAATTTCGATTCAACGCTTTTAGTTCTTTCCAATTTTATTTTTTTAGGTCGGCTTTTTTTTTTGTTAATTTTTTTTGGAAAAAGATTTCAAGACTTGTCGACTTATCAATTTTTTTCATTTAGAATATGAGATTTATAAATTTTGGGAAATATTTTATGGTTGTAAAAAAAAAGATGAAAATATTTATTGAAAGTCCGATTCAACGGGTTTTTAATATAAAATATATCAATTTTGCGAAATATTTTATGGTAGTAAGGAAATGAAGAAGGAGATAATTATTTAAATTTGGATTCACTGCTATTCGTTTTTTGTTTTTCCTATTTTCATAAGTCTTCTTATTAGTTCAAAATTTGTTAAGAATAAAAAATTTCACATGAACAAAATCTTGTAGTTTCGTTAATTTTAAATAGTTTGACATTTTTCGTCGTACATTATGTAAAGTTTAGTAACATTTTCGGATAAATTTTTTTTTAATCAAATGTAAACACAGCTTTTTTAATACTAAGAATAAAAAGTGGAGAATTATTGTAAAAAAAAATGCAGCGCAATAAAATGGTACGTCACGTTTCTATCGAAGAACAGCTTCGAGCAGGGATATAAACGTTTGATTGCTGCACTCTATACATGCATTCGCTACCATAACCATCTGGAAAAATGTATCGCCCTAACAAAATTTATCGCATATCGCGAAAGCAGCGACAAGGCCAGCAGAAAATCGTGTCTTGCAGCGGGAGTGTTTGAATGGAAAAGTAAAGTAAACGGGGCGGAAGACTTTAAAGCAAAGTCGACGAGGGAAAAGCCGTCGGTGACTGCGTTGGCGAAGTAGCGACAAAAGTGATTCGTCACAGATCATCAGGCAGCTCACTTTTTTCCCTTGGCTTCAATAAATTTTCAAACTGTCGTGAATCTCGTTCGATGCAAAAAAAAATAAAAATAAATTATTCTCATCGTTTTTGTGCTGTTTAGCATGTTGTAAATTAAATGAAAAATTGTCATGTTATTATTTTGATAATTTTTAGCGTATCATAAATGACCTAAAAAAAATCATCTTATCATTTTCATGCTTTTCAACGTGTTACAAATATTGTTAAAAAATTGTGGAACAATCTTACACGTGAATCTTTCGATTTGTCATCGAGGAACGTTTATTTCGTTCCCTTTTTTATCCCCAGTCAATGCAGCTTCATAGTCATGGTGGAAAATCGTCGAACGACACGTTTTGGGGCATTTGTACTCGGGCTTGACTCTCCACTGCGGTTTTACACCACACTATCCACTGCAGTGAACACACATGGACGTGGCTTTACAGAACAATGTAACCGGGGCTTAGATAATCTTGATTTAATAAATCTAACAGTTGGGCTCGACGAGGTACAAGAGAGAGAGAGAGAGAGAAAAGAGAACCAGCGAGGGTTTGCTCGCCGCAACACCCTCCACCCTCTACCCTGGCGGCAGCGGCACAACACGCGTGCGTAACTAATACGTCGGGGTGAAAAAAAAAAACACCGCAGAAATAATCCTGGCCGGGTGATGGTGTTCCTGCTGTTGCTGGGGCTCTGCTTAAATGGCCTCTGCTTCTGATCCTTTTTCTCGCACAGAAATACATTCTATTTTTTTTAAACCTACAAAAATGAAATTCATTAATCAAATTAATTTTTATTTTAATAATCCACATGATCATTAATGCTGAAAAAAAATGCCGAATTAAAAGAATAAAAAGATTTCATTTTATCGAAAAAGAAATTTCATCGAAAGATCTTTTTATTTTAGAATTAATGCCAATATAAAATTTAATTTTTGTATGAACAGAAAAAAAAAATTTTTCTCACTGATCTAACTGAACTTTTTATTTATTTTTTCTTGCTGCTACTTGAAGAAATTGTGGTAAAACGGATTTTTATTAATAGTGAAGCAGGTGGCTGTGAAAATGTGGGAATCAGGGAAGGGAATAAGGAGAGTATTAAGATGGTGGGGTGTGCGATGGTCAGAACCGAAGAAAAGTAACGAGGGCAGTCTCTCGAGCGTATATTGGAGATTTGTGGCGCGTGGTCAGCTAATATTGCCAAGGTTTTGATGTATCGGATTTTAGTGTACGCTGCTAACCCACCAAATACCACATCACCCACACACACGCACACACTAGGACCATTATGGCACATACGGATGTTGCGTATGGGGATATACGCTATGTATAGTAGGTGTTATTATTGCCTACCGTGCGAGAACCCTCTTTGACTCTCACGATACCTACCTACACCGGGTATGACGTGTGGCGCACGGTATATCCTCCGAAGAGCCAATAAACCCGTTGCCATTACCTCCAACACGACGAGAGGAAAGTTCAACGCGAAGATTTATTGGCCTGGACAAAATCACAAGCCTTGGTCACTCAATCGTCGTCAACCGAGTCACCAATTATCCAAAATTTCCTAACGACTCCAAAGATAATTGCAAATGAGAGAATATTTATTATTATATATTGATACAAAATTATCAATAAAAATTGTGACTAAAGTCAATAAATTTCGTAGCCTATTCGACCAACAAACTTTTTTGTTAATAGAAATTTTGAGTTAAATATTTTGAAAATCACATTCTCAGAGGATAAAAATAATTTGAATCCTGAAAATATAAATTTTCAATTTTGAAAAAATTAGGAAGATTCATTATTCGATTAGGAGCAAGGCAAAAAAATTCATATTGTAGCGCTTATCAAATGTTCGTGTATTTATGGCATGAAGTTTTTTCTGCAATTATAAAACGATCATCAAAAATCAATTTTGAAATTGCAGGGGCTATTAATTCGTTCTGTTGGCGGGTTTAATTTAGAGCAACGAAAATGTTTCCAATTTTTTTTAATTACGTTTTTCGGGAAAGTAATTTTTGCTCTCTGAGACGTAAAAAGGCGTTCTTTCGCCTCCTACAGTGAAAAAGGAGGAAAATATTAATTCGGCCGATAGCGAAACCGCGGTCGATTCCCAGATGTCTATTTTTCTTAATCCCCTCGCGAGGATTCGAGTCAACTTGCTCCATCTCCTCCTCCGCATTGACTTTTTTACTTTTTTTTCTCTCCTTTTCTCTCTCTCTCTCTCGCCTGGCCGAGTGTTTTAATTTTCATCCGAGCAGCTATTAACTTTTACGAGAGCCGTTTACTTTTTAATCCGTTGAACGTCTCTCGCTCGCGAGAGAGGCGTGCGCGCGCCCGCGCGTTCGAGCTGAGCGCTTATATCTTTAATTTAACCTCTCGCGAGAACGAAGCGGAAAGAGGTTCGCGGAGGCGGCGGCCATTGAGCGAGCTGGAAGGGGATGAAGAGGTGAAACTCGAGGTAGAGAGTACCACGAGGCAAAGTGGGAGAGAGAAGTGCGCCAGCGCGAAAACCGACGAGGATTGCGCGCAAGCTTTTCCCGTCTCGCGAATTCTCTTCCTGTCGCTTCTCAGCTGCACTTTCTCCTCCTTGAATAAAGCAAATAGTCACAATGTCGGTAAATGATATTCCAAAAATTGTCTAAAAAAAAATAGAGAAAAAAATTTCGCCGAGGGAACTGAAAAAAAGTGACAAGAAAATTAATTTTGCAGATAATACCGTTGTTCAAAAAAATCCTAGATTTAAACATCATTAAGTATATATTGACCACTATAATTGTGCAATTTTGTAAGAAAACATTTTCAACTTGTAGCAGCTTTCAGACTTAAAAGGTCAACAAATTTTAGTCCCCTTTTTTTAATCTGTCGAAGAATGCATTGAAATTTTCCGGCTGCATTGCAATTAAATTGACTGTAATTAATTGTTTCCTTTTGTATGAAGAAATATTAGTTAATAAATTAGAAATCCTAGCTTTGTCATAAAAGCCTCAAATAAATAAATCGAAAAATGTATAGTGTCGAAAATTGTACTTTCGATACATAATCTGGTAATTTTATTCGACATTTATTGATTTCATATTTTAATTTCTCAAGCATAATTCAACAAATATAATGTAAAAAATTCTTTTCAACTCGGGGAGATACAATTTTTTTTGCTTAGGTGATCATCATTATGTTTATTTTCTTAATATTCTTAAATTACATCATTGGTATGGACCCTGCTTAGCCACCCTCCGAGCTTCTGCAGGTTACTGCGGACTTGAGGTGAAGGAAAGCGCGAAGGAAGAGAGGAGAAGGCGTCGCAGCGGGGGATGTTCCAGTGAAGTGGCGCGGCTTGGATCGGGGGTGGTTTGTGGGTGCAATTGGGGTACAGTGGTGCGTCCCTTCTATTGTGTACCCCTTCCTTGGTCTCCACACCGCCAGCCTTGCTCCCCCGAGGCCCGTTACGTTAATTAAATACATTGTTGTGGGGACACGGAGACTGTCAGTATGTATTTCGAGCTTTATAGGTGCAAAGGGGCACCTTAAGTGAGAGAGAGGTATCAGGGCTTCGAGCATCAGACTGAACTCTCGTGGCTCCGTACACTAATAACCACCCTTAAGGTGCTTGCAATCTACTGTCTCCAATAGGGCTTAATTTTCTCATCCCCAAAGTCAAGGCAAATAGAAAACGAGTAAAGTATTTATCAACAGGTGATAAATTAACAAAAATACAGAATTTACAAGGCGACGTTTCGGCGTCGATGAGCCATTCATTTTTTCTAGGGTCAAAATAGCAAAGAAAAAAAAAATCATAATTTCCATAAACATTGATGCTAAAGCGAAAAACGATTTGGTTTTAATTTGTTGAATTCGCCAATTTAATAAATTTGAGTTAACTTGAATTTAAGCGAAATGATTTCAATCACCCATTTTTTTTTTTTCGACTGATTTTAATCGATGTAAATTTTCGCCAACCAGTTTGAGTCGATGTGAACTCGTCAGAACTGGTTCGAGGTTAATTAATTGTAAACTAAGCTCAATCGAATTAAATTTAAACCAACTTATTTGAGTGTGAGTAAATTGGAGCTTAAACTTTATGGCCATCGACTGCAGTGCTTCCGAATTATTGAGGTTTTTTTTTTCTTTTTTTTTTAAATTTGTTACGGCGTCTACTGCTATGGACATTAGCCGAAAATTACCTAGTTCATTGCCAAAAAATAGGGGATGTTTCCGAAGCGAAATATCGGTAGCGTGAATACGTGAGAAAATCCGTAGAAATCGTGCTGCAAACTCTTTTTGGTAGGACGAGGCTTTTGGCCAGGGGAGTTGCACAATAACGCGAACTAAGACGTTTTCCCAGGCAAGAGTCACGTTCAACCCCTTTTGTGGCTTCACTAAACGTTGCTTCGGGACACCTGCTGTGCCCGAGTCGTCAGTTTTTACGATGACGACGACGACGAGAGGCCAAACTAAGAACCGCAGAGAATCAAGCAATAGACACTTCCGCCTGTACCTTCTAATCTCATTATATAAATTCACCCGGGAAAATTGTAGTTTTTTCAACGACAAATCTTTCAAAAAATGTTCTAGTCCCTGCTGCGATTTTTATACACATTTTTTTTTTGTAGTTACAATATTCAACGATGATTACGAAAAATGTTAATATATTTACTAAAATATATTTCCAAGTTACCGTAACTATAAATAAAATTTTTTTAAAATCATTGTAACTATATTTTAATCATCACCAAAACCACATTCTTTTCCTGAGTGCACCATCGCACGAAAAGTGCTGCAATTTCGCTACTTTCGATAATTACATTTTCAATATCACCTCCAATGCATTTTCTATTTCGCACTACCGAAAAAACTGTCGTAAACAAATATATATTTGCCAACAATTTTTCGCGATTATGAAAAAGAATAATAAAAAAAATTAATGTAACAACATTTTTATCACCAATTTTTTTCTCAATGCATTACTGCACAAAAAGTGCAGCAACTTCGGCCATAAAACTAATTCCGATTGGAATATCGATGGGGGCAATAATTCATCGATGGTTGTACACGTCGGAAGGTCAAAGGGCGTGCGTTCTGCAACGTCCTCGTCCCCCTCTGTGCAACTAAAGCCCACCAAGTATTAACTATATCACTGTAGTATACTATTGGTCGTGCGGAGCCGGTGCTGCCGCCGCTGCTACTGGCGATGCTCTCCTCTACGGGCTGCCAATTCGTCGAGGCATTATCCCGCTCGTAAATTTCGGCAGTAACCGAGCTTCGACAAGGAAGGCCTGTCGAGCGGGCGAGAGGAGCACGCGGAGAGCCCGGAGCGAAGTGGATTGCGGGGAGGGTCATGCCGATGCTCTCCTATACACTCGTGCTCCTGTTACACGCCCGTTGTGCTGCTGGTAGTTGATTGAGTCGCGTGCTACCGCCGGAACAGAGAGGGAACGCGATCATCTCTCGCCCACGCCGGTCCAATGCACTCGGGGGATTGTGCGATCATCCACAGATTTAATTAATGACTCGATATCTCGATTCCCCAATCGGCTTACGATCTATCGATTCTCGACGGACTTTCATTTAATTTTCCGACGGCGGTTATGCCATTTTTGTTTCGTCATTAAACATTTATTGTCACGAGATTTGTAACAACAGTGTGTTTGGGAAATTTATATTCACTAGTTTATATTTATATTAGCTGAAAAAATAAAATTATCGCGGTGGCGATAATAGAAATTTTTTTATTGGCTGTTTAAATGATAGCGACAGGATTGATAATAGCTTTTGTAGTTCGGCGTTATGTGTAATTGGTGTGAAATAATTAATGAAGATTCTCTCGGAATCATTGAGACAATGTGAAGCGATTTTTACTTGTAATTAAATGGGGGACAACAACTGAGAAATTGTTTCTATTGGAAATCATGATTTATTGTAAATCGGGAGAAGGGTTCGGATTACACAGGAATTCAATTTTCTCTATTATTATATTATTTCTTAACGGAGGCCAAATTTGATGAACACACTTCCTCATAGAGATAAATCAATTAGCGAAAGGGGACAAATTATTTGCTCTAACTCTGACCCAAAACCATTATATTAATATTAAATTGAAATCACTCGCATGTCATTATTTTCGTAGCAAAAATTTTTTGTACACAGTTCATCTGTAAACGGACACATCCCTCAACTTTAAACACCTTCGATGGTGTTAATTTTTTCAAAAAAATTCAAGAAAACTCAGCTCACTCGAAATACATTAATTCGTAACCCACCCTTAATTGCTGTACCCTTGAATTAATTTTCGCTTTTTTAAAAAATGTTTCAGGTGTGGTTCCAGAACAGAAGGACAAAGTGGCGAAAGAAGCATGCAGCGGAGATGGCGACGGCGAAGCGACGTCAGGAGGAAGTCGAGGGTGTAGGCGCGGAGGGTGAAGACGGTTGCAGCGACGGAGAGGTCGACGGCGGCGGTGAGACCGCGGCGAAGAGGCTCAGAAGGGAGCTCGAGCAACAGTACGGACCGTGAGGAAAGAGGCTTGGGGGTGGAAGGCGTGGCCACGGTCTATAGGGGCGGCGAATAAGGGTTGTGCGGTGGGCTGCGCGTTCGCGAGCCGCTTTGGTGCGGGTACTACATCCGGTACGTCCAGGAGCGCTATACACGCGCACCAGTCCCATCAGAGGGATGAAAGTGAGACAGGGAGAACGAGAAATCGAGGCGGAGGGTAGGAAAGGGTGCGTTTGCCTTCTCGCGTGAAACCCGGACTTACGAATAGGCGAGGAGTTGCACCAGCTAAAAACTAAATGCATCGAACGAGAGCCAAGGAGAAATGAGAGAGAGAGAGAGAGAGAGAGGAAATAAAAAATCAAGAGCGTCCGCTTAAGGGATTCGTGCTAGTCAAATTAGTGGTTCATTTTTAATTGCACAATTTACACAAATTTTACTAGATTTGTTGACTTTATTCGTATTAGTTATTAAAAAGTTACAAGTATTAGATGAACAACCGGTTGTTATTTTATTACAAATGATGGTAGAAAATAATTATTGCGCGGTGATCTTGTGAAGCATTGCTCAATAATAAAAATAATCTATTTTTGACAAAAATGTCACGGATTTTACTAGCACGTAGCAGAGCGACCATCTTAAGCTTTTTTTCTTTTCCTCTTTCAAGTCGCGTGGCCACTGTCCGCGGACATTCGATACGATAACAGGAGAAAGGAAAAGAAAGGCGAAGCAGCGATTCGACGACTCGGTTCCTTTCTTTCCGCCGGTCAATATTTCCGCTCCTCTGCATCGCACCACTCCATGTTTTTCCTCGGTGTCTCTCCCTTCCCCTTTTCTCTCTCTCTCTCTCTCTCTCTCTCTCTCTCTCTCTCTTGATATCTCGGACATTGGTCGAGGTGATATCCGTGTTCCACAGGAGCAAGAGAAAGGTTACTATTTCCGGGCGATAAATTTCCGTACTTGGAGCTTCGGAAACGAAATTCTATAAGGTACCGTTGGAAGGGAGAGCCAACTTCCGGTTCGCTGGCTGCTTTCCGAAACTGGCGACACACTCTTCTCCTTCCTTTCTTCCTTTTCCACCACGATCCTCGAAGTTCTTTCCTCGTGAAGTCACAACGAGAGTTTGAAGCTTCGTCCAAATTCACCGATTTTGAGTGTTACAAGAATTCGGCGCTGAAAACGACGAAGGGAATCGAGAAAAAGATACGGAAAAACGGGACGACGTTCTGAAGCGACGAAAAAAAAAAGGATCTGAGGAAAATTACTGTCAATGTGGTCAAAATTACCTAATCTCGAATAAAATAACCGACTTTTATTCATTTAATAACGATTCGATAAAAAATTACCGATCTCACAATTTAATAAACAATTAAGAATAATGGATTTATATAAACTTGATAAAATTTTGTATAGAAATTCAGTGGCATTAAAATATCGTCTAAATTACTGAATTCGCATAAATTTCATGAAAATCTGATAAAAATTACCAGGAAATTGGTAAAATTTTCGGTACAAAGGTTTTTCACCATATTTATAGTATATTTTCCAGATACTTTTCTGCTTGTAGGAAAAATTTTTGTTATCACCGAAAAATGACTGAATTGAACGATAAAACACTTGGCAAGTTTGCGATAAACTATTCGTCGGTCAGTGCAATAAAATATAGCGATCGGGGCTCTCCGCGTTTTCGTATAAATAACCAAATAATCGTGGAAAACGATATAAATAAAAAAGAAGAGAGGAAAGACGATCGTGAGGCGATAAATATATATAAAAGTCGCGAGAGCTAGACTCTGTGCGCAAAAAAAAACCATCTTTTGTATATAACACTGTAGATATTAACGAATAAATGATAAACGTGATTGTGATATTCGGCGTTTCAAATGCAAGCTCGATGTAAGTAGAAATCGTAGGTATATTAACTGTTATGATTATATAACAAATTTAAGAGAGTAACAAGGAGAAACTGACGGACCGACACGAAAACACTCGATCTCCCCAAAAACCGGATATTCCGAAAATGCGATTTTTAAATGCACGACGAAAATGTCGATTGCCGATAGCAAAGCTAATTTAATTCGCACCGAGAGATACAAAAGAAAATATTAACGCTGACGTTCGGTTGAAGTACGGCCAGGGATCGGCAAATTAAAAAAAAAACAATTTCGATTACTATTTTTATAACATAACATCGATTTTAAGCAAAATAGTGTTTTTTTTTACCGATAAGAAAAATAAAACACGCTTTTCGCCTGAAATCAGTTAAGATAATAATAATAATTCTGATGAAATAGATACGTGAAGTTATCTTCGTTCAGTGGAAGAAATTTTTCACTTTTTATTTTCCATATTTCATTTGCAGTTCTGTAATTTCAATTGCTTTTGGTTGAATCAGTGCCGAGCTCTGGTATCCGCAGGAAAAAAATTCAGCGATCACGAGAAATGATGAAACTATAAATTTATAGAATGTAAAACAATTTTAGCGGTTTAAGAGTAAATACATTTTCGTGATCATTGAATTTCTGTTGCTGTGCTTGTAAACTTCAACGCCTAATCGATTATTTATATATGAATATATATAAATATATATATAATAATAATATAATAAAAAATAACCAATTGTACAGTATAATTAGATAAATTGTTGATTAACCGGTAGCGACAATCTGTATAAAAGAAAACGAGAGAAAAAATGACGACGAAGCGCCCAGCACTGTATAAATTATACATAAATGTTATCTATCGCTTGTGTATTATATCTCTGATTTAATAAATGGCAAATATGATATCCTGATGAAAATGACTGTCCACTTTCTTTAAATCCTCCTTTCATGTCCACCATGCGCATTTTATTCCGTTTTTGTTTCACGGATCTCAGTGAAATAATAAATAATCAAAATTCGCAGTTTTTTCGCAAAACTAATTCCGTACAATAAACAAAGTGAATTCCGTACAATAAGCGATAAGAAAAAAATCGAACTTAAACTACAATTCAATTAGAAGTGCCAAATTAATTATAGTCGAACAGACACCAAAAACTCATTGCATTTGGATCAAAATGAATGTCTGTAATCCCTTGATTACCCAAACAACCAGTTAATGCTAATTGCCAAGAATCTTAATGTTTCGGAGCGCGAAAACATTTATGTCGTTGGAAGCCACTAATATAGGAGCTATAATTCAATGTCGCCAGTCTCTTTGCAATATAATTCTCAAACATTCAATTTGATCGTCGTCTCGCCACGAGCGAAGGCGGACCAGTGATTTATCCGGTCGCGAACCAAGTTTCCGGACAAGTTATCCGAACAGTCCTCGTCGGAGAATATATAGTACCTAGTTCGTGCGGCTCCCTGACTTTCCGCTTTCCCTCCTCGGCCGCAAACCCGTCGCTTTTCCCCGACCCCGTTACAAAGCCTGACACGATATTCTCTCGCTCACCCTGTCGTCCTCACCACTACTGCTGTACTACGATGACGAGATGAGCTTCGGAGGGTTCCTCGCCTTGAGATGAAAATAACTTTCGCTGCTCCTGACTTTCCAACCACTGTTTCAAATGTTTTGCTACATTATCACAAAGTCAAAAAGCGAGAAAAATATTCTTACGCGTGGTAAATGGCAATAAATCAGAAAAATCTTTCTCGGCAACTGACACGAACGGACCACATGAGAATATGAACGAATTTCAAATACTATTCGCTACGAGTACTAGTTAATAAATTTCTTCGAAATTTAATAATAAAAAAGCATATTTCGGATTTTCATTTTTACCGTTTTGTTACTCTATCACAAAGTGAAAAAGCGAGAAAAATATTTTCTGTACAGAATATGACAATAAATGAGGAAATTCCTTCGATTCTTTTATGAATTTTGTTTTTAGAAAACCAAAATGAGAGTGAATGAATGAATAAATCAAATTTTTTATAAAATACCATACTTTCGATTGCAAAAAAATCTAGTGCAATTTTTTTTTAAATGCAATTTTTCTAAACACTCTTCTGAACATTATTTTCTGGCGTTCAAATGCAACAGCACTGGACATGCATAATTTTATTCAAATCATGTCGGACTTTAGTGTAAAAGTGATGTCCCAACTTTTTTGGTTTCACTCGAAGGTCACCCTTCTCCGGTGCAGTAAACTGTATTTTCTCAACTGTTCTACAGCCGTCATCGGGCGACAAGTCGTGTCAACAAGCTCTATATGCCACACGACTGCGGATGCGACCATTTGTTCGAGCCTGTGATACGAGTTGACTTTCTCGTTCACATGTCTAATGTTACTTCGAGCGATCAAAAAAATGAGGATAACGAGATTGCTCCGCTCATCGGGAGGCTCTTCCGGATGATCACTGTCATATAATGCTCCCCTAATATTTATTTTTGAAAAAAAGTGAGGATGAGAAAAAGTGCTTTGCTTATCCAACGACGTCAACACATAATTAACACGTGCGATGGTTCAACTTAACTTTTTCAGTTGCTTTACTCGTGCTAAGAATTATTATCATGATGAAAAATGGAGCTCTGAACATAAATGGCCACGTGAAATATGAAAAAGATCATTTTACATATTTTTCAAATACAAAAATATTAGTCATTTGCATAATCTTCTAGTTACTCACTAAAATTGATTTTTGTTTTTCAAATGATAATTAACAAATTTGCATCTTAATGGTTGAATATTTGAGTTAATTAATTTTGAATATTCAATCAAGTGTCAAAAGCTTAAGATCCTGACATTTTTAGCTGATTACGAGACTAGGAAATAATATTACCTGATTTTTGTCGATAATTAATAAGTCACATGATTAGTAAAAAATAACTTGAGTCTATCAAAGCAACTAAAAATTCCTGGGATATTGATTATTACAATTCGGTAGTGAATGAAAAGCTCTCGTAATTGTGAGAAGGGATGAGGCAAAGTATTTTGTACAGTAAATTACTTTTGCTCTCAATTACTCTCGGCGTTCAATTCCTATCGCTCAAAGTCGTTTTCACCGTTCAAGAGATAATTCGATTCGTGCGAAACGACATCGGACTGGTTAGTACGCCAAAGGGCCAAGTGCTGGACTATAAGAGAGCAATCCCGTTTGCTTTTCGATCGACCCCCTGCTCTCGCTCTTCCTTTCTCTATCTCGTGTTTAACCACGGCTTTTGTGGCCCTCGCTGTGCCAAACGATGCTCTTGATTAAATGCTCTAGCTCCAGGCTCGTCGCTGTTCACTGTCCTTCGACTACAGTTACTCCTGGTGAACTGGAGAAATAGGAATAAATCGTCGACTCGATTATCCTCGATCGATAAATCTGGTTGAGAAGTCAAAGAATTATGCAGCATCCACCATTCGAGATTTCCGAGGACGTGGAGAGTAACGTCCCGTTCGTATCTAGAAAAAAAAAAAAAATTTGATTAGACAATTTGTTACTTTGAGACAATTTGTTTAGAAAAAAAAAAACAAAACTAAAGAAAAAATCTGCTTTGGGTGATTATAAATAGTGGACTAAAAATCCTCTATTACTTTTTATTGCCAGAGCGTTTTGTAAAATGAGAACATCTGAACACAGAGAAATTGTGTTCATACGTACATAAATATCAATTCACTTTTTAATGCATAAAAAAAGATAGTCGACGTGCAATAACTTCTCATACTCAAAAACGCTTACATTTCCCAGTACCGCGACAATTTCTATAATCACAGCGATTCTAGCTTGTTTAAAAAAATTATGTTTATAAAAACAGGCCTTTTTTTACTGAATAAACAAAGATAGTTGATCAACAATAACTTCTCATATTCAAAAACCCCAAATACTCCCAAACCACCATAATTTCTGCAGTCATCAGCATCAACTTCAGCTTCTTTCGTGAAACTTACACTAAAAATCAGGCCACAATAGAAGCAAGCAAGTAAGTAAGTAATCTTTGACTCAGGAGGGCGAATTGAATGAGGGAACCTCGAGCTATTAGCGAGTGATGAATACCCTCGTATCGCACACTTCGAATCAATTTACTAAACGGTAGATTAATTTAATAAGGGGTCGGTGTGTGGCGCGTGGGGCAAAAACGTTGATCGAGCCGAGGGGGGTTGCGCACTGTGCGTTCGCCCCGAGGCAGTCGTGTCATGTGCCGAGGTAGACGAAGCGTAACGGAAGAGCGACGCGGATGCTGCGCTGCTCCAGAAGAGGGGGCAATGAGAAACGGAGACCCGGAGAGTCATTCCAGAGGGATATAGCAATGTAGTTGCGAACTATAGTACGAGGTGCCCCCCATTCTCCAACAGTGGCTCAAGCAGAGTCACCCAGAAGCAGCAGCAGCAGCTATTCATTTAGCTAACAGGCTGTTATGATTAAGTTTGCTGGCGCGAGAGCATTCGAGCGTGCACGCAAAGGAGGGAAAGAGAAACGGATAGACAGATAGACAGACAAAAGGAGAAAGGAGGGGATAGGGGGGCCCACAGCAAGCCAATTCGAGTGCCATCCGCATTTGGAGTTTCGCGGACTCTACCACCAGCAAACTACTGGGGAAACGAGTTACGCTCATGGCTTTCTTCAAATGATTTCTCTGAGTGTAGAGAGCTTAGTATACACAGTCAACTATAAAGTGGAAACTATGATTTTTTGTTTTATTTTATAGTTTATGCAATTATTGCAATAGCTGCGCACCCAGAGATGTGATTTATTAGTTTTAACTAAAATAGCATATTGGAATTGTGGTTTTTTTGATTGACGAATATTTTTATTTGAGGGAAGTGGTTTAATAGAATTTATTTGAAAATTTGGCTCATTGCAGCAACTGATTTTAGTTGGCACTTTCGGTTCAGGAATTTCATTTGTAATTTATTTTTGCATTTTCTTGTCTGTTTTATATTTTGATATTAAGGTTATTATTGTAACGGAAGTTCACTATCCTCCGAACGAGTTCAGTATGTATTTGTAGTCCAACGATTTTTATCGAGTCAAGTCAGTATCTCCACTAATCTCCTTAATAAGACATCGATACGCGGGGGCGTTTACCCACATCTCCAATTACCTTCTTTTTTTTCTTGACGTACGACATTTCGATACATTTTGTCTCACTAAACACGAATTTGCTATTGATTGCATCGAGAAATTGATTTTATTATTGACAGGACCGATTACATCATGTTATGAATGAATTATGAAGAAAAATGTATTTACGAGGACCTTAGATGGATTAATGCAACGTAGTAACACGTTCTGATTCACGAAACGAAAGAATAACGCGTTTTACCGTGAATCGCACGAATGGATAGCCGTCCATTAATATTTATGTCGATATCCAGTTAAACCCGGAGTGTCGAGGGCTATGACTTTTATATAAGAGCCCGCGTCACTCCGATGCACCATCACGTGCTCGCTGAACCGCGAGTCGCCCTTTTACATGGAGTAGCGATTCATCGATTCCTCTCTGCCTTCTGGTGTGTCACTGCCGCCGTAAATGTGGCTTTCGCCCATTTTTGCAGTCGATTTTGCCATTTCCGTAACTCCAAAATCCATCGCGCCGATTTAGTGCCTGAAAAAATTAAAATTTTCATTTAAAACATTGTCTAATAATTAACAACAAAGCAGGGCCTTACATACTTCTTCCTCATTATTTTTAACTTTTTACAAATCAACCTTTAAAACGACTTTTGTTCATCATTTTTGCTTTCCTCATCCAGACAAGTCAATTAAAAATTATAAATGATGAGGAAGCAATATGCAAAATTCTCCTTTGCATCCTAGTTTTGAATAAATTAAGAAAATGAATTTTAGGGAAACACCCGCAATTATAAATAACCATATATCAAAATTTCGATTTAGATTTTTTTCTGACACAAAAAATTCGGAATAAAAAAATGAAAACGAAACTTTATGTTTGACGAAGTAAAATCATTGAAAAAGTAGAATAGAATGATTTTATGGTTTATTCAAAAAGCATATTTAATCTACGGAAAGCAAGAAAAGGTCGTGATTTTGCATTAAATTATTATGTAATATAAAAACAAGGTAAAAATTAACAGAATAAACAAATTCGATGATTTATTCAAGAGAAAGAGAGGGAAATTAGCGGCACGAAAACCACGAAAAGTATAGGATCTTCGCTGTCGCGGTCGCCCCAGAACACCAGCGGAGAGGAACATCATTTTTGCTTCCATTAGGAATGTTTTATCACGCGGTGTCACGTTCCCGCACCACCGCAGTTTTGGCGGCGGATGCTACGCTGCTATTGCCATTAGAGTTCCCAAATCCACGACGATAAATTATCCGAGTACATATGTGTAACTTATATATGCTGTATGTGCCGCTGTTAGTACATATGTAAGTGCGACGCGGTATAGCAAGCCGCGAGTTGCCAAGAATTACTCTAGTACATACCAAAACGATCACATTACACACACCCAAACTTACGTTTTTTTTTTCCCCCAAGAATAATATTTTAATAAAGCTTTGACTTTAAACATTCATTTTACAGAAAAGATTGTGGAATCTATTCTTTCCTCTGCGCTCCATTTCCTTCATAGACACGGGAAAAGTTTGTTTTTTAATTTCGTCCTTTTTTTGCCGCCAAAAATCGGGCTGAAAAAAAATCTTAAATTAATCCAATTTACAAAGAAGCAGCGCAGTATACAATGATTTTATCAATAAATACAAGCGACGAAAAAAAAAATGAATCCAACATTCAGGAAGATACTTTTCTTCGTCAACCTTTTTTATTAGGTCCTCTTTGAAAATTGTTGCCGTGCTAAAAAACCCAATTTTTTTGTTCATCACCCCCAAACGCTAATTCGATAAAACCGCCAAAATCTCATTTTCCACAATCACCACCCCTTTTATTTGTTTTCAATCCGTCAAAACATTGTTGGGGGTCTGAAAATCATTTAAACATCATCCCTTTAAGAACGGGGGGGGGGATTTCGTAAAATCAACAAAATCTCATTCCCAATAACCAGGACCAGCGGTAAAAACCCACGATTTATCGAACAAAAAAAGCCGAATCTTTCCCACACCCTCCATTACATTTGCAGATATTTCCTTCCATCAGCCCCCTTCATTTTTTTCGTTCTCTCGTTGAAAATCGTTGCGGGTCTGAAAAACATTTAAACGTTCCAATATACGAAGAATCGTTCGTTTGAGGAGGCAGCTCACCCCCTAGCCCCCGCCACCCCCGCCCTCCCCGTGAGAGAAGAGCGCGGGCGCGAGAGACGAGGATGATTCAGTAACGATCGCGTATACCCGCCACCGTAGCCCGCGATTCTATCGGATAGATATCGCGCGCGCGGTGCGCCGGAGAGCGACATTTTTATGCTTCGGACTGGGCGCCACCGCTGAGATTTACTGCCGTCCGCGGTGTTATAGCGTGTGCTCTCTGCTCTGTTCACTTCTGTGCAACATTTCACACACACACACACACTCACACAAATCGCTGTCCACGTTTCTATTACACACATACACATTTCTATATATATATATATATATTTATATGCTATATTATGTACATACGTAGGGTAGAGAAGGAGTAGGTGTATGCAAAAGCTGTGAGCGTTGCCCTCCCGCAACATCAACTACATCATACGCGGAAAATCGGAAAACATTCGGCGTTATTATACTTTTTTATTGTAAAACCGATAAAACCGGATAGATGGCTGCGGACTGTGCCGCACCGAGAGTAACCGACGCGCCGTTTTCCGCTAGCTATATGCAGGATAATACAGGGCATATATGTTTCCGGTACTATCGTATGGTAATGGTATAACTGTAGCACACCGTACGAGCCGCAATCTCGTCAAATATCAAATACGCTCTACCCCTTTTCCTTCGCCGGGTTCTCTCCACGCCTACCGATGTAATCTTTCATCCCCTGCTCCGCACCGGAGCTTCTACCACTCGCATCTTGTCAAACATCGCCCCTAACGCGCAATACCCTCTCGCGTTTTCTCGCGCGTATTACATCTTTGTCCTTCTGGAAGACTATAGTACCGAATAGTAACCGAATCTCCAAACCTAACGTCACAGTAAAGAGGATTTTTCGGATTTTTTTTGCAACGAATTAAGACCATTTATGCCAATTCACATTTTTTTCGTTTATATGGGAATTTTTTTCGTTTCCGTCATGGAGCTGCATTTAAATATTGGAGCAAATGATTCCGTGAGGGAAACCTAACGTCAAAATAAAGAGGATTTTTTGTGATTTTTTAAAGTAATGAATTGAGGGCATTTACGGGAATTCAATTTTTTTTTTGTTTATATTGACATTTTTTTTCATTTCCGTCATGAAGCTGTATTTAAATATTGAAACAAATGATTCCATCAATGATTAATGTAATAATAATGACAGAAATAGCTGGGACCAAAATTAAATCTGAATCTCTCCGACGATTCTACAATTAAAAGGCATTCGTTGCGAGTGCAATCGTTTTCTGAAAAAATGATGCCGAATAATAATATTTCTCACAATCCTCCGTCTCCTACTCCTAGTTTGTTAACAATAATACAACGATTCCGACGGTTATTGAGACAATGATAATAACAGCAGTAACATCTCCAACCGTTTCGCTTATCTCTGCCCTCTAATTTGCGCAGTATAATTTTTTTAACAGCTCAGCGCAAGAAGGAAAAAAAGAAAAAGATAATTTCAACAAATACATTCAGAGCTCTTTTACATTAAGCGCTATCCCATCGCAATTACTCTCAATTCCCTCGCCAGAATTTCATTAGCCACCGTTTAACGTGGTCCAACGATGAGGCCTCGGGAAAAATAAAACTCGTTAGAGCTCGACGGTCAGCGATAAAGATCGGCTGGTGCTCGACGATCTCTTCGCGGGGGAGGGAAGGCGGAGGAGGGGGACAGGAAGGAGTAAAAAAGAAAAAGGGGCCCGCGACTGTTTTAGCTATTTGTGCAGTGTGCTAGTGCCTCGAGATTCGGCAATAATGTAGAGGCGAAGCCAAGCGGAGAAAGAAAGGCCAGGGAAGAAAGAATCGCGAGGGAAAGAGGCTCTCGTCGGGACAGCATCACCCCAACGATAGAGCTCCGAGTGATTGCGAGTATGATTGCGAAAGAGAGAACGTAGAGGGGAGCGAAAAGCGAAGCGAAGGAGGAACACCACTTTTATATCTGGCTCCTGGATTTTCATATCGTTTTATCGCTCCTACATTCGCTATCCCAGTCATGTTTATCTTGCTACGCCGCAGAGAAAGCTCCTCCTTCCAATCTTTCTCTCTCCTCGTCGCTTTCTCCGTGTCGCTCCCACTGGAATCTCGCCACTCTTGCTTCTCGCTCGGCAACTCGGCGGCAATATCATTCTCATTCATTTTTATCTGTCCCCCTTCCTCCGTCCCGTATACGTACGTTCCAATCTCCTCTTTCGCTATGATCAGCGACGTTCCTTCCTATTCTATATACTATATTGACTTGGTGAACTCTCCTATCCTCTCGCTGTCTCTGATACTCGCTCAGTGCTCTCTCCTCGCCCTTCTCACTGTCCCGAGCACAAGAACTTCATGCTTACTGCCGTAGCATTGAGGGTCGAACTAATAATATTATGCTTTCCGGAATGTTATTATTATTATGGGTAGTATTCTCTTTCTATTAAATAAAGAGTTTCGGTACTACGTCCTATACTCGGCTTCTTAAATCATTCACGAGCTTTTACTACTACACTCCCTGCTTTTATTTCCTTGTGACTTTGGATTCTATTATTGTGCACCAAGTTTTTGGGCAAGCTTGATTTTTTTTTTCTTTTTCGAAATAGCTACGGAGATTTAGGCCTTACGAGGCACGAATTGGGAGGAAGTCTACGTTAATTCACGAAAAATTTGACAGTGTTTTCTACATTTTTTTCTTGGGGGTTTTAATTGGTTTTTTGTTGCATTCGTTTGAAATTTTATTACTAATTATTGCTAAGAAATAGCCATTATGGCATGAATTTGTATTAAAAGAAAGTAACAGAGGCTTTCAATTTTGCGTGTGACTTACGCTGTTTTGGGTGTTAATTTATTTACTTGAAGTGTGTAATAATTAAGATTCAATTAACGTTGAATCGAAAGAGTGCAGTTGCATTTTGAAAAGTGCAAAAAAATATCTGCAATCGTTAGCTTGATGTTTTTTTTCAATGACATTGAAAACACACTTTTTTCCCCTAAACCCAATGGCCCTGAAATCGCCCCCCACCCAAAAGCTTTTCGTATTCCATATAAAAGAAAAATCCTCAACTCCAAATATGAAAGACTGCAGTTTCACTTTGTAAAAGTGAAATAACTTCCACAACCCCAAGCCCGATTTTTTTACCGATAAAAAAAGCACTCTTTTTCCCGGAATTCAGTGTCGCCCCCCCTCAGATGCTTTTCATATTCCATTAAAAAAATATTCCCCACGTGGAAATAGATTTCATAAAGATGCTCCCTTCGCAAAAAAAAATGGAGCTGCCTACACTTTCGTTACTTTCCATTTGTCTCCGCCCAAAAGTGTCCGGGAGGGTGGCAGCTAAACCGAAAACTGCATTACATCCGTTGGACGCGGGAGTCGGTGTACATGGAGCGATATTTCGCGAGACCCGTCAGAATCGAGTGTAGGTAGTAAACGAATATAAGAGAAGGGCGTTGCGGAGGAGTTGAGCTTTCTCGCTTTCCGAAATAAGCTGCGGCTCTGTTAGCGCCCGAGTGTGTGCGCGAACGAACCGAACGAACAGGCTCATAAATACTCGGTCGGCATTTTTACGAGCGATATACGTTCCAACCGACTTGGCGCGGACGAGTGGCAGTCTCAGTTTCACCCCGCCGCCCTCGCTCCGTGATTAATATTACGAGAGTTTGCGTAACTCTCGTAAAGTTAGCATACGTAGTTAGAGTACTTAGAGCTCGGGTGTTGAGCGCATTCTCGCACTCGTTTCTCGTCGTTCACGACGCTCTCTCACAAAATCCCCGGTGCCTTTGAAGGGGTGCTCTCGTTTTCTCACTTTCTTTCGTTCGCTTTTGCCAGTGAAAAAAAAAAAACGAAGAAGAAGAAGTAGAAAAAAGGCGGCGGGGGGGAGGAGGGAAAGCACGGCAGGCGTAGTATACTACGTACGTTACTCTCTAACTCTCGAAGCTGGTTTAGCCGTGGAGTTCTTTCCGCCCCCGCGGCAACCACCCCCATCGACACCGTGAATTTATCGTCGAGTTAAACCGTTAATATCTGCTTTCGCAGGCTCTAAATCAATGGAAAATATTCTAATTGGAATATGAAAAAAGTTGGCGCAGCTTGGAGTCTCGGTGCTCTCTTAATTCTTTCCCTCGCTCTCGTGGACTCTCTCTCTCTCTTCTTCGAGGCTCTCTCCGTCTTTTTCCCTCGTAGGTTCGGCGAATTGGCGGGCGCCAAAGGGGCGCGCGCCCTCCTTTCCTCGCTGATGCGAGCGCGCCAAGAAGGGCGGTAAGAAGAACTCGCTTGCACCTCATTCCTCCATCTCGGTATCATCAGGCACTCTTGCTAGCCCCTCCTTCTTCCCCTTCGCTCTCTCTCTTTCTCTCTTTCAAGTCCTACAGCATAAAACGACAAAAATTAAATTAGGAGAAGCGTGAGCTTGACAGGAAAAATGAGAAAAAGTTTTGAGACTCGAGGGTGAAACTGCAGCTGGTTATTATCGCGCTTTCGATGATACAGCATCTCATCGAGACTACGGAAGGTGGGGAAATATAAAGTAAATGTATTATTGATCATACTAGTCACCTTTTGGTGAAAAGCGAGGCTTTGTAGGCGGCCGTTCGAATAACGAATGGTCATGCACTTCTTTGAATTTGCTTGTTACTAATTGCCACTAACATTCGGCTCTAATTTTAGAAACATGTTTCTTTGAAGCTTTTTTTACTTGGAATTTAAACATTTAAAATCTTTTTCAGTGACTCGTAGATAATTATAGTATAAGGTAGACTTCCTTTAGATAAGTACTTCAAAATTGAGTCAAATAAAATTACGAAAAAAATGTAAATTTGTTACTGAAGTTTACTACTACGAATTAGAAGTTCATAAATTAGAAACGATAATTTTATTGCCAATATAGATTTTATAAGGGTGATTTTTTCATTATACCGTGTATCTCATACATTCTAACATGAAAATATTGAAACCAAAATAAAAATTGGAACTGCATAATTTAATTTGATTTGTCAATGATAAATGGGTGCACTGCAAAAAAAAACCATATCCCCTCAATCAGCGAACTAAACATCTTATCATTTAAACGAAAATATTGGCTATTCATTTTTTTAATTGTCCTACTGAAAAGTTTCAAAATTTCCATTACAAATAATTTCGATGGCCAATTTGATACCTAAATAACTAAAATAAAAATTTACTAAGAATTTTTTAATTCGTTGATACTAACCCATCGAATTGCAAAACCAGGCCCATTAAATTGCGAGATACTCTTCGAATTCTCTGATCAACGGCCGAAAAGTTCCTTGGGGTAGAACGCCATAAAAAATCCGACCGCAGAACCTAAAACATGTACAAGGTATTTTTATATGCAGCTAGGAAAGTGTAGTACATTCTAGTACACAAACATCCCATTAGCTCGCGTATGACCAAGGCGGAGCTTTCGCACCGACAATAAATTACAAAGCGGAAGCGGGTAATAATAATGTGGCAAACGGCGTTAAATATGGTCGGTTTTGACAGGGCTAATAGAAGAGGAGGGTCTTGTTCACCTCCTCTTACACTATAGACGCGCCTATATATATATACATATATATATATATATATATATATGTACATAACTTCTATAAAGACGCATAAGGTCGAGCTCGCAACTCTCTTATACTGCATAACACTATGCGAGACACAGAGGCAGCTTTGCGGGGTGAAAGGCCCGCTGCCACATTATCCCTAATTTATCGGCAGTTCATTGTTACGCCACTCCCGAATACATCGATGCCTCGCACTCGCTTGTTCTATTAAATAAATAAAAAATCGCCACGTTTGCACTTGCCATGCACTAAACGAAAATAATAAATTTCGCACAGCTAATGATTTATTTGAAAAATATTTCATTGCTTCAAATTGCAATAGGAAAATTCACTGAAAGGAAATTAATTATATTACATTCAGTTCAATTCTATTCTATTATAGTCTATATATATTCAAATCAAGTGTCTTAGTATAAATAGATAAATATTGTCCACATTGAAAGAGAGAATATTTCGTTGAGTGAATAAAAAGTATTTCAAGCCCATACTTAAAATGCTTAATCCCACTCTAAAAATAACCCAACAAGCTTCAGAATCCCCAAATAATGTTAAAACAATTACTCTGGCTGATTGAAAATTTTGTATTCATTCAAGTATCACCGAAACAGCATTTTCCCTGATTATCGAATTTCCGATAAATTCACATTCTCAATCGATAATCCACGCGCGGATACACTTTCCATAAAACAGATTCTTTCTTTCTGTCCAACTCCGCAATACCATCTGCGATACATCTGCAAAAATAATGCCGTTATTCGAAAAGCAATACAAACGAATATTTGATTACCCGTTGTTATATCCGGTGTACGCGAGTCGCTGGTGCAACATCGCGTCCGATAGTCGTTCGCTCAAAATCGTAACGAATTTTCGTCGAGAGTGACGTGGAACCGAGGAGACCGCCAGAATGGATTGCCATCGGGTTTCTATGGCACTAGTCTCATAGAGGGCGCTAAAACTCGTTCGTGTGTATACACACGCACACACAAACACGCTCGCCACGAGCGCGTTTTGACACGAGCTAAAATTTCGTCGTATAATTGACGGTGACTTCCGCGCCCACGAGTGGATTTCATCGAGGCTCATGAATTAATTGGCCTGTCGGGGTTGGAGGCCAGTGGTAATTAGTGTAATCGTAATGGCGAACGTTACATCGCCTCCGACTGCTATTTAAGGCTATAAAGTGAAGGCCGCGGTGGTCGCGCAGCTTTGCCACCGAGGGAATGGGAGACCGGGCGAGAAAAGCCCGCGCTCGGGTAGTCCCACTGTATATTCCATAGTATATCGTAGTGTGCTTACCGGCAAAGCGAGCCACATCCTTCCACCGGCCCCTTTTGCACGCGTCTCTCCGACTGCTTATACATTAAACGACTTTAAAAGCCTCGCGCACTAGCGGAACAAGCAATACCGCTTTATAGTGGCGAGCGCAGGCGCGAGACACGATAATAATTATTTGACGAGCTAATTTAAAGCCCATAAAGACAAGGAACGCGCCCCGTGTGTACGCACTACATCGCCACCGCGCTTCGCACCGTCTAATATGCGAAATACATTATTATGCATGAGCCGCTTATAATGTAGCTGAAAATCCCCGCACTCTCGGCTTCTCGAAGCACACGAAGAAATACTGGCAGCTACTTGCAGCCAATTGCGCAGATATGCGCTCTGGAAGATTCAATTGGTTGGGACAATTGATCAGACAACTGATTTACTGAGATTATACTTATTGTCGAGAATTGCAGCTGTTTTTTTAGTCAATTGAAGACAATAACGATTAGGGGGTTTAGATATAATTACATTATACTAATTTTGACCGAGGATCTGAAGAACAGAAAGTTATTAGGCCAAGCGATGATTGTTAGTGAATGCAGAGAACTAATTTGTTAATCCGAGAAATCATAGGGCAAAAATAGCGAATTCGGTAATTGAGGCAATCATAATAAGCCAATTTGGGAATATTAAAACTAAGATAACACAGTAATTTTACCCATGTTTTTTCAAGACTTTTTTCGGAAATTTTTTGTGCAGGAAACCGTAAATGAATTGGTTACAATTACGTATATTTACAAATAAACCGTTAGAGGTAGATTTTTTTTCGTGTAACTAACCTCACGTAAGACTAATATATTGAGCCAACTAATTATACCCGGCAGTGACAAGCACAAGTAAATTTTTCGCTGCATATTGACTCGTGCAGTTAGTTACGCTAACCATCTTGCCCATGTACGACGATATTATTTCAGAGGAAAATAAATAACGAGCAGAGCGCTGAAATATGGTTGTAAATCGAACGAGCGCCGCGAACGCTAAGTATAAAAGCGAGTGCGAGGTGCAGCCAGAATAATGCTATACCGTTAAGCGAATGTCACTCGGACAGCTTTTTGAAGAACGTTTTCCAGTTATAACCTCGCTAAACTGGAATATGATAAATTCTGGCTGGGTGACCCCCCACTTCGTCTCGTTCCCTGGCGCAGCATCCGGGAGGTCGGATATACACTGCGATCGAGGCGAGAGGGTAGTTTTCCTAACTACTACGAGGAATACGAGTATAACTGCACCGGCAGCCGCTAAAAGTGCAGTCAGTTCCTCGGATGTACGACGCAGAAAATGAGATAGACGAAACTGAACAAAACTCTGCTTCTGACTCCGCCTTTAGAACGATTTTGGGCGGAGTTTTAGGAACGTCGAGCAACGCCTACGCTAAAACATTTCACCACATGAGACGCTCGCTCTCGATGGTCCATTCAACTCTCAAATACAGAGTTTCGATGAAATACATTTATTTACCTTGACTCCATCTTACTGATTCTTTTGTAACTAAAATTTACCCGATGATGCTATCGTTTTATCAACAGGGATGCTGGATAACAAAATTTAGAGAGATTTATCTTCGTATTGTACCAACAGTCGGTAAATGCGAACTTTCAGTTCATTTTCTCTAAACTTTAGGAATTGAAAAACGTCACAAATTTAAAGGATTGAAGGGAGAACGTATTGTTAATGGTGGTTTGAAAATTTGCAAGGGAAAGAATTGCAGTTTTTATCTTCATTTTATTTTGAGAGCGGAAAGTTTTTTTGGGATATCCAAATAATAAACATGAGTTTTGCTGCGGCGACTCCAACGATTTGAACACGAGGTGTGAAGTGTTCTCCAGTTCTCTGCAACGCGGCAGCACCGTCCATGACGTAATTTGTTTATTATTGTGATCGAGGATTTTCTCATTCTTAACACTTTTGAATGCATTGTTGATTATACTTTTATGTTCTTCATTTGTGTATTTATAGGTACAACGAATTAATGTTACATAAATTTATGCAAAAATTGGTTATTTTCGTTTAATCTGCGGTGATAAATGTTAATGTCGATGAATGTGAAAAACTGTATTTTTTCCAGTACTCCAACATTCAAATGGGTAAGAAAAAGTTGGTTTCATCTAATTTTGTGTAATTTTTCTTCAATAAATTCTGCCTGCGTGGAAAATAACTATATTTTTTTAGATATAAATTTTAGTTTATTTCTGTATCAAATTCATATTTTTAGTATATTATTTTAGAAATTTTGGAAATAGTATCTGCGTACACATATTCAAATTACATCCAAAATGCATAAAAAGTGCTTGTTCTCTCAAGGCAAATGATATTCATTTATATCCGTTTTTTACCTATTTACAGAGTGTTCAACACCAAAGAGACCCAAGTTACACAACGAGAACATTATAGATACTTCTAATGATTCTCTAGTGACAATTTGCAACTGGAGCAAATCAGAAGCCATCGCTCTAAAGCATTACGAAGATGGACAGACTGCTGTGGCAATTACTTACACTGAGCTCGCTGCAGCAAAACTCTGTGTCACACACATTTTGAGGGATAAAAAAGCTTCGATATTCATTGGAATATCATTTGATATTCCATCAAACTGCCTTCCAGCATTGATGCTCGGGTAAGAAAACTGGATAAAATTGTAGGTAGCGTAGATCTAAACCAAAATATTCTAACAAAACTCTTTATTTTTCAGAATCATGTCCATCGGTCATGCTTTCGTTTGTTTGCCTCCATCGAAAATGGAAGCCCAAAAAATCTGTGATAAACTTCATATCTCAAACATATTTTCTTCTGAGAATACATCGGAATTCCAAATAATATCCACTTTCGAAATACACTCCAAAAATGTGTTTCTTTTCCAAACGAAGGATCTAAGCCCAGATTTAGTAGAATGTAATTTGAAACCGCAGATTTTTGCGTATGCAATTACGACTTCCGGTTCAACCGGAGATCCAAAAATCGTTAAAGTCACTCATCGATCAATAGTACCCAATATTCTTGACCTAAAAGCGATCTTTGCAGCTTCGGAAAACGACACGATTGCACAAATTACTCCAATTACGTTCGACCCAAGCGTAATCGAGATTTTTTTGGGCCTTTCTTGCGGTGCTTCTCTTTTTACTGCTTCCCAGAAGTTGAAAAACAATCCTAAAGAATTATTGAATTCTGTGATAGAAAGTAGAGTTTCCATTCTTCAAAGCACTCCTTCGCTTTTGTTACATAAATGGTCGAGTGAAGAACTGCGACAAAGTATTCTGGGAGAAAATAGTCATCTCCGGATTCTTATTTTTGGCGGCGAAAATTTTCCCAGCCCGGAAATGTTGATGAGAATTAAAGCGCCTGAAAATCGGACTAAGGTATTTGATATTTATGGAATTACGGAGGTTTCCTGCTGGGCGAGTATTAGAGAAATTTCACCTGATGATTACACACGTTTTTTGGGAGATTCGTTGAGCGAAACGATTCTTGAAGTCAGAGACGAACAAGGAAAAATTGTCGAGGAAGGTGAAGGCATTCTTCACATAGGTACCTAGATGTGAAATGTATTATAAATCGTTTATGAACACGTTAAAAAGTATTTTGCAATTTAATATCTCGGAAATTTTGTAAGCTACCAATTTAATTTAATTGTCAACAGGTAGTAATTCTCGACTCTGTGTAATTGACGATGAAGAAATTGGCCATTTGAATATTCCGCTATTTCGAAGCACCGGAGACGTAGTTGAGGTAGGATGAAAGAAATTACAAGTTAAAAATTCAGTTCTTCTATGATTGATGATTGTAATCATAAAAATTGATTTTATAGATTGATCGAAAGGGATTAATGGCTCTGAAAGGAAGAAGTGGTCATATAGTGAAAAGATACGGTACGAAGTTGAATTTAACGAAGCTGGAGAGTCACGTGCTGCAATTACCCTTCGTAGAAAATTGCTACGCATTATTTATGGAAAATAATCAATCGCTACATCTATTCTTTACAACTGCCGAGAAAAGTGTAAAGGAAAATGAAAAAATGAACTACGAAACGGACGTTTTAAGTCATACGACAAAGTTATCAAATATCTATCGCCCGGATAAAGTTAATCTGCTAAATCAATTCGAATTGACGTCAAATGGAAAGATTTGCAGAAACTCCTTGAAGAAAATATCGGCAAAAATTTTGAGATTGTCGCAACAGCCAAAAAATGACGGAAAGCTTGAAGCTGACGAAAGTTTAATAAACATTTGGAAAACTTTTCTTCCGACGAAAAAAGATTCGGGGTTCTTAGACTCGGGAGGAAATTCAGTAATGGCTCTAAGAATTGCAAGTGAACTCGCTGAAGAAAGCGGCCACGATTATCCTGAACTTATCGGCAGATTACTGAGTAACGAGGACCTAAATACGTGCCGAGAATATGTTTCAAGGGAAACGTTAAATCATCCAACCGCGAAGAAGACTAACGAAGAATTGTTATTTCGTAAAAAAAGCGAATTAAATACGAACAATGAATTATTACCTAACAATGAAACTCCAATCAATGATTCGTCCAATCATTTTATAAAATCTGATATTATTATACCTTGGCAAAAATGTAGAGGTAGAAGCTACTTTCCAACTAAAATGGAAGCAGAAAATCAAAATTTTTGGGTTAACGTTTCTCAAATTCGTGTGCAAAAAATCTATTCTTTGGGAAAATGCGTCGATGCCTCTCCTACAGTTTTTTCCTATCCTGGGTGCGTCGAAAATTTCAATAAACTCTGCTCATTGTTAGCCCCTTCTTAAAATGTTGTACATTTTATTATTCAGTGGAAAAAATTATGTGACTGTCGGTTCGCATTCGGGAATTATTTGCACTGCAGAGTTGAGTAAAGAAACTAGTCCAGATCATTGGAAAATCACATTGCCAGATAGGATCGAGGCTTCAGCACTAATTTTGGATGATTTCAAAGCAGTCGTCGGTAAGCTGATGATTTTAGGCTCCAATAATATCCATTACAAAATACCCCTTTAAGATTTATTATATTTTTTAATAACAATTTTAAGGATCTTACGATGGTTACGTCTACTGTCTTCATCTCAAAACGGGAGAAATCTTTTGGAAATGCAAAACAGGCGATGCAGTTAAATGTACTGCCGTACTTTGTTCACAAAAACGAAATATATTCTTCGGCTCATACGATCATTACGCATATTGCGTATCTTTGAAGGTAAAGTAACGACTAAACTTACACATAGAAATTATTTGAATAAAAGATTATTTTGAATTCTCTTTTGACCGAATGATTAATGTCTTCAACATGATTGGCTATTATTATTATTTTTTAAATAGGTACTTGAAATGCTTTCATATTCGAACCGCACTTAGCTCTGATTTAACGTCTAAAATGTTGCCCAAACGCCAATTAATTTTCTGTTTCTTACAGAATGGATCTGAAGTTTGGAAAATTAAAGCAGGCAGCGGCAGTATTTGCGCGACTCCACAACTTTACTCTGAACTTAATTCAGTTTTATTTGCCACGCTGGACGGAAATTTTGTCGCCTTAAAACAGAATAGCGGGGAACTTCTTTGGCGAAATAAGCTCGATTATCCGATATTTTCGGCCCCAGTAATTTTAGAAAACGGAATCGCAGTTTGCTGTGACGTTTCCGGAAAATTGAGTGGATTTTCTGCATCAACCGGCGAAAAAGTAATGCAATTATCACTAAATAAAAATATGAGATTTACTATACTTATCTACATTTTAATCGCAGGTATGGAGCATAGAAATCAATGGAACTGTTTTTTCACATCTCCTCGCAAATACCGATTCGATAACGAAACTACAGAGCGTTTCATTCGCGAGTAAAAATCGAAGCATTTATAGATTTGATTGCTCGTCTGAGGAAGAGGCGCCGATTGTTCAATTGAAGGAAGACCTCGGCGTGCCGGTGTTCTCAACGCCATGGTCGAACGGAAAAGTAATCGTCGTCGTTGGTACCGAAGGTGAATTGAAACTACTTGACTTCGTTACCGGCAAATTATTAAATAGTTTTAAACTTGGCGGTGACGTATTCTCCTCGCCGATTATTCACGAGAATTTCATCGTCGTTGGCTGTCGAGATAACAATTTATATATTCTGACTGGTTCAGAGGTCGACACGCAATAATTTTTGATTTTTTTGTATAAGATAATTTGAACGTCGCACAGGAAACAATGAAAAATTATTGTAATCATTGTAACCATAAAATAATTTAACAGGTCAATTCGTAAAGTATTTAATAATGAACAAAATGAGCCGTGCCACATTAAAATTGAAAAAAATGTGAATGATTTAAAAAATTCCTCATGAATGTTTCTCTTCAAAAACTGGCAATAATCCGTTTTCATTGTTGTTTATCATCACTTTGAATGCTTCTCTACATTATAAATATGTGCTCTGATACAAAATTTTGCTGTTCTGCAGTCAATGCATCCACGAAATTTATTCAAATTGACAGAAATATATTGAAAACAAGTATCTTGTAAATAACTTTGTGAATCCACGAAAAAAGATCGTGTGAATAACAAAATAAAGAACAATGGACGTAGCACAATGTCATTTATTCCATACGGCTCTCGTATTACAGTAATAGTGAGTTACGATCCTGAAAATGTAATCGCTCGGCGTACATCGGGCCCCAGCATCGTGTGATAAACCTTCGTTCTTCATCATCTCGCTCATCTCCTTTGTACGTAATACGGACTCGTGTGTGCTCCTAACGGATTCCTGAAAGCGGCGTGCAAGCGTTACGGTACGATTTTTTGTTTTTATCTTTTGCGTTTTCTTCTCTCATTATCCGCGAAGGTGGCGCGCTTACAACTAATGACGATAATTATTATCACGATACGCCCCACGCCGGGCAAAGGAATATTCGTGTTCGCAAGCTTGCGCAAATCATACGTTAAACGCTATACTCGAGCTTCCTAAATCCCCGCGCAATGTATCTTTTCTTTAGATTTTTTCCCCCCACGAAATCCGCGGCGTTGACCGCAGGATATCATCGTTTCTATGAGCCGAATCATCGTTCCAATTCATGCAAGACACTTCGAGTGTCGCTTTAAATACTAAAAAAGAAACATTAAAATGTGAGGCGTAAATTGCGCGTACATCAATATAATACAATTATATTGCATACATTCGACAGACGCCCGCGTTTACATCATAGTACACCTTACTGTTCTTTTAACGCTTCCTATTTTCCTCTCACCACCTCTCCATGAGTTTTTTTTTAAAGAATTACCTTTTTTTTTCATCGTTCACATATATTTTCAATTTATGATTGCAATAATCCGTAATAATAATTCTAGTGTATTTTCTATATAGCTAAAAGGATGCATGCCGATACAGACCGCGTTTAGAAATTTTCTTTCCTCTCTTTTGTATTTTATTTTACGGAAATGCCGATCGCACGAGATTTTTTAAACCACCAAACTAACTAATCTGTGTCACTGATGTCCATCATGGATTGAACGGAACTGTCGATGACGGGAGGGACAAAATGGGAATTGTAAGTGCGATCCGGCGTAAATGAAAGAGCCTCGAGGATAAATCCTTCATCTTGTATCACTTATACACCTATTAGACATCTCGATTAGTCTGTATAACATCTCGGTAATTAAAATATGATACATTTGTAACATCGTTGCCACGGATGCGTCGAAGACGCTTTAAATCGTTTCCCGCCCCTCCGATATTTCTTGTTCTCGCTCGAAAATCTCGGCTTTGTTTTTTTTTTTTTGTTGGTTATTTCGTCCTGAGAACTGACGCGTTTCGTACTATTCTACTGGATACGATTGGTGAGAGACCGATTACGAGCCCGAATCATAATTGGAAGTGTGTAAGATGTACGCGACAATAGGGACGTTGAAAAAAGGGTGATAATTGCGCGAGTGGGTCGACAGACCGGGAAGAATGTTTTACAGTCTGTTGTCTTCGTTCCTGGGCTACGATTGTCCCAACCAAGCGTTCTCTCCTTTTGTCATTTGAACATTCGCGAAAAATCTCGAGGGCTTCGATGAATTTAAAAGTGAAGACGTCGCTTTTATTTACAAGCAATTGATGTTTTATCTCGCATTCACATTATCGTAATCGGGCCTCGACATTATATTCTCATTCTCGCATCGGGTTCTCTCTTCGTTGTAGCGAAGAAAACGCGTGATTTTCTTTTCTCTTAACAGTATTGACTTTATCACCGCGAGGATTAAACTCGCACCCAGGTGGAAGTAATACGGTTCCAATTCGGATTTCGCTGTTTTTTTTTATGTCTGCTTTTATTTGTGTCATTTCCTGTCTTTTTGTTTGTTTGTTTTTTTTTTCGGGATGTCGGTTCGGCTGTTGATCGTTCGAACGAATTAGGCAATCGTACAGAGGCAACGAATAAACGCGTCACGATCCTTTGGGACTGTTGGCGTCTTTTCGACCGCTCGGTTACTGATCCTCGTCGCCGAGTTCCTGCTTCACTTTGTTGAAGTCAAATTCCTCGCCCGTCGCCCGCTTAAATATGTCCAGAACGTCGAGGCACGTTGTCTCGAAATGCGTCGTGGCGTCGTAACTCGCGGATATGAATGTCTGACTCTCGAGTCCGTCGTCCGTTGGCTCCATGTAATCGGACACGGACACGAATTTCTGAGCTATCGGACCCAAAAGATCCAAACCAGGCTTTATCTCCGCCTCGGGGTTGTTCGTCTCTACCGTGGTTGAAACCATCGCTATGAACCAACCCTTCGCCGCTACTTGATGCGTGTGAGACACCAAAGATACGTAGATATCGGACTTGCGGTGCACCTGTCGAAAAAAATTACATCGGTAATCATAGGTATCGATAAAAGCTGTTCAAAAAGACTCTAAATCGTTAACGAATGGTTTTCTCAATTTTTTTTTTCGCATCTTTACATAGGAAAAGTATAATTGGGCTAATATTACGTAAAACAGATGAGTCGCAAAAATGTAAAAACTATTAAACTTCATATTCCGACACACAAATTGTAAATTGTGTAAGCGAACTAAAATTATAGCAATCACAATTCTCCAACAAACGTCACCAAATTGTTTTGTTTTGAAGAATAACTGTATATTTCCAAGATATTATTATTGATTTTGTTAGAATAATTTCATTGGTCAGCCCTGAAGCTAACAACAATAACAATAAAATGTTGAATGCTCAGACTCACAAGTTCCGTGAAAATTTTGAGAAGTTTATCGAGTTTCATCGCAACAATCCAGTGAAAAAAATCTCTCATACGGAACGTCTGTAACATCAATCTCCTAGCAGTATCGGAAGAGGCTTACCTGCTTCTGAGGAATGATGATCTGCGTTGAGAGTGCGTCATTCGTTCCAGAGATCGGATGATTCAGGAGACAAATGCATCTGATTACTTGGCCGACTTTCTTGACTCGATCGGGCACGTAAGTCGGATCGCAGAAGACCTGCTTGCACGAAGCAACTTCTTCGCCCGAACGAACTCCCACAACCTTAGATAAATTTACATTTTTTCGTTTAGGCTTTGAAATAAATTTTCGAAAACAGGTAAATGCAAAATATGCCTCGGTGAATTTGTACCTTTCCGTCCTTCATGACGATCTCGTCGATCGGCTTGTCGAGCATATACGTGCCTCCGTATATGGCGCTCAGCCTCGCGAAACCCTGAGGAAGCTCTCCGAGACCGTACATGGGATACAAGTACGGCGATTTTCCGTAACGAGCTAAACTATCGCTGTACAGCTTGATACGCCGGACGGTTTTTATAGCGGCCTGTGAAATGTAGTCGTCGTTCCTGCGTGCAAGAAAAAAGCAGTTAGTACATAAATTACGGCGATTAAAGAAGTTTATTGACTCGATAACGATCGTTACACTGTGGAAAAATGTAATCCGATAAACTTTAGTTGGCAGATTTATTAAAGAATTCCGATAGTAATTCCTTAACAGTAAAAGTAGTACATTAGGTATATTAGAGGAGTCCCTAATTTACAAAACTACTTTGCAAATACTAATAAAAAGAAAAAGATGATAATCTGGCAATCGGTGGATTTCCATTAGAAACACGCATTCTACTTACATTTTAGTTTAAAAAAATGGATTTTTGGACTTTTAAAAATGATTAAATCAACGATTCTTTCCATGTTCAATGAATCGATTTTGAGCGTTTAAAAACCGTCTAAAACTGGCATGAAAAAATGCCAATCACCTGTGGAGAGCCAACGCGTGTCCAGTAAAATCCTGAGTATTCGGTTCGAGGCTAAACTTGGTGTAGAGCGCGCTCATGGTATTGTTGAAGGGATCAAAGCCATCCCAGGTCTTGGGATCGTCCTCCTGAACGTTCTGTACCCAAGTGAGGAAATTTCGGAAGCGTCTCTTCTCGAAGAGTCCCATAAGATCGCTGGAGAGTGCTTCCTGCTGGTCTATCGGCACCTTGGAAATTTTTCCCTGCTTGTAAACGTACGATCCCTCGATGGATTTGAACTCGAGGTAACGCGTGACTCCGGTGTGGATCAGCAGCTTAACCAGGAGTCCATTGGCCATGAGGAACTTCGGGATCAAGTCGACGTTCCAGTCCCTGCCACGACCGTACATTTTGTCCGGTGGTGGAAGCTTGAAATTCCTGCAGACAAAAATAGAATGAAATTACACAAACGAATGAGAAAATTGCAAGGGAATTCATGGAAAAAAAAATTCATTCGCTCCCTTATAACAGGACTACGCTTAATTAAAGCGAACGTCCCGTTATCTGCGCCGTTGTAATCGAAATCGTTTCAATCGTACCACGAATAACTCCCCCATCGTGGAAATGTATCCTTCGCTGTATAGATATATAAAAGCACCACTTTGCCTCTCGCTGAGTGGCGTAGTAGTTGGAACAGGGAGAAGGAGACTGCGAGCTTGATGGGTCAGGGAGAATAGGCGGAGCAGAGGAGGGTGTCAAGGTTTTCACCACGAGTTTCAAGTCAATAACGGAACTTCGATGACATAACACTCGAACACCCCTAAAGAATTCCACCCTCTTGCATCTCTATACTTCCTTTCGGTATCTGTGTTTATTCATAGGGTTGCACAGAGCTCCCATCGATTATTACTTACCATTCACCCGTGTGCATCCCAGATAAGGTTCTATTATTTATTTATAAGCTGCGAGAGAAAAAAATGGCAAATCATTCCGATTCTCTGCTAAATGACGGGGATTATAAAAACGCGGACTATAGCCATTCTCTACTGAATGGACGTTTAAAAAATTGGAAATTATAACTATTTTCTGGTAAATAGAAGCTTTTATGAAGTTACTAATTATCTCCATTTTTTTACCGAGATGGAAGGTTTTTTAAACTAGAAATTACACCCATTTTCTATTCAACAGACGCTTTATTAAAGTTCCAAATTATTTCCATTCCCTGCCAAATGAATTTCAAGAGACTGTTAAAAAGTTTACGCATTTTCTGTTGCAATCGTCTTTGTATGCCGTCAGTTACTCGTTGAAAGTAAACCGATAAAGCTCCAGAAGCCTCCGCGGTAATTTTATGTAAGTAGAATATATGCAAAAATATGTTAAATACATTCTCGCAAATACCCTGTATATTTCGTCCCTATAAATTCTCGGAAAGCCAACGACTGTACTTTTTGAAAATTCGCCCTACCTTTCCTATCATCGTTAACCCACTCTCTAATTTTGTTATATTTCTCTCCACCAACCATGTTACACAAAATCAACTACATACTAAAATTACTACATACAAAATTCAAAAATGAAAAATAAAAATCTCTGATTAAAAAAAGGGACACAACATTTTTTGTCATAAAATGTGTATGTTCTATTCTATAACTTTACTCATAATCATTAACATGGCACGTGTATTATCTGCAAATATTGTCTGCCCATAAATTCCCATGGTGAAGAACAACTTCCGTAGAAATTCTATCGAGGCCATAAGCTTTCCGCTCTGCGGGTGTGTCGCATGGTGGCGAGCAATCGAAGAGGTGGAATCGGAGGTCGTAGACTATAGGTGAGAGGTCAGTAGCCTGAGAATCTGCTGGAGAGAGCCTTAACTTCTGTTGGAACGATTGGACAAATGTGAAAGTATTCTATCACAATTCTTTGGTGCATTCGGGCGTGACGCCACTTTTTTTTATCGCGAAGAGCGGCTAACGCAATGTTTTATCAGAGCGGCGGTAAGTCTCTACGGTAAGTACCGTGTCTCATGCTCTGTAAAGTGCAATCGCAGTAGCTGCTCGTTATCATCAGAGTCACGTTACTACAGATTACAACGTGCATCCCCGAGGTCCAACGACAAATCATCTGGTCATAATTAAAGTTGTATCTCGTTGCAGAAGAGGAGCAGCACCGCGAACAAGAAACCGCTGTCAACAGCTGGCGGGTTCCCGAAGGTCCGCAATGCCGAGACCTCGAGTGTTTACCTCTCCCGCCGCTCGCGTGGATTCCTGTCGTAGGAAAAAAAGGCGTGCGCCCGCGCGCTCGTGCCACATTTCATTTCGGAATCGATATTCCCTCGCGGTACTAACAGCAGCCTTTTTTCCGACACTCGCACAACGTAACGCAAATTGCGTTTCGCAGTAATGGGAAAAAAATTGTGTACCTGTAAGCAGCAACGATTGATGTGTGGATTTCGCGAAAAATTATTGACACTATTTTCAAATTTTATTTAGTCAATGGGCAGAAAGTGACACATTTCGTTTCGAAATCGATGTTCTCTCGCGGTACTAACAGCAGCCGATTTTTTTCTGACGTTGGTACAACGTAACGCAATCTGCGTGTCGCAATAATGGGAAAAAAATTGTGTATCTAAAGATTGATGTGTGGATTCCGTGACAGAGAAACGGAAGGATTTTCTCTAACGTCGCCATTCTATTTTTTATCGTTTATCAGTCGATTATTGGAATAATGACTGATACAATTTTCGAATTTGATTTATCCAATGGACAGAAAGTAGTTAATTACAATCGGACTGCATTCGACTGCTTGAGTTAACTGCAGAAAAATTAGGGTTATTAATTAGTTAGTCGATCATCAACTGGTCGACTAATTACTGAGTTGAGCCATTTAATTGATTAATGTCTCCATCCAATTGTAGGTGCGTTCGGCCATGGAAATGATTAGTGTGATAAATCGATTGATATCCTTTTCAACATGCATTAAAAAAACTTACGTTTCCTCCTTTCTATTTGCAACTCGAGGTTATTCAATTTTTCGTATTTATTATTAATTGATCGACAACTTAGTCACCCAAATTAATTAGCCTCATTTATGTCGACCATTAGACAGGTTAGCCAATTCTTTATAACATAACTCAACATTCAGTTAGCTATATATATATATATATATATATTTTTAACATGCCGTAAAAAAACATGTTTAACTGTACCGCCTTCCTTCCATTCGCAACTTAAGATTATTCAATTTTTTGAGCTTATTATCAACCGATAAGGCGGATAGATGGCAGAGAAAGTGCGGAAAATTTTCTCTCTAAACATCAAGCTGCGTGGGATCGATGCCCCTACGCAACAGTGTAGAAGCGCTCTCTACCTTCGGTCACTCGCTCTCGTCCACACGAGCCCATTGTACGCGTTTCAAGACACTTATGCGGGTTGATGCGCCACGCCGTCTAGTCTTTCGACGTCGGTCACACCGTGGCGCAAGTCGAGAATGACAAAAAGCCGGAAAGCCGAGCCCGGACATGCCCAAGATACTCGAGAAACGAATAGAGCTCGGCTTTCCACTTTCAACAAACTACAAAGGGCTTCGTAATGTTACTCTCGCTCACATCGCCGAATCATTATGACTTTGCGCATCTCTGAGCAAAATCTACACTACTTCTCCCGGGTTCCAACATCGCCATACGATATATATATATATATAAATATATAACACTAGAATTAATATACACAACGTACAAGAAAACAACAACCCTAAAGGTCACATGCGAGCTCCAAGCCAACGATTATATATATATATATATATATGTATCATACACGTGGCACCTGCCGAAAATGGTTGCAGACCTACTAACCCACTGACCTTGCGAACAATTACCAATCGATATGGAGAAACGATATTATACATTGATATGCGGACGCAGGGCATTATTATCATTATTATCGTTATTGTCGTTATCGTCCAGTCAACTTCCGGGACAGATGCCGAATGGAGAAACGTACGGCGTATACGGGCGCCCCAATTTCGTACGACTTACAGGCGATTGTTCGACTGTTATGTTTTTTTTAGTAATACCCGGTGAAAGTTTCGATGCGCATTATTAGCTACAATAATTCTCTTGTAAATTCCGCGGATTTTATTGCTCGCACTCAGTGGCTATAAAAATATTTGCAGTCGCTTTGATCGCGCCGAATCAAATTTTGGCGGATCAAAGCTTGCGGCTATGGCGCCGGCACAATTCGATCAGCCGCGAACCCCGAGGGCGGGTCCAATAGGCCTCGCATATGGAATATTTTACCGAGAGATTGCACGGTTTCTGCGTCTGCCTGCATATCGGATTTCATCGTGCATCGGCAATACAACCAACGCTGGAAATCGCACGATGATACCAATCGCTATCCTCGTAAACAATAAAAAAAAAAGAAATAAAGTACGAGAATCGCTCTCGTCACGCCACAATCTGGCGCGCGAACTGGTGACTCGATCTCTTCAGCACTTAACAACCGGACGACTCACCGCGAATTATATTGCGGAATTTCGATTCCAGCAGCGCACACGAGGCATATTTTTTTAGAGTGCAAAGAGAGAGAGAGAGAGAAATAGCGATGATTATTACGTTTCAGGATAAGGCCCCCAAGCGATGAAACTAATTATAATGTGTGATTACGATTTGATAATGAGAATATCAATTTATGACTGAATTAATGCAGAAATGTGTTTCACTTAGAGAAGGTAGAAAAATTGAAGAGGGGGGTACTTATCATGGACAAATGAATTTTGACTGCAATTTACGTACTTAGAGCCTCAATATGTTAATTTTGAAAAGTGGATCATATGAAAAATACAGAATAAGTTGAATATAAATTTATTAACAAAATATAATACTAAAATGAGTTTCACTTTGAAGGAAGAAAAAAGAAACACTACGAAGATAGTATACGATTCATACAAGATTTTCTACTCGTAAATTTAATAATTTGAAATACTGAATAATATGAGAACGAAAATGTAAACGAGAAACATTTAATATTCAGGCATTCAAGTAACCGAATGCAAAAACCTTTAACTTTCTTCGTAAATTAGAAAAACTCAAAAACAAAACAATAGTAAAAAGAAACAAATAGGTAACTATAGTGTTAAGCAAACAAATAACTGTATTAAAGCGACCGAGGGAGAGAGAACCCCTCTCTCTCCCTCTCTCTCTCTCTCTCTCCAGAGTGAACGTGAGCCGCGCGGGAGTTCCGCAAAGCCGTGAGCGGAAAGCTACTCTCTCTCCTCGTCAGTTCTCTCGTCGCGCTCGAATTGTTCTCCTCCGAAAAGCAGGGCGAAACAAAAAACAAAAAAAAAACAAAAAAACTGCAAAAAACTGTTGAAAAAAGGGAAAATCAATAAAAGAGCACGGGAGGGAAAGGAGATCGTGGCCAAGGGGGAAGGGAAACCATGGGGCGCTCTCTAATCGCTATCGCCCGATATCCTCTCTCTGTTGCTAACTCTCCCACCAATGACGACTTCGATCTGTCGTCGAGTTTTCCACAAGTCCCACGAGAATTCGCTGCTGCACGCGTCGGGGGTTAAACGAATGAAAAATGCGTCCCACCGAGCGCAGATTATTCCATTATCGTGTTTTTTCTTTTTTTTTTCCATCTGGGCTAAAAAACATAAAAGCGCATGTTTTTTTTTTGTGCAGGCTTACCCGAAAAATTCCTCGAGCGGAGTTATGGACGCGGACTCTCCGCCGTAGTACTTGTTGCGATCTACGTGTAACACCTTCTTCCCGCTGACCGAGAGCATGCCCGATAGGATGCACTCCTTGAGCCCAGTGCCCAACACTATCGCGTCGTATTCCTCATCCATCCTGCCGTACTACTTTTCAGTCCCCAGCAACTTGCGACGACGTTTAACAACCGACTGCCCGTGAATTTCGGAGGCGAAACGCGGACTCGTGTTCTCGCACTCGTGCTAATCACTCCGATGTTTCACGGTTATAAGCAACTTTACTGATTCCGTGGACGTTGGTAATAAAGGTAAGAGTCGCGTCCGGTTTTACTGGCACTCGCGCGGCTGCCAACTCGCACGACTATTATGCCGGAACGGAACGGAAGGCCCCGCCGCTTCTGCTACGTCAATTCCACCTCCCCCTCCGGCCCCCGCCCCGCCCCCTCGCCGCCAATGCCATTCGATCGCCAACCAAATGCTTCCGTTCTGCGCAAACTGCTTCTCCGCTTATCGCGAGATGCTCTTACGCTTCTCTTCCATGGCGACCATTTGTTTCACGTGTTTTACGTGATTAAAGTGATTTTTCTAGAGATTTCGATGAACAGTTGCATTTTTTAGGCCGGAGGTGAGAATTGATTAGGCTCATCCGGTTTATTCGCTTTATTGGCGAATAAGGAGACGCGGAATTTTCATGAAAACGGGATGAGTTTTGGAGGTCGCTGCTGATTGGCTGGTGGGATTTTGTGCTCCAAGGGAAATTTGGAATGTGTGGAATGGATAACGTTTTTGGGTTTGTGGTTGTATATTTTGTTCGCTTGGTTTCCAAGGAATTAGGTTTTAATATGGTTGGGGTTGTGGAGGCTTTTTATGGGGAAATGGGATTTAAGATGGGGCGATTTTGTGGCTGTAGGTAAGGCCGAGTTCTTGGTTATCGGTTAAGGGTTAAATAGTTGCGGTGGAAGCGAATTTTGAAGTGATATGGGCGGTACTGACTGAGTTATCGTAAGAGAGAGTGAGACGGCACCTTTGGCAGTTGCTATTAGGCGAGAGAGAAGGATAAAAACGTGTGGAATATCGTGTAGAATATTATGTGCTGCTGCTCGGTCGGTAATAACAAATGTAGAGCGTTGTTTTATAATGATTAGTGGCAGAACACGTCGTAAAAAGTAGGTCGGAATTTCTGGATTTCTGAGAATAGAAATTTTCTGTGTGCGGCACTTTTTGAAATTCATTTCGGTTTAAATTAAATTTCTTTTTGGCAATTTTAGACCACAGGTACAGAAAAATAGATTGTAATTGTGTATTTTTATTTTGCGGAATGTTGTTATTTTATTTTTACGAAAAACGTGATACTTTGCCACTATATTTTCTGTTATTTGTTTGACGTAATAATGTTCAATTTCGTTGTTACTTCTGATTTCATGATGTAAATATAAAAATGATGAAATATGCAAAAAAAAAATGAATGTGGATCGATATGGTGGTTTTTTCTTTTTTTTTTCGAAAACTTTAACTCAATTATTTTTAACGATGCGTTCAAAACGTGGAAGTCACTTGACCGGCGGGTCTCAAGTGCGGCGCCGAGTATAATGAAACGCACGGGCAAAACGAGTAGGTCATTAGTTTGAGTAACGTGGTAGTTCCATAGGATGTGCACGGCAAGCCGAAGTTGAATGTCGTCGCTAAAACCAGCAAATCTTACAATACGCCTTAACAACCCACAGCAAAAACAGAACAGGAATTTCCGAACTTTCATAACAAATTTCCAGTACACAAATGTCCCCAGAAAATCTATCTCAATTGAAACAAAAAGGTACAAAAAATTAGGTCACTTTTCAAATTCCCTATTAAATCGAAACCAAAATATTATTCAATCTACGATTTAAAAAAAAACAATCTTCACTAAATTACCCAATTACCCTGCAACCATTAATAAAACCACAAAAAACAGAATTCACCTCAATTTATATAAATATTCAAAACCACCATAAAGTCCGTCACATTTTGTCGAAAAAAAAAAAAAAAAATTGAACTGCATTTAAACCGTGTAAGTCGTTGGGGCTGTGCTTCATTCAATCTACGATTAAAAAAAAACAATCTTCACTAAATTACCCAATTACCCTTCAACCATAAATAAAACCGCAAAAACAGAATTCACCTCAATGTATATAAATATTCAAAACCACCATAAAGTCCGTCCCATTTTTTCGAAAAAAAAAACAACTGCATTTAAACCGTGTAAGTCGGTGGGGCTGTGCTTGATTACAGGTAGTGTAATTTATATCTGAAATGCACAGGTAAGCTCATGACAATAGATGAGTACCTGGACGTGGAGCGAGTGGTGAATTTGACTAGCGTTGGAGCGAGCACGGTGTGCGCGCGCAGGTGAAGAAGTGGCCAGCTGTGCGAGGAAGCGAAGCGGGTGGGAAACGTCAGTAGCTCCGTGATTCGACGGCGAGTGATGTCGGTGCGTGTACTCGATGCGGACGTGGGTGGTTAGTGTCGTGCCGATCGGTGTCACGGTTAGAGCTTAGGTTGCGAGCTATATGAAGCGGCGGTATCACGTAGCAACGTAACTATACCGCGACGCGTTTGTAAACCAAAAACAATTTTACGGGTTTCTCGAATTAATCGTAACGTCAGTCGGCGCGAAGAAGTCTTCGCGATTTATACAGGACGAGAGCACATAGTGCGGAAGTGCGCGCACGGTAAATCATTGAACTGTATACACCTCTAGTCGACTCGGCATCCGTCGAGTTATCGTCGAGAGAGAAACTAGGCCGACTTTGAGGAAGTTAACTCGAGTTGCTGCGACTGTGTATAAACATATTTACCCCTTATCGCTAATTCACCTTTCGCCCAAAACGAAATTTCGGAGAGAAATAACGGGAGCATTATCGTTATACTTTTTCAAAGGATTCTCGGGTTATTAATTGAGTTAATCGAATGTGCGACGAAATTCGTGTTTGCTAACGAAGCAGGATATTCTCGACAAGTGGAGACAAGATGTGATCGCCGAGCGAAGGACTTGAGAGAGAAGAGAGGAGAGCGTTGGGCGCGAGAGGACAGTGACACTGTTGGACCGCACGAGGGTTAACCAGGGCCACGTGGACGCGTCGAAAGCCCGGAAAAATGTGAGTTTCCAATCACCACATGGTTATCGCTATTTCGGTTTACCTGCGATTAATCGCTTTCGGGCGGTTTAATTTGGGCGCGTTTGTGCGCTTCGCACAGCTGGCTATTTATTCGATCAGATATCGAGGGTCAATATTTATTGTAACGGGGAATATGGTTGTGAAAGGCAGGACTGCGTTTCGCGCGTTTGAAAATACGTGGATTGTCTATGAATGGAATGCTATGGGGCATTTCGCTTTTTTTTTCGGAAGGGGAAAAAAGAGAAGGTTTTGAAGGAGGGATTTTGAAAAATCGGGTTATTGATTATGGGAAATGCGAGGAATTGAAAGTTTGCAGGAAAAATGAGGGGTTTGCCTTTTTTTTGGTACGTTTTACTTGATCGCAGGTATTTTGGGAAGGGACTGTGTGCTTAAGTTTCGATTGCGGAAATGTGCAGTCTTTTTTTGGGGACTATAAAAAGAAAAATGATTCACATTTGTTAATCGCTTCGTTTAATCGAGTCGAATCGATTCAGACCAGTCCCAAGTTCAATGTTTAATCGAAAAACACCGAACGCTCTCTTCGTGGTTGCAATTTTTGCGTGTTGTCCGATTAATGAAAAATGGAATTGTCGCAAAAACGTGGAACGCTTTGTTTGAATTTTTGTAATGAACATATAATTCCTTGTGGAAGCTTGTATACTCGGATATTTGAATACCTAGAATAGTAGTCACGTATTAAGGCAATATATATGGGGAATTCCATATCACGCAAGATATCACATTTTTGATGACAAAAATATGTAGTTTTCATGGCTTTGAAAAAAATTCATTCGTGTATGATTAATTACGCAAAAATGATATTCTCGCCATTATGTAGAATTCGTCACAAACTTAAAATTTAATAATAATTAACAAAAACTTATTAATACATAATTAATAACGCTCTTCATAAATCCGATTTATGAGAAATGCACCTGACGACTAAATATGGAATACCTCAGGAACGTTTCTGAAAATTTCCACTAAAAAAAATAAACCTCTTTGTGGAAGTTGCGAGACACCGCCTCGGAAATTTGAATACTTAGAAAAGTAGTAACGTATGAAAGGAATACATATGTGGCTGCCACGGTCTATTTAAAGTTTCCCAAGATCGCTTGTGCGAGCGAGGTAAATTACGTCACGCGCACGCACCCGATGCGTTACGTGGGGCCGGGCGGCGGGAGATAAACTTCGAGAAAGCGATTAAATGCCGTAAACGATTTTGAAATACTTCGCTGCAGTTTGTAGGAAGCGCAGTGCTATTTCTTTCCTTCCTCCATTCTGCTTCTTTTTGTCGCGCGACGACCGCGCCGGGATTTTCAATTCTTTTTGTGTATACGTGCCACTGGAGGATTCCTCGAGGTGAAAAAAAAAATCGGTCCGTTAATCCGCCGGTGTTGCGGACAACGGTGAACCGCTCGGTCTGTTAGGCGCTTCGAAGACGAGCAATTATTGTCGCGGAGTCTCCGAGTCACTTCGGATTATTGCTAACTTACGCCCGTAAATTAACTGTTAAGTTGTCTTTAAAAATATGGGTTTATTATATTATTTGTCAGGGTATTAAAAAATGAACGGGGTTTTTCTAATTCGGTTTATCGTCAAATTACGCTTGGAAATTAATTGTAGGGATATTTTAAAAAATATATGGGATTTTTGCAATTCGGTTTATCGTAAAATTACGCTTGAAAATTAATTATCACGATATCTATACTTTTTTTATCGTTGTAATTTTTGAACAACAGAATGTAGAAGTTTATGTTTTACGGGATTTAAAATTTTTTTGTGAATGCGAATAGAATGAGAAATTTTATAAATTTAAATCGAGTCCAACTTTTTCTTGCATTATTGCTAAAAGTGTGTAAGGACATTTTCCATCCTGATTGCATTGTTTTTCATAAAAATCTTATGTTTTCTTTGATCACTGGTAATTATTACCTCCATACTTGCGGTAATGTCAATATAATAACTTTTTTCAAGCCAAGTGATTCTGCCGTCGGCAGTGCAAAAAATAAATCGATAAATAAATGCCTTGAGTGTTTGTCGCTTAATTTACTCTCACACATTCAATTCATATCGGCAAGATCATGTGCTAAATTTTTCAGATTGCGGAGAGTTATCCGCGAAAACAAGTCGATAAAGAAAAAAGAAATTACGTGTATTTGCAAAGTCGTAAAATAATTTTTCGAGCATCTGTTGCCGGGGACGCGAATCAGAGGAATGCTGCGAATGAAGCACTGCGGTTACGTGCTCTGGTGTGGCAGTATTGGCTCGTTCGCGTCGATGATGTCTGCGGATAGCCAATTGAAACTAACGATAGGTCAATTAAAATATCATCGGTTACCAAAGCCTGAGCGCGACTAATGCATGCGTTTGCTCGTAAGATAGATTGATATAACGGCACGGACGACTTATATGGTTATAGTGTATACGGGGCATTCCATGCCAACTCGGTCTGGGTCTGACCCTCGATCTCTTGGATTTCATCCCAGATTTTGTTCACTACTGTTCTCTCTCTAAATAGCATCCACAATTTTTACTTAATTCCTTGCTTAACCAATTTTATGATTATTCATAAGGAAAATATTGAGGGTCACTTTTTTTAATCTGAAAAAAATCTCATAAATTCTGTATCAGATATCAATATTTTTAAGCTTAAGTTTAAAGTGGGATCTTGGACCTCGCTTCTATTTTTTTGTAAGCATTTTTTCATGGCGGATGATCGTTTGTCCGGGATTTAAAAAAAAAAATTTAATGGAAGACCAATCACGCCCATGATTGAAAAATGGCTCAAAATTCGTTATTTCGAATCCACGATTATTGTGATTTTTTTCAGATTTTTGAATTATGGACTTCAATATGTTTGTCATAAACAATCATAAGTATGTGAATTGTTTAAAAAACATCTAATGAAAATTGTGGTTGTTGTTTGGAGATAGGACAGTAACATAAAAAATCGGGGGTGAAAGCCGAGAGCTTCAGGGTCAGACCCACGTCGAGTTCGTATGGAATGCCCCGTATATATATAAAGAAATATAGTAATACAGATATCCGCGTGGACGAATGCACACGTGGAACTCGGCGCTCAATGCCACAAACTCGTCGATGTTTCTCTGACGACAAGTTAACGTTGCGGGCTTGAAAAGCTCTCGCGCGTATTTTCCCGCTCTATCGACACGTTCTTCGTGAGAACGAACCTATTATTCGTATTTGTACGGGCTTCTCGTCAACGTGACTCCGGAATAATAAAAACTCCTCGGCGGACAATTGTACAAACTCGCTTGTGTCCTTCTGACATTTTTTTCCCGTCTGTATGCATACGTGCACCCGGCACAATAATCTGCGAAACAACAATGTCGGCAATTCCAACCTAAGTATGAAACATATTTAATTTTCGGAATATAAAATATCGAATTCAGGAGGCACAAATTTCTGAATTTAAATTCAAGAATTCAAGCAATGCATTTTTTAAAAATTTCGATGATGAATTGAAAAAAAAATTAATTATTTGAAGATAAATAAAATAAACAGAACACATTCATCGATTAAAATTTTTATACACTGATATTAAAGTAAAATAAAAATATTAAGAAAATACAGAAGTAAACAAAATTTAAATCAAATACTAAATCGCAATTTCGCTGCTTTTATCCACAAACGCCAGCAAAGTCTTTTTGGTATGCGCCTAAAATGTTGATCGATTTTTTAATTCTATGCTCTACGAAATGGTTTTTCAATTTTTATGTGAAACGAGAGAAATCGAGGAAAAAATCACTGTAAATTTTAATTTGTGTGATAATTCAAGGGTAAAACTTCTTTTTCTTTTTTAGAAAAACAATACAAAAATAATAATTTAGCTTCGACTTCGCTCTCATATTTAACTAGAGTTAAGTGCAGTAGTCGTGTGAATGAGCGAAACTGTTTCAGGGTGAACTAAAATCAACTCGTACGTTTTATAGCAAATTTACTGTTGTCTGATAGAAAGGAAAACTTTGGTTAGAACACGAAACAGATGCCGAGGTGTATCAAGTTGCTTTTGCCGAACGGCGCGCTGTTTACGTCGATTCGATTTTCCTGAATGCGCACCCTAAGTCAAGCAGATCCGAGTCTAAATGTTTTACGTCTATTATTAGTGAGGTAGAAGGGAAAGTGTGAGAGCTCGTCCGCTGCAAAGGTCGTCGCTGGGTAAACCGAGTGGACCGGAGGGTCGATTCAGTGTAGAGATGCCGGACCGTCGGAAAGTGTCGATATTTCGTATTGCATGCCGTCGTCTACCGATTCCACAATATGCAGAGAAAAAAAGGCATCGAAGCAATAAAAACGATTTTCATCATATTAACTCGTTGACACTTCATCAACATGTTAATTTATACAGAAAGTGCAGATAGAAGTGACATTATTTTTCCAAGGACCTTGTAACTTACATCCTGATAAAAATACAGTCTCAGATCATACATATGTAGTTTTTTTTTTCAAACGTATCGATCGATATAAACGATCATATTTTGGTTGATTAACAAAAGCTTAGATGATAATACTTTTTTATTATTATAATATATTATCATATATTATTATATTTTTATTATCATAATATATTATCATATATTATTATATTTTTATTATTATAATATATAGACACTTACTTTTTTTAAATCCGGTTCTCTGGAGCAAAAGGACTTTGAGTTAGAAGCTTAACCCAATTCTTAAGCTTAAGCATATTCTCTCGAAATTCGAGCTTTATCATTCGAGTATTTTGGGAAAAAAGAGGTTTGAAAATTTTGAAGTGAAGCGTCAGAAGTAAAGAACTTCCGGTAAAAAGTATCGATAAGGAATATCGATTCTTTTACTAACGGAAGTTATCGGTACCTCAAAAGGATCGGTTCAATGGAAGGTATTCCTAATTCAGTGCCACTCGCTCGGCTTATTATCTATATCGATCGTCGCCAACGACGCAACGAGGCAAATTTGTCTTCCACATTTTTATTCGCTCATTTGCTTTGTCTCGAAATCTCGGCTGTACGTAGTCCCTTGTCCACACGCGAGACTCTCTAACGACGCATGTATAATCTATATGATATAATGGTGGTAGAGCTTCACGTACGTGAGCTTTGAACCACCGCACAAAACTTGCCGAGTTCGACCTCTGACGACCCTTTTCTGTGCTCGACCCGAGCCGTCGCTACGGGTACGCGAATCGGGTCACTTTTTATTTCCAACCGCAGTCCACCCGCACTGATGAATTCGTCGAGTCGATATTCGAGGATCAACTGCACTCCTCATATCCTGGAAGATTTTTTTTAAATCTATTTTCCGCTCTATTGACATTTTTTTACGTATTGAACATTGAATAAAAAGTAACAAGAATTTTGTTATTATTATGTTCACATATCAAATTTTTATTCATCACTTTTTGGTTATTTCGCTTTTTTTTAATCAACAGCACTTGGATTCCAATTTGCTAGTAAGAAGATTTTTATTAAATATTTTCAGTAGGAAATCGTTGTTGAATCTATGTTTTGACAATTTTTTTTGTTAGTGATTCTACACTGAGAACACGGTATTGTTGTGTCAGCCAGATATCCAGCTGCTGGAACTGTAATTCGGATTGCTGGCACAGCCGTGCTGTTTTTCAGCTATCACAGCGGAACACCAGCGCTGGACGTAGTTCCCTTGTGTGAGCAATACAGTATAGTTGTGGAAGCTATACGGATTTCTGTGGTACCTTTTTGGTTTTCATTCTCCTGAATAAACGGCTTTGAGTATCGAAAAACCCAAATACTAACCCAATACTGCAATACTTCTGCACATTCTGTCAAAATTTGAGCTCTTTCTGCCTAGTATTTTGGGAGAAAATCGGTTGCAAATTTTTGAGGTGGTGGAAAGATGGCGGAAGTACCATTGCCGTATTGCTGCTACAACTGCACCCATAGTTCCCATAACTGAATTGCATACAGCTATCAGTTAGTTAGTTGTGATAACTATACCGTTTTCTCAGTGTATGGGATATAAAATAGTTATGGTAATCAAAATACAATGGTACACAATTTTGTAAGAGAGAACAAACATCATTTTACTGTATATAAGACATTTTATGAGATATCCTTTAATATTCCATATAAATTAATTACTGGATATTAAAAAGTTGATGAATGTAAAAAATCGTTCAATATTCCAATGTTTACTTCTACACAGTGTAAAATCAATTCCATCTTAATTAATTAAGCCTGTTGATAAATATCGTATATCAAAGAATAAAAAAAAACCAAATAAATATCGCACGGTGGAATATTTTTCGCAGATTGTTTTTCGTGAGATTTGATCGCGCCGATTACGACCAGAAGGCAAGTGACATTTAGATAACCTTATCCCATGCTCGCGTCCAATTCTAGAATTCAATTCGCACTGAATTTACCCCATTTCATTGTATACCCAAACACATCAAGCTATGTCATCGCTGAGGTTAAAGTGACGAACTTCAACAATTTTTATATTACGCCCTGACATTTGCGAGGTTCTCAACGTCGCGAACGACGTGTCAAGTGCAGACGGGTGGAAAGTGATCTTCAAGGTCACGTTCATTATTAAGGAGGTACGTCTGGCTACGTAACTTTGGATAGTTTACGCAAAAACTTTTACATCGACGATTGTTGCAACGCACTTTAAAGTGCTAATAATATTCCCTTTGTTCTAAAATTCGCATCGCTATTTGACCTTGGAATTATAATAAAAGTTATCACTCGTTGTTCACTACAATTGATTTTTTCAAATTCTCTTAATTTCGTCGATTTTCGGTAGGATTTTTTTTTCTTTTATTGAATTTGCGTTACAATCGTATTTATCTTTTTTATGAACGATTTATTTTTGTTGTGCTATAGATTGTGATTTTTAAATTTTCCTTTTTAATAAATCCGTTAGATTTATGCTAATACCGTGTCGAGAAAAGTCACCGGAAAAGAAAGCAATTTAATATCTTGAGTGTGGAAGCGTGTTTATGTTTCATTGTTGATTCTGGTTAGAAGGTCTCCCGAGGCTTGTAAGAGCCACATCCCCAGCTCGGCGGGTCACACGTTGGAAGATTATTACGTAAAATTGTCTGTATACCTATAGCGAATGTCCACCCACTACTGGAAAATCCAGAAGAGAGGAGAGAAGAAAAAAGTGAATGTCTCGGGCGGTCGTAATTGCCAGTCCGTGACGCTACGCTTGTTCGCACACGTGGATTTAATTATATTCAAACTGATTTACCGCCATACGTTGGTGTGCATGTAAACGAGTGCATTTATTATTTATTTTTTTGCAATAAAGTAGGAACAACGCGAAGAATGAACTTGCGGATTTTTCAGTAGTTTGTGAATATTGTAACATAAATTTTGTCCAAAATATTTCCTTCTACAAAAAAAAAACAATATAGTTCAAATATAATTTCGTTAGAATATTCTCTTCCAAATGTCTATAATTTTTATTTATCGAAAAAAACGTATTTATAAATGTAAAATATTTTTGGCGGATGCTTTTTTTTGCATAGTGAATCTTTTTCATGATATAATAAATCACAAACTTATGAATATTTAAAAAAAATAGTCAACCGCTTTTAAAAAAATCAAAAATTATTCTCAAAAATGTACAAAATATTCAATCATCGTTCTTAACAGCACTCAACTCAGACAATTGGTCCTGACTCATGGCCTTCTCTCTTTTTTTTTTTTTTTACTAATTTACATGTGAAAAAACTTAACTTTTAAATTTTCGCAGTGATTTACAGATTTTGTGAAATCTGTAATTTAAAAAAAATAAAAAAATTGCGCTAAAAAAAACAAAACGGGAGAAATTGCAGCCACAATAAAGATTTTAAAAAATCCTTCACACGTGTACCTGGAAAGCTTACCTTTAATCATAGCTGCAGCGAGCATATAAATTGCCCTCGATTGCGAAAGAATGATGAAGACCTTTCTCGTCGATAACTTTGGGCTTGGCGAATCTATTTCCGAAGAGTATTACGTCACCTTCGCTGACACACTATATATAATACTATCGTAATTCCGAAGAAGAAGCGTTACGTGTGCTCTTACAATTGTGTACTTCCGGAATAATATGCGATACGCTGACTTATTGTCCACAATCGTTTTATTCATATTTCCACTTAAATATATATACATAACATATTGAATTGGCTCGTGAGAATGCGAATTGAGGAAAATACGTTGGCATTATCGCGACATTGACGATCGGTCGAGCCTCAAATCGATATCGACAAATAGTGCGATCAATGACCGTGAGTTTAGGTTTTTGTCGCTGAAGGACTCGTCGGGAACAATGTACGATAAGACGTAAATTCTATTTGCCGTTGCTATTCACGGTCGCGGACAATTAGTGCCGAGCTACGATGTGGCAAGCTTGGCCTCGTCGCATGCTCGCTATCTCCTCAATTCCATTGGCGATTGATAAACGATTTTCGGGATCGATCGTTCAGTTCCCTTTGTACCTTTGACTCGTCGACGTCCGCCATACGACCGGTAATCCGATTATTTGAACGGTGACAAGCGTGACAATAGCCCTTCCGCCTTCATTCAGAAAAGTTTTAAAAATATTTATATATAAATATGTGAGTGGCCGTGCTACCGGAAATTCTGATAACACATTTAAAAATATCCCAAGTGCTTGAATTATTATTCTGGTAATTATTGCGAGGGAATATTATGAGACGAAAACCAAAATGTGTTGTGTTATGGAAAATGAAGAGCATAAATCTTGTCTAAGAAAATAATTTGCTGTGAAAAATATTATTATTGTGTTTAAATTGTTATTTTTGTAATTATTGAACAATGGAAATTATGACACGAGAATCTAAAATATTTATTTAACGTTATAAAAATGAAACGAGCAAGGGAAAGTATTACAATTGTGTTTGAATTAGTATTTTGGTTTTTTGGTGACCATTCGAAATTAAAAAAATTTATATAGACGAATAATGTTTGTCTTGTGTCATTAATTTTAAGTAATGTGCAATTGAGAATATTCCGAGTATTGCAATGATATTGGGAATAAAATTACAAGACGTAAGCAAACAGAAACGAAGTATGTTTGCCTTGGGATAATTCGGTTAATATTCACCCTTCTCCTCATCGGTAGTCTTCAATTACGTGAAGGTGAAGAGGTGATAAACGATAACACTAAAAATACTTGAGCTCGAAAAAATGATGAGTAACATTTCACTTCGTGTCGACACATTTTATGTTATCTAAAACATTGGTGGCTAGATTAATTGCAAAATAAAAAAATAAAACACAAATTTTGCGATGTTTTTTATTATAAACAACTTTAAATAAATATGTGAGATGTTGCGAAAAAAAAGTTGTAATTTTTATTTTATATCGTTAAAAATTCTTATCAGCCCAGGAGAAAGCATCGGAAGTACAAAAAATAACATTAAATTTGGCACTATCGTTGCCAGAGACAAAGTAAGTTGCGGTGGTCTTACTTTGATCCTGAAATCATTGGAGCGTAGCCAAAGTACAAGTTCGTCAACGACGTAAAACAGATGGGCGGTCGTGGAGGGTGTTGGGTGGGGGTGGGGTCGTTTTGACGTCTGCGATGAAGAAAATCGATTTCGATGTAACGATAGACAAACACGTGGCTACGTAAAACGTTGCTGAGAAGACTTCCGGCGAAGCTGCGGCTTCGAGGATTCGGTCCAAGAGTGATTCACTGCAGTCCAACGTTTAGATAGCGCAAGATTGTGGCTATCGACGAAGATAGATTGCCCAGCGGCTGTCCGTGCTTCGAGAGAATCGTCGAAGTGCGCCTGCCGCTTAGCAAATTTCCGGCTGTGCATACACTTCCGGCCAAGTCCATTTGGCTTCGTGAGTAACGGCTTAAATCCAGGGCAAAATTTATTAAAGCCTGTATACGATATCGTGTGGCAGAGAACACAAAAAAAAGGGTGCAACGACTTTGCACATTGTTCCCTTTTTAAAACCCTTTTTACAAATTGACACTGTAAAAAGAAATTTCATTTAATGTAGGACTGGAAATTTTTATTTATAAACTGGTATACTAAATAATATATAAAGCATTTAGTATTAACTGATTTTAGCCCTGATTTTTTTGTATTATTTTTCTATCTTTAAACAGCAAACAGAATTTTTCTTACATTTTTTTAAACAATTTATATACCTGATGATTATTTGCAACGAAACATATCAGAGGCCACAATTTTTTTATCTGCAAGAATTCACAAAAATCGTGTATTCAAAATAAAGAATTTCGAAACATTTTCAGACTTGCTGACTTGCGAAAAAAATGCAATCAAAGAATGTAAGTGGATAAGCGTATGTCGTAGTTTTACTGAAAATGTGCATTAATTCAATATTAAAATTGTATATTCAATTTATCGGTTTATGAACAGAAGCTTCCAATCTTTTTTTATCAATGGATAAAATTTTACATCTACGAGGAAATATGTTCAACGAATTTTTCAAGTTTTATACATTTTATTCAATTGTCAATCATTAATGTGTGAAATAAAAAAAAAGTCATTCGAAAATCGATCTTCCGATAATCATTCAGCAGAGCTATCGGTAAAAACTTGTCATACAGTTTAACTAAGATATTTGCAATGCAAAAAGTCCAGGAAGTAGTTGCAAAGCACGAACACTGAACCGCAAGAATAAAGAAAGAAAGAAAAAAAAACAGGGCGATAAAGAAACGAAGCATGTTGTGCCGATAAGAAGAGGATAATTTTATTTACCGTCTGGAATATTGGTCAAGCTTGATCAATCAACGGATCGATTTAGAACGGCCGCGAGTTGCAGTCTCTGACATATCGATAACAACAATAATTTGCTTCCTCATATAAAATCTTTGTTGTCAAAAAAAGAAAAAAAAAATGCCTCGAGGTTTTCAACTCCGAAATTTCAATCACCTATAATTTAATAACTGTCCAATCGATTAAACAGGAATTTGAGACCCAAATGAACCAATAAATTATCGTCATCGACATATTAATTTTTCCTCATTATTTTTCAACGACAAAAGTTTTTTCTACAAATTTAACCCTCCCTCGGTGAATTAATTTACGCAAAGAATTTATTCAAGAGCTGATTTCAGAGCTCGAATAAAAATGACAATGTGAAGAATTAGCTGAGCGTCAGTACGTCATTTAGTGTATCTGTTGTCAGATCGTAAATAAAAACAGTCGGGGAGTCGCGAGCTTGAAATTGAGGGTAATAAATTTTGGCAAGTCTCGAGAATCCGTTGTACGCCAACGCGGTTCTTTTTTTTTTAACCGACAGATTGAATTGGGTTTTTAGCCAATTCGTTTCGTTTGACATTGATCCTTGGGTGGATTTACGAGGGTGCAAAGGGAGTGAGAAGAAAATTCACAAAAATTGGCTCTCTTGTTCTTGGCGCTTCGTATACTTGCGCCCTCGCGCGGCCGATTCGTTATTACGCCAGAAAATTCATAACAGTGCAATCCGCAGACTCGCGATGACTTCATTTCACTTATTTGTTAGTAAATTTCCGCGCGCTGCACAAATACTAACTATCGGCTTAAGACGGAGCTCATGACTCGCTTGAACTTAACGACACAACTTAGTGCACCGAGTTGCAGTATAATATTTCATCGTCGAGCAATCTGCTTGATACTGGAACGTGCCGACGCGGCGAATTGGCTGTATTTCCATGCGGCGAACACTCTAACGTCATAGGCACAGTCGCATTATTGCCATTTTTTTTTTTCGACGGAAAAAATGAATTATTATTCATCATTATTGTTATAGATGTATGAATTAATAATTTTAATTAATAATGAATGATAATAATGTAGGAGTTACCATAAAGAAATTATTAGGCCAATTAATGATCATAATATTATTTATTATTCGAGCAAATTTTCTATAACATTTTTAGAATAATTCATAATGCTTTTTATTAAATAATGTCTTTCGTGTTTTTTTTTAAATACTTGTAAATTAGTGAACGAGCTTGGAGTTAATGGAATTTAGATGAACTGTCAATTTGTTTTACACTGCGACATAACACGCGAGGATGCATATCAGTGTTGTGATAATTTAAAAAGGTAACTGCTGTTGGAGATTAATTCATAGGTGCGCGAAGCCTAGCAAAATGCAAAACGCATGGCGGAAGCACTTTTCGTGTCGACGCTTCCGAAGAGCCGGCAGCTCGTTAGTGTTCGATCGCTAAGTTCGCTTGGCATTTCATGATACTCGCGTAACGTGACTCAACACCGTTTATGTTTATGGATCGTTCTTTTATCTTTTAATTTTTAATATCACCACTACGTATCCGCATTATGAAGACATATATTAACACATTACATTTTCATAGTTCAATTATTCCTGCAAGTATTCCAGTAGTTTTTGTACGAAAAGATAACAAAAAAAGGAAAAAAAGTAAAGTGGAATTCAGGTCAACATTCCCCTTTCTTTCTTTCTTCTTATTTAGATTCTATTATGTAGAATCATTTTTTTTATCTAGATCAAGCATGAGATTTAAAAAAAATTACTTTCCTCATTTATTCCAATTTTTCCGGCTTATTTTATTTTAAACACACTACAAAATTCAACATTTACCCCCCACCCCAGCCAATTATATCTTTTATAAATTTGACATTTTCAAACCTAGCCAAATTCTGTAATCCAAAGCTTCCAAACATATTTAATTTCGCAAAAAAAAAAGAAAATACAATGTTAATGAGACACGTAATTGATTCTAAATAATAACAGCAATTTTTTCAATTTACAGATGTACAAGTATGTCCGAGAGCGGCGTGCAAGCAGCGTGCGAGGAGAGCAGCGAGAAGATAGAGAAGAGAACGTCTCTGTACTTGTTTCCGGGGCCAGCGCCGCCACCTTTGCCGCCCCGATTGTCCGCTCTCATCGGTGTATCGTCGGGGGCACCACTGAGCCTTGGAGTCGGGCCATGGACGAAAGAAGGCCACGAGGAAGTCGTCGGGGCAGGAGAAGACGAGGATGGTGGAGATCCGAGCAAGCGGAGACGTCCACGTGCTCCAGGGTTGCCGAGGACCCATGCGAGATCAGCCAGCCACGGTGGAGTGTTGGCGACGTCATCAACAGGCTGGCAAACGAGCCTCGGGAATTCCCAAGCGGTGGGAAACTTCTCATCGCCACCGGGAATATCAACCATCACCGGAACCGGTCGTCCATCCGCACTCAAGAAGCCTGGACACCAGCGAGCCTTCAGCCAGGGTCAGGTGGTCGATATCCAAGGCCAGCAGGTCGCCGGACACAGCAGGGTTGGCTCCCGAACAGACTTTATCCTACCGCCTGGACACAGGGAGGAACCCAGGCCACCGAGCAGTGGCAAAGTGCCCTCGTTTCGAGGCCACTCCCGTCAGGCTTCGAGGTACTACACGCTACCATCGTTATTATTAATCGGCTAAACCAGTGTAAACCATTAGGTGATTTACGGCGTTTTTTTAGTGGGGAAATTATCGGAAGAAATGATTTACAATTTGAGGGACGTATTCATTCAGAAATGAAGTATATCGGACATTTTTTTTGTTGTAGAAAAATTATTCAATGCAAGCGACTAATACACTTGGCTGAGGCTCCTAAAAAACAAGCTATTGTTGCAGTGATTGTGGCTGAAAAATAAATGAAAACGATGTTGAAATACCGTACCGTCAACTAGGATTTTCGAAATGATTCAAATATTCAAATTTCGCTTTGAAATAATTGTTTGTTTTTTCAATCGGGAAGTAACGCTTTTCCGCCAATAAGAAAAATTCTAGATCATTGTGTGATTGAATGTGTTTAGAACACGCTGTGAAAATTTTGAGTCAAAGAAATGATTTGGTTTTGAATTAGAACTACGGCAATTTGTGTAAATTGGAATTTTAATACGGTAGTTTAGAAGCCATAAACTTTGCAAAAACGAATTTTTTTATTTTTACGAACTTTACGCTGGTGTAGACTGTTAATTATCTCACAACGTTATTCCCTGAGAACCTGAGACAACATTCGGCTCCGTAATACGTCACGCAGTGACTCTGTTTCTTTTAAAAACAAAGCTCGTAACTGCGATGGAGGAGGCAGAAAAAAAACTTTTCGATAATTAGGGAAACGAGTAAACCGGAGATAAAAAAATTAACATAAACGTTTTTTCCGACAGTCCAAGAAAAAAAGCAGGGTGAGAGAAAAATGTCTGAGAAATCATGTAAACGCAATCTGATGAAGAATGCACTTCAGTGTGTATCTTAGATACGCAAATGTTTCTCTGGCGCCGAAATAAATGCCAATAATAGCCTCGCGGAATGAAATTTTGGTAATACTTTCATATTCCAAGCAAAAACGTCATGACTCAGTATCAGATATAATTATTGTCATCTCCATTCTAATACATTCTCAGTGTGAACCCTCAAAAAGTCTCGTCTCTTGCACGAACAGATAGTTTCAGAGTTTCACTTGATCTCGAATAAATCCGAGAGTAACCGAGTCAAGAGTACATATTTCAAAATAATTGCAATACAAATATGCCACTTCATCAGACGCAATGCACCGCGATTGCACAATTCTGAAAATCATCAGCAACAAACAGAAATCATCTATCTGCGGTTTCAAGAGATAAGAATTTTCTATGTGTGGCAAAGATATACTTCCTTGAAATCTCATTTCAAAGTTTTGCACTAGAACTCAATCGTGATGGCAACCCACATCCTAAACTTAGAACCTACGAGCAGAGATTCGTTTATTTGTATCTGGCCATTTTGAAATTTGATACGCCAGACTGTATTATCAGGGTGAGATGTTGCTATCGTGCGCCTACGGCATACAAAGGATGCTGATAAAATCGGTTGGGTTTATCGCGTAGAATGTCGGCGATCGCAAAAGTATATACAAACTGTGGCACAACGTAGAGACTTGGCGAATTATCGTCACAACGATACCATTTCCCATTCGCTCGTTCACCGACACTTGGACCTTATCGCGACCCATCCTATTCCCAGCATAAAATTCAAAGGAAACCACCAGATTCATTTTTTTTTACTCGTTCACGGTAGAAGCGAAGCTCGTGTAGGTTTTTTAGGTCTTATCTAGGTTGCGGCTTCGAATTGTCAGCTACAAAGCTTTTGGATAATTTATCATCTCTAATAATCGTCTCGTGAGCTGGTATATTTTATTAAACAACGAATTCTTGTTTGTCACTGCAGCGCCTAGTAACGAAATCATGAATTACCGTCGAATCGCACGATAATACACTCTCATAAAATTTCTCGGCGGGTGATTTACTTCGCTTGTGCATAATTAATTCCTGCGTACGTGATTGTTTCAGGTCAGAATCGATATACACGATACGGCGTAGCGCCGCGCCACCCTGGTGGCGTAGAGCGTGGGCGCGATGCTTCGGTTCTATGCCCGAAGAACCACGACTGAGGACCATAGTTCCAAATCACCTGGTGCCACCGAAAACCCCGGCGAGTCGGCATCCCAACGGCGTCAGGATAGATAACAGGTATCAAAACTATTGCCATTCATTTCAGCTCAAATTGGAAGTTTCCGAAAAATCAGGAACACTTTTTTTTGAAAAATTCGAAATGGTTTAATATTAAAAAAAAATAAATTAGATACGCTATGTAAGCACCGTTTTCTGTATACAACATAATCGGGAGATAAATGAAATAGACCGGCTTTGAATTCAGTTTTTAATTAATTGAACACATTTTCCTGTTTTTTCCGTGGAACTTCCGTCAAATTATAGGGAATTTTTTTTCGGGTCAGCTGTAATTAAAAAGAGTGTAAAACGCTATACAAAATGTACAGAATTTGTTGCAAAATAAAATTGTCCATTTTATTAAGAGAATGAGAATTTCCAAGTGTAATTCATATTTTTCTGAATTTATCTGTGCGTATTCAGATGATGCGAAAGCAAACTTTGCTACGATCAAAAAGATTACGACTGAACGCAGTTTTATAGTTTTATTTTTACGGAGTTTGCGAACTTTATATCACGAGGTTTTATATCGAACGTTTCTTTGTTATTAAAGGAGCATTAAGAATTTATGAAACTTGCTCGTTCGACCTTTCTCAAGGAACTACAAGAAAAATTGAAACATCACGTACATCATTTAAATGAAATCGCTTCTAAGGATTCATAGAATTTTTTATAAACTTATTGGCTAGCTTGATAACTGCGCAAAAACATAATTGAGACTACCAGGCACCGATCGAACAACCCTTGTTTTTTCTAAAGCCTCTGTCCCAGCCTGAACAGCGTTTCTCACCTAATTCTTCCTAAAATAAAGGAAAATATTAATTCTCGTCATAATTAGAAGCTCTAAAAATAAAATGTAAATATCGTTGATTCTGTTTTACGAGCTGTTGATTTACGCATAAATAAAACAACCTACACGGCCTTTTTTCAAGGAGTACTTAAGAATTGACTTGATTAACATAATGTTTATTTTGCTATTGAAGATTGTCTTCGATAAAGAAAAATGTTCTTTCTCTTAACTTTGGTAATCAAAAAAAGAAACGATTTGAATACTATAACAGATAATTTTGGGATGAATATTCTATTAGGTTGCGTTTCGGAGCATTAAGTTGCTTAATTCGAAAGCTGAGGAAATCTATAACTTTAGTATATTATTATGAATTCTATGTAAAATTTTACCTCCGCTTTGTCATTTTTTTTTGGAACGGTACATTTAAAATATGTAAGAATCGTTGTGGCAATCAAGGGGATGACTGAGAGTTCTTTTTGCTTGGGGCGACCGCACGATGATTTTCCAGATCCTATTATATTAAACTTTTCCAATCTGATTGAAATTCTCGTCCGTTCATTCTAATCCATTACATTCGGGCTTTCAGCTTTGATTCGTGTGTTATCTGTATTTTCTGGGGGTCGTTCTTTTCTATATTTGACATTCTGTAAACAGGAAAATGAGGATTACGTATAGCCAAAGTTTTTATATTTTCTATACACGTATAGACAATTATTCATTATATTAAACATTATACTAATTATAAATATTTTTTCTTTTCGTTTAGGGTACGCACAACAAAATATACAACGCTTAGCTTCTTGCCCCGGAACCTGCTGGAACAATTTCATCGGGTTGCGAACCTCTACTTCATCTTTATTGTATTACTGAATTGGGTGCCTGCGATAAATGCGTTCGGAAAGGAAGTGGCGATGATTCCGGTCGTATTCGTTCTCGGTGTAACGGCACTCAAGGATTTCTTCGAGGATAGAAGGAGACTTGCTAGTGATCGTCGGGTCAACAATTCAACGTGCAGAGTTTACGTCAGGTGAGTTTTTTCCGCTCGTATCTCCAATTTCTTGGTGATTTTAGCCTACATTTTTCCGGACGATGTGTGTGCAGCAAATTTCGCTTTATGCGCCACTCTCTTTATCGTTGCTCTACTACAATAATAGATCGATATTCGTTATAGTAGCCAACGTTATCGGCCTATAATTCAAAAAATCTTATCGCGCCTTTTACCAACACGTGTCAATTTTATATTTATTACTAAACACCCGTCAACCTCTCGGAAGCGAAACTATCGATTTTATCTGTCGCATGTCGCACGGATAGTTTTCTGCTGAACCGCATTATCGGGAGTTTTGTTATATCATTTTCCTGATGCCGGAAAAACCCTCGTATAATTTTCTGCCACGAACTATTGCGGAAAATAGTTCACTGCAGTTTTCAGACAGTTCGGTGCTCTGGAATAAATATCTGAAAATATTTAAGCATAAGCGTAGCACAGAAAACTTGTTAAATATTTTTTCAATCGTTTTAACATAAACTAAACTTGAAATCCCTTACGCGTGACCAGATTGTACAACTACGATTTTCCAACATTCAATAAGAATTCCTTCCGCAAAATTATGTTATAAAATAATTGTAAAAAAAACCGCAGAGAGACACGATACCTTTAAGTACTAGAAAATTCAAGCTCATCACAGAAAACTTTCGAAAGGCTCGAACAAAACCGTTTTTCTTCATATCTCAAACACCTACAAGGTAATACCATAAAAAAATATCGCCGGCGCATATCTACTATGTCTACAGTCATCGGAAACAAAATAAACGTTTTGCTGGCGTATCTACCGATAAATCGTTAAAATTGGTGTGTAACTATTGTTTAGAGCTACTTGAAAATGTATCGTCAACGACACGTGAGGCTTGCAAGTAGTTTAACTATCGCGTGTTACGTTACACGTGCGGAAAGCTCGATAAGTGAGCAATAATGAACGGAAAGCCTGGTGATTAGTGAAATGGCAAAAGAATTCGTGACGAGACCTCCAAACAGTGAAGCGGAGACGTGATCTGAGCTAGCGAATCATTAATTCACGCAGAAGCTGAAACGTCGAGACGGGAGCAAACGCTTTTGACCGAGTGCCCGATACATACAATGTGTTTGGAACGTGATGCGGGACGAAACGTGCTATCGCAACGTAATACATGTGAGCAACGACGAAGAACCGGGTTCGGTGAAACCCGGCATGATTGGAAGTCTGCTGACGCAACCAGTGACGTCCGACTCGAATTAACGGCACTAGGTGTAATATCAATAGCTAAAGGGCCAGTTATATGCAACACCCACTGCGGTCTATCCTTTGCTTGAACCTCCTGACGTCCGTTGCTGTGAACCTTCGACATTTCATTACCTAAATTCACTCTGTAAACAATTTTGGTTCCGAGCTTTATATATAGGCATATAAAGCTTGGATGCACATGAAGATATCAAATCTGACCAATATTTGCACTGAAGGATATGCTTTATGTAAAGATCTTTCCACTAAAGAACAACCAATAGAAACTACAACTACAAAGTACGACTACAAAAAAATCTACACTGGTGATTTTTTTTTAGTGACTTCAAGTTCCTGAGATATGTTCAATTGAAATAAAGGCATTTATTTCAATATTGGATTGAAGAATCTGAAAAAAAAAAAACACATGTCTTGTAATGGTACTTTGATATGACCAATTATGGAGACATTTTGACATGGTGGAAAAGATGAATATAAACCTTTCTTTTTATTCACATAACCCTGATGCATCCACATTCGGTTATGAAACAGCGAGGACATTCGCCTCCTCGTGAGAATGTAAACATGATCATAAACCATAGCTGCATACATATCACATATGAACATAAAGACGCATATTGTACATGACTCATTTTTATCTCGGGCTTTGTCACGCCCATATTTTTATTCTCGACAAAACTACAAGATCGGCACTGTAACCGTCGACCTCTCGATGCTTTGGTTTAGAAACGAACACGCTGGTCTCTATACGCCTAAACACTGGTGACTTATTAGCGCCGACCAACATAAAGGGGCCAAATAAGCTGACGACATTGTCGACCTACCAATTAAAAATTCATTTGTCCTTGTGAAACGGTGATACATATATTAAATCGCGGCAAATTTTCTAATGATGCTGTACATCAACGAAAAAATTATGCTTCGCTGATAAACGAGATACAGAATTATATGTCTAAAATATTAATAATTGTAATAATAACAAAGATATTCATTTGATTTCTGAATGAGCATCACCCTTTTTTTGGGTTTGGATTAACAGTCACACTGTTTACATTTTTTTATTTCGCAAGAAAGTTAAAACCTTTAATTAACAATATGACTACAAATTTCTACGTTTGCAAGTATTCAAAATCGGAGTAAATAAGTTATAAAGTTTATGGCTGGTTGGAAATTAATGTTGTACTAAATAATACACACAATCAAATATACTTGTGATATTCCTAAATGTTGAATCGTCAGTAACTAATTGTCAATAGGTATTTTATTGCCATTACCAGTAATAAATCCATTTAACGAACCCGTTTACCGAAATAGGATTGGGACACCTTAAAGAAAAAATTTCGTCACGTTACTACGTCTACATTTGCGATACGTTTCTCTGTCGGCGCTAAAAATTTTTGGAACTCGCAGTGAAGCAAGTTACCAAAACGGGCATTGATTAATATCAGATGGAGTCCAAAAATAGTGTTTGCCGAACAGTCACCTCAAAACAATTAGTTTCCTCAGAAATTTCAGCGTTATTCTATAGACGCTTGAAAAGTATTGGAAGTTACCGTAAATGGAAATAAAGCAATTTACTAAAACGGCCATTAATTAATAGCGAACCGAATCCTATAATAGGACCGACCGCACAGTTACAGCTATGATGCAATTTCTATATGACAAAACTGGAAAAGGGGTTAATTAATCGTTATTATCACTCGGCAGATTGAAGATTAATTCCTGGCTCTCTCACGATTATACGGCATTACAGCCGAAACCGTTAACAAAGCAATGCCATCGCGGGACAGCCCATCGCACACGCGACGTCGAGAGAATACATTTTCGCGAGTGGTGCTCGCGCTTACAATGACAATGTGGGAGAGAGAGATGGTGAAAGATATATAGAAATCTAAACGAGGTGGATAGTACTTCGCTGCGGGTCATACACCGAGCATTCTGCTCTCCAAGTAGGTGGAGGTCGATTAATTCCAGACGTCCGGAATACAATAATTGGGTTAATTGAACCAGTTGAGTTATTACGTCTCCACGCGTCTTTGCATACTCTAAACATCTTGTATCGCATCTCCCGTTGACGAGGCTTTGCTCTCTCCCTCACATCAGACATTCCTCGTCATTTGGCCACTTTTTCATCAGACATTTCGCAATTACCTGAATTTTCTTACAACTTCACCAACTTGCCAATTTTCTCTGACGTTCCTTCTTGAAATTAAAAATTGGGGTAGTCAAGAGAATGAAGATTTTTCAGAGATCTTGGAATGAGTTGAGTAAAGAAGAATTTGAAGATCAATGGGAATATCCTTCCCATTTTTCGAGATATCTCAAAGAACTTTTTTTGAAATCCCTTAATTTCAGGAAAATTAATACAATTCCGCGATTTTCTAAAATTTCTTAAAATGTGAATTGCTGTATCGATTTCAGCCAAATGCAATTCCAAATAATATTGATTACACCTAAAATTGTGAACAACTATTTATCAAAATATCCTGAATTTCACACAAATATTAAATATATCAATCAAGCGCAAGTGTTGCAAAATTTTTCGAGCAGCGGCGAAAGTCATGTTCAATTTTCGTCGAGTGAGCAGCTGTGCATTGCGTGGCGTAAGAAGAAGTGTCTCGCTTTCAAGTAGGTAAAGGCCGAACGAGTATACGAGGCGGTGAAAAGATCGGCGACGTTTAATCTTCCATGTCTAAAGTGGAGATCTCTGCAATCGCTTGCAGATTGGAGTCCCTGCGAAAGAAAGATAGCCCTAACTTCTTTGAAGTATGTTTAAAAGACAAGACAAATGCTCGGTGGGATTCTTAAGGATGATTCCTTCCGACTAAACAATAGCCAAGTCGGTGCTTCATTAAGTAGGTAAAGGGCGAGTGACAGAGACGCCGGAAAAGGCAAGTAGGTCTCTGTCAGTGTCTCTTGTGACTCGTCGAGAGCCACGTTCCACTCTTTTCGCGGCTGTACGGGATTTTGCCGGGTTACTGTCGTCACCGACGAGACGAGAGACGGTTCGCGGTTCATCAGCGGTTGTGGGCGCTCGAGTGAGTGCGCTAAATGGACACACCTGTGGCTGACGGTTACATCAGACAACACCGCAACCGTAGACGCCTCGTCACTTCGCAAATAATCAAGAGGACACACCGCTGGACTTAGCAAACTGGGTAACGAAGAAAACTGAATTTTTCTCAATTATTTCATGTGAAAATATCTCCAGCTGCACTTTTCCAGAGGAGAATATCATTTAACGAACTGAATGTAGTTCATTGAGACAAAAATCGGTTTCTAAATATCTGTAGCAATTGAAATTTCAGTTAAACTCCAAAACTGCCTTGACAAATGTTTTCAAATAGTACAAAGAGTCGTAATTATTTTTTTCCGCAGCGCAGATGCAATTTCTTTATTGTAATGGTCTTTTTGTTTTTGTAGATTATGATAAAATGCAGAAACGAGATCTCCGAAGGATTGGCTTGCAGGATCGTCGGCGAAGATGAAAAAAGCAATTGAGAAACGACACTGACGCGGGGAATCGAAGGACGAGGTCTCTCGACGAGCCGCGGACAAGCTTAAGCGAGAGAATTGCGAGCGATACGTCAATTGTGCACGGCCTGGCGAACCGATTAAATTGCATTATAAATGACGGAGGCAGCAACCGGTCGTCCGGTAGTTTTATCGCCACGCGGCGGCGCATCAACGCTTCGCAGTCATTATACGTTGTAGCATGCGAGGAGGTGTATACGATAAGAGAGTCTCTAAGAACACGGCAAGCCGATGTGTTAACAACTAATGTCACTGCGTATTCTTGACGCCAAGTCCAGTCGTTCCTGTGTATTTCCAGTTCCAGTCTCAAACAGACAGACACACAGGGCTAATTATTCAAAAATTTTACGTACCCAAACTGGCAAAATTAATTCACAAACTGCCATAATGATCTTATGAATATACGATGTAAAATTTAATTTATTTTATACAGAACATATGTTTAAAAAATTTAATAGTATATTATTACATGGTTTAAGTATTACATTCATTGAATTAACTTATTCCAGTTTATACATCAAAATTCGCAGTATAGATTCATTAAAATATGAACAATATTTTTATTTTTTGGGGTTGCTAGTATAAAATAGATAAGATTTTTATTTATTGTACAGCTTATTTAAGCTTTAATGGTGCCATTTTTACGGGTACAGTCACATTTATTCTTCTGTTGACTTTCGACTTGATTAATCTTGACCAATCTAAAAAAAGAATTTTATGTCGTCGTCGGATCTCGATGATTCAGTCATTACATTTGGTAGCGTGCAAGTAGGTGTGCATGACCGTGGAGATTCTGAGGACACGCATGACCAACGTGTTGACAATTAATTTAACTGCACGTTGTACGTGTTCGCTAAGTGCAATTATTTTCTTGAACCATATGGGACAATTTCGCACGCAGTCGATATAGTTTATTACAAAGTATGGCAAGTATGTACGGCTCATTTATGTGTGGCATGTTGCCGTACACACCATGACGCGCTGACGCCCACTCGACTACAAAAATATCGTAAATAAACTTTCAAACAAGTTCCGGAATTGACAATGAGACATTTCAAGCATATCTCGATTCAATACCAAGTTAACGAAACGATTTTCGCAGTTTGTAAAGTCGACTATAGCATAATAGAGCTCGCAGCTTAATATCATAGATATTTCGCTCGCTAATGCAGCAATGACGGTTGCTATTAAATTTTCATAGAGTTTCCTGCTTCACGACACGTTTGTCCTATCGATGTTCCACGTACGAACCTCGCTTCCACCTCATGTCAGTCAGATGACATTGAATTTCTTCAACATTGGTAATTCAATTGATAATCCCTAATAATAGAAAAGTTTCAACCCTCTTTGACATTACGTCACGGACGTACAGTATTTACATTAAAATAATTAAACTGCCAGTACACGCAAAAAGAAATTCACAGACTTTTCTACATTTTAGCGACTATTGAGTCTAATAACCGCCAGGATTTTCTGGATTTGTCTATTTATAAATCGTCGACTTCAGTTGCAGTCGATGAAGTTGATGAAATGTAATTTCTAAAGTTAAGAAAGTCGTGCGCTAAATAAATAAGTACCGAGACGTGGTCATGTTTGGACTCAGGAATGACCGCAAAGTTAATACCAAGTTAAACGATACGAAAATCCATTCGGCTATGCACAGAGGTCACGAAATGAACTTATGAATCAATATGGAAACTTGGCGGCAGATGTTACGAAAAATCGACGCATGTGCTTCCCTACTCATAAATTTGTTATTATTCCCAGCGTACCGTATAGTATTAAATGTTACACACGTGCGCGAACAAGTTTCTTCGATCGGTAGCCGCGTGGCATGAAAAAAAAATGTACGGAGACCCAGATGGAGGGTTCGCCACTGACTCACTGTGCGCTCGCGACATGAACTGCGTTTCCACTTGCATTTCCGTCCGCATAATAATATCGAACCGGCGCAAGCTCGATTTTCTCTTTCCTTGCGTTTACGCGGTCTCTGAACGACACTAAACACACTGAAAGAAAGAGTTAATATTGAATTTGCAAAAGCAACTACTACATATATATATATATATATATACAATATAGTAATAGTAAATGCAGGCAAATGTTGTTAAATTAAATTTGCGGTTGAATATGCGATGGAGAATTCAATTGCTTGCAATAACAATAGCCAAAATTTTCTCATAAAAATTAAAATATCTCCACCGAATATTATGTACCGATTTGAAATAGGGGTAAAATTTTCAAAGTGCCTGGTTAATTTAAAAAAATGATTTCCCCAGAATTGCAGCTTAACTAATTGAAAAAAAAAAAAAATCATATCAGAAGAATTCTTTTCACGTTTAAGCCGCCATAAATTTCCTGTAACCAATGATCAATAGTTAGATGCTTTTGTCCCAAAGCAAAAAAAATCTTTGCCCCAGAGTCCACAAGAGTTTGTATTTTTTATGACTTGAGCAGTTAAACGACCGAGATATCTGTCAATGAAGATCAGCAATCCTCTTAGGACTTAGGAGTTGGAACGAAAATGACCAGCCAATAACAGTTTTCACGGGCATGACAATGTTCCTGACTGCACATTCTCGTTTGTTCGTTATCATTGTATCCGATAACTCTCTCCTGTGCTTTCCCTCGCAATCACTCTCGATCTCGTGTGACCGATGTGTACACAGCGGTGTACTACCCAGGAATCTTCGATGCCTCGGTGCGGTCGATGCTCGGTAAAGCTCATAAAAAATAGAACAACTTTCCGAGCGTCCAGCGTGGGTTATCACGTGCACCGAGCAAGAGGCACGCAATGCGTGCGTGACACTGACCTCGATTTCTCGCCCCCCCTCAAAATCGATCGAGGGTCTCGTGGCGACTGAAACTATTTTGTCCATTGACACCCTCAAGATCTGATAAAATTGCTGTGCTTCGTGTTTTACAACCTGTATACCATTTGCCCTTGGGAATATCGAATTTATCGAGATTCTTTGACGATTACCACTGACCACTCCATTGCAGCCACTGAAAGTGTTGAAAAATGAAGATAACACGAGTTGACTGCGCCGTAAATACCGTTACAAACTCGCCCTCGTGGAAAATATAGATTTCCCATCATATTTTCATGAAAAAAAAAAGAAGAAATTCCTCTGTCATTACCCGCAACACTTTGATAATATCATGACCCATGATGTAGATAAAATATTGTACCTCTAAGTTGGCTTCTTCGATTTCAGTCATTTTTTCGAGTAACTCACACCCTCACTTTTATCAGGATAAGCATCTTTGGTCAAGAATAGCTATTTGGCTGAAACTATATTTTTGGAACAATTCCTTGAGGAGAAATGGTTGAATACCATTTTTTTTTACTTCACTGTAAAACTGTAAAAAAAAGTATTTCCGTCCTCGTGTCGTAATGTATCATTTTCCGGTATCCGATAAAGTTGACTTATTTCAGGCGAAGACAAATGCAATTTGTGGTAAAAGCAAATTTTGGGTAAAACCAAATGATTGAAATTTTTAGGAATAATTGCCTAAATGAATTATAACTTTACTAATTTAATATTTAATAACGTGTTTTATGCCATTTTGCAATGAATTATTTATCACCGATAAATATCAATGATTTTTACCTGACAACTTTGGAACGTTGTGCTCATTTGGTATTCAATGAAAGTCAAGGAATATTACTTGGCCTAATAGTTCATGCCGTTGATTAATTTTCACTCAGTTCCAGGTCCGGATCGATCGATCAACTATTTTGTATGCATTATGTGAAGCGATGCAACTGGTTGTTCGAATAATCGTGGACATCACCTCGATACCCCTATGGTCTGGTATTGGAAATCGGAATTTCGAGAGCATTGAGCCCGTGGAACTCGCGATATTCAATGTGTTGTAAGAGACGCTCCTACAACGCAGTCCTGTTCGATTTCAGCATGACAAGCCAGATAATACGCATGTCCTTGAGATGCGATAGGTAATTTCTATCGAATGGGGCCACACAGCTCGCCGATTAAATAGTTCGATTATCGGTATTGATGCCGACTTTGGGATGCCGACCCCTCAACTCTGGACCTGCCTCTAGGCTTCGCATGTCCTACAAAATCTGAGCGGAGAAAATGTATTCAGACGAATTTACAAGACGAAGCGACAATAGATTGTGAAAAAATTTCGGAAAATTGATATACATTTGTCGGAGCATTTTGAAGCATAAGTCATTATATCACATTTAACGTTATATTCTGGTTTGTGCATAAAAACTTTCGACAAAAGTATGTTAATTTTCATAATGAACATTTCGTCAGTTTACTCTCCAGGATGTTTGTATTTTTGAGTTTGTTTGTTGGACGGAAGTCAGATGAAAATTGCTGATACTTAGGCTGATATTCAGGAATCTAAAAAAAATATATATATATATCGCCATGTCGACCTGAGAAAATTGAATTATTAAGGTTCAAGCCAGGAATCGACTCCAAGTATAATTTCAACAATCGCGCAAGATATTAACAAATCATGCGCAATTCGATTTTTCTCCCTTCATTCTTTCATATCTGAGTGTCTCATCGAGTATACACAAATTGCTTTATAATTCCAGAGATTCAAAGTGGAGCCAATACACAAAGATAAGCGAAGTGGCGATAGCAGCGATAATGAAATCCTGTTTAAATGGACCAATAAAGAGATATAAAAACAAGATTGATCAACCAGAACACCGGCAAGAATTTAAGAGAGGAAAAAGGTATTGCACCAAATAAATTCTCTGATAACCGTGGGTTTGTTGTCGCCGGTGAATTTTTCTTTTTATAAACAGAATTAACCGGCGATAATTATCTTATCAACGGCCATTGGCGTCCACGCATTGACGTCGAAATTCTCAGAATTCTCGTGAAAAGATATGCCAGAAATATTGACACGAAATATTAAAATATTGAAAGCTGCGGTTGAACGAACAGACTCAAAAATCAATCGTAACTCTTAAGGTGGCGAAGCACCTAAAAAAGAGGTCATAAAAAATTGTGTAAATTCTGTAATCAGTTTTTTGACGTCACTTGGCTCCCTCAAGATGCTGATGTCCCTGCGAATAATGCGAAGATTCAGAGACAGAGTTGTTTACGTGGAAGCCAAGAGTCGGTCCGTGGGAGTCTCTCTTGAAAGGCTGCACCGGCGAGGAGAGCGTAAGGTCTCGGTCTCGGTCTCTCGGTACTGGTCTCGATCAATGGCGCGTGACCCGACTGGACAAACGACTTTGTGACGAGTAAGCGTGCAGCAAGCAGCACCATTGAAAACATCCAAGCGCTTCCAGCTCGTCAGGGACGTCGTTCTTCATCTGCCATCACCGGCAACTCAACCCGCCAAGTCTCTGTGACTCTGTCCAGGTGTTAATCCAAAAAAACACCAAGAGAACGGACTCTACGAGGGAGAGTTCCACGACGGATCGTCTGTTCCGGATTGCCACCACAATTCCCAGTAACCCTGACAATCAGCCACGAGAATGAGGAAAAAAGAGCTTCGGGCTTCCACGAAGTCATTCCCAGTTCCGGCAAATGGAAATCAATTATTTTTTGGAGTGGACTAAGAACTGGAATTGATTTTCACTTTATTGGACCTCGTTGAGATTTTTGGTCTTGGAATGGGAAATAATTTTACACGAAGAAAAGGTTTTTACTGCTGTTCACTTTTTTTTATTACAACGTAGTTTTCGCTATTTTTGGGAGATCTGTTTTGTATCGACTGATCTGTCTTTTTCAGATTTCCAGTGACCCTGACAATGAGGTAGGAGAATGGAGCATAAAAAGGTTCAGGCTTCCAGGAAGTCATTCCTAGTTCCGGCGAATGGAGAAGAATTTTTTTTCTCCGGAGTGGAGAAGGAACTGGTTTTCGATTTCGGGGTGGGAATCAAGTTTACGCACACGGGTCAAGAGACATGTTTTTTTGCTGACGCCCACGTTTTTTTTTTAAATGAAGAGGAAAACAGCCCGAAGCCTCTTTGGAATGGGGCAAAAAAAGCAAATATTATTGCACTGAAAAAAAAAAAAATAACAGGCGGAGCGACACACATGATCTATGAACTAACAAATACTCTTTTCATCTGCTAAAGTAATAAATAACGATTTCGTCATTGCCAATTGGTGACCAGCTGCGAAAATATCGATGAATCTTCGGTCGAGTCAAACCATATGGACGTGGATCTACGACGAGCAAAGTCTCCATGAGGAGCCATCGAGTTTGCGAATTGAGGAGGAAAAAAAGAGCTCATGGCCTCCGACGAGCCTCGGGTACCGGAACTGTGTTATCCGTCTGCAGGCGTTCACTTTCGGTGGCCGATCTTGCTCAAGGCTACTCAGGAATTCGCTGCAAAAAAACAAAACATAATTTGCAAGCGTCCCACGCTTCGAAATTCGTGACCTACACATTAATTCTTAATCTGAATTGCTGTGTGAAAAAAAAACTAATTTACGTTAACAAGATTGTTGCCTCCCCATAGAGGGAACTTTGTTTTAATTCAAATTTGAATTTTTTTTGTCAGGACAGTCGAAATGCTCCAAAAATATTGAGAAAAGTGGTTTAAAAAAAGTGTGCGTACTTCAGTTTTTCAAACGTATTGAACACAATATTAAAAGCAGAGGCTCGCATATTGTTTCCTCATTATTTTTAACTTTTCAGAAAGGTATGAGGAAGTTGACATATTAGCTTTCGAGCAATCTGTTTGTTTTTTATTTATAAGTGTTTATTAAAAGCTCGTAAAAAACGTGGTTTGTGTGATTGGATCAACGAGAATTGCCTTATTTTTATTATAGGGATTTGAACATGATCGTAAAGCTGGTGTCTGTAGTTTACATTATAAATTAACTTATGGACGAAGTTACTGGCAAGTCGACTGTCGGAGCGGTGAGAACGCGATAAAAAAAAGCGGTCAATTGTCGATTGATTCCGTTCCGATTGATCGGTATTTTTGGCTGTGGGAAGGGAAATAAAAGTTTCGAATAGGACCAGTGCAAAAAAAAAACGTTTTTTTAAAACTGTCGTCCATATTTTTTTAATGAGGAGAGAAATAATTCTAGGCAATTTTGCAAAATAAAAAAAACATCAATGTGTTTCAAAATCTTGAGGAAACTGATATTTTTATAATATCCAAACTTGGTACAACTTCGTTATTTACATTTTCTTAAAGTCGACAACAAAATATCAAAAATTTATAAGACGTTGAATTTACAAATTTTTATCTTCTTATTTTTATTACGTCGTTTTATGTTATTATTTTTATTATAGTGTTTTGAACATGATTGCAAAGGTGGACTCTGTAGTTTTGATTATAAATCAGCCTATGGACACAGCCACTGCGACGGTCGGAGCCACGAGAGTACGATAAAAAAAAAGCGGTCAATTGTCGATTGATTCCGGTCACCGTAAAATACATAGCATCTCATGACAGGATCGAGCTAAAATCGATAGCTTGGAACACTGTACGCTCTTGTTTGTTCTCTTTAAATAGGCACTGAATAGAAGGCATTGTCGGCCCAGTTCTCAACTAATAATCGTGTGAAAAATGCTTCTATATTACAGAAAAAAAATCATTCATAGAAGTTGATTCGCTGATGAGAATATTTTCTGTCGTTAATTATATTGTCTCGTGCGAAGAAATGATACAGCAAAACAAAATACGATAGTCCTTTTACTTTAACAGTTCCAACCACTTTCTATAAACATTTTTAAGCATACAGATATTCTCACTGAATGGTAAAAAAATGTCTATATCTCTATCACAATAATTTCCACTTTCCTTTCAAATTTCTCTTCCCCTGTGAAATTACTGAACAAAGTACTAAAGTAAAAATAATATTACCTGATCAATGTACATTAAATTTAAGATTTCCCATAAATATTTTGTACATTTTGTTCTAGTACAGCGATCATTCAATCTTTTTTATCAGTAAATCATATTACGTGCGTGTATTCAAGTACAGTGATTTTCGTGGAGCTTCGCTTTGGTATTGAAATGTGACATGCAGGATGAGGGATTTTCCACGAGTTTGTACTCGTGGAAAATGGCCAATAGTGCTTGTGCACCTAGACTTGTAAAGCGAAGCCTAGGTGCACTAGCGCGCAAACAAACGAGCTTGAAAGTCGCGAATGTCACTTTAATGACGACAGAGTCTGTAGCCTTACGACTTCCTTTACGCAACGCAAATTATCCGTGGCAGCGTAAAAAAACAACAGTTTCTGTCGACTTTAATACTTAAAGTTTGATCCATCCGACTTACTCGTGTATCCTGCTTGTAGCAGTAGCATTAGTTCACCCGAAGACATTGCCCAACATTTATTTATACATGAATTTGTATTTTTACGAAAACGTGTACATTTATTTAGATATTAACGAATAATTGTACAATAAAATATGTTTGTACTGATAATTATACATTTATTTAGATTTTAAACAATTATTTCGATTTATTATACCATTGATACATCATTTAAATTTTTACCAACTATTATTCAGTAAATTACATTTTTATCACCGATTATAATTGTTTTGTTTTCCGTTTATTTTTTCAGTGAGGTCGATCGTTACGCGAAGGTTCCGTGGAAGGACGTTAAGGTGGGAGACTTGGTGCACCTGTCGAACAACGAAATCGTCCCGGCAGACCTTCTGCTGCTACGGAGCAGTGACCCACAAGGTCTCGCTTTCTTGGACACGTGTAATTTAGACGGCGAAACGAACCTCAAGCAGCGTCAGGTTGTCAGAGGTTTTCTGGATCTTCAGGACTCTTTCCAACCATCGAAGTTTCGCTCAGTCGTTGAGGTCGATCGACCGAGCACCAAAATATATAGGTCAGTAGTTACTCTCTCGAATCGCAAGCTCTTGTTTGCTCTCAACCAACAGTCCAATCGCTTCACCTTTGAATAAAATAGCCCGACGACTATATATGTTATCATTATTGTCCAGTTCGATTATTTGCATAACAACCACTCCAGCCCTCATTTTTGGTAAACTGTTGACCTATTAAATTCAATTACATCACTTACTGTCAAAAATATTTGTTTACTGCCGAACAAATTTCTTAATTAGGAAAAAAAATGTTTTTTGTATTTAAAAAAATGATACCTTGTGAGTAAATTAATATTTTAATTAGTTCTGAAGTTATTTCCGCGATTAGACTCCAATGCATTGTGAGGAGGTTAATCTTCTTGTAAAATCTGAATTTATTACGACGAAGATAGAAAATGTTTATATACGGTTGTGAATTTTTCATTATTTTTCCACTTTGATTATTTGCGCATTTCTTGGTTGAGTTCTCATTTTTGGTAAACGGTTGACCTACTGAACCCTTGTATCACTTACCGTCCAGATTATTAATCAAAGCGCTTGGAATTGCAGGTTTTACGGAGCCGTTGTGCATCCCAACGGTGCGAGAGTACCCGTAACCACAGAGAATCTTTTGTTGAGAGAATGTTTACTGAAGAATACAGACTTCATCGAGGGTATCGTCGTGTACTCCGGGCACGAGACCAAAGCCATGCTCAACAATGGTGGCCCCCGGTACAAGGTAGTTATTTTTCTTTCAGCCAGTCATTGTTTAGCATGTAGACCCCAGAAAGATTCTGAGATAGGCAAAGCTCTGTTCTTGACAATTTTTACCGTATTGGGTACGAAATAAGCATAATAAATATTTCGCAAAGCTTAAGGGGCCCGTTCAGTGTTCAGCTATTGAAATACATAAAATTCGGGAGTTTTAATCTTCATAACTATTACATTTGTTAATTTCAACAGAAACATTTAAAAAATTGTATCATTCGTGTATCGACGTATAAATAATGAAATACTGTTTAACATAATATGCCATAACTCTTTTCACTGAGTTGCTTATAACTTTCACAGTTATTCAAATTTCAACATCATATTTATCCACAATTTTCATAATAATTGAAGCTTTGTAGTGCGTAAAATAATTGTGAAAATCTGCTCAGATTTCCTTCCTTACAATGATAATCTTCCTATATTAAAGACATTCTGGTAAAAGAATAATGTTTTATTCAATTACAAGTGAGAAATGAATCCGTTTGTAAAAGAAGAAGAGAAGAGTTGCGCAATAGTTAGCAATATTAAATAGTTGCGTTCTTGATTTTCGTTTAGCGTTCTCGCCTGGAGCGACAAATGAATCTGGACATCGTGTGGTGTGTCGTAATCCTGCTGGTCCTGTGTATCGTCGGCGCGGCAGGTTGCAAGATGTGGCTCTCGACATATTCGCTGGCGATGCCAGTGCCATTCCTCCCGACATTACAAGATCCGAGTTTCGAGGGTATGTTGACGTTCTGGACGTTCGTCATCATTCTCCAAGTGATGATACCGCTGAGTCTCTACGTGACACTGGAGATGGCAAAAGTCGGACAGGTTTATCACATAGGAAACGACAGTGCTTTGTACGATCCTGACACCGGAAGGAGAGCCGAGTGTCGGGCGTTGAACATCACTGAAGAACTTGGCCAGGTAAAGATCTTGAAAGTGTTGGGCAAATTGCTTTTACTAACGGAATAAATTTAATTATCTCATCGTATTTTCCAAAAATCAAGCATCTTGTTCTTATTTTCATAATCTGCGATTTTTTCATTTACTAAATTTACCTCATCATAACTATTAAAAATCTCAGAGACTTTTTTATTTTTATTATTAACGACGTTCTAATTTAAACAATACACTTATGAGACTTTTAAAAATCAAACAGGTTATTTGAATATTGATTGTTGACAATTTGTTAATTAAAAATGTTATCTCATCAGGTGCAATACGTGTTTTCGGACAAAACTGGGACGCTCACAGAGAACAAAATGGTGTTCAGACGGTGCGCTATCGGCGGACAGGATTACGCGCATACGGGAGAAAATGAGTGTCTCGTGCCCTGTGTGAGGCTAAAAGAGGACTTGATCATCGGCTCGGCGCGTCACCGACTTCAGGAATTTCTCGTGCTGCTAGCAATCTGCAATACTGTTGTGGTCAACAGTCATCCGCACCATGATCTCATGAATTCGAGCGGCGTCATTGAAGAACCGCAAAAGAACGGTATTGCGGTTATGAGGTGATTGCTTGGATTCATTTGAATGTTTGCGTATTCAAAATTCTTTCCTCAAGTGTATGCGGAATACGACAGTCGGTATCAGAAACTATAATTTATTTTTTCAAGGATAATGGACGTTAGTAGATAAAAGACAATGTGCAATCAGTCCGCACATTCGTTACATTAAAATGAACTCAGTCTTTGTCCAGAAATTCCCAAGCGCACGAAAAACAGGCTTAGATTTATTAAATACGTAAATATTTATTAGAGTTCAAAAAAATAGGCTCAGATCCTTCGACGAATAAAAATAAGCAAAATAAATGAATAAAAAATTCCTCTATATTTCGGAATAAAAAATGGTTGTAATAAATTTTCAGGTACACGAGATTGTCGGAGTCTCGTAGTGTTACACCTCCGCCATCGAGTGGAGTTCCCATGTCGGGCCAGGGAATGATTTCAACCCTTTCGCCAATATCGTCGAGATCCGAGCCTCCTTTATCAATAAACGTTGCCAATTTACCCACTAAAATTTCCAGGTGAGCCAAATCGATTCGTCTTTTAAAAAATGATATTCACACTGTATTTTTACGTGATTTATGCAAGTTGTGCATAAATTAGGAGAAGAATTGATTTCAAGATATAAAAATTCGAGCAATTTTACAGACCGCGGCTTTTGAATGTGCCTGCGATGCCAAGTCTGAACATCAGCCTCCTAGTGAGGAAATCATCGCCTACAGGACGCCGAGAAAGTCCTCCTAGTCCATCTTCGGCCGAGCAACCAACGCCCAGCATCTATGAAGCTGAAAGTCCGGACGAACTCGCTCTGGTCCACGCAGCGAGGGCTTACGACGTTAAGCTAGTCAAGAGAACGCCACGTAGTGCCATTATTTCCCTGCCTGACAAATCTACCCTCGCTTTTGAAATTTTGCACGTGAGTTAGACGATAAAACTTCATTACATTTCCCGCAAATGACATTTACTTCTTTTTTATGCGAAAAAAACACCTAGTACATTTTTACAAAATCAAAATTATACATAAGGGTTATAACAAAATGTGAAAAATTTGCAAAAAGCAAATATTTGAAAATACAATGTACAAATAGTTACTATTGATAGTTGTATTACTAGCAATTCATCATTGTATTGTCTATCTGTTTATTTTCTTGAATGTTTATTCATTTACATATTTTTTTGCAGGTTCTGCCATTCGATTCTAGCAGGAAGTGTATGTCCGTCGTTGTGCGACATCCGAACACCGACGAGATCGTATTATACTGCAAAGGTGCCGATTCCACTATTTTATCCTCGTTAATGTCATCGGACGAGGAAACCGCCGCTGCGACTAAAATCAGACAGCAGCTAAACTCATACGGGAGACAGGGCCTGCGAACTCTTGCTATGGCAAGACGATCGTTGGCGAAAAGCGAGTGGGAAACTTGGAAACAGCGACACACTGAAGCGGAGCTTGCGACCGAAAATCGCGAACGTAGGATAAGAGACTCGTATTCTAGTCTGGAATCCCATCTGACGCTACTCGGCGCTACGGGGATTGAGGATAAGCTTCAGGAGGGCGTGCCAGAAGCTATCGCAGCTTTGGTAGCCGCTGGAATTGTCGTCTGGGTGCTCACAGGTGCGATAAGATCTTTGAAAAGCTTTTTCTATGGCGAAGAGCGTGTCCTGCAATTTCCAAACCAATTTCATATTAAATCCACATCAATTTATTTATTTACAATAAAACCATTTTTATTCGTATTATAAATAACGAAAAATATCGTATTGATAGTACGATGCAATTGATAAATTTATCGGTGCTCTGAATATATTTTCTAAAAATCGTATCTTAATGTAGACAAAGTTTAATTTTTGGATACCATTTTTTTGTGTGTCTTTTAATACAGAACTCCTTAAGAATTATATTCGTGGCTGCGAGTTTTCAATAATATTAATACATCTTATCAAAGAATTAGGTTCTTAGTATTTTCTAAATGCGATTTCTTATGAAAAAAAAAAAAAAAAAAATGAAAACAGGTATTTCTCCTGCAATTAGTGGCTTTTAATTTGATTTCACGATTTTTATATTATTTGGATTAAGTTTTAATTTCACTATTTAATACATTTTTAGGTGACAAGCCCGAAACTGCTGTAAATATCGCATACGCCGCCCAATTATTTTCACCAGCGATGCAACTGCTTCGTCTCCAAGCGCGATCGAAATCCGTGGCCGAAGCGCTGATCCACGGTTATCTTGAGGCAATCCACAAAGAAACCTCGTCTGCAGGCGGTGCCAATAGCGTTGGAGGAATAGCTGACGTTCCGAACGGCGTCGGCGAAATGGGAGCTTCGATGGGCGATACCGAAGCTGCGGAGCGTGTGGCGCATAGAATCGGAAGTCCTTGGCCAAGGCAACGAGCTCTCGTTGTCGATGGAAAGACTTTGACGTTCATTTTGGATCCTAGATCGGGTCTTACTGGTCCTTTTCTCGAATTAACGCGAAGCTGTTCCAGTGTACTTGCCTGTCGAGCGACGCCGTTGCAAAAGGTGCGTTTTATGTCGCATAATGTTTCAATGACCCAACAAATTTAACAAAATACGTCGAGTTTTGCATCAATACTTTATTGACTACAATAGTACAAAACGATAACATAAACTCATTTCATTGGAAAAAAAAAACGAAATAAATTTGTTTAATTTCGTATTAATACATTTTAAATTACAATCAGGCTTACATCGTGAGGGTCGTGAAAGAACAATTGGGTATGCGAACGTTAGCGATCGGCGACGGCGCGAACGACGTAAGCATGATCCAAACAGCAGACGTAGGGGTCGGCGTTTCCGGTAAGGAAGGTACTCAGGCAGTTATGGCAGCAGATTTTGCCATTGCAAGATTCGCGATGCTTTCTCGGCTACTCCTGCTTCACGGCCATTGGTGCTACGACAGACTCGCGCGAATGATACTTTATTTCTTCTACAAAAATGCTATGTTCGTCTTTCTCATCTTCTGGTACCAGGTATAAATTTCGATACGTATTTTCTCATTTATTATCAACTTTTTAGAATGATAAAATGTTGATAATAAATGATTGATAATAAAATGGTGTTTTCTTGAAAATCGATTTCTCTAAACATTAAACTTTTTTTTTAGCTGTATTGCGGTTTCTCGGGGGCTGTAATGATCGACCAAATGTACCTGATGCTTTACAATCTCCTATTCACCTCACTGCCACCCCTCGCTATCGGAGTCTACGATAGAATAGCGCCGGCAAGCGTTTTACTATCATCGCCGGAACTCTACAGCCGTGGAAGACTCGGTCTTGTCTACAAGCCACATTCTTTCTGGATTACGATGGCTGATGCTTTATACCAGAGCATCGTCATATTCTTTGTCACCGAGGCTGTAAGAAACCGTGTTTTTATGTCTCTCATCGACGGATTTTAATGAGTTCAGGAATTTTTATATTAGTAAATACCCTTTTTTGCTTTCTAGGCCTATCACGACTCCGATATTGATATTTGGGAATTTGGAACTACCATAACTACCTCCTGTATTACTGTCATGTTGATTCACGTCGGCCTGGAAATAAAATCGTGGGTGAGTAATAATTTATTATTATCCGAAGTAACCTGAAATTAATAATTAAGGTTTTGAGTCCTAAAAACTATTATTTTTGAAGATGCTGAGGTTTTTAAAATAAAATTAAAATTAGACGAAACCTTCAGGAGCAAAAAGAGATTCTGAACGCATGTGCAATTTACATGTGTAATGCAAACAAGTTAATTGAATAAAAAATCATGCCGGAATTTATTTTTAAAGATGATGTTTTAAAGCTATTATTTATTATAATCCTCCGTGAAAATTTTCGACTCAATCGTTATGTCATCTCGTCTTATCGCTTCCTTTTACATTCAGTCGGTAACAAAACTCGTAATGGAAATTGCTCTGCACTGGTTAATCGATTCTGCACTTCATGACTTTCGTATTTTATACGCTGAATTAAACTAGCGTAAAAATTCACGATAAGAAAATCCGATTTTTAAAATTACAATTATATCGAAAAGACAGGCAAACTCAAACATCATCATGCGAAAATCTTCTTATGAGCTTATATGTGTCACTGACGGTGAACGGGTTAAGACGATATGACGATCTTTAAGTAACAGTAATTGGTTTCATGAACTGTAATCCTATCTGCTCAGCAAGGATTAACGTTCGAGTCAAGAAGCAATTTGGAATCACGTCGCCAAATTCCTCGGCAGGATTGCATTATAATTTTAAATATAAATAATAAGATCTGCCAGAAACAACATTAAGAATAACAATAATTCATTGCTGATTTACAATTTCAGACTCTCATTCACGTTGCCGCGATACTGGCTTCTCTAGGAATATTTTTCGGATTCTGCCTCCTGTACAATATTGTCTGTGTAAATTGCATGGGACTGCCGGGCTCATACTGGGTCATGCCCGTTGCGATTTCCCGGCACGTATACTGGCTAACTGTTCTGCTGGCCTCTGTTCTCGCTATCTTGCCAAGGTAAAGCCAGTCATTCTTTCACAAAAATTCTCACCTGTACTTTTAAAAAGACTTGCAAAATTTTGTATATCTTACGTATCCTAAAAAGCGTAAAGAACGTTCTGTACAATTCGTAACATGTGGCGAAGTGTCCTCACTAAACACAATGTGCAGTTTTTTATGCAAGTGAACAAGCCGAAAGTAAAATCCGTTCAACCTACAAGACCAACACCTTTTTTAAACATGATTTCAACATTACGAGTACTTAAAGTTTGCCGATGGTAATATTCATTCCCGAATCATTATTTTTAAAAACCCGTTTATTAATTTTTTTGAAAAATATTTTTATTAACAAAATCATGTGCTTACTTTTTCATTCAAAAATTTTTTTATTAAAAAATCGTGTTCTTATTTGCAGGCTGGTGTACAAAACCGTGCGAAATACTGTTGCACCGGACATGATGCAACGCGCTGTATTCGGTTTATCGTCAAAGCGCAATTCGCGAAACCGTCGTCAGGGAATAGCGGGAAGAGGCGAGGGCGGTTTGGTAGCGGGCTGGTCGCGTTCAACTCAGCACGCAACTATCAGGTAACGTTAATATCATTGATATCCAGGTCACAATCATAAGTGCACTCCAGTGTACATTTCAAACAAATCCCGAGCGACTCGTTCAATCCCACGCACGGCATCTCGTGCCCACAAGTTGTGTCTCCTATAATTTTTGCATATGAAGAGATATCAGGTTGCAAAGCTAGCCGCATTCTCACCGCGAGAAGCGCATTAACATGCACACACTAAAATTGCGCAACGAGTTATGAATATTCTTTTCTTTCAATTTTCAGGCCCGGGAGTTACGCCGGCAAGAGCAGTGCCCTCACTACTATTGTAGCATGAGATAATAAGAAGAAAAATGAAAACAAAAAAGTTTCGAATACGTTGAAGCTGCCAAACTCGAAATTAACTACGGAAAATAATAGGATTATCGATTCCGGAGACTGAGAGAATCGATTTTCTGTTATAGTGGAATTGAACTCACAGAAATTTGCGTAGGTGAGGGTCGTGGATGTTGGAAACCACGATCGTCATGAATCTATTCTTTTTCTGTTTATTATTTTCAAACGAATGTTAAAATTTAGAGGAAGATCAAGGGGTGAATTAATCGTGATCGTATACGTGCCAGATTGGAAAATAATTCCGCTGCCGAATGCAATATTCGGTTGAAACGTTGCATTTAGAAGTAACGGATCACTGATTTTTTTTCTTCTTCTTTTAACGAGATTTCGAAGGTAATGCGCTCGAAATCTCGTTAAAATTGAAGGAAATTAATAACATAAGGGTCGGCGATGAAATCGTTGACTGCGTCGTTGCAATCGTCACTTTCTCACTCTTCTAATCGTTGATTAAACCTTTACACCGTATTCTATAAAGACAACTTTTGCGAGTCTGTATTGTATTCAGTCAAAGTGGCCTTCCAATCCCCACAGACCGCTGTTCGTTGCATTTATTGGCTGTGACTAGTAGGGACCAAGTCTGTTAGTTGAATCGCGCGTCGGGCTCGATGGTGGAGCTTGAGTTTCAGGAAAACGCGCGACCGGGGCAGGATAATTAAGACTCGGTGTGTATACACGTACTCACCTATACCTTATCTATAATCTTCGCATCGTTCGTCACTGATCCGCGGAACGCATACGAATCTACCGGTTCAGTGTACTTTCATTGTTTTTTTTTTACATAGATTCACACCCGCGTTTAGGTGCATTTAATTAAGGAGGTTGAAGTTCTTTACACTAGACAAATTAGTGCTACATTTTTGTAATCATTTTCCGTGCTGTTTTAGCATTTTAGCATTTAGTAAGGATAGAAAAGTGATTTATTATGCATTTCCTTTTTTCAATTCAAAGAAACATAAATATTTCTGCATTTTCTACAACTTTGGGGAATTAATGCTTTAATGATGAAACTTCTTTGCAGTTAATACTTTCCTTATGGAACGGTCTAAATAAATTCTTCAAATAAAAATTGAGGAAAATGGGCACTTTGAAAAAATTCATTTCTGCGTTTTCCTTTTATCTCAATAGAGTAAAGATAATAGAACTTATTCTCTTTGGAAAGTAAGCACAAATGCATCTGTTCGGAAATTATTATTGATTAGAAGCAAATTTGTTTAACAGTATAGTCAAATACTTTTTAGTCTGCATTACGGTGAATAACTGTTAACAAAGATGTATACGAGAATTTTTAAAGAATAATTTCGAATTACGTTTTTTTTTATTTTTGGATAAGATGAGAAATCCTAGCGATCGTGTAGAATTAATGATAATGATTAGAACCGAAAAGTATTTGCAACAGATATATTGTTTCTCACCGAAAGCGGTTAGCATTTGTAAAAACGTCTAACAAATGCTATCACTGATTTGATTACAGTAAAGAGCTTTAATTTTCTTAACATGTACATGTTTGTACAGTGCCCGCGTTAAAAAGAAAACAATATATACATATATATATATTAGATGGTGCGCGTCGCTGCATTGATAAACAATTTAGTGTATTAATGTATCGAAAAGTTTGTTGCACTTTCGCAAAGATGCAACGAGATATAGTGTACAGTATTATAAATATAAATATACATATATTTTTCCTTGTCTGTGCTTGCCCGATTGGAGTAAATTGTCGAGAGACTCCGCAATTTGTTCGGGAGGTGATAGTCACGATGGTTTATTTTAGATTAAGATGTAAAGAAATTGAAAATGTTAATCATCTCGTCGTACAAAAGCAAAATGTATAACGTGTATATTTTAAAAGTGTGTTAAGCTTTAAACACGCTGCGATAACACGTCTGTTCGAATTTTGAGAAGCACGCGCGTGATTTGTTGGACATAAGAAATGGAGATGATGAGATCTTCGCCACTGAATAGGATAATTAAGTCGCATAATTCGCGTTGCGGTTTAGGCGAAGATTATAACAAGTTGAGATACATTGCTCGTAGGTGAATATTTTATCGTTTTAAGTGCAACTACTACGAAGCTATCGTAATATTTTGATAACAAAAGTGGAATTGCAGATGTTGGCGTATATATTAAAACAACAAAAAACATATTTATAGAATATACAGATATAATACATGTTACGTAGATTATCGCTGTAATTAAGAAACAAAAAGGCCTCTATATATATATTATATATTTAATCTTAGAACACTGATTGTTACATAAAAGAGAGAGAGAACACTCGCGTGTAAATACGTGTATGGGTATATAATATATATTATACATACATATACACACGAAAAGCTCGCATTATTTTGATTCCTCGATCATTCGTCTTCAAATAAGTATTTTCAATTCTTCTGCTTATAATTATTAGAGTTAACGAAAAACAAAATTTATTGGTGTTTCGATTTTTGTTTTCGCTACTTATTAGTTCAAGTTACAAAAAATTATTATTACGCGCTCTAGGTAAAGTGATTAAAAACTCCACTAACTGATCAATGCCCAGAACAAAGTAATTAAGTAATGATAATTTTTTATGTGCCGAAGATATTGTAAAAAATCAAGAATATTCTTTCCAAACATATCCAAACAAATTTTTCAATTCTTAAAAAATTCACATCTGCTTAGAAAATTCAAATAATTGATATCACAGTAATTGCATACTGTCGCATTATTTTCATAAAAAATCACCCTAAATCTCGTTCCTTACGAAGTCCCGAAATAAGTGAAACAATTAAGAATCTTTCGCACCAATAAAAATACAAAGAACTCTTAAAGAACCCAAGTTACAAAGCGTAGCGATATGCGCTGAAAACAATGAAAAACTTTATGCACGTTATTGAATAATCTGTCGCCACGTGCCAAGCCCGTCGAGGATCGTTTAGCGGGTTAACAGCCCAGTATCCGCAAAATATTCGAAGCTCCGAGTGTGGGAGGGGATTTCGAAGGCTAGAGGAGAGTGCGAGGCGATCGAGGAGCGGTGGGGCGGCTTTTGGCGCGCCGCGACGTCTGCACTTCCGCAGAGCGCGAGAGCGGAGAGCCCCAAGTGCCAGAGTCGAGGCTCAGTAGCTCCTCGGGCTCGGGCGACGCGCTTTGTCCTCAGGATCGTGTCTCGTTTCGTCGCGCGGGTTATACTGCTTTTTTTTTATCATCCCAGAGACCAAACGTCGTGACGATACGCGTGACTCGTCGATAAATCGTTGAGACGGTAAGCACGTGGCCGTCGAGCCGTAAAACATTTCACAAATATTTCAAACCCGACGAACTCAAAGTTCAACGCGTGTGTCAAGCTGCCGCTTCTCGTACAAGTCACGAGGAATATTCTTCGTCTATATATCTATATGTATATATAAAGTGTTGTGTGAATACCTGTACATAATGTGTTATTATACCTGCGCGGACAGCGGAGCTCTCCGCATTGCATCCGATGCACAGTGTCTACTATATCAGCTGTTTCGCTCCCACTACCAAAGTGTTTGCCCTTCTCTCTCTCTCGCTCTTTGAACCTCGACGGTTTATGGGTATATATATACATATATATGTGTGTGTGTGTGTGTGTATTCTTTGTGTTGCCAATACCTAGACTGAGGTTTCCCCTTCTTCCGAAATTTTGTCTACCTGATTCGACGAGCAGAAAGCATGTGATTGATGCTCGGAGAATTGCAAGATTCATTGAACGCGTTCATGAGATTTGGATTGCTTTACAAGTTATTGGAATACTTTGTCTATTCGAGGTTTTGTAGGAATATGAATCGATGCCAGATTTTTCTTGTGATTTATACTATTTCATAGAGAGAAATGAAGTTTTGTTTCATTTTTTTGGTTGAGTTTAGCGCGCACATTACCAAAGTTTTTGCCCTTCTCTCTTTCTTGCTCTTTGAACCGCCACGGTTGCGTGTGTGTGTATTCTTTGTGTTGCCAATACCTAGACCGGGGTTTCCCCTTCTTATGAAATTTTGTCTACCTGATTCGACGAGCAGAAAACATGTGATTGATGCTCGGAGAATTACAAGATTCATTCAACGTGTTCATGAGATTTGGATTGCTTTACAAGTTATTGGAATACTTTGTCTATTCGAGGTTTTGCGAATAAAAAAGAAAATTATTCGAGAGGTAATCTGCGTTTCGTGTGATTTTTGTAGGAATATGAGTGTACAGCGTTTAGGTGCCATTAATGCTATCCTACGGAGTGATAAGGTTTGTTTTTTTTGCTCACATTGCGTTAGTACTTGAGACGATGTGAAAGGCGACCGGCTACCTTTCGAAGTTGTCATTTTAGTGGTGATTTAAATAGTGAATGGATAAAATATGATTGTGGCTTAAAAAAACAAAACAAAACAAAACTATCAAACTCAAAACTTGTACAATACATTGTTTTTAAAAAAAGCCGACTACAAATTGACTGATAATTGAAATAAGTGACAAATAAGGGCACGTTTTAACGTCACCAATAGATTCTACAATGAAACACCCCTTTCATCGTATTCGTCGGAGAAAATTCCCCACTCTTATGCACTCACTGCAAATCTTTCCTCTTTAAAGTCCAACGCGGTATCGCAAAGAGACCGCAGTACTATTTTCGTTTGTGTGACTAACGGGAAAAAGTGACAAGCTAAGATCGAGCTCGCAGACTGCAGGGTGTCGCACCAATTTGCGACAGCCGGCTTGACGTTATCTGCTCGATACGGTACATTAAAAATTCTCTCCTGTCAAAATGGGAAGCCAAAAAATTTAGTTGGAAATTATAAAAAATTAAGCTTCTTCTGACATTTCAAATGAAAAACGATCAAAACATTTTTTCCAGATGGAATTTGTTCTATTAAAAATCACTTTTTTTTTTCTTTCAAAAGACTAATTGATATTTCCGGATTATTAAATAAAATGATCCACAAAAACAGTTTTAAAAATACTAATTAGAAGATTGTTTTATTGATTGAAAATGGAAAAAAAAACTAAAACAATTTTCTGTCTACTAATTTATTGTACTGAAAAGCAAAGTTTTTGTTGGAAATGTACAGTGTCCGTAACAATGAATAACAATATTTAATGAGTGAAATGTCTTTTACATTAATATAGAAACGGTTTTAAATACTTTTTCATTTTAATGGGCATTGAGAGCTTTATTATTTTTAACGAAGCGAGGAGCATAAATATTGGAAAATGGCATAGAAGAGATGAATAACAGCCTCGCCTAACGATAACATTATTTTTGCAATTTCCAAAAGGATATCATTTGCGCCTCTTCCTCTCGATTAATCCGTCATCCGGTGTCTCGTTTCGGTACATTAACCATTCCCTCCTCTTTTTCACCAGCAGCGTGTCGACCTTCCGACTCGTTTGCTCGCTCGGCCACGCTTTGGCAACAGAATGACAGCGGAGTGCAGAGGCACGGACAAACATCGAGCAGATTAAGGCACAAAATAATAAAAGACTATAATAGAGTCTCTGTCAGCCATTAAAGCACGAAAAAACGTAGCCACTCCTTAATCTTCGTTATGTTATCATTTGAGTTAAGAAAAAAAGAAGAAAATGGCAACAGAATTGCAATAACAAATACTTAGTCCGCACTCTTTTCTGCATTATGATTTCACAAACATTTCCAATGGAAAACTTGGCCTGCGCTTTTTATTTCATCATAATTTCAACAATATTTCCAACGTAAATAGAAAACATTTTAAAAGCGTAACAATGATCCACAAACTGCTTTTCGATGAAGATCTGAAAAATACTCGTTAAAAGAAAAAGCAAAATCTATATAATATAAATGAAGGAATTTTTGCAATGTAAATTTACAAAATCGAACTCGTGATTTTTTAAGTATAATAATTTGAATAAAATTTGCAATAAGAATAAAGAGGAAATTAAAGTGGATATTTTTTATTGCACTCCTCACAGTGCAACGAACCGCGGCGATAAAATATGCAGATAGCAGATATAGAGCGTCGAGTCTTTTTTTAATATCAGAAATCTCGTGACGACGACAGTTCCCGGTCCTCGAGTCGAGCGCGAGACAAGTGTTTGATGAATAAATTACGCCAAGTGCGTGGGTATATTTCGCTCGCGGAAATTTCGAGTCAGCTGATTTCCTGTGACACACCTACGATAATCAGGAGTGTATCCAAGCACGTGACTAGCTCGAGAGCAGAATTATCCCATCGCTGCAATAACAGTACATTACGATATAATCGCGACAAAACTTTTGGCTTTTTAGACGTTGTTGTACTTTGCAATAATTACAAATAATTTCAATAGATCATTCGAAGTTATCACGTAAATTTCCAATTAAAAATTCTGGTCGACTGAAATTTTCTGCGACGAGAAAAACATCTCAACAAAAATAATATCTTTATATTCACCCAACAATTTGTATAAATAAATGTTCCTACCACTTAAAAAAATGATTCTTTAAAGAATTCCTTCAAAATTCAATCGTTTTTAAATTCTAAAAAAATCGTTTTTCAGATTAATCAAGAAAATTGCAAAAATTAAAAAAAAATTTGCGTGGAAATGCATTTTGCAGCGAATAAATAAAAAAAATTATTCAGCGACTTCGCTGTGGCAAAATAATGTCGGCGCTCGAGGCTCTTGGCAATCGTTGTAACATTGACGAGTCCCTGGCAATGATAACAGTCGCGACGATTATTCGACAGAGAGTTTCTTTCATTGCACAGACTGCGCGGCTTCGTTTTGTCTCTGCACATGCGATATATCGTAAAATCTTCGCGCTCTGTATTTGTCAGATGCTAGGAGTGCTTTTAACCAGCCCTTTTGTACGGACATTTCGAGGACACCTGTTTAGCATGTTATCTTTGTATCGTGGCAACTATTCATACGTGACGCAATCTGTTCGCTTTTGCCTTTCGTTCGTTTCACATAATCAAACGCGTTATACAAGCGTTTGCGTTCACTTAACGAACTAGTTTGAGTGATTCAATTTTTTCAAATCAATTTATTCGAAACTAAAGTCCCCCAAAAAAACCCCTAATTATTTACGGCTTTAGCCAAAATTTTCTCCACGAGGAAACTATAAAATTGCTCACTTTGTAAAAAGCGAAAAAAAATAACGAAGCAATATGCAAGCTTCTCTTTTGTATCCCTGTGGGGTGGGGGGGTCAAAATAGCGAATGACCAAAATAGCGAATAGCTAAAAATAGTGAATTCCAAAATAATAACCATTCAAATCTACAATAGCCATCATTAAGAAATTCGCTATTTTAGTCATTTGCTATTTTGGTCATTCGCTATTTTGACCCCCACCCACCTTGTGTAATATTCAAGTACGAAAGACGATAAAAATGATTGTCATTATCACTAGATCAGTAGATAAATAAAATTATTTTTCTAAAAATAACAGTGACAGTAAGATAAATAGTGAAAAAAGAAAAATTGCCCGTCGATTATTCTTCGATTTTTGAACGATTTGAGAACTTGAAGTCATTACGAATTTTCTGCAACCTTTTATTACCTGTTCCGTAAAATTTTTATGAAAACACCCCACACAAATAATAAGTTACGAGCGGCATATGCACAGAGTGCCTTTTGAAGTGACGAAGTCCATTAGCTCTTCTTCATCCGTGACCCTTTCAATTGAGGGCACAACAAATGTACCTCGCGTTCCTATATTATGTTTCGCAGAAGCGTGACTGAGTGTTGGTGCGACTATGTATGCACTATTGTATTCTATGTATACCAGAGGCGATGATGTTTGCATGCACGAGTTTGGATGAGCTTAGCGACACGTGACCGTTTCCCTCTCTCTCCTTTCTGCTAAACAGTCGCTTTCCGCCCTCCTCGACACTTGTTATCAACGCTTTCTTTTTCAACATGAAACATTGGCTGCTAATTCGGTCATTTTATCCCATCCTCGGATATTCTCTGTATCAATTCAAAATTCACAGGCGTTCAATTTTTCTGATCCATTTTCAGCAGGTCCTCTACTTTATATTTTGAACAGATGAATATTTGGAAATTTTTTTTGTTGCTCGTATTTATAAAAGTGATATTCACAAAACAAAAACGACTTGATGTAAAAGTAGCGCTGTCATATTGTTATTGATGATATTTTTTTAAAGATTGATAAAAAAAGCCATTTTTGTTGCTCTACAAAAATGGAATATTCAGACATGTCAAATTCATACAAAAATCGCTAAAATCGCAATGGTCCACCTTCCCAGGATTTTTTTTTAATCAAATAATAATTAATGAAGTAATAAATATTTCCCGAATGGTATAAAAAATTTTTATTACGACAGGAAATATTATCGACTGGTTGTAAAATTCCGGAAACAAATAGCGAATTCTTTACGAGGACGTGCGGTGTTGTTTGTTTTTATTTTTGCGAGAATGGCCACAGTAAGGACGAAATCGTTTCGGCGAAGTTGCTTTCTCTCGGAGGGGAAAGGGTCGAAACGAGACCGCGTGGACTCTTCGTTCTACTCTGTTGTGCACGATCGATCGCCTCGTTTCTGCTTCGGCTAACCTTTGCCTGGATAACTATTACTCGGCGCATGCAGAGTGCATACTAGTTATACGACTATGCGGCATATAGTGCACCGACAATACAGCTACGACTTCCGTGCACGAGCTTTTCTCTCAAGGCGACGGCAATACGCTTCATATTCATCGTGCAGGCCACATGCAGAGTCACACATGTTCATTCAGCCTTCTGGGACCTCTGACGCAAAAATCCTTCACGTTCCATGACGTCATCATCATCGAGAGACATTTCTCAGAAAGCTTTATATGATATTTGCAGAGATTGCTTTAGCGGCGCCGATTTCTGAATATGGGAAGTAAGACTGAGTGCGGTCTTCAAGGAATCAATCGTTATCTCGACAACTTTTCTGCTCACTGTGAGCCAATTAATCGATTGATCACGAAACGTCATCGAGTATAGGCGCAGGCGATTAACAATTTAAAAAAAAGATGAGGTGTACTTTAAAATACAAATATGTTTCATATTAAATGAGACTTTTTATTAATTTACATGAATTTCGTATAACGCTGAATATATAGGCTTATCTATGTAGAAAATTGTCACTGCCGGTACATTAAATTTCAAGTCAATTTTTGACACTGTTGCCAGCGACAATCGACAAAATTTCTGTCAAGTTTGAGTTATTTGAGAATAAATCGTTATCTCGACATCTTTTCTGCTCACTGTGAGCTAATTAATCGATCGATCACGAAACGTCATCGATTATAGGCGCAGGCGATTAACAATAAAAAAAAAAGATGAAGTGTACTTTAAAATACGAATATGTTTCATATTAAATGAGACTTTTTATTAATTTACATGAATTTTCTATAATGCTGAATATATAGGCTTATCTATGTAGAAAACTGTCAGTGCCGGTACATTAAATTTCAAGTCAATTTTTGACACTGTTGCCACCGACAACGGACAAAATTTCTATCAAGTTTGAGTTATTTGAGAATGAATCGTTATCTCGACATCTTTTCTGCTCACTGTGAGCTAATTAATCGATCGATCACGAAACGTCATCGATTATAGGCGCAGGCGATTAACAATTAAAAAAAAAGATGAAGTGTACTTGAAAATACAAATATGAATACATGAATTTTGTATAACGCTGAATATATAGGCTCATCTATGTAGAAAACTGTCAGTGCCGGTACATTAAATTTTAAGTCAGTTTTTGACACTGTTGCCAGCGACGAAATTTATGTCAAGTTTGAGTTATTTACTTTTTCTGTAAACGCAGGGTGAGCGATACAACTGTTGGCCCGTGAAGCAGACGTCGCGGTATAATTCTTGGCACACTTATACCTCTTTCTATCGAACGACGATTAATATAGACAGCGCCAAGAATGGACAGGAACTCAACAATAATACACAAGTTTTCCCGTCGGTGTGTCCTTAATTCAGCATTTCCATTAATCATTTTCGCAGGAAATTTAAATAAAAAATATCTGCAATAAATTCTACAGAGAAACAAAATTCCAACATTGAAAATTTGATTTCATTTATCTATTCATTCTTGCAATAACAAGAGAGTCCTCAGTAAAACCACTTTTTTTTCAAATGAATCCACTAGTTAATTGTCATTCATTTTCTCTCAAACAAACAAACAAATTTGGAAAGTTCACGTTTAGAAATTTTCCAAAATTTTACTTGCCTTTTTTGAAAGAAAAAAAAATCTGTCCCTTTAAAAAGCGCATTCAGTGCCTACGCTGTACCTTTTTCCGTACTTTCGAGTATGAAAGCGGTGTTATCGAACTTCCGGTCTGCCGGTCATCCCTTGGCGAAAATTCTAATTCATTGAACGCTGGTCTGTGCGCGGAAACGTTGTATTGTACACATTGCTATAAATGACATCAACATCGTCGATGATTCACACTAATGGGGGAATGTTTTTATTTCAGAGTGGATTCCCGGCTGAAAGCGCGGTACGTACCGAAGTGGAAAAGCGTTAAGTGTGCGCGCAGAGGTCGAATAAGCGGTGGAAGCCACGACTGATAAGCGAGCGGTCGGAGATCCGGCGTCGAGTCTCCGTCGGGCCACAAACGATGTCACCGTGCGACGGGAACGACGGAAGCGAGCCCAGCAGTGCCGGTAGTTCGTAGTGCAACTGCTCCAAGTGTGACGATGCCAATTCACATGACGAGCGGGTCGAGAATAGCGAAGATCCGTCAGAGTGCCTGCCTCAGTGTTTCGTTAACTAAGTTACGTCGCTCGAGCCAACAAAGCGCAGTATTGGATAATTTGCACTCGTATGATGCGAGTTAATGGCTCGATTATCGTCCAAACACGTGTTTATTTGTTCTCCGTTTGCTGTCGTACAGAAAAACAGTAACGCTTTGTTTTATTTATTTGGTTTTAATTTGGTTGGCTTTAACAGCGACTTTTGAGTGTCTGATCAGTTTAACGTCGTATTTTATTGATTCAAACGCTAAGAGGGTCAGAGTTTAATAGAAGTCATTGATTTTATTTGAATGAAACGAAGAACGTGGCTTACGTATGAAGAGATAATTCGTTATGCAATAAAAAACGATTGTTTCACGCCGGGTCATTAACGAGGGATAATTGGCATACTGACCCGTTCGATAATTGATCCTGGTGAATTCGAGACGCTCCTCAACCGGCCGATAATCCCGAGAGTACATCTGGTAGTCTCCAAACGAAAATTCAGGGAAGCCAGGAGTGAATCTGAGGAGTTAGTGGATGTTATCCTGCGGTCGTTGGGATCAAACGATGAGTCAAGGACCTTGCGACAACGGCGAAGGAATTTGTGGTTTGTCGCGAGGAAAAATTCAAGGGAAGAATAAAGGAATATTTGCTGCCTTAATCACCGAAGCCTCGAGCACTGCTGAATAATTTATTTAGCCTGAGAAACGAAGAGACCAATAATTATTGATAGGCGAAGGAATAAACGCACGATAATATAATCAGTATTTTGATACGTGATTGATAAACAATAAGCGGCTTTAAGTGATGCTTTAATAGCAACAATGTGATATACAACACTTTAATAGCGATAAGCGAAGCAAAAATCAAAGGAGAAACGAGATAAATCATTGGAATAATAAAGTAACGCGGAAACACTTTGACGGACGTTTGAATGTTGCACGAGGTGGGATTGCGGAATCGTTAAGAGGAAGATTACAAATTGCACACGAGAAGTAAGTGGTGGAAATCGAACCCGCAGGCAAAATAGCGGCTGGCCTCGAAAAGTCTCCACGATCTTGGAAGGACAAATCGCTTGTCTGCCACGGATTCTCAGGCATATCTCTGGGGGAAAAAGCACGTGCTCTCTCGTCACTGAACTTTATTGTATGATCTGACGTAACAACTCGTGTGAGTGGCCAATTTGCGGAATTCGAGATAGAGGAAATACACGCACTGAGACAATAATTGAGAACGATTAAAAAAAAATCTATATCTGCTGGAATAATTGGCAGAATTGAAGCTCGGTAATCCTGATAAGTTTTCGAAGAATCACGGGACTTATGTTAACGACTGGAGAAAATGAAAATCCGGATAGTCCTGGAGCTAAGAAGAAGGCCGTGATTTATTTCAAGTTTAGTAGAAAAGAAAGTTCGCTCGAGAGGCAACGAGATGACCGTGACGTACACGGCCGAAGTGGCCTCTTGCCGAGGCTTGGGGTGCTTCCTCAAACTTTTACTAAGGTGAGATAGTTTTTTTCTGTTGTTTTCTTTTTTTTCTTCGATTTTTTAGTTGCACTTTTGCGTTAATTTTTTTGTCGCTGTTCGTGTGTTCAATTAAATAACACAATTTGTGGGTATTGTTCTAATTAAAAATTTGTTGAAAAATTAATTATTTGTGTTTAAATGTTCTACTGTGCATAATAATTAGTTGAGAATTTTTTGAAGTATTAAAAGAACATTATCATTCAATGATATTTTCACAATGTTATGTTAATTCTGTCCACATTTTTGGTTCAATGTAGCATTTCAAAATTGGTGACTTCACCCAATTTGTTTTCTGTTGTGAATAACTCAGATTCTAACGAACCTAATCTTTCGTTAGTGAATTTAAAAAATTTCGAACAAAATGATAAAGCGTTGAATTACTTATTAGAATTGGAATTTTATTTATTTTCATATTATTTATTATCTGCTTATGAAAGATATCGCCTTGTTCGTGACAATGGAACATCACAGCTATTTCAACGAATAACCATTCGTTTTCCGCATTTCCAGGCAACGAGCAGCGCATTGCAAAATTGCGGTACGAGGCCGTGTGCGATAAAATACGAGGAGGTCTGTTCGATAAAAGGCCTACAAGATAACCCAGTGATATACTATTCCATTATAGAGAAGAAGCGCGTTCCACTTGATTCTAATAGCGGAAAATAAAATCGATGCCCCCAGTAAATTTAATGGAATAATATCGATCGATCTGGTTTCATTTCGTATTTTCCGCAATCCCAGTTTTAATCGTCGTCTGCAATCGCTGATGAAAGTGATACTCTGAGTTTATACCACTGGCAGTAATCAATCGTACAATTCCATAAATGCGACATTGCTTTACTCCAGAAAATAAGAAATTGCACAATAGACCAAACAAACTAATTAATCATATCGTCATTTTAATTGCCTCTGCATGTTTCTGCGAGCGATTTGCCAAGCAGATAAGATAATCGACTTCGGCGATCGAGTTTAGTCAAAAGCCGCCCCAGGAAACGAGACGCTCTTCCTTTTAATTGTGTACTTTGTATTTCTATATTTAAAAGCTTCTAAGACAGGGAAATGTTCGCGTAGAGTAAATTTATATCTTATCGTGCAATCGATCGATTTAAATCAATTTTAAATTCTGTGTCAACTCAGAGGGACTCTTGAACCTGATGGAAATATTTCTCGCAATAAATTCTATATTTACTTTTTTATCTTAAGTTCATATTGATAAATAAAACTGAAGATTTTTTTCTAATTTGAAAACGAAAATCATAACATACAAGAGTGTGTTATTGATTCAAAGCGAGATATAGGTCGCCGTGCTATTAAATATTGCGCAATATCGTAATGAATTTCAAGATTGTACAATATCATCTAAGACATAAATGTTCGCATAGATTAAATTCATATCTTATCGTGGATTTCATTGATCTAAATCGATTTAAAATTCTGTGTAACCCGAGGAACCTCTTGAACCTAATGGAAATATTAAATTAAATAATTTCTATTTTTACTTTTTTATCTACTGTTTATTTTGGTAAATAAAAAACTTCTGGGTATTTGTAATTTAGAATGGGAAATCCTAAGATCAAAAATATCTTATATGATAAAAGGGTGTCGTTGATTCAAAGCGAGACGTGTCATTAATTATTGTGCAAAATCATACTGAATATGACACGTCATGCAAGTAATTATTCTTTTTTTTCTGTTACAGATGGAGAGCCAGCGTTTACAAACTAGTGTGGCTGGATCTCGCCCTTTTTCTCTTCATATATTACTCCCTCTCGAGTCTCTACCGTTTCGTGCTGGATCCCGAGCAGAAAAAGGCTTTCGAGGCGGTCGTCGGATACTGCAAAGAGTACAGCGACCTTATACCTCTCTCCTTCGTGCTCGGTTTTTACGTGAGCATCGTAATGACCAGGTGGTGGGCTCAGTACATGGCGATACCCTGGCCGGACTCGATAGCCGTGTTTGTTTCAGCAACTATTCATGGAAACGACGAACGAGGAAGGCTCATGAGACGAACTATCGTGAGGTATTAATTATGGAAGGGAAACATAACAATCATGGCAATTGATTTTGTCGCGATAACTATTGAGCGACAACAACAGCTCAAAACTATTTACCAGCAAAAACATAATTGCATTTCTAGTTATGAGCTACATTATCAATTATAAAAATTACAGGCGATTGCTTTTTTCTAATTCTATTAATTTATCATTGTAATTCTAATTCTGTTCATTTTTTATTGAAGTTCATTGGAAACTCATGTGGCAATTTTTATACTTATACAGAATTTTCAAATATTCAAATTCAAAATAAGGCAAAGAAACTCGATGTTATTAAAATGTATTAATATTTGGAGCGAATTGTAGTCAGATATTATAAAAAGATATACTTGCATAAACTATCATTTAATAGTTGTCATGATTTTTTGAGTGGACCTTAAAATTTGAAAGCCTAAACTAAAATGTATTCAATTATTTGCAGGTACGTCTGTGTTTGTCTGACCCTCGTTCTGACGAACGTGTCGCCGCGAGTGAAGAAACGTTTTCCGACACTCGATCATTTCGTGGATGCGGGTCTTCTCCTCGAGAACGAGCTGGCGATATTTCAGAGTTTGAACGCCAAGTTTCCGAAGCCGAGCAAACACTGGCTGCCGATCGTTTGGGCGTCGAGTATCGTAACGAGGGCTCGGAAAGAAGGAAGGATACGAGACGATTTTGCAGTGAAGACTCTCATCGACGAATTGAACAAATTTCGCGGACACTGCGGAAGTCTCATACACTACGATACTATAAGCATACCTCTCGTCTACACGCAAGTCGTTACGCTCGCCGTTTACTCATACTTTCTCACGAGCGTTATGGGCAGACAGTGGGTGGAAAACTCCACACTACCGTCCAACATTGATCTCTACTTTCCTGTCTTCACGACGCTTCAATTCTTCTTCTATATGGGCTGGCTCAAAGTCGCTGAAACGTTGATCAATCCTTTCGGGGAGGATGACGACGACTTCGAGGTCAATTGGCTCATTGACAGAAATCTTCAGGTACCTAATTTTCCATTTTACCTAATGTTGAGTTTAAATCCATAATTGGCATTTTTTTAATAAGATGTTACGATGACGAAGCAAAAAACTTTAGAAAGAGGAAAGACTTGGAAAAAAGTTCGATATCGAAATATTTTCAGTAGAATCTTTGGACTTCTTTTACTATTTTTTAATTTGAAGCTACACAGTATGAAGACCTTAAAAACAAATCTTTGAGGCATGGAAAAATGTATGTTTATTTTCTGGAATACAATAGTAGTAATTCTCAAATTTTTTATGTGTATGGCCAGCGAAAACGATTTCAAGGTTTTAGTAGAGCGATCTTACGTACGATCATTTTTTTGTAAATTCCATTTTCGACTTTTTGAAATATGAATGTTGCATTTCTCGTAGGTGAGTTATCTCATCGTGGATGAAATGCACCACGAACATCCAGAGCTCATTAGGGATCAATACTGGGATGAAATATTTCCCGTTGAATTGCCATACACTGCAGCGTCGCAACCCTTTCGGGAGGAACATCCTCAGCCATCGACCGCGGGAATTCAACTTTCGGCTGCGCAGCAGGAACTACATCCGTCTTCTGTTAGAATTGACGAGATGGTACCGGAATCTTATCCAGGAAAATTCCGTACCGACATTGCCGACGATGCGGCGTCGGGTATTCACTTTACAGCTGATGGAAAGATGTCTAGGTGAGCACATTCGCAAATGTTAGCTCATTTTCTAATCAGAAATAACGTAATTTTTCAATTAACGAAGCTTCAAAGCTCCGGACTGTGAAGAATTACTAACGAGACTCATCTCAACTTGTGTTTGATCTGAAACAGGAGTGCAAGCCGCGTCAGTACTCGTGATCGGGCTTTTAGTGCCGGCTCCACACCGAGCAACATAGGAGGCTCGATGACGAGGGTAAACAGTGTGACGAACGTTTTGAAAAGACTCTTTAGCAAAGAGGACAGACCCGACGGCACTGGCACTTCAGGCTCCAAAACGCCGGGGAGACTTCCGAATTCTAGTTCAGCCGCCTCGTTGCAAAATCGTTACGGCGGTAAGACAGTGAATCTAATTATCTTCCCTATTTGATTGCTCTCATTAACGTTCCCATTAAGTAAAAACTCTACCAAAATTTCTTTCATTAGATTATCCGATAAAATTAGTTATCTCCTTTTGTCACAAAGCAAGGTTTTCGAAATTCAGACTCAAGAAGTTCTTTAATTAACTCAATGCCGTGAGAGATTTCGTTCTATTTATTATTTTTCTGAACGAATAATTGTACAGCGTATTTCAGGAAATCGTTTTTACTCTTCATTTTTATTGACATCAATTCATGTTAATGAACCATTTTTTCGTTCAGTTTCATTACAATTTATTAGTTTTGTATTTTTTTTAGGTGGTGGCGGATCTATGCGCATCGGTGTGATCGAGGAAGTCGACGAGCAGATGACGATGACCTCGATACGACCTGAAACTAGGCCTCATGTTCAGAGCATATTCCCCCAGGGGCCACCCCCTCCGAGTTCGCCGGTCGACGTTCCAGGGACGAAGCGAAACGGCGAAATTCTGTCGACTAGTGCCCCAGCAGGTCCTGGAATCGGCGGTCCTGGCAGTACGAATCGGTACCTCGCTCGTCCAAGGTAAATTTGTGTTTTCAAAGTAAAAAAGCTGTGCTTTTAAAATAACTGCAGTTGAAATATAATTCCGTACCTTAATATTGATGAATTCACTGCAGCAAAAACCCCACAATTTTGTACTTAGAGAAATCGTGAAAGGTCATAGCGACAATCATTAATTGCCAGTCCATGAAACTATTTTCTCAGTAAAATTGTACAAATAGTAAATATAAAAATATTTTTTTAGACTTTCGTAGAATTTTATCATCGTTTTTAGTTTTTTTTTCTACAAAACATTGAATATCTTTTCGTAAAAGCTGCAAATAATTGTTAATTAAAGATAAATGAATTACACGATTGCGATTGGCCAAACAAATCTATGTTTGCGAAGAACGAAAGGTTTTATTCTACTTTGTTTTCATCAACTAAAATGAAAAAAATTACAGGACGCAACTTTCGACCCATTCGGCGCGTTCAAGTGCAGCTTTCGAGGCCGGAACTGGTTTTGTTCCAGTCGAGGAGGACAACGTGAGCTCGCGAAGTTCCGTTTGTTCAACGGGAAGCTCGGACGACGAGTTTACGAGGCTAAAACTAGAACGTGACAAGCAACGGAGGGACAGAGCGATGAGGAAGTTGGTGAGAAGTGTGAGTGGCAATCGGCAAACGTCTTCCATGGAACTGGACACGGAAACGCTGTTGTTGAACGAACTCGCCGATGCCTCGAGAATTTCGCTTCAGCGTGCGGAGCGAAATTTGAAGAGCAACGAAACGGACAACGTTTAATAGCCGAGGGCCGGTATTTATCGTTTTTCACCGTCGAAGACATTTTTCGTTTCCGTGAAGGTGCAATTTTGTGGAATTTATCGACGCGCTCGTTCGCCCACGTATAAAATCTAATAAAACGTAACGAACGAGCGAAAAGTGAGAATAGACTCTTTTTTTTTCGGACAAAAGTTTTGTTCTTTCGAATAAGGTAAACCACTCAGTGTCTATTTTTCTCGTGGCGCAGAGACGAGTTCTTCGAAAGTACAGAACAGGGATCACTGATCGCTTCTACAAACAACAGCGACGAAATAGCCTAAGAATTTTTACCTTCGCGTGCGACAAAAACGCAGCTGATAAACGAGTAAGTATCGCGACAGCTCGTGGCGCACTCTTCGAATCGCTTAGCTCAATTCATTCGATCGTACAACTTCGATCGATTAGGAAAGTACTTAAATGATATTATAGTATAGGTATACATATAAAATAATGAATAAAAGACAGCGATCTTCGGTCCACGGTTACGCAAGTGTCGCGAGGCCTGTATATACTATACTATTTTTACAAGCTTCTCTCCGTACACTCGTGGCTAATAGCAGAGTCAATTGATGATGGAGATGTGAATAATATTTGCACCAAAAAATTGAAAACATGAGCATCAGAGTCTGGTGAAAAATTAAAAAAAAAAAAAAACGTGGGACTTGCAAAGCGAAACCGTATTTTATGATAAAAGAAAAGTATTTTTGTTGCCTTTGCAGACGACGATAAATTACGCGGCCTTGACAATATATTATTCGCACGAGCTCAGCAGGATCGAATTATGTGAGCCTTGAGTTATTTTTTATTTCATCGCATCTTTGCCTACGCAATTTGTATCGTCAAGTGCCTGAGTTGCGTTTTGCTGCATCGAATTTTTTAGAGCCTTATATATTCGGATATCTATACACGTGTACACTGGAAGCGGAAATGTATTAATTATTTTTTATGAAATTTTTCTCATCGCTTTCAAATTCGTGCGAGAGCACAAAACAAAAACGGGCACGCACAGGCGCAGGCACATTCCGCTATTTGGGAGTCCACTTAATTTTTATACTGATAATCATTTAAGAATGCGAATTCAATCTTTAAAAACATCCGCTTATTCGATAAAAGAGAACTCAGTTATTTTCTCACTGTGCAAGACTTTCTCATTTTCGAAGTAATTTTATCGCATATTTAAACAAACATCATTAGGGATTAAAAAGTCTTTCTGTAAATTTTCCATTGCCACATTTATGGGAAACAATCTATGTTAAATCATACAAAAATAAGCAAAATCAATGATTGTGAAACTATGATTTCAGAAGACTATTTTAACGAATTTTCTCGGTTCTAATCATACCACAAGAATTATTTCGAACATAATTATAAATGTTGATTCATGTAACAATCAGACATATCAGGAACAAAAATTTAGTTTGAGTTTTTAAAGGTTAATACCGATTTAAAAAAATTTAGTTTCTTCAATCTTTTTTTCCTTTTGTCTCAACACTACACTATTAAAATTTCTCAAATATCTAAGAATGATTTCTTGTAAAGGTATTCAATTCAAAACATCGCCTGTTTTGCATTAGTCACAAAAGTAATCCCGTTTAACGCATCGCAATTCATTAGAATCCCGTTAGAAGTGCGTAGAATAAAGATGGATGAAAAAACAACGAGACTATCAGTATAAAATATTGTAAAAGAAACCAGTGAAACAGCTGAAATACCGATCGTTGTATCCTACCATAATTTCTACGACTCGCGCTCGCTTTTATACAAATCGCTCGAAGCGTTTTGCGCACAGCGGAGCTTTAGTATGAGACAGGTATCTCAGAACTCAATTATTATTATTATTATTATTATTACAAGCGTAGCGCGTCTTCGAAACACGGTGAATGACCGACGTAAAAGCGATTTTACAACGAGAGGATGTATGAAGTGCAGGATGAGAAGAAAGAAAAAAAAAGCTGTTACCGTCGCGGAGAATCGTATTATTGCTCATTGTTTTACGCAGCCAGAGATCCATGCGAATTTCACAGCATTATATGATACTTATGTAACACATAACAGCGTCGCCGTACTACGTTATTATACAATATTACGATATATATATATATTATAGTCTATATACAGAAAAATAATAGTAAGTCTCACATTATATGGAATAGCATTCCAACGGGTGAACGGAGAGTTCATGGTGCTTGACGGCGAGCGGTCGTCGTTGTCGACGGATCAGCGAGCAATTGTTTTACCAGTATTACCGTTGAAATAAAACTAAAAATCATTTTCTTTCGAACTCGCTGTCCATTTTTGGTACGTTTTTTTTTTCTTCGAATTATCTAATTACGAACATTCCAACTTGAGAATTTCGATGAAACGCTCATTGCAATCAGAGAGAGAGAGAAAGAGAGAGAGACAAAAATAATAACGCTTACAACGAAGGGAGCAAAAAACGCTGATTACATACCTCACATCACCTTAAGTCTTTTCAAACTTACCTGGTGAACGAATTAAAAAAAAAACCTGACAATTTCTTTAGGTTGCCGTAATTTGCATGTAAATTTCGTTGATACATTAGAAAGAAAATTTCTACTTATTTCGAGGAAATTTCATAGGTTTAATTAAAAGAAAAACTTGTGATTTTCAGACAAAACAAAAACTGAAAATCATTTTCTTTCGAAATCACTATTGAGCTTTGGTACTTTTCTTCTTGCAATTATTTAATCTACAAAATTCCGATCATCCCAATTTGAGTATCTCGACGAATCGGTCATTATTGCAATAGTCTTTGTAGGTGTGATCGTGTTTCAATTTGTAATCCGGATATTTAGTCGTGAAGAAATTTATGTATTCCGGATGCGCGGAATCGACTTCGAGAAAGAGACGGCCATCGATTCTCAAGGCTTTCGACGCGTATTTCATTATAGCTTTTATTACTTTTAGTCCGTCGGCGCCTCCGTCCAGAGCTCTTATATCCTCGTACCTGAAATTTATTTATTAAAACTGCTATAGGCACACAAAAAATTGGTGAGCTTGTGAAAAGCCTTCGTATTCGTTGTACGACTCACACTCGTATTTCCGGCTCCAGTTTCATGATCTTTGCCGTCGGGACGTACGGCGGATTGCTGACGATAAAGTCGAAGCGTTCTTCGCTTAAATTTACGCTCGATTCCGCTGATGGAGATTTTATTGCGCCGCTCTCGTCTACCGACGCGTTTATGACCGTGATCCGGTCGATTAATCCTAGATTTGTTGCGTTTTCCTTCGTCAAGTTGCACGCGAGAGGATTTCTGTCTATCGCCACAGATTTTATCTGAAAAAAACATGAAAATAGTGATTTCAGATATAATAAAATTTTCCTAACTTTTATCGATGAATTAATTTTGCAATAAGCTTATACCTTTTTACACGCGTGTACGAGAGCCAATGAAATTGCACCGGAGCCACAGCCAATTTCCAAAATTTTGCATTCATCCAAACCCTCGGAAATTACGCGTTTGATAACGAAATCAACGAGCAGTTCCGTTTCGGGTCTTGGTATGAAAATCGGTGGTACGAGTTTCAAAGTTATGTCTCTAAAGTCCCACTCACCGATTATGTATTGCACTGGCATTCTGAAAGAGTGAGCAAATTATTTCCTGGTTTCTGTATTTTTTTTCCATTTACGCGCGCACAGCGAGATACTATAAAGGAACGCAACTTGAGAATACAGTGTCATTAAAAAAATGCATTTTATGCATTTAAAAAAAATATTCTTGCTGTCTTATAATGACTAAGTAACTATTTCACGTACCGAGACAACTTATACTTTAGTACTAAACCACTTTACTATGGTCCATTAAGAACCCAGCCTCTCACCTGGATAATCTGCATTCGCACAGCCTTTCCAATTTTTGTAATTCCTCGTCTGTAAGTTTACGATCATGGGAAGTCGCGAGGTCCATTATCTAAAAAATGATATTAACTTTCACTCCACAATACATATAATAAAAGGGCTGACGTCCATTAAAAAATCATGGGATGTCGCGAGGTCGATTATCTAAAAAATTATATCATCTTTCATTCCACGATAGATATAAAAAAAGAGCCGACGGCCAATAAAAAATTATAGGGACGTATTCAAGCCCAAAAACCGCCGATTGCTCTTCTATTCCAACCATAAGTACGACAATTCTTTTATAAATTCTCCGAATCAAATGTAAAGATTCAAATGTGTGAATTAATAGTCAAAAATCAACATTATGTCATAACAGACGTAATTGCATCAATAATCTTAAGCAAACAGATGATAAGATAAATGCATGTTCATTGTTTACAGTACGTTAATCGTACCAACGATGCAATTCATAAATGAATATTCATGTGGCAATATAACGCGGTCAGTGGTTTCGTGAAAAAATAAACAATTCGAGCGAAGGAAAGTTGCGCGCATGCGCAGCGTCCAATTCTCGTTGCGTTGCGATTCCATGCGTTATCGCGTAGGTCGAGGAGTTGGGATATCAGTGGTTTTTTTTGTAACTTGTGCCGTACCTTCGTAGTTCCTACGACATGCGCTAAAATATGTTCGATCGACGAGACAGGCTCTGAAATGCCCTCGTCCTCGAATTTCCGACTCCATTGTCTTATTATTGTTCCGAGCTCTCGATCGCAGGTCTCCTCGTTACCCGAGTGATTAGCGCACTGTCGATTAACTATTTTCGTTCGGTACCTGCAAACGGCGCCACCGAAACGTGCGCAACTCCTCAGCATCTGAATTTTCGTTTTATTCCCCGCAAAATATCAATTTTTTCTATTTCCGATTTACAACTCCGGCGTTGTAAAAACACGGCACATAACCTACCAGCAAAACTTATCGTATCGCAAGCGAAAACAGATGTCGCCCTTTATCGCTTTCACACCGAGGATCGAAAACAAATCTGTCGTCAGCTGTGCTAAAGATTACGGAGATTTTTTTTTTCATTCGGACACAGCTGTTGCATTAACTGTTTTATTAACGGAGCGTTTTAACGGGCAAAGCGATGCGAAGTTAAAAGCGCGTAGCATCCTCATTATTTTGTTAACGTTATTATCGCTATGATGAAGTGAAATTCAAGGATTTTGGGTATTCGTAGAAATCTCGTACTTATTATCGTTATTTTTATTTTTTTTAATGAAAAGTTGTTTATGTCGAATGTTAATACTTTTGGAAAAGTATATTGTGGAAATTTGATTGAATTTTGAAAAAAGGAAGTTTTGGACGAAAAAAAATAAAATGAAGCAATTAGCTTATGTACTTCAGATTTTAAATTGGATTGTACATGGATTATTAATGACATTTTTGCAGCAAATTCTTTTTTTATTTCTTACAAAAATGTATATGTCAATGGGTGGGATCAATTCACGTGATAATTAATGTAAAATAATTTACAAAGTAAAGTGACAAGGGAAGAAACTTGAAAATCAATCGCAAAGTCGCTATTCTTCCAAAAATATGCAAACTGGAACCCCCCTGACAATCTTGATCCCTTAACATTTTTCGTGCAACAATTCACCCTCATTTCTCTCCAAGAATTCAACAAAACTATGAACTATCAACTTCAGGTTGTCTTTATTGACCCTTCTCTACATGTTTTTGCTTAAAAATGCATAAATCACAAATATTATTCAATAAAAATGAAATAAAACTTTATTTCATTTTATTTAATCTGAAATTAAAAAATACGTTTACTCCTGCGAACGCTTCAAAGAGTACATGAAATTTGAGCATTCTTTTCCAAAACTGTCCCAGTAAACCCTCCCAAAATCATTTCTCTTCCCGTCCTCAAGGACCCCTCCCTCACCAGCAGTCGGTAAAACGGTCCGGCGGCGGTATGCCCGAAACTCCGCGCAGGGCGCATGCGCGTTGTGAGTCCGCGCTGCCCCAGACCATTCCGAGCATGAGCCGAGCACAGAGGAACCTCCCCAGCTTCGGAGCTCGTTGATTGGTCGCCTGTGGATCACAAAAGAGGCTATAGCGTGTGGTGGCTGCGCGAGAGGCGGGATAGGGTCAGGCTGCCCTCGCGAGTGCGACCGCACCGAGTTTTCCCAAGAATTTCCAGTGCCTAGAGAGTTTGCAATGCGAGATTCTATGTATTGGTAGCCCAGAGCGAAGCACAACGTGCAATATACACGCACACACACACGCGGGTGTTCGGGTTAGTGTGGAGCGCGCGGCTGTCGTGAGAGAGCGCAGGTCACTCCTGTGTAAATTTCTCGGTGTTCCGCGTCGTTCGGGAAATATGTGTGAAGCGGTAGCACACTTAGCACGTCGAGTTTCCGATAAACTCGTGGTGCTGAGTTTCGTAGCGTGACGAAAGTCGAGAGGGCCCTTCGAAAAATCGCCGCGACATTCCTCTCGCAATACGCGGAGAGCTTCTCACGAGGGAAACGTGCCGCTAGCTCCGACGTTCGATATTCCTCGCTCGTAACGTTACTCCACATTTCGCTGCTGCCCCGAAGCCTCGATAGGAAAACAGCAACACGCGGTGTGTGAGGTGTGCGCGCGTTGCGGCGAGTCGCTCCTCGCGCGAATGGCGGCGCGGTTGCAGTTGTGTTGTGACGTTCGGTGTCGCGCTGGCTGTCAGTCTCGCCGCGGGACTGCCGTGAATAGTCGTGTCTCCGTAACGTGCTATCGTCCTCTTGGATATCGCAACCGGTGAGAAAATAATCTGCGGGTATCTGGGGTTCAAAGTGTTAAAAAAAAAGCCAAAATAAGCGGAGATGCCCAGAGTTGGATATCGTGACCGGTGCAAAAAAAATCTATAAAGTCGCAAAGATGCAATAATTTCGTGTTCTCAAAAGTGCTACATCGTCAACCAAAAAATCTCAAACCAGGGGCTTGAAAAAAAAAGTGGGTACACAAATTGTCAGAATGCAATAACAGCGCATCGTTAAAAATCGTCAGGATGCAAAAAAATCTGTAAGCTTAAAAGAGGATATCCGATAATTGAATATCGAAACCGGCGAAAAATTAATGAGGAGCTCGAAAAAAGGGTTAACAAGAGACTGACAACATGCCCAAGAGTTGAATATCTTGACCAACGGGAAAATTGACCCAGGAGGTGAAAAAACCGGGTTTAAAAATTTGTTCACAATGCCCAAAGCTCCTGTGCAATTGGGCGAACATTTCGCGGAGTGATTTTTCCCGCTGGCGTGTAGCACGGGCTTGTCAGGGGAAAGTCGACATATATTCTGCTCTCACTGCTCGGTCCACGTTTCCAGAGCATTTGTGCGACGAACGGATAAGCTAGTCGATAGAAAATCCATTATTACGCCTCTCCTCTTTCGGCGTTCGTGCAACCCGGAAAATTCGGTATTTTCCTTTCGGGTATTTCGTCGGTGACTGCGACAGGTGCGCGTGGATCGAGTAGGCGTGTCAAGCTCGTAAAATCTGCGATGCGTCGTCGAGTGTCTGAGTTAAACATTTTTTGAAAAACGAGAGCGAGGCTCACGCGAATAAAGCTTAAGGTGCTGAGAAAGTGAAGAAAATTCACGGGCCGAAGGAAGCAGAGAGAGAGAGAGAGAGAGAAAAAAGCGTGGTCCATCAACAGAACCATGAATTATTCGCCAGTAAACACGCGTTGACACAGACACACATACACTCACACACACACAGAGATTACCTTTCGATTATGGAAATCGAAAGCGCGTTGGTCGATGACGTCTGTCGGATGAGTTTCTCCATCAGCTGAGTGAATGAGCCAGTGGTAAATTCACTGAGGCAAATTTTGCGAAATTAATATATATATATATATATATTTTACATATTTATTCGGAATCATCATATCATTGTGTTAATCCAAGCTCTGCAATTTCCTCCAGAATAAAGCAACGCCGGAATCGAATACTTCAGCGCTGACTGCGAAGCCAAGAGAGACGAACGCTATTTTCCGGAGAATTTCTCAACCGCGTGAGCTATTCCAACGAGGAAATTCCTCGTGTCTGGACGAAGGACACGTCGAAGAGGCTGCGTGAGAGGAGAGCCAAAGCCAACGGTGAAAACTGAGGAAAAGGAAGCGAGGCCAAGGCGGAGCAATATTTGCCATTGCGAGATTTACGCCCCTCGACGAAGATAATAATTCTGGCGGTTCGCGGGCAGCGCAGCTAGAGATAGATATAGCTCAGCCGTCTCGGCTCCTCGCCGAGCGTTTTGTGGACCGGCGAACTCGAAGCAATACTCCTCGCCGCGTAAACCGGCGAGTTGGTGGTTTTCCCGTGGAAAAGAACGGACCCGGGACGCGTTTCGTGGGCGCTGAGGTCGTCGGTTATGCGCGGAACGCGGAAACGCTTCGAGTGAGATAATATTCGTAAAGTTTCGAGGCGTTCGCGGTTCGCGAGCTGTTGTTTTGTGGTTGTGGTGGTGTTATTGTTGTTGTTGTTGGTTAATATTGTTGGGGCTTTGGCCTATGGTGCGTGCAGTGGTTTAAGCTTCAAGCTCCTCGTTGCTTTAATACCCCAACACCGGACGGATGGTGATAAGATGTTCAACTTTATGAAGAAGGCTGCCGAGAAGGACGACAAGGAGAAACGCAAGAGGGAAAAGAAGGAGCGAAAGGATGTGAAGAAGCGAGATCGCGGCAGCATGTCTGCCGAGGAACTTCTTAGACTCGATGAGGTCAGCTCCCCTTTCTCTCTCTCTCTCTCTCTCTCTCACTCACTGTCTCAATCATTTTTTCCACTTACCGTGTCGTGCGTTGTTCACTGGACACGCCAATGGAAACTAGACTCGGTTGCAACCTTTTGAGGAGATTCGCGGAGATAGAGTAGACGATACGTGAAATGGAGATTGGAGTCAGGAAATGGGAAACAGGAAACAGGGATGGGCTTTTTTTATAAGCTTGGGGTTTTAAAGAGAAATCCTGAATAGATAAGCGAAAAAAAATTGTTTAATCCCATTGGACTAAAAAGTTTTGTTCTCGTCTAATTTTCATGATTTTGTAGAGATTTCTTACTGCGTACAGTTCATAATAGAATTTTATAGAATTCATAAAACCGGGAATTTTACAATTGAAAAACAGTTGGCACAACAATTATCAAAACTCTTTTCTTAATAACTCAAACACCGTTAATACGTACAGTGACATTCATATTTACAACAATAAATTCTCGTCGCAATTTCGAAATTCCAATTAAATAGAACTTTAGCTGAACACCAAACGATATTTAATAGCTGTGTAAAAAAAACTAAACCTATTTTATGACTTTATTGTGTCGTTATCGCCTGGATTTCGCGAAAGAAAAAAAAAAGTGTAAACATCGACTAACAAGATCTGTAAAACACCATTCAATACTCGGCTAAAAAACAAACACATTTCCCCACGTCAAGTGGCTGATAAAATTGGTATCGCAATCTCCAGATACAACGATCATTTATCACCGTCCCAAAGTCCGCAAGCAAGTGAAAAAGGCTTCATTGTTAAAACATCAAGCACAGTCTATATCGACACCGTATTTTTTCTTCTACCCTCTTCTTCTTTCTCCTTCATTCGTTATTTATGAGCTAGTGACCTTCGTTGCCGATTGAACCTTATCGCCAATGACTCAGAGGCCAATATAGGAAACAATCGAATAACGACAGCTAATTTAAAAAAAGGAAACTCCCCGTAAAACGTTCCCTATCTTTTTCCACGCTTTTCGTAATAACCGCCGCTGCATTAATTCGGAAACCCGGCGTCATCGAGTCTCAACTTTTACCCCTTTTTTTCTTAGACGAGCTACTTATTGTGAATTCGGTTCGTTTACACACGTGTCGTGAATCCGGGGCCGTGAATGCCAAGCGCTTTGGGCAAACTGATTCACAAAGGAATTTCGAATATTGGCGTGTACCGTTGAACGTGTGTTTAAGAAGCTTTTAAATGCCAATGACAAACTACACGATTCTTTCTTACTTCGCTTCCTCATCCTCATTCTTACTCTCGACGACTCGGCCGTCAATTTAATATAATTACCCGTTTATTCGAGCAACGGTTTGCGCTTTACTCGAAAACACGTTTCTTTTTTGCGCTTACGCCAAAGAAACTCGTGCGAAATTCGATTTAATTGAATTTCACGCTGTCGCGCCTTCGTATATGTCGTTGCCATTACGAAAATAAGCGCTTGCTCAGTGGAGGCTTTGCGATTTTGTACGTTTTGTTGTTGTTGTTTTTCAAACGCACACACCCAGACATCGAGTCATTGTATCGACGCGACACGGTCGTTACGTGTGCGGCTCGGCGTCGCGTGGTCAGGGTCGGGCGTTACCGCAGTAGCTGCCGGGCCAGGAGAGACGAGTCGCGCGTAACGAGCACGCGATCTCCGCGCACGCCCGAATTCGTTTGTTCGCGTGTTTAAGTGCGTTTTACAATAATAAACGATGTATATCTTTGCGTGATTTTTTTTTCGTTTCTCTCGCGAGGATGACGAGCATTGCGATTTGGCAATCGCACGCAATGCTCTCACTTTTGATTTTTTAAGTATTTAATTGGAGAAGTTAAATGAGGATATTTTATTTTTTTAAGAGATTTGGTTTACTGAATTAACGTTTAAGATACGTTCGTAGAAAAAGGCGATAATATTGTGAGGAAATTGGTTCTAAATGAAAATATCGAATTGTTTATGTAAATTGTACACAAAGTGCGACGAAATTATGATTGGGGAAATTTGGCCGGTTTTCGAGAGAGAATTGTTGAGGGGGTTTATCCTATTTTCCACACTCAAGAGATAAAAGACGAGGCTTTTTAATTACAATGTTCTCGCTGTTCAACTGTCTTCAGGTACGATGGTTGCTGAAGTAGAATTATTTGATGGCTATTTTATTTTTGCAAGGAATAGAGAGTTTGTTTGACTGATATATTGTATATTTTTTTCTCTCGAATGAAATAATCTGAGTACAAGTTCAAACGTAAGAGAGAAATAATCATTTGGAATTTTTTAACAATCAGAATTTCTTGTAAAATTAAAAACAAAAATGAGCCAAAACACGTTTACCTTGAACGCGCAAGGAATTATTGCGAAAATGTATTCTAAAAAATAGAATCTTACTGCAAAGACAAAATACATTAAGACTGTTTATTTTCTCTCAATAGAAAAAAAAATTGAAATAAACAATTTCACTCAAAAGATCACACATCATCATACATCAAAATTGGAAAGAAATAGAAAATCTAAATTCTTAAGCAAATAAGAAAGGCTAAAAAATGTTCTTCTTTCGCTACAAAGAACAACCAAAAAATGGACTAAAATTCTGTTTGCTCAACTGATTCCAGGTTCGAAGATCGCTGAAGATACGCTCGCGTCGAAAGGAGAAAGAAAAATTGCCGAGCGGTATAACAGCAGACTACAGTGCCTCGTTCTTCGCCGAGCTGGATCGCGATCTCCTGGAAAATCCGCCTTGCAATCCCGCCGGTACGAGCTGGACTCGAACGCCGGACGGTTTAACGCAGAGCGACTCGTCCGAGGCCTCGCTCACTTCCTTAACGAACGCTAGTGGGAAACCAGTGCCGCCGTTGTTGCCCCCGAAACCGCCGAAGCGGGGTATCCTTAAAGGGCCACGATTGAGCATCACGAGCATCGGCACTGTCTCGGAAACGGCGGTGACCGTGCAAAACGGCAACGAGCCGGAGAACAATCATCAGGATGTCAACTTACTCGTGAGAAATACCCTGCAAAACGAGGTCATCGCTTATCAAAACGTGCCTAATCAGCAGGGAGTCGTCGGCCACGGAAAGGACGAACTCTGCAGCGAAGAGGAGTCGTCCATGTATCAAATAAGACGAAGTCCTCGCGGACCGCACGACCGAAATCAACAGCAACAGAATCCTCATCAACATTCAGCGGATTCGAAGCTTCTGCAGGTAGAGATCCAAATGTGAGAGCAATAATAAGGGAAAGAAAATTCAAAAGAACATCGCAAAATAGAACGGCAGTTTTATTCAATTCTGTAATGATTTTGGGCCGAAGTCAACTAAATGGTTGCAGCAATTGTGCTAGAATGCCGGGAAAAGTTGGAAGATTTTCATTTTAACGCCTGAAAATGTATTACGAATTATTTTGTCAGTGAGGGATTCAATGAACCCGCTTAAAAATAATTTTTGGGGCTTAATTCACAAATATCTCTGAATATTACAAAGTAAATTAATATTTTGTATGCGAACAGACTCATTAATGTCGATGAAATTACCAACCAGAAATAGTTACCTATTCTTTAAAATTAATTAAATGAACCATTCCAAGAAAGAACTTAAAAAGAACTAAGGGAAACTGTAAAAAGTGTCGATAAAATTGAAGAAAATCCCAGTATCAAAACTCTGATTATCAACAACTTTAGCCAAAAATACTAAACTAATACCCGTCTTATCTTGTTTTTTTCTAATCCAGGTCGTAACGAGTGCGAGTCCTTCCGCAGATTCTTTGACAGACACGACGAATTCGAGTTTCGCAACTCCGCCGTTCAGTTTGTCGCCTGTCGGCGAGTCGCAAGGATTTTCGAGGTGGAGATCGTCCGCCTCGTTCGAAGATCAGGGCGTAGAGCTTTCGTTGCCGGAGATTGTGCCGCTCGTTCTGCCGGAGCCTCGACTTTTGACGATTCAACGGCAGCCTCCGCCTCGCAGCGACTTCGGATTTTCGCTTCGACGGGCGGTGATAGTTGAGCGCGGTGGTAACGGGGTCACGCAAATGCGACCAGTGATATTCGCGGAGCCCGGCGCAATTGTACAAAACAATAACGACACCGGTCTATTGCCGGGTGATCGATTGATCGAGGTCAACGGCATCAACGTCGTCGATAAGTCGAGAGAAGAGGTCATCGACCTCATCAAAGGCTCTGCAAACAGTGTCACAGTCAAGGTCAGTTAATGTATTTCCGTCCCGAGCAGCAGCACTCGCTAATGCTGACGTTAATGTTCTCGTAAACTGCGGATAACGGGAATTTTCTCGAGAATTAATAACTCGCTTTGTTTCGAACGCGCGATGAAATCTTCGATAACTCACTACTGATTACGTATATAAAATGCCGCCATTAAGGTCAGTGAAAGGACATTAACACGGCTGCAATCTTGCAGCTTAAATGGGCATTTAAGGAAAATTGGTGGGAGAAGTTTACCGGTTATTGGAGCGTATAAAAACGCCGAAGAACTCATTTTTTAAGTCCTCATTTGGACCAAACTGAGTGTTTAGCAACTCATAAATTCTACTATTTATCATTACGCGACTCCTAATTTAGGATTCAATTGAAATTCATTATTTTTAAGCATCGAATTAGGGAAATTAAGGGACTTGTTTGTCGAACGTCTTAACCTTATGAAAACCAGCGAAAGGTTCAGATAGAATAATCAACGAAAATGACTATTTATTCGAGTATCATTTATTTGTGAAAATTAATATTTTTAGCAATAATAATTTTACGGTTATTTGCAACGTTATCGGCGACGAAATATTTGATCGAGTTTTCGGTAATTGACGAAATTCGCAATTATGAAAATGCTATAATTTTCTACCGGTTTACAAATAGCCACGCCCTTCGTTTTATTTTTTCTGCAGAATCTTCGATTATAGTCTGACATTGAGTGTGTGCAGATCGTCAGCATCGGGTCCAGATGGTCACCATCGGGTTAATAATAATAATAACAATTGTCGCTACAACCATTTCTGCTGCAAGTTTTGTGTCCAATTTTCGTCTGTCTGGACTCACGAAACTAGCGATTGGGAAGATTGGCCAAATCGATGGGGAGAGAAGCATTTTCGTGTACGGCAAAGAGCTTCCTTTTCCTGAGATAACACCGGAAGGGATAGGCAAGCATGTTGGCTCTCGGGGAGCCAGCTGTCTCGCGATATTCTTTCTATTTTCGTCGATAGCTTATCGTCATCCTGCACTCGCAGTCCGAGCGATTGCTGGTGTAAATCTTGCAGTCAGCGAGGTCTTACCTTTCGCACGCAACGCGTGTACAAATCGTCGCGGTGAAAGGATTGGAATTCTCGGGATGTTTCGACAGAACGAGTGGAATGCGAGGAAAGAAATGTCTCTTTCTATCTGCCGAAACTATCGTAGATGAGTCTCTGATTTCACACGAGAATCGCAGATTCTCCGTTGAATGTTAAATACCAGATTCTTTGAAAGATAGACAGAGATTTTTGCATTTTTTCACGTGATAAATGCGCTGATGAGCTCAAATCGCAGAGTAAACTTCATTTTAAATAATCAAAATACTTGTCAAAAAAAGTAATCGTTACTGATTTTTAGAATAGTGGTACAATTTTTTTTCTCAACAATCCAGAAAATTGGTAGTAAAAAATGGCAACAAATGTTCGTTTCTTCGGAATTTATTGCAGATGAATTTGTTTTTTATTTTATAGAAAAAAATGGAGATGCTCTCGTTGAGGCTTAAAACGCAGGTTCTTTGGAAGCAATAAAGCGTCGTCGCATCTCGTGTGCAGTGATCGATGGGGGACTGAATGTACGTAGAAGAGGAGGGTTACCGACACAGACGAGGACTCATTGTGTCGGCAAGCGAGTCTGGTCGAAACGTGATCACGTTTCGGTGCGGAATAGAGAAAGCCAACGGCGAAGTACCTCTATAACGTTCTCTGTGGTGTATCGCTCAGTTGTGTATCAGTGAAGCTCGCCGTGAATTAGTTTCCTGCTTGTCTGGCGAGCTGCCAGTCGCTCTAATAACTCCACCCTCTTGGTGGCCTATAAGCAATACCGGCACGATATCGGGACTCTCGCAATGTCTCCTTTAGTGACCCGAGACGGAAAACAGAGCCAGTCAATAACCATCGTGTTTGGTTTCTGGTATCGAGCTCCTGCTACATTCTCCTCGTTTTTTCAGGCTCCGCCGGATCTTCCACACTTAATATCGCAAATAACAATTGAAACTGAATTCTTTATCAACGCCAAATCAATTCATTTTTATATCTTTCGAATTTGTATAGAAGAAAAATTAGTAACCGTGATGAAAAAAATTGGTTGCACTCCAGTGCAGACCAAAAGTCGCTTATACGGGTTTGAGATATAAAGAATGAAAGTTCAGTCAAAGGTGCCACCGGATATTCATCGACCGGAAGTAATGAATCTCATGCTCTGTAGGGGTGGACACAAAATCTTACTTGTGGGAATCTTTAACAGGAAACAGAGATCATTAGAAAATATCGTTGACGAAAAAGACAAAGTTTTTATTTCCTGTGTCATTGGAGGGTAGTTTGAATTTTTCATAACTTATATTATGGGTTGCTTAAAGAATTGTGTGTCTAGCAAATTGATTTGATTTGAATCTGTTAAAAATTAACTGAGGACATTTCATTGATCACATATAAATTTATGCTCAATAAAAATGTTGGTTGTGGAAATGATGAAGCATTGAATCGGTTTTTGAAATATCTTGGAGACAGAATATGGCACATTTCGTTTAATTAAGGGACATTTAATATTTCTTTATGGTGCCATTATCCCTTGAACTTTTTACGATTGTGCGCAGAGAGAGCGAACGGCGTTGAGATAATTGGCGACGTAACTCGTCTCTGTGAGTGAGTAGCGACGAAGGGCTCTTTAGCACTTTGCTTTACTGTATAGATGTTGCTCTCCGCGGTTCAATGGCACTCGCACCGGGGCGCCGACTCGCAACTTCACGCGCTCTCTCGTATACAAGGTATATAGAGTCACACACCGTGAGTCACGAGGCTTCTGATGAAAACGTGTGGCCGAAGTAGATGTCACGCGTTTATAAATAGCCATTCGTGGAGCGAAGCTCTGGACCTTCAGCTTCTCTTTTAGGTCCACAAATATAAGTGTCCTTTAAAAAAAAAGTAATAATAATTTTTTTAACTCTTTATTATAGTTTATTTCTCTGGTACGTAGTAAGAATACGTTGATTTATTTACATTCTTCGCTCGGCGAGTCAGACCGGTTTTGTCGAATTACATCGGTGAGAAAATTGCCGCGGGCTATTTTTAATTTTCGCTGTATTTATTGTTCGGTAATTTCACAAAATTTTGAGAGTTATCGAAAGTTGAGTAAAAAATAGTCACAAATAATTTCACGCTGCTTCTTTATTTCAATTAGACACTTTTTAAAGCTGTCAAAATGAGCGATAAATTATTTATGATAATTCTTGAGGATGACAGAAGAAATTACATTTCTTGTTCTGTTCTTTCGATGTGTTTTTGGTGAATTTTTAGTAATTTAGTGAAAGACACTGGAAATTATATTCGTTGAATGTTAGGAGAAAGACTTTCAACGTTTCTGCATGCTCATAGTCTTCGTGCGACCCGGCGCATCGATCGCACGAGGTCGAGAACTCTAATCAGGTCACTTGGCTCATTGTGTGCATCGCTAATGCCAAGCTAGTTTTTTTTTGCAGATTCATGGATTTTAGTCAATGACTCGCTCGACACACGAAGCCGGCGTGGGGCCAAAAACGAAACGGGAGGCGTTACGGCTGCACACCGAGAGAAAAAGTTTCACGTTGAATCACGGAGATCTTCGCCAATGAAATGAAATACTTGAGTTTGAATACTATCTTTTCTTTGGATCAAGGAAACTCATTGAGTAAATGTTTCATTGCAGGCCATGAAATACTTTCCTTGAAATTCAAATGCAACATTTCATTGGAAAGGAGGACATTTTTCGTTGGAATCAATGGAAAAAGAAAGTCAGTCCATCCATTTCTTTGGAGACGATGGAATCTTTTCCCCTCGGTGCAGTACGAGGAAGACGTTAACGAGAATTTCTAGCTAAAAGCCGTGCCCTCCGTTTTACCCGTTTCGTTCAAGCTCTGCTCGATGCTGGTAGACTATGAGAGCGAAGAAGGACTATAAACGGGACATTAGCGGAAGCGGTGTGCTCGGGAAGCGGCCTGCGTGCAACCATTTCCGCTAAAAGTGCGCAGGGCATTTCGCAGAATCGTAATTCATACTCATACTCGCGTATAATTTTCCTCGTTTCAAACTCACGGATAAAAACTGCTATGTACGGTTGTAACGCATTTTTCTATTTTACCACGTGGAAAATATGTTGATGGCTTCATAAATCATAGGGGAGCTCCTTTTTTTATGGTTCCGATGCTTTGATATTGTTATACGCATTCGATAGTTAAAGAATAATGGAAAATAATAGAGATATTGTAAAAAAACAATTGTTAAAAAGTATCAAGATAATGAAAAAAAAAAAATTAATTCGTGGCGAGGATTTGTCTTGCAAAACATATTATATAATATAATATATTATATATTATACTATATTATATATTCAAGATAAGGAAGCCAAGAGTTAGAATATATTTAGAAAGAAAATTATCATTTTTTTAAGACTTTGCGTCGAATACTAAACATTCTTAGGTCAGGCTCTTATTATCTACTGATTACGATTACACTTACTAGCCTCTGCAAAAAAATGACGTTGAGTCACAAATCTGGAATCGATTCTGCACGAAGTGCCGAGAATAATTAGCAGGTCCGTGAAGTTCGTAAAACTTGCACCTACACAAATTTAGCGATTGACATTCCCCTTGACATGTCAGAACGTACGAGGACGAACGATCGCGAGTCACGTGCAGCAGTAGCAGCGATGAGGGTTGCACATTCGTGCAAGTTTCGGGGGCGTTCGGTCGCAGTATTGAGCCTCAATCGTGCGAATTAGTGAATAGAGGGAATCGTTCGCGTGGAGATTCTGCGTGTTGGCGTATATCGATGGGGTCGGTTTACGCGAGGGGTCGTTTTGCAAGGGTTCCACCGAGAATTGATTGGCGGTAGGTGAGCCGATGACTCACGAACTGGGAATATTATTCGAGAGAATAAACCCTCACTGTGCTCTTTGATCTCCAGCGAAAACTCAATTACCAACAATTACAGTGATCTTCGTCCAGATCCAATAATTGTCCATTTTTGCGGCTTAACTCACGCGTTTGTGGCCAATTTTGTCTCTAATTCGTCGAGAAACTAATCCCCTGCATTATACTGAGATCAGGATAAAGATTCATTCAAATTCCGGGTGTCGAAAAGAATTACTCTCTTTATTGTATAGATAAGGAAGATAAATCAAGGATATTTCCCTACATTTTCCTGTGAACAACGAATAATATTTCGTACAGATGAGACACAAAAAAAAAGGCACATTTTGAAAACAATCATGTATTATATTTCATTGGTTCATATCATCCATATATACTTGCATTGCAATTAAAGGAAAGTGTTCGACAAAAACAGGGTAAAAAAATAAACAGCAAATATATATTTTTAAGCATTTTTTTCACCGAAATCAATAACAATCCATAACTGCAAAACAAAATGCTAGTCTGTTCTTGGCCAATTGCAGTAAGAAAACAAATCATATATATTTTCAATTCATGACACTTCTTTTTTTTCAGGTCTGCACACAATCTTCAGAGTCCTTGCCGAACGTAGTTAACGTTACGGCAATTACTATAACAGTTCTTGCCACCACTATTTCCTGTCTCGCTGCACCTGCTCCTTTGGCAACAATGCTTCATAGAAATCACTGGTGGACTGCGTCACTGAATAGTGTCTTGGGTCGTGACGTCGAGAGGTGACGGTAGTTCCATGCCTGTCAGTGACACGAGCTTCATTCACGAAAAAATCCTGCCCTTGGGCACGAGAGAATCCAGAAAAAGTCATTATATTCCACTTGTATAGGCGCTTTCGGTTTGTTTACATATTCCACACACGTGTGTGACTCCGTGTAGGCTCACGCCTCTAGCACGCTTTTTTAAGGGCTTCTACGTGTCTGTGATATTAAATGATGCCAGTATTTGCAGCTGTACTGTATTACTACTATACTGCTACTATATTCACGAGCATCTAGCACAGAAACTGTTTTGTAGAAGCCCCAAAGGCACATATTGCAATCCTCAATGTACGTAGCTTTGTGCATTCGCCTCTTGGCGTTTACTGGCACTGCCAGTATTGTGGATATGACGAATTACGGCGCGAAAAAAAATTTGATCGTTCTTCTGAAATTTGATTTTTACAAAATTCAAGGATATTGGTTAACAGTAAAGGTATCGATATTCGAAAAAGTACCAAGTGGGAATAACAGAAAAAATCATTATATTCTACTTGGGAGGGGAGCTTCGACTTTGTTTGCATATTTTACACACTCGTATGACTCTAGGTAACCTCACGCCTCTAGCCCGATTTTTTCAGGGCTTCTACGTGTCCGCGGTGTGTAATGATGCCAGTATTTGCACCTGTCGCACTATACAACTATATTCGCGGGTATCCAGGGCAGAAACTGTTTTGTTGAAGCCCTAAAGAGGCGTGCACATTGTAGAAAAAAATTCTGTGTCTACACAGCTTTTTCTATTAAACACTTCGATATTCAATATTTTTTTCTCAAGAAATTATTGGCTCGGCGAAGTTCAAATTTAACAACTAGTTAATATACATAATAATTCAAAAATTGATATAGAAAATTAAAGTGGGAATTCAGAAAAACTTATGGGTCATTTTGAGTTTTTCGTTTACATATTTGGCGACTCCACGTAGCACATATTTTAAAGGCTTGAGTGCATTTGGGATGTGTAATGGTGCCAATATTTGCACCTGTGGTACAAATATTGGCTGGCATACCATATTCACAATTATCTAGCGTAGGAATTGTTTTGTCGAAGCCCTAAAGGCGGGTACACACTGCAGAGTAAATCCTGTGTGTAAGCAGCTTTGTCTATCCGCCTCTTGGCGCTCACTGGCAGTGCCAGTATTGTAGATACGTCAAACAATGCCGGCATTCCGGCGGGCTTAATTGTTCGCTCTTACGAGATGCTCATCCCTGTCGTTGCAGTGGCCCATCCCGGTTCTCGATCAACAATGCTCCTCCGCTGCCCCCTTTACAATACCCTCCACTGCACAAGATTCCTTCTTCTCTTTCCCTTTGCTATATATGTCGCTCTCAATTGTCTACTTGAATTTCGCGATTATGCTCGGGCTGCGCATTGCACAAGTACGAGAGGCAATCTCCCGTTGGTGCCAAAGAGCCGGGGAATAAAAGGATCATAGGAGGGGAGTGGATAAATGAATGTTGCAGGAGAAACGTGGCGAAAAGTCTACGGATATGCAATTATACTCTCGGGCCTGTCAAAGTCCTATTTTCAATTCACAATTTACACAATACATTAAGGGAGAATAATTGTTATGAAAAAATGTTTAGCGAGGAAAATTTACCACCAATTTTTAAGGTCCAAACAAATTTAAATTAACGTAAATAATTTTTTTTGTCCATTTCATTTCTGAAGCCAAACTGAATTGATATTGAGGTAAATCTTTTTTCTTGTTAATACAACGAGAACAAAAAACCAGACGATTTTGCTATTCATTTTCCGAATCAAAAATTTTTTAAATTCATTTATGTCGACAATTATATGGAGCTGCTGATTATAGCAAATCTGATAATGGAGATAGGAAGAGTTGGCACGTGAAACACGGGACGAAGGATGTGGCAAATATTATCATGTTGCCAGGAAAGATTACCACATTTCATGATAGTCGGGAACCATTATGAATTTGTAGTCAAATGTAAAAAAAATCCTATAAATATAATAATTTCTACAATTAATTCTGGAAATGAGTTTCCTCAGTAGAACCATTTTTTTCTTGTGGTTTTTTTTTCACTTGGAATTAATTACACTTCATTTTCATGTAGAATTTTTTTACGTTTCTTTCTTGTGGTTTCAAAACATTTTCAGCCTTCACAAAAAAAAACAATCCATGCGTTAAATAATTAAAAAATGTCTTATCTGTAATTCCCAAAAACTCATTAAAAATGAAAGATGGTATGCATTAAAAAATGTAGGAGGGACTTGGAAAGTTTATTAATGGCCTTTATCACGCTATCATGATTGCAATATCCGATATGGTTATTATTACACGTGTTACGAGTGAAAAAAAAAGTTTTATATGCGGTTATTCTGCGAGCAACTCATCGCCGTCGCGCACGACCGGAGACTTGAGCTTATCACCGCAACACGGCTCGAAGTACCGTTAACGATAAACTCATTCGCCGTTTCGATAGTAGATATCTTACAATGCGCTATATACAGTGTCCGGAAAAAATAACGAGGAACCGTACTGTGATAAGCGATAAAATTGAACTATTTTGCAGATAAGCTGCAGCAGCGACCCTCTAGCTACACACTTCTCTGATTGCGCATTGTCAATAAAGATTATCAAATTTTCCCAAGAATTGCACGATACTTCATTTTTTAGAGAAAAAAACAAACATATTGTACGAAATATAACCGTAAAATTCTACGAATACTATAAAAAATAGGGGGAAAAATCATTAAATTGACAAATTTTTAAATTTAATTTTAGCCTTCGACATTTTGTATTTTCAATTGCAACAATAACATTTTCGTTAATTATTGTATTCCGAAAAATGCGGTGTATTAAAAAGAAAGTTGTCCAAATATTCAATTGCACGTTTGAATTGTCAAGACTTTTCTTTTTTTTTTATTGAGCAAAACCAATATTACACAAATAAGCTTTAATTGATTTTTTTCAATGTCTGCTTAATTGATAAAAAATTCTTTAAAAATCTGACATATTTCCAATAAACAATGACAATAACAGAAATATTCTGCAGATATTGCGAACAGTATTTTTTTTTATTTTTTTTTTTCAGTGTGAGAAAAAAATTAACTCGCATTGTATTTTTTTGTAATGTCTGTACATTCGATTAAAAATTCGTATGGCTTTCAGGTTCAACCAGTAGCGGAGCTGTCAGAGCTGTCGCGTCGTGGTGACACCGATGGACGTCAAGTGGAATTGGCGCCGGCGAATATACGAGGTGGAACCCTACGACGATCGGGCAGTCAACGATTCCATCAGAATACCGTGAGTCATCGCCTAATCGATCTCGTAGCATATATAATATCCGTGACAGTAGGTTCAACAGGCGTCGGGCGTGTTATTCACGCAGGTCTCGAGACCGGAAGTTCGTGTCTTGCTGGTCAAGCACGCGCCACGTGACCTACCTTTTTTTAATCCTTTCGGCGCATTTATTACGATCCCCATGAATTAATGGAGCGTTTAGGCCTTTTTTCTGCCAAGACATTCATTCAATTTTTTTTTGTATATTAAAAAGCAGAATTATCATAGCCTATTATATCTCAGACGTCTTTAATAATTAGTTCCATAAATAATTGGAATTCTGTTGAGTTGTAACTCCATTTTTCTATTTTTAAGCTAATTCAAAAGCAGATTAAATATAATCTCATTACTTTTCACCTAACTTTTTCTATTCGTCTCATAAATCATTCTTTATTGCCTAAAAAAATGTACTGCAACAATTTATTTGTAAATCAATGGAAAATAATGAAGCACTACTTTTTACAATTCACCACGTACATCAGTTTTATTTCATGGCATTTTTACATGAAAACTCTGTGAAATTTTGGAGTACATTTTTTTGGTAATTTTAGTTTGAAATTGAATATTAAATAATTGAATATCTTGGAGACAATTGGTAAATGAAGTAAGCTGAAAAGTAGAGGGAGGGTTACAACTTAGTCAGAGCGTGACCGGAAGGGCATTTTCATTGAGCAGCCACACGTAACACTGCCAGTTGCGTTCCTCTTTTTTTTTTTTTTAGAGTTAAGCCTCGTCGAACCCGCGACGTACTATCGCGAGAAACGATCTCCTCATGTACCGTATGTGTCGTATGCGGGCGCTCCTCTCGGTGGACTCGTTAAACGTTAGCCGCTAATTAATTCCTCCGTGGGAGCGATCGAACAACTGGAACCACGAACCAATTAGCCGTGCTCTCGTAATGACCAATTAAAGCTAGCCAGAGTGCAACGCGAATCGACGCGACCTTCCAGCGAGAGTCTTTTCACGGTCAATCTTCGGAGTCGACGAGAAAGTTTTCACGAATTAAATGCAATGGTGCATTGCACTGGTGAGACAGGTTCTCCGACAACTTCATGGGGCAACGATAGCGGGAATCAGCTGTGATGGCCTGTGAGCTTGGAATCTCTAGGCTCTGGGAGTAAACAGGAAATGAAACGCTAGGGAACATGCCACTGATAGAGTATATGGAGCTCATATGTTGAAATAGTATATTTCTCTACTGTGAGACTCGAAGCTTTGAACATTTCCTGGTGACTTCATTGGGAACATTTTTTTATAACCTTCAAAGCATTTATTTTTTTATTACCAATTTGATTATTGAAATGGACTGTGGTTCTAAGCTGATTTTCTCTATATTTCGAATGTAAATTTAAACTTTATATTATTTATTTTACAGGTGAACAGTTCCAGTTCTTCGTTCCATAAACTTCCATCATTTTATAATGATTGTCTGGAGCTTTTATAAAAAGATATCTTTAAATCACCGCTAAAGAAAGATTTCTTTTGCATGATTGTTTAAAGAATCTCTTGTCGAAATTGGGAACATTTTTTCTCCCAACTTTTCATACAATTAATTCCAAACTGAATATATTTGCAATCAGTGAGAGAGGTAAACATCTTTCACTAGAACTGCAGATTATTATTATTGAATAATAGGTGCAAAAATAATTTTGCGTTAGATAAACGTTTTGAAGCGTTCCTCTCTTTTTTTCGTAGTCTTCAATTTTTTCTGAGTCGCCTCCACACACGAAAGGCTTTTTACGTCAGTTGATACTTCAAAAGACAATCCTTCTTTGTAGGTAATGAAGAAAAGCGACATTTAAAGATCGTAGAAAGTGGCAAAGCCAAGAATAATACATCCGAGTACAGAAAAGAGGTGTACGTGTGCTCCAGACCGCAGACTTATCCAACCTTGCGTAATGTTATGCTTGCATAATATATAATATTCGTAACTGCATGAAAAAGATAAGATACGTGAAACGAATAATAACGAGAAGCGATGGGAGTTTGGGTGAGCGTGACGAGGACGACAAGGGAGAAAAAGAAAGGGGCCAACGGTGAAAGAAATAATAGAGAGAAAGATGCCCGCGTTGGGAGGGAGAAGGGCGCTTGCTTTTCCACCCACATTCTACGTCGCGATGCAGCATAGTAATCACGTAACGGTATATAGCAGAGTCTTTAGTATCGTAACATCGTATCTCCACGAGCCACTGTTGCTTCAACCGCTCGCTCTGCCACTAGAACCTCTAACCCCGAGTCAGTCCGGGCCTCGAGGATTCTAGACACTTTCTACATACATAATTGTAATACGAATTACCTCTCGTCTTCGCCCTTTTGCATATTAATTACTCTTCACATAACACATTTTCATGTTCTTACATCAAAGGAATTTTTATTTTTTCACAGCTGATGTTTAAGCTGAATATTAGTTACATTAGAAATTGCATTTTATTGTTGGCGTTAACATTTTTATATAAATATATAAAAGTAAATTAAACTTTTTATCAAAAAGTCCATGACTCGAATACCCGGGAATGCGGTTTAGGCTTTATTTTTTATGTGGATATAAGAATTTTGCTAATTATTGTTTTTTAGGTAATACGTAGTATGAGTTACAAAATAACGGTATTCAAAAAAAAAAAAAAAAAAAACGAAGGCTAGAATTCCCAAGTTTCCGTTTCACATGTCGAGTGTACTATTTCACAATTATTTAAATTAGAATTTGCAAAAATGAAGATCTCGAGTCCGATACATAATCTCATCCACAGTTTTGAATTCCAGTTACGGAATTAATTGCTATTCTAAAATTCATCATCCGAATTTATCCCAGAAACTGTAAAATAATTACTCCCGAGACAAACGACCTTTAAAAACGTAATTAAATTTTTTACGAGCTGTAAAAAATGTACAAAACGAAATTCCTTACGTCTCTTGGACGTCCGAGAAAATTCCCCAACAAAAATGCATCTGCACGACCGAATTATAATAATCTTTTTGAAGCATCAATGGGGCATTCACCTCCCGTGTTTGTATATCGGCTCGTGGTCGTCTACGAGGCCTGTCGCTTCTGTTATATCACCAGCAAAGTATCTATTATCGAAGGCGGAGAAGGCGCGTGAAAGCGCGGGAGTAAGGGATTAAAAAAGAGCGAAGAAAAAAAAAATGAATGAACGAACGACTAATGCCCGGCACACTTGGACGCCCGATAAAGATCAAAGGCCGTTGCGGTAAGCGCAAGCCGCTCGAGCGCGAGAGTACACCGTAGAGCAGCCTCGAAATACCTTGTACGTTGAAGCGTTGACTCGTTTAATTCCTCGTGTGGCGTGTAGGGGATATATGGGGACGCGTTCGAGCCGATATGGGAACGGGGACGGCGTGGGTGCTCCTGACGGCCGATCGATTTATTTATACAGCCAATATATAACTATACTCATGCGTATATCAATGTCGCACATGAACCGAGAGACTTAAACTACTTCATTCGCATTACGTGGTCGAACGACGGTCAATCGTGAAGTTATCAAAAATGCAGATATTGCAGCATTGCAATAACGTTACTGGGAATTTATTTCATTCACATCCCCAATTTAATCAGGTTCGATAATCCAGGTAATTCAGGAATGCAAATGATGGTCAAAGAAAGTTATACATGATTGGGTTCATAATTATTCGAGGACAAATATTGGAGCGAAATATTTGACCACAGGAAATATTGAAACCTACTTTGATTTTGAAAAATCACATCTTTGGCCGTTTCTGTTTTTGGAATCCATAGATTCGACTTCCAAAATGCAAATTTTGACACTGAAACACAGAAAAAACTTTTTTCAAATTTATTTGCGGTGTCAATTGTATCAATGAATAATGACCATGGAATTAATTGTAGTACGTGTATTTATTTCAGTAAAGAGTAGGAGCTTATTATCCACAATTCTGCTTCTGGAATAGTGTGTGCAACTTGGAGAATCGTGTGCCAGACATTGAAGTAAATTCAAAGTTACCGCTGAGCTGTCGTTGATTCGGTATACAATAATCTACCGACCGAGTGATGCTGCGGATGCTGAGGCTGCTGCGTGCTTGCTAAACTCACGAGCACCACTACCGTGCATCGTGACAGGTAATCAAGAGAGAGTGCTCAGGGAAATGGGAGCTAGACGCTCCAGTACCTACTGCTATTCTCCGTCTAGACTATACAGTATCTTTTGGTTCGAAGGCAAAGGTACAGCCAGCAAAGTACGAGATAGTAGAGGGTACGGAAAGAGAAGAAGAGAGAGAGAGAGCAGAGAGTCGCGAGTAAAGGACTCGTCGGAGCGTTCACCGACGACGACGACTACGGCGACGACACAAAAGGCCATCCGACGCGCTCGATGCCGAGTCTCGTCGTTTCTCGATTCTCGAAAAGTTCATTCGAGCGCGTTTTACTTTTGTTGTGCGATCACTGAACCTTACAAGATACATTTATCAGAAAGTTCGCGTTATGTGACTTTCGTAGCGTAGATATGATTATTTCGTGGGGGTACAATTTTTTTTTGTTTTTTCGCTTAGGGTGTATTGGCTTTTTATTGGGCATTTCAAAGTATTGTTATTATTCTTATTAATTCAGATATTTCAATTTTGTTGGACTCAAATAAGCCAGTTTTTTTGGGTTTCGTACAAAAAGTAAAATTGGGTGATTACAAACAAAATTTGCTCATGTTTCCTACAAATATGTGCAAAATTGTATGGAAAATGTGGAATTTGAGAAAATTTTTGGTTTTCCAAAGAAATAATCCAGTTCATGTTTAATTATCGATATTGAGAAATGATGATTTATTGAAAATTCAGTTGGGATGCTAAACATTTCTTTATTCATTCAATTTATTACTATTAACTGTTTTTTTTTGTTCTATAAGTTCCAACGAAAAAGCACTTTGCTAGAAGTTCAGAAATTTCAGGACCAAGTCTATTTCCAAAGTACACGGTATAATGTATTTAAAAAATTAAAATATCAGAATTATCGAAGAGCAGTAATATTTATTTTCAATTATTTTACAAAGTGATCATTTTTAGGACTGATGCAACTTTGCTGTCTTAATCGTGTTGCAATCTGCTGATGCATCAGAAATGTCTATCAAAGGCCCATCAGGACGCAGCAAAGCTCGTGGGAAAGATTTATCTCGTAGTTTGGTGTTATCTGCCTTTCTAACGTGCGCAATGATGATCGACAGTCCGGCTGGACCGAATGGGCTGGATGCAAGTACTACTCCCTCGGATCCTCCCACATTCGAACGTCATAAGCACAGATATACTGAGATAGGCTGTACAGTGAGTGTCAATAGCCCCATGAGACCGTACAACAACTCGAACGAACGAGTCTGGCAAGCAAGTTAGCTACTGGTCGACGACACTGATGTCCATGTGTGTATAGGTGCGTAACAGTAATACCATATGAGCACATTGCATATATACACGACTTGAGAGCTTCGCCAGACGTTTCAACGGCTTCCATCCCGCTCCGTGCGTTTCGATTTCAATAACTTTACTCCTGGGACGATTGTATTCGTCGAGCGGGTTGTCAGCGAGAATTCGCGATCATGAAATTTGGCTTTCAAATTTTATCCGCAGGGAGTCAATAAAATCGCTAGGTTCTTCCAGGAGATTTGAGATATAGGTTTTTTATTTTTTTTTAAATATAGGGATATATATTCCCAAGGGAATATTTGTATAAATATTTAGTCCTAGGCACGATAAGTTGTGGAAGGTATTACGTTATTTGGCAATTTTGAGGATTAACCAATTTTACGATATTGGTTTTTGGAATACAAAAGTTTGATGGACCCAATATAAATAAGTTTTCCATAATTGATTTAGGAGTTTTTTAAAAAATTTGTTGCTAATTTCTGAGAAGATTCTAATGTTTTATTTTATATTTTGAGTTTGAAAAATTGTATTCAAAGGTTTTACCTTTTTTAATGAACACTTTTAGTTATTATTATGGAATAATAATTCTACGATAAATTGTAGCTCACCATTCAATTCCAGATAGTAATGAAAGCTTATAGCTGTAAATATGACGTCACAAAGTAGGAGTGCACACGGATTACTGGCAAACGAAGGACGATTGACATGACAACCTGATCCACGGATAACAGGATTAGTTAGAGCGTCGATAAGCATGCCGTTAGTTAGCATTTGGACGTTACAATGTTGTGATCTATAATATTTCTTCGTCGTACGTTGCAATATTCTCTGTGCCAATGTCAAATGCCTGTAGATTAAAAAAATCCTCTTGCTTTCAAATCGACTGAATCAAAACATAGAAAATTCAAGAATACTCAATGACACTAAAAAAAAAGATTTTTTGCTGTATTTTAAAGTCAACTTATGATATCGAAAATTCAGAATATCCATTTAAAAACTTTCAAAAGTCAGAATTTGCTCCAATCTGTACCCAATAAAAATCTGACTTCCCTTTAATTAAAAATAGGCATGATTCGATTCACCGTTGCGAGACTGAATAGCTACATGACTTGTTGCAGCTGATTTTACGATCGCGAATGATTAACACATGTTTTGCATAGCCTATATAATTATATATATACTTGTCCGTTGTACACGATCCAGCGACAGGAGACCTGGAGAATACCCTGTCCATTTTAATTAAAGGGATAGTCAAATGTTTATGGCGTACAGATTGCGACCAATTTTTACTATAAATAAAATATTAGTACAATTTTAAATTAATTTTTCAAAAACGTTTTTTTTTAAATCATTCTTACTTCCACATGAAGCAATTAAAAAATGAAATTCCTCTTTTAATCACAGTAGAAATTAGCCCCGATCTGTACCCAATAAAAATGCAACTGTCCCTTTAATTTATTAAAAGGACAGTTGCATTTTAATTAAAAATAGGCACGATTCGATTCACCGTAGCGAGACTGACTAGCTGCATGACTTGTTGCAGCTGATTTTACGATCGCAAATGATTAACACATGTTTCGCATAGCCTATATATATATTTGTCCGTTGTATACGATCCAGCGACAGGAGACCTGGAGAATACCCTGTCCATTTTAATTAAAGGGATAGTCAAATGTTTATGGCGTACAGATTGCGACCAATTTTGACTATAAATAAAATATTAGTACAATTTAAAATTAATTTTTCAAAAACGTTTTTTTAAAATCATTCTTACTCCCACATCAAGCAATTAAAAAATGAAATTCCTCTTTTAATCACAGTAGAAATTAGCCCCGATCTGTACCCAATAAAAATGCAACTGTCCCTTTAATTTATTAAAAGGACAGTTGCATTTTAATTAAAAATAGGCACGATTCGATTCACCGTAGCGACACTGACTAGCTGCATGACTTGTTGCAGCTGTTTTTACGATCGCGAATGATTAGCACATGTTTTGCATAGCCTATATATATATTTGTCCGTTGTACACGATCCAGCGACAGGAGACCTGGAGAATACCCTGTTCATTTTAATTGAAGGGATAGTCAAATGTTTATGGCGTACAGATTGCGACCAATTTTTACTATAAATAAAATATTAGTACAATTTAAAATTAATTTTTCAAAAACGTTTTTTTAAAATCATTCTTACTCCCACATCAAGCAATTAAAAAATGAAATTCCACTTTTAATCACAGTAGAAATTAGCCCCGATCTGTACCCAATAAAAATGCAACTGTCCCTTTAATTTATTAAAAGGACAGTTGCATTTTAATTAACAATAGGCACGATTCGATTCACCGTAGCGAGACTGACTAGCTGCATGACTTGTTGCAGCTGTTTTTACGATCGCGAATGATTAGCACATGTTTTCCACAGCCTATATATGTATATTTGTCCGTTCTAGGCGATTCAGCGATAGGAGAGCTGGAGAATGCACTGTGCATGCGCGTGCCGGTTGTCCTCAGGCAGCCATATTGGCCGGTCCCGGTTTCACGCGTTGTCTCTTCCGGAGCGTTCGCTTGGGTTTTAGAGAGGCGTTAAAAGAATATAAAGAGACGAGAGAGAGAGAGAGAGAGAAAGAAGGAGAGGAAGAGATTGAAATAAATAAAGAAAGGTAAAAGGAAGAAGGCCGGAAGGTGTACGGTACATATATACGGTTGTGCTCGTTGATGCTTTTGACGTTGACGGCGGCGGAGGCGGAGAAGGTGACGGTGCGTACGTGAGCCACGACTGCTTGTTAGTCTCGTCGCGTCGAGGGTCCTCCAGAGCCGGCGCGCGGTACTGGCACGCCCAGGGACAATCGAGCAGCGTGGCGAGTGCCCGGAGCTCCCTCGTGGTAAGAGAACCGGCGAGAATACACCATACACTCTCCTTCTCTGTCTCGCCCTTTACTCGTTTTTCATTTTTCATTTTTTTTCTTCTCTTTACATTCACACTGTACAAGATACCTGAAGGTTCCACCCCTTTTCCTGTAAATCTCACATGTCAATAACGTTGTCAGCTGCTTTTGCGTGATTTATACATACTTTTAAACGTCAGTGTGCATTCCAACAACCATGTGCAGTACTTCAGGGTGTGCGAATTGGTTATTACTGGGAATTGGTTATTTTGGAGTTGGTGAAATGATTTTAAAAAAAATGTATTTGGTGAAATACATTTTGGAGCACATTTTGGCAGTTTAGTGAGGCCCGGGTGTTTTTGAGAAACTTTTCGCGAAAGGGTTGATAGGGCTACTTTTTTAATGATGGATTTGGCTAGTTTCTATTTTTTAAACAGTTTGAAAAAAAAAAATCTGCTGATTTGGGAGCATTGATTGTTGAAGGGGGAATTGTTTTTTTTTTATAAGTGAATTTTGTGAAATTTATGTTTTTTAGACTTTGGTGGATTTTGGTATTTAAAATTACGTTTTTTAACGTAATTTTATCAGAAAACAATTATATCCTCGCTCAATAAGATTGAGACAATGGCTCTTAAGATAGTGGCAATTTCTCTTCCGCCGCATATCCTTCTTCCAATTCTATTTAGAACTGACAATTGTTTCTGACACGCTCTAATTCGACGAATGCGATATTCTCTGTAGAATAGTTGAGAGTCGTCGATGCGGGGCCGACCAATTGTTGCACAAATATCGTACATTCATTTTCTATGTGAAATTGGCACGACTCTAAAGAATGGTTTTTTTTTTTAATCGAATAGAATCGAAATAATGCAAATTTTGGCACATAATCTTTATAATTATTTTTTTCATTTCTGCACGATGAAATTTTATGTATTTATTATTTATTTATATTGTCCACAGGCATGGAAAAAATGAAACTTCAGCCTGGAAATAAGCGCAGCGTACTTAAATAACGAAGTAGAGTGAATCCCGTCACGATAGACAAAACGACTGCGCTAATAGCGGACTCTGAGTCAGTAAGCCAACTCTCGCATTCCTGCGCAGTCACTTTGTTAAATGTCCCGAAGCCTCGCGTGAGCAACTATTACCGAGAATTCGTGAGAATTTTCCATCTTGTAACTGGTCGATTTTATCAGAGATTCCAATTGTTTTGCTCTCGCTATTCTCCGCTCGGATAGCTTATTTTTTTATCTCTAAAAAAAAAGTTCAATCGACTTGCATCGAGGACAAAGAGCACTTCGAGTGCATATTCGTTCCAGTTTGTTATGCAGAAGTCTTCGGAGTCGTGCGATCGATAAGATTGTCCGGCTCTCTTGAACTCCCACTAATCGGCCTCCTCGTTGTACTCCGTAAACTCAATTAGATTGGAATGACAGTGTTTCCGGCGAAAAGTAAACACGTTTTATTTTTTTAAAAACTTCGCGCCTTGGACTCATTAAAATAGACTGCATTTATATTGGCGGAGCTGAGAATTTTTATCAATTAAAATTAATTACTCGTACAGAATAATTGCAAGGAAATTTAATTGTTCGGAATCAAGGAATTCAGTTACTTTCAAATAATGTGAGTAATTTTTATTTTAGGTTCTTACAAAATATTTATTAGGAATGGTTGTTATGTTTTATCGAATTATTAATTTCTGTAGGATTGTAGATTTTTTCTTTTCAGATAATTTTTTAAATATTGATAAAAAAGTGGTGACAATTCGACTGTCGATAACATGGATTGTGTTCCGGTTAGCAGTGAGCGATGATAATATATTTAGGGCGCTCTATGCAATCGACCGTGAATTGGTGGCTCAGTGAAATTCCTTCCTTACCGGCCTCGGGAGGTTCGTTAAATTTCTTCTTTATCTGCATTCGAAAACCCATGTTGGGTGTTTTCATTTTTTTCCGTATCTTTGAGAGTTCACTTTTTTGGTATTTCGAGGTAGATAAAAATGTATGGTATTTTGTATTGGTAAAAAAAATTACTAATAGAAAAATACAATGATTAATTGTCTTTTCTTTCGAATTTCTGGACGAAATAAATATTGTTACAAATAAATCCAATGAATTTTTGAAAAAATTTGGTCAACCAAAATAAGCATTCGCCAATATGTAATTTTTTTTTTTTTTAAATCTATTAAAAGTAGATGAATTTCATTAAGAGTCTTATTTTAAAAAATGGCAATATCATTGAAAATATTCTTTCGATGAGATTTTTTTCTCACAAAAAAAAATACAATACAATACAATAAAAATAGTACATTTTTTTGTGACAGTAAAATACAACATTTTTTTCATCTAACCAAACGAAACTCAATAAAAATCGTAAAAAAAAGTCGAACAAACAATTGAATTGTCAAAAAATCTTGTGTTCTCCATTATTCTTTCCAGAGATGAAGCATCACAAGAGAAAAAAATGATGTACATTTTTTAGTACTGGGAAAATAAAAAATAAATTTTTTCTGACCAAACGAAAGTCAATAAAAATTGTAAAAAAATTCAAACGAACAATTGAATTTTTTCAAGCTCAGGCTCGCAATGATTGGTCTTCCTGGAGATGGAGGATCGTGAGGAAAGCTTTGCCGAGCTCTCGGACTCTGGCTTATAGCTCGTATAGTCGTGCAAAAAGAAATAAAACGACAAAGAAGCTGAACACGTGCAGGCAAGGTCTATATGGGGAGTAACGATATGCCAGATCGTCACGGCCTTCCTTGCAGGGGACTTATTTTGATATTTATACGGCGATTCATCGGGTCTCGGCTCACGCCCGTTGTGTATGCAACGTCCATCTCTCTCTCGCGATCTCCGGCTCAGGCTTTGCTTCCTTTTTATTATTTTTCATTCAGCTTGCTTGTCGTGTGCTTCGCGATCATGTATACAAGCGCGAGAACGCGATCTCGCTGGCACAGCACGCGGGACGTTCGCCTTTTCCGGTACGACCGGGTATTTCAATTTTTGCTCCGCTTCTTATCCGCGCAGCTTGCACCGATTCTCACGATCTCCCGTCTTCGATTTCGTGCCCATTCGGCCAAAATTATTGCTTACTACCATTTTTTTTCCACGCAATGCACTTAAATATCTTAATAAATTAATAATTACATTTTATATACTAAAAAGTAAAAAGTGAAAAGGCAAAGGAGAACCTTCTATTCCACATTGTTTTTTTTTTAATGATGAGGACACATTATGCAAATTCTTATCCTGTACAATTCGAACTTTTCTACTCATGTTTATAACATTATATCTATAGAATTATTCAATATTATTTTAGTGATGTATAAATGTCGACTTGCCATCATTTTGAAAAAGTTAATGCAACGTGTCTTTTACTATAAATTATTTCTCTTTTATTAATTAAAAGCCAAACAATTTGTTTCAAAAAGGCAGTAACATTACATTGATATAACAAATATCTGCATTCATAATTTTCCAATCGAATTGCCTATAACGGAACGAAAAAATATAAATTAAAAAATGTTTTCCACAATAAATTATAACTACTTATTGTTGCTTATAGCATTTCCAAAATTAAATCAATTCAAAGAAACTCTAAATACATTGTAAATTTGACCACCAATTCTTTCTGTCTTAATAACGGAGCAGAAAAACAAAATTTCTTCCAAGAAAATGCAGCAACATTACATCGATATCCAAATCCCGTATGATATAACGAATTCAGGGTAATATTTGCATTATTAATCTCGCGATCGGTGCGATAATTCACTGAAGAATTAATCGACGAGCTCAGGTGGCTGGACGGGACGTTAAATTGCTGAGAGAGAAGGAGACAAGTGCACTTCTGTATAGTTTGCACAACGATCCCGAGTCGCCAGCCTTCGTGGGTGTATTATTATTGAAACGAGAGTTTATAAAAGCTGCCTACGTGAAAGAGTGTCCAGGGCACATACGATTCACGACGAGAGCAGCAGCTATACATAATGTACATACTCGAATGTTATAGCAGCAGCAGCAACGGCAGCAGCAGGAGGCAGAGCCAAGCAGCAGCAGCAGCAGCAGCAAAAGAGCAGTTTACTACTCTCTCGAGTGAGGCTCGCGCGGCGCGGACTCGGGCACGTGCACCGCCCCGAATAATTGCGCAAGTTCCAAGATCCTTTTTATCTATGCTAATGAGATTACGGGTCCGCGCGCGCGAACCGAGCTCTCCCGTCTTGGGTGAATACCGATTTTGTTTCCTGCCATGAAGGACGTCCACTCCTACGGACCTGGACACTGCCTTCTGCCTCACAATATGCGTACACACGTACTTGCAAATTGCCGCACGAGCATACATACCTACGGACTAGCCGATTTCTTTTCCATGCAAAGTGCCATCTTACGAAATTGCGATATTTCAAAATAATTAGAAAATCAAAATATCGAAGACGCCACTGGTGAATAAACCATTCAACAGAGCCATTCGTTTTTATCGATTTGTTGAAACGATAATAAGGGTATAAATGTACACGTGTACTTGCCAATTGCCGCACGAGCATACATACCTACGGACTAGCCGATTTCTTTTCCATGCAAAGTGCCATCTTACGAAATTGCGATATTTCAAAATAATTAGAAAATCAAAATATCGAAGACGCCACTGGTGAATAAACCATTCAACAGAGCCATTCGTTTTTATCGATTTGTTGAAACGATAATAAGGGTATAAATGTACACGTGTACTTGCCAATTGCCGCACGAGCATACATACCTACGGACTAGCCGATTTCTTTTCCATGCAAAATGCCATCTTAAGAAATTGCGATATTTCAAAATAATTAGAAAATCAAAATATCGAAGACGCCACTGGTGAATAAACCATTCAACAGAGCCTTTCGTTTTTATCGATTTGTTGAAACGATAATAAGGGTATAAATGTACACACGTACTTGCTAATTGTCGCACGAGCATACATACCTAGGGACTAGCCGATTTCTTTTCCATGCAAAGTGCCATCTTACGAAATTGCGATATTTCAAAATAATTAGAAAATCAAAATATCGAAGGCGCCACTGGTGAATAAACCATTCAACAGAGCCTTTCGTTTTTATCGATTTGTTGAAACGATAATAAGGGTATAAATGTACACACGTACTTGCCAATTGTCGCACGAGCATACATACCTACGGACTAGCCGATTTATTTTCCATGCAAAGTGCCATCTTACGAAATTGCGATATTTCAAAATAATTAGAAAATCAAAATATCGAAGGCGCCACTGGTGAATAAACCATTCAACAGAGCCTTTCGTTTTTATCGATTTGTTGAAACGATAATAAGGGTATAAATGTACACACGTACTTGCCAATTGTCGCACGAGCATACATACCTACGGACTAGCCGATTTCTTTTCCATGCAAAGTGCCATCTTACGAAATTGCGATATTTCAAAATAATTAGAAAATCAAAATATCGAAGGCGCCACTGGTGAATAAACCATTCAACAGAGCCTTTCGTTTTTATCGATTTGTTGAAACGATAATAAGGGTATAAATGTACACACGTACTTGCCAATTGTCGCACGAGCATACATACCTACGGACTAGCCGATTTCTTTTCCATGCAAAGTGCCATCTTACGAAATTGCGATATTTCAAAATAATTAGAAAATCAAAATATCGAAGGCGCCACTGGTGAATAAACCATTGAACAGAGCCATTCGTTTTTATCGATTTGTTGAAATGATAATAAGGGTATAAATGTACACACGTACTTGCCAATTGTCGCACGAGCATACATACCTACGGACTAGCCGATTTCTTTTCCATGCAAAGTGCCATCTTACGAAATTGCGATATTTCAAAATAATTAGAAAATCAAAATATTGAAGGCGTCACTGGTGAATAAACCATTCAACAGTTCCATTCGTTTTGACCGATTTGCTGAAATGATAAGGGTGTAACAATTGATATTCTGAGCTCGAAATAATTTTTTTTTTTATATAGACAGAGGGGCAGTTTAATTAATGGTTTAGAAATTCAGACTTTTGAAAATAAGGAATTAATAAAGGGGAAGGGGGTGCATTGGAATGTTTGGAAATTTTTTTGAAGCCTGAAGATGTTTTTTTTAATGTCATTTCTATGATAGATCGGTTAATAATTTTATTCGGGTCTAGAAACAAAGTGTGTTGAAATTGAAATGTTCTGAGTGAATAAACAATTTAATAATATTGTTATTTCATCATTGGTTTTACACAAAAAAAAAAAAACTTTTTCGCGGCTCCAATTTAAACGACAAAAATCGAATGTGAATTTTATGAAAGGACTCAACGGATATTTTCAGCGACAAATATATGCTGCTTGATGTCTCGACGACAGAGTTTAAATACCATCGCTGAATAAAACCAGTTTATCACATATCTTCTTCATGCAAAGTGCCATCTTGCGAAATTGCAATATTCCCAAATTCGTAGAAAATAAAATATAGGACAAAGTCACTAGCCAGAAATATACACTTTGATATAACCACCGGTTTACCATTTTGGATTTCACAAAAAGCAATGGTCTTGGACCAGTTGCTATAATTTAAGCCAAGAATCTAAATACATTTTTCGTGGGAGGGTTCAATAAACCTGAAACAGCTCAAATTTTTTAAGCTTTCTATTACATAAATTTTAATTTTTCAAATTTCATTTAAATTCATTTCACAATGCCTCTAAAATCGAACTAATCCAATGAATAATTAAAAATGAATTTCGCACTTCTTTATTTTCCAATAAACCATTTATATATTTTTCTTACCAAAGTACTGTTAAATAATTGATAGCATAAATAACTAAACAGTTTAAATTGCCGAGCAGATGAGTGGAATTCTACTAAAAATAAATTGACTCCTTCTTTGCATAAAAATATAATTAAAAAAATATAACGCAACATTTTTTCTTTTTTTTTATAAATAAAGTCCGAAAGTTAATAAAAATAAGTGGCCAGGATTATTTCAGTCCTGTAAACAGTAAAATTGAATGAAGACGTTTCGAAACAGTGAATCATCGGTCCCGTTTACTCTCGAGTGTGAAATGGTTATTGGAAGACGAGAGATGGCTTGATGCGTGTGGCTCCGAACGTGCGGGTTATCCACTTTGCGCCCACTGCATTCGAGTGCATACAGAGTCGAGAGAAACTGCACTCACGCATCGTGACGTCAGCCTCTACCGGCTCCTTCAGTAAATATAGAATTTCCTGAAGAAAAAAGGAGAAGATACGAGAGCAAAGCAGATAAAATGCGGAAAAATAGGTGTAGCTGCACCGGCCTACGCACTTCTGGCTCATCTCGACACGGAGGCTGCGATGTTCAAATGCATCTTCTCATACAAGTCACTAAATAAATTTTTTAATAAAAAAAAAACTCTCCCAAATGTTTAGTAATTACGAATTAAATTTAATTATTTACAATTAAAATTTCCAACAATCGTAAGGCAATTATTCTATAAATAATGTACTTTTTTATATTTATATTGAACAAAATTTAAAAAAAAGCAACACAGTAAAATATAAAAAATTGCCTTCATGACTTTCCACTAAATCTTAATATTGAAATGACAGTTATCTTTAATTAAATTAAATCATTTACTAATAATAATGAATAAACGTTCAAGCTAATAGAAAAAATTATTGGGAAATCCAGATTGTTTATTAAAAAATGCGGATAAATTTTATATAACTTAGAAAGTGGAGTTAACGCCACTTCTCCGTTAGCAGTAAATATTCGACATAACCGTGTAACAAATAGTTCATGCACATATATTTTAATTTATCTTTATGTATTCTCGGTAAATATCTATGCAGGGATACTGAGAAAGGTGACTGAGCGTCGCCGGGTAGACGAAACATCGACATTTGCGTAATTCTCCATATCGTTTCCTCACGTTTAGCTTCTTAACGTAACCACCCACTTTTTATTTATTTTCGTAACTCCTTTAGCCGCTAAATTCCGAATAGGAATTATTATCCTCGATAAATCGACGGGGCGACGTATATTATTCGCGATGTGGCGCATAAAACACAATTAAGTAAATAGGTACAAAGCTCAACACTATATAGACGAAGAGAGAGCGGACGGAGACAAACGTTTATATTATATTCAAATCGCAACGCTACTTTCGTCACAGTCATGAATCATTCACGCTTAGACCCTTTTGGTGCCGCGCATGGATAGGCCAAACCTCTAATTGCCTTAACACACCTATATCCGATATATCTCTGCAATATGTGTAAGCCTCTCTTCCTCTCTTTCTCTTTTTTTCAACCATCTTCAGCTCCAAGGCCACACACGCCAACAGATCGGAACTAACGGTGTGTTAAATAAAGTCTAGACTTTTTTACAACGTGTGACATGTGACGGCATCCAAACTTCTGGTATTTGCCCCTAATTTTATCATTTCTGTGATTATTATGGAATAAATGTGTTTTGGGGCAAATGCACTGAGAAAAAATTACCTACTTTTTCATTTAGTGTCAATTAATTTAGTCTCTATTGATTATAGTTAATACAGTTTATCAATTATAGACTGACAACTTCATACATTTTTAGCCATTCACTATAACTATCAAAATAAGTGACATAAATAATTTATTACTTCAAAGATATATTCACATTTTTCATTAATCCTTTTTTTTCGTGTTACCAATTTCAACGTGAATTTGCCAAATTATTTAATCCGACTCTGTCCAGTTTTTATTACATAACTCACAATCCCATTAAAAATGTTACCTCATTGACTAATTTCCGGATAGAAAATAAAAAAATCTAATTATCTAAACTACATAAAAAATCATCACCGTGGGAAAATTCCATTTGAATATTTGGCGAAGCAATTCATTTTATTTAGCCGATATTATTCGATAGACTCGTAACTAATAATTCATAATCCGATGAAAACATTTCTCTCTTTAATGGATTCAATCGATTCCGGGCTTTGGATTGATTCAGAGCTTCGAGTTTATTAAACGGGCGTTGCTGCTGATCGTATCAGCAAACGTTCGTATACCGTCTCTGTTGAATTCAAACTGTAAATGAATCGGCGGCGTCAAACTCGCGGTTGACCATTCTCAAGTATATATCGACCCACGTGCAGCCCAGATCGAGAACCGAGCATCTATCACTCGGGCTGTCTTGTGTTCCGCAGCAGCAGCAGCGGCAGCAGCGATGCTGAGTCCGCTGTTCGCTCTACTCTTGCCGGTTTTTTTTTTTTCTTCTCATTCCCTCGGCGAAACTCGGGTGCCGTCCAGTGGTGACCACGTGGCTGCGATTCTGCTTCCGGCTTCGACAATACCGATGCATATTATACGAAGTGGCACGTGCACGCGACGTAAATAACGATCGCCGTTGAATCGCCAACTTCTTTGTTATGAAATATTGGTCTTTGGTGGTCGTAGCATGTAACACAATAAAATAGAGGGGAAAAAAAAGTTGTAATTATCCGTCAAATTTATGATTATTACCGAGAGAGGTGCGACGTTTTACTGAATGGTCAAATCGATTAACCGATCGTATATCGATGACAATCATTTTAATCACAGAGCTGCGAGAACAATTTGCGATTTTATCGAGGCTGTTACAAAGTACCTTGAAAAATGAGCTTTTGTTTGAACTGCTGAGAAATGTGAATGGAATTATTGACAATTGTGGGAGATTAGGTTTGTTTGAATAATTGACAGTAAGACAATTTGGAGGTCTTCGTAATACGTGATACAATAAAATAGAGGGAAAAAATTATTTTTATTACCGAGAGAGGTGCGAAGTTTTATTGAATTGTTAAATCGATTAACCGCTCGTGTATCGATTATAATCATTTTAATCACAGAGCTGCGAGAACAATTTGCGATTTTATCGAGGCTGTTACAAAGTACCTTGAAAAATGAGCTTTTGTTTGAACTGCTGAGAAATGTGAATGGAATTATTGACAATTGTGGGAGATTAGGTTTGTTTGAATAATTGATAGTAAGACAATTTGGAGGTCTTTGTAATATGTGATACAATAAAATAGAGGGAAAAAATTATTTTTATTACCGAGAGAGGTGCGAAGTTTTATTGAATTGTTAAATCGATTAACCGCTCGTGTATCGATGATAATTATTTTAATCACAGAGCTGCGAGAACAATTTGCGATTTTATCGAGGCTGTTACAAAGTACCTTGAAAAATGAGCTTTTGTTTGAACTGCTGAGAAATGTGAATGGAATTATTGACAATTGTGGGAGATTAGGTTTGTTTGAATAATTGATAGTAAGACAATTTGGAGGTCTTCGTAATACGTGATACAATAAAATAGAGGGGAAAAATTATTTTTATTACCGAGAGAGGTGCGAAGTTTTATTGAATTATAAAATCGATTAATCGCTCGTATATCGACGATAATCATTTTAATCACAGAGCTGCGAGAACAATTTGCGATTTTATCGAGGCTGTTACAAAGTACCTTGAAAAATGAGCTTTTGTTTGAACTGCTGAGAAATGTGAATGGAATTATTGACAATTGTGGGAGATTAGGTTTGTTTGAATAATTGACACCCAGAAAATAGCAAGATAATACAAATATTTATCATATCATTGAATTATTCGTATAAATATTTACTCACATCATTCACATGATGAATATTTAAACAAACAAGTTGGTTTTTTATACCCACTGTTTCCTAGATACCTTAAAAAAATGTCTACAAAATTTTTAGCTTTAAAAATATTTTTAACAAAATTTATATTTTATTTAAAAAAAATATATCTCACCTCCCAAAAATCGTCTCCACCAGTTTTTTCACACTATTATGCTCCAGCACTTCCGACACGTAATATCCCATGGCATATCAACATCACTCGACGATATATCCCGTATATCGAAGCCCAAAAACGCGCCGGGTGTTCTCTGTTTATGTTTCGTCATTCGAGGGAGTCTCTAGACGTTTCTCTTCAGCTTCGCGGGGCGGTACACCTCCAAGAATAGAAGCAACATACGCTAGTTTCGCTCCCTCGACGCCGCTCTCGTGTTGGACTTCCTGGATTTAAATACAAGATCGGTTGCCGACGGAATTTCGTCACAAACGACTGGCAAAAGGCGTTACGCTTTTAAGTAACTCCAAAATATGACTCACGCCATTATGCAAATTTTTGTGCCAACTGAGTGAATTACCAAAGTATTACAAAAAAAATTACCAACGTCTCATGCCTAAAAATGACAATTTTGTGTTGCACTATTTGTCGTTGTGCAAAGTACAAATATTTGCATTAATGTTATATTAAATTTCAATACCATTGAAATTGGCTTGAAACCGAGGCACGTAATAATAATAATAATACAACAAAAAAGACACTGATATATCGTCCACAATGACCAATAGCTGTTTCGCTGGTAACCGATCTTTGGATCTTCCAGGTTCCAGCGCCTTCACTACAAACTTCTTCTCACGAAGAGTTATGCACTATAAACGAAGTTCACAAGTTTTTTCCTAAATATAATGAGTATTTTTTAATTATCCGGTTTTTATTTAATTTTAATTATTAAAAATACTCTTTTCGGATACTGTTCACTGGTTCATGAATTTTGTTTATGAAAAAAATTGAGTATGTATTAAAATTATCACGTTAAATTATTAATTAAAAAAAAATACGGATTTGATAGTAAAATTTCTAGACATGTATCTGATGAAAAAAGTCTTGATTTCGATTTTTCGAAAATTACGTTAACCTTAACTTAAGATTAAAAATAAAAAGGAAGACTATAGACGACAAAAAGTGCTAAAGATAATAACGAATGGCTGCTTCGTTGGCTATTCAGCTTGGCAACCGATCTTTGGATCTCCAGTTTCGAGCTTCTTTACCGCAAACTTCTTCTTATGAAGAATTATGTGCTGTAGACGAAGTTCACAAGTCTTTTCGTTTTCTCAATCAATATATTGTATAGAAACTGATATTATATTTATTTAAAAAAATTCTTTGATATGGCAATTGTTAACCTTAACTTGAGATTAAAAATAAAAAGGAAGACTATTGACGACAAAAAATGCTAAACATAATAACGAATGGCTGCTTCGTTGGCTATTCATCTCCAGGTTCGAGTTCCTTCACCGCAAACTTCTTCTCATGAAGAATTATGTGCTGTAGACGAAGTTCACAAGTCTTTTCGTTTTCTTAATGAATGTATTGTATAGAAACTGATATTATATTTATTTTAAAAAATTCTTTGATATGCCAATTGTTAACCTTAACTTAAGATTAAAAATAAAAAGGAAGACTATTGACGACAAAAAGTGCTAAACATAATAACGAATGGCTGCTTCGTTGGCTATTCAGCTTGGCAGCCGATCTTTGGATCTCCAGGTTCGAGCTCCTTCACCGCAAACTTCTTCTCATGAAGAATTATGTGCTGTAGACGAAGTTCACAAGTCTTTTCGTTTTCTTAATCAATGTATTGTATATAAACTGATATTATATTTATTTAAAAAAATTCTTTGATATGCCAATTGTTAACCTTAACTTGAGATTAAAAATAAAAAGGAAGACTATTGACGACAAAAAGTGCTAAACATAATAACGAATGTCTGCTTCGTTGGCTATTCAGCTTGGCAACCGATCTTTGGATCTCCAGGTTCGAGCTCCTTCACCGCAAACTCCTTCTCATGGAGAGTTATGTGCTGTAGACGAAGTTCACAAGTCAAACCCCTCCCTCGATCGAAAAGGTCACTCCATAACGTGGCTGGCGCGCGACTATCGTGTAAAAGGTGGGAAAGACCGTTGTCTACTCCTTCAACAGCCACAACTACACATCCCATTACACAAAACCGACAGCCGGCTGTCCTAATGTTCGATAAGCCGATAAAATACCTTTTCGCCATGCGTCCGACGTTTACCAGCAATTATCTGCAAATTGAAAAAATTTCAAACCATTTTCTGATATATTAATCATAATAATTCAAGCGATTCGTAGACGCCCTCTCCGGATCTCCAAGTCGACATATGTTTGCAGGCATAAAACTATCGAGCCAGGCTCGACACGTTGGCCGATCACGTTCCAGCCTCGTCGAAGGTGACAGACACACTGTGAAACAAAACCCACTTCACCCTTCTCTGTTTTTGATTATTATCGTCACGTCACAGACAATACTTAAACAAATTGGCTGAAGGGGTAATTGGAAAAATTGTTTAATTTTTAGTCGTCCCAATTGAAGTGTCTGGTAAATATTAAAAATTTAACGCATTTTTTTACTATTCATTTTATTGATGAACAAGACAATTTGGGTAATAATGTGAAACTTTTTGGTCTACTACAATTTTGTTTTGGCCTACACAACATTTATCGTGTAACTAAAAATTTTGCGTTTTATAAAAAGACATTTTTTGTTCTACAAAAAATTTCTTCTCCCGCAAATATCTTGTTTTACAAAAAAAATGTCATTTCACTGAAACCCCAAAATCCACTTGATCACCTGAGAACTCCCCTTTCCTCCACCCGCCGATTTTCTCCCATGGAGATTCGCGTCGAAATTTCTCTCGGCGGCATTACCAGGTGGAAAATGATCGTGCGAGTTCGGATACGTTGGCCGATCACGTTCCAGCCTCGTCGAAGGTGACAGACACACTGTGAAACAAAACCCACTTCACCCTTCTCTGTTTTTGATTATTATCGTCACGTCACAGACAATACTTAAAAAAATTGGCTGAAGGGGTAATTGGAAAAATTGTTTAATTTTTAGTCGTCCCAAATGAAGTGTCTGGTAAATATTAAAAATTTAACGCATTTTTCTACTATTCATTTTATTGATGAACAAGACAATTTGGGTAATAATGTGAAACTTTTTGGTCTACTACAATTTTTTTCGCCTACTCAACATTTATTGTGTAACTAAAAATTTTGCGTTTTATAAAAAGACATTTTTTTTTCTACAAAAAATTTCTTCTCCCGCAAATATCTTCTTTTTACCAAAAAAATGTCATTTCACTGAAACCCCAAAATCCACTTGATCACCTGAGAAATCTCCCCTTTCCTCCACCCGCCGATTTTCTCCCATGGAGATTCGCGTCGAAATTTCTCTCGGCGGCATTACCAGGTGGAAAATGATCGTGCGAGTTCGGATACGTTGGCCGATCACGTTCCAGCCTCGTCGAAGGTGACAGACACACTGTGAAACAAAACCCACTTCACCCTTCTCTGTTTTTGATTATTATCGTCACGTCACAGACAATACTTAAACAAATTGGCTGAAGGGGTAATTGGAAAAATTGTTTAATTTTTGGTCGTCCCAATTGAAGTGTCTGGTAAATATTAAAAATTTAACGCATTTTTTTACTATTCATTTTATTGACGAACAAGACATTTTGGGTAATAATGTGAAACATTTTGGTCTACTACAATTTTTTTGGCCTACTCAACATTTATTGTGTAACTAAAAATTTTGCGTTTTATAAAAAGACATTTTTTTTTCTACAAAAAATTTCTTCTCCCGCAAATATCTTGTCTTACCAAAAAAATGTCATTTCACTGAAACCCCAAAATCCACTTGATCACCTGAGAACTTCCCTTTCCTCCACCCGCCGATTTTCTCCCGTGGAGATTCGCGTCGAAATTTCTCTCGGCGGCATTACCAGGTGGAAAATGATCGTGCGAGTTCGGATACGTTGGCCGATCACGTTCCAGCCTCGTCGAAGGTGACAGACACGTTGCGAGGCAAAACTCCGAGCCCCCCTCCGCGTTTTCTTTTATATTCGCGTCTCCTTATCTCCTTCGCTCTTATTATGCATCTCGCTCATGCTCGGGACCGTTGTTGGGCCTTCTCTCGTCCTACACACGCACCTCATGCGAGATCGGCTGTGCTGTGTGAGTCAGCCGTGGTTCTTACCGAGCGCAAGAGGCAACTATTGGACCGACGACGTCGACGGCGACGGCGACGACGACGACGACGACGGTAACCGCTTCCGAACAAGTAGGAGGAACACCGGTCGTGGGCACACGCCTCGGCTGCTCCTTCGACTTGCGGCAGCCTCACTCGCTTCTCGCGGACGCTCGAATCAGTCGACTCTGAGCGTAACACCCGACGATACGCAATCGGCGGCGCGGCGTGTCCGTCAGTCTCAGTTGTCTCCTTAAGCAAACGAAAAAAAGCGCATCAATTTACTAGCCAGATTCGAGATGAGCTCGAGATCAAGCATCGCGACGTTTGCACGTCCGCCGAGCCGTGAAAAATCCAAATTGTCATCGGAAAAGCCAAACGCGAATAGTCACTATCATTGATTTCATTGGGAAATAAATAACCGAGTGTGATTTGTTTTTGCAGTTACGACGCCGAGAGTGAAAAAGTGTAACGACGTGTTCGAGCGGTGTCCGATTTCTTCATCCGATGGTGCATCGAATTTTCCGCCGATCAGTGCGAAAGAGTTGCCGGAAATAACAATCGGCAGCTCCGGATTTAACGTTCGTTCGGTTAATAGCTCTGGACAATTTGTCACGAGTTATAATTGGTCTGATGAAAAATAGTTAACGCCGCGACTCCGGTGGTCGATAATCGCTGGAAATAAGGAAGGAGCCTTCGTTATTTTCCACGGTTTAATACCTTGCACGATATATATTCACTATCGATCACGATTCCTTCGCTCACTTACCTCCGGCTAACACACAACGAGCACACGCGGAGAGCCGTTCAGCTGGAGCAACGCATGGAGTGTCTTTACTAATACACACGCGAGCGACGTAATAACGGCTCGTAACTGGAACGCGATTTAATGGCAGCATAAACGCTGCGACGCTGACTTAAAAGCCGCAGCAACAAATTCTTCAGGAGCGCGGAACGTCCCGGGTGTTGCTTCATTGAAATAACGCTTGTGGAAACGGCTCGTGCGACTTTGCGCGAGTGAGGATTGATCCGAGCGCAGAGACAAATCAGCTTTCAAAGTAAGAGCAGACAATTACAGCCGCCGTGGAAATATAGAGCTTCGAGAAGGGCAGTTGATTTTCGATAACTGGGTCGTACACTGTGAAATTAAATTTGCAATCACGTTTCAGCAAAATGCCAGCGAACAACAGCAGAGAAGAGGCGATAAACCATCACCGAGGCTGTCGTGGCAAGGCCCACGCGAGTGGAATAGCTAAGCAAAACGGACGTGGAAATTCAAGCAATCCCCGGTCATCGGTGTCCTCGACTGGGTCCTCGGTGAACGGCGGCAACAGGCCAAAGATGTCGAAGAAAGATGTCGCGACCTCGACGCCCAGAAGCCGAGATCATCCCAATGTCACTCAACCCCGAAAGTTGAGCAGAAACTCCACGAGCTCCTGGGAGTACAGCGACAGCGACAGCATCAATTCCTCCGAAGCTGGACATCCCAACGACTCGCTGAGGGACTCCGCTAATTCGATGATCAGGAGAATCGATTTGGTACTCGATGACATTGATAGAGACAAGGAAGTGTTTGAACGCGGTGGAAGGAGCTTGGAGTCGGGGAAAAGGACTCCGGGCTCGATCAGGTCGTCCAGGTCCTTCAGATCCTCCGTCACGCCTCACGAAATATGCAGGGACACTGGGAAACGGTTTTTGAAGAGGGAGAGCTGGGCTGACAGCCTCAGAGGCGGTCACAGGATCGTCGATGATCGCTACAGAAAAATGGAGGAAGGCTGGGACGACAGCAACGTCATAAGGAATCCCAAGGAGAGAAAGTGGCACAGGATCACTGCGGAAATAGAGCAGAGAGGATCCCTCGACGAGGACGATCATGACGCGCCCAGGATCGACAGAGAAAGCAGGAGAAACAATGGCAACTGCGACAGGAAGGGACAATCAACCGGGAGGATAATCAAGAGGAGTCGACACGCTCAACAGACCCGAAGACCTGTGTACGACGTCGTCGAGTGGGAGGAACTCCTGGAAATGGCCATGGCCAGGAAATTCAGAATGGGGAGGAAAAAACAGGGAGAAGAGTTTCTCAAGAACCTCGATATGCTTCTGGAGAACAAAGCGCCGCAAAATTTTCAGGTATTACGCGAGATTCGTCGGCGATATTCGAGACGCCGTCGTTCTTGAAGAGAATGAGACCTCGAACACACATTGGGGCTTCGATTAAAAGTGAAAAAGCTTTTAAATTAGCGTTTAGAATGACGTTTATCTTTGTCGCTCATTCAGAACCACTTTGAAACCCACAATTGGAAATAAACGCTGCAAAGTGTTTCGGTTTTACATTCCGGTTCGGTAACATTCGAAAATCAGCTTCTCCTGAAGAGAATGGGACCTTGAAGAGGCATTAGGTTTTGATTACTGACAAAAGGGTCTTTCAATTAGCGTTTAGATGAATCTTTTATCGTTGCCACTCGTTTAGGTGTATTTTCAAACGATAAAAGGGTTCGTAAGTTTGTAAACTCTGGTACTAATCGTTGCTGACGAAATCTGTACTTTCGATGCTGAGCATCGATTTCGTCAGCGATTTCCTGCTGGTCCTCAGCTGACATATCATTGAAATCGTGAGGCACCCAACATTCGGAACGTGGGTCGACGATCCACGGCTGAAGAGTGTTGCCTGAGCTGCTGCGTTTTATGAAAATTAGGCGCGATGCAGTTGTAAGAGGCTCCGACTTATTGACTGTCGTCGCCTGTTGCTGGAAACTGGCGTTGGCGAGGGAAGTCTCAACAATCGTGTGGGATATCTCACTGACCCCCTAATTTTTTCTTCCCCAGCCTATTCCTCATTTTCTTTTGTTCGATACTCCTCTTCCTGATTCCATTAATAGAACCTCCGTGAAACAGACAATGCATCGCTACGTCGAATTTACGTTGCGGTTTCTGTAATAGGCTTCTGAAAGTACGAATTAAATCTGCATCGGTAATGAGTGAAACGCTATCAAACGTTGCTCGAGGGATTTAAATATGTTCGCTGCCTTAAAGGGTGTTGGAAATACATGGCATTATATTCAGAAGCTGCTGTCATGAAGAAAAATGTCTGGCGACCCCAGAATTTTATTACCTCAAGATAGGCCAAAATTATAATCAAACATTTTTCAAAAATTATCCGAAGCTTTTCCTCTCAGTTATAAAAATTTTCACTAGTTTCTCAGGAGAAAATAACGTGATATTTTGCGTTCAGTTAATGACAGTACAATTTGATCTTCTGAATAATTGCCAATTGAAGTAAAATCAATTTTTATGTAACTAAATTTTATTTAATTTCTATTGTTTTTTAGTTACAAAATTGAATTTTATTTTCAAACATTTTTAAACCACCTAAAGCTCTCAGAAAAAAAGCTCCTCGCTCTTCTTCACATCCTACGCCAGAAAATCCTTTGAAACTCGACTCTCAACCGCACCAGGATTTTCTCGACCGGTAATTCTATATTTCTCAGTCTTTTAATCACCGTCGGATTCCTCACAATGAGATTCCAAGAAATAAATCACGGTCGCGCGAAAGTTCTTGAGCACGGTGAGCTCGGAGCTTGTGTTATATAAATAAATAGGGACTAGAAGGAGAGAGGAAGTGTTTGTTCTTCGCTGAGGATTTTATCCCACTCGAGATCTACGATGATCGACGATTCCTTTTACAATAATACAATAATACCATACTTGAATATCGATGAAGCTGTGAGACCATCGATGATCCAACACACGTCGATCACTCTCACGACCTAAAAAATAAATACATATATATATATGTATGTATATATATAAAATAAAATAAAATAAATGCCTGCTCGATCATCGATCGAATCGGCGCAGGACGAATACGTGCAATCGCGGATGCAGTCGATTTCGTACGTGCTCGGAAATTCGATCGCTCGCAATCACGGCGATGAAGTAATTACTATCGAATTAATTATCTGGAAGTTTGCGTGTCGTTGGTGTCCCTCGTGAAATTACACGGAGACACAGTAATTGCAGTTCTCTCGGAGTGAAATTTAAATCTCGTCTCTCACGACATCTCGACGAGTCACTTTGCATCCTCTCTGGTCCATTAGAGTCCTGGAATGGCAGTCAGAGCCAAAGCATCGTAAATTCTATGAATCTGCAGGAATTAATTCCATGTGTGGAGTGTTGATTTTTTTTTTTTTTTTTTTCATGGTGACATTACTCACGTTTTATTGTGCTGTTTAATTTTCTTTAATCACCCAGCTAAATACACGTTGTATATCGACACCGAACAATGGATCGTTCGACTCCTTTTATATTCGTCCTACGTTCGACTCGTTGGAACGTTGATATGTGTCGCAGATAAAATAACGTCCTGAATAATTCATTGATGTGCTATAATGACTAGCGGATACGACAACTGTCTCAGATGTGAGATATCGAGAAAAAGAGAATGAACCCGCGTTACTCGCGCGCACAAACGAATCTTTTTAAATCTTCTCATCCATTGTCTCTGAGGAATTAATCGTCGTGGGATTATGAAAGGGCTCGCGGAGATATATATTTTCGGTGGAATTTGTGGAGGATAAATAGACGCAGAGAAGGGGAATTATGCACTTATAACCCACAATTCATGCATTCATTTATTATAATTAACGTTCTCCAATTTTTCGGCGCAAAATATGAAAGTAGAAAAATATCTTGGGACTTTCGTGATGAGTAAAATAATTTTTTTCCTCGACGGAGGAAAATTTCATTAAATCTACTAATATATATATATATATATTTCATTTGCAAAACAAAAACGCAACATTTTTAACAAACAATTTTTTAAATTTTTGTTTGCAGAACTAGAAACTCCGAAATAACGAGGGCAGAAATAAACAAAAATCGAAAATCTTTTTATCCAAAGTCCAAAAATTGAATTTTTGTTTTCAATATTAATTCATTTTTCTATATTTCTTGTATCTATTTTTTCCACCGCTATAATTATTTTAGATTCGTGTTTGAATGAATGTTAATTGAAATGAAACGGCTAATCAAAACAAGAAAATAACACATAAAATTATAAACTAAATTATAGTGTCACTGACGTTTTGCGAGGAGTGATGACTCGTCAGTGGGTGCATCACTGTTGCTGTGTGTAGTTACTTAGTGTGGGATGAATTGCAACGATAAACCCTCAAGGTTTTCCAAGAGCGGAGAGGAAAAATCTGAGTGAGAGTTGTGAAATTTTAAATGACGTTTCACTGGCGGCTGTCGCTTAAACGTTGCTCTCGGAAGCTTCGTCACACGCTCACGCGATCACCTGGCCCCGTTACTTCATCTCGTTCTTCACGTAAACGTCCATCCTTCGCCATTTACTTTCCATCGATTATCGTATCAAACATAATTAACAATAATTATTATAATTATTTGTACCGTGCATAAACAAATAATTATTGTGTCCTCGCTCGTTAATATCAATCCTGGTAACTTGTCAGCGCTTACAACGTTATTAATAATCTGCACCGATTACGAGGAAAAAAAAAAAAAAAAAAATGAAAATGATCGGTAATAAAAACTGGAGCGCAAAATTCTCCATGGGATTAATTATTCATGACGGTTTTTGTGACCATTAACAAAAAAATGTACGGATATCATAAATTATAGAAGCAGCTTTTTTTTCAACATGATTTTTGTACTTAACATATTGTTTATTAATGTGATTTTTTTTTCGTTATCAATAATTTTTGTTATTAATGTTTGGATCATGGAATTATTTTTGTAGGATTGCAAACTGTTGGAAATATTTATTCACGGGAGATTTTTAATATGATTATTTTTTTTACGATTGACAAAAATAAATAACGATTTTTGTAAGGATATTGAGTTCAAGTGTTTAAAATTTGTTTGGCAAGGCAAAAAAGTTGTGGGATGGAAATAAATAATGTATTTCCTTCTAAGCATGATAGGAATGCTGATTCTTATTATTTCGTACCCCACAGTCTTATTCTTTTGTTTTTATTCTCTTTATTCATTCATTACTGTCATTTTTTTCTTTACTCTTATTTTGCACTGGTGATCCTTGATTGACGCCCACGAGAGGAAACCGCAAACTGCCATTCCTCGGGGATTAGTGTCGAAGCCCGAGGATCAAAGAACCGCGTGGGTCGCTGTAGATTTCACATTTGTCGTTTTTTCCCCTTTTTTTCGTAGACCCAAGAATCACAATGAACGAAAATAATTCTCCTCTGTTCTGTGAATGATTTAGTCACTTTCGTTTCAATAAAATCATTCATTTTTATTGTCTCACCTTCGCGAACTCCTGCATCAGAGAGATGGGGTAAAATGGATATCATTTCCAAAAACAATAATTTTTTTAATTGTATTCCTACATTTTTCGTATCAACAATAACATAAAAAAACATAAAGATAAATACATATTTTTTAGACTGTAGTTTGCGCCACTCTGATCATTTGCTGACGATGTAAAGATTTGACTACAAATTGTTGAGAAAAATTAATTCAATTAAACAATTGATTAAACCACAAATACCAAAAAAAAAAAAAAAAATGAATACGTATCCAAATTTTTAATAGAAAATCAGGATTAAAAAAAGTCTGAATCTCTCGAAATTATAGATTTTTCCTTTTCATGAATGATGCTTCATTTTCCGCACTTTTCTCACGTTAAAAAACGTGAAAAAATGAGAGAGAAGTAGTTTTCAATAAAATAAACAAACAGTGTCCATTTTTCCCCCAAGGCCCATTTTTATCGGAGGGGCCCGTTGTGCCCCGTGTCCCTTATAGGTCTTCAGGTCTGTAGCTTCTTGTTGTTGTATATTGCGTGTGCGGTCATCGTTTGAGAAGAGAAAATACGTCTTGGCACAGGACATGCTCCATAGATTTGAGAATGTGGAAGGGGTAGGGACGGGTCGCGTGGACGATGTGCCAATACTGCCAAATACGGTCGCCCCTGCCTCAAGGCCTTCAAAACAGAAAGAGAAATGAGTTTTTTTTCGCTTCTTCTTCTTTTTTTTCCTCGATTTCAACTCCTACATACGTGCAGTGAGTTTGGTCGGGCTCTGATGGCGAGAGCGACTTGCACTTCTCGAGAATTATACTTCTCGAGTCTCTTACGTCACTCACCCTCGCACTCGCCATGCAAAGTGCACCATGGGCATCATGGGGGCCCATGAGCGACAGTCGTTTTACTACCGCGATTCTTGACCTACAAGAAACATTTTTAACATTTATCGCTCGTAATTATACGAATTACACACCCTTTTTTCCACAAATTCTTGCAGCAACTGCACGGAAATAACACGTTTCAGGTTCAAAGCTATATTTTGACCATACAAACTTGTGGTTTCAGTGGTGCAATTTTTTAAACGCTGCGAAGAAAAAAAACAAAAATTTCCGTGGGTTTTACATTTATGCGGGCTGTAAAACACACTTTTGTACAATTTTTTCAGTCATTTGATAGAAGTAATACTTGCCTGATATTTTGACTCAATTTCTATTGAAGACATGTGTTATTTTAGGGAGACTATTTTGAGGGAACAAAAAGTTAAATTTTATGCCTATTTCTTGGTTATTCCATAATTTATATGAATAATTTTAGGCGAGCAATTTTAACTGCATTTTTCTCAGAAAATATTTTTTACGATCATGAAATATTTGTAAATTACTAAATTGGTTCGATTTTGTTTTGATTGTACCAATGCAATACGTTTTTAAAATTTATCTGCATCATTTTTTAGGATCTGAATTCCACCTTCGTTTCAAAAAAACTAAAATTATTAAAAATTCATAATTTCAACGGTATAACAAAAACCGATTCACTGGGTCATAAATTATTTCCGAAATTTCTTTTTAAAATCAGTTCCGTTATCCTAAATTTTTGATAAGAGACACATTTTAACATTTTCCTTCAATTAGATTAACAAAACGAAATTTTATAATTTCGTATAAACTTGGCTCAAAATCGAGGATAATTTTTATTTTTGACAGCATAGATGTCTTACAAATTCTTACAGAAGAGTAAAAAGTACTAACAAAAATCGGTAAAATTAAAAACAATTTTTTTTTTGTTTGAGGAAAAAGAAAATTGGTTTGCAATAAATTGCGCCGATACGTTCCTCTCGTTCATCTGCATAATTGTCGAGTGTTTGCGAGCCTCGAGCGTCGAACAATTATCTGGAACCGATCGACTAGATACTTAGCGATTAATCGGCCCATTGACCGCCTTATGGTTACCTGACTTAACACGGCGTGTTTCCTTTGGGATTCGTCGAGGGTGATAGCTTTTCCACGCTTGTCAAGCGAGAGTTCGATCACTATCGCGAATTTATCGTGACCGATCGCGAGTTCCCTGTCGCTCGTATGACGACGAAAAAATAATAAAAAAAAAAATAAATAAATAACGTGAGGAAAAAACAAACACTTTCGATACGCCTGTCGTTTTCGCTGCATTGGCAACAGTGGCAGTAGTAGTTCTCACGACTGAGTGCCGCTACTTTGCGAAAGGCTTCGCGAAAGCCTCTTTGATCTTACAGCGCTATAGAACTTTTTTTTCTTCCTGAAACTTGCCGGCAAACCGGCGAATATATGTTTCGCGTTATATGCCAATGTCGATATCTCAATTTAATTCAATGAGCCCATTTTATCCACCGACTTTTTCCCGTAATTTCGCTCATTTTTTTGCAATTAATTTCATTCTTCGTATCAAATTATGCGATTCCGGATCGAAAACGAAACGCTCGTTTAAATCGCTTGCCATTTGTGAGCTGTAACTCAACTCAACTGCCATTATTTTTTACCTGAACATGGTCCACAAATTATCTTTTCAAAATATTCTATCATTTTGATAAGATCATTATTAAAGAGTTTAGTTGGAAATAAAATTTCGCAATGGATTTGAAAATGTCATGAAAATAAAAATGTAGGAAGTGATGTGGAAATAATGGCCCAATAATATCCGCCATTGAATTTCGTTCACGAATTTTCTACCATTTGGTAGAATATTTACAAATATCTATAGAAAATGAAGAATTTTTTTGTCTTTCTATTAAAGCATCTAATTTTATCTGATACTACAAAAACCACCTACAATATTTATGGGATCATCATCAATATTTATTTTTCAATATTCTCCCATTTGATAGAAAAATTACTAATATTTTTCGAAGCTGAATTGTTTTTTCTTCCCGGAATAATTAAAAATCATTATAAAAAAGAGTAACGAATTAAAAAAAAAAATGGCGCACTTATTTTCTTGCCTGATTCTCGTGACGTTTTTTCAATGAGTTTTTATGGACCACCTTTTTGCAATAAAATTTTATATACTTGTTTGTTTTTTTTTGGAAAAACGATAAAAAGAGGTAAATCATTAATGGAATAAAAAAGGAAATACAGTGAGTTGGAAGTAATGGGATGGCGAATAAATCTGCGTGTACACGCACGTGAGATACAACGAGTATTTATGTTTACCCTTCTTCCACCAATCTGCATACTAATTAACCACAAGAATTGCGTGATTAATCGTTCGGAAACGAAAGAGCGCGCGCATTTGCTGGGTATGACAACTCGTTCTGCGTTTACGAAGATTAACGAGCGTAATTTTGAATTTGAATTTGTAGGGTTCGACGGAGGAGAGGCCGTGTACTCGAGAATTTCGGGAGCCTCGATAAATCCCAAAGCCGCTCGGCTTCACGCTCGCAATTAAATACGAAATGAAACTTGGCGTCCATTAATCGACCGTATATGGAGCCGAAAAAAGATCTCGTATATATTCGGAGACAAGAAGCCCTCGAGAGGAGCGCAGCCAAAGAGGCTGCGGTGGACCGGGTGTAAAATCGAGTACGCGTTCTTCTCCAGGGCAACGAAAATTTGCCAGCCCGACGGCCTTGCTCGACCTCGCCACCAACTTTCTACACAGACCACCGTTTTGTTTTCTTTTTTTTTTTTTTTTTTCATTTTGTTACTATATTTTTTCGAGCAGCCAGAAGAATGATTCACGCTCAATTAACCATTTCTATGACGCCTAATACGGTAGCTTAAAAAAGGGGGTTTTAATCTTTTGATTTGACACTTTGACAGCTGTCAAATTTGTTGGGATCACAACAAACACGTGCCCAGTTTGTTTTTAATTATAAAAATTGATTTGCAATACCAGATCATGTTGAATAATAAAAAAGCAAAGACGTTTTTTCAAATAAAAAATGATAGAGCCTCAAAATGATATCGTGTTTACTAACAAAACACACAAAACTAGTTTTTTTTCTAAGGGAAGAAAAATTTGGTTTATAGAACCGGACCATATTAAATAATGTGATCTGGTTTTGTGAATTCGTTAATCTTGTTATTGAGAAAAAAGTGGGCTCAAGTTTTCGTGGCTCCTGAAATATTGTTGCGACTCTGACGTAATGTTTTGATGCGAGTCTTAATTTTTAACATATTGTTGAATTATTTATTAAGAGTCCGCGAATTTATTCATTTTAATTGAACAAAAAATGAGAATATAAATGAGGTTGTATTCGTGACGTCCAGTCTGTGGTTGACTTTATTTAGATTTAATTAGCATACTTCTCTAACAGCCAGAAACGATTCACACTTAATTAACTACATTTATTACGCCTAATCCGTTAGCTTGAACACGTTATCCTAATTATATATATTTTTACACTCTTTCGGCTGTCAAATTTGGTCGCATCATAAAATAATAAGGCCTGGTTTTATGAATTAAACAATTTTTCATTTGAAAAATGAAAAAGGTTTTCCACACATATTGTTGCACCTCAAATTCAATATTTTGGCATATGTTATTCCAACTTTTTTTTTTGCCACTGAATAATTTTGACAAGAGTTTATAAATTTATTTATTTTTAATTGACGAAAATGTGGATTCAAATGAGGTTTCGTATCTTTTTAAGGCCAATCAGTGGTCCAAATACTCAGATATGAAGTGTGAGAAACGGAGCAAGGTCGGATTGGCGCCGAGATACAATTATCGATATGATACCGGCGGAAATATTTAATTCATTACGCTTCGATTGATAATGCTTCCAAGTAATTAATTGAATTCTCGTGATGAATAGTGTTGGTCTCTTTCATATAATTCCGCCTCTACTTCTTATATCTTTAAGCCACGAACATATATTAATCTCTGTATTAAGTATCGTATCGAATAATCTCTCAGCTTAAAAAAAAAAACAAAAAAATTCAGATCGATGCATTGATCCAAATGTTTATTTAAAAATTTCGACTAATTCATACAATAATAAATTGGCAACCACTTTAAAGATTTAAAGATAATTGGTTAAAAAATATTTTGTCGATAAAAAATATAATCAATTCGTCGGATTAATTTTTTTTTCCAAATACATTTCGCATAAAATATACTATAAAAAATTGCTAATCATTTAATACCCAGATAAACTCAAAGTATATATTAAAATAATATATTTATAAATAATTGTTTGAACATTAGCTTAGAGGCACGTCAAAAATAATTAATTTGATGATAGATAGTTCGTGCCAATTATCTAGAGATAATTATCGCCCCAGGTGGTCGTGTGAGTAAAACATTAGTTACATTACAAAAATTCCAGAGAAATATGCAGTTCTTGTTGTAATATGACGCACGTCACGATACTTGGAGAACGCCAATCAGTCTGACTCGAGAGAAATATATTATTCGAGGAAGTCATTCATATTCACATTCATTTATTTTGAATGCCTGTATTGCTGTAACTATTATCGTACTCCAAGACTCATTATTACATTATTATTATTATTATTTGTTATTTATTATTAAGTAGCCTCGGCGTATTTTTCATAAAATCTTATTACGGCTTACCGCATTAATTTTTTTTTTGGCTCTGCAATGATCGAGGACAGGCAAATTATCGTTACATTATAGGTGTAATTAAGGGGGCGAAGGGCCCGAAAAAGGGCCTTGACAGGTGTGAGATAAAAAATTTACGAAATCGATAATTGCCGACATTAGGAAAAATGTTTAAAGACATTTTTATGGAAGAGATCATTTAATTGACACGTCAAATTTTGTTGTCTAAGTGGAAGACTGTAATTTTTGTTGTCAAGGATGTGGGAACCCGTGAAAAATAAAATTACGTTCTAACTCTTAAAGTACAGACTTTTGGACAAATCGTTTCAGGCCAGATGATCATTAATAGTGGCAACTATCATTTACTATCTATTTTACTAATTCGTATTTTTATAATTACATTATACCAAAAAGTTATTGACGGATTTATTTCAAAAACATCGTTTAACAAACTTTTGAAAAATTTCTATTTTCACGAAAACACCATTAAAAAAAATTATTTTCATATTTTTCAATTTTTAAGAATTAATTTAAGTAAAATGGTGAATTTCCTTTAAATTTGATTAAATATTTTATATCTTAATATTCACTGTCATGTCAAAAAAAGTACATTCATACGCATACACATAAAAATCATTACGCGATCTTTCAATTAATTATTGTCACTTAAATAATTTCTCAAACGAAAGAGTTAAAATTTTTCTGTTTTCGGTGAAGCATTAATAAAACCGAATAAATAATGTCATTAAAAAGGCCTTAATGAAAAAAATAAAAAGCAACTTAATTAATACGTCAGAGCGAGTTAAAGTGGAAGACAAGGATTTTTTCCATTAACGACGTGTTTACGGTTTTATTTTCCTTTTTTTTTCGACTTTACCTGGCATTGAATCTGAGATCGCCACAGGAGCGAAGGAAGATTGGACAGCACGCGGCGAGAAATAAATAAAGACGTAGCCAAAGGCTCGCGGAGGCTAAAACTCGAGCCCCGTAATAATTGTCAAGCGGAGAGCCGAGCAATCGGGCCCTATCTTTACGGCTGCGGTACGGCGGATCGAAGCTTTCGTCTCAGGCATAATTACGCCGACTATTCGTGCGGACGTGCATGCGTAGCTCGTTATACGCGACCACGCACTGTGCACGCACACAACACCTCGACCATATCGTCTCTCAACGGGATTCTCGCCATTATCTCGATTCTCGTTTCAACTGCCAGCTCTCGGCTTGAGAAAAACAAAGTTATAGTTCAATAAAACTCGCCGTTACTTCGATTCACGCTCTTCTCAAATTTCCACGCGATTTTTTCCTTTTTTTGTCGCTCCACGAAGATTCTAATTAGGCTGTGCCAACTTAATCGACACTCCATTCGTTTTCAACAGAGTTATACTATCAGCCATTAAAGTCGAGTGACTTATTTTTATTAATTATGATTATACGAAGGCTTTTGAGATTTTTTGTTATTTATTAGCGATGTAATTTAGCTACTTTCGCTGATTTTTTGCAGAGTTAGGTGAAAGGTGAATAACATATTTTCACGCGATTTTTTCCTTTTTTTTCCGCTCCACGAAGATTCTACTTAGGCTGTGTCAACTTAATCGACACTCCATTCGTTTCCAGCAGACTTATACTATCAGTCATTAAAGTCGAGTGACTTATTTTTATTAATTATGACTATACGAGAGCTTTTAAGATTTTTGGTTATTTATTAGCCATGTAATTTAGGGACTTTCGCTGGTTTTTTTGCAGAGTAAGGTGAAAGGTGAATAAGATTTTTTTTATTGCAAAATAACTGTTGTAAAACAACTGCAGATTTTTTTTAAATTCCATGGGAAAGTGTTGGTCGAGACATAATTTCAAATATCATTTTTTTTATACCAACGAATTATTTTCGATTTTTTTCAAATCTGGGAATTTATCAAAGTTTCATGAAAAGATTTTTTCAAAGAAATTTGAAAATAAATAGAATTAACTCGAGCGTACAATATATGTTTTTTTTGCAGTGTTACAAAAGTGTATTACAAAAATTTATTCTCCAAATTTTATATAGTTAGCAACAATGTGAATGAAAATCGATTTTTAAACTATTTGTTAGCCTCTCTATAATTAATTATTAACCACCGAAAGGGTTGGTATATTTTTCATTATTTATTATTGAACATACGTTTTTAATACTATTATTATTCATTGGGTAATTAAAATGTCTGAGTTCAATTGTTTTAGCAACAATAAAATAGCAGAATCGATAATATCGTGCACTCGTGTTATCAGTGCGGGTGAAGTTATCGCTGGAGGGAAAATGGCATTAGCTCAAACGTAAAACATAAAATATGCAATTGCAGAGTTCAGAGGCGGTCAAGTGGCCGGCAGAGAACTGGACTGCTGAGATCCACACGTTTCAGAAGCTCTCGAGTCTGGAGAGCACAAGGTCCTCCATTCATCGCTGGAGCATAAACGACCTGATTAATTATCTCCAGCGTGTGTGCCGGCATGCGGCACACTCGGTTCGTTGCGTGCGCTTCTACTTTGCACGTACCGATTCGGTCAATTAGCATTAACTGCATCGTGCAAACGTTCTGCGCTAAATGGACTGCAAACGCCCGCGGGAAAATTCGCTCCACTGTCTTAACGACAACTATGGGCGTTACGTTGTTTTGCAGTACAAGACGATATTCCTGAGAAAATAGAGAATGCATCACTTGCAGCCTCTGTCCGTTAATTGACACAACTCGTACTGTTGAATAATTCTAGAATTTTTTAACATAGAGATTTATGTAAATTTCAAATGTCATGTTTTTTTCTATTTTTTATTTGTTTAATGATTAAATGTGTCATTTTCTAATATTTGACCTGAATTTAGTGGAAGCTTGAGCTTTCAGGATTGCTGTTCAAATTTTTATCTGATCTTCATCTCAAATTTCCAACTATTCAATATCATTATTTTATCAATTAAAAATATGTGTGACAATTTTGAATGTTTAAGCGGAGTTTATCGGAAGCTTCAGCTTCAAAAATTATTCTTCATTTTTTCAATCTATAAATGACATGCGGAATGTTTGAAAATCCCTTGAATATTCTTTGCATTTTTGAGCGCAAAAGTTTATGGAAATTTTAAGTAGTCAATTTAATATTTTTCTTTAAATTAATAATTAATCTGTCCATGTCTAATATATATATATTTGAACCATTAGTAGAGTAGATTTGAATACCGAGCCATTTGAGTTATTTATTCTTATTACAAATGAATGATTTGGTGTATTCAGATTTGTTTTCTCTCGATGTCAATTTTATCTGAAATATCTTTCAAAAACTTCACATAACACGCGGTGTCGTTATCACACCTTATTCTCGTTCTCGAGTTCATGTAACATGTCACTCCCGTTGAGAAACTGTATTTCCCGGCGTGCCGCGGATTCCGCGAGGTGATCGAACGGAATCGAACGGAATTAATGCCCATTGCGCGTACCTCGCGCCCACCTACATACTCAGAAGTCGACTCCAAGTGGCGAGGCCGAGGTAAAGAGTGCGAGCAACTCTCGACACACAACACGTGCCGGTTGCGCCAGTCGAGCTCAACCCGCTAAATCGTTCGCGAACGAACGATGCTCGCGTTTTTAAACCTTGCGATAGTCGCTTACATTTTATTCTACGTCGTCAATTTTATTTTGAGAGTCGTGCGAAAGGTTTGCGAATTTAGTGCTCCAAAAATTTTACTCCCTCTGACAGAAAATCATCTCGAAGCTAAATTGTTTGCCAAAGAGCAATGCTCGCGTTTGTAAACCTTGCAATTTTTACTTATATTTTATTCTACGTCTTCAATTTTATTTTCAATATCATTCTATGACTTAAATTTTATTTAGAGAGTTGTCTAAAAGATTTGCGAATTCAGTGCTCCAAAAATTTTGCTCCCCTTGATAGGAAATAATTTCGAAGCTAAATTATTTGCGAAAGAACGATGCTCGCGTTTATAAACCTCGCGATCTTCACTTACATTTTATTCTACGTCTTCAATTTTATTTTGAAGGTTGGCCAAAAAGTGAGCGAATTTGGTTCTCCGAAAATTTCGCTTCCATCGATAGACACTAATCTGGTAGTTCATAAAAACCATAAGCTTCATTACAATTAAATTATTGCTGGACAAATTTCTAATTAAATTTTGTATTTTATGTTACAGGCGCGAACGGAGGAGCATCTGGCCCAAGAACAAGCTTGGCTAGCGTCTGAGAGGATCTGGCTTTTGCACAGAGGAGGTTTTACACCGGCCACGAGATGTGGCCCTGCAGATCCGGACACGGGCAAACTGAGAGTCCGATTGATACCGACAGGAGAGGAATTGCTCGTCGACGAAGAAGATGTGGAGAAGGTACAGCCTGAAAGACTCGTTATTTTAAATACAATTACTGTAAGACGTTGAATGTTAAGTGAAAAAAAAAAGAAAAAAGTTAATGAGAAGCAGCAAAGATATGATGAATGAAATGTATCTCTGTGCAGCCTCTCGTCAACGTCCATTAGTATATTCTCAAGGCTGTATTGAAAATCTTTCTCAAGGCATAACTCGTCCTCCCACATTCTTCTCATTGTTGTTCTCTGCTTTCAGGCTAATCCACCGCAGTTCGACAAAGCCGAAGAGCTCTCGCAGTTGCGCCACTTGAACGAGTCCTCGGTGCTGCACACTTTGAGACAGCGATACGCCAGCAATCTTATTCACACTTATGCTGGTGACAATATGGTTGTCATCAATCCGGTCGCACCTCTCGCAATTTATTCGGAAAAGGTGCACAAATGTTCCTATTTTATCTATAAGTCAATTCAAATCATCTGTAAACGAAAAAATAGTATTATCTTCTTTTCCTACTTAAGCGTAATAATTTAGAGTAAAAAAAACACTTTATGAGAGCTAAAACTCCAATTTTTGTAATATTTAATAATCACTTGAATCAATGGTTGAATAATTATTGTAATTTAAATTTGAAATACGTTTCTGCAAAACTAAAACGTGAAATATACGTAATATTCTTTTTGTTGGGTTTTAAAATCAACGATGAAGTTATAAAAATTTGCTTTTGCATGATTTCGTGTTGATCGATCGATTTGTGGATGTTTCAGGTGGTTCACATGTTCAGAGGCTGCAAAAGCGAGGACATGCCTCCGCATATTTATGCAATGGCTCAGTCGGCGTACCGAGGAATGTTGGCTACTCGGAGGGATCATTCCCTCGTATTTTTAGGACGCAGCGGCGCAGGAAAAACGACAAATTTCAAGCACGCGTTGCACTATCTTGTCCTGGCGGCCGGCACCGTGAACAAGGTTCGGAATACTCTCGATCACTGTTATCGAAATTGCCTTTTATTAACGAAACATATTTGAAGATCAAACACTTTATCCTTCGCAGATCCTGACAATCGAGAAGCTCAACGCTCTATTCACAGTCTTAGAGGCTTTTGGCAATAGCAGAACCTACATGAACTCCAATGCAACGCGATTCAGTCAGCTTTTCAGTCTCGACTTCGATCAGTCGGGACAAATAGCATCAGCATCTCTACAAGTAAATGCAAAAACTAATCCATTTTCACTAAATAAACAAAAAGTTTCGGCAAAATTTATAATAAAAAAATGAAGAAAAATCAGTAATTGAGTGATTAATCGCAATAATTATGTTACCAGTGATAATTATTCTGTCATACGTTCACTTCGTTCTTTCAGGTTTTGCTGTTGGAAAAAACGAGAATAGGAAGAAGAGTGAACGGCGATCCAACTTTCCACGCGGTGTACAGATTGCTGGCGGGTGCGGAAGGCGCTCTGCGAAAAGAGCTTCACCTGACGAATCTCGTGGCCGAGAATAATCCGTTCATAACTCCACTGCAAAAGCACGAGGACAAGCAGCGCGCTATGGTCGAATTCAATCGAATAGTCGCGGCATTGAAGATTCTCGGTGTTTCGGAGGCCGACGAAAAGGTCATATGGCTCGTTCTCGCTGGAATTTACCATCTGAGCTGCGCTGGAGCTGTCAAAGCCGGCACCAGCTCTCAAAGTAGATGGCAATTCGCTCGCGTTGAATGCGCTGAGCGAGCAGCCACGCTCCTTGGCACATCCGTCGAGGAGCTCAGCAGAATGGTGTTCTCCGGAAACGGAGGTGGCGGAACTCCCAGCGGACCTAGACCCGTCCTGAGGACGCCCAGTCCGACCGACAGCGGCAAAGATCTGTCGGGGCTCGACGCACTCGAAGGACTACTTGTCGGTTTATATTCGGAGGTCTTTCACTGTGTCGCTGCCCTTATAAACAAGTTAGTCTTCAAATTGCCTTCATTTTTATCGATTATTTTAGTGGAAAGTTAAACGGGAATTTTATCTCGTTAATGTTGAAATACAAAGCATGATACGAGGTTTCGGAATGACGTTTATGCTATTCTCCGAGTTCTGATAAGCTTTTTCGAATGGAAAGAAAGAAAATATCGCTAAAAATCAAAAGAAAAAAGAGCGAAGTGAGAATTCTGGTTCTCCGGATGGTTTCCTTAAGATCCGAAATCGGAAATTAATATTTCCACGTTTAGTGAATGTTAAATTCTCGATAGCTGAAAAATGTTGAAACACGGAATAAAATAGTTTTCCCGTTTTCTCAATGTTTTGAAGTAAGTGCTGTGGGCTATGGATTACAGATTGTTTGATGAAATTTCTAACAACTTTCAGGTCGATTTCTTCACCTGTGCACACAGTTTCTTCGTTGCTGCTCTGTGATGCTCCAGGATTCCAAAATCCAGCCTCCTGCGGGCGACAGACTGGCGCCAGTTTTGAGGATCTTTGTCACAATTATTTGCAAGAGCGACTGCAGCTTTTGTTCCATCATTCCACTCTTGTCGCGCCGAGAGACAGGTAATTCTTTATTTTTTTAAAGATTCTCGTATTTTTGTTGATTTAATTTTTTTTTAATTGTTACAAAAAATATTGTCGTGCATCATTGTAATGTTTTGATTCACAGGTACGTCCAGGAAGGCATCGACGTCGATTGCGACGATGACTATGACGTTGACTCCGTTGGCTCGCCACAAGCCCTCGTTTCTCTCCTCGATCGCGGGCAACAAAGTGCGACCATGCTACGAACAAGCCAAAGCGATTTAAGCGGTAGCCGTCAGGCGGAAAGGAAGGGACTGCTATGGCTGCTCGACGAAGAAACTATCTGTCCCGGCGGAAGCGACGAAAGCTTTCTCGATCGGTTATTTTCGCATTATGGCGACAGAGGTAACTCTTCAACTGCTTTTGAAAACCCTATGTTCATTTTAAACGATAAATAAACACTTTACAAGTCATTTAACTATTTGTTAATGTGGAGGAAAAATTCCGCTCACAGAGCAACAAAAAAGTGCACTTTTTCGATTTTTACTACAAAAAATCATAATCATTATGTTATTTTGCTTCCCTATATTTTGTATGTTGATTAATTTTTTTGGTTTTAGGTTTATTAGATTTTTTTACAAAAGCATTTAATTTCGCTTAAAGAACTAAGATTTTTGATGGAGAAATTATTTTATTCCGTGTTTTATATTTTAACGTCATTACATTTTGATAATAGCGAATATTTTTATCACTCAGATCATCAAGTTTTGCTGAGGAAGGCGCCAGGAAACAATCAGTTCGTTTTGCAACACCTTCAAGGCACGAATCCAGTTCTCTACACGGCAACGGGATGGCTTAAGGCTACACGCGAAAACCCGGTTACCCGATGCGCCATCACGGTCCTTCAGGAGAGTACCCGGTTAGTAATACGAATAAAAAGTAATATCCACTCTTGGATACTAGAAAACTCGATGACACTCGGTATTAATGGTTCTTCAACGTTTCCAGGGAAGACATAAGCAGACTCTTCGTTTGCGCTCGCGGAGCCGGCGTCTCCGGAGCCCTAAGTGGCTCTGTACCCGGCATCGAAGGTTCCCAGTCGCTTAGAAGAGCCTCGAGCATACGTAGAACGTTTACTGCTGTCAAGAGGAAAAATGCTTGTCTCCAAGTGAAATTCACCGTCGTAAGTAGCATTATTAGCTCATTTTATAATTTATAAAAGAATATCTTTCTCCCGAAACATAAATAATGAATGCGCAGATGAAAATAGTTTTTTTTTTATACTACTTATTAATCAAAGACACTGAATAAGTAATTCTGAATACGGCATTTCCAAAATTCTTAATTTTCATGTTTCTTTTTTCTGTCTGAAGTTGTATTTTGATGTCAACTTCAAAAATCTTATGAGGCAGGACACCAAAGTATAGATTAGAAATCAATTATTCCATTCCTGTCCACAATATTCGAAAAACAATTAATGTTGAAAGATAAATCACACAAATTTTCGACAACTAATTACGTTCGCGTTTCCGCGAATAACACAATTGAAAAATTAACTCTTCAAACATATATTGTGTTCCTTTAATGTCGTACTCGTTGCTCAAGACAATTCTTAATGCTCGCGAACTATTCACTCCACGTTATCATGCGAAGCACCGGTCCAAAGGTCGCCTTATTATCGTATGGAAAAATTCGATTATCTGCAAGTTGTCTGCCATTCTAACGTTGACAGCGCCGACTTTTTGCCGCACTTCCCACGTTTCTGTGAGGCTTTTGAATATTCGTCGCAAACAAGATGTTCGACGGATGTCTTACCGTTTTGTTTTGGTTACATCTGTTAATATTTCTCGTTCCCCTGATTATCTGCTCTTTGCACGATGTAAGCCATCGATCCATCACGAATTGTCACCCGTTTAAGAGCAACGAGTCTCCGATGATTTCTGCTGCACGCCCACGTATTGATCGGTGATTTATCTGATTTTTTTTTTCAGGACGGCCTGGTGGAAACTCTGAGACGAACACGCGTCAAGTTTGTTCACTGTCTGCTGCCGCAACATGCCGCTGGCTGTACCGACAACAAGAGTTTACTGTCTGTCAAATCCAATCAAAGCGAGGACAGCATCATCAACGTGCCGCTCTTGCGATCTCAGGTAATTATTCTTGTCTTAATATAGCAAAATCTCAAATATATCTCAGTCAAAGTCTGAATTGAATTGCTTTTATAATAAAGGGGAAAGAAACTCACCTACGTGATTATTTTTATCTATATACGTTCAATATTGCGTGAAAATAAGAAAAAGAATATAACAAAATAATAATAAATTTAATTGCAAAAAACACAATTTCTTTTCATTACAAAAAGCTGTGAATGACAAAATCAAAATTCCCCATTGCAATTAAGCCTTATTTCCGACCTTCGTTACAAATTGGTTCATTTTCGTCGAAAGAATTACCTTCACTACTTGATGTAAGAAAATTTTACATTTATAATCCCTGAAAAATAATAAAGCTTCAGGATTGCGGATAATCAATCTCCAGTTTCTCTGATAGTTACATTCTCAGTGACATTACTCGTGCAATTAATCCCAAAGGATTACGATGTTAACGTTATTATTTGTCTTGCAGATTCGCGGAAGTCAAATCGTCGACGCCGTGCGTTTGCACAAAGTTGGATTCCCGAAGCACATGCCGCTTGGCGAGTTCAGAAGGCGCTTCGGTCTCTTGTCGAACGACGCTAACGCAAGACCCGGAAGTCCCGTTGCGGATGAGAGGCGCGCCGTCGAAGATATGCTGCTGTCCGTCGACGTGGATCCCGCTTCCTATCGCGTGGGCCAAAGCCAGGTAAGTCCGTAGCTCTAATCGATCAATCGCTTATTCAAATATTCATTAACGCCCGGAGAATTATTATGTGCAATACAGCGAAGCGTGCAAACGAAAACGCAGAAATCGTTCCTAGGATTTCAACGAAAAGCAAACGAGTGTCTTACACCAAGTTTAAACAATAGTGCGTCGAGTAAACAAGAAATCTTCAGCGGTCAACAACCTCGCTGCCAGAATTTTGCTATGTTTAACACGTATCGAGCACAAATTCGCAGAACTCGTGTGTGCTTCTCGCGACTGACCATCGAGCGTTAATAGTTAACAGGATTTGTCTATGTGCTTATGACGAATCATAAAAATGGTAAGCAAAGGAGAATGCTGCATGCGCGCGGCATATTCGACGTGCTAAAGTGAGGAAGCCTGACGTTGTCATTGGCGTCCACCGGCAAATTTCACCGGTGCCGCGCGCAGACTTTGGAATGTAAACCGGCGGCTGTCCCGAGGCTTGAGCTTTCACTCGGTGCTTGCTGCCCGCTCGCTCGCGGCGGTGGAAGCGGCCGAAGGCTGTGTTTATGCTAATTTTACGAAAGAACCCACGCTCCATTCGCGTTTGAGACTATACACACGACTGGAGCTCGGAGATTCCTCGGTACTTTTGACAAAATCCCCTCGGGCTGCGAAGAAAGTTTTCTGCCTTTTTTCGGGGTCTCGATACGATATTTGATAATTGTTGAATAATCCTTCTGTTTTGTGATTTCACAGTGGCATGAATAATAGGCGCAACTTACTAACCTTAATTACAGTAAGTACAAAATAGTTAACATAATTATATAGACAACAATATGAAACAATCTGTCGCTCTTCGTCAATCAAGTCGGTGTTTTCTTAGAAATCTGTTGCACTAAGTTTGACGCACTAATTAACAGAATTGCAGAACAATTTGTGGAGCGAAATGTGACCTACAATTTGATAAAATACTAATAGTGCTGAGTTTTTATGAAAGATTGATTTTGGATATATAATTCAGGTGTATAAACAAAAATGTCAATTATTTTCAATATCATAATGACGTTTAATAATTATTACACGATGGATAAAAAAATTAATAATTCTTCTGGAATCGAATGAATGGACTTTTCTCCGGAAGTCGTAGGTTTCATAATTCCATGACTCAATCTTCCCAGTTTTCATTTCACTAAATCGGCAAACGTTTCTCTTTCCTCGATAAATCTCCGTGCTTCCTGAATAATCCTGTCTCGAGTCCGGATCGTCGTAACGCATAGTTCTCCTGCATAGCCATAAATATTAAAGCGCCGAGCCGTTATACGCGGCTTATAATACGCGTATATATACACGTGTTCTCCATACGTTGGTCTAAGCCAAGCGCACGTTTGCGGGAAGAAGGGGCCCACGCGCTTTGCCCTGGCGCCTGTTGCTTCGCTATATCCGCGGTGTTGCGTCCACGAGCCCTGACGAGGATTCGTTTCTTCCTGGGTGATGACCCCGCGGGATTTTTGCCGCTGCCTTTTCTCTTCATCGTGCCTCTTCCGTCCACACGTTTCAACGGCTCTCCACCGCTTTAAAGTGTCTTCTGTCAGGAATTCTCTTCTCGAAAGAAGAGACAGCGACTACAAACCGAACAGTAAACTTCAAGTTTCTCTGATATTTACTGCGTGTAATTGTACAAAAATCATCAACAGCAAAAGCAAATCATTAGTAAGGAAAGTAGACATGCACTTCAGATTAATTGACCGATTTTGATCTTGATTTTATAGCCTCGTGATAATTAAAAAAAAAATATCCAGATCATGGATCGAGGAGATTGATATTTCTAGTCCGCTCGAATGATCCGTGACGCTGATTTAATTAGCCACTTTTTATATCTTTCGCAGGTACGCATTTCGCTCACGATGTGAACCAACGCATCGGCCGAAAGCCAATCGCTGTTGAGACTCGAGAAAGAACAGACTGCGTTGCTCCTCGTCCGGGTTATAAATCGAGGCGGAAAAGAAATCGAAATTAATGAGATCTCCACGTCGACACGCGATTCTTGAACGCACACGCGCGATTACCGGTGACGTTCCTGCACTGAATTGGTGGAATATCAACCCAGGCTGTTGGTACTTGCTAATCTGCACGATGCTACTGTGCACAGCAATTCGTGCCGCTCGGTGGTGCTTTCACCTCCTGTTGCAGCGTTTGCAACTCGATCTACCGTAACAATCGATTTTCCTACGGGAATTCGTATTTCACAAATTTAAAAAACACCCATTAGATCAAAAGACTGCGAAGTTATTTTTATAAAACTCGTTCAGCAATTCACAAATCATCTGACAGAGAAAATAGCACCCGTCAGCATGGAAACAAACTATTTTATTACACGATTAAAAATGATAGTACTATTCAGTGAATTGGAAAAATACAAAACGTCCTATCGCCTTAAGGTGATGTGCTATACCGACCGAGTCATCGTGAATGAGAAAGCGCCATTGAAGATCGCAGTGAAGCGAGAGAGAATCATAAAAACGGGTAGCTGATCGTTAAGATGATCGGTCGGTCACAGAAACTGTAAAGCACGACAAAAACCTGTAGCGTATCACCTTAAGGTGCCGATCAGTGACAGAAACTGGAAAGCGTTATTCCAAGTCGGTACTTTCTAAAAGTTCGTGTACTTTGAAAAAGAAATAATTGTTTCGTAGCGTCAGAAGAAATAGTAATTCATTCTAAAAAATTGGATTGTTGAGCCCCTTTAATAATCGATCTTCGTACCGATAGAAATACTATCCGGAGTCTTTAGGAAGACATAAAATCCCATATAAAATCTACCGAAGGGTTATAATTTTATCTGGGCAAGAGGCTCGACTTTGTAACGAAAGCCTGAAAAGCTTTCCCATAGCATCAGTCAGATTGCTCACCGAAGGAAATTGATTCACGTCACGAAATGATACAAAGCCGATCGGCAAAGGTCAACAAAATGCCCCCGAGGTTTCCATGGAATTCTCATAAATCCTCTCGGCCGTGAATGCCCCGATACTTCGATAGGCACGCGGGCGCGCGATATTCAACGCCGCCGACTCTCATAGAGCTTTTTACAACTTCCTCCGGGTGTTCTAAGGAGAAGAGCGCGAGACGGACAGACAGACAGCCGCACGAAGACACACGCAACCCTTTTGAGCTGCAGTTTAACCGCCGCCGGTTTCCCATCGTGGAATCGCTTTGGTAAGCTTCGTTCGACCGGAAACTCCGGGGGATCGTTAGTCGCGATAATAAATTCGACTATTTTCCTTCAACGAACTGTAAGCTTCGAGAAATCACTGGTATTTAAGTGATGACCGGTTGTTCGCTAAGTTCCAGTTTAATAATCGTGACGTTGATGCATAAACATCGCCAGGCTGACCAGTCGTAATGAGCGAGGGAATAGCAATTGTAATCAACGTCGTATTAGACGTCGGCGATGATTAAGGGTGTTGTACCGGTTTGACATTAGCGACGGTGTCTTCGATCGCAGCTCGGATTGTCGGCGACTCGTCGAGCCGTCATCTGAACGCTCGTCACGTTGTCATTAGAACACTCGGACTTTCTCACTCGACTAAATTACAGATCTGACGATGTTGGACCTTCGTATCGACCGTTCCAGCTGGTCTCCTTCGCGAGGGTCGTACCCTCGCTGTCTCAAAAGAAAATGCTGACCCAACGCGTATTGACCGTGGGCCATTAACACGATGCTGATATAACTTCCTGAGAACAGGTCGTTAAACTCTCTTGGGAATTGCTATGGCTGGTAAACACGGCCACGATTGTCTTCAGCCTCTTCTTCTTGTTCTTCTCACACTGACGAATGATGGACTTTTATTTTATCACGAGATTTCCAAATACTTTCGAGTATAATACTTGGCCATTCATCAGACATGCATTTAATGAGATTTCCCAATTTGACGATAATGAAAATTTATTAGAAAATCAATTTTGAGAAATAACCTTATTTGTCTTTGCTTATCCATGAAAAATATTGAATTATTTTAGCGTGTTCGCTTTTTCAGTGTACTTTCATATGAAGTCTTTGGTGAATCACTGTTATCTGATTCCAATGCAACGATGCACTTTCCTTAATCACCGATTTGTATTTAATTGCAGAGCCACGATAATTGCAGCCTTATTCGATTTCACTTGTGTCGAAAAAAAAAAAAAAAAAAACGAAGTTAAGATGGATTAGCAGTTGCGAAGGAGTTTTTTCAGCGCGGTTGCTGAGTAAACGTCTTCCTCGCTGTTCCTTCGCCATGCGCCGATCGTTTTCTGCTCGAGCGACGTTATTCGAAGAGCCTGAGCCTCGGATTTCGCCTCGAATACCGTCAGAGCACCAGAGGGATGTCCTGTCAGCCGAGTTTTCGAGCAGTCGTGATTCGTTTGCGCGAGAATTAATCGGCATAATCCCCGCCCGAGTCTGCCACACGTTATTCACCCTGGGAATTAAGGATTAATCATCAAAGACGCTGGCGGTGGAGTCCGAAACGTCGGCAGCTTGTTCGAAGAAGCAGCGAGAAAAATCGACATGCATATTACCATTCTCGAGTGAATCCGAGCGTGTTAAATGGACAGGAGACCTTGAATCTCCGATTATCACCGTTCCATAAAATGACCAACAGATAACAATAATCCTTGAATACGAGCCTCGCTCACAATTCAGCGTATCTCGTTTGATGGATGCCCAGAAAGAATTGAAATATGGTAGGCCCAAAAGAAGAAGAAGAAGAAGAAAAAAACAAAAAAAAAAAAATACCAAGATTAGAGCAGACGTCTCATCTAAATCACCAGTAAATTCCACGTGGGAAGCCCAGACTGCATATTTTATTCTAAATTCATTAAACACAAATGGCTTATCTTTCGTTTCGTCGAAACGTTGCGTCGTGTGGGACGTTAAAAGACATTGGAATACCGAGGTCGATTTGTGTACTGGCTCGCTCCACTTATTCCCATCCGCTGTCCCGTGTACGTCACATCATTGCGACTCGGACAGTAGATCCATTAACGGAGATGCGGTGGAGGAGCTCTTTACATAATGAGTGCGACTGTAGGACGAACTGAAAGGCCACCGTTAACAAAAAGAAGAAAAAAGAAGAAAAAAGGGATAAAAAATCATCTGGGGAAGATCGTTGGCTCTTCGGATGGATAAAGGCTTCCATGGATCTTTTACTCTATCTTCGAGACACCAAGAAACGTTTGGAGGACGTCGAAAACGTGGCTGTCTTCCAGGATTCTAATGCCTCTGAAGAAGAATCGAGGCTGTGGCCATCGACGTCGATAACCGAAGCGAACTCTCCAGCATCCATTTCAATGCACCTTCGAGAGACTCAGGCGCGCCCATGGAATGTCTTTATGGGCTTGTATGTAACGTACGGAGCTCGTTCGCGTATTCCAACGACTGAACGTTATACGAAGAGATACTCGGTGCTCGCCCATGAAGAGATTTATCGCTTCTCCTCCGCTTGGTCCTCTCTGTGTCTTGTATCGACGCTCTGGACTTCTTCGTGGCATATCGACTTTGCCTATCTACCTACCGAGCCTCTGTTCGACGAACGCATATCGTATTTACGTGTGCCAGAGCACTAAGCTCCTCGAAATACTCCGGGCACCGCTTCTGCAACGAGCTTCGCCGACTCGACTCTGTGTTCGGTAATTTTGTTATGTGAAAAACCGGTAGCATATATTTTATTTCCTGCCAGCCGAATCGTAAAAGCGATCGAAACTGGTTTCGTCGCTGTTCATGTTCGCTTTTTTCGCTTTTTTATTTTTTAGTTTTTTTTTTTATTGAGGAGAACGCACCGGGGAATTCATTAGTCGTAATTATCGTAGGTGAAGTGGAAAGTACATGCCAAGATAGTAATGCAGAAAATTGGATATGTCGCGAATGTGATATGTTATTAGCTCTGTCGGGTTTGTGGATTTTTGGGGACACGCTTTTTTTCGGAAAAACTTTTTTTCAATTATTTCTACTTTCTCTTTCATTGGTGATTGCTCAAGATCAAAATTGTCCAATGAATAATCAATCTGCAATAAATTTTCACAAAATTTCCAGCATTTTTATTGTAATTCCATTTGTGCAGAAAAATTGGAGAAACTTCCTAATTATTTACTGCTTATTCAGTCGTAATTGCACCCTAACATTGTGCTTATTTAACCCCTAATCGGATCGACTTAAAAACCAATTAATTTTTTTTTCAGTAATTGGACAATTAGAGCTATCGATGCGATGAAAAAGAAAATGGGGATAAGAAAATGGCTCGGGTTCGTGTGGTCGATTTCAGGTTGCATTGCTGAATAAGTACCTCTAACAATGTCTGGCCTTTCTGTATCGGTGCTATTTTCCTGGGCCATACACCGCCGGTTCGAAGACTCGTTGCACCGAGAATGCATCTTACGCAGTTGGCCACTTTGGCCTCGAGCATCAACCCATAATACAGCGCGGTGTATATATACCATCCGTGCTACAAAGTATTTATCGATAGCTCCAAGCGAGCTGCTGCAGGGCCTGAAGAGTACTCGGGGATATCGTGAGCAGGTTGTTCTCTCGTGGAGAGCGAAGCTCCACGCATTTTTTACCCCTTTCGCAGCCACTGGGTGGTCGTTAACCAGCTCGCCGCGTTCCTAAGTCGCGATCTATTATATCGCCTTATCCTGGACGTGTTGCAACACTCTGGCTGCTGTGAGAGATTAATCCAAGGCTAGAGGGCTCATAGATTTATCAAGCAATCGCTCTAATTACAACCAAGTCAAAAAAGCTTGAGTCCAACACTTTTAATCGCACCTTAATTAATTTTTTTTAGTCGCGGCTATAATGGGAACAAACTAAAATATTGGTTGGAAAAATTTAAGTCTATTCGGTTATTTGATTGCCTTAATTGTCAATAACACTAAAAGGGCTATCTCGACATTAAAAATAAACATCCATTTTAAATTTTAAAAAATCAAGATATAAAAAAAGGTGTTTGGTGCAATAGCAGGAGCTTAATTTAAGTTGGTCTTCGATCATCTTAAGCCAAATTTCAAAGTGAAAGAAAAATAGTCCGTAACTTTCTTCGGCGAGTCAGTCACGTACGAAGGCCAGTTTTTGTGTAAAGAATTTTTTTTTCTCCCTGTGGAATCGATACCGAGACGGATTCAAGGTGGTCCATCGTCGTTTCTTATTCCCGGCTTTATATCGAAGCAAAATTTCCAAAAATTTCGTGGCAATGAAATAATTTGGATTTATTTTTCAGTCGGCGAATTTGCAGTACGCTGCCCTCGGACCATTTGAGGCTGGCGATTATAATTTATAATTTGCCTGGTGAATTCGATTCGGGACGAAACCGATCGAAGATTCCTCCTCCTCCTCCTGCTGCTGCTGCTGCTCGATACATCGATACGATAAGAGAATCGGTGGAAGCGTCAGCGCGGGGAAAGTGACCTCGAAAGTAAAGCGGATCGTGTGGCCGGTCGACGAACCGGCTGCTGGAGAACCAGCCAAATGTTCTTCTTTTGTTGCTGGCGGCAGCTTCCCCAAGGGCTCCCATGGGAAAAGAAAATCGAGGCACTGTCGAGAGGATTTCGTGGAGCAGTCGTTGGTTGTACCGGCCAAAAGCACCGACTCCTCGTGTGTACTCGACGCGAGCCGATTCCCTGTATGGCAAGTGCGTGCAGGTGGAAGAGAGAGAGAGCAAAGCGCGACGACGAGAAGAAGCAAAAGGATAAAAAGAAATCGGGGAGAAAGAGCCAAGGAAAGTGGAGCACGCGAGCACCAGCCTTCGCCAATCCGTCGTAAACTCCCCCTTTACGCAATTTTTTTTTTGTTTTCCTCTCAACGGATCGTAAAGCTCCGCGATCTGATGAAAGTGAAGGAAAATCTCACGAGGCATAACTTTGAATCTATCGACAAAATCCGAGATTTATGAACGGTTTTCTCTCAGTCGATTGTGGAGATTGTACAGTTTTGAGGGGTTGATGATTACCTAAGAATCTGAATTTTTTTTGAAGCTCCGGATATTTTATTTTTAGTATTGAAAACAAATTCGTAAAGAGTTTTGTTAAATTAAATAGTGGATAGTAAAGTTAATGCTCGATGTAGATTTTTTATTTGTAATTAATGTAATTCTGAATTAAGAAAGTTTTTTTAGTGAAGTTTTTAATGATTTATTTTCTTGAGCGAAAAATGTTAGAAAATAACTGTTATTACCGTTTTTAGTCATGATTTATTTGATACATTGCATTATTCACTAAAAATAATACTTGATTCATTCTATCAATTACGGTATTGAATTTCGATTGCATTTACATCGATCGAAATTATTGCAATCGATTGCATTCGATTGCAATAATTTTATTCCCAAAAGGGAAAATCAATCTCCTGAAAAATAAATTAGAGACTAAAACTGACCACATCTCCAAATGAAGAATGAATAACTATTCCATAAAAAAAGGGGAAAAAAATCTACAATACCGAATTACACAGTAATTTAGTTTCTCGATACGAAGGCCAAGACTATTAGAGCATTGCCCTCGTCGGTATCAGCCAAACGCTTCGCAACATTCTACCGTAAAAAATTAAAATTGCATTCTTAGTTCATTTTATTACAAGCCCGAACGACTAAAGTAGAGCAATAAGTGAGAAATACGCCTTGTTAACTTACTGCACTCGGCTCTGTACAAGCCGTGAATAATTCTCGAAGGATCCCCGAGGGTCAAGGCTAAACCTGCTCGCGCGTTCAGCTCCACTCCAAGTGCGTTAAAGAAATTCTCTCAAAGTGTCCTATCTCTCTCTCTCTCTTCGCAGAGGCTCTCCAAGCCCGAGGACTCCTTCGGGATCCTGCAAGTTTTTGTTACGCACCAAGAGCACCAACTTCTCGAGACAGAGAGAGAGAGAGAGAGACTTCCTTTACCGAATCGCTCGAGGAACAACAAATTATCGTGCTCTCGCTCGCAATCCGATCGTCTGCCTCGGATATATTCTCTCGTCTTCTTTTGAACACTCTTGAGGAAAAATAGTGTAAGGAAGAGCGAGTAATATGTCTTACATGCTCGAGGGGGTGGAACTGAGCTGCTGCTCGACTCCTCCGCGGAGCAAATTTCTGTTTCTCTCGATGCAATGCTCCTTCGGTTGATGACGAACGAGCAACGTAGCCAGACGATCTCGTTGCTCGCCAAGATAAATGAGCCGAGAGTAACGAGACCGAGATGAAGAAGAGGAGGAGGAGGAGGAGGAGGAGGAGGAGGAGGAGGAGGAGGAGGAGGAGGAGGAGGAGGAGGAGGAGGAGGAGGAGGAGGAGGAGGAGGAGGAGGAGGAAGAAAAAGGGACAAGGAAAGGAGGCTTTATACGTGTCTGCCCCGGGCACGTGTTCCTCGCACCGCATCGAGGACCTCGGCTTGACTCTTGATCCTCCAATTACAAAGTACAAAGGACCGGGCCCCGTGCGCCGACAGCATCGTTCGCTCGCGAATGTATAAAAAACGGAGAAGAAAAAAATAAATAAAAAAAATAAAACGTCATGGATCCCCAACTTTCACGTGGCCCACATGCGCATCTACTGTTGCCGGGAGCGAAGCCCCAGCGCGCAAACGCTCCCGGCTCACGTACCACTGACCGTTTGTCGTCCTCCTTCGCTCGACTCTCGTTGAAATGAAAATCCCAAATTTTCTCACGGATATGGACCACGACATTCGCCAACGATCACACGCGTCACCGAAATTCGGAAAGTGAATTCGACTAGAAATTTGGAATTTTAACGGCGTGACGTAATTCGGAGCCGAGAGGTCGAAGATACGTTAATGGAAATGCTTGCGCATGATTTCGAGGAGATGTTTCGGCTGTGCTTATTCTTATCTTTAACGACTGTAGATCTTTCTGTTCAAACAGCTATTCAAAAATAGCCATAAAGATACAGTGAATCTCGTCGCTTTTATAAAACTCTTTAGCTCCCAATTTTACCAATTTGCTTTTTTTTTGTTGCCTTTATTTTTGTCAATTTCATTTGTGTAAAAATATCGTTGATTTTGATCCAACAATTATTTTGAACGTTACAATTCAACAATGGTATTTTATTTTGTTCAATTTGTTGACGAAATATTTTAAGACGTTTTCATTGAAAAGTAATGTTTAAAAAATTATAGCCGGATGTGAATTGACTGTAATTTCTACTCTCTCCAATACAATATTTTCCTACTGAAAGCCATTTCGACGTAAAACATTGAGTTCGTTACTCCTAACGACGATAAATTCATAAAACATCGTTTCATGCTGTTAAAGCTTAATTAATTCATGAATATCCTTGTTACGTTGTAAAAATGTTTCTTCATTCTGTAATTCTTTGCAAAGTACTAGGCTGTAAAAACTAGTGATATAACGTGTGATGTAGGCAACGAAACGTAAAAGTAGGAAGTTATGCTGATGAACATCTTTGCCTCAATCTCGAAGCGGAGTAAAAATGCTAAAATTGTCACCACCTTTTTAAGACGCCTCACGTCGTGTCACTTTTTACTTAACATCGCTTCCACTCATTATTCACTGAAAAATAATATTTCTCTCTTATATTGTTTAAAAAAAATAGCCCAATATGGAATATTTCTTCCGACGTCCTATTGATTTGCTTAATGATCTTCGAATGCTCAAACTATTTTCAAATACGTTTCCAACTTTCGTTCAAACGTTTTTCCAACATAAAACTACCATCACAAATTAAATGCAATGACCACCATAAGATACCCGACCTCAAATACAATTCCATAAATCCAACAACATTACATCACAACAATAAAAATTATTGCCAACGCTATCATTGAACACACAGCATTCAGCAGTGCAAAAAAAGCTGATGATATAATTAATGACCTCGAAATGACTTAACCCAGACGTTCAACTGAGAATTCCAGGTTTATTGCCACTTCTTCAGCAACGAGAAAAACGAGATTAGAAAAAAAAACCCTCAATTCCATAACATGGAATATTGCCGTAAAAATAATAATGAAGTTGTCGATTTAGCTGCGGATCAAGTGAACCTCGTGAAATTGAGAATAACTGTGCGATGCCCCGTTGCTTTTTTACTGTTTAGATTTCCTCCAGGCGCTCCAGAAGAAAAACCTTCCGCAGCTCGGATGCTTATCGGAATGGTAGCGACGTGAATGGACAACTTTACATCACTCCATTAAATTGCCGGCCTATGGAGAGAAAGAAAAAAAAAGGACGAAGAGGAGACCAAGGTGCGAGCTGCGGGAAAGTTGAAGAAGAGTGGAAAGGAGAGGAGAGAGAGAGCAGATCTAGTAGTAACGGCGAGTGACCGGTTGACGGACTACGTCCGATCTTCGTGGACGTTGTCCGTGAAGAATCGCACGTGTAATTCGAGCCGAATGACGGGCGAGTAGTCTCAGCTCGGCTTGTGCGCCAACGACCGAACCAATATCGGACAAGTTAGGAGAGACGCGAATGCGACACCTGCGTAGCATCGACAATCCTTCACGGATCGTTCCACAAAACGGTGAAACCTTTGGCCGGCTTTCCTGTCGCCGATATTTTCCAGTGTTCGCCGTGGCACTTTAAATAAATTATATCGATGGAGCCTCCTGATTATACCGGACGTGGCTCCGATGCATCCAATCAGAAGGAATCTAAAAAGCAAAGTAGATACTGACACTTTTACAGCGTGAAACGGAAGAAGCTCCTCGGGTGAAATGGTATATCGTGAAGCAACGAATCAGACGTGGAATTGAATGAGTTATTTTGGTAGAAAATTTGTAGATTTTCCTTTGAATATTCGCGAGGAAGAATTGGAAGGACGTGTTTTGGATGATTTCATTTTTCTTGCAAATGGCAATGGGGGCTTTTCATACAGGGAGATATGGTTTTTCTGATAGTGAGATGGAGCTTCGAATTTGAAGGTCGAAAAGGCCCCAAAAATCGATGATTTGATTTTAGCAATCAATCAAATTCATCTCAACAAATATCTCTATTAACACCTGCCATTAATAGTCACCATTGAAACATAAAATCCATATACGTACTAAAAAAAATTCGTTCTGCGTTGAATATCAATTTTCCGTTCAATTTTATTTAACCCATTACAAAAGTTGAATTATAAAACCGCTCAACATTACAAATCCATCTCAGCAAACATTTCCATTTCCCTTGAAACAAATAGTCACCGTTGAAACATAAAATCCATATCAACATTAAGCATAAATTTCGTTCTGCACTGAATGTCCATTTTCCATCCAGCTCCTTATACCGGTTACAAAAATGACGCCATAAAAGTGTCCAGCCTATCGAACGCATCCCAGAAAAAGTCCTCGTGTATCCAAGGGGCATCGATCACTGATGAAATATTAAATCGACGTGCATATGACGGAGTCTGTAGTAATAGACGAATGGAGTTAGACGTAAAGAGGTAACGGTGATCGAATGAGGCGCGAAGACGAAGCTCGTCGACCTCGACGGGTGTATCCGCGAGGAGAGAAAGGTGCATCCGACAGGCGGAAATACCACGGGCACACACACCGAGCCTGACCTGTATTCTACTGATGTTCTCCACGTGAAACCCCGTCGAGGGACGAGGATTTATACTCGGAGGAGCGCCGTCGGCACTTTTCCTCGATTTCCCGCGGCCAGACTGCATATACACATGCACACTGCACTTATATGTGGACGCTATTACTCTATACCTGTGCAAGCCTCTTCCATACCTCACCTTCACGCATTCGAGACGTACTCCGCTGTTCTATCCCTTCTCGCGACTCCGACACATCATCCTACAAAGGAGATCTACTGCCCGAGCTTCTCCTGCGCTTGTAACAAGTATATATGTATATATGTCTATATATATATAAGTATAAACATATATAGAGATATATTCCTATGCACATAACGTGACTGGCGGCCTATTACGCGACTGAGAATTCCGATTGTAGATGATGAAGAAGAAGATGTGAAAATCTCCTCGTACACCGACGATTTCTCGTTTTACTGCTGAAATCATCGCGAGATTACAATCTTGATATTTGTTTTGTATAAACGACGAGTGCAATCTTGTATACACTGTATTTTATGGGATTGCTATGTTTTTATTTTATTATTTTTTGTTGTTAGGGGAAAATTGTATCAGAGTTAGAAATTACTTTCGAATTTTGTCCATTTGTTTATTTGTGGGATGGATAAATTGGCCTTCGTTATTACCTTACAATGTTGTGGTTTTTGGTGTGAATATGTATGGATGTTTTATTGAAGAGCGAAAAAGGAAGGCGATGCTTCTTATGGGTGCGGTTGACTGTCCCATGTAGCGAAAAATAATGGGTTATGGATAATAATAAATAATGGGCCATTGCTTTCTCCGGTGCTATGATTTTCTTGGGAGGATTTTTAATCGATGGAATATTGAGGTCAAGGTGGAAAAGAATTTATAGAGATCTTTATTGCTCGGCTCATTTTATGAGTTTACTTTTATGCTGAGTTCCTATTTTACGATTGTCCATTAAATTATGAGGCTTTGTGTTGAATTTGTGAACTTATTAGAATTTTTCTGGTTGAGCGGAGATGGTTTCATTGAATTTGCCAATTTTTTTACCAATTCGATTTTTGGAACCGTGGAAAAAACTTTTTAATCAATTGTCCCAAATGTTGTATATAATTTCCCCGGACATGAGTCAACCACACCATAAAATTACCATAATTTTCAAAAATTGAATAACCACTTTCATCAAAAATATCTCCAATTCTGTGATTTTATTTTGCATAAACGTACCAAATTAACAATTTACCGTTACAACATACTAACAAATGTATTACTCATGCACATGACGTGACTGAATGTTTATTATACGGGACTGAGAATGCAAATCTTAGAAGATGAAGAATATCTCTAATTCTGTGATTTTATTTTGCATAAACGTACCAATTTACAGTTTACCGTTACAACATACTAACAAATGTATTGCTCATACACATAACGTGACTGAATGTTTATTACGGGACTAAGAATGGAAATTGTAGAAGATGAAGAAAATGTGAAAATCCAAGTTCTCCATATCTGCGATTTCTGTTGTTTTACTGCCTGAAATCATGGCAAGAAATAGCCTCGATATTTGTTTAGTATCAGAGATAAGTGCACTCCGCACATTACGAACTATGTATACACAACGATTTTTACCGCAGAGAAATTCGAGAGAATATTGCAAGCCCAAGTTTCTCCAGATCTTATCGAAATTATAGCAGCTATTCGCTTACAAGTGTTTTCCCACTGCAATTTAAGCCTCCGGACTACCGTACTGCGATGATTGTACACCCAGTGCACAACGCCGTATGACTTTATTGTCATTACACGTTTGCTGAGAACTCCAGCCTCGAATTCTTCGGTTTTTATAACCGAGACGTGTATATTCCGTTCTCTCACCTCACACGAGAGATATTACGTGCTCCTCTGCTCGTCCACCTGCTGTCATTGTTCGTGCGAATATATTCTCCCGCATTTTTGACATTTCGACGCCGTTTCCTTCGTGCCACAGTAAACGGCCGGCTACTTTGTGGTGGACGGTGATTTTCTAGCGATATTCGCACTGGGGCATTTTCCCACCCTTTTCTCGGATCGTCCACTTGCGATTAATAAAATAACAAAAAGCAGGAAATGATTATTAAAAATGTCTACATACTTTTTTAAAATTAAGCTCATTTTTTGCGATGTGTTTCTGAGAGATATTTTCAGAGTGAAATTAGTTCATTTTGTAAAAACGTATGAAAAAATGATTCGTCTAAAAAATGTCATACATAAAAAATCTCTATCCAATTTATTTTAAATTCGTGCGTCTTTTTTTTAAAGGAAAATAAGTAGCCATTTATTTTCCAATGTTACAAGAACATCACGATTATAATAACAAACGTTATTATAAAATAAAATACATCTCCAATTTTTTATAAAATATATTTCCGACATTGTACCAAAACAACTGACCAAAGTAACAAATCAACGTGTGTCATTCAGTGAGAAAAAATCATTAATGTCTTACTTTCATTGCAGAAACAATGTCGTGTTTGTAATCTCTTGAATATGAGCGCCGCTTTGGCGGAGCCTTTTTTCTGGAGTACGAAAAAAGCCTCATTACGTGCTCGCCTGGTCGTCCACTTGCTATAATTGTTCGTGCGAATTTACTCTCGCGCATTGTTGAAATTTCTTCGTGCCGGAATAAATGACTGAGTACAATGTAGTTGGACGAAGTTGTTTCAACGATATTTTTGCACCGCGGAATTTTTCTCGCCCGCTTCTCGGATCGTCCGCTCGCCATTAATTACCGAAGCTCTCCGTTGGCTAGGTCAGGTTCGCATGACACGATATACAATACAGCGGGACTGCGATGATTGCGCAATCAAGATTACAGCTCGTGCGGCCGTACCAGCTCGGAATCCTCGCGCTCGTAGAGTTTCAGTGACGCGAGGAAGAGGAACGGAACGAAATATCACATTTTGTCACGTAGGAGTGGCCAATAGGATTGCACACTTAGGGATCACGTTGCGCGACGGTCGCATTCGATTAACTCGGCAATCTCGTCGTTTTGTTGTTATTATTGCCGGTGTCATTATTAGTACTGTTATTGCAGTCGAAGACTAGAATTTCTTTGAGCTTGCGTCGCCGGCGGAGAATGTCGAAGAAAGTTTTGATCCTGTACTCAGAAATTGATTTTTATTGCGCTCGATGCGGAAAAAATTAAAAGGTTTCGTTGAACGGAGAATTCTTTTTTTTCTTCAATATTTGCTTTTGGCAAGTTGAGACGATTTAAAAAAAATGTTTCGACATATTGTTGATGTTTTTGTTACGGATGTTCTTGATAATGTTAATTTTTTTTTGTACATTTGCGATTGAATTGAGGTTTTCAAAATATTTGCAATTGAATGCATTTGTGTAGTGAATTCTGAAGGAAAATTTTGAGAAATTCGAACATGCAAAATATTTCTTTTCTTTTATTTGATGCTGTACGAGAATATTTTCTCTCGGTAAACTGAATTTGATATTTATATAATTTCATTGAGAATTGCGTCTTTTTAAATTGCAACATTTTTTCATAAAGAAAAATGTGACAATAGAATTGTTTTATTATGACGCAAGCATTTTTCTCGATTTTTATTCGGTTGACACAGAATTTTTATTTTTGGCCTTGCTCAATTTGCTCGCTAATTTTTCTACATGCGACCTGAAAAATGAGTGATTTCTTTTTTTTAAATCTACACAATATTTAAAAAGCAGAATTGTTAAAAATGGCCTGGCTAATAAATTTGGATAAATTCACGACTTACTTTTAATGCAATGTAGCAAATCGTTAATTTGGCCGGTCGGAAATAAGTTGATGACAATTACCAATTATCCTTACTTTTTTTTCGCAAGCTTCGTGCCGTTAGTCCAGTTGGTTTTGCGGTTTGCACTCAGGACTCATCGTCGAGCGGTGCACTCGACGGATTCGACGATGGGTAATAAGAAGAGAAAAGAAAGGAGAAAAAAAAAGCCATCGGCCTTTTACCGCGCGGTCGGAGTTTCTTGTCAATGCTGGCGGAAACCGGTCGCGGGGCGTGGATCGTAGAATTTTTGCGCACAGCCATTTGGCTCGCCGCCGATTTTTCTTATTTATTCGTCTCTTTTTCCGAGCGACGGCGCTGCCGGTTCCTCCGGTTTCTCTCGTCGCTTTATTGCCCGAACCTTCAAAACATTGCCCAAATTAATAATATTCCCAATGAAACAATTAGTAAATTTTTTTCAAAATTATTCCACACTCTTCTAGTGAATATTATTATTGGGAGAAAAATATTTACATCAAATCAAATCGTTACAATAAATTTGTTTTGATACGACAATTATAAAAAGATAATTAAAATGTAATAAAAAAAGGTCAACCCATGGAAAAATCAATTACCCTCGATTAACAAAATTCAATGTCATAAATCAACAAGACCCCATTTTAAAAAGTGTCTAATTCATCAATCAATCGCAATGGGATAAATAATTTGAATTGAACAATGAATAGCAGTTGTATAAGTAGCTAAATAGCACGTATCGAGTACTCAATCACCTGGCATTCAAATGCCAGGTGATAGATGGAAATGTTGGATGAAATGGCAAGGAAGACGACAATCGCAAGTGCGTTATGGTTACTCCCGTCGATTCCAAGGACCGGACACTGTAAGCAACTCGATCAAATGCTAAGAGAATAGTTGTTATGTATACACTGTACGTTAGATGGGATATAAAGTACGTGTAAAATCGCAGGGAAACTCTCGCACACGCCTTACCAATGTTGTATCTATAAAGTCTATCCGCACATACACACGTATGTACGTATATACATACATATGCACATGCATATGTAAACCCTATCGCCCAGCGTCGTTTTCAACGTGGCTCGTTCGTTATGAATAATGTATGGGATACGCGTGTGGACGTTTATGCATGTAGAAACGTTCTATACCGCGAATAGTCGAGTGGAAGTGCTGGCAAATAAAGCGTATGCTGTGCAACACATAGTCCGCCGTATTTTTATCCAGAATCGTCGGTGCACGGTGCGAGAAAAAGACCTTTCGAGCTCACGTTTTCTCACAGAGTTCCTCCGACGATTGTATTCCTCCGACGTGCAGAAACCCGGCTCTTTTCCCCCCTTCGCTCGGGTCGCTTCTGCTTTTGCCTCTCCTGTGATTGCGAGGAAGCGGAAGTGTGTTTTAATGCTCTGCCCCTCGAAGGATCGAAGTTCCCGAGAGGATCTACGCTCTTTTTTTCTTCCTCTTCTTCCTCAACGCGGCTCTCATTATAACTGCTCGTGCGAAACTCCATTTTTCGCGAATGCCATAAGACGGCGCCAAAGTTGCGACTTTCGTCGCGTTACTCAATTTATCGCGACGTCTCCGAGGGCTGAAATTTGAGCTTGAAATGGGTCGGATGTGAGAAAAGCAAGAATTTCATTTGCAGACTAAAATATATGACGTTTTGCGGGTGAATTTAATTATCGAGATGCCTAAAAATATTGCACTTTTTTTGTGAGAATGCTTCGGGCTGAGATTTTCACTGGAAAGATCATGAAACTTTGATTTTATCGCACGAGAATTTAACGCTGAGTTACCGAAGAACGGTAAAATAAAAATGGACTCAACTGCGGATAGGAAATTCGGGAAACGCGTGAAAATACAAAAATATTTAATATTAATATCATTCTGTAGAAAATTATTTATCCTCGTTTTATTTATTCATATTTTACAGTTGCGTCTGCTGATTGCAGACTTTTATTTCAATCCCATTGAAAATTGACGTAATTGCTCGACAATCTTGAATTGGAATACTGCATTTCGATCGCTCGCATTTCTAATCAATGGTGCATTAATTGTGTGCAACGAGTGCATTTCCGGAGGCTTTTCTGCAGGTGGGTCGTTCGACCCTGAAGAGACCTACTTGTACCTTCGCGCATCGAAGCAACTCGTGATTCATGCTCCGGGTATGAATTACTGCAGAATTGTGCATAGAAATCGAAGAGGCCAAGAATTCTTCGAGGACGAGATAAAGCGAAAAAAATGATACCGTTATGTTGACGATAATCAGCACGTGTTTGTCATTGATCGAATAGCTCGCGTAAAACCTGCGCTCGTCTCAGTTATAACAACCAGTCGATTTCTATGCTGGAGGATGTTGCATGTGTGGCGATACTTATTAACGAGCTCGCGGTTCTCGGTTTCACTGATTCTCCACTAGATACATGCCATTTTCCACGCGGCCAGTCTTTTGTGTCAGGGCAATTCGCTCCGCAGCAGTTTACGTCCAAATCGAGCTCTAAGAGCAGCGAATACCTGCCCAACGTACCATACATCAGCTCGGATGACGTCATTGCTCATCCGATTCTTCCGAAAATGATTTACAGAGCTGCAGATAAATGTTATCACCATTATCACGAATTTTCCCTGGAAAGCTCATTTTCGTAACTCCACAAAAAAAAATATTATTCAGGGTAAACTTTAAAAAAAAGTATTTTTTTCTGGATTATCCACTTTTTAAATTTTATGAATGTTTTTAATTTATTTTGCGTAATTTTGGAGAATTTCGGGTAATCACTTAATTTTTGTATATACAATTAATAACGATGGAAATGGAAGAAAATTTTTTTTTCTCAGAATTTCAAGAAGCAAAAGATTTCTCAACAGAATACAGAAATTAAAAAATTTCCCACCACGAATAAAAAAATTCGAAAATTTCCTGCGGCACCTCAAGAGATAAAAAAATTCATACCACAATTACAAGAAATTTACAAAAATTCAAAAACTCGTATTTGCATCCCACAAATATTTGCCACTCAATAATTTTCATCCCCACCCCATTTTCTCCAAGTGCATCCGTCAAATTAACAATTCCGACAAATAATCGTTGATTAATCGTGACGAATATGTCTACACGTTCACGGCTGGTTGATAGGAGAAATATAAATGGCTATAGAAATATTATTTCAATAGAAAGAAATTAATAACGCTCTCGGGTGCGGACAAGCTCGTGGAAAAGCTCGGGGAAAAAGGAAAAGGGATGAAAGGAGGAGAAATGGGAATAAAACGAGGGGACTCGCTGGTGCACTCCTTTGAAAAGTGTATGTTCTCCATCCGGCGCGTTCTAACTAATCGGGCCTCTCGTCGGCCAGTGAGACTCGTTCGGCCGGTCGGCAAGAAGCCGCTGCAGAGAGCGACGAACGCGCAGCCTGACAGTCCCGCGTTATAAATTACCCTCTTTCGTACCAGCGGCCCGGCTGTGGCTGTCCCGATCGGCCGTAATGGCCCCCTTTCGTTCCGAGCCGCGCGCGACTCTCCGGATCCACGAGACGATCGACTTTGCCAACGAGAGAAGCTCCTCCGCGCTCTCACCCCGCGTGTATAGTGTCATGCTGCTGTACATATATATATACATATAGATAAATATATGGGACATTCCATAAGAAGCAACTCACGATCACTTGAAAGCTCCGCAATATTTTTTATTTTGTTATCAACATTTCAAAAAATATCTGTGGTTTTTCACACATTTTTATTCTGAATTAATTTATTTTAAAAAAATTGAGTAAATATTATGAAATATGTAATTTTCATTATAAATATGATATCGAAGAAAATGAAATGGTTAATTTCTTTCGCTTTGTAGGGGAGTTTATTGTCAAAATAGAAGAACATTTTTTGGCGGTCATGTTAATCATGTTGACCTACATTTAAAGAAAATTTGCATTTTGGATTTCAACCCGTTGTTTCGAGTTACCATGGAATGACCCATATACCTACGTGTACCCATATATACGTGTATAGTGTCATGTTGGTGTGTACATATATATGTATGTGCACCCCTCTCCCTTTTTCAGCCTCCGCGCGGGGTCCAGAGGACTTGTACAATGGTCCTGGAAGATACATGGTATCGTGAAAGCAGCATTCCGAATCCAAGTGCATTCGATACGCGGACTGTGTTGTTGTTCCTCGCGGTACGCTTCGAGTCTTCATTCGGATCGAACGCGCATCGATATCGCTTCGAATGCGCACGCCGCCGATATATCCCCCGTGATCCATTTAACCTTTTTTACCGTTAAAAGGAAGAGTACAGAATAATTTAGCTATCGGGTATTATTGAAGATAAAAATGTAATTATGGGTAATAATGATTATATTAAAAGAGGGAGGCACCGGAGATTACAGGAGAAAGCTGATTTTATTTTTTCGCGAGTGTATTGAACCAGTAAAATCGTTTCAATTATTTATAAAAGGTTAATGCCAACAAAAACTATATATATATATATATATTTTCGCAGAAATTAAGGCCTTCAGTAATTTGTCATAATTTATAACAGCTGAAAAATAAATTTATCAAAATAAAATAATTTAATCTAAGTTATTAGTAACATTGATAATTTCCAAGTCTTATCAATACAGCCAAGATAACAAAAATGAACGCCAGAAAAAAAATTAAAATTAATCGATAATACTAAACGATATACTTGTCTACAAAAATGTGCAAATTTATCGCTGGATTCATATTCAACTTTTTTTTTCGTCGGCGGAGCTTGTGGTTAAATAATTTAAGTAAAATGTGTCAGGGAGGTCGTTCGAAGTGTGTTTTTTGTAGACTTTTTAATTAGCCACGGAAATCATAATGTCGATGACCAAGTTTCTCACTGGCTACGGTCAAATAAAATAGCGTAGAAAGTATCGAAATACCGGTGATACCCGTTCCGCTGGCCGGTACTGATACCGCGATTTACTATCGGCGCAGGTGGTGGTTTCATTATAATATGCTCTCCCGTTCGTTTCTTTCATAAATTCGCGACGGCTCGCCGTCGAACGAATAAGCGAACATTCATTCGTCTCGGCTTCTCGCCGGCTCGTTAAATCCCGCGTCCACATTACCTCCGATCCCGAAGGAGAGTACACAGCTCTGCGATTTCATAATGCAATTACCGATCGGTACGGTGGGATTGCAAGTCATGCGTTTCTCGCCGCTTTTGCTTCCCCCTTTTTTTATCCCCCTCATCTGCTCGCCATATGCACCTTCTCTGCATCGATTTATCCCCGCGCACCTGAGGTTTCCCTCTTTCTGATCGGCCTTGCACGAATCAAGGAAACCGGTCACTTAAAAAGAGTCCAAAAAATTCCGTAGTTCCATACGCTTTTTCAATAAAGTTTTACACTCAAATCTCCGGTTTGTAAAACTCCATTTAATTTATGTAATGCTGAATTATCAAATGTACCTCTATTAATGAAAAATGATTAATGAAAAAATTGAAAAAAAAAATAAATAAATAAAACATCAATTTCCGAATACATTTTTCCAAAAAATTGAAAAAATAAATATTTGATCGACATTTAATAAAGCAAACATTTTTTCAATATGAAAAATAATTATTTTCGATTTCTCATACGCCACAAAAAAATTGAATAGACAAATAAAAAATCCTGCTGACATTGAATCAGCGAAGATCGTGATTTAAAAAATCGGAGTAACTGTTTTCAAGATTACAGCATTTGTCAAGGCTCACTGCATCGTTGCTGCATAAAATTCCAGGGCCATTTTGCATGCAACTCTGTATAGCGGCTGGAATCTCGACGATATGACGACGGCGAAGAACTTTTGCTTGCATGGATTCTGCACATTACAAGCATTTAATATGAACCCTTCTGGTCTTGAGTGTTCGATATGTAGGCCGTACGTTATAATCCATGAGTTTTATAGTCCGACGAGCAAGTCCATAACTAGTGATGCACCTAAGTCGATCGGTATGCTCGGTGCCTGAGGTAGAATCGAGAATACTTCGTGAGATGAGGCAGAGTGTATAGTTCTGCTGTACAAACTGCATTTATAAAAAACGCTTTATCAAAAAAATTCAAAAAGTCGTAAAAATAAATTCCTGCATACATTTTTTCCAATAACTGCAATAGTCATCGTTTAGCCAACATTCAATGACGCAAACAATTCTCCGACGTAAAAAAAATCATTTTCGATTTTTCATATTAAAAAATAAATGTTTAAATCAAAATCCACCTCCAGTATCTCGCATACTTAAACCCACAAGTCAAAAACCTTGATGATATCGAACCACCAAATGAATTTCCAGCAAAATATTTTCATCTCCAGCCCTTCTGCTCTTGAGTGTTCGACATGTAGGTCGTATGTTATAATCCGGGAGTTTTATAGTCCGAAGAGTAAGTCCATAGCCAGCGATGCACCTAAGTCGATCGGTATGCTCGGTGCCTGAGGTAAAATCGAGAATACTTCGTGAGATGAGGCCAGAGTGTATAGTTCTGCTGTACAAACTGCATTTATAAAAAACGCTTTATCAAAAAAATTCAAAAAGTCGTAAAAATAAATTCCTGCATACATTTTTTCCAATAACTGCAATAGTCATCGTTTAGCCAACATTCAATGACGCAAACAATTCTCCGACGTAAAAAAAATAATTTTCGATTTTCCATATTAAAAAAAAAAATTTTTAATCAAAATCCACCTCCAGTATCTCGCATACTTAAACCCACAAGTCAAAAACCTTGATGATATCGAACCACCAAATGAATTTCCAGCAAAATATTTTCATCTCCAGCCCTTCTGCTCTTGAGTGTTCGATATGTAGGCCGTATGTTATAATCCGGGAGTTTTATAGTCCGAAGAGTAAGTCCATAGCCAGCGATGCACCTAAGTCGTTCGGTACGCTCGGTGCCTGAGGTAAAATCGAGGATAGTTCGTGAGATGAGGCAGAGCAACTCAGTCGGTGTGTGTTGTACTGCTATACAAACTACTGGCAGCATATTGCTAGCTGGGAGGGCGTTAAGAAAAGCGTAACCGGCAGTTTAGCGAGGCACGTACATGCGATAAAGTTCCACGGTGGAATCGGCGGCGAGCAACGTTTGTATGTACTTTTATATAGTGCATATACATGTATATATGCACACATGGCTCGGACCCCGGACGACCGATTATGGTTGCACTCGTGTGGTGTGCAGTTATCGCCATGGCGTTCCAGCTCAGTCGCCCGAGTGAGCATCGCTAACCGCCCTCCAACAACAGCCGCAAAGCGTGTACGATTACCAACGGGTTACGGCATCGCGCCTCCATCAAAACTATCTTTGATGACCGAGCTCTATTTATTTGGTAAATTTATTTCGCACCGCGATTAGCAGAGTTCGAGAAAATTTTTATTGTATTTGATAATTAATTATTTACCGAATACGGAATGCTAAATTTGTTGGCCGCTTAAAAATTATTTGAGTTTTCACTCACTTACTTTAAATATAAATATAAATACTTATTTTTTTGAAGTTTTTTTTTGTAGTTAATTAAATTCGACAACGACACGATTAAAAAAATATGTAACCGGCTTTACCGGGATGCAAATTAATTTTGATCTGGAATTCGAATGTACTACTAGAATAATTTCTGTATTATGAGCAGAATAGTCTTCGAATCCAGGAAGTGGGCTATAAAAAGCCTAAAGGGGATTTCAGGACGAGTTAAGAAATAAATATTTATATCTGTCACGCTTTGGAGCTTCCAACGTCCGAGCGGATTAAATTATGCACTACCGAGTCAAAAATTATGCGAACTATTCACAGAGAAAAAAAGTGTGTTGCAAGAAGCAACTTTGTCAACGGGAACCTAAAATTAGGCGAGTGAATCAACTTATTTGTTGAGCCAATCAAATTATTCCTTGACCACTGACCAACGTGATGGTTTTACCAAGTATTATTAGTTTTCTGGCGTTGACGTTGATTTTCGCAACTCACTATTTTTGGCATCTAACTATTTTTCGTGTTTCGGCAAAATAAATCCAAATAGTAAATTTATTTTATTTTTTTTTCAATATAATAAATATAATTTAAAAAATATTTTTTGGTATTCCGAGTGATCCAAAAATCATACATTACGAATGGACCACCGAGTGTCTAATTATATTAGAAAATTACAACGAAAAAAAATTAGATGTTTTTTAATCATTCGAGTTTTCGATCATGAGTCATTTCTCTGAGCTTAATTGTCATTGCCGTGACTTTCTACAACTTGGCAAATGTCAGATAGCAAATCGTATTAGCATTAAATACAAATTAGCACATTTCTGGTCGCTATTTTTTATTGTCATTCTTAATGGCATTTGAATTTTCTCGATTGGCTATTTCGAGAACTGAAAGCCATTGCGTTATCTAAGATCAGATTTGTATATTATAAAATTGCAACTAAGAAAAAATTAGACGTTCTCTAATTATTCGGGTTTTCGATCATGAGTCATTTCTCTGAGCTTAACTGTCATTGCCGTGACTTTCTACAACTTGGCAAATGTCAGATAGCAAATCGTATTAGCATTAAATACAAATTAGCACATTTCTGGGCGTTATTTTTGATCGACATTCTTAATGGCATTTGAATTTTCTCGATTGGCTATTTCGAGAACTGAAAGTCATTACGTTATCTAAGATCAGACTTGATGATCATTTTGTGCACTTTTCGAACGAATTTGAGCTTTGCACACTGCGTTACGCTGGAGAAAGTTGTTATCCCGGGTGTTTGCTCTTATTTTATGATTTGAATTTGATCCTAATTTTATTGAAATGGACTATATTCATTCTAATCATATCAGAAGTCTCCAAAAAAAAAAAAAATACTGTGATAACATAATAATAGCATAAATACATTTTTCTAAATTCAAGGTGAAATACAATTTTAAGATTTACCATTGATCCTCATTTTATTGGTATGGACTTTAATATTATAATTACCTTATTCCAGTGGTCACTAATTATTGATTAATCTGATATCAGCTGTCATGCCATTCAGTTTCATAATACACCAAGTCCCAAATGAAGAATTCTACAAAAACATAATAATAGCATAAACCATAAATAAGGAAATATCGAAAAGTAATTGCTATTTCTCCAGCACTTGAATTTCCTTCGTCAAGCTATTTCAGAAATTGAAAGTCGCTTCATTACCTAAGATCATCGTGCCGATCATTGAGTGCCCATATCGCGCGGATTTTAAGAGCACTAGCTTCACACACAACGTTGCACCTTCGATTTCCTTTATTCATTTCGTTAAGCCAGAGAAAGTGGTTGTGCAGCGTGTCCGATTGGTCAACCCATCGAAAAGTATTTCGAGAGTCCAGCGCAAAGTGCAGGATGCCTCTCGAGGCGCTTCTTGGAAAATTTTTCGGGTGGTCTCTTCACCTTTCTCTCTTGGCTTCGAGACCGGTAAATAATTATAACTCCGTCCGGTATCGCGACGAGTTCCGCACGTTGTTATTAAATATTTTCTCCCGTTTCTCTTCGAGTTTTTCGACCGTTTGCGCCCATCGTCAATTACCTGAAGAGCTCGGCAAACATTATTCTTTTCACAGCAGATCCTCTCACACGAGTCGAGTGCAATTATTTACCCTCTTTAAAAAAAAAAAAAAAAAGGATTAGAAAATAGGGAGGAAAATAGTAAGAAACGAGGATTTCCACTGTGGCAATAATTCTGTGGAAAAATAACCGCGGCGAACGATTATATCAGCGAAATTCACGCACTGTGGTTTTAGATGTTAATTCGAGATCCATTAAAATTTGCTCATCTCGTCGCTAAGCTTTCACCGAGAAACGCGTTAACCCGCAATATCTTCTGCAGAACTCAACGTTCATTTTTCTGCATTTTTTCTTGTTAATTTTTTTTTTCTTTCTTTCTTAAGAGGCGCTTTTATGTGACGAAATTTTATTACAGCAATGTGAAATAAAACGTTCGCAATAAAACATCGAAACCGTTGAGATTATTGCCTCGGTGATGAGGTTTACACGTGGGCGTGGTTGTAACCGCGGATTGCCTCGTCTGGCGAAGAGCAGCGACGCACACGGAGCGAAAGTTTTCGCGGTGAAAAGTTTTCGGGGTGGAGGGGTGAAAAAAATGCGTCAGGTGTTGGATTCTGTGTGGACCAGCGTGCGAAACTCGTTTTTGAACTGTCGCGGGCAATGCCCGGGCGGAGTTCACGAAATTCTGGTTTTGGTGCCAAAGAAACTGTAAAAAAGAAGACGAAGAAGGAGAAGAAGAAGAAGAGAAAGAAAGGAGCGTGACAGAAAGAAATATTTCTTACACAATAAATTGTGTCGGATAAATCGGCTGAAATCGGGCTGTAAGCTTTTATATCGGATCCGTTCCAGCTGACGTTGCGCTCCGGGCCAAAAAGTATCTCATCTAGATCGTCCTCATTCAAGAAGCGCCTTCGTTCATCATTCCTGCTCTTCGATTTTCCTTCGGCACACGGTAGTTGCGGAGTAACTTATCTCAGCGAGTCCCTCGGGCCTTTCGCTTATCCTAATCAGTCGCCTGAAATCTACCGGCGCTCGTTGCGGCCCGTAATTCCTCGCCGATCACGCCGCTTCCGGTTGGAGCGTTACTCGCCGCTCGGTATGATTGCCCGGTGCATTCGTTACATCGTTTCTCTGTGATAGAAAGGAAAACATATTTTTTTCCATGCAATTCTGCAACATTTTTCCACGAATACACGAAATGAGAATAATCAGTGACGTTACGTCACCTAAACCATTCTCATAGCGTTATCTACACCGAATCTTGCCATAAATAAACCGGAAAAGGAGGTGGAACATTTTAATTTGCAGTATCCAAGCACTCAACCATATTCTTTGATTCTTAGTCAAACCAAATTGAGACGAAACTTAAAATAAAACTAAGCCACACTTAAGACAACCTTAAACCGGACCTCACACACAGTTAACCAGCCAAAACAAACGTAAACAAATTTTAGAATAAGCTCCAAATTGGAACCAAACTTGCCCTAATTCTAAGCCAGACTTCTACTGAATTCAACTAACTTTCAAACTAACTTTAAGCCAGACTTGCCCGAAACCGAATGTATTCGGTGAAATTTGATCGCAACTCATGGCACGATAACACAAATGAGATTAAGAGTGCCCTAAATCCTCCAACCGCACTGAGCCATGGAATAATATTTTTCCACGGTATTATTACTCGCCTGTGGCTCATTGTTATGAAATATCTTGACGTGTTGTCCCACCTTAAGTCCCCAAGCCACAATATTTACTCCCTCGTCTCATTCCCCCATTATCGCATCCTCTTCACAGCGACAACCTGGCCTCGAGAGATTTCAAAAGTCCGAGAAGACGCGCGCGACGTCCGACGGACGTGAACCAGCATCACCGACCCTAGAAAGAAAAAGGAGGAGAAACGAGGAGGGAGAAAAATAAATAAGTCGAATAATGAGAGAGAGAGGACGCCCGGCGCAGTGGTAAAAGGAGGAGGGAGGACCGGGAATGAGTGACTGAAGAGTGAGCTTCTTCACGATAATGCAGCGAGCTCAACGGCGGCAGGGACCGGTTGTCCATCCGACCAGTTGCAGTTCCTTCGTCTCTGTGCACGCTCATATCCACCACCTCTCTCTCTATGCATTCACTGAACATATCCACTACACACGACCATCCTACTCGTCTCGTGTAAGCTTCCATGCAGACTGTAAAACCACCACACGCCACTTCTCCTCATGAGACGTGCTCGGTCCAGCCCAGCCGACCACGAGTGAGATGAGTCCTCCACGGATGTACCTGTTGCACACACAATTCCATCTCGTTCTCTTCGGTCCCTTTCGCCAGTCTCCAGACTCACGGTAACTCATCCTAAACCTCCCTCTTCATTATTTTCTCTGTTAGTCTCATAGTTTTTTTTTTATTTTGTTCATTTTGTTTGTCGGGAATACGATGGTTTTTATTTTTCGGATGTGGCGGGTTGACAAAAAAAATTGTGCACATGCCATAAAATGAGTAAACAGAAATCGAGTGTACACACAATTGCATCTCTGTTTTTTTTTTTTTGGGCAATTTGTTTATATTATTTATCGTGGAATTGATGCTAATTGGTAATTTTTGTTTTTTTTTAAATTGTTCAGTCGAAATTTTGTTAGATATTTAATAACAATTTTTTTAGAATTCGATACCAAACGATGAATTATTCAAAAAAATTGTAGAAATCATAAAATGAATTCTGAGTGAAGTAGTGCCATCTGAATACTAAGTACATTTTTCCCAATGATCTCCCAAACTGTTAAACAACCATAAACATTAAATTAAAAACGAAACCATAAATTCTCTCCATCGAACCGTAAAAAATGTCATTAATCTCAAAATAACGATTGCAGTTACAACCCACAATTTTCCTCATGACCCATTATGCTCATTTTAACGACATTGTCAATCAAGTTTACGGGAAGCCTATTCTTCCTGCATCCCATAAACAAAAATACCACTTTCTTACAAAAAATAGTAGGACATAGCGAAAAAATAATAATAATAGTGAGTAGAAAATAATTAGTAGAATAAATGAAAACAAATAGAGTGAGTTGGAAAGTAATGCAACGACAACCCTGCGCTTCCTTCCCACCCCCTCGCCCCCTCCCATTGTATGTATATGTATTCCACGCGTATTCCATGCGTGACCTTTTTCCTTCGCAAACAGCGCTGACTTTGCGAGTCAAATATCTATTCACGTGCACACACACACACACACACACACCTGTGGACACAAGCTACGCTTTTTCTTTTTCCTTACTCTTCAGCTTCGTTATATATTGGTATATATGGAGATATTTTTCGAGCCCGTGTTTCTTCTCTTCGTTTATTCAATTATTTATCTTTTTTTTTGTGTGTCAAGCACTTATATACACGAGACGAGTGTAAATGTGTGCGCAAGACGAGTGCATTTACCGTGCACACTGACAATGAATCCTGACGTCTCGAAGCGCAGGATCCGGTGTCTGTGTGGCTGAGTTCTTCACTAATGCGAGAGCCTACACCGTTGCTCTGTCGTTTCCTCTTGGCTCTGTGAATGTGCGTACACTGCACGTTCTTCTTCGTCTTCTTCTTCGCCTCTTCAGCTCCGGCGACTGCTGCCGGCACGATTTTCTCCTGGTGGGGGATTTCACAGCGCACCTGACACACGAGCCGCTCGCGAGTCCCCCTGAAAATCCGAGCTGCGCTCCTGAACTCAGTATCCGTTGGTCGCGCTTACAGCCACGATCGCTTCGACGAAATCGATCGCGGGACACTCGCTACGTCGAGCCGAGCTTTTACATCGATCGACGACACCTTTCCGAGAGTGATAACGTGATTTTATTGGCGCTGTGGATTTTATTGTAACTATTTTGTCGTTAGGGAAACGTCATTTTTGGTAGATTTTTTTTTTGATTGGGGATTTTGAGGGATTATTTTGCAGGAGAATTCGAGGGGATTTTTCGTGCTCTCGTGGTTGCTTTTTTCTAGTCGGAATTCGGAAGGATTTTTTTAGAGATATTGTAAGAACCGGTTTATGAAAATTTTCATTTTTTTTTGTTTTTTTTGTTTTTCGTTGAGATAATTGGAAAATTTTATTTTGCAATTCTATATTCAAATTCTATTCGTATTTGGTATTTTGTTTTATTAAAATTTGGTCTTTGGTGCACCGAAAATGTTATAATTGTTTTTCGAAAGTGTCTATAATTAAAAATAAATAGTTGAATTTTGTAATACATGTTCGCAAAATAAAAGTGTACATCAGTTTGGCCGGAAAGAAAATCCGTTCACTAGAGTCTTAATTAATTTAGAAACTGCATTTAATTGTGAATCGGTTGCCATGCACGTTATGATGATGGCGATGCTAGAAAAAAGATATAATTTGAATAGATATTAATCGAATAAAAGAATTACGAATGCAAAAAAATATTGCAATTGAATTATTCATTTTCATCTTACGCTCAGTTTCAAATAAATTTTCATGTCGTTTAACTCATAATTCTAGTTAATGAAAACATTGTTGTAAAAAGTAAATTTGCTTAATTGACTTGACACGGATTTGTCCAACAAATTCACGATTTGCTCGACAAAATTCCAAGAAGCAAAAAAAATTCAAGTGCCAATTATACGTGATTGTATTAGCCAGCTGCTAATTTTTCATACCGATTATCATATAATAATGCCTTGAGCCATTACTAACGGCTCGCATGGCCCGATTTCACTCCCATAATCGATTCCCAAGCATACGAGAAAATAACAATGATAAATACGCTCGAGTCTTCGCGGTCAAGAAAAAATGTCATAAACAAATACATCATTAATATGAAGTGAACATTTTTTAAAAATTAACTTGACACAAATTGATCAAAAATATTCACAATTTCAACAAAATAATAAGCTGCAAAAATAAAAATTAAAGTACCAATAATTATTTGCGTTTATATCATCAACGTGCCGATTTTTCGTACCTCGGCCAAAATTCCTAACGACTCGAGTGTCTCAAATTCACTTCAGAAATTTCCAAATGTACGACCAAATAATAATAATAAATTCGCCCAAGTTTTCACGGTCAACATAAAATTCCCAAAAAAATGCCATAGACGAACCCAAAACTATCAAATAGACCTTTTTTAATTATTCAGAATTGCAATTTATTAATCAAAATTTACTGAATTTACCCAACAAAATACCAAGTTGAATATGTTCAAGTCCCAATAATTATGGCCGATTATATTATCTAGCTGCCAATTTTTCATGCCGATTGTCGTTCAACATTGCCGAGGGCCACCTGATGGCTCGCGTGCCCCGATTTCACTTCAATAATCGATTCCCAAGCGTACGAGCTAATAACAATAATAACCTCGCACGAGCCTTCCCGTGGCGAAGAGCGCGGGAGAGTACGAGCGGTGGTTTACGATATCGATAACGGTAAACTCGTAGGAAAGTAGCCGAGGGACAGGTGTCCTCATTGGCCGAGCGATCTTACGAGACCATTCTTGGCAGCAATCAAAATCAATTGAGAAAGAAAAAAAAAACGAAACAAACTAGCATCGAAATAACAATACATAAGCACGCAGAGCAAAAAAAAAGACTCTCGAATTCTCAGCCATCATCTTCCCTCAGTATCGTTAATGTCAACATTCCTGTACGATTTTCGATAGATCATAGCTCCAGGCGATTGAAATAGTGCGAAGAACTTTCGTGAAGAGCCAGTGACAAAGCCGTCGTTCAATCCTGAAGAGCCAATAGACGAGCCGACGAGTGGATCCAGTGATCGCTCAGTTACAATTGAAGAGATAAGTGCGAGACGTTGCGTCGTCTCTTCATCTTCCTCTTCCTCTTATCGCTGCACCGAGAGACTCAAACAGAAATCCCACCAAGTGCGCTTCTCGAGTTCATTCACAACTCGACCCCGAAGCGATAAGGATACCCACAGGCGGGCTGGTTCGTCTCGCGACTCTTCCAGCGTCTCCACTTCTTCTCCAGTTGCCGAAGAGGAGCCACATCCTTAATACAGTGTGTGTGTTTTGAAATAACAGTTGCAAGACGAGTGGAACGATCGTGAAGAGATTTCGGGTCGAAGAAGAAGTGGCGGGAGGGCGAGAAGAGATGATCGGCATTTGGAAATTGAAAGAAGGATATCCCGGGAGCATCACGAGTGAGTGAGGAAGCCGGTGCCAAGCCAAAGCCGAGGGGCATTATTTGGTGTATACAAATACAGAGAAGAGGACCACGAGGAAGATCTCGATCGCCAAGGTAGCGAGCGAAGGGAGGCGAGATTTTCGGGACGACCGTGTGGATAACGGTAAAGGTCCGGTGAGAGTCTGGGTCCAACGGAGAAGTCGCCATGTCTTCGGCGAAAAGCAGCCCGAGGGTAGGCGGGGGTGTTCAGAGGCCGGGAACCGGTAGTCAAGCGGTTTGGTCCACCGCCGTTGGAGTGCCGAGGCTCTCCAAGGCGAAGAGCAGTCCCAACGTCTCGAGACCAACTCCTACGCTGAGACAAACAGCCACGAGACTGGAAGAGCGAAGTCCTCAAGTTTGCGCGGCTTCAAAGCGAAGCCCTCCAACCGGTATAGCGAGAGTCGCGATCGGTGGTGGCAAAACTTCAAGAATCCTCGCTCCCTCGACAAAACCACTCAGCAATGTCACGATCGTTCAGATACCAACGAGGGAAAACGATCATTCACCGGTTCCGCCGAATCGCACGATGGCTTCTGCATCGAAGATCGCGCAGACCATGAAGAGTCCACAGTCGGCTAAGCCCGAGCTGAAGAAACGCACTGGAAAGGACGCCGGTGCGACTTCCTGCACTATTCTCGAGGACAGAGCATTGCTGAAGAAAGGACTCAGCTGCAGCCCGGAAAAAGTGCCCAGGAAACCGGAAGCCCTGCGCAAGAAGAGTCTCAGCCGATCCACGAGCCTGTGGAACGTACCTGCAGACACGGAACACGCCGGCAAACGAGTCTATCGACAGAGCACCGGCTCGATGGAGCCTAAAAAGGAAGCTAGGCAAGAGAAGACGAGCAACAGCGCCAAGAGCTCGCTCAATAGGACGACCAGCTTGTGGAACGTGCCATCGGACGGATCCGCTTGCGGCAGGATGTCCAGGGCCAAATCCGTCTCTGGATTGAGACCCAGCAAAATACCGCTCTTCACTCAACACCTCGGCAGCCAGATCAACCTGGGCCAGTCTCTCGCCGATCTATCGACTGTAGATCGGATCGGAGAGAAGTTGCAGCCCAGGATAATCGACTTCACTGACGAGGTCGATCACGCTGTCGGCGATCACATTTATCAGAACTGTCAGGAGATCGCGATCGAGGATCAAGACGATCTGCCAATCGTTCCCTCCGCGCCGATCTACGAAAATCTCAAGGACAGCAAGAGATTCGTTTCCGGACTCGATGTTTCGGTTGAGCCGGTTAACACCAAGAAGGAACTCGTCAGAACTAAATCCGCCAATTTGGAAAGTCAAATGACCTTCGATCTGGAGAAAAGAGCTGCTGAATTAATGGCCGAATTGGACGACGATGATGACGTCCTGGCGGACAAAGCGATGACCAAGGACACCAGAGTCAATGGCGCTTCTTCCAGGATTCACGTGGAAACGAAAAGGGAAATTGTGCCAAGGAAACCTGCCGATGAAATTAACGGGAAGACGCCTCTGGTGAAAAGACCGGAAGCCTTGGAGCGAAGCAGAATCATCGCCAAGAGTCAGGAGAGTCTTCTCTCCAGGAGAGAACCTGAAATCAGTATCAAGGAGATCAGGAGGAACTGGGAACAGCAGATCAGACGATCGCAGGCACCAGAACCTCTGGAGGTCAAATCAAAACCGAATACCCCATCGAGGATCAACACTGCTACTGTTAATTTGACGAAAAAGGCCTTGGCTAATTCGGAAACGACTTTGGATGCGAGAAAAGCCATCGCCAATGGGAAAAGAACGAAGGATATTGAGCATTTGGTGAATTTCTTCAATTGCAAGAACACAGAGTCGACGAAAGAAGCTGCTCAAGACTCTTGGCCAAAAATAAAGGATTCACCAGTGACGATGATCGATCAGGTGAATATCATCAAGAAGGAGAAGGAGAAGGACGACAAAAGCAACGGATATTCATCAGACGGCAATTGTTCGGAGGATAGCGGACACATGAGCAACGAAAATGATGTGGAATGGAAAGAAGAAGCTCATCGGGAGCTGAAGAGCTTCCAGAAGAGCGAGAGGTTCCTCAAGGAAATAATTCACGACCTTGATTCGAGCCTGGAAAGGACAATCGAGGTCTTCGATGCCACGCCGATAGTTCAGCGTTTCGTGCCCGAAGAGACCAAGAAGAGGACCCTGAAGAGCAGCCTCTCGACCTCCAGCGGCGCCAGCAGCATCGACAGCTGGGAGGAGACCACCAAGAGCACCAAGAGACTCACCGTCGCTCGAGGATTCGAGGAAAACGAAGCTGAAGAGGCCACGCCGAAGGTTAAGGCTTCTTCGTTGGAGGTCGACAGTGAACAGGTCATTTTTTATCTCGGATTTATCAATGAGAATTCTCTAATCTCTTCATGGTCTGGCGCGTAATCAGATCTCGAGATCAGAGGAAACTTGAAGCTCTACGATGAGCCCAAGTTTTACGGCGCTTTTTTATTCCGAGATATAATCCTTTTGCTCACGGATTTTTATGAATTTGGGTTGGGGACCAAGGTCAACGGAGATTCTTCGTATTTATTTATAACTGAAGCAAAGAAACTCGTTTTTTTTCCGTTCACCGCGATTAGAATAAAAGAGAAAAGGAGGTTCATGAATTTTTAGTACAAATGTTCTGTTATTCGATGCTGAGCATGCGTCATCGAAAAAAAAAAAAAAAAAAAAAAATGATAGAGTCAAAGTGGTAACGTGAAAGTTTTTTTTTCCTTCGTTTTCTGTTGAGATAGCACTCACTAGGTCAGCGATCTCGGTGAACTCCAGCTCTTCTTGACCCAATGTCTCAAAGCGGAACGAGTCGGCCCCGCTATACTCTTCGTCTTCGCAAAGCACATAATAATTCTCCTCGCGTAACGATCGCATTCCCGATGCAATTCTCCGTGGAATCCGCAATTTGTCTAGGCATAATTTCACTTCACGCCTCTTTCACTCCGCAGATATTCTTCCGGTCGGGAGCCCTCGAACGACTCGAGTCTCAGCGGGACGAGAAACTCACGGGACACATTATTCTACTCCAGGCGAGATGCCGAGGATACCTGGCGCGCAGAAAACTCAATACTTTGAAGGTAATAGAATAATTTTCCAATTCCATTGGTACTTCGATTTATCGCTGATACAACAGTGTATTTAATTATATCACAAAAATTTTTAAGCACTAATTTAATCATTGGCAAATTCCTTTCACTAATTTCTTGTGAATCTGTAACAAATTTATTTTTCGTATAGTTACCATTCATAAAAATATGTTACAAAATACAATTTTGGGTAAAATTGATCAAAATGCAATCAAATAAATAATTTTAAAAAATATTATTTTTAGACAATTAATTATAGATTACGATAAGGAATTCCACTTTAATGAACACTAACGGTTGAATAAATAGTTTATGTAACTGAGAATTGTAAGTAACGATCGTTCGTAACAATTTAAATGAAGCGTTATTACAGATAGGTCATAAATCCTGATTGTAGATAACAACGCAACGATTTTTTTTTTCTGTTTCAGCTGCAAGACTTGGCGGTGCGATGCATACAGAGAAACGTGAGAAAATTGATGTCCGTGCGAGAATGGCCATGGTGGAGATTGTACGTGAAAGTGGCACCCTTGTTGAACGTTCACCGTACCGAGGATCAGTTAAAAGCTCGAACGGTGAGATGATAAGACGCGCTACCACTTTTCGCTATTTCTTATCCTTCGATTTTCCGAGGTTGTGTAATTTCAACGGCCATTAAAACGCCAGGAACGTTCCGCTGATAGATTAATGGGGAACCGTTCGCTGACGTTCACCTAAAACTAGCCAAAGATATGTCCAAACGGGCGTGAGAATAGATTACTTGGCATGCGCCGCTGTCCGAGACAAGTGCACTAAATTATTTACCCGTCGAGTCTCTCAACCCTTTCAACTTTTGTCGGAAGTAATATAAAATCAGTAGTAAAGCATTAAAAGTAAAAATACAACGCCAACACCATAGTTTCCTACAATGTTTTAGCCTTGACTTCAGCCTTGATCTTGAAACGAAAATAGTAACACCGTTTTTTGCCAAAAATAGTATAAAAACAGAGGCCCGAAGTAACCAACATAAAAATAGCACAAGAATCCCATATTTTCATACACCATTGATGACTGCCTTGAATTTGGCAGCTCAGAAGTGATAACACCATTTTTAGCCAGCAGTAATATGAAATCAGCAAAAAAGCATTCAAAGTAAAAATACAGCGCGAATCTCACATTCTCCCACAATATCTCAACCTTGACTTCAGCAGCTTTGAAATTGAGCCAAAAATAATAACACCATTTGTCTCTCTATCTGCAGGAGGAATTGGAGGTCCTAAGAGCAAAAGTGGAGCGGCTCGAGCAGGAGCGAAACCACCTGAAGCATGACAACGACAAATTGGAAGCCAAGGTGTGTAAAAAAACGGACCAGAATCAAAATAAGGCTTCGTCTCATCATCCCTGATAAATCATCGTTCAAAAGGGATGCAAAGAATGACTAGAACTTTACGCTATTCTCTATCATTTAAATTTGTAGTGCTGCATTTTTTTGAGGTGTTTTTCGTAACCCTTCACGTTATAAAGTATCGTATAGGAAAGCTCACGAGGAAGAACTTCCGGGCAGAATTCGAGCTCGTAAAACTCGTGGCTGCACTGCTGCCCACGGGGTATATAATGTAGCTACGAGTTAATTAAACCACTTAAACAGCTACCGCGAAGAGCCGTCGGGGAGCACTTAGCGATGCAACGCGGTGAAACGAGAGCCCAGCTGGATGAAGTTCCGCAGTTTACGATCTACTATCGGGCTGAATTTTTCTTGCGTTGTACGACAAGCGAATGCAGACAAGACCGATCTCCGGCGTGCGGTGATGCTTCACGAACGTTCGGAGGCTCTTCGGAGCACTCGCCTCGAGTCCTCTTTCTCACGGCTCTGATATTAACTAGTCGAGAATGATAGACTGAATTAGAAGTGGTTTATGGAAGGAAAATGAGAGCCTTTAACGCCTCGAGGGCCAACAAGACGTGGAGTTTTCCCGAAGATAGTTGTTCGCCACTTCGAGTGCTACGTCCTCACGAAATTCTATGAGGTTCGATCTTCTGGTCTCGCGTGATTGACGGCTGAACCAATATTATCAGTCGTTTAGAAATGAAGAGTTTTAGCCACGTGAGTACATGTGATTCTAGTGAAAACAAATCTTGCGTCAAATTGTCTCGAACATGACGCTTGAAGAATCTTTAGACTCTCACAGCGTTTTTTTTACCTTCTGTTGATTTTTCTTAGGCGTCTATAGACGAGCTGCTTTTTTAAAAGCTCTTACGACAAGCATTCTATTCATCGTTCATTTTCATTCATTCGACTTATGAAGACACGTATTTATTATTTTTGAAGTCATGACACAAGTAGCAGTTTTTTTGGAAGATACCGTAGCAAATTTTTCATTCATCTGTGACTCACTCTTCTTCTCTTTTTCTCTCGCTGAAACTTGGGCGACCTTCGTGGTTCATTCATTCAGGAGACCCAAAGATCTCGCTACGTGGACCGTTGCGTAACCCTCCCATTCATAACTCACGTATTAAATTGATTATTCGCCGACGCGTCTGCGTGCAAAAAGATTGTTAGCTCCGGCGAACCGTTTTGCTGTGTTATAGCTTCTGACCTTTTGCTCCCGTTTAGATAACCGCGACGCGTGCCACCGACCAATCCCAACGCTGTGACCGTCACGGACGATCCTTCAGATGGGCCTTCATTATTCCGGGCCGTCTAAAAACTTTCACCTTTTTTCCCTGCGATTCACGATTGTTCCGTAATTCCTTTGGGAATATTAATGGCACCGAGAAAGATATGAAATTAGGGTTTTTTTTAAATTTTTTATTTCTCTAATCTATCGATTAATAATTTGAAGCTGATATGTTATATTAGTAATTTTTTTTAGAACTTTTAGAACTCTATAATCTTCCGGAAAAATTCCTATGTGTAACTTAATACCCTCACATGGAAACATCTCCAAAATCGTAAATACAGTTTTTTAAAAATCACATGTATTTTAAAAAATCAGTGATTCTATTTTTTGAATTCTTTTTTTCTGATTGTCTATTATTTTTACACAAACACTTGACAAGTTTTTGGAATTATCGTCATTAAAAATAATTGCTTTTCATCAATATTCAACAACTCCGATTTTAAACCCGCGTTTTCTTTCTCGTCGTGACATCCTTAAAGTTTCCTATTATTGCTGACAAAAGATAGGAAATATTGAAATAAAAACGGTCCCCAGAGTGACTACAGTCAGGGCACTTGTCCCATAATCTCACCATTGTTACAGTCAATAAAATAACATTATCGATGTGTTTATTTTTGCCGATAAAAATAAATAGAACTCCGCGTCGTGGTTGTAATTTATGGAGCCCCTTAAGCGTCGGAAGCGTCGGGTTTAAAGAACATCTAGAAATACCCGGAATACCCAGGCTGCTTTTGTCCCGCGGGCCCGCGTAAGCCCACTCGATTCTTCCGGAGTATCTCTCGATGCCGGATGCATATCACTCCGTTGATTCCCTCACTCCTCTCCGTTTTTTTATCCGTTCGCTTCATCGCGGACTTGGCCAGAGGCCAAAAGGCGTTCGCTCTTTCTCAGAATAACTCGGAGGTGACCACCTCCACCGTCGTCACACCTCCGGTACAACCGGGTGGCGTACGGTGCAGTCGGGTCGTAACTCCCCGTCGATCCGGATGTCATTACGTAACGGAAGGACGACCGTGAGAGGATTTAAAGTCCCTGAAGAGTTCCACAAGAACCAGCGAAAGAAAGCGACAAAAAAGGGCCAATAAAAATCGGTTCGAAGTCTTTGGTACTCAGCAACAAAGTTGGTTCCAGTCAGCAACAGTGAAAGACAAAACCCACGTTTTTTATAACACCGGATACCATAAGTATTATGAAAACAGTTTTGGAGTGCCAATGAAAAATCGCCGCCTCGTACATCGAATTTTCTGAGAGCATTCGAGTGGAATCTGCGGTTGTTGACGGATCCGTGTCACGAACGAACCGATTCCCATACATATTCAATGTATAAAACGATTTTTTATCACCGCTCGAAGTGAGATGAGATTTTTCTAAAAGCCGATCGAGCGCGACCGAAAAACTGGGTAAAACCGAGAAATTGCTTCGCAAGAAGCTGCCATGATACTCGATAAAGCCGCAATACCCGAGAAGTAACTCAATCCTCCTTCAAGATGCCGTTATCCCCGACGTTTTTCGTCCGGACGCCGACGTCACGGCTGACATCTCCAGGCCCGCTGCGTTTCAATAATCCACACGACAACAACAACTCGACGAATTCTTTCTCGACCAACGGATTGATGGACAGCACTTTGAGAAGTCCAGAGCCAAACAGTCTGAGTTCGATGACGAGTAATTCGTCGAAGAGACCACCATTACCGCCTAATCACTTCAAAACGAGGCCTCTCAACAAATTGGCTATTATAAAACCGAACAACACAGCGAGAATAGTGAGCAGAAGTCCCTCGCCGTGTTTGTCTTCGAATTCGAGATGCTACAGATCCACGACTCCTGTAAATCGCACCTCAAGATCGTCTTCAGCGTTGTCGATAAACTCCAGGACGTCCGACTCGCCAACGCCTCGAAGATTCTACCCCCAGGAAAGTCCTCGCAACGATTCGCATTCGGACCTCGAGGAGATGTCAGCGAAGGAACAGGCGCCGGTGGTTTTCGATGCCAGCCTCAATTTTGTGCTTGGAATTGAGAAGCAAAAGGTTCGACAGTCGTTCAGGCCAACGGCTTCGCACCTGGAGCCAACGACTGCGTCTTCCTTGCTCTCCTCGCGAATAGCTCACTTCTTACAACGCACAGATCATATTATGGAAGAATGGCGAAGCCTCGGTCACAAGGACGACACTGACGAGCTTGAGAATCTCACGACTTTACCGCACAACGATCGACATCGAAAACTAGGGAGAAGCAAGAGCGCTACGAATATCATGATCAAGGGATTTCAGTACTACAGCAGAGCTAACAGCGTCGCGAGAAGTCCTAATGGATCTACCGCTAAATTATCTTGTCTCGATGAGGACAGAACAATCGATGAGTGCAACGATGATGAGGTAGTTTGAGGACGTTGCGATTTTTGGGATTGTAGGATTTTTTAACATAAGAAGTGTTGGGTAATAGGGAAAAAAGGAATTTAACCTTTCAATGATAATTATTTTTTAATTGATCAATTAATTAGCCGCAAACTTGCAATGGATAAAATCTGAGAGAGATTTGAGTTCGACTGTTAATTATTATAATTAATCTCCATGTTCCATATTCTTGATTTTTTTTCAACATTTCTTGTTTTTCTTAATTGCAGCTGAGTGTAATGTCAGCCGATTTCGCTGAGGAACATTCGACGTCGACGCTGGCTGCTGAAAGAATCGACGCTGAAACTTCGGAGCGTTTGCGATTGGAAAGAGAGCTTCAGGATGTCACAGAAACGAATAAGAATCTTCAGCAAACGACCGAGCGTCTGGAGATGGAATTGTTGTACGCGAGAGCAGCCGATTTAAATGGTCTCACGGACCTCGAAGACGGGGAGGATGGAGGCGTCTACAAACAGAGATACGAACACGCTATACGAGAATTGGAGTTCACGAAGAGAAAGATGGCTCAGCAGCACGAAGACGACTTGGAACAGCTCGTTGGACTCAAGAAGCAACTCGAGAAAAAGGTAAAAACCTTTTTTCTTTATTACCTACTTGAGATAAAATCATGAGCTTCCGATAGATTTTTATTGGGATTTTATAGCGAGTATTCCAAGAATGATTGCGGCTTCGGGATAGAATCAATATTGATAATGAGTGTTTTAAAAATCATACTAATCGCTTATCGTGGATATGTGAATTTAAATACTGCCTATCCATCAGATAATTCAATTCATACGAGATGATAATATCAGTTTTAATAACTTGCACATAGAATTATGATTATGATTGAACCTCGAGCCTTTAACTGCCAACGTAGCATATTCACAAAATTAAAAGGCTCGTTATTGGACATCTTTCAAAATTCTAATTCGTATATTCTGGGAAAATTTACCAAGTCGTGAAATTATATTAGGAATTCATCTACATTTTAATATCATTAAAAAATATTGAATTTGCTTGGAAAAATTGAAGTCTGCGAAATTGGGCGTAGAATTAGAAAAATTTCCAAACTACGTTTGTCGATAGTTTATAATATTATTTCGGGATGATCGCGAGATAAATCGGAAACTGATTCGATGAGTTCCGGAAATCGTATTTGCAAGCCTTTCAATCGTTGGGAAAACTATAAACAAGACACGAGCGAACAGATGGGCCAGTCAGGATAGAAATAATCTTTCGCCAGATCACGAGACGTTTGCAACTGTTTGCTAGAACGAAACGAGGTTCGCGTGTGTTTGGGAACGCTCTGTTCAGTAGCATTCGCCACAGTGGCAGACCTATTTTCCAGGCCAGTTTGTTTTGGCTCCGGGTATTCCCGACCTACATCACCTTCCGCTCGACTCGACCTTTCTTACAAATGAAAATAATAAAACTGCCCGAAGACCCGCCTACTTATTTTCGGACTCTCGTTAGAGCCAATGATTGGATATTGATTTTTATTTTATTTTTTTCCTAAACAGCTCGCCGACGCTTACGAAGAAGTCGAGGAACAGCGTCAAGTCGTTGGCCAGTGGAAACGAAGGGTTCAGAAACTCAACGGTGAGATGCACGATCTGCGTCTGTTGCTCGAAGAACAGACTGCCAGAAACAATCTTCTCGAGAAGAAACAGCGCAAGTGAGTTGACAGCCTAATCAATATAAATAACGAGTCCTCGCTGTCACATTCAGAAATATGAGCGATTGATATTGCCAGTATTTTTACCAGTGCAATATCTTTTTTTCACTGCACATAAAATTACTGGTTCGGTAACAAAAATTAAAACGTTGACCTGTTAATCCTGTTCATGCGTTTGCCTGATAATTAAACTAGTTTTTATCGTGAAATTAATAAAAATGTCGTGATCGTTTTAAAAACAAATTTTGATAAAAATAGTTATATAAAGATACTGTGATTATACAACTAGCAGGTCCTTTTTAGCTCTCATGTAATTTTTCTATTTTTTATTGTAAATTCGCGAAAAATGTGAATGCAGTTCTAAAATTTAATTTCTTGTTCGAATGAACATCAACTGCAAATCTCAGTGTCTTCATTTTTTTTATTCGTGCCATTATAGTTACCGGATTTTGGATAAGACTCGTTATTCGCTTGAATATCGTTGACAATTAATTTGAAAATAGCACAAAAGTCTCAGAGTCCCGAGTGTCTCGAAGTATCATCGAAAGAATCGAGACACAGTCGTTGTTTTGCTCGTTTACCGGCTACCGGCGACAGCGGCTCGCTCTATTCTCATTTCATCGACCGCAACAAGTGTTTGGCCGCGTGCCAGGCCACGAGTAACCGCGTCGAGCGCACGCTGCCCATAGCGTTCTGTGCCAACTCCGGACATATTGAAAATTGAAAGCCCCGGAATAGAATCCCTGAGGCGATCGGCCCCCCGTAACACTCAGTTACTTCCCGATAGAGCAACACGTTGTAACATGGATTTTCGCTTAGGTTCGACGCCGAGACCCAGAATCTTATGGACGATCTGCGCCAGGAAAAAGCCCAACGCGAACGACTCGCACGCGAGAAGGAAATTGCCATAGCCGAGAAATTTACCGTCGAACAGAACTTGAGCGTAAGTTTTATTATCACTAACGATTCCAAAACACTCTTCTGCACTTATTCTTAAACACTGCACTATTATATATACAAAATACTGGACACAAAAGTAAAAAATTAGCAATTTGCATAGAACTTTCCTCTGAAAAAAATTTCGCGGGGCGCAGAGAAAAGCATAAGCTGCGATTATTCACTTGCTTTGCTAATGGGAAATGAGCTGATTTTCAGTATTTTGATGATTGGGCGTTGCTATTAATATTTTTCTTCTAAATGAGACAAACATTTTGTTATTCATAATTAATAACGATAAACAAAAATATATAAAATGAATTTACATAAAAATGTATATTTTTTAAATGGCTTAACATGTTTTATTCTGCAGTATCACATATTTTATGCATCCGTTTGCGATAAAGTTTTAGAGTAGCATTAGTTGATTTAAATAGTAGATTTAAAAAAAATTTATATTACAAAAAATTATGTAATTAATATCAACGAAAAAAATTGCGTTAACGCTATGAATCATTTGTGTTAAGGATGCAAGGCTCGAGATCGAGTTGCAGGAGGAGCGACTTCACACCTTGAGTCAGGAGCTGGAGGAGCTGACTTTCGGTGGCAAGACAGAGGAGGAAGTAGCCCAGCTGAAGAAGGCTAAGCACGAGCTTGAAAAGAAGGTTAAGGACCAGGAAGAGGAGCTCGACGACCTGGCGGGACAAGTGCAGCTCTTGGAGCAGGCGAAACTTCGTCTGGAGATGAGCATTGAGCAGCAGCGAAAGGAGATGCGCAAGGAAATGCAGCAGCGAGACGAGGAACTCGAGGACTGTCGCGGAAATGCCCACAAGAAGGTCAAAGCTCTTGAATCGCAGTTGGAAAACGAGCACGAGGAGAGAACGATACTGCTCCGCGAGAAACACGAGCTGGAAAGGCGCTTGGTTGCATTTGAGGAGCAAGATAGAACGGATCGCGCCGCAGAGGCTGAAACTACTCAGAGGTACACATCAGAACTTTTATTTTCCCATTTTCCAGTTTACAATTCATCGGCAACGCATTTACAAATATTTTACTCGGAAATTTTTAAAGATAATTCAATATATGTTTGTATATTCGTCTTGCAGGCTTAAGAGAGATCTTAAGAGAACTCGAGCCCTTCTGAGGGATGCCCAAACGATGTTGGAACGCGCGAAAGGCGATTCGACCGGCAAGGCAGCGCTTCGACAGCTGAAAAATCAACTGGAAGATGCTGAGTGTGCTCGAGCTGTCGCTGTGAAAGCTAAGCAAGCGCTGGAACAGGAATTGAACGAAACTCAGGCTGCCCTCGAAGAAGCTTCACGATCGAGATCCGAAGCTGAGGAACGTGCTAATACGGCAAATCGAGAGAGAACGGAGCTGGTATCGCAGCTCGAAGAAAACGAGGAAGAACTGGCTGAGGTAAAGCGTAGTTTCAATATTTCTTTTTTTTATTCTTCGATCAACGTAGTCATTTATAATACATAAACTTATATTAAGATTTTATCGTTTCATAGCTGGAAAATTTACCCAACCGTTATTATTGTTAGACTCAGAATTGAGTGAACTGTTGCTCTTTATGAAACCCGCAATTTTATCGTCGCTTTTAGGTGCTGAAAAAGTATCGCGCCTCCGTTCAGCAAGTATCCGCCGAGCAGGCGCAATTGCAAGAGGCACAGGTGCAAATCGCTGCTCTGGAAGCTGAGAAATCGTCTCTGAAGGATCAACTGTCGGAGCTCAGTCAACGACTAGAATCCGTTGAGCAGCTCGGCGATCCTACGGCCAATAGCCTCGCCACCAGACGACTCGAATTCCGAGCTAAGGAACTCGAGAGCAAATTGGAGCTGGAGCAAACGACCAGAGCGCGTCTCGAGGTAAATATTACGATTGATACCTGACAGATAAATGGAGCGTAAACTCGAGAAAGATCGTCAGTTTAATTGTTCATTATTTCATTTTAACAGACGCAAATAGCAAGGCTGAAGGAATCAGTCGATAAATTACAAACGGAGACTGCCTTACTCCGCACGAAGGAACAAACGGCTCAGGATGCAGCGAGAAGATTGCAGAGATCGCTGCGGGAAGTCAGAGACGAGGGAAGCGCTGCGTCAGCGCGCGAACAAGAAGCTACTCGCGCGCGACGCGACCTCGAAAAGGCTCTGGAGGCCGCGGAAGCGGAGACTAAAGTCGCCCGAGACGATCTCAGACTCGCCCTTCAAAGAATCGACGATCTCCAAAGCGCCATACAAGGAGATCTCGATCTGGACTGCAGTGAAGAGGGAACCAGCGAGAATAGTGATAGGTACGGCATTTGCTTCTCAATTATTGTAGTTTTGCTTCCTCATAACGGAATCTTCGTTTTTATGCATTTAAAAAAATACTGCCTTCATTATTGCTCTTCTAACGGCAGAACAACTTTAAGTGTAGAACTGCAATTTAGAATACAAGCAGAAAATTTACTAGTCATTGTAACAAAGTTCATTCAAGTCGATAGTCACTAAAAAGTTCGAAGAAAGGTCCTTAGAAAATGACAATTACCGTAACTTGCATTACTAAGTCGGAGCTTAAATTTAAGATCCGATATTTTTTTATGTGTGAATGAACCCGTAACTTTTACAAACTTCGAGGTGAATAATTAGTGTACAAAGGATTTAGTGAAGCCTGAAAATTACGAAGTTACGTGCTACTTTTCCTCGTTATATTTAAGCCTCCACAAAAACGTTCTCTATAAAGAAGACAAATCTGACTATAAAGAAGACTTACTGAGAAAAGTAGTTTTAGGGAAGATCGAAATTAAGGAGAAAACAAAGTGCAAGATTTTAGTTTATAGGCGTTATTTGAGATTTGTTCAAATAATCGATTTACATTTGACATGATTCGAAATACTAAGTCTTTCTTGCTTTTTCTTGCAGCGATTGATCGATATCGCCGGCAGAGCCCGGTTCAGAGGTCAAAGACACATAGTCACGAGGAGCGGTGGACGAGCCGGCGAATAAAACGTTGACTGCCTTCCACGGATTTGACAAGTGAATTCGATCCGATTTTCGAGGGTCCAACGTGTTTTTCTACGCAGAAGCACGAAGAGCAACCGAGTGTCGCCACGAATCGAAAAAGCGGATATTAATCGCAATCGGGATGGCGAAACTCGCTCGATCGTCGACCGGAGAGAGAATGGAGAATGAATTGTGGACGAGACATTGACATTGTTACGTCCGATTGATCGTCGCGACGAACCTCTAGTATTATCTTTTTATCTTCTATCGTAATGATCATTTGTACACTAAATCCGACACGAAACAAAACAAATACGTTGAAATCGTGTTAAATAATTAACTTTGAACTAGAATGAAACAAATTTAATCAATTGTCTGTGCGAGATATTCACAAAAAAAAACAAAAAAAAAATCACAGCCTGCCGAACAATGGAAAAAAGTGCTTAACGCGCTCCTTTTTTACGAAGACTGTTCTGTTGTTTTTCTCGAAGTTCACTGTTTTTGTTATTCACTAAAAGAGAGAATGAATATAAAGCGATTGCCGCGAGAATTGTAGAAAGCCTCTTCGGCTTCTTTAATAACAAAGTTCATACTAATGACGTAAGCCAGCGTCACGAGATGTAACGAAAAATAATAGCGAATAATTTATAAATCGTGAAAAATTAATTGATGCGTCGATTTATCTTTTTTATTGTACTATCGATGCGCAAAGGCTTTTATGTCGTCGTTCGCTATTTCGCGTGCCGTTTGAAAAAAAAAAAAATTCGTTTTGGGGTTTGGTGCTAGCCGCTCTCGATAGAGACAACGACGACGACGATGCTAATTGTCGAGCGAGCGCGTCTCTCAGTCTTCCAGGGCAAACCCGGACCAAACGAACTAATTGCATTTTTCTTTTGTACACGAATCGTGCGCCCGTTCGCTAAAATTACCTCACGCTATTCGGTACTTTTAACGATACGCAATTCTAGGATGATAAGCGATATACGATACGAGAGTCTATCACGTATCACGTTCTAGATTAATATACGAGCTAACAGAGACGAAAATACACACGGAGAAGAAGGAAAACATACATACAGACATACACACACAGAGACACAGGTCGCTTTTACACGTGTATACGACCGTTCGTTGACGCTTTTGTTGGACTTGCGGTCACTCGATAATTGTATAAATCGGCCGCGAGAAACATTCGTCAAGTGTTTTTATTTCGTGTATGGAATCTATGTAACTTATTGCTTTGTAAAATGCAGATCTTATTTAATTACTGGGCTGTTTTCAATTGCTAATATCAATACCTTTCCCTCTAGGATTAAGGATCCATCGATGACATACGTAACTCATCACCAATTTTACGACAGGATAATTTGCTTGATTTTTCGAGGGACGTTCTACAATTTAGCTGTCACGATATCTGAGAGTGATAATTAATTTGAAGAGAATTCTCAGACGCACAAAACCAAATCGCATCGTGATAGGTAAAACAAATTCACGATTATTCTGGGAAACAATGGGAAAAATGGATCACCGGTTCGCAAATTTACCGGTTAATGTTTTTATTTTGACAACGGAGCGAGAATAATCTATTTTGCAGAAAATTTCGCGGGATCTGCGATCGGCAGAGCAGGTTTCTCGCACGGTGAGATCTATTCTATCGATATACGATCAGGGAAGTAGAACTAGATCATTAATGAATAAAACAGTTTTTTATTCCCTGAATTTCCGAAATTGTTGATCCATTCACATAGATTTGCAAAAAATAACGAAAATCACAATTTAATTACTGGCCATGCCGCAATTATGGGTCAAGGCTGGAAATACTTCACTCTCTATAACACATCTTGAATTAAGGAGCCAATTTCCCAAAGATCTTCAGTTTATAGACTGTAGTAACTACTTGTAATTCAATTTTAAGTTAGTCGCTGGAAATTCTCCATCTGGAGAAATATCTGAGGGCCATTATGTCAACGGTCGGGTCAATCCCAATATTAATCGATCGCGGTCACTTATCGGATTACCCTTCGGCAAACACAAGACCGGCCTACAGAATTTGATTCCCTCTCGACCCAATTTATCCTCAAAGCAATATCAAAAGAATCCACCTTGAACCGACAAAGAGAATGGAACATTTTTATTGAAAAGCTGAACAAACTGAAATTTATGATCTGGTATTTTTCTCCCTTTTCTTCACAATTCTCGAGATACAAAAAAATTAAATAAAAGTATATCCTCACCAAAAGGGTTGAATATGTGAATTCAATAATTAAACAAACCCCACGGCCAAAAGTGATGATAAAATCTTGCCAATTATTGGAATTATTCGAAAAGCCCTCAAATTGATTAAATTTACTTAATAAAGAAGTTTAAAAAAATTCGCTGAAATTATATTGCGCCCCGATTTACAATTACCATGGACATAAAATTTCTATAGACGAATTTCCAATTAATGAAGTAAACAATCAATAAAAAATTTCATCTCCCGTCAATTCTCGCAATTCTATTTGAAATTCAATTTTAAGTTAGCCACCCGAAATCCAGTATAAAAAATATCTGAGAACGATTATGTCAAAGGCCGACTTAATCCCGATATAAATCAATCGAGACCACTTATTCGATTACTGTTTGATAAACACAGGAACCGCCTACGAGATTTCATTGCCCCTCGAGACAATGTTTCCTCAAAGCATCAACATAATTCATGCAAATCGTTCTTATCGCTCACTCCTGAGTAATGCTTGTGTATATATTCACAGAAGCAATCCGTCAGTGCTCCGACTGTTGACAGAGGCGATAAAGATGTACTCGATGGGGGAAATGTAGCCGAGCCCCGAGGCTTCCAATCGCTGCGTATGAAAATCACTCGTGACTGGAAATTCCATTCTGGCTGGCATATTGTCCGTAGTGAAAGTGCTCCGAAACATTTTTCTTCCATATTTTCACAAACATAAAACGCCTGGAATTGGAAAAATGGATTTAAAAAGTGGAAACGCCGGCTATAATTAGTGAGTGTCGATAAAAAATTAATATTTGCTCTTCCGCGATCGCGCAGAGCGATAAAGCGAGCGTGGCTCAAATGGACAGTTCAATTTCACATGGGAATTCGCTGTAGCCTCGTTCCTCATGCTATCGCCGCGATCTTGACAACCTTCCACAACTGACACTCAATTCTCAAGATAAATATTATCATTGGTTCGATTATGCTGGTCGTTTGACTTCTATTTGCAATAGCGAAGTTTAATTAACAATCATGGAGATTGTTGCCTTGTGTTCTATGGTTTTTTTTAATATCAATTTTTTGATTGTGTAAAAAAAAAAAAACGAAAAAGTACTACGTTTATGGAAATGTTGGTGTTACGAAAATTTCGGAATTCATTTTCTTATTCATTTCATTAGATCTCGAAGATTTCGAAATTGTGCCATTAGTTCTTCAGGTGTTGTAACTTTCCAAGGCCCCACATTGACTATAATGAGCACGTGTTGGATTATCTGATTAGATTAGATTTAGCCTTCAACTAGGACAAGTTCATAAAAAGTGCCATCTTGCGCAGCACTCGCAACAAACAATCTTAATCTTTTGCACGTGAAGGATTAGAGCAATTTTCAAGTATGAAAATTGTGTTATTTGAATAACATTTTTTACGAAATTACTGTCAATCATTATGTCTACGAAACATAAAAAAATATTATATTATTATTAAAAAAAAAAAAACCATTAACATATCCATAATCGAAGTTGAAGCCTGAAAATAGATGACAGTATTACAAGAATGTAGTATATCATCCTTGTAATTAGTCATCGTCATCGATTTTTCAATTTTTGTTATTTACTAACTCACCCATTAATTTCATAGTACTTCTTATAATACGCATTTGCATCGTTTTGGATTTGATCTCGCACCTCCAAATCATTTCCTGCTTCCGGATCTCTTAATCCTGAGGATGGGCAGCTCCGGTTGCCTGTTTAAAATGATACAATTAGCATTCTCGCACTCCAGCCCCCGTTCGATCGTCGTGCCGGGCGCGTATGTAATTATAATTACCAATAATAAGATTAAGGTCAATTGGACGCGTGGCGGAGAGCACGGCCGTGCCGATCTCTAAACGTTCGTTGCAGATCAAAGCGGATTAACGATGACGGATAAATAGGGTGAACGCCGTTCCGCGATGACCAGAAGGAAAAACGTCGCGTGCTCCACTCTCCAACTCGATCACTGTCGTTCGGTGCTGTAAAAGGCGGTACAATGACGTCCGACAGTTGATTAATTTACCGATCAAGTGACGAGAACACGCGCCAATCATGAAAGTAAGACGACGCCGGCAGATAATAATAACCATAAATCAAGCATTTGATCTTAAACGATTTTTTACCCTGTGTGTGTAATCGCTTTGCAGTGATACGCGATGTGCGCGGTTCCGTTAAATAGATTTAACGAGCGTTAGATGAAAAAAAAAAAAATTGTATGATTTAGTGGAACAATAAAAAAAAATGTAGGGGAAAATTATTAATATGTGTAATTGTGATGGAAGATTTAACTAATGTAGATTTTCTTGAAAAAATTTCGCTGTGTGTTAATAGTGAAAATAATTTTGTGTTTATTTGCTCAGGAAGAAAAGAATGTGTGATTTAATGGGATTTTGAATTTTCTATGTTATTCGTGCTTCGCTAATTGTTTTATTAACTGAAAACGAAAAATTGGTATTTCGGAATTCATATTTCCTCCCCTGAAGATTAATTCATGAGAACCATTTTGCAAAAACCTTGATATTCGTTAACTACGTTCGACGGTTTTTATGTGGCGTTTTTGTTACCGGTTTTCATGGAAAAATATTCAAAAACTCGAAACGACCGAACGCATAACTTGCTTGTACCGCGGCTATCAGCGAGTAAAAATTTAACGGTCGCTACTTTTTCCAATACTCGGTGATCGTTACTTTCGTTTACACATGTTCCCGCAATAAATTCACTTGATTTGCTTTTTTAAAGTGAATAAAAATTCAGCCATTCGACACCGGAGAGCACTTTTATAAAACACGTTATCTTAGTGAACTCTAAAATTTTTTATTCATGGATTTAAAATTTCAGCTGGATGATAATCCACTTTCAAAATAGAAAAGCAGCTCCAAAATTTCATATGCAAAAAATCTCAACTGTTTCACACGTCCCGCCATTTTTTCTAAACTATTTCTCTCGAAGCTTTGGTCCATTTTTAGTAACTCGAGATGAAAATCTGAGAACATTTGTTTACAAAAAAAATTTCCTCTTCAGATAAGCAAAAAAATCACTGGATTTTCCATTATCGGAATTATAATATTGACTGCAAAGATTGAGCGCCAAAATTATCTGTTTGCAAAGTAGCTGAATCGGCTTATCCAAACGGATAACGAGGAAGCTATAAACATTTACGGAATAGTCAAAAAGTCTTGAGTAACTCGAGGTGAAAATCTGAGAACATTCGTTTACAAAAAAAATTCCCTGCACAGATAAGCAAAAAAATCACTCCATTTTCCGTTATCAGAATTATAATATTGACTGCAGAAATTGAGCGCCAAAATCATCGGTTTGCAAAGTAGCTGAATCGGTTTATCCAAACGGATAACGAGGAAGCTATTAACATTTACCGAATAGTCAAACAGCCTTGAGTAACTCCAGATGAAAATTTGATAACGTTCGCTCTCAAAAAAAATTCCCTGCTCCGATAAGCTAAAAAATCACTCGATTTTCCATGATCAGAATTATAATATTGACTGTAAAGATTGAGCGCCGAAATCATCTGTTTACAAAGTAGCTGAATCGGCTTATCCAAACGGATAACGAGGAAGCTATAAACATTTACCGAATAGTCAAAAAGTCTTGAGTAACTCGAGATGAAAATCTGAGAATTTTCGTTTACAAAAAAAAATTCCCTGCTCAGATAAGCAAAAAAATCACTCGATTTTCCATGATCAGAATTATAATATTGACTGTAAAGATTGAGCGCCAAAATCATCTGTTTGCAAAGTAGCTGAATCGGCTTATCCAAACGGATAACGAGGAAGCTATAGGCATTTACCGAATAGTCAAACAGTCTCCGGGCAAGTTTGTAGATGCGAGTGAAACTTTGTTCGCTATCTCGTGAGAGGAGCATCAAGATAACAGGCAGATACTGGTGCTCCGGGAGGTGTCTTCGCCGTAATCGTTTCACGGGCATAATCGTAAACGAACTTTCACCGCGCGTTTCTCCGTGGAAGCGTTCGAAGGTTCAGGAGTGCATTATTCCGTCCAGGCGTGTCGAAAAGGCCCTTCCGCTGTGATACTTTGGTGAAACGGTTGTTAGCTCGCTAGTCGAACATCGGTAGTGCGATGGATTATGGCCTCGAACTCTCGTTTCTCGTTACTTCCAACTCATTCGAACCCAACTGCATTATGTACCTGGAAAAGAAGAAAAAAAAAAAAAAAAACTCGTTTGAAAGTGATTCTTAAATGTATAAAGTGAGTGTAAAGGGATCCTAAAAAAACTAACGATTACGCAGTAAACGCTAAAGTGCGTCTTTCGTTCGGACCAATAAGCGCAGAGGCTAAAACCCATTGGCTAAAACCCATTAAAAAATAAAACTTTTCCACAAGTGTTTGGAGCTCGTAAAGACCGATTAATGTTGCTCGAAAAATACTGCGTTTCGTGGGCGTGAAACGACAAATTATGCATCAACCAAACGGTGATGTGCTCGCCGAAAAGCTAACTTTGTGTACTCTATAAATATCACGGTAGCAGTCGCGCGAAGCATTGTACCGAATATCCGACATATCCCGTCGCGTGTATTTACGCTAAAATTCACAATAAATGAAATATAAATACTATGAAGCTGGAGAATATCGGAAAATATTTTTTTATGCGACTATTATTTGAAGGATTTGAATAGACAATTGTTTTTCTGCTTTCTATAAAACCGGCTTTGGCGCGATTTTTTCAACAATTTGATGATTTTTCTTTTTTTTTCGAACAACAATATTTCAAGCGGTTTTCATAAGCATTTTAGATTGCATATCCCAAAAAAACATCTGATCTTTACGCAAACCTCATACAAAAAAAAATTAGGAATGTTTTATCGATTTCTCAGAATAAAAAAAACTTCCAAAACATCACGAAAAAGTGCACAAAATGCAATTGCAAAAAATCATTCATTCATTAGAAATCCCAATTTGTCAAAAATCTCTTCATTTCCAAGAAATCGATTATTTCCAAACTTTGCCTCTCTAACATTGACAAAAAATCGTTATTCTTAATATATCCACCATCTTCATCTCTTATTCCGGCTGCCTAAAATCCCTAATTCAATCACACTCCGTACATTTCTGCTAGAAAATCTACCGCTTTTCATTTTTCTTTTTTGATTTTGTTTCGCCTCATTTAGAATTAAATCTGCATTATACTCTGTACTCTGTTTTTGGCACGCTTTTATATATTGTTTCTCGGCTATTTTGTATTGCTCTGTATTGGTCCTTAGGGGGTTTTTACCCCAGGACCAATAAAAAATTACTCTACTCTACTCTACATTCACCGACTATAAATCAATAGATTTCATCGCTGCCAAAGACCGCAGCATTGCGCGTTGATAAGCCGGCGAAGAACTGCGCCATTCGATCGTAATGAATCCATCAACCATTTGCATCTTCCAGCGGTTAACGCAATGCCAAGGATACCAAGCGTCAGGAATCCGCAGGCGGGGATGCAGCCTTCATTTTTTATCAAATCGTGTAAAACGTGTCGAGTGCGGAGTAGATAACGTGCGCGTTGGAAATTCGATCCGTCGGATCTACGGCGCAGTCCGAGCGTCTCGTCTCTTCGTGGAGCGCCTCCTCCTCTTCCGCTTCCCTTCCGCGCGGCTCATCATCTCGCTCCGATGAAATTCGAGGCGCGTGCCTTTTTTTCTCTTGGCGTTTCCATCATTCCGTCGATTGTGGTAATGCGTACAAGTTCTCAATTTATCCACCAGTTATCGCGGACGAAAACATTGCAGATAGCGAGCCGCGAGCTGAGGAGGGCCCTGAAGAGCATTGCGACTCGCGTGGCACGTGTTATCCGAGCGCCAGCGTCCCAGATATCGTCGTCGGGCGTCACGGACTCTTAGTACATCAACAGACGCGGTAGCGTCTCGACGTCAAGTATAAATATATCGCCGAAGAGGCTGGAGGTCGCGTCGGCGCTCTCGCGTTTCTCTGTTTCTCTCCGCGGACTCGTACAAACGCCCGGAAAAAAAAAAAAACAGAAAAAATACGAAGTAGTGTATATATATCGTGCTCATTAGCCGGCGTCGTCGTGGTGGGCGCATCGATCGCGCACGCGAGGAACGCGGCAATCACAAGCGGCGCCAGCGCTGCCGCTAAACTGCAACTACACCACGTTTTGTGTGCGCCGCTGAGTCGTCTACCTATAGACTGTTTTCACAACGCACAACAGCGATCGCTGGATCGATAGTGGAGACTCACAATGACTGCGACTATGGATCCCCTGGTGAGAATAGAATTCCTCGCTACTTCTTCAAGCCGTGCTTTTACGACTCCGCTCTCCAGCGGCGACGTTAAAAAAAGTGCTTCGCCTCGTTTCCTCCTTCGGGGAATATCAGGTTATGTCGGAAAACGTGATTTCCGCGGTAGAACAGCTGCGCATGCGCGGCTGCGCGCATTGCGCACTGCGCGGGCCTCTTTCAACAATGGGGAATGAGGTTCCAACGGTTTTTCGGGTTTTTGAATTTTCGTACGGGCTTTAGGAAATTTCCGAGGTTGCTTTTTTCCCCGGCGTTTCACAATATTTATGTAAATTCAGGATCTTTGGAAATTTGAAAATTCGTGGAATATGTAAACGTACAATTTTTACATTGTTTGCGAACGAAAAAAAAAAGAGATATCAAATATTGTTACTTCCGGTACTATTCACTTTTGCTATAAAAGATGCAATAATTGATATTATCTGGAGAATGATAGCGTTATTAAAGGGAATAATTTTTTATTTCAGATCGACACTCCAGAGGAAAGTCCAAAAGTGCAGGTTCTCGCGATGGATCGATCACGGAGACGGCGAACGCAATGGAAACAGTGGCTGGCATCGATATCGGGTAAATAACGCTTCGTGATTCGTGTTTATCTCTGGAGGCGCCCGAGCCAATGGGGTCCAATTCCCTGTAACGTGAAATGCCCAACTTTTGACTCGATTCTCTCGGACTTTCAGCGACACTATCGATGATAGCGGCGGGTACGGTGTACGGGTGGACGACGACGATCCTCTCGCGTTTGCTGAAAGGAATCGACGTTCCAGTGAAAATCACTAACGACGAGATGTCCTGGATCGTCTCGCTCACGGTGATAGGATCGATGATCGGTCCATTCCTCGGAGCCTGGCTCGCCACGAAATACGGAAGAAAATTCTGCCTCCTGTTCAGCAGTCTCTTCTACATCGTCGGCTGGGTCATCGTTATTTTCGCTCAGGACGTTGCGGCACTTTACGCCTCGCGAATTGTCCTCGGCGTTGGAGTTGGAATGTCTTACACGACAAATCCCATGTACGTGTCCGAAGTTGCAGATGCAAACATTCGCGGGGCCCTTGGTACTTTGATAGCCGTGAATGTGTTCACTGGATCGTTGCTGGCGTGCAGCGTTGGTCCCTGGGTTTCGTACACAGTATTGGGAATAGTTCTTCTGATAATTCCCATCGTCTTCATCGGGACTTTTGTCTGGTTCCCAGAAAGTCCTTATTACCTGGCATCGAAAGGTCGTAACGAGGAAGCTTCCCAAGCGATAGCCTTTTTCAAGGGCATAGAAGACCCTCTGGAGGCTGATGAGGAGCTGCAGATCGTTCTGAAGAACATAAACGAGAATCAAGAGGATTCGGAGCATTGGACAGTGAAAATTCGAAGACTCCTGTCGTCGAACAACAGAAAGGCCTTCATTATTGTTTTGGGATTAATCGTGGCGCAACAACTCAGCGGTAGTTTCAGCACGATGCAATATCTTGAGACTCTCTTTGCGAAAACGCATATTCTCATTGATTCCAACGTCGCCACGATAATCGTACTGGCGGTTGGTCTCATATCCGGCACTCTGTCGACTGCTCTTGTCGAAGACGCCGGAAGACGACCTCTGCTGATTATTTCCACCCTCGGATCCGCTGTGACCCTTGGAATCCTTGCGACTTACCTTCTACTAGATTTCCAGGGTGTCGACGTTACGGCTATCAGTCTTTTGCCGGTTATCGATGTGATACTCTTTCAGATCGCTTATCAAGTTGGACTGGGCACCTTGCCCAATGCTCTTATTGGGGAACTATTTCCTACGAGCGCCAAAGGAATCGCTGGGGCTGCGATCACCGTTTCCGATGGAATTCTTGGATTTGTCGTGTCGAAGATGTATCAGGTCATTGGCGACCTTGTCGGCAATGAGCACATCGTCTACTTCGTTTTCTCCGGTTCCTGTTTTCTCGCATTTGCCTTTGTCATACTATACGTGCCGGAAACCAAGGGCAAAAGCTTCGCCGAGATTCAGGAGGATCTCAGGAAGAATAGACTCGGCTGTCGTAGAAGAGTGACCAATGCTGAAAGGGCCGTCGCGTGATACGTCGTCCCTTGTCACTGGAAAGGGTGACAAGCAATCTGGAGTTGTTTAGGACGCGAGAGACAAATCGATCTGAAGAATCCACGCGTTCAATGCTGTGACAAGACTATACAGAATGTCAGCCTGTTGAAATGGATTTTAAGGAGAATGGGAAAAAGCGAACACGCGAAATTCACGTGAAGAGGCTTGCGGGAGAAAGAAAGAAAGAAGTTTTTGACGAAATCGAGTCCATATCATCTCGGTGTCTGAAACTGAGGGGCAAAGTCCCAGACGCAGTTACTCTTATCGCTGTTTTCTTTTTTTTGTCAATAATCGACGATATTTTGTACAGACGGCCCAAACATGCCGAGTTATATTTGTATTTAAGTTTTACTTTTTATTCTACTTCAGTATGAATATTGTTGATTTGTAAATAAATTCAATGAAGTGCCATTGATGGGCGAATGTACATAGAAATTAAGAATCCTCCGAGATTTCGATGGAGCAATACAATCTAATCTCGTTTTTTAATTGTTTTATATTTTTTACGGTGTCTACTGCTGTGGTCATTAGCCGAGACCTACTGTTTATGGTGGAAACTGAACCACTTGCAGTTCGCAAAGCCTCCGAAAAAATCGTTGGCCCTGACCGGGGATCGAACCCGGACCTACTGCGAGTTGCGCTCCGATCTTACTCCGCCAGTCTCGTTTTTTGGATCTTAAGGTGCTTAAAATACGTTGGAATATCCAAAAATCGTACCATTTTCAATCCATAGTAAATCCGACTGTAAATAATCGATCCAGGACCGAGAAATCAGATCCAGATTTTTGGTTTCTGGTCTTGATTTTCAGCGAAACTTAAGAAGCTACATTTTCGACGTCATCGGAAGTCGATAATACAGATTCGCTATCATCGCCAACGCGGGTTTAGCGGCAATTTTGCAATTTCCACAGTAATTTCGTGATTTTCGGGCAATTTCGTCTAGTATAGAAAAAGGTTACATTGCCAACAAATTGTCATCAAATAATTTAACATCAACTAGGTAAGCTCTGCTCTACGCGTTTACGTGCTAGTGGTAAAAAATTTCTGATTACTGTAAGAATTTTATGAGCAATAAGGAGAGAATTTGTTGAACGATCGGATAGTTAACAAATATTAAAACACATAATAATAATAATAATATTTCTTGTAGTGAACAAACTCTTTTCTCAATGTAGTATTTTCAAATTTCATTTTTTATTATCACTGTACTGAAAAATTTCTTATTATTTTTGCACATTCCAAGTATTCTCGTAGCGCAGTATCAAAGAGAAAATATGTCGATCCGAGAGCGTAAGTTACGAGACTTTGTCGTGAGGATCGCTGAAAAATACTTGGAGAGCTGACGCGAGCGTTCAGCGGAATTTCAGAACGGTCGAATCACCGAGTCCGCCTTTACCGAGATTTTTAAAACGACAAACATATTCTCGGGAAAATAGTGCATCCCACGCATATTTGTGGGCGCTGAACGATCGAACACCGAGTTTAATATCCGTGACCAGGGCAGCCGTATTCGCTGAAAGAAACTGCCACGCTATACGTAATGGAATGGCCTCTTGCCGCGAACGCTCAGCAAAAAGTCCTCCACGAATTCTTTTTAAATGGAAACACGTTGATTTTTCTTTTCTTTTTTTGTTCCAGAGCAAAAGAAAAATACGCTCGAATACAGGAGATATATATTTTCAGCGTTTCTCAGTTTGTTTGCCCAGCAATGCCGACCGATATCGTATTTTATTATTATGCTTTACGATAACTCGTCGATGTTCTCTCGCACCGTCGGGAAGCTTCAGTCAACCGTGTACTTCGCAGCCTCCAAGCGCACCGGATATTGACTTTTGCCTTTAGCACGTTTGTGTGAGAAGGTAAAGAGAGAGGTGCGCTTTTGATATACCTAATACAGGGAGAATATGAACAGACCAAAGAAATTTCTATTACCTAGACGTTACATGTTAAATACATGTAAGTTGCAATTTTCAAGTGCAATGTAATTTGAAAAATTGCATAAGAGTAATGCAACTGCAATATGAGATTAAATGTAACAGTTGACATTACTCTCATTTATTATTGTTCCTTCGTTTAATTTTTTAATTCTTTTTTTCTAGTTTTTTCAACATTTTACATGATGATCATAATTTTTGTTTTTTTATATTAACGATTAAAAAAATAAAATAAAAACGTTACATCACGTGTAACTACTACTTTGTATTGCGGTGATGTAACGTGCTTATTGGGTAGTGTAATTTTCGCGGGAATTGAAAAAGTGCACGTTACAGGAATTGGAAAAGCGGGGAGGGGTGAGGTCGAGGTGAAAATCAGCCTTGTTCGTTAGCGATCGTATCGAGAAATAGGGTTTGATTGTATAGGTCGCGCGCACGACGAGAAGAGTGTCCAAGCGGAAGAAAAGCCGCCAGAGGGCTTTACCTCGGTATCTCTGGCATTCGACACCTGCTACCAGCAAAACCGCAAAACAAGAACCCGGGAAACACTCTCCCTATCGAAGGCGGTACGTGCACGGAAAGTGCGAACGCCGATCTTTTGGCCTTCGACTTCTCGGCGACCCGCATTCACAAACCCTCTTCAGCTTTTTGTGTTCCAAGCGAACAGTGAGAATATACTGCATTTTGATCTCACTCCGCAACATTGTCTTTGGCAAATTTTTTGCTACTTGACGAAGATCATGTTTTTCAGGATTTTAATGGATACCCAATTTTGCAATTTAGGGAAAATTAAGGTCTAATTCCTATTTGCAATTTAGTGGCCACTAAATTTGTATTTAATTGTGCAATGCAATGAGAACTAAATTTCAATTCTATTTCCCAATTTAATAACAATTAAATCTCAATAACTTCTAAATCAAACAAAACTGCATTCCTATTTTGCAAAAAACCCAACTCTTGAAAATCTCAAAAAAGCGTACATTTTCTTTCATCCTAACTTGAACCCGAAAGAAAAAAAAAAAAAAAACGGAGAAGAAAATTCACGAAAAAAATTAAACGATGCCACAATGAATATTCCCTGCGAATAAAAATGGTCAGTAAATAAAAAATTATCGCAAATACCTCAGTGCCTAAAGAGTCGCCAGAACATTTTTATACGCGAACATACCTCGAATTCGGAATTTACGAGAAACTCTACAGCGGAGAACGGAACGCCTGATATTCGTTGTGATACCGAGTCTTTTATGTCCTGTGCGTGGAGTCCTCGAATATTCGATACTTCCCTCGAGGCGCGCGGACATATTTATTCGCCGGTTTATATTCGCGACGAAATACGTTATAATATGCGGTAATTTTGGAGAATGCGCGTATGTAGGTCGAGCGAAGCTGCGGTCCAACCATCCCATGGGTCCCATGGGCACATACTTACCGACCATATGAATGCGAGGACTTTGCATGTGAACTTCATTCCTCGCGCGGTGTGTGCATCATCATGAGGACGACGCTTCTCTTCACCCTTCGCTATTCCTAATATGTCTCCGCACGAAGGGCATTTACCCCCTTTAAAATGTGTATCGAGATTCCATGGTGTCCATAAACCCCGCCATCGTCACTTCCAGCTCCATGCAATATCCGGTTCTCCAAAACTTTGGAGCATTAGCCATTGTTCGTTCCGAAAGTTGAATTCCTCGACGCTGACCGCCTTGTTAATCATGACAGCCTCGAATTTCCTACCAAAAAGGAAATCAATACATGCAGTAATTATCACGAGACTCACCGACTGCTCCGTTGAATTTTTAACGCCGAATTTCTAGGAAGTCTATAGACGCCAGAGTTCCTCACCGTCCCCTTAATATTACAATAGTCTTGCGAGAATTTTCGTGTCGGGATCACGCGAAAGTGTTTGCTGTCTGTGAACGCCCATGGAACAGGAAGCTCACTCTCGTGGTTGAATTTTTTGAGAATTTGGGGTTGAAAATTTTGGTGGATTTTTTTTTGTTGGACGAATTTTTGGTTAACCCCTTCAAATTTGATATACGAGGCGATTACCGTATAAGAACATTTGAGAGGTTGCAATTTTGTGGCATTTGGATTTTTTTTATTTAAATTCCGTTTGGGCTCGAGCTTCCGCAAATAATGCGATATACCGAGTTGAAATTGGATTCACTTGGAATCTGTCAATGAAAAATATTTGAGTACAACTTTTATGCACATCGATCGATATTTTAATATTTTTTTATTAATTCAATTAAAACAAGGCAAAGTAATTAGCGCATTTATTTCCATACGAATTTAGAAAAAATTCATTTCATAAACGTAATCACACACAATATTTATTAATATTGAATAAAAAAGTCGTGTATTTAATGTCGCAAACTTGATTGCGAAACAAAATATCCTCTGTTAATATTCTAATTTTTACTTGACTTTACATCAATATCTATAACTTATTTCCACATGAATTTAGAAAAAACGCACACAACACAATATCATCCAATATGGAATAAAAAAAAAATGTCATGTGTTTAATATCACGTGTACTCGATTGCGAAACGGAAGGTGCTCGGGAGGGATGAAGTTGACGCGGTAGAGCCGCAGTGTGTCATACCCCGGTATATATACGACGAACCCGCCCGGACCGCCGCGACGTCATGAATTATGAGGACGTTGACGACGACGCCGACGACGACGACGACGGCGACGCGAGTATGTAGCATATCGTCAGGACGCGTGGTAGACCCTCCGTCCTCGCATCGGAGAGCGAGAGCGCTTCGGTTGTACACACTACCTACTAATACATCGCACGGTGACGCACACGGCACGTGCATTATTCATGCGGCTGTCTCAATAACGAGCCACCGGCAGAGCCAGTCGTGGCGCACAGGATACGCGCTTCGCTTCGATTCTCCGATCGAAGGACCAACACCGAGGAATAATTCTGTCACGAGCCGCTGTCAAGCTGCTTCACGGTGTCATTCAACATTCGACGTTGCCCTCGTGCACCTTCCGAACCGCGGAAATCGTGCAAAAAGCATTCTCTGTCAATGGAGCAATTTAAAAAAAATGTTTAAAGCTTCTATCGGAAAGCTTCGATTGGTTGTAACGCTACGTGAATTTTTTGCAGATTTTATGGTGCAGCATTTTATAAATGCTTTGACATTTTTTTTAGGACATTTGAAGTCACGGAAAAAAGTGTACACAGCTAAAAGTTATGGGTTTGTGTTAGGTTTTGAATGAGACATTTCATTTTAATTGATTAATTACATTTTTCATTTTTGTAAGTAGTTAGATTGATTTTTATGGTATCGTGAAAGGAAAATTTTGATCTGAAAATCGAAGAATCGAATAACTGTACACAGCTAAAAGTTATGGTTTTGTGTTAGGTTTTGAATGGGACATTTCATTTTAATTGATTGATTACATTTTTCATTTTTGTAAGTAGTTAGATTGATTTTTATGGTATCGTGAAAGGAAAATTTTTATCTGAAAATCGAAGAATTATTTTTTTATTTATTTTTTATTTTTTTTTGCTGGGAAAATTGTAGAGTATTCCGGCAGGACTTTCGATTTTTGGAAAATTTTTGGCAAAAGGAACTGCATCTTAAAAAAATAATGGATTAAAAATTCTGCAAAAAAAAAATGACGTAGAGTTTCTTTTAGTGATAATTCGATGTGACCAATTGTGGGCCTGATCTGAAATGGTCGAATAAAAAAGTGGGCTGTATCGACGGAGAATGCTCCATATGTGATTTATCCGCATGTTTGTGTCTCGTGCAGCCCATTTGAGAACCCAGATTTCCCTTTCACTCGTAACCGCTCGATCGATCAAGCGTCTGTTGTTCTGTGGGTGATTATGCAAAATTATACGACAATACCGGCAATTAGCCAAAGCAGTAACAACAATGATCGCCCATCCTTGACTAATTATACAAATTTACAAACGAGCCACTCCTCTTTTGGCAATAAATTCATGGAAAGTGGAACGTACCATCGACTCGGTAATTTGGAAATTTATAAAGCGTTTGCATTTAGATCCTCACTTCAATGTACCCAAATTCTAATTATTTATCATTAAATTGAAGTAGAAAATCGAAGAAACGGAGATTAAGGAATTCCTTAATCAAAATGCGATTATACAATTAACCAAAAAAAAATTGAGCTTAACTCATCAGAAAAACTTGAAATTATTAATTTTTATTATGTTTCCTCGTCCGATTGTCATTCATTCTATAAAATCTTATAATTTTTTCTAAATTACAATCCCAATACCACACAATTTTTTGTTGCCCTTTATTCCCATTATTAACATAAATACATAACTAATTTATTTATGCCTCTATAAAAAACCTACACTGTCAAACAACCGGCCAATAGAATTTTTTATTGCATCCCCTAAACCCGCCACTTCCGGTTGTCGAGTGAAATTACTTGAGCGACTAAACGGATACACATTTGGAATAATTTTCCAATCTATGCTGCGACTTATATTGCCTTCCGGATGTAATGAATATTATTATTATTCGGTATATAAAACTGTAGCACTTTCAGCTCACGTAATTCTTGCGTTCTTAATATCCACGTTGTCGTAAACTGTTCGCATTTGCTATCTCTCACTGTTTCGCCCGCACCTCGTCTTATCCTTTAACCCCCCGCCCCTAAACCCACCCCCCGAACGTAGTACTTTATTTTACTGCCGGTCGAGTCCGTGTTCCAGTGGGACGCTCGCTCCGGAAGCTCTCAGTGAAACGTAGTAGACGTGACATTCATCGGAGGGTGGGTGTGTGCCACCCCCGCGCCACCCCCACCCCCACCCTCCGCGCTGGGAGGTCTGGCGCCGCGGTTTCGTTCTCTGACTTCCGGCTCCCGCCTCGTAAACAGCCTTCCACAGCGGATCTCGTTAAAACGATCGTTCCTTGCAACGTTTGCCGTCGACTCTTTGTATTACGGTTGAATATACCGTTGTCGGTGCATTCGTGTCGCCCGTGTATACTCAAGACGATGGTATATTATTATAAGTGTGGTCGGAATCGCGCGGAACGAGCTAAGAGCTTGGGAGCAATCGAGTCTGACGTTTCGGTTAGTCAATATATGCCGAAAGCTCAAAAGAGGGTTTTTACGCCCAGTGACTGGAAAACTTGGACTTTGCATTTTTGGAAACGTTTTGTTTGGCTTGCTGCTTTTATTAGCTTGCTGGGGATATTGAAAGGAGTCGACTGCAAATTTGGAGCACGATTGTATCTTGGACTGGGAGCTTGGGAGCGATCGAGTCTGACGTTTCGGTTAGTCAATACATGCCGAAAGCTCAAAAGAGCGTTTTTACGCCCAGCGACTGGAAAACTTGGACTTAGCATTTTTGGAAACGTTTTGTTTGGCTTGCTGCTTTTATTAGCTTGCTGGGGATATTGAAAGGAGTCGACTGCAAATTTGGAGCACGATTGTATCTTGGACTGGGAGCTTGGGAGCGATCGAGTCTGACGTTTCGTTAGTCAATATATGCCGAAAGCTCAAAAGAGGGTTTTTACGCCCAGTGACTGGAAAACTTGGACTTTGCATTTTTGGAAACGTTTTGTTTGGCTTGCTGCTTTTATTAGCTTGCTGGGGATATTGAAAGGAGTCGACTGCAAATTTGGAGCACGATTGTATCTTGGATTGGGAGCTTGGGAGCGATCAAGTCTGACGTTTCGTTAGTCAATATATGCCGAAAGCTCAAAAGAGCGTTTTTACGCTCAGCGACTGGAAAACTTGGACTTTGCATTTTTGGAAACGTTTTGTTTGGCTTGCTGCTTTTATTAGCTTGCTGGGGATATTGAAAGGAGTCGACTGCAAATTTGGAGCACGATTGTATCTTGGACTAGGTGTTTGGGAGCAATCGAGTCTGACGTTTCGGTTAGTCAATATATGCCGAAAGCTCAAAAGAGCGTTTTTCCGCTCAGCAACTGGAAAACTTGGACTTAGCATTTTTGGAAACGTTTTGGTTTGCTTGCTGCTTTTATTAGCTTGCTGGGGATATTGAAAGGAGTCGACTGCAAATTTGGAGCACGATTGTATCTTGGACTGGGAGCTTGGGAGCAATCGAGTCTGACGTTTCATTAGTCAATATATGCCGAAAGCTCAAAAGAGCGTTTTTACGCCCAGCGACTGGAAAACTTGGACTTTGCATTTTTGGAAACGTTTTGTTTTGCTTGCGGCTTTTATTAGCTTGCTGGGGATATTGAAAGGAGTCAACTGCTAATTTGGAGCACGATTGTATCTTGGACTGAGAGCTTGGGAGCAATTGAGTCTGACGTTTCGTTAGTCAACATACAGCGAAAGCTCAAAAGAGCGTTTTTACGTCCAGCGACTCGAAAGCTTGGACTTTGCATTTTTGGAAACGTTTTGTAAGCATCAGGGGATGATTAATAAAATATTAATATAGGATATTAATATCATATATCCTTAAGTCTGCTCAAGTTTAATAGAAGAAAAAGAAAATTCACGAGTAGCTAAAGTGGATAATTTTTTTTAATCCTTGAATTTCAACCTGAACTGATAATTAGAAATAGTATCATAATAATTATGCATAATTATTAAGCGAAACTAATAGTTTTTGCGCCCTCAACGACGTCAATAAATATGCCTCCTTAATTTTAGTAAAAAATACGAAAATCAACGAGTAGCAATATAGAAACTCATTTTTCAATCTCTTCAACTTCATCCTGAGATAACAATTCGAAGTTGTACCATAATTACCCGCACATTAATTATCATTAACTTAATTACAATCATTACTTCCAATTAAATTGAAACTAATGGATACTTCGCTCTCAACGACGTCAATAAATCGCTGGAGAAATAGTTGAAGTCGTCGATACCACTTGCACAATTCTTCACGTTGGTTGCAGCTCCTCTCGTCGTCTATATCAAACACTGGTCGACACATAATATATCACCGTGAATTTATTGCTCTCGGGTTCCCGCATGCAAATGGCACGCCACTAGAAAAAAAAATAAAAAAGAGTATCAAGAGTCGTCGTGAAATAAAAAAAGGAACACGAGAAGAGGGCTCGAGAGGCACGAGAGATTTGCCGGGACGTGTAAAATTAATTCGAGAGTTCGGGGGACCTGCGTCGCTCGTGAGAATCAAAGGGGGTACGAGGGGCGTTTTCACAGGCTGCAAATTACGAGCCACCGAGTTCCAGTTTGAAATTCGACACTATCCATCCTTCCACACGTTTCAACTTTCTGGATCTCCTCTGTGCTTTACTTTTTCTCACCCCTATCCTCTCCTTGTTTCTCACCTCTCTAAATTAATTCTCATTGAAATCCTGCAAATTTTACGTAGACTTTCACACAAATCGTGACATCTCGTCTCGAAACGAATTTTCGTGATGTTTGTCGAGTGCTCAATCAAATTTATGCCTCGTGACGATTTTGGCTGGTCAAGAAAACAGAGAGATATTATTTTATATACGAATTATCGCAATTCGCTTAGTTACATAATGTCATCTTTAAATTTGACGTCTGTATTAAGTCAAGTATTAAGGGTGCTCTGAGTTTAGCCAGAACTTTTTTTCAGGGACTTAAATTTAAAAGGGATAGGATAATTACGAGTGATAAGGATTTGTTTTTGAGTTGCCATAATAATTTTTTAATTTAAATAGTGATTGAAAGACCACTTAATATTTATTTTCAATTTAACTAACTGCTGTTTTCTCACTCGTCATTTACTTCAGATTTGAATCATTAGCGAAACGAAAAACGCAATTAATTATGAGTCATCAATAATGATTAATCGGTTATTCAAAAGCTTCCATTAAATCCCAGCATTTAAATCTATTAATTGGGAGTACCAATCGACGTTATCCACTTAAACTTAATTTTTTTCTCATTGATTAATCTCGAAAAAAATCGATTCTTCTAGGTCCCCCATTCCCTAATTTATTTCTGATTGAAATCGTAAAGATTTCACGCACCTTTGCACAGGAATCGAAATATGTCGTCTCGGGGCGGATTCTGGGTGAGTTATCGAGAGAAAAATAAATTTATGTCTCGTGGCGACTCGGGTGGTCGAGGGACCCAAGAGAGACTATCGTCCCGGACGTGAATTATCGTATCTCTCTTTTGTATATATATATATATATATATATATATATAAACTTTTATGTATGTGACTCTCGTACATAAATTCCAACAGATGATAAAGGCGCTCACGAAGGATCGACGATATATGTGAGTGTCGAGGGAAAGAGAGAGAGAGAGAGCCCGTTACCAAGGATCAACAGCCACAGGGTTCTAGATAAGAGGAACATTACTTAGAAGTGACCAGAAAAAAAAAACAACGGGCTAAACGGTCGATTTTCTGTGGCCTCTATCGCTTGACGATTATCTTGCACAACGGGCGGGATTTAGTTGCCTCGTAAAACTCTCCTTAACTACTGCGCCACTTGAATGCATGTTCAGGTACCTAAATCCATTTAAAAAAATAAAATAAAAAATAGCAGTAATCGATTTGTTCTCCAGGCACTTATACATTTGATCGTACAAAACAAAAATGGTAAATGATTGTCGCTTTTTTGTAAGAGAAAAAAAAATTCTGCGCTGATGTAAAATAAATTGAGAATTTGTTATCTTGTTTTATTCCATTTTTCTATTTTTGTTTAGGATGATTATTGTTCATGGTATTAAGTGAGAAGTGTTGGTAAATTTCTTAAATTTCATCAATCTTATCATTTTTATTTCATTCGAAATTGCTATTAAATGGACAAAAAATCGTACAGCGAATTATTTGTAAAATAAAGTGTGGGGAAAAATGTGCATGAAATATAATTTACAGTGATTTTTGTTTTTTTTTTTGCGGCGACATAAAACAAATGGAATGCTCTTTTCCGTGGCGATAAACAAAGTTTGGCACTTTTGGAGTGCTCTGGTGATTTTATTTGATGTATTTCGAATTGGAATGTGATCATTCGTCACGAATAATGGTTTACAAGCTGCCACCAGTGCAAGCCAAATTTTGCAGTTAAATGCAAAACGAGAATTTGTGTTTGAGGTGCGAAACGTGCGTACGAAATACTTATCAAGCGTTGGGCACTCGATAGCCTGTTGTATGACCGTAGATTTACATGTATCAATAGTTCATGTATGCCTGATTCACAGCATATACGCCCCTGTGGCACCAATGTATCCATACTACCGCACACGTTCTCCATAAACGTCCATCAAGTTTTATCACTGCAACAGAGAGAGGCTTAAGGAGGTGCCTCTGACTGCACAAAACCATAAAAACCATCGAAGACAATATACACAAGAAGAGATTGAAGTGACGATTTATCTCCTCGTCGTAAACAATTCACGAGCGATATGAAAGTTCCTTTAAACGTTCTCCACCATTTCTGAATAGAAATAGAAGACTGAATGAAGAAAGTTATTTCGTCTGAAGTTATTTCATCGTTTACTGACTCAATAATGTGGTGAGGTAGATTTTTTATTGATTCTCAACATAATTCAATAATAATGTGGCCTTTTCATCGCTTTTTCCTAATAATTGATTTATTATTTAAGGTTTTCTTCGATTATTGTTTTGTTGAAAAATAATTGCATTTTTATCAAGGCCAGAAGATTCAATTTTGTCCATTTGATTAAATGATAAACGGTGTAAATAATTGATGAAACATGATCACTTTGAATATTCGTTTAATATTCAGCCTCGAGTTCGCAATTTTTTATTAAATTCTGGAAAATCGCTTATGCAATAATTTGAAAAAATTAAAGTACTTGAAGAGTATCGTCGAAATTTTGTTCTCCATGTTTGTACTTCGCCTTGTTCGGTATCCTTAGGGAGATTTCTAGCCGGAAGTAATCAAGATGAAGAGGGTTGCTCAATCGGGATGCAAAAAATTGATGGGGTGGGTTAGGGACCGCAGGTTTGGGGATGAGCAAAAGAAAAGACGAGGGATGAGAACAGTTAATTATCTTGCCTCAAGATGACAAGAGATACCAACTCACTGGTGATACAATAGCGAAAAAGGTCGACAATTATCACGCGTTAATAAACGTTTCTCAGATTTCACCCCTCCTCGGCTTTTCTTTTATTTATTGGGGGTGTCTTACGACACGACCTTAGTACACGGAGTAAAAACCACTTTATTTCCTCCCTGCAGACGCATTAGTCTCACAAATGCAGGCAAACTCGTAGATTAAATGGAGAAAACCTTTTGTTAAGAAAAACACGAGACCCGTGATAAAAACAAACTTTTCCTCGCTGTTTTTATGCAGGAATTGATTTTCCGAGATTATTTGAAAAAAATGATACTTAACTTTTCTTCGCTCTTTTCAACACAAACTTTTTATATTATTTGGTATCTCACAACCCTTTAAATTTACCTTTCCAACGTGCAAAATTTTATGAGGGAAACAATTTTAATTAAAAGTCATTTTCTTCGTGATTATTAGATGGGAAATTTAATGAAACGCACACTCAATGAAAAAAAAAACACAAAAAAACGGAGTCTAGTCAATTTCTTTTTTTTTGCTTGTAGACTTGATACTTCCGGGAGTTAATTAGGTTGCTGAAATCCTGGGATAAATATTAAAAATTTTAAAATTTATTTCAGAATTTACGAAAATTAAAAACTCATTTTAAAAAAATTACGTGTCCATAATTTAAAAAAAAATGATAACTGTTTTGTGGAATTATTTAATTTTTGTAAACAAATTGCAAGTTCAAATCAGTAAATTAAGCTACTGAAATCTCAGGGGACATATTAAAATATAAATTATTTATCACGCTAAAAAGACAAAAATTCTCGTTGTGGATAAAATATTGATTTTCAGCACTTCTAAACTGACATGCATTTATTTTTCAAGTTTCATATTGTTTTTTATTTTACAATCCACTTAGACCAACACCATTTTGTCAGGGAAATTGCTTTAATTAACATTCACAGTTCCATCGCGATTATTAGATAGGAAATGTAATGAAATCCACACTGCGCTGTAAATGCAAGTTTGCAATAACCGTCGACGACGGTAGAAATAAGTAGTAAGAGCGTTGGAAGATCAGACGATGAAAAGCGACTTGGGGAGAGAAGTAATTTCATTTACCCGACAGAACTCGCTTTACCTCTTCAGACACTTCCACGTCCTGAAGGGACGACTACCGTGATTTATGAGCAAACATTTTTTTATTTTCTCTTTTTTTTATTGCAGAAAGTTCCGTACAATATCTTGGCTGTGTTTGTTAGGCTCGAGACGGAATCTGGAAATTCTAGATCGGGCCTCACGGTTTCATTTTTCCATTCTTAACATTTTTTTTTACAGCTTTGACGACGTCGATTTCCTCTCAGGTTTTGTTGTATCTCACAATTAAAAAAATAAGAATCCTGAGTGATAGGCAATTTTGTTTTGCAACATCGAGGACATTTCTTTTAAAAATCATATTCAGTTTTTTTATTTTGACGATAGATTTTCTGAAAAATTTTATATTCAATATTGAAAAAAAAAAAAAATGGATTGTTGAATTGTTCTTATATTTAAAGAGGTACAAAAGTGTCGTTTGGAAAAAATGGGAAAAAAAAAAACGTTTCTTCCTTTTTTTTAAGTACAAAAATTCTTGCTGATCAAATAATCCAGAAAATGAATCCCTTATTTGAATCTCTCTAATTCAGATATATACGAAAAAAACCTCTCCCTATGAAAAACCTTAGAAAATATTTTTGCACTATTATACAAGTTATTTTAAGCTCAGATATAGACAATTTTTTTTAATACCAACAATTATATTACTTATCTTTAGTTACTTACAGAAAAATAAATATAATAAATTATATTACTAATATCAGCTTCGGTAATTTGTAGAAGAAATACAGAAAAAATTATACTACTGATCTGATCCTTAGTCAGCTATTGAAATGCAATGCGAGGCAGAAACGCTTATGATACCGAATGCGCTTAATATCGAACAAGCGGCGTCCACCAACTGTTGACAAACTTTGATCGAAACTCCGGCGACGAACGCGGAGAAACACGGAGGAACGTCGAAGGCACTCGTAAAACGTGAATGCCAAACAGGGCCGATAGGAAACCGAACAGCAGCAAGGCATACCCGAGTGCTGCAATTCCGCTTCTCCTTCCGGCACCTAGACGTACCAATACAGCCAATACCACGTCTACCACGTGAACTACAGTTATAGCGCTATTAGTGTGTCAGGCACCTATGTGCACGCGTCTCCGCCGTTCCGAGCCCCTTGCCAATATCAATCCAACCGATCGATGCATTTCTGCTGATACAAAAATGATATTGGGCGCTCGGTAAAATATTGGCGAGGACACTTCTTGAAAATACTTAGATCACGAAAAAAATGTGATCTATTTTTTGCGAAAGGTTTTTTTTCAATTAAATTTTATTTAAATCTCTTGCATTTAGTCAGGTTTCAGTGCATTAGAATTTGAATATTATTATAGTGATTAAAAAGATATTGATAAGTTAGTGATAAAGTCAGTGTATTTCACAAATTTTTGAAAAATTCATTCATTTTTTTCAGATATTTCAGGAATTTTATTTATGTCGTACTAAAAACATTAAAAAATGTTTCTGAATTATCATTTAATCTGCTGCGAATATTATAAATTTTCCCTTATGTCAATATGTACAAAAAAAAAGGAATAATAATAATCCTCTTGCGAAAATTAATTCTTTTTCGAGTCCCAAAAATGCTGTGCGCCGGACAAAAAAATGTTCTTTTTTAATCACTTTAATAACTCCTACAAAAAATTTGTCTGCGTACGAAAAATAAAAAAAAATGGGAAAAATATTTTTGCACTGTTGTATGTACAAGTTATTCTTTTTTTTTTCGCTACGCGAAAGTTTGGTAGTTAAATCTGTTAGAGTGTAATCCACGTGGAGCTGGTGAAAGACGACTTGTCGCCGAGCCTCGGAGCCTAGGCAGAGAGCAAAGAGTGTTGGAAAACTCCCCAAAGATTTGACAAGTTCGTGTTGGAAGGTCCCCAGCCGTCGTCGTCGATGTGGTATCCGGTCGTGCACTGCACGAAACGGAAGTTTATACTCTCACGTTTGTCTGGTATCCACACCGTCGGGCGGTGCTGAGAAAACGTACTGAACCCGCTGCCAATTTAGCTTGAGAAGGACCTGTCAGACTGCGCCGGGAGAGCTCAACTCAAAACAAGGTTAAGAAAGTTCCTCGAGGCCGGAGGTGAATCGGAGATTCTCACGGGACTTGCTGCTGCTCTGCAGCTTCTTCATCTTCTTCTTCTTCGGAACTCTTGCTCTCAAACGTCCGTTTCTTCGTTGGCGTCAAGACGATCGAGTTAAAGTCATACTGTCTTTTTTTGTTGTTGTAAAAAAAAAAAGGCTAATTAACATCAACTGCTGCACCGGAAGTAGCTACAATTGATTAAATTGACCGTTGACTTCCGCAAGAAGCTACAACATTTACTCACAAATTTCTTGCCTTCCGATTCTCGATTAACTCCTAAAATGGTAGGTTCAAAATTTGCTAATAATAAATGAAATCGAAATTGGAGCATCTTTGCTTTAAAAAATTGCACGAGCGATCAGTAAATTTCATTCGCTGTGCATCATTTTTTTCTGCAACATCAAAATCTCAACTGCGACGAAAAAAAATTCGAGTCCTAACTTTTTCAGTTTATTTGCTTAAAAAAAATTTGTTAACTCATTACATCTGTTGAATACGGTGTAAAAAATATTTTTACGATAATTAATATACAGTGTATAAAATATTAAGCAGGTATATTAAATTCCCTGTGTAACCCTTCTATAAAATTAAAGTGCGCAATACCTAAAGGGTTGTAATAAAATAAAATTGCGTTTACCATATCAGTACTTAAGTTTAACAATCTACTTGGACATAAAAATAAGAGCTCGATGCTCGGTGACAGCGAGAAAGATGTTTGTATCGATAGTTCAGATATTTAAACCAGCGTGATGATAAAACAAATAATGAGATCCTCGGAATGGATATTACGGAATCAATATCTGTTTAGCAACTTTGGCAATTTTAGTTCACGACGCTTTCGCCAAAGGGCGTTCCAAGTACCGAGGCAATATCAGCAGCTCGTATATCAGAGATATACGATCGAGTAAACCGTCTGTATAAACTCTTTATATATGAAACCGCAAAGTGTATAGGACCCTTCGACGCAGTAAGTACAATGCAGTCTGGAGCACCTTCAGTGCGAGGAGAGGAGATAGAGCGTATTCTCTCATCTTGCCGCTATGAAGCGAAGGTAGTTAGGCGCACAGTTGCGGATAACCGCACATTATTAAAACTGTGTGCACACCGCTACGGCATACATATATGTGTATGTATATATATATATATATATACATTATATTTCCTCTTCGCTTCGGAAGTACATTCGGTAGACCACGATATGTGTATTATATATTGCACTCCCGGAGAGTATGTTACGTCTTTATGTGTATATACATCTATGAAGTGCCCTATTTCAATGATAGGAATAGTGGTTGAGTCAGTGGAACAGTAGACATTAATGTGTTATCGGTGATGATATATATGTATGTATATTGGTGTAGTATATAGAAAAGTAAGAACCCTGGGGCAGTCTGTTTTGCAGATTAGGTCCACTGAGAGAGATTTAAAACATTAGGACCCTGGACTAGGGGCAATGTGTGGATTAGAATTTTTTTTGGACTTGGATTTTTTCGGGAAACTGTCGGAGTCAAATATAAAGTGACAGGTATTGATTATTGGTTCAGGGAAAAGCTTCTGTCGCTAGGGTGATTATTTGGTAATTGTAGTAATTGATAAAAAACAATTATTGTACAAAGACGTCACTTTATAGTTCCTAATACCAGAATTTTATTTTTAATACCGGAAAACAGAAACACTTGTTCTTCGATTTTTTCCAACGTTGCACATCTTAGATTTTCATCCCCCCCCCCCCATCCCATTTTTCCCATGGACCATTACCCTGATTTTCCCTCAGTTTCGAACCCAGGATTTTTTCCAGCGACAGTTCTCCAGATTTTCATCACCTTCTGGCATCTCCTGCGCTTTTCGCAGTTTTGCCCCGGAGGGCAGCTCGGAAAAATTGAAGGGGCGGGGGGGTAAATTTCCCCGACTCTCCAACCCCCCATTTTTTCAATTGCAATGACGAGATCTTATTACAAGATAAAGAGATAATAAATTTTCTTTTTGCTTTGAAAATATATTCGGTACATGCCCCCTCCCCCCCAACATATATATATATATTAGGGTGTGTCATTTTTGGGCAATTTTTTTTTTTCGACTCAGAAACAGGTTGTATACTTTCAGGAAGGTAAAATAAGAAGCCTGTAAAAATTTTAGCTCTTAATATTAATATTTAGATGCGCCTCATCGCGAATTTCTATTTCCCATTTAAATAACATGGGAAAAAATTTTTTTCATGTTTGGAATTTTATACGTTGGCAATGGCATATTGTTCGATGGAACGCATAACATATTTTATAGAGAATCGCACGCTCTACAAAAAAGATGTCTTGCATTTTTTCGATAGACATAGCCATTCTGATAATATTTGAGTTCAAAGTTCAAAATATACGAAAATTCATCTTTTTGTTAATATTATAGCGAAATTATTGACTCTATTGAGAATCTTCAATCAACTTTTATGTAAATTATTAAATTTACCATGAAAATTGTCTCATCCATGATTAATTAATATTTATTGGTGAATTGTTCAATGCTGTAGAGACCTGTCTTCTGTCACGAAACTGGTTCTAATGGGCTGATACTTATCATAAATAGTTACAAAAAAAATCGACAAAATACTCACGAAAAATATCTTTCGTTATTTCCATTAATAGTAAAAAAAAATGTTTATGTTTATGTTAAAAATTAACAAAAAGATGAATTTTCGTATATTTTGAACTTTGAACTCAAATATCATCAGAATGACTATGTCTATCGAAAAAATGCAAGACATCTTTTTTGTAGAGCGTGCGATTCTCTATAAAATATGTGTTGCGTTCCATCGAACAATATGCCATTGCCAACGTATAAAATTCCAAACATGAAAAAATTTTTTTCCCATGTTATTTAAATGGGAAATAGAAATTCGCGATGAGGCGCATCTAAATATTAATATTAAGAGCTAAAATTTTTACAGGCTTCTTATTTTACCTTCCTGAAAGTATACAACCTGTTTCTGAGTCGAAAAAAAAAAAATTGCCCAAAAATGACACACCCTAATATATATATATATATATATATAGATCAAAGTCCTACAGAGTATATTATGGCTTTATGCTTATATGTATATACGTTTATACAGCTACCAGTCACCCTATTCCAATGATACGACTACTGGTTGAGCCAGTGAAGCAGTCGGCATTCACTTAGTTTTATAGAACATATAGAATAGGGTATATATACATATATATACGCATATGTATAGGTACGAATAGCCGCGGGGTCGCGTTATAACGCAGGCATAACTCGAGACCCACGGTAACGACCGACTTCCCGTCTAGACCATGGAAGAACCGCGCTGCAAGAATTCAAATAAGACACCGCGAGTGGGAGGATCGTTAGCTCTCGGGAAAATATTCTGGCATAGCCCAGGCACATGGTTCGTTCATGGCTTCTCGAGCAGAGAAGCCCTTATGGCCCTCCGAGCATCCTTCGTTTCCGATCAAAAGAAGACGAGAAGCTAGTACGTGGGTTCTTCTTGCTGGCGTCGCATATCACATGCCATAAGGTCTCCTCGACCTTATGGGACCTTTTTTTTATATCGAGCCTGTCGTGTCATGGAATTATATATAGTCTTAATAAAAATAGCGAGCCTCAACGCACTTGGGCTTGAGACGCAGGAATGCATGCGTGCACTTCTACGGTAATTATCGACACGTGCTTTTACATCGGTAAAGCTTTAATCGATTTCAGAGATTTATTTTAGAAATAGCATTCAATTTTTTATTGATGAAAAAAAAAGTTCTGTGCAAAATCTCAGTCTAATCTTGTAAAAAAATAATAATTACTGATCTGAATCTAGTAAATTATGGACTGTACATTTTTTATTGTTATTCTTTTGTTGTCATTCGAAAATTTACGCACAATTTCAAAACCGGTTTAAAGTTTGATCAATCACAAAAATAGTCAAGGGACTATAATAAAAATTAAAAACTATATAATGTTGATAAACACACTTGTTGCTATGATAAACGACTGAGAGAACAAAAAAGCACTAAAACACGCTAACACGCTAACCAATTATTTTATATCTCGTGGTTAATTGCGAAAATTTTGTTTCGTGGCTGATTTTTCTCGCAAAATTTACGCACAATTTCAATATCGATTGAAAATTTAAACAATTATAAAAAATTATCAGGGGACTATCATTTTGAATATATATATATATATCTTGTCGATAAATACACTTGTTGCTATGATAAATGACGGATAAAACAAAGAAGCACTAATACACGCTAACACGCTAACCAATTATTTTATATCTCGTTGTTAAGTGCGAAAGTTTGGTTTCGTGGCTGATTTCTCACCCTGAAAACTCTCGTGAGATCCAGCAAATCACTGTCAGGCACCTGTGCTACATGTTATGCTGTGTATACGTGTAGTATACGTGTAGCTGCACATACGCTTTGCTCCTCGCGGCCTCGCTCTTTTTGTTTCATTTTTATTTTTCCCTCTATCTCACGCGGATCCATTTACCACAGTGGATTTATCGTTTGGATACACGAACATTTGTAACGTTTCACGGGTAATCGGAAGTTCGTATAGGCTAGGGCCGAGTTGAGCGTGCACCACATACCAATGCTGTATACGCTATCTCCACTTTATCAGCCACTTCGCACGCTGAATTAAAGGAGAACGCACTTGGAGCTATTATTATTATCCTTATTATTATTCTCGTGATATATGCTCGTTCGTTCTGAGGTCATTGAGTTAATAATGCACTTTAGCTCAACCCTCTCTCAATTCACTTTTTTTCCTCGTGTCATTAACGACTGAAATTATCCGTCACGATTAGGATTTTTGGGAATTTCATTGAAAGATAAACAGTGAAGAAAATTTTTGGTTTTACCAAACTGATGTAATACGAATTTAATCTTCAGTTATCAAAAAATGAAAACCATCAATATCAATGTGTCAATTTATTGGATAAATTGGACTTTTCAAGAAAACCAAAAAATTTTTTGATTTGCGAGTAAATATTTATTTGAAAGATCGTAACTTAATACCTTTTTTCGAGATTCAGGAATAATGAATTTTCTGGTTTCCGGCAGTCGAAAAGAAGTTTTTTGACAAACTGTCAAAAAATCCTGAGTTGGAATTGTTGAAAAAAAAATAGTGGACAGAAATATAATAAAATAAAGATAGAATATTTTCGCGATAAAATTGTTGAGATTCTTTGCAAATGATAATAAATTAATTGCTCGAAAAAAATGGGACAATTCATCGAAGATTGGAGGCGTTTTACGCCGATTAGCTTACATCTGTTAGTTCTATGCAATGTAAGTATCCGCGGAAGCGATAAGCTGACCCCATCGAATCAAAGCTGACTTTCCAGATCCTTTCTGCAAAGTATCTTTTGTTCTTTCGAGATGCCTGACGTTAACCTCCGACCTGCAACGATCTCTGTGAGAGGCTCTTCTCGTCTGGTCACGAGGATGGCACGTGAATCCGATGTTATCCGGCAAAGTCGTTATCCCGAAAGCCATCGACTCCCTCATTTACCACAAGTGCAGGTACAAGTGTACGGGTCGCGAATACTACACATATAATATTAGTGATACACGTGAGCCGGGCACGCCTCAAATATTGCGACAGCAATAATAATAAAAATACAGCACCCGCTCCCCTATTTTAGGGTGATCAAGGATTTGAGGTAAAATCTACCGATTAGTCGATACTTCCTGTTATCGGGTCATATGTACATAGTAATTTGACAAGATGAGTGAGAACACACGAATTTTCTGGTCGGTGTACTTATTTCGAATATACTTTAATTTTCTTTGAATTTCTTTGGATGTAACCCAATTTTACAAAAAAATCAAAATTCAAGTTCTTTTACTTTGTACATTTCTGATGCATTGCACATTTTTACAAAATTGCGAAAATATAATGGCTGATATTTACTTGATGAGGTTTATGTCTAAGATTTTTTTCAAATGGTCTTAGCAGTCATTTTTCAAAATAATTTTTTGAGGTCACTTATCATATATTTTTCTTTTTGGTGGTCGCCCATTCAAAAATCTGACAAATGTAGGCAAGGGTATACTGCAGCAATTAAAGTAATAATAATAATCGTGGGTGCTAATTACGATTAGTAGCTGGGCTTCGAAATCGGTACTAACTTTTGCTAATTACCATATGGGTACAGCTTGCGTCGACAGGAATGGTCGCAAGTACTTATTGGAGTCGTGGTCTCCCACTAGACATTAACAAAGTTGTTCACTGCCTCCATCCCTCGCACGTCTCCTGACCCGGACAACTTCTCGACTTTGGAATTATCCGAGTGATCGAGATATCGGATTTGCCGATTGGGTAACAGCGCTCGGGTCGCTGAATTCGGAATCTGCAGGTATGTGTACATATACATGCATTTATATATACATGAATGTCTACATAATATCAATTAACCGTGAATAGACTAAAGCACTTATTATTATTGACATACATAAAGTTTCATGCTGACTACTTATATGTTACATATAAAAAATATTGGAAAAAGAAAAATTATATTTAATCAACATTAAACTAGGAGAAATTTGGATTTTATAATTTTTTAAATATATTTCAGTGACGATTCAGAGATTTGCTTTTTTTACCAACAAATGCCTTTTTATTTTTCATTAAATAAAAATATGAAATTCAATTAAATTTTTTTTAAATTCTCCCCAATTTTTTTCCTGAAATTAAAGAAGATACTTTTACAGTTAGATAACAAAAAGGTCTCAATTTTTAAACAATTCACCTGAACTCAATAAAAATCTTGGAGGATTTCAGGACAGTGGCACGTGTGATCCGTTATTTGACATTGGAGATGTTAAGCTGAGTATATATTGTATCACTAGTGTCAAGTTCAACCGGACATTTTCCTACCGAAGGTTGTTTGCTATATTCTGCTTTTATTGTCGCGGAGATCAAAAGGGAATGAAAAAAAAAATGATAACAGAGTTCGAGTCGAAAAATCCACTGTTTCCATGTTTCCCCGCAAAAGCTTTTTTAATAACATTCCAGAATTTCCTAAATTCATCAAAATCTATTTTTTTGTCAAATAAAAAAATACAACTTTACAACGAGATATTTTACAAATGCGGCTAGAAATTCGAAAAATGTGAATCCTCAACAAAAGCATTCAACATTACTTCAGCAATTGCGCCAGAACAATAGCCCCGAAAAAAAAAGGTCTCTATTTCCAAACAATTCAGCAGAAAAGAACAAAATAAGGGGCTCGAGAGGATTTAAGGCCAGTGGAATCTGCGATCGGTCATTTGGCATTGCAGTTGTTAAGCTGAGTATGTATTGTGCCCTTATAGTGTCACGTTCAACTGGACATTCACCACACCGTTCAGGTCGTACGTATCGTACTATATTCGCACTTCTATTGTCGCGGAGATCAAGAAAGCGAGAGAGAGAGAGAGAATGAGAAAGAGAGATGACGAGAGGGTGCCAGACGAGATAGAGAGTCGAACAAAGCAGCAATTCCCGGAAATAGCGACAACGACGAGAGTTCGGACCATATCCCTCAGGAGTCCTGGAAGCATCAGAGCGCAGTTTCCTCGTTCGGTTCGTCGAGTCTGATCTGTCTCTCTGCACTTGTGACACAGTCTCTGTGTGTGCGCGCGTGTGCTTGCGTGTGTGTATGTGTGTGCTTGTGTGTGTGTGTGTGTAGGGTCTCGAAGGGTTTCTGTCGTGGCTTCGTAGCATCTCTCGAACCCTCGTTATATCGGTATTGGTGGAACCTCAAAAGGATAGTGGCATCGAGAAGAAGAAGTAGAAGAAGAGGAGGAGGAAGAAGAAAAGTCGAGGAGGCAAGAGAAGACGTCGACCCGGCTGTCGGCCGTGATAGGGCACGAGCTTACCTCCAAGATCGATACGATGGCACTGATTATCCCGCTACCTGCCGACAAGATCTTAGATAGTAAGCCCCGCCAACCTCTCCAATGTTAGCTCGCCTTGTTCACCTCTGAAAAGCTCTAAAGTCAACAGAAACAAAAAAGCTCACACATACACGAAATATCCACGGTAAAGACGAAGCCGGAAGCGAAGAAGAAACAAACAGCTCGAAATAACGCGGTATTCCATCGAGGCGATGATACTATTATGTTGGCAAAATGTGATTGCACTTTCTTGCTGTCAATTGGCAAGGGGAAAGTGGAAAAATCGCGGCCGAAATTAGGATTAAAGGATTTGCAAAAGGTTTGGTCTGCCTAAATTCATCGTGAGACATAAATAAATGGTACAACTTTTAGTTCGTCGTTCGTCGTTGGCCTGTGAAAAGCTCTCAAGTCAACAGAAACAAAAACGAAAAAAAATATCCACGGTGGAGACGAACCAGGAAGCGAACAAGAAGCAAACAGCTCGAAATAACGCGGTATTCCATTGAAGCGATGATACTATTGTGTTGGCAAAATGGGATTCTACTTTGTTGCTGTTAATTGGTAAAGAGGAACTGGAAAAACGATGGACGCAAGCAGGATTAAAGGATTTCAAGAGTTCTGTGGATATTTGCAATTGGAGATAGTATAAATCTTATCGTAGGAAATAAATAAATGGTAGAACTTTTGGTTCATCGTTCACCTGTGGAAAGGTCCAATGTAAAAAAACAAACAAATGAAATATATATATCCACGGTGAAGACGAGCCAGGAAGCGAAAAAGCAACGGAACAAGAAATTCTACTTTTTTGCTGTTAATTGCTATAAACGAATTAAATTTCTCAATACGTTGGCGACAATGTGTTACAAAAAAGACATAGAAAAATCCATCGTCTCCTATAAACAGAGATTATGGATGATTGAAAGAAAATAAATAAATGATCGGTCGGTAGAGACGAGAAAAAAACAACGGAGAAGACGAGCAAGAAACAAACAACTTGGAAAAATATACTTTTCCATTAAGGTTACGTTTTCGCAATCTGCTGACTGTCCAGAACTTTTATTCCTGGAATGTAAGAAAAAAAACTGTACGAGAGAAAGATTTCAGATTTTTTAAAATAAATTGATGATAATGTGCAAAGGAATTTTTTAAAAAATGTTGCGTCTTCGATAAGCAAGGAGTATAGAAAATTTTAAACTTTATCGCATTAAATTCACAGATAACAAAGAAGAAAGTGAAAAAACGAACAAAAATGGAATAAAGAGCTTAAATTGACATATTTATTTATAGAGTATCGGAAAGAAATTGGATGAAAATTCATGCAGAGAGAAAAATCAAAGGGTTTTTTTAAGTCTGACGATAATGTGCCTGAAAAAAAAGATTACCAGGACCAACGTCTCTAATAAATGAGGTTTACGGAGAAACGCAAAAGAAAAATCAATACGCCAGCAGCAAGAAATGAACTGAGTATTGGTTTTCGCTGATATAAGCTCAATCTTGAAAGGAAATAAAAATTCTCCTAGAAAAATAAAATCAAAGCGGACCAAGAACCAAATTTCTTGAATACAAAGGACCTTGTTTTCCATTGGGACGATAATATCAAAGCATTTTTGGAATTTCCTTTTATTTTCGCGACCGAATTGTTTGAGATCACCGAGAGAAGTTTGACCCAAAAAAAAAAATAAAAATGAAGGATTTCGGATAGTTTGGTCACAATATGCAGAGAAAAGTGCAATTTTACCAAGTGTCGTGTCAAGTAAGCTGAAATTATGGAAAATCGTGTTTACAAAAAATTTACCGGTCTTTTATTCATTACTTGACCGAAATTTACCGCCCAAAAGCTCCAAACTCACTAGGAATTAAAATTCACAGAGAAAAAAAATAAGAAAGTTAAAAAGCAAACTAGCACGAGACAAGAGAGGAAAAGGGCATTTCGAAAATTATGAAAAACGAGACTAGGAATTAATCCGTCGTATATTTATTCAGGGACTGAAATTTACCTCCGAAAAGTTTCGGTATTACCAGGAATAAAAATCCACGGAGAAAGCAAAGAAGAAAGGGAAAAGCAAAACAGCACGAAACAAATTTCCTAAAGAAGCATAATTTTCCCTTCAGACAATAAAACCAACAAATTTTCTCCAACAGTTCTCATTTTCCCGACCATAATTGTCGAAAAAAAAAAACCATCGCCCGTGTATTTATCAAAATACTGTCAAAAAGGAACATCTGAGGATTTTGCATAGTATAATTAATTAATACGTACAGGAAAAGAAATTTGGAAAATGAAGGAAAAACGGGACTAAAAATTAATTAGTCGTATATTTATTCAGGGGCTGAAATTTCCCTCCGAAAAGCTCCGCAACCAACAAGAGTAAAAAATTCAGGGAGAAAGCGAGGAAGAAAGCGAAGGAGCAAAGTGGAAAGGAACAAATTCCCCGAAGTAGCATACTTTTCCATTGAGCTAATAATACCGATAAATTTTCCGAAACAGTTCCCATTTTCCCGACCATAATTGTCGAGAAGAAACTGGCAAAACTGTGGACGAGGGTAAGATTAAAGGATTTTGGATAGTTTGACGATAATGTGCGGGAAAAAAAAACGAAATGTCAAAAACCATCTACTCGAATGGTCGGGATTATGGAGAATCGTGGGAGAGGAAAAAAAATTTACCGGTCACTTAGCATACTGCTAGGGTGAAGTGGCTATTCTGCTTGGATGTATAATCGGATTTCGGAGGAGAAACCGTGAACTACGGGGCTTCCTCTTCCACGGAAATTCTACGGAGAACATTGTAGTGGTATAACTGCCTGTGTAGCAATCGTGTGGTTGCCCCTCGTTCAGCCCCTCGTCGAAGCATCGTTTAATCCGAAGAAAAGCCCGATTAAATATTCAATTACCGGGGTAGATTCGGGAAGGTTGAATAAAAGCTTCGCCGAATGTACCACGAGATATCACGGAATAGAAATATATCAGTCGATAGTTCTGATGGTTCGATTGTAATGGGAACGTTTCTACCGGAAGTGCGTTGCTTTGAGAACTCCAGAGGCAACGTAAATTTTTATTACCATCAATATTTTGTCATTTGGTCAGCGGTTGAATGAAAGCTCCCATTTGTTTTTACACAGGCTGAGAAAAAAATTTAATATCAGTAACCATATTCATTTATAATTATGAATAATCACCACTTTACAATTGCCTGTACTATTACAATTTCTCCAAGTAAAACCCTGTCGAAATTTCTGCATGCGGTTACCCCATAAAACGATACCGCTTCTATTTTTGAGCTTTACGAAATCGCAAAACGTCCAAAATGCAAAATTTCGTTATATCAGCGATTGCAATTTACGCACTTACGCTCAACGAAAATCGACCGATGCACAATTTAATGTTCGATGCACCACGAGTTGATGAGCGGGCGAGGTATTAGCGGGGCTTATGGTGAGAGCACGGCATATGGAAACGGGGTTTGCATGTATGATACACGTGGGCTGGTGTGCATTACGAGGCAAAGGGATTATGGTAATAAGACCAAAGAAAGCGAAGCAACGTGAGGTGGAGTCGGGTTGCTGGGCAGCTACATTAATTACAAACATAAAACGAGAGAGGGACGAGGGGCAGTCAGCTACGCGAATACGAACTGCCTTATTCCACGGATCATAAAATCAGAACGTGGAAGCAACCACCGCTCGTTACTCACACGGGCCCCGAGAACGAAGAAGAAGAGGAGAAAAAAAAGCACTTGTGTAACTTGGAGAGCTCACCGGGGCGACTTGGCACGGGTTTGTTACGTGCCGGCGGCGAGCGCCAGTAGTAAAGGTCAAGATGTGGTCAGACGACCATCGGAAAAAGGACTCAGGCTCATCTGCTCGACGCAAATACACCCGATCGATTCTCGGTATTGATTTCGCTGCACACAAACGTTGCAGAGCCGAATGCAGCTCCGAAATAATTCCGGTAGTCGGGTGAACAAAAATGGGGATTTTTTGTGTGACTAAAGAATCTCGAATAAGAGAATGAAATCTGATGATTTTTGGACAACCGGTAAACCATTCGGTATTAATAATCAATGAAAACAATATAAACAACTTAAAAATATATTGAAATATATATATATATATAAATCTGCTACCAAAATTAAAATTTCAAAAATTCCCGAACTTGGACATAAAAATACTGACCAAAAGAAAAAAAAATCTCCAAAGCAAGAATAAATAGTTTAAAAAGTACGAAAGAGCATATCATTTATTAAAAATGTTTGAGTGTTACTCCTCACAAACCGAAGCCTATGGACCAACAAATCTAATCATTAAAATATCATTGAATTGAAATTCAAAGATTTTCCAACGCCAAAAAATGAATTTCCAAAAACGGTTAACCATCAGCCATAAATAACAATTTTTTTAAATCTCCCAAAAACTTTAATTTTCAATCCAAATAAAGTCTGTTATTCGACCGAAGAAAAAAAAATGAAAACAAGAAGAAACAGTAATTTTTCCCTCATAATTGAAAAATCTCGGAAACAAGAATTGCGCGGGGAGTCACAAGCAGTTAAGGGGGGTTCAAAGTTCGGCGGGTCCTCGCGGGGGTAATCCTGACGGGAATCTTGTGTCACAGGACGATCTCCTGCCTGCCCGCGTTCCTCCCAAACGTCGGCGCGGGAAATTGTCAGAGAATCATAATTGATGACGGCCCCAGGTGTCGGGGCTCCTTCTCGTGACTCCCGCACGTCTCCGTCTCGCTCTACGGATCCGATGATTTATACGTGAAACCCGGTTGGCCGAGAAACGAGCCACCCTTAACAGCAAACCGGGCTGTTGCTTCTCGTCGTCTCGACTCGAGCCTCTCTCACTCTATATTCCCATGCTATTCCACGCCACTATACATGGAAAAGCCTATACCCGGTGTAGACGCCTAAGGCGAAGTGGCGGAAGCGACGGAGCAGACCTTAATCTCGAGCGGGGCGGCAAGTGTACGTTTCCGCTCCTTTTACACCCTCTCACGTATCGTGGCCTATATATATATATATATATTTATTTATTTATATATTTATGTATATATATGTGTGTGTGTATATGGCCTAGGGAGACTGGAGAACCTCCATCGCTTTTCCCGAATAGCCGTGTAATTGTTTGCTGTTATCTACGCCAATTAATCGTCCGGCTGGACGTGCTTCGATTACTCTTCTGAATCAGCCTCCTCGATACTACAAGTAGACCCGATTTTTCCCCATTTTCGTTTTTTTTCATCGCTCTTAATTAATGGCGAGCACAGAGCCCACAAAAAGGTAAATGTATCGCAACGATTACCCGAGGGCGGTAAGAAAAGGTTTGGTTTTTGTGCCATGATCAATTGAGTTTTTGGAAAATATGCAGAAAAACATTATTTTTCAAGACAAATTTTGAAAAAGAAAAAATGGTAAACCATCTGTTGATGAAATTAATTTTTTTAAATAAAATGTAAAAGAAATGTTTTTTTTTTTTCAGTGGTTCTGAATGTTTTCATAATTTCTCAAAAAGGTATTTTTAAATAACGTCATATCTATTCGGAAAAATCAATTTATCGATTTAATTAATGTTTTTCATTATGTCGTGATCATTAAAATCCTCGTCCTTAATATTTTCGAAACATATATATATATTTTTTTCTCTCGAGATGAATTAATTGTAAAGTAGTCTTTTTCTTCCCCCCATTGAAGAAACAGCTGGAGAATGGGTATAATTTATTGATGGTTGATGGCGAGGCCACCGGTTCACTTACCGGAAGCTATTTTATCCGCAATTTTATCATCGATATCTGTTATACATGCCAGTAATCCGCTTTAGGCTGTTACTGAAAGCAGAATTTTTGATTGGTTAACAACGGAGGCTTGAGCGAAGGGTACACGTTGATGATGAACATCGAATTCATATATGTAGAGATAAAACGGTGGGAGGGAGTATTTCATACACGTAATTAATTACCATGCCATGTCGTACAGCGCCGGCGATGATTCAAGGCCGACGAGGCGCACCGGTTCGGCCCAGGCGAACCAACCGGTCCGGTGAATTTTCAATTCCGCACCAGAGTCAATATTTGTGATTGATTCGAAATGCACACGCGGCTACGCTGACCCTCCGTACATCGATCGAGTGAGAGAGGCTCGTACTCACCATTTCCGGCAGTTCATCGTACCCTGTACAACCAAACTAACGCATCAAAGCGAATTATTCGACGGAGATCAAGCTCGACCGGTATTCGAAATTCTCGTACCACATTTTTTAATCTCCGCTTTTCGCTTGGGGGTATGTACCCAGTGAGCGGAATTGCGAACGCCGTGTAACGACGAATCAATTTTTTTCCTCCGTCCATTACGCTTTTTTTTATACCAAAAGAAAAATACTCTGATACTTATGACAATTTTATGAATTTTGTGCTCACGATTTTTTTGCAATTCTCCGTGACTCTATTTAAAGAGAAAATTTTTGGAGTCATGTGCTTGAATAATAATTGTGCTTCGGTGCATTGAAGAAAAAAAAATGGCAGAATGCAAAAATATTATTTCACAAATTGGTCTGAGTTGAAGAAAATGATGTTTTTCCTTCAGTTCAAAATTTTAAGGACATTTTTAGCAAAAAATGTGGTTTATTACATTTGAAGTAACCTCAACGCAATGAATTTATGAAAGAGGTAACGCTGTTAATTCCAACGCAATTACAAAGTTGAAGAATTTCTATGTGCTTTCATAACGAAAAATTACATTTATTAATTTATTACATTTCAGAAAAACCCATTATTACATTGCGAAGATTATTATTTTCTTCTCAGCCGCACTCTTATTCATTTTTCGTACCGTTTTAAATGTCGGGGGATGAAAATTGCGAAAACAAAAGTGCGAAATTAATGCGCGAGGTTCCACTTCGCAACTATTATATCATTATATTAAAAGCCACAAGGAAATTGTTGCCGCGTTTAGTGAAAAGAGCCACTAATAAACGCCCGAAAATAAACGTATAAACTTTTTTTACCAGCTGAGCTTGTTTGAGAGATACGGTTTCATAGGCTTCCCGAGGGACTGTCCAAGCCTGTTCCCTGCAGTCGTACACCGACACGTAAATCAGTCGTCGTATAACAGAGGTAAATTTTGTGAGAGAGGGAGATAGAGAAATGCCGGTAGGGAAATTGTGCAATTGCACCATACAATGTATATAACATAGCGAGCGCCATATACAAGAGGAGGACGGACAGGGTGGCCGAGGGGGTGGAGGGGGCGCCGTGTCTACGAGGATTTTAATGCACTGTTTTGGGGTCCAGGAGAACGAGACTCTCTCGCTATAATTTATAACCCCGCAGCCGCGCGTGTGCATGCTGTATAAATGCAAATGTCGTATACGAACGTTTCGAGGCTCTTTATGGAGATCTGGCAGTTTCAGAAAGTCGTCACGTTACGACGTTCGACAGAGAAAACTCCGAACGAGCCACTTTCAGCCGCAAATTAATATTGCGAATGGGGACACGTTTCCTGAGCTCTGGCAGGTCCATAGAGTCCTTTGAATTTTTTATCTATATTTTTGGATGTGTTTTTTATAATCTCTTGTTGAAGGAGTAAAGAAACAGCTTTTTTTTACGCATTGAAATATTTTGGGTGTGATGATTTAGCAATTCTGGGAAAAGAAGAATTTTTTATATGTGGATGTATGGAAAACTGGCGAATGAATTCTTGGATTTGAACATTGTCACTAAAGTTAGGGATGAAATTCTTATTTTTATTAGAGAAATGTGAATTTCTGACGAAATTTTTATTTCAAAGAAATACGAATTTCTAATTCTTATTTTGAAGGATTATGAATTTCTGATGAAATTTTTATTTTAGAGAAGGACGAATTTTTATTTCTATGGCACATTCACTTACAGCAAAATTTTAGTTCCATGAATAATTGTATAAAATAAAATTAAAACTTGCACGGAGATGTAAAAAGAAATTATTGTAGTGTGAAAATAAAGAAGAGTGAATTTAAAAAAAAGATACTGCCGTCATTCCGCAGAGCAGTAATGGAGAATAATTTTTCTTTATGCTCCAGTTTTGTGGGAGGAAATGACTAAAGCGTGGTACAGTAAAAATGTAATGTTTTGCCGGATTTTTCATTTTAAACAAGCTTCCGGTGATAAACCAAAAAATAAAATTATTCGCGTATGGCACATGGCCCGGAACGTTTCGTGTAGGTGAAGTCGACGATTATCGAGGCTTTCGGTAGTGGCGAGATTATAGAGTAACTCGTAGACTGGACAATGGTGAAACGACAATGGAGGCGTCGAGAGGAAGCTGTACAAACGCTTGGTCCCCGTGGAACCGGCTCTCCCATCGCTGGGAGTCAACCCAGTGAATAAAAACTCTTGAGGAAAGGTCTTTCCTCGGTGAGATCTTTAAACTGTGCTAACATTTGCAAGAACTACCCGAGAAAACTAGTTGAGAAAATCCTGCATAGACTTTTTACTGGACTGTATATAATGTGTACCTATATACGTATATATATATATATATTCTATGACTGTACGACGCGCGAGTAAATTGGCACGGATTTTTAACATCGCAAGTTTGCCAGACGTTTTTTTTTTTTTTCTTTATTTTCGTATTAACATAGAGAAAAGTCGGTCCCGCGGGTTCTGCGAGAGAATATCTGAGCGAGGAGCCTGGAATCTTTCCGGATAATTGAATGGCCCGTGAGCCAAACACCCGCGAGCCCCCAGACGTCGTTCCGTCTTGAAACAATGATAAAAAGCCGTTTTTTTTGTCGTCTCCATTAGTTTTTCGCCATTATTGCAGCATTTTTCATCGTAAAGCTCAAGGAAGGATAAGTGAAAATTATTCGAAAAACTATAGTTAGTCAAAATAAATGTTTGCTTCATTATTTACCGGTAATAAATTGTGTTCTCATTATTATTAGTCTTGACAAAATTTAAAAAAAATTATCATGCAATTATGAAAAATTATTCAGCAAAATATCATCATGATCATTGACAAAAGTTTAACTGCCGTAAAATCTGTTTTTCTGCACAAATTTGGTCGAAAATGGTAAAAATAAAAAAATTAACTGCTGCCTCACTTGTCCCCCAGATTTTAGGTCAATCGGCTGATTGGTTCCTGAGTTGTAAGTGATTGAAATTTAAAGCTCTGCATCCCATACACGAGCTTTTTTCCAATTGAAAAAATTAAATAACAATATATATTTTGCTCCGTTCTGAATTTGCTGATACGAAAATCTCGGAAAATAAAAATTTCATGAAAGCACAGCTCCCTCTATGAGGAGACGAAATAAAATTGAGATGCGATGCCATTATTTTTTTCTTAATAAATGTGTTCCATTCTCACTTTTCCTTCATTATTTACCGATAATAAATTGTGTTCTTATTATTACTATAGTTTTAATTAAATTTAGATTATCATTCAATAGCAAAAAAAAAATTATCATTCACTTATGAAAAATTATTCACCGAAATATCATCATGATCATTGACAAAAGTTTAAGTGCCATAAGATCTGTATTTCTGCACTAATTTTGTCGAAAATGGTAACAATAAAAACATGAACTGCTGCTTCACTTGTGTGCCAAATTTTAGGTCAATCGTAAGTGATTGAAATTTTAAAGCTCTGCATCCTATGCACGAGCTTTTTTCCAATTGAAAAAAAAAACAATATATATTTTACTCCGTTCTGAATTTGCTGATACGAAAATCTCGGAAAATAAAAATATCATGAAAGCACAGCTTCCTCTATGAGGAGACGAAATAAAATTGAGATGCGATGCCATTATTTTTTTCTTAATAAATGTGTTTCGTTCTCATTTTTCCATCGCAAGCCACGTTCGCTTTATTTGAGATTCAAATGGCGCTGGAGACTCTGTCATACTTGAATTTGTGTGTAGGTAGCGACGAGCTTTTCCAATCTCGGCTCGGCGCGAACACCGGACTTCTCACAAATATATATGTGTGTATGAACGAGCGAGTAAACGCACTCGTCTGGAATAGAATCGAAAGCTCTCGATGTAAACTGATAAATATGCATACAGAACCGTCCGCACGCGAGAACGCTTTCATTGACTCTAAAGAGAATGTCGAGCACACTCCCTTCGACCGTCCACCGGAAATCACGGAAATAAAAAGAAAATAATCGCTATTCTTCCGACTATTTTATGACATTTTATCGAAAATTCGATTTCAGTCGATAATCTAAATTTAATCATTTTCTTGCTCCAAATTCGACGTTACGAAAAAAAGAAACTCAGATTTATTTTCTATAATTAAGGTAACAAGTCATGTCATTCAGAATTTAATAAAAGTAACTTAAGTGACAGAATGATTTAAAAAAAATTATATCCTTGCAATAAAAAAATTCTTTCTTATCATTTTGATATTTAGAATTTTACTCTTTATTTACGCAGTTTTAAATTAAAAATTCCTCGGAGAGTACATTATATCACTGAAGCTTTAATGACGTTTTATGATACACTTTTTTTCAGAGTTGATTAACGTTAAGCATAAATTTTGATGAAATTACAATTTACAACTTGAATTCCCAAATTATTTGTCGTTTGGATGTAAAATATATTAACAATTTGGAAATTCAAATTATTGATAATTCGGGAGTTGTAATTACCGAAAATTATTAACTAATCACGCAGAAGGATGTGGGAACTAGTTTTGTGATCTCGCCCCATCAGCAACGCCCCAATTAACCGGGGCACCGGGCGCGTGAAGTGCTTTCTCGTGTTTCGTGGCATAACGAAGCGGGACGGAGAATCAAAGTTCTCGTTGGCGATGTTGGCACTAGATGGAGCTTCGAAGACAACCCGCGACACATAGATTTAGGTACAGTTCACCCCCTCTAACTTAACCCTCCCCCCCATTATTCCCTTCCGAATTACCCTTCGCAATATCTTCGAAAGCTTTCGCTTTAATTTCAAATATAATTTTGCTACATTTTTTTCTTCGCGGTCTCCGACAGATTCAATAATAATAATAACAACAACAACAACAACAATAATAATAATAATAATAATAATATACATATGAATTTTGTGGATCCAAAAAAAAACACTAAAACAATTCAAAGCTATTTTAAATTTGCAGCTGACATGAAAATACTAGTGCAAAAAAAAGTGCATTTCCAAAATAAAAAAAGGAGGAGGGGTTCAAAATACCGCCTGGCTAAAAAAACGAATTTAAAAATAATTATAGTCTGAATAAGAAATGGTTGTCATTATGCAATTCGGTATTTTTATTGCATTTTAATGGAGGATTACGTGACGTTTGCAGAAATTAAAAAAAAAACGAGGATAACGAGTTTTCCTGCTTATTTTTTTTTTTTTTTTTTCCCCAGGGAAGGAATCGAGGGGAAATGCGCTATTAAAGAGAGTTAAGTTAGAGGGAGTGAACTGTATTGGAGAACTGCTCGCGCGTCTACACATACACACTTGGCCCAGCCACTTAGCCAGAATTCTCCACACTCGAATGAATACACCGGGGTAATTAGAAATTACGAGCGTGTGTAATCGGTGGAAGTGTCTGCGGTGCGCACAATCGCTTACGAAGAAAAGACGCCCCGGGTTAACTACGATTGTTCTAAGATCTGCGTTTCCCTGACTCGGCTGTTATATAAGCGTGCTAATGGGCTCACCGGTGTGCAATGAAAACCGCTACTTTTCTCCCTATTTGTCGGCACTTGACAAAATTAATTGAATCATTCCCACCGAATTTTCTGTCGCTCTATCCACGCAAGGAAAAAAAATAATAACTTATACCAAGCTACAAAACAAATTGATTGTAAATACCTGCGATATTCAGGAAATAATTACTTTGGTGCGCATAATTAAAAACAATTTTAAACAATTATTTAATTGTATAATTGAAGTTTAACCGTCCGGAAATTATTTTCTGTCTTTCAGGGGAGATAAAATAACAATAGAATTAACAAACGTTACCAGAATCCTGCGAGATTTTATCGACATTCTATTTTTTGTTTTTAAACTTTTTATCTTTCTGTTTGTTTCACTAATTTGTTCTAAGATGTTTTTTAAATTGTGCGAAATAGAAAAACCGGCGATTGTTATTATTTATTGACTTTCCAAATAACAATAAATTATTCCATAAACTTTTTCCTTATTTTTTATCTTAAAAAAAAATTCTTAAATATTAATAATTATGACGATTGATTAAAAGCAGAGCAACGAAGTTGCAACCGATTTTTCACGACATTCAATGGAAATACACGTTTTTTGTGATCGATTGAATGAATCTGAATCTATTGATCTGGAATTTTTGTTTTTCTCTCGTATCGATTATCTTTTTCGAAGCTGCAGAGTGAAGAAAAAAAGAGTTGCGTGCATCCGGCTAATGAAATATTTCAGCGCACCGTCCACTGCATAAACAACGAAAGCATCGCCGAATACGAGCGGCGAAAACTTGCACGAGAACGTGTTCCATTCAATGCTGTGGTTGGCAACGCTACTGCTGCTCTCACTGCGAGCGACGGCTTCATCGAACTCGGCAAAATAGAGAGTCAACGCGAAGAGCTGCTCGTATTTTTTCACGAGCTTCCCCAGCGTTTAGACCGGAAGTTTCTATTCAACTCTGCACGTACAATGTACACATACTCCATTAAACAACTCGTATTAGCGCTCTGTTTGTATAGTTAACAAGCAGCGCACTTCGTGTGACCAAAAATTCTCAAACAATCGATCAAAAGGCTCCTTTTTAATTAGGATCAGTGGGAAAATTGCAATTTTCCATTCGGCGATTATTTGTATTTAACAAAGCCCGAATGAATTCCAAAGCATGTGTACAATGTTCACATACTTGGATTATTTGTATTTAGCAAAGCCCAAACGAATCGTAAAGTATGTGTCAGATATTCACATACTTTATTCAAGAGCTTCATTAACGTATCACATTACATGGTTTTGGGGGTAAGAAAAACATGTCGAATTGCGATCATAAATTGACATAAAAAGTGAAATTTTTCAGATGCGTTGAGATGAAATTTTTTTACGAAAGTTCAGAACAATTTTAATTACTATAATTATAATAAATGACAGACAATAGTTTTGGGATGTGCGAGTTAAATGATAAAACTCTGAAGCATAGGGATTAATTTCTATTCCGCATCTTCGTATTTTAATCATAATATTTCAATTTCTGGCGTTCTTATTACAGTAAAAGCAGCTGTCAAAGGCAGAGCTCAACAATCAAAGCCAGATATTGGAACTACAATTTTTCAGTATATTGCATACGCTTGAAAAATTGGCTCCCGCCACTATTTTCTGGTGTACCGGTCGGCGTTTTACATTTGCATATTACAGTTTGATGCCTGGGCTCAAAGCTTTCGTCGAGCCGCAGAAGTGATCAATATTGATCGAAAATTGGCAGAGAATCAGGGGCAAAAAAATTAATAATAAATATGCTCTTTGAACCATGAAGCTTCCGAAATTAGCAATTGCCTTTGGAATTTATCAAATACAAGCAATCGCTGACAGGAAAATGCTATCCTCTCGCTGATCGTGGCTCACCATAATAAACAAGGGATGAAAGTAGAAACTTGCACATTGCAGAAAATCCGCAAAATCCAAACTGCTTTACGGTTTATCTAACAATTTTGAAAATAATTTACCTAAACACATTTCGTGTCCAATTATTGGATAAATCACCTAATAATTACCTAGTAATTTGCCATAACGATGACCTCAAATAATTAAATTTTATTCAATCAATAGTCGAACTATTGGAACGTTGAAAAGTGACATACGACTGACGAATTTACTCAGCGCCATCTCGTGGACGCGGCGCGTAGCTTTATTACGCTATCTGGAACATTTTTAACGTCAAATTGAAAAAAAAAATTGCCCTGCGAAAAACACCGCCACAAACATTTTTTTTTCTTTTCAATTTTCCGGTATCGACTCGCTCGTCTTGTAAGGTTTTGTCTCATGTTATTCGACTTCTTTTTTTTGTTCAAAGGAAATTCCGCCTGATATTGACTGTTGTGAATGCAACACTTTTCGTTACTTCGCATCACTTTGATGGGACAATTTACGTCGCAAGCTCAGCACGTATCCGATCTGGGTTTGTAAACTGGCGGAGTGACAGTCACGATCCACTATATGAGAGTGCACGGTGCATTGTCGAATCGTATATCATTGTCAGCCGAAGCGATAGCTTTTTTGCATCAGATGGCTGACAGCTCTTTTGTGGGGATAAACGTGCTATCGCTTATGGTGACATTACAATCCTCTTCAATTTTTAAATTGAAATAGCGTCCAATGAAACAGCGATGCAATTTTTTTTTCTTATCACTCGCATTTGTCATTATTCAACAGATTGCCAATATTAAGAGTTCATTTTCTCAAATTAAAAAAGCATAAGCATAAGTATCTTATGGTTAGTAAAACAATTTGTTCCTTGCAACTTTTGAGGATCCACTTTCATTAAAAACGTTAAAAAAGCATAAGAAGTATCTTATGGTTAGTAAAACAATTTTTTCCTTGCAACTTTTGAGGATCCACTTTAATTAGAAACGTAGGATGTATGTAAAAAAATGAAATACGTTTTCCCAAAATTAAAAATTAGACAACTTAGCCGCGTAAAATATTATTATTCATCATTATCCAAATAATTGCTTCTAATTATAAAAACCACCGCAGCAATGACAATATTTTACTATACACAAACAAAATTGTCAAAAATCATTCAGAGCCACTGAAAAATGAACTTATTAAAAAATGATCGCAATAATTATCACTGATGATCCATTTAATTATATGTAAAAATCACCCAATTATTCGCGAACATATTTCAAATTCCATCGAATGTTAGAAATCCCTGTGCGTATTTATTTAGTTTATGATAAAAATTACACGTCCTTGTTATCTCCGAGTCTGACAAACCTCCGAATCTCTCGCCTCTCATTATGTCCACCGGATGTATTGAGGAAAAAATATGCAGCTTGGGAGTGCTGACAAAAAAAGGACCACGAGATAGCGTATCCTGTGGTTTTGGTGCAGAAGGCCAAGAGAATAATACAATGTTATACAATTATTAGCAGGGCGGAGATAAAAAAAACTAAAAATAAAATAAAATGAGAGAGCTTCGAAAGCTGAGTGCAAAATTCAGCGACGGAATTTGCGGCTGGTGTTTGTCTCGGTTCCCATTTATCAGAAACCGCTGCATCCTAGAAATCCTAGTATAAAGTAAGGATCCTTCAACGGTTGAACTACAGACAGTTCAACTTGACTCGAACAGACGCTTCGAGCTCCGCGGTTTTCACTCCGCTTTGTCCCTTATCGTTGTATTTCTATCATTCCTCATATGAATACGAGGCACTGGAGTACAACAGAGAACTAGAGAACCTTCGTTTTCTAACATCCACTTCTACTTTGTGAGAAATTTTGCATACCCTCGTGAAATCCTCGGTGAAAAGATGGCGGACAATAACAAGAAGGGAATCTTGTACCTCTTTGATCGGCCAGCCGAGCCGGTCTACGTGCCAAAGGGCGAGAATAAAGTCGCCTTCGACATTCCCGCGAACTACCTGGTGAGTTGCCACCTTTATTATCATTATTATTCGGAATAATGAGGTACTTTGGAAATAAATCAAACCCGAAATGCGTTCCATTATTTTTTATCGAAATTCGTTTGCAATTTTTGTCATCGGTATTTGAAAATTATTTTTACAAACAAGTGGACATCCACTATCGTTTTTATTTTTCTCGCTTTTTTTTAGTTAATTTCTTTTGTTCTCTAATAATGGCGAGTTTGAATTTTCGATATTGATGCACTGAGATTGTAATTTCTAATTGCGAATTCACGAAGCAAGTCGAATTAGATTGAATTCCAGGAATTTTTCTATTTGGACTGTGGACTTATCTAAGTATAAGCAAAAGAAAAACGTATGCACTTGTTTCGGTGTTTTTGGTTAAAAAAAATTATTGTTGTTTTATAACATATTTATCAAACTTTTTTATTGAACTCAGGTTCTTTTTTGAGTACCGACAATGATACGTAAGATGATTAAAATAATTTTAAAAAATCCAAACACCTGAATACAAAATCACCGATATTTGTTACAAATACTTTTTGATTAATTTGATTTTTTTTTTTTTTTTTCAACAGCCCGAGAGATACAAATCTGTGGCTGTTCAGGTGTTCAATCGTTTCAACGACGAAACGGACTCCAAGATTACAGTTCAGCAGATAGATCTGCCGGATTTGAGCATTTTTAACCAACTCGGTAGACGCGAGCCCTTTTCCCTCTTCATCCCCAAGCACCGGAAGCTAGCTACCCGGCTCATCCAGATATTCATGGGCATGCGAACCTACGAGGACTTCCTCTCGGTCTCCGTCTACTGTCGCGATAGGCTCAACCCCAACCTGTTCATCTACGCCCTGTCCGTTGCGATTTTGCATCGTGACGACACGAAGCATCTTCCGCTTCCTCCGCTGTCCGAGGTATTCCCTGACAAGTACATCGACAGCGGAATATTTTCCCGGGCTAAGGAAGAAGCTTTTGTCATTCCTGCCGATTCACGCGTAAGTTGCAACTCAATTATCGAGGAACATGAAATCGTCATGAAGAGATAATTCTGTAAAAAAATAATCTGAAGCCAGAAAATCGCTTTCTTATTATTATTATTATTTATCTATACGAAACCATGCTAAGGCGTGGGAGGAGGGGGCCTGACAAAATTTCGTTGATCCCATCTTGTTATCGTTATTTCCAGACCTTCGCAAACAAATTTGACTATATTATATTACAATATTGGCCTTCCGCAAATATTCACCCGTTTATGAATTAACGAACAGTCATTGAATAATAATTCTCTTCGCATTTCCATAGGTTCCCGTAGAGATTCCAAGAGACTACACCGCAACGGATCTCGACGAGGAGCACCGAGTTGCCTATTGGCGTGAGGACGTTGGTGTAAATCTTCATCATTGGCACTGGCATCTCGTTTACCCCTTCGAGGGCGACATGGCAATCGTCAACAAGGATCGTCGTGGCGAGCTTTTTTACTACATGCATCAGCAGATCAACGCCAGGTACAATTTTTGCCGAATTCTTCCGGTCACATTTTCTATCTCGTTATTGCTGAAGAAAACGTATTTTTCAATGCCAATGACCACAGATACAACATCGAACGGCTCTGCAATAATCTCGGTCGCGTCAGGAGGCTGAACAATCTTCGGGAACCGATACCAGAGGCTTACTTCCCAAAACTCGATTCCCTGGTGTCCAGCAGATCCTGGCCGTCCCGGCCCAGCGGGGCTGTCCTCAAGGACATCAACAGACCAGTCGATGATCTTCAATTTGATCTCCAGGACATGGAGAGATGGAGGGACAGGATTTACGAGGCCATCCACACAGGATCAGTGATAGACATGCAAGGGCAACGTGTTCAACTCACGGAGAAGGATGGTATCGACATTCTGGGCAATCTGATGGAAGCCAGCACTCTTTCACTCAATCCGAACGTCTACGGCGATCTCCACAATCTTGGACACGTCGTTCTCTCATTTTGCCACGATCCTGACCATCGTTACCTCGTGAGTTCCTTTTGGCTGCAATGAAATCACAATTTTTCCTATCACCACTCAATTATTTACAATTTGGCAAACAAAAATCACAAGGATCCACTGATCATCAGATAGAATGTTTTTAAACCTGACTAATGTATTCATTCATAAATAAATCTGCGAGGTATTCTTTGTATCCTGAACTAGGATTTTGGAGGAATATTAAAATCTGTCAAAATTACAAAGGTTTGACAAAAACAAATTGAAATTTCGCCTTACAAAATTGTTTTTTATGGCAAATTGACATTTTTCATCCAATGAGTAAAAACCCTAATTTGTGGTATGTGGAAATATGTTCGAAAATAGTCCGAGAAAAATTTGAAGTCGATTGATTAGTTTTTGAAAAATTAGAGCTACAGAAAATTACCAAAAAAAAACAGGTCTCAAAATACTTAAGATTATTAGACCTTGAAATTTTAATACGATGTTCCACAAGATACGAACTTTGAGAGAAATCCAAAAACATATTTAACATTTTTTTGAAAATGATTTCAGGAAAATTTCAGCCCGATAGGAGAACCCGCAACTGCGATGAGAGATCCGATCTTCTACAGATGGCACGCCTTCACAGGTGACGTATTCATGGAGCACAAGAACACTTTGCCGGAGTACAACATGCGACAGGTGACGTATTGGATTTGGGGACCAATTTGAGGAATCGAGTCCGTCACGATAAATTAATTTCTGTTGACTGGATTTGCTTTTCCGATACGATCAATAAATTTCGAATTAATTTAACCCTTTGACAAATGGAGGGTGGGTTTTTTCTGTCAGTATGAAAACCATCAATTAATCTCCCTATGAACCCTTTGAAGATAGTGACGATCTAAAAGGCTTTCCTTTTTTGTTTCTCAGTTGGGTTTCGATGGCATCGAGATAACTGGAGTCCAGGCACTTACCCCGAACGCTCCAGCCAACGTTATCAACACCTTCTGGTCTCAGAGTGACGTCGACCTCTCCAGAGGCCTTGACTTCACACCCCGTGGACCAATTCTTGCTAGATTCACTCACCTCAATCACAAGGGCTACAAGTACAGAATCACGGCTAACAATCGCACCGGTTCACCGCAAATGGGAACCGTCAGACTCTTCATAGCTCCCAAGGTTGACGAGCGTGGTCTGCCCTTCTCCTTCCGCGCCCAGAAGAACCTCATGATCGAGATGGACAAGTTCACCACGACTCGTGAGAAAATTTTGCAACCTTTACAAGCTGCTTCGAGAAAAATCATTTTTTCATCCCTTAAACATGCTCCAAGGCTTTTTTCGAAATCCCAAGTAACTAATCATTTTTCTTTTCGCAAAGTCCTAAATTAATATAAAATTAAAAAATCTTCATATTTTTTAAAGCGTGGAAACTTTGGAGAAACGCAAGAAATTTTTTTTTTTTTTTATTTTTCGAAAGCTTTCCACTGCTTCAGTCCGTTAAGAAAGGATCATTTTTCCCACAGTTCGTCCTGGAGAAAATACGATCGAGAGAAACTCAACCGAGTCTTCGGTGACCATTCCTTTCGAGCGAACATTCCGCAATGTCGACGAGGGCCGACCAATCGGTGGCGATTCCCTCGAGCTATTCAATTTCTGCGGATGTGGGTGGCCTCAACACCTGCTGGTTCCCAAGGGCACTAAGGAAGGTTACGCCATGGATCTCTTCGTCATGATCTCGGACTACAAAGATGATCGGGTGAGGCTCCTCGGCTCAAAACTTAATCCAGTTTGCCGTGTACCATGGAAACTACTGTTTCAATCACGTTGGCAAATTCCTATGTAGAATCTCATCGGAACTTGGGAATATAAATTGTCTTCTAAACAACGCCGAGAAAATTGATATTCAATGGAGGACAAATCTTGTTTTGTTGATTACTCCAATTAAAAATTATCCGTGCTCTGCACTTAGTATTTTTTTCTCCGATAAAGTCTACAATATTTCCAAGGTAATAAATAAAATAGAAAAATCAAATCCCCAGAGTTGCAAAAAATAGCGGATTATCAATGAACATGTCAATTAACTGGAGAATTTTATTTTTGTTCGTACAATGTAATATTAATTTTGCATTCGCCATTGACAAATTCAATATCGATATATTAAAATAAATTTGATAATTCTCACGCACTGTAATTTTCAAATTCCTGTATCGTAGAATTTTTACACAATTCTTAAATTTAAGCAAATTTATATTAGTATGGAATTCGTATAACCAATCAATACATTCCGTATCGTTTTGTGTATTCAATTTATTTGCAATTTTATCCGAGCATTGTATAAAAAATAATAACAATACAAAGTGCATTTTTGATCTCGGACTTCGAAGATCGTTATTAGGTGAGATTTCTCGCCTCAAAATTTAATCCAGTTCAACGTGTACCATGGAAATTGCTCCTTCAGTCGCATTCCAAAGTTTCGATGTGGAATCTTCTGCAGAACTATAGCTAATCGTCCCGTGTTTGCCATTACAGGTTCAACAGGAGGAACCTGCTGCATGCAGTGATGCTGCCAGTTTCTGTGGACTTCGTGATCGCAAGTATCCCGACGCTCGTGCAATGGGTTATCCATTCGACCGTCGACCACGAGCCGGTGTCGAAACTTTGCGCCAATTCCTCACACCGAACATGGCGATCACCGAGATAAAGGTGCGATTCGAAGACACCATCAGACCCAGAACTGGCTAGTTTTTTTTCTCCCGCAATCCCCTGGACCATTTACTGGCTGAACACTGGCGAAGCCCTGCAAGGAATTCAACACTCTGAAGATTATTGATTAAATAATATCTTAAGTCGTTATTTGATAACACAGAATTAATACAGAATGATAACTCAATTTTGTGTAACACAAATGATTTTTTCCAATTAAATGTACGTTGTGTATTTTACCTATGATTTATACCCAAAAATAAATTGTCTAGCGAATATTTGTATTTCATTAATTTTCGTGACGAAAATATAAAAATACTCGATTAGTAAATGCTAATTTTTTATTGGCTATTGGAAAAAAATTTAATAAGCTACGAAAGTCAAGCTAAAAATGAAGAATTCTTTATATGGAAACAAATAAAAATTAAATACCGTAGCGAACGATATTGAAAAATATCTTTCACATGAAGCAATAAAATAAAAGCATAAAGTATTTTCGATCAGAGAAAGAAAAAAAAAAGAAAAAAACGGGGAATGATTAAGACCACGTAAATTGGCGGGAAGAATATTCTTCTCGCTCGTGGAGAATTTGACTAAAGTGAAAATAAGTAAGGTACGTATATATGAGTACGTAGGGAGGAAAGCTTCGGTCGCTGAGGTGGAAAACTTGCCAGTAACCGGCACAGCATGTGTGCCGTCATCCTTTGTCCGGGCTGACGCCATCGCGTGTTAGCTCTCTTAGGACCGCACGTAGTCTGTTGAACCTGCACGACCCCCACGTGGCAAGTGACGTGCCGCTGCTCTCTCTCTCTCTTTCTCTCTCTCTCCCTCCCTCTCTCTGTTTTAGGACTCCGACCTCGCGCGTTTCGCCAAAGCTCGTTTATTTAAATATAATTTCACATTTAACTAACGTGCCTTTGAGCGGAGTTCGTTAAGACCCGTCGACGGTGACGCCCATGGTGAACGCTTCTGTTCGCTTCCTTTCGTACCGCCAGTCAGTCTCGGTCATGGTACTGCACTTTTGCTACAGTTCGCTCTCGCTAACTCAACGCGATCAACGCTGAAATTTCGTTCTGGTTGAAAAAGAGTGACTTACTTCAGAACATGCCCACCATGGATGCCCTTTGAAAATGGGAGGAATGGTTTAAATGGGTTACAACTTCTAATGGGATATTCAATTTAAATCTCACTATATAATTAGTTGCAGTAAATCTAATTGCCAGAGAATCCAGGATTGCTACACTTGGACCAGAATGCATTTCTTCGACGGATAGAATAAGACATGGAACCCTAAAACCTGTTCATCAGTTTGGTCTGCAAGCTACAATTTGAAATTTTTACTTTTTACCTCACAACCTTTTGGACCAGAATTATAATGCTTGGTATGTTTTTGGTGGGGTTTAAATGTCAGATATATTAGAAGGAGATTTTTTTGTGACTTTTTTAGGTAACTCGGTGCTTTTCAGGATTGAGGATTAAGCCTATTTCCAGCTAACGTGAAAATGGTAATGCATGCCATAAAAAAAATTTTTTTGTAACCACTGTACGTTTCCCTTCTGAGCTTTTCTAAGGGAGAGAATCGAGGATAAAAGTGCTGCTGGAAAGCGTTGAGTTAGAGAAAGTGTACTGTACGTGTACAGCATCGTCTCTGTGATGCAGAGAACCACTACTGATGACTTCAGAGCGGCCCACAGAGCTTGCGTTAATTCGCCACGCACCAGTATCAGAGCTTTCATCGCCTTTTGACCGGTGGCCTCACCAACTTAGCATTCATCGGGTAATCATCCCAGCATTTTCCCCACACATGGAAAAGCCCCTCCACAGCTTCAACTTTAGAAACGAGACGAAGTAGAAGAAAAAAAAAAAAACAACATCTTTTGATCTCGGTTTCAAGCGTTTGGCGTCTTTGCGGATTTTACCATGACCCGATTGGCCTTCGTTAATTACCCTAATTACATTTTCATCAAAATTTACCAAACATTCAATGAACCCGATCAATTTTACACTTTCTGCTTCCACCGCAAAAGCAAATCGTCATTAAATCCGATGATAACGGTAACGGTAAGTACGTCGGTGGCGTTAATTAAATTTTCGGAGGACTTATCGAGTAATAATACATTCGTAATGGGAGGAACAGGAATCGCGGAGAATTAGCGAATTTAATTGGCGGAGAGCCGTGTTCCCGCAGATTAATTCACTCGTGTAGCTTCCGGTTCGACGCGCACAATCTCTTTTTACGAGGATGGCTCGGTTTATGGGTATATATAGCGCGCCTCGATTACAGAAGGGCGAAGTGACTGGGGACGAGATATAGCACGACGTGTACTGCAAGACGTGTAATTCAATTTAGCGAGAGCGTCGTCGAGGGGCTTGGCAAGGAAAAGAAGAAGTTCCTTTTTTTCTCTCCTTCTTCCTCCTCTTTTTATTATAAATTTCCGTCGAAGCATCCCTTGCGCGGGGGAGGAACCCTTAACTCCGGCGGGGGAACAAAGTTTAACCTTAGCTGCTGCTCTAAATATCTAGCGGGGCGACAAACTTCCCCGCCGATAATGGAGCTCCTCTCTCTCTCTCTCTCTCTGTCTCTCGTTTCACGAGACAAAAGGTGCCGCGTGACCTAGCAGCTCTCTATAGAAATTCGCCATGGAAATCCATGTACATCTTGACTCTGCTGTACTTGTCAGAAATTCCGGAGCTGCAGATATAGATTTATTTATCATGGATATATATTAGGTTAATATGAGGGTGATCATAATTGGGCAAATGACTTCAGAGATTCAGATCATTTGAAATTCTTTTTTAAAAATGTATCCTTTTGATACAAGGATACTATTTAATTTTTTTTTCGAGCCTCTACGTATTTGCTGAAAAATATATAAGTTTAAAATATTAAAGACAGATATGTGAGTGAGTGGAGAAAAAATTTTGAACCTCCGACGAAATTATTTATCAGAATAAAAAAAAAAAGAAATTAAATGAAAGAATGAAGGATTTATTTGTAATTAAAATAAATAAGAAGGACACGAAGCAGATACATTTTTATATATGCTCTTTATTAAAATCCACTAAATATAGAGAGTACAATCGGACAAATCATTTCCAGGACGTAGCGGTAGGTTAAAACATTTTCTGAGGTCATTTGAATCATTGGGTTGGGAGAATCAGTAAGACTAGCCGTTTCTGGGTCTAATGGCGTCGGTGAAACGCACTTTGATCTCGGTAAAAGCCATGTTCGGTGTGAGGAATTGGCGCAAAGTTTCAGCTCCGGCTCTTGGTCGTCGATCGAAGGGATAGCCCATTGAACGAGCGTCGGGATACTTGCGATCGCGGATTCCACAGAAACTGGCAGCGTCTCTGCATCCGGTGGGCTCATCCTGTTGGACCTGTGAAATGAAGAGTGTAGCGATTAATTATAGCCAATGAGCTTTCAGATCGAATCTTTCCACAGTGATTGAACAGGAACATTCCATCACACGTGGATGAGTGGATTGAGTTTGATCGAGGAAGTCTTACCACGTCGCCACTGTAGTCGGAAATCATGACGAAGAGATCCATGTCGAAACCTTCTTTGCTGCCCTTGGGTACCAGCATGTGTTGAGGCCATCCGCATCCACAGAAATTGAATTGTTCGAGGGTATCACCGCCGACTGGTCGATTGTCGTCAAGATTGCGGAAGGTTCTCTCGAATGGAATGGTCACCGTGGACTCGGTGGAGTTTCGCTCGATGGTGTTTACGCCGGGACGAACTATGGGGAAAAACAACGACAATTAAAGTCACGAATGTTGGTGAGAATAATCCAGACACATTGAAAATAGGAGTTTCTTACGAGTGACGGTGAACTTGTCCATTTCGATCATGAGATCCTTCTGAGTGCGGAAGGGGAAGGGCAGACCACGTTCGTCATTCTTGGGAGCCATGAAGATTCTCGCGGTTCCCATTTGCGGGGAGTTGGTGCGATTGTTGACAGTGATTCTGTACTTGTATCCCGTGTGATTGAGATGAGTGAATCTAGCGAGAACGGGTCCTCGGGGTGTGAAGTCGAGGCCTCTGGAGAGGTCGAGGTCACTCTGAGTCCAGAAGGTGTTGAGAAAGTTGGCTGGTGCGTTCGGGGTTACCGCCTGTACTCCGGTTACCTCGATGCCATTGAAAGCCAACTGAAATACAGTAAAGCGACAAATTACAGGAGAATTCCTTTACAAAGTCGGAATCCTTCCACCCCAAGAGCCGATGCCTCACCTGCCGGACGCTGTATTCCGGAAGAGTGTTCTTGTGCTCCATGAAGACATCGTTTACGAAGGCGTGCCATCTGTAGAAGATCGGGTCCCTCATAGCGGTCGCTGAGTCTCCCATGACGCTGAAAGTTTCCTACAATCATGAAGACAAATGAGAATTTAATGTTCATTGGATGCTAAAAAGAATGTATTGTGCTTTCAGCATTAGAAGATGTTGCTAACCAGGTAACGATGGTCAGGATCGTGGCAGTAGGAGATTGCAACGTGTCCAAGATTGTGGAGATCACCGTAGACGTTCTGATTAGGCGAGAGAATACTGGATTCCATCATGTTGCCAAGAACGTTGATACCGTCCATCTCCGTAAGTTGAACGCGTTGTCCTTGTGCATTTATCACTGATCCCGTGTGGATAGCTTCGTAAATCCTGTCCCTCCATCTCTCGAGGTCCTGGAGATCGAATTGAAGCTGATCGACCGGTCGGTTGATATCCTTGAGGACTGTGCCGCTTGGACGGGACGGCCAAGTCCTGCTCGCCACCAGGAAATCCAGTTTCGGGAAGTAAGCCTCTGGTATTGGCTCACGGAGATTGTTCAACCTCTTCACCCGACCGAGCTTATTGCAAAGACGCTCGCAGTTGTATCTGTCGTTGTCCGCATGGGAGAAGACATCATTTTTCTTAGATATCACGAAATTAAATGGGCGACACGAGGAATTCGAAATATATTTTACCTCGCCATAACTTGCTGATGCATGTAGTAGAAAAGCTCGCCACGACGATCCTTGTTGACGATACTCATGTCGCCCTCGAAGGGATAGACGAGATGCCAGTGCCAGTGATGGAGATTTATACCTACATCCTCACGGAAGTAGGCAACGCGGTGCTCCTCGTCAAGGTCCGACGCCGTGTAGTCCATTGGGATTTCAATGGGAACCTACGAAGTCATGGATGGAATTATTCAACAGTTGTCCATAAATATATGAACAGGTCGATATCAATGTGAAGTTAATATAATATGTCTGTGTCTACTTGGAAAGCTCTACGAAAAACACTCACACAAGTCACAGTAATCCTTCAGTTTGATAAATTCAAGAGAACCAAGTGTTTTATTTTTTCGTAATTTTTATCATCGATTTTTGTTATTACTCTTATCATCGTTGCTGGTAACGTCACTCATTGCAGGCTTTTCTTCGTGTATTGCCAATCTACATTGATAGAATAATTAAGGTCGAACTTACTCGAGAGCCGTCAGGAACGACGTTGGACTCTTCCTTAGCCCGGGAGAATATTCCGCTGTCGATGTACTTGTCAGGGAATACCTCGGATAGCGGAGGAAGCGGAAGGTGCTTCGTGTCCTCACGATGCAAAATCGCAACGGAAAGCGCGTAGATGAACAAGTTGGGGTTGAGCCGATCGCGACAGTAGACGGAGACCGAGAGGAAGTCCTCGTAGGTTCGCATACCCATGAATATGGCGACCAGATGGGCAGCGATCTTGCGATGCTTCGGGATGAAGAGAGAGAAGGGTTCTCGACGACCGATTTCCATCGGGACTCTCAAATCCGGCAGATCTATCTGCTTAACTGGAATTTTCGAGTCTGCATCTTCGCTGAAACGGTTGAACACCTGGACGGCCACCGATTTGTATCTCTCGGGCTGTGGACCATGGATAAACGTAATTTCATTAAAAGGTATTTAAAAAAAAAATTCCATGATATAGGGGCGAATCTGATGAAAATGGACTACTGAAAAGTTTTAGACCACAACATTTTCTTCTATAGAAATGAATTTCTATAAAATATTTCTAAATGTATTTTTTTCCGTGAATATTATTTTTGAAACATTCCAAAGATGGTTCGAAAAATCAATATTTCCCAGAATTTTTGATAATTCCTTAATTGTTGTAAATTTTACAAATTAAATGGATTTTAATGTAATTTGCGATACAAAAAGTTGGTGTATATTACTATAATTCGAAATAGTTATGATAAATACGACAACTTACCAGATAATCTTCCGGAATGTCAAAGGCAACTTTCTTCTCGCCCTTTGGTACGTAGACCGGCTCGGCTGGGCGATCAAAGAGGTACAAGATTGCGTTCTGGTTTTCGTTCGCCATCTTTTCACTGAGAATTTACGAATTAACGAAAAAAGTCTTGCAATGAAGAAATCGGAGTTGAACAAGAAGGTTTTCAGGCCTCGATTATTTTCCACCGCGAAGTACTTGTACGACGGACGATAGAAATTAGACAAGACGTGTTGGTACGGAAAGTCTCGTAGAACTCGAAGCGTCTGTTCGAGTGGACGAAGACTGTCTGATGCCCTACCGTTGAAAGGGTCCCTACTTTATACTAAATTTCCTAGGAAGCAGCGGTTTTCCGATAAACAATCGGAGATAAACACTTGCCGAAATTCCGTAAATTCGTGTCTAGCTTCCGGATCCTCAAATCTATTGCTCGCTCTCACTCACGCTTCGAATGTTGGTCTGTTTCTGTCTCTACTTCTCTACTTCTATGCTCTCTTGTCTAATGCCCTTATTTCTCTAGCAGTCTTCACTAAAACCTCAAGAAGAGATAAAGAGTCTTTAGAACACGTGCTTGAATCGTACAGAAAAACATCCTGTTTTTCCTGTTGCGGTACACAAATCGAACGATTCATAGATCCATTTGTATTTTTAAGTGCAAACGAGAGGTTCAATCATTGAATAGTTACAAATATAAATTTGTAACGCGTAAACCTAATCACCTAAGTGCATCCTGATTCGAATGCAGCGATTCCAGATGCACTGGAAATTGCATTTACTACCTACGTAACAAATTATTAAGTGAGTTTGGAAAAAAATATTTATTTTCACATTCTAAATCACAGCTTTGTCAATTATTTGATTTTATTTGTTATCAGGTTTTTATGAAAATACTTGAAACAAAAATTCCTACGCTCTTGGACAGATAAAATAGGACTTTGAATACTGTGACATTTGTTCCTCGGTTTGGTCTGAAAGCTCAAAATTGAAAATTTTGATTGTTGCCTCGAAATATTCCGGGGAATGTATGTCTTTACAAAATTGCACTATTATAATGCTTGGTATGGTTTAAGTATAAGATTTTTTGAAAGAAGGGTCTATATTACAGAATTTCTTTTTTTGTAACTTTTTTAAAGTCACTGGGTGCCCTTAGAAGATTTTTATAAAAATACTTCCATATTTTTCATCAGTGGAAAATGTCCTATGCGAACAAATATAAAAAAATACATTTATTGCATCACCGGAAGTGCTGGAAAATTCCTGAATTAGAGCGCTGGAGCTGAGACAAACCTGGAATGAGGTTAAGGGGGAGGGTACTTTTTAACTCGAGTGTAATGTCTCTTTTAATAATTTTCTAGTAGTAGTAGTTAAAAAATTTATTGTCAATACGATGTACATTTTTTTTTGGGGTAAATATTTTTTTCTATACAATACCCATATGTTTTTTTAAACACTGTTCATATTGTCAATAGGTCATCGACCGGAGTTCCTCAACCTTAATTTTCTAAAACTTATCGTTTAACGAATATAATTAATTGCTACTTCAAAACGGTTGTCGTTATGTCGAATATTGCAGTTGGTTTTCCAGAATCGAATATACATTTTTCCAACTACTATTTTCACTCAGGAAATAAGCAATTTTTCCTTGTTTCAACTTTTGTCCCAGCGTAAACTTCGCGGCCTTATCGTTAACCGGTCTACAGAGGAGACGCTAAATGACATAATCCTAGATTCGAATTTCCGGTAAATACAAAAAGCTTCCAAGTTGCAAATTTTTCGAGAAACCGTTTAAAAGTTTTATGTTCGACATTTGCAACAATCTGTTATACGTCAAGTGAGAGTTAAAATTCTTCACGGTAGCATAAACAAATTTAAACGATGCTAACCTTTTACGAGGTTTAATGTTATGAAGGATTTCCAAATGCGTATGGGAAATACAAAATTATTACACATTTTTATATACATATTAATAATCATAATAGTAATAATAACAACAATTTAGGTTGTATTGTATGAACCTCGCTAAAAAAATGATGAATATAGTAAGCATCAAATTTCAAAGTGCATATGATTTAATGGCTATTTAAAATCTCTCGAATAAAATTAATTTCGATCAAGTCAGATCATTCCTTTAAAAAAAACTATCCACTGGGGTACTCAGTATTTTCGGCAAATAGAATGAAAAAATCTTAATGAAGCACATATAGAATAGCATCGGTAATCAATTATTGAAATCTCTGGTTTTTATGGCATTTGTGATTAAACGTAACAAAAATATTAATTATTGTGAATTCGAATAAATTTCTTTTTCCAATCCATTATTTCCTCAATAGAAATTATTCAACCTGACTAATTCTCTTGACCTTTAGTTCTAAGTGCGTTTAAATCTAAAGTGAAAGGAAGCGATGTGTCCAAATTGGTAGAAGTTGAAGAAATACAGAAATACACGAGGAGGATATATTTTTATATAAGTTTTTTTATTTATTTAATTCAATTAATACTAAAGATACAGCCGAGTCAATCATTTCCAGGGGATTACAGGAGTTACAGGTTTTCAGAGATAATCAGTCATTACACAGATTGCGATCATCAGTGAGTTTAGCCATATCTGGGTCTTATGGCGTCGGTCCATTGTACTTTTATCTCGGTGAAAGCCATGTTGGGTGTGAGGAATTGGCGCAAAGTTTCAACGCCAGCTCGTGGTCGTCGATCGAACGGATAACCCATTGGACGAGCGTCAGGATACTTGCGATCGCGAAGTCCACAGAAACTGGCAGCATCTTGGCAACCGGTAGGTTCGTTTTGTTGGACCTGTAATAGAAAACACGAAGAGATTAACCATAGTCCTGCAAAAGTTTCCTCACCGGACTTCCCATAGTGATTGAAAGAGCTGTTTCCATCATAAATGGTGAAGTGGATTAGTTTGAACCAAGGAAGACTTACCAGGTCGCCTCTATAATCGGAGATCATGACGAAAAGATCCATGGGGAAACCTTCCTTGCTGCCCTTGGGTACCAACATATGTTGAGGCCAACCGCATCCACAGAAGTTGAATTGCTCGAGGGTATCACCACCGATTGGTCGATTGTCTTCAAGATTTCGGAAGGTTCTCTCGAATGGAATGGTCACCGTGGATTCGGTGGAGTTTCGTTCGATGGTGTTTACTCCGGGTCGAACTATGGGTAAAACAACGACAATTAAAGTCACGAATGTTGGTGAGAATAATCCAGACACATTGAAAATAGGAGTTGCTTACGAGTGACGGTGAACTTGTCCATTTCGATCATGAGATCCTTCTGAGTACGGAAAGGGAAGGGCAGACCACGCTCGTCGTTCTTGGGAGCAATAAAGACTCTCGCGGTTCCCATTTGCGGAGAGTTGGTGCGGTTGTTGACCGTGATTCTGTACTTGTATCCCTTATAATTGAGATGAGTGAATCTAGCGAGAACGGCTCCTCGGGGTGTGAAGTCGAGGCCTCTGGAGAGGTCGAGGTCACTCTGAGTCCAGAAGGTGTTGAGAACGTTGGCTGGTGCGTTCGGGGTTATCGTTTGTACTCCGGTTATCTCGATGCCATTAAAAGCCAACTGAAACACAGAGAAGCGACGAATGACAAGAGGATTCCTTTGCAAAGTCGGAATCCTTCCACCCCAAGAGCCGATGCGTCACCTGCCGGGCGCTGTATTCCGGAAGACTGTTCTTGTGCTCCATGAAGACATCGTTTACGAAAGCGTGCCATCTGTAGAAGATCGGGTCCCTCATGGCGGTCGCTGAGTCTCCCATGACGCTGAAAGTTTCCTACAATCCCAAAGATAAATGAGGATTTAATGTTCATCGGATCCTAAAAAAGAACGTATCGTGCTTTCAGCATTAGAAGATGTAGCTAACCAGGTAACGATGGTCAGGATCGTGGCAGTAGGAGATTGCAACGTGTCCAAGATTGTGGAGATCACCATAGACGTTCTGGTTAGGCGAAAGGATACTGGATTCCATCATGTTGCCAAGTACGTTGATGCCGTCCTTCTCCGTGAGTTGAACGCGTTGCCCTTGTGCGTTTATCACTGATCCCGTGTGGATAGCTTCGTAAATTCTGTCCCTCCATCTCTCGAGGTCCTGGAGATCGAATTGAAGCTCATCGACCGGTCGGTTGATATCCTTGAGGACTGTGCCGCTTGGACGGGACGGCCAAGTTCTGCTCGCCACCAGGAAATCCAGTTTCGGGAAGTAACCCTCTGGTATCGGCTCATGTAGGTTGTTCAACCTCTTCACCCGTCCAAGCTTATTGCAAAGACGCTCGCAGTTGTATCTGTCGTTGTTCGCATGGGAGAAGACACCATTTTTATTGGATATCACGAAATTAAATGGATGACACGAGGAACTCGAAATATATTTTACCTGGCCATAATCTGCTGATGCATGTAGTAGAAAAGCTCGCCACGACGATCCTTGTTGACGATACTCATGTCGCCCTCGAAGGGATAGACGAGATGCCAGTGCCAGTGATGAAGATTTATACCGACATCCTCACGCCAGTAGGCAACCCGGTGCTCCTCGTCGAGGTCCGACGCGGTGTAGTCCCTTGGGATTTCGATGGGAATCTACGGAGTCATGAAGGGAATTATTCAAAGGTTATCCATAGATATATGAACGGTTCGATATTAAAGTGAAGTCAATATGATATAGTCGTATCTTATTGGAAAGCTTCACGAAAACCTACATAAGTCACATCGAGGTGTTAATGTCAGTACATAAACCGGTATACAAAAATTCAAAAGAATTTAATTATTTTTTTTTGTTCACTATTTTTGTTATCGATTATTGTTATTACTCTTATCATCATTGCTGATAACATCTTTCCTTGCAGACTTCTCCTCATGTTTTGCTAATCTACATTGGTGAATAATTAATATCGAACTTACTCGAGAGCCGGGGGGAACAACATTGGCCTCTTCCTTAGCCCGGGAAAATATTCCGCTGTCGATGTACTTGTCAGGGAATACCTCGGAAAGCGGAGGAAGCGGGAGATGCTTCGTGTCGTCACGATGCAAAATCGCAACGGATAGGGCATAGATGAACAGGTTGGGGTTGAGCCTATCGCGACAGTAGACGGAGACTGAGAGGAAGTCCTCGTAGGTTCGCATACCCATGAATATGGCGATGAGATGGGCAGCGATCTTGCGATGCTTCGGGATGAAGAGCGAGAAGGGATCTCGACGACCGATTTCCATCGGGACTCTCAGATCCGGCAAACTTATCTGCTTAACTGGAATTTTCGTGTCCGCATCTTCGCCAAAACGACTGAATACCTGCACGGCCACCGATTTGTATCTGTCGGGCTGCAGGAAATAGAAAAACACAATTTAATTACAAGGTTTTTTATTAAAGTATTTCGTCATAGAAAAACAATTAATTTATGCAAAGTGTGTCTAAAAAAAATTATTCTTTCTGCAACATTATAAACAAATTTCGTTCGAAAAATTAAATTGCCCCAGGATTTTTCAATCAGATTTGAATATTTTTTCATCATTGCTCAATTTCCTTCCATTGCTGTCACCAATGGGCCAAAATTGGTATGAAAAAAATATTATAGAATTAATAGAAATCAGTTCAGTCTCATGATTGCAACAAAATTACCATGCAGAAAAGTTGGCGTACATCACGACAATTCGAAATACTAATAATTTAAATTTCTTTCCATTGGTTTCACCAATTCGCCAAATTCGGTACGAAAAAAAATATAGAGTTAATAGAAATCAGTTCAATTTCATGATTGCAACAAAATGACCATGCATAAAAATTGGTCTACATTACGGCAATTCGAGATAATAATAATTATTACGACAGCTTACCAGATAATCTTTAGGAATATCGAAGGCAACCTTCTTTTCGCCCTTCGGTACGTAGACCGGCTCGGCTGGGCGATCGAAGAGGTACAAGATTCCGTTCTGGTTACTGTTCGCCATATTTTCGCTGAGAATTTACGAATTAACGCAAAATTTCTGGCAATGAAGAAGTCGGAGTTGAAAAGTTAAGGTTTTTGGGCCTCGATTAATCGCACGACGGACGATGGAAATAAAACAGGACGTGTAGGAAGAAAAATTCTCGTAGAACTCGAAGCGTCTGTTCGAGTGGACGAGAACTTTCTGATGTTTTACCATTGAAAAGGTTCCTACTTTATACCGAATTTCGCAGGATGCAGCGGTTTGCCAAAAATCGCAATCGGAGACAAACACCGGCCGCAAATTTCGCAACTTCGTGTCTAGCTTCTTGATTCGCGAATCTATTTCTCGTTCTCACTCTCGCTATGAAGATTAGTATGTTTTTGTCTCTACTTTTATATTCCCTCGGCCGATACTCTCATTTCTTCGGCGGACTTCGCTAAAACCTCAAAAAAAAAAAAAAAGACTAATCCGGCGTTCGGTACTCGTGCTTGGATCATGCAGGACAACATCCTGTTTTTCTTGTTGAGGTACAAAAATCTAACGATTCAGAGATTCATTTGAGCTTCGATTGTCAAGTGCGAATGACAGGTTCAGTTGTAGTCGCGAATAAAATATTTTTTGTGATCGTCGCTCGGATTCAAAAAGACGGATAATAATTTGTGTAAATCAAAGCTGATCATCTAAATTCGATTAAATCGGTATAGCGCAACGAAATTATAATTTGTTCACAAAGTTTTATTTTTAACATGTTTTACTGAAATCGCCATCATTTAAAAAAAAATGCAATTGAGGATTCACCGCAAAAATAAAAAACTCGAAATTTGATATACGAGTATGGGAAATTTTTATCCGTGCGCTGAATTTGATACTAATTCGTTTACTTTTATTTTACGTTATAAGTGCCTTAATTTTTATAATTCACATTTAATTTCACTGGATAATTACTTCTGATTATAATGGTAATAATTAGCATGCGAATCCTTTCCTTAAAAAATCAGTGGGTAAAATTCGTTCTTTGATTTCCTGCGGGGTTAGTTAAAGCCTCGACAATCTTGTGACAGTGACGTTTATCGACAATCTATTGGCAGAAATAATCCACATTTTTTATCTTACTTTAGTGAAGAGAAAGTATTATAAAAATGCAAAGAGAATTTTTGTCCACATCCAAACAACCCAGTGGTCCAGATTCCACTATAAACAGTAGATCTCGGCTAATGACCATAGCAGTAGACGCCGTAACAAATACATTTTTTTTAAAACCTAGTGGTCTTTACTTTTCGAGAAAAACTTAGAAAATGAAGTCACAGTCGATGCTGACTTTAGTGCTCGGATACGTCCAAGGATGTATGTTCTAATTAATGACCATCAAATTTTTAAATCAAGTCGTGACAAATATCGTAATTAAAGCACTCGGTGCTCTCTTAATTTATACGCAGCGGTTAAATTGGAAATAAATAGTAATAAAGTAACATAATATCGACTGGAGGATTTATGCCAGTAAACCAATAATATAATCCGAAGGGTTCCAATTTGGATAAACACCCCAGTAAAAAAAAATATCAGTAGGTTTTTTGTCGGCGTTTGATATGTACGCATTGTGTGTAATCATGTAGAAAAAGACATAATAGCTAATTAAAAGTACAGGATGGTCGATTAAATAAGGACAATTCAATATTTAATAATTAAATGTCTTTATTATCTTAGTAATCACGTAGAAAAATACATAATATCGAATTAAAAGTACAGGATGGTCGATTAAATAAGGACAATTCAATATTTTATAATTAAATGTCTTTATTATCTTAGTAACAATTTAATGGTTAGCCTTGATGGGCTCCAAGAGGTTCATCCATAAACAAATGAATTCATTGGACTAAAAAAAAATTATCCAAACTAACCGAAGTCAAAAGTGCGCCTTATTCTCAAATTTAAGGAAAGAAATATTCTTAGGTTTGTAGAAGTTGAAAAAATACAGAAATGCACGATGCAAATACATTTATATACACATGTTCTTTATTGAAATTCATAATTAATACTAAAGGTACATTAAAATCAATCATTTCCAAGGTATTACGGGCGTTGCAGGCTTTCAGAGATAGTTAGTCATTCAACGGATTCCGGACATCAGTGAGATTAGCCGTTTCTGGCCCTCACAGCGTCGGACCACCGTACTTTTATTTCGGTAACAGCCATGTTGGGGGTGAGGAATTGCGGCAAAGTTTCAACGCCAGCTCGTGGTCGTCGATCGAACGGATAGCCCATTGAACGAGCGTCGGGATACTTGCGATCGCGAAGACCACAGAAGCTGGCAGCGTCTTTGCATCCGGTAGGTTCGTCCTGTTGGACCTGTAATAGCAAACATGAACCGATTAACTATATAGTCCTGCAAGAGTTTCCCCAACGGATTTCCCACAGTGATTGAAGTAGCAGTTTCCATCATACACGATGAAGTGGATTAGTTTTAACCAAGGAAGCCTTACCAGGTCGCCTCTGTAGTCGGAGATCATGACGAACAGATCCATGGGGAATCCTTCCTTGTTGCCCTTGGGTACCAACATGTGTTGAGGCCATCCGCATCCACAGAAGTTGAATTGCTCGAGGGTGTCTCCGCCTATTGGTCGGTTGTCTTCCAGATTACGGAAGGTTCTCTCGAATGGAATGGTCACCGTGGAATCGGTGGAATTTCGCTCGATGGTGTTTGCTCCGGGTCGAACTATGGGAAAAACAACGACAATTAAAGTCACGAATGTTGGCGAGAATAATCCAGACACATTGAAAATAGGAGTTTCTTACGAGTGACGGTGAACTTGTCCATTTCGATCATGAGATCCTTTTGAGTGCGGAAAGAGAAGGGCAGTCCACGCTCGTCGTTCTTGGGAGCAATGAAGACTCTCGCGGTTCCCATTTGCGGGGAGTTGGTGCGATTGTTGACCGTGATTTTGTACTTGTATCCCGTGTGATTGAGATGAGTGAATCTAGCGAGAACGGGTCCTCGGGGTGTGAAGTCGAGGCCTCTGGAGAGGTCGAGGTCACTCTGAGTCCAGAAGGTGTTGAGAACGTTGGCTGGTGCGTTCGGGGTTACCGCCTGTACTCCGGTTATCTCGATGCCATTGAAAGCCAACTGAAATACAGAAAAGCGACGAATCACAAGAGAATTCCTTTGCAAGGTCAGAATCCTTCCACCCCAAGAGCCAACGCGTCACCTGCTGAACGCTGTATTCCGGGAGACTGTTCTTGTGCTCCATGAAGACATCGTTCACGAAGGCGTGCCATCTGTAGAAGATCGGGTCCCTCATAGCGGTCGCTGAGTCTCCCATAATGCTGAAAGTTTCCTACAATCACAAAGATAAATGAGGATTTAATGTTCATTGGATCCTAAAAAGAACGTATCGTGCTTTTAGCATTGGAAGATATGGCTAACCAGGTAACGATGGTCAGGATCGTGGCAGTAAGAGATTGCAACGTGTCCAAGATTGTGGAGATCACCGTAGACGTTCTGGTTAGGCGAGAGGATACTGGCTTCCATTATGTTGCCGAGAACGTTGATGCCGTCCATCTCCGTAAGTTGTACGCGTTGTCCTCGTGCGTTCATCACTGATCCCGTGTGGATAGCTTCGAAAATCCTGTCCCTCCATCTCTCGAGGTCCTGGAGATCGAATTGAAGCTGGTCGACCGGTCGGTTGATGTCCTTGAGGACTGCGCCGCTGGGACGGGACGGCCAAGTTCTGCTCGACACCAGGGAATCCAGTTTCGGGAAGTATCCCTCTGGTATCGGCTCATGGAGGTTGTTCAACCTCTTAACCCGACCGAGCTGATTGCAAAGACGCTCGCAGTTGTATCTGTCGTTGCCCACATGGGAGAAGAGGTCATTTTCGTTAGATATCACGAAATTAAATGGGTCACACGAGGAACTCGAAAAATATTTGACCTGGCCATAATCTGCTGATGCATGTAGTAGAAAAGCTCGCCACGACGATCCTTGTTGACGATACTCATGTCGCCCTCGAAGGGGTAGACGAGATGCCAGTGCCAATGATGAAGATTTATACCAACATCCTCACGCCAGTAGGCAACACGATGCTCCTCATCGAGATCAGATGCGGTGTAGTCCTTCGGGATCTCGATGGGAACCTACAAAGTGAGAAAAATAATCATCCGCCCATCAATTCTATTTTACAAACCGGTCCATTTCGCCAGTAGTTTGCCGTCATCCACTAAAGCTCCGCCAACAACGACCCACCAAATTAATCCATTCATTTGTCTCATTGACCTTGTAATTTTTCCACAAACTTCCATCACCAACTGTTGCAACCATTTCATCATTATTTCTTCCGATCTTTTTTCCCTGTTGCTAATATACATTAGGGAATAATTAAGATCGAACTTACACGTGAACCGGTGGGAACAACGTTGGCTTCTTCCTTAGCCCGGGAGAATATTCCGCTGTCGATGTACTTGTCCGGGAATACCTCGGATAGCGGAGGAATCGGGAGATTCTTCGTGTCCGGACGATGGAGAATCGCAACGGACAGGGCGTAGATGAACAAGTTGGGGTTGAGCCGATCGCGGCAGTAGACGGAGACCGAGAGGAAATCCTCGTAGGTTCGCATTCCCATGAATATGTCGATGAGACGGGCAGCGATCTTGCGATGCTTCGGGATGAAGAGAGAGAAGGGATCGCGACGACCGAGCTGCATGGGAATGCTCAAATCCGGCAGACTTATCTGCTTAACTGGAATCTTCGTGTCCGCGTCATCGCTGAAACGATTGAATACCTGGACTGCCACCGATTTGTATCGCTCCGGCTGTTAAACGTGAATAAACAAACCACTTTATTAAATGACATTTGGACAACAACAAAAATGCAATTCACAACAAATTAATCAAAATAACAATAATAAATATGAACTGACAGCAGTGGGTGCGCGGTCGGTGTATAGCTTCGCCGGTCTCCCAAGTCAAGCACCTTCTCTCGCGAACAGTACTTGGATGGGTGACCGCTTAGCTGTGCACTAATTTGCGCGTTTATTGTTGAGCGGGAGGCAGTTTTTCTGACTTTCTGACGTATTCTCGTACAGCAGAAAGTCAGTAAAAATATAGCCGTCTGTATCGGCACAGGTTTTCCGCAGTTTACCTGTGCCCACGTGCAAATGCGGTACAGTAGTGCATTAGGAAAGAGTGGCCGCGAGTAATCACTCTTTGCGGAACTCAATGAAATGAAAGGGGGTAGGGGAATTCAATTAATGGAAGGGGATGAAGGGGAGTGGAGAAAAAAAAACGTGAAAGGCTGAAGAAGACATACGTAGAAATTGTTAACAATAAATATGACAACTTACCAGGTAATCGGAGGGAATATCGAAAGCTACTTTCTTCTCGCCCTTTGGTACATAAACCGGCTCGGCTGGACGATCGAAAAGATACAAAATTCCATTCTGGTTTGCGTCCGCCATTGTTTCAACGAGAATTTATAAGCTTATGCGGAATTCTTTCAGAAAGAAAATAAATTGAAGCTGGAAAGTGAAGGTTCTCAGGCCTCCGTTATCATCCACTGTCTCGTAATCGCTCAAGAGATAAGAGAAATACAATGAGATTTGTCGATAGACACGAAACAGAAAGACCCGCAGAATTCGAAACGTGTGTTCGAGTCGACGAGAACTTTCTGATGGCCCATCATTGAGTGGATCCTTACTTTATACTGGGATGCCCAGGATGCAGTGGTTTGCCGATAATCGCAAACGGAAACGAACACCGACTGCAAATTCCGTTTCGCAACTTTGCGACTTTCTTTTTTTCACTCAGGCCCTCACCGATCGTCTCACTTTCTTTCTTAGGTACTCTTCATATCTGCTTTTCTTATTTCTTTAACGCACTTCGCTTAAACCTCAGGATAAGATATCTCACGCCCGATTTCGCGAAATGCGCTCGAAGGACATGGAACAACATCCTGTTTTTACTTGATGTATCCTGTCGGCCGAAGAAATCTGTCTGATGAATTTATTTCAGTCAAATGCTGGAGTTATAAGATTTCATTTCGATGAAACGGAATTCTTTTGATTCGAATGAATTGAACTGATTTCAAAATAATTTCATTTCACTCCAATGAATTTTTAGTCTTTTCGACCAAATCTACATTTTCCACGTTTTCAGCGTAATTTCTTGAAAACCACATTTTCCAAATTTTCAGCGTATTTTCTTGAAAACTACATTTTCCAAATTTTCAGCGTAGTTTCTTGAAAACTACATTTTCCAAATTTTCAGCGTAATTCCTTGAAAACTACATCTTCCAAATTTTCATTGTAATTTTTCGGAAACTACATTTTCCAAAATTTCAGCGTACTTTCTTGAAAACTACATTTTCCAAATTTTCAGCGTATTTTCTTGAAAACTACATTTTTTTAAACTTTCGGCGTAATTTCTTGAAAACCACATTACCAAATTTTTAGCATAATTTCTTCAAAAATATTTAACGATTTTCGATGAAATATGACACACATTTTTGCACTTATTTACAGCCCGACTAATAATTTATCTTTTTACAAACTTTCATTTTTCTTTGGAAGAATCATCATCTCTGTCTATGCAATTTCGGAAACTATGCCAAACAATGGTTGCAATGCTTTGTTACGTATATATATAAAAAAAAGAGTCACAAAACAAGAATGCAATTTAATCGACAAAGGTAAAAAGTTTGAAATGCACTGGAGCTTCCCCTCGAAACAAGAATACCTTTACGGTGACCGTTTTTGAGAAAAATAATTCCAGCAATGCCGGATCTGCTGCGACCCACAGAATATCAAAATCGACCTTTTATTCTGTTGATGAAAAATGCGGAGAAAAAATAACTTTCACGTTTAATGCGAAAGTACCTGGGTCATACGACTACTGGCTATTGTCCTACTCGTTTGCGCTTCTTTTGTCCCTAGTTCCCTTCGCTTTTCTCATTCATCCGTTTTTTCAATCACGGACCGAACTTTTCACCGTTTGGGACTGATGGAAGCTGAGCAAAGCTCCGAGGCTCGCTTTGGCCTCTCCTCACGTTCGAAAATTCGAGAGAGCTCACTAACGGCCAGTAATGGCCACCCCCAAAAACGTGCAGCTTTACCAGGACGAGGAGAACGTGTGGAACAGTCAGTCGCGCATTGTTCCACGGTCAAACAAATGCCGTAACATCCCCTTCGGGCGTACGGGGAACGACGCTTTTGTTTTTACGCGGACGCCGGAAGTGCTGACGGTATCGTTCCTACACTACTCACGTTCTCCGCTCGCATTCCATTCAACTGTCCGCTCGTATTAAACATGCGGACTTCTGTCCATCGTTCATCTTCTTCAGGGTACGAGATTTTTACTTCGTACTAATTCATGGTGGTATTAATTTTTTTTTAAATATTTTTTATGTTTATAATAATATACATAAATCAGTTCATAATTTTGAGCAACAAAAAAAAATAGAATACGAAGCGAATTTTGTTAGGGAAATTTTCATCGGCAGTTCTAGTTGAAAAATGTATTTATTTTTTAAATAATAAATACAGATGGATTAGTGAACTCGGACGGAGAAAATCGATTCGTCGGACGAGGAGTTCATTAACATTTCGACAATTAAATTTTCGAGACAAGCTCTGCGCTCTAAAAAATTATGCCATGAAGTAAAACCGCTTATGGAAGTAAAACGCAAAGCCTTTTTATCAAATACTCAGCTTTGATAAAACCTCCACATTCGAGTTCTCAGAAGCGTTATCGTCTCGGGTATTGGTACTTTGACATGAAAAAAAAGAGCTTGAAGTAATCAAAAATGAAACGTAATAGCTGTATGTGGAGGAGGTGGAATACGCGTAATGGGTTCTCTCGAGCAGCGAGAACACTCTCGATGCGTATATGGTATGACTGTCGTTGCGTGAAGCGAAAAGAGAGAGAGAGAGAGAGAGAAATGGGAAAGTGAGAAAATAAGAAAAAGAAAAAGGGCGAAAAAGCGAAAGAGAAAAAGGGAGAGAGAAAGTAAGAGGAAAAGAGAGCAAGAGTGAAAGTAAGAGAGAGAGAGAGAGAGAGAGAGATAGAGAGACAAGCACGGAAAAATATTTAAAAAAGGAGAGAGAAAGGAAGTAAAAAAGAAAAAGAGCGAAAGAAAGAACGAACGAGAGAAAAAGGAAAAGCGATAAAGAGAAAGATCAGAGAAAGCAGAGAGAGAAAGGGCCAAAAGCGAAGAGAGAGAAGGAGACTCAGAGAAGCAAGAACCGTGAACGCTAACTCGAAATTAGTTTTGCTACGAGTCTAGAGGTTTTGCAGCAGCAGCAGCAGCAACGAGTACTGCACCGATAGCCACGATCCTCGGTATTCACGTGCGACGTCACGTGTCGCAGCAGTCGCCTCCTGTATATACCAGCCCTCTCGAGGAAACGGATTTTCCGCTGGTCCGGATTTCCGTCAAGAGAGGAGAGAAAATACATTTGCACACGTGCATAGCGAGAGGGAGAAAGCTGGTCTTTCCTGCCTCTCGCCTACCTTTTCTACCTCGGTCAACTCGGAGTAATCGCGTCACTTAACGCCTCCAATTTTTTGCCACTGCTGCTGGTTGCCAGTCTCACCCCCTTCGCAGCTTTCCAACTGAATCCCTCGGTGTTTTCTCGACTGTTTCTTATTCGACTCAATGCAAATCACCTTTTTTCCTATCGTTCCACAATTGCATAACTGCTTTGCTTCTCCATCAATTTGCAAAACACTTTTCTTCCCTATTGTGGAAAACTTTAAAGAAATTTTTACTAATCAAAAGAAAAAGACACGAAGAAAATAAATAATTAGAAATAGAATCAGTAATTCAGTAATTAAATACATTTTTTTTCAAAGCTGAATAAAAAATGAGTATCGTGATATTTTTTTGTCAAGAATTGTCAAGAATATTTTCGATTTTTTTTTTTCTATTTATGGATTGAATTTTCAATTCAACGATTTTTATATTTTTTTCTCTCAATTATGTAGTTTAGATACTTTTGCGTTAAACGCGAAATGAATTTTTCCGAAGATTTTAATTTAGAGAAAAAAAAGTTTGCTCGATGTTTCACGGCCGCGGCGAGGCCGTAAAAAATTCCGGAGTTGTTTTTCTCATTTCGGACTGCACCACAAACCGCAGATAGTCTTCCGACTGATAAATACGGTCAGTCACTCCAAGGCCGAGATAATCCGCTCTGAAACACACAAGAATTCTTTTTCCGTGGAGCGCAAAGTAGATTCAACCGCAAACTTAATCGCAGCAGCGACGCACAGTGATTAGGAGATCCATTCTGTTTCGGAATTTTATTTATTTCATGAAATTACAAGTTCTGTTTGTTTGTTTTTGTTTTTTTTTTTTTTATCGAGAGACGACACGATGAATTTTTTTGATATGTCGTTAAGTGTCCCCCTCTATCACTTTTTATTATTATTATTATTATTTTTCCTCTCGCACGCATCCACACCTAATTATCTTATTATATTTAAAATCAAAAATTATCTTTGATCATCGCGAGAACTTTTTTGTTTTATCCAACATAGAGTATTTGTAGTTAACATTACACGAGGTACAGTTTCTTTTCTTTTTTTTTTTTGTTTTGCACGTTACACTAACAAACACGATAATATACTGAATGGCTATCGGATCGGGTCTTTTATTTTCTTTCTTTTTTTCTTAAGTCTCGTAGACTAGAAAATAAAAATCGGTACGTAATCAGCTCTTGTTTCTGTTATTTACAATTGCTACAACAATTTGTTGCCAAAGAAACGCTTTTCAATGGATTCGTACGGGCGATTGAGTCTCTCGTCGCCGCCGATCGCGAGTCGAATCCGTCGTGCCCAAACGCCGATCGATAGATCGGAAGCTTCGAGAGTTGATCGTGCACACGCACATGAATATTCTCATTTCAAACGAACACGAGACGACGCGTACCGTCCCGACAGACTGGCGCTGAATCGCATTGACTTTTCGCGTTCGTGCCTCCGATCCATTTCCCGTGACATCGAGCCGATGTCGACGTCATCATTTTCCATCTGCCGATTCCCGCAAGTCTCGGGGGATGTCCGTGGTTCGGGCATCTCGTTGTTCCCACGTCACCTCGACACATCACACAGATTTGTGACCCTGAAAGATAAAAATAGTGGACGCGGGTGAGTGGTCAGTCGAAAAAGGGGAGAGAGAGTGACGAAAAATAATGTTTTCCTCCCTCGTCCGAGCAAATCAGCGATAGGGATTTTTATATTTCGGAAAAAGGAGTTAGAAATAAAAGCTGAGCTTTTATAGGCACTGTAAAAAAAATTGTTTCATGAATTTCGGAGTTGGGAGGTCGAATGATGAAAAAGGTAGAAGTGGATTGAAGGTCAGTTGGAAAAGGTGGGAGAGTGACGAAAGATAATGTTTTCCTCCCTCGTCCGGGCAAATCAGCGATATGGAATTTTATATTTCGGAAAAAGGCTGAACTTTTATGGGCAAGCAAAATAGAAACGCCTTATGCATTTAGGAGTTGCGAAGTCAAATGATGAAAAAGGTTGAAGTGGATCAAAGGTCAGTTGTAAAAGACGAGAGAGCGACGAAAAATAATGTCTTCCTCCCTCGTCCGGGCAAATCAGCGATAGGGAAGTTTATATTTCGGAAAAAGGCTGAACTTTTATGGGCAAGCAAAATCTAAACGTCTTGTGCATTTAGGAGTTGTGAAGTCAAATGATGAAAAAGGTTGAAGTGGATCAAAGGTCAGTTGGAAAAGACGAGTGAGCGAAGAAAAATAATGTCTTCCTCCCTCGTCCGGGCAAATCAGCGATAGGGATTTTTATATTTCGGAAAAAGGAGTTAGAAATAAAAGCTGAGCTTTTATAGGCACTGTAAAAAAAATGGTTTCATGAATTTCGGAGTTGCGAGGTCGAATGATGAAAAAGGTAGAAGTGGATTGAAGGTCGGTTGGAAAAGCCGGGAGAGTGACGAAAGATAATGTTTTCCTCCCTCGTCCGGGCAAATCAGCGATAAGGAATTTTATATTTCGGAAAAAGGCTGAACTTTTATGGGCAAGCAAAATAGAAACGTCTTATGCATTTAGGAGTTGCGAAGTCAAATAATGAAAAAGGGAGAAGCGGATAAAAGGTCAGTTGAAAAAAAAACCAAGAAACCCTAATGAAAATAAACGTTCTACTCGATTCTGGATTAATTGGCAACGAAGAATTTTTTATAATCGGAAAAAAATATCATTCTAGCAAAAATTCAGCTATCACATGCATGACAAATGTTTTTTTTTACAAATACACACCCTAAATATCATATAATAAATTTAAAAAATATTTCACATATTTTAGTTAACATCAACTATTACGTAGTCCGTCCATATTTCCACATTTTTTCCTAATCAATAAGAGAGAATGTCACAAAACAAGCAAGTAAATATAGAGAACGACGGATCCTGCAGATTTCATGGAAAATATTTGTGGATTCCTTTGAAAATGATCAAACGACCAAATACATCCGCAATAAAAACTGCAAGCCATTCCTCGAAACGCTGGTCTGAATGCAATCAATACATTTTTCTCTATTTTTAATTAGCGATGCATTTGCCGGAGCGCTCGTTGCGAGCCGGTAAATTATTATCCATCCATCAGAAGTGGTCACGCAATTTACCGGCAAACGAGGATGAGTGCATCGAGGATAAAGAGGAAGAACGTCGAGGCTGCGATCGACCGAGTTGATGCCACACACATACAGCGGGAGGCTCTCTAAATTTCGCGATTTTCTTTTTTTTTCCCTCGTCGTGCGATTACGTTTTCTCACTTCGTGGGGGACACGACAGACCGCGAAGAGCGACAAAAAGAGGGATGAAAAAAAAAAAATACCTCACATATGCGCCGCCTCGATTATCCTCTTTTAAAAGTGGGTCGCGAAATTTTTATCCTGAAAGCTCAGAGAAATTCGCGTTAAAGTACGTTTTTACTCTTAAATGTGTAGAAATTCACCCGCTGCACACAGCCCAAAGAGTAGTTTGGCTCTCTTGTGATCGTGACTATATACCCAAGCTTAAGGTCGACTTGTAAACCCACACGCGACATAATCGGGTGGACATGTAACATGAAACTGTAGGATAAAACAAGAATGTAAAAGCTTGCATATTTTGTTCTCGTTGTTTTTAAATTTTTGTACAAGTCAATCTCGTTCTGGTTAGAGGTATTTAATTAGACGAAAAATTAGATTTAACAACGATGCAAAGTAAAATCTGACGTATTGTGTATTCATTATTTTTAGTTTTTTATAAAAGTTAGCCTCATTTGGGTGAAAGATATTTAATTAGATGAGAAATTAGATTTAAGAGGGATTTGAAGTACAACCTTGCATATTGTGTCCTCATTATTTAAACTTTTTTTTATAAAAGTTAGTCTCATTTAGGTAAAAGGTATTTAATTAGATGAGAAATTAGATTTAACAGGGATGAGAAGTACAACCTTACATATTGTGTCCTTATTATTTACATTTTTTAAATAAAAGTTAGCCTCATTTAGATAAGAGGTATTTAATTAGATGGAGATTTAGATTTAACACGGATGTAAAGTAAAGTCTGATATATTGTGTCTTTATTTTTTTAATATTTTTATTAAAGTTGGCCTCATTTAGGTAAAAGGTATTTAATAAGATGGAAAATTAGATTTAAAAAGGATGTAAAGTAAATCTGACATATTGTGTCTTTATTTTTTAAATATTTTTGTAAAAGTTAGCCTCATTTAGGTAAAGGTATTTAATTAGATGAGAAATAAGATTTAACAGGCATGCGAAGTACAACATTGTATATTGTGTCCTCATCATTTAAATCTTTTTAATAAAAGTTAGCCTTACTTAGATAAAAGGTATTTAATTAGATGGAAAATAAGATTTAACAAGGATGTAAAGTAAAATCTGGCATATTGTGTCTTTATTTTTTAAATATTTTTATAGAAAGTATTCAACTAGATGAAAAATTAGATTAAAAAAGAATGCGAAGTACATCGTTGCATATTGTGTCCTCATTATTAAAATTGTTTTATCAAAGTTGACCTCATTTAGGTAAAAGGTATTTAATTAGATGAAAAATGTGCACTGATACCCGCTTCCTCACAAATAAAACTTTGCAGAACATCAAAAATAGTCAGTAAATAATTAGTGCACATTAAATTAAGTTTAATACAAGCGTAAATAAATAAAAATAACAACGCATCAATTAATTCTTTTAAAATTCATTTAAAAAATAATATGTATTCAAAATGAAAGAAAAGGTGCTTGAAAAAATGGCCATAATTGCCTGAAATTTATCTTCTGATACATTTTTCGAATTACTACTATTATTAATCAATGACCTTACGATTCTCAACGACGTTTCTGCTCGTATATAATTATGTCCCCGGTGTATCCACATAATCCGACGAGTAGTGTGACTCTCTTGTGATCGTTACTATATATCCAAGCACACTGCCGTCTTCTATACCCACTTGCGCTATATTCGTGTCTAACAATGTAAAGGGAAAATAGTACGACATTGTACTGAGCACGACCTGATTATTTAATGCGCGAGCACGCGAGAAAGGTCGATAAAGTCGTGGGTGCTCTCGTAAACTTTTCCTCGTAACAGCAGCTCCGAGAAAGTTCGAAGGAGAGAGTGTGTAACGGGGAGGGATGCTAAAGGGTTGTAAAGCTTTATACGGAGATGAAACAGAACGTAGGATGAGCATGACAGCTGGTATTAATGATAACGTAGTGTATAACGAAAATGTACACTCCGAGATGAATCTAGTTATCATATTTCAGAGAAAAACTGCTATAGTCTGCACTTTTAAGCCCTGGTTTTTAATGTAAGGATAGCAGGAGCAAAAAAAAAAATTTTTGCACTGCGAAAAAAAAATGTCGGGTTTGTGATGGTGAATAATATTTTTTTGACATCTGGACCATGTTTTCTGACTTTGTTTTCCATTTCCACCATTTCCACAGATAATAAAAATCTCCAACAGGAAAAATAGTTTATTACGCTACAAGGGAGAAAAATGCGGGATTTTTGCCAGGAGATAAATTTATGAGAAAGACAAAATAAATTAACAATACTTCGAGATTTGTAGATTTTATGGGAAGGAAAGTTTTTGTTCGTTATTTCATTATTCGACATTTTCGATAAAATATTGTTTATAATTTGTTTATGTAAAACAAGGATTTAAAGTAAAATCTTGCACATTACACGCAATTTTTTTTTTTACTTACAAAAAAATCGTTAAAGAGGAAGTCTGAATCGATTGACGTTCTTGCTCATGGTAATTTTGTGTACAGCGTGAAATAATAAGGGAGCCATGTGAAAAGTTCTACTTTACAGCCTTCCTTAAATATTGACTGTTTCTACTGTGAACTAATTTTTTTTCTGGGTATACTTCGAAGCCAAGATGTTCTAAAAAAAATGTGTTGCCTAAATGCGAATATAGGTACTGCTTAGTGCGGTTACTTCCGGTTGGGAAAAGCTTTCGCATTTTCCCTGAGGTGCAGTGAGCATAAAACCTAATTGAAGCGAACGTGAGATAAGGCGAGAGCGAACGAGCGAGGGGAGCGATGCAATTATTTAATGCTTAGGCACGCGATGGAGATCGATTAATGGAGTTCGTAGTAAAAGTTGCCCACTTCTCCCGCTGCGATATATATATTTGTGTACTGAAATATTTATGGCGGTGAAGAATGTGGTGCACGAAAAACGTGATCAAAAATGTATTACCTTATCGGCACTTTTGCGGGTATCCGCGGTAAATATGTCGGAAGAGAAAAAACTTCCCCCCCTCCGATAAGAATTATTTATCGCCAAGGTATTGTTTGTGGCAAAAATAAATGATAAAATATTTTTATGGAGACATTTTATGTCGAACAATGATTTTATCATGTCTAATGAACCTAATATCAGATCAATGTTCGAAAATATGCATTCTATATTATCAATTCAATTTTTATTACCTACGAATATCGATGACGAATTTGATAATTGATTTTAGCTACCGCTTAATCAAAGACTAATTGTTACATTAATAATTCTGCCACAAAAAAATCTGAGCTGATTGTTAAAAGAAAAAAAATACATTTCTAACTCTTTTGAAATTCTCTTTTGAAACTCTTTTGTACCTGAAATTTTTCATACAAAAAATGAAATTACTAAATCAAAAAAATCCTTAATTTGTCGTTTTTAAACTGCGCAATAATAGTATTATAATAATAATAATACAAATTAAAAAACGATATGTAGGGGAAAAAATATATTTTGATGAACCGAATGAAAAATTTCTTCCGGAATTAAAAAAAAATTGATTATCGATCATTTCTATAATTTCGTTTTTTCAGCGCTAATTATTTTACGACCCTTAGTGAGGTTGACTTTTTGAAAACTTTTCTTTTGTCCCGAAATACCGAAATTAAACGGCAGTGAAAAAAAAAATAACTGTAGCTATAGAAATCTACGGTACACACGTGTTATTAATGTGCAGAAAACCCGGGAAAACTATGAATGTAAGAAAGCATACATGCAAGGAGCCACAAACGACGAGGCTGAAAGCCACTGAGAGTTCCAAGCACTCGGAAAAAGCCTCGTTGACCCCCGCAAAACTCGAGTCGAGGGCTCCGTGCGCTCAACAAACAACTACCCGCTCGCGACGGAAAACCCTTCAAATCCTCTCAGCTGGGTCTTTCATCCTGTCGGGGGACTGGACTCGCGACACACCATATTTATTATTCAGAATGTGCCGTCCCTCGTCTTAAAAGCACTGAACTATCTCATTAATACTGCATTCGATCGTGAACGAGGCAATAAAAAATCATTTTCAAGCTTTAAAAAACAAAAATCCCTATTATACGAACTTTACATAATTATTTCACAGTTCGGATAATATTAATTTTTTTTTAATAGGGATAAGCCCATGATAATTGACATAAAAAGATACTTTGGCAAAAATCTCCAAGGGAGTTTAAAAAATGATTTTCTATCTAAAAAATAGTTAAAAATAATTCACTTCTGCTTTTTACGACAAAAAAAGGAAAAGCTTATTGAAAATTATCCTTTCTACCAGCAAATATTGGGAATCCCATTGCGAAATAGGAACCAGGATATCGAATAGTAGCCTACGGATAATAATATGTCTGAAACGTAGAATATACTCAGAAAACATTCAGCTTACCCTCTGTCAAAGCGGAGAAATCCTTGTTGCAAGCTTTCGAAGCTCGAACGATCGTGAAAGTAGCGCAATACCTGAAGCCCAGAAAGCACGATATTGGATCATATTGAATTTCCAGAAAGATACAGAGAAAATTCCAAGAATAAGTCGTCCTACATGTATATACATATACATTTCAATGTATCGTTGCAAAAATAGTTTTTATCGTGGAATTGAAATCGAGGCAACATTTATTGGAGAACCGGTGACAAGGAACGATGACGTAATCGGATGTGTAGCGTATCGATGCGAAGGGTAAACATATGAATAATCTGAAACCTGTAATGTAAGTTTTTGTGGGCACTCTATTTTCGCCACAGAATTGATCGATTTAGGGCAATGTTAACCATCAATCTTACCAACTCTCCGAGTGACATTTGACCTAAGACCTCAAATGTATGAAGGAAAAAAAAACTGGTATAAATTGCCATATCCGTAAAAAAAAAAAATCATTCAGAATCAACATGAAAAAGAAAATAATGAATATAAATGAATAATTTATTTTTAAATTCCTAATTACTATAATCTAGACCCAACGTCGATTTATCGAAAATCCAACTAAAATTTCTTTATGCATTGGAATTCGGTAATTCTAAAATATTCTAAAAAATTTATTCATGAAATCTGAAAACCCAGCAAAATTTTATAAAAATCTTCGTTATTTTCAAGGGACATAAGGTACGGTAATTTTTGTCCACATTTTTCCCTTCTTCATACCCAAAATTTTTCATTTAAAAAATAAATACACTGATTTTATTTGCAGCAAAATTTTCAAACAATTTGTATTACATTCTTTTGAAGAAAATTTCAAGTAAAAAATTATATCGATCAACATTAATTATTGAAGAGCAGGAAAATTGACCGTTGCTGTGAACTTAACTAAAATATTCGCCTAAATAATATTATATGAAAATCAGGAAATTCAGCGTGACTGATTCGGTGGATTTTCTTCAGGACCTGGATCCATAGCATCATTGTTAATTGCACAGTCCTTCGGTAAACTAGACTAGACGAGAACAGGAAGTGAAGTGGGAATCCTTGTGATATTCCGGACGGAGTAAAGCACGTCGAGCCAATCCGTCGGTTGAACCAGCAGCCAATCCAACTCCGAATCCATTATTTACAGCTATACGTGCTCCTGGTTACAACCAGATAATCCGTATAAATATTTCAGTGTTTTCAGTGTTAGTTTCGCGCAACGCATGGGATTATGTCACGTACCATCAACGTGCACAGTGCCAAGTGAATCCCATTTTAACTGTACGCCTATCCAATTTAATTATACCTTATTTTTTTTCGGTATATCATCAATAAATAAATTCTAGCTTATATTTAATCTGTTTTTACAAGAGTGAATATCAAATTTCGAAAAAATATCAATAATCATACGATACAAATATTATCCTGAATAATAATCCTAAGGACACGAATTGTAATATTTCAATGTAATATAATTCAGCGACAGTGAACGGATACACAATTTTTTAATAATTGTTATTAAATGGTCCCTCGATTTTTCATGAAAATCAGAATTACAAAATGACTAAAAATTCTTAGAAACATTGTACAGAATTTTTTTCCCAATTTTTTTTTTTTCACAACTCCGATATTTTTAATAAAAATCACAGAGTACCAATTTTTGCAAATTTCTTATTTTAGAACACAATCGTAAATCAAATTTAATTTGCCACCTACAAAAATTACAAAAAGAGGTCCCTATAAAAAAAATCAAAACTACGTGCAGCGAAATTTAATTTCCATTGATAACAACAAAAAATGGTCCGAATTTGTATGCATAAACTTTATATGGAATTGTAGTGAATGCCGTTTTATATATAAATATAAACATCACAATTTCATATCGAATCAAATAAAAAAGTTTCATACATATAGATATATGTATATATCTGTATATAGCGCTTCCTTGTATCGTAAATGGTGTATGCGCAACTTATAGTGAAGTAGCGCTGTACAAAAGGCTCGTGTTGTGCTGGGGACACTCGAGAGTGGTTGAAGCCGGTGCGCAAACTTGCGGTTACAGAACGAACGCGCTCCTATATCTATGTACGTGAAACCATTCGCGTGAACTTTATGCTCGAGGGATACGGGCAAGGGAGAGAAGGAGTAGGTAGAAGGGTCTGTCGTGGTGACACACTCGTACGGATAATGGAGTGGTCGCGAGCGGCTTCTGCGACCGCGACCGCGGTCCGGAAATGGAGATTTACAGAACCGAAACGAATATTCGAGTGTTCGAGTAAACCGCTACCAGGCACGTTCACGATAAAGTCGCTGTTGTCCTTCCACGTTCACGAAAAGAAAGAAAAAAAAAAAAAAGGTGATTGTAAACCAGTACTTTACGATACTAGTGCGATAAAAGTTTTTCCGATCGGTGTGAGTTTGCAGCAGGGATTGAAAGTGAGTGTTGTAAGCACACGAGATAAGAGAACGTTTATCGCACGAGTGTCGTAAGAGATTTTATTTCGCTGCGTGTGAAAATAGAGATTTATACTCGCAGTGTGCGTAAAACGGCGTTTCTCGCACGGAGTGAAAGAAAAAGATAGTTTAGGACACTAGTGTGATAAAATTGTTTGCAATGGGTGTGAATTCGCAGCAAGAGTTGAGAGTGAGAGTTGCAATCACACGAGTTACGAAGACTTTTATCGTACGAGTGTCGTAAAAAACGTTATTTCAATGGGTGTGAAAATGAGGATTTATGTGCGCAGTGTGCGTGAAACTGCGTTTCTCGCACGGGTGAAATAAACTGATTTACGATATTCTGCGATTGATTAGACATGGTTTTTTTCCGGAAGTTGAATTATTTTGATCGATGATATCGATCTGTGGGCCGATTGATTGGTTATCGATTTTTTTACGGGATAAAATGTATAATCCATTGAATTAACTTTTTTTGTATTATTTAACTTCGATTGTAGTGAAACGTATTACTCGCTGTCGATAACCGATCGATATTTGCCTAGTGCTGAAGGAAATAAACGTGCGAGAAAAAAACTACGAAAATTGCACCATGGCAAAAAAAATATATTTCTTGTGAAGAAAACTTTGGAATTGACTTCAGATGATCAGGAATTAATCTGCTCGTTTGTATTCTTCGCTTTTATGTCCCGGTACGTGGAAAATTCAATTCCCCACCAAGAGCTCTGTCCAAAGTTCAAACTTTGCAGAAACTCCAAGCAATGAGTTTGCGCCCGTCCATAAAATGGAAAATTACGAACGTGCCTTATACTTCGTGCGTTTACATATACGAAATTACGTGGCGGCAAGATTATTCGGCTTGCATCTACTTTTATATCGCGTGGCTGAAAATATTGTGTATTATGGAATATCTCATCTTTTTCTCACATCGAAAAAAAAAAAAAAAAAATCTGCAACAAGCAAAGAAAAAAATCAGAAAGAAATAAATAATAAAAAATATCTTCATTCGACAAAAAAAAAGTTAATCTGTAATTTGGTGAAATATTTTTATTCAATAGTCTTTCAAAACATTTTGGAATGATTATTTTGCCAAATAATTTTTTTGTTCTATCTAACCCAAGAATAAAAAACCAACTCACCCATCGTCCGATAATTGGTTCGAATTCAGCAAGTCAAAATTGTCCATGCTCGCCGATGCAATGAGGGCTACTTCTGTAGGTACAAAAATTATTATTATTTTTTTTTCATTCCATTTTTCATTACAACATTACAATAAAAGGCTCGGGGTAACCTGGTGTTACCATTGTTACCTTTTAAATGAAAGATATGAGCGTTGGGACGGCATTCAGCGAAACTGTGACAGGTTCTCGATTGCTTGAGCTGAGGACAGTGCTTTCCACCGTTCTCCGTCTCTGTCGTGATAACCCGTGTCCTCGTTTGAATACCGGCGCCGCACCTGTTCCCACAAGGCGACCACTCCTCCCATTCGCTCACCGAACAATCCACCACTGCAACATGAAAGAAGGGAAGTTAAATAACAACGCAGAATCTTGATAACGGGTACTCAACTTGTTCTCAACTTTTCACAACAATCTCCGATACATTGTACAGGCTGTAAATAAAAATTGTGTGCAACATCGAATGGCAAGTCGTGCCCTTATGCCCTACATCAATAAATTTCAACCTTCTCCTCTAGGACGCAGAAAAAATGTCTCCCCAATCACTCGGGACCCTTTTTTGCTTTCTCGGAGAAAAATATGTTATTTTTTGCAACCACTCCTCCCATTCGCTCATCGAGCAATCCACCACTGCAACATGAAAGAGGGGAAGTTAAATAACAATGCAAAATCTTGATAACGGGTATTCAACTTGTTCGCAAATTTTCACAACAATCTCCGATACATTGTACATGCTGTAAATAAAAATTGTGTGCATCATCGAAGGGCAAGTCGTGCCCTTATGCCCTAAATCAATATATTTCAACCTTCTCCTCTAGGAAGCAGAAAAAATGTCTCACCAATCACTCGGGACCCTTTTTTGCTTTCTCGGGGAAAAATATGTCTTTTTTTGCAACCACTCCTCCCATTCGCTCACCGAACAATCCGCCATTTCAACATAAAAGGGGGGGGGGGAAGTTAAATAACAATGTTGTCACCTTGTTCTCAATTTTTCACACCACTCTCCGATTTTTTGTACAGGCTGAAAATAAAAATTGTGTGCAGCATCGTAGGACAAGTCATGCCCTATTGCCCTGCGTCAATAAATTTCAACCTTCTTCTCTAGGGAGCAGAAAAAATGTCCCCCCAATCCCTCGGGACCCTTTTTTGCTTTCTCGAGGAAAAAGCTCTTTTTTCCTTCTAGTTTCCATGTCAGGTTATTGTGAAATGGTCCAAACCATTTTTAAAAAATTTCAAAAAGATTCAGAAAAATTCTGCAATCGAACTTGAAAGATTTGCTGATATGTATTTTTATATGGACTTTTAGAAATGGTTGCAAATTTACATTATCAGAAATTTTATTTGACTTTGATTTATTGATACTCAATAAATGATGTATAGATGTGATTTATTTCAATCATATAAACTTTGATTTATGGTTTATAGATTTAGTGGTCCCATTTATGGGACAGATCTCTGAGAAAGTCGAAAAAAAATGGAGCGAATTGACAGAGGGGAAGTAAAATGAGATTGTAGACGCCCGATAAAAGGTACTCAACTTGTTTTCAACTTTACACAACCATCTACATTGAATTTATGGCACAGGCTGTAAATAAAAATTGTGTAACCCATCGAAGAACGACACGTGACCAACTGAATCATCAATATTTCAATCTTCTCCTATAGGGAGTAAAAAAAGCATGTCTCTTCGATCCCTCGAGACCCTTTTTTATATAGGGTCTGACACCTTACAGCCAGGTCAAGGGGATCAAGAGTTATGTTGCGTGGGGGAGAGAAAAACTGCGATTTATCCGGAGAGAGTGAAAGTTTTGCCCGAGCTTACTCTGCACTCTCACTAAATTCTCTTGAAGTGTATTCCCCCAGGTTTGGGAGTGTTTCTTATCAGGTATATTTATAGAACTGAACAATCGCCCAGTCCTTCTTCAAGATAACATACAAGCATTTTTTTCTCACTCTATTAACAGTTTTCCCCCTCTCCGTTTATTTATATTTTTATCAAATCTAAAAAAAAGTAAATTATGCAAAAAAAAAATTCAAACCTGAATCGTGAAGCCTTCTTCTCTTCAGGAATAAAAAACGTTTCATAAATGTGCCATTAATCTAAAATAAAATACCGGAAAAACTGTTTTTTCCAAAAACGTACTTATTACATTTTCAAATGAACTAAAACTAAAGAAAAAAAAATCCAATTAAAGTACTGACCCTGAAATCTCACAAGAAATAAAATTTCCAAAATTCAAGGTCGACCAAAAAATCTCTCACTATCAAACAAAATAATATCCACTACCGTTGAGCGGGAATGCCCTGTACCCTCTATTTTAATAATAGAGATTAGAAACGATCGACGAAATCCATTGCTCTTTTTTTTTTCGAGATCCCTGCGAAACTATATTCAGTGTTAATTCGATCCACAAGTGCTGCTCACTCGCTGCTCTCTCGAGTAATAGTGCAAAAGTAGTTCAATACCTTTCACGTCTATTCAATTATCAATTCGCCGTTTCGAAACTTAGCGCCAAGAGCACCTCAATTAGAGGTACGGTTGAACGATTAAAAGTTGAAGAAGTAATAGAAGAACAGGAACAAAAAGAAGAAGAAGAAGAAGAAGCAGAAAAAGAGGAAATCCAAGAACAGAAAGAAAAAGAGAATGGCTGAGGTAAGAGGAGCGGAGATCGTAAAAATCATAAGCTTCCCTTCCGCTGGGCAATCGCGAGCGGACGCAATTCCGAGTGTCCCATTTCCGGTCTCGATGAAGTGCCTCTTCCATATACCACGGCCACTTCCTTCAAGTTTTTTTTTTTTTCTTCTTTTTATAACTAACTAAGTACCCAGTCGATCCCTTTCGCCGTTTCGTCCGGTTCAGACACAGCGCAAGCGATTGAGAGGGACTGGAAATCGTCTGCCGTCTGTTCTGCGCGAGGCACTTCCGGTGAGAGAGGAGAAAGAGGCACGGCGACGTCGTTGCCGGTGCGACGATCGATCTTTCGCTCGGAAGTCCCGACGGCGCGTGAAACGACTCGACGAGAGCGAAAAAAAACGAGGAACGAAGCGATAAAGGGAAGAAAAAAAATTGCGGGGGCAGGAGGAACCCCAACTACCCGAGGGCTGAAGGAAGGAACGAGTTTGCAGCAGAGCCACTCCGTGATTCGTCGATGGCCATCCCGTGCGCTGTCAACAACTTCGAACCCCTTCGCTAACTCGATTACACCTGTAGCCCCTCTCGTGAATTCTGTCCCTAGTTGCCACGATGTCGGAACTTGCCTTTTTCTCTTTTTTTTCTCTCTTTCATCGACCGTCGAGATCCCAAATTGATTCACGTCACTCATTGATTGAAGAGGGTCTTTGCTACGCAGTTTTTATTCACTGAACATCGAGAGCCAGTTACGCTATTTTTCAATGTAATTTTGGTGGATCGATATTTTTTTTTATATGCCTAATTTTTTTTTCGATTTTGTCGAATTAAATGTGATTCATGTTCAATGTTTAAATGAAGAAAACGATGTTGAAGTTTTTTTATTTGTTTAGAAAAATTTTGATTGCATTTATCAAAATGAAATTTCGTGGATTAATGAAATGTTAAATTTTTCAATCTCAGTAACTTAATGGTAAACAAAATTTCCGGTTTTTATTACATAAAATGGCACCTCGTGGAACATCGGTACGCTAGCTTATTTAAATCACCCGATGCTATTTATAATTATTATTAATATCCCCTCCAAAATGCAATTTCAAGCTTTATTAAAACTCACGGCCCGAACGACCCGCGACCATAAACCGTAATTTTAATCGCGCTCTCGTGGCCACAACGCATTTTGATTTAACTTCAATTATTTTTTGTTCGCATTTCTTTTCGCGACACGAATAAATTCACTCGACAACGGAAATTGACAGGTGTTTTATGGATCCTTTTTTCCATTTATGTCCGCGCCAGCCGGAGATAAAGCACCGATATACATATATATCGGCTGAACGTGATGAATATGGACCACTAAAAAGTTTTGATCTCTATCTTATATTTCTGCAGATGAATTAAAGTGCATATTCATCACGTAAGAAGAAAAATTAACGATTCTTTTTTAAAAAATTCTTCCACAATTTTTCTTTCGAAAATGAGTTTGTTTCCATAAATATTATTTCATAAACATTTTTCAGGCTTACTTTCACTACTTTATATTCGACAGATACTGAACCCCATACAAAATTGAAATCGAAATTTTTCATGTAAAAAAAACATGGCAAAAAAAATTATCTTACACCAAAAAGTACAAATTAAAAAAAATTCCTGCCCAGATTTTCAAATATTTGAATGAAATACATTAATCTAATTAAACCCTACCCGGATTACAAATTATTCACACACCGCTTACAATTTCCTTTTCTAAATTTGGTTTCTAAAAAAAAAACAAAAATAAAATTTGTTCATATATTTTCCAAACACTTAAATAAAACATTTTCCAAACAATTAACACCCGTCACAACCGTACATTTTTTTCATACTTCCACGTGAACCTTTACGTGTGAACCGGTCCATAATACCACACAAGTCCATATTCCCCCAACCACCCCCCCTTAACCCCCATATACGCAAAGCCCGAGATTACAACTCGGTGGGCGCAGGGACACCGAGTGTCCCAACCTTTTCTCCTTTGTTTTCCGAACTTTTATTCCATTGAATAGTCGGTAAAGGTGGACAATCGCCAAGGCCATTTATCTAGAGTTGCATACTCCGTACGTAATCCGCGATAAGCCTTCGCCTTACGAGTGCTGAATATATCCGAGCATTTTTACCGGACTCTCGGTGTATACATCCGCCGGGATTTATCGTCATGGGACACTCGTATCGCACTTGGGACTATAGTACATAGGACTAGCACTATATATGTGCATTGCATTCTGCTGGTTAAGGGGGTGGAGGGGGGGGGGGGGGGTCAGAGGGTTGATCATGTTCGCTCTATTCTTGGTCGTGTCTAGTCTGTCCTTTATACCCTTTCTCTACACGCGAGCTGCGGTCATAAATAAAAGCAGCGAAGAATTCTCCGCGGAGATGGCGAAAAAATTGTCTACGTTCTTGCGGATGGAATCGCGACAAGTTCCACGTCCCCTCGACCCGTGGACTCGTTCCCCAGGCCCCCGCACATTCGAGCCACGGGCTCTTTGAAAGCGTCACACGTACGGCGCCGCGATAAATGAGAAAAAGACGTGCGGAAACGAGGAAAAATTGCACCAACACGAGCAGGCCTCCCGCAGTCGAGCAATTAACCAACTCCGGAAGCGGACACGGCCGAGCGTACGTAGTTAGAGGACTGATCAAACGGGGACGATGGATCTCGGCCTGTCGAACGTAATTGCAAGTGTTTACCTCATTTTTTTGTGCCCGGCGAATAAATTGACGACGTTTTGTTTTGTTATTGGGTTTAAATGGGGTTTTTTCGTTTATTTAGAGGGGAGGTTATTTTGGTTGTGTGAGTTGGGGAAGATGTGAGGAGGATACGTAAATAAAAGATTTTGTCAGTTTTTTTTTTTTCAATTTGGAATGGTGAGGAACAGGTGTGTGAATTGTTAACCATGATAATTAATGGTTTTTTGGATATCGAGAATCTTGTTCGATTTTTATTCGATTTTTTTTTTTTTGGTTTTTGTTTTATTCTTTATTTTTAGTATGGGTTTGTGGATTATTGCGCAAATTGCATTTATTTTATTGCGGCAATAAAAATGACAAAATAATAAGTTCTAAATAATATTCACCGAAATTTGAAAACTCTATTTTATTGCGGCAATTAAAATGGCAAAATTATATGTTCTCAATAAAATTGACCGAAATTTGAAAACTATATTTTATTGCGGCAATTAAAATGGCAAAATTATATGTTCTCAATAAAATTGACCGAAATTTGAAAACTATATTTTATTGCGCCAATTAATATTGTAAAATTATATGTTCTAAATAATATTTACCGAAATTTAAAAAACTCTAAATGTTAAGAAATTGTACAACTAAGCTACATAAAATTTATCGAAATTCGAAAACTCTGTTTTACTGCGACAATTAGAGGTGCAACATTATATTCTCTAGAGTTGATTGCGAATGAACTAATTACCTCGACACGTATCCCGAAAATCATTGCAACAGTCATTGAGCTTGAGGCAGGCGTGATCGCAATAGCATGGTTTGTCCTGCGGGCTCTCGATAATAGCGTTCGGTGCGGCCTTTTGAATAACGCATCCGGAGTCCCGTCCCTCGCAACATAGTTTCGCTGCACTGCAACTGCCTCCGGCGCTAATCTGCACGAGAGACAGCGTGGCAATTGCCACGAATTCCACAAGCGCTGGCCCCATGTTTCAGCGTTTCTTCACCTTTGCAACCATCAAAACAGCCGACAAACTTTTTCCAACTTTTTTCTCCCTCTCTTCACTTGTTCACTCGTCAAATCCTTCTTCACCACTTTCCACTCGACAATTAACGTTGTTTTTACAAATTCGTTAATTTCAAATTTACTCAAACGTTTCCTATTATTTATAACACGTTTTCTGAAAATTTCGAAATTTCAACACATTTTGTGAGAATTTTTAACGCACTTTATGAAAATTTGTGATTTTTAATACTTTTTATTCAAATTTGTGGTTTTTAAGAGGTTTTTTTCAAATTTATGACATTTAACACATTTTTACGAAAATTCATAACTGACAATTAAAATCAGGCAGTGACCGATTGGCCGTCATTCGACAGTCAATTAGTGTTATTGGGTGAACGACGAAAATGTAAACGAGTCCTGAAATTCACGTGTTCGAGGATCGAGCGATCAGTCGTCCGCTAATCGTCCATTTCACGAGCGATTAAGTTTCGCGAACTCGTACTTCCGGTGGGGTATTGGTGCAGGGTGCTGTGGACAGTCTTTCCATTAGCTGTTCGAGAAATAACCATCGTCTCTATATCGACTGTTGCAGGTTCGTCAGCGTGGTGAAATCTCGGCAAAACTTTTAAAGCTGAACAAAAAGAAATTTCGCCTTGGGCAGTGCCACAAAAGTTTTGATGAGTTGTGAATTAAATTATAGTCGCTTTGGCGCTCGCCAATTTTTTTCCTTCGTACTTTCGTGTTTTATAATCGCGATTTATCTTTTCAATAATTATTATTAATTTCGTTATCTTCGATATGAAAAAAAGTGGCTGATAATTGCAGTGAACGTCAAACTGGGACGTACGAATAATTTATAAAAATTTAATCACGTTTTTTTAACACCAGTCAAATTTTAACGAAAATATATTTGTTTATACATTTTTAAAAGTAAATTTTTCGTAAAAATTATTTGCAGCTTGGAAATGCGACAAATAGTCGAATGGATGATTTTTCTTAATGGACCAAAATAATTTCTCTCGTTGGAGATTTTGTTTATCGAGTCGCGCTTTATTTTGTCGTGCGCGCTCCTCGGACTGACGTCAACCGACTGATGCTGCATCGCCACGGTTTCGCACCCTTACGCCCGCGCCAACGGCACAACGCCAGAGTAGCAGCGCATGCTCCGCTACCCTCAAGAATACTTCGCAGCTTGTTGGATGATTTCCTCTTTTCTTTTTCCTTTTTCCCCTCCCTTCTTCACTGGAAAAATAAATACATCGCGACCGAGAATGTCGTCCCAGGCTCGCCCCGAACGTTTACCTGGCCAGTCGACGTTAATTTCTTACAGCTTAAGGTGTTAAGAGGATCTTTGCTTGTTTTCCCAGTTGTGCGCTCAATTTTTTGGGGATTTTATTAGAACGATGTCAAATATATTTCTTCGCATGCAATTTTTTTTTCAACGACTGACAAAACGTTTTGAATAAATTTTCAACTCATTTTTCGAGTACTACGTCGTTGCTCTTTCACAATTTATTTATTTTTTCAATGATAATTCTAAACTTTTCATAATTATCGCAATGAAATTTCACAAGAACATAATTTTGTATTTTCGACCGTAACTTTGCAATATTCAACATCGAAAAATGATTTTTAAATCCCCTCCAAATTTTTGAATATTCACAATTCGACAACCGCATAATTTACTAAAAATACAAATGTACCGAAGATGAGAAAATGTGGCAATGTCAAATGCTGGGCCTTGTCGCTTACTTTCGTCTTCTTGACTGTTGCTCAGGGCGAGGAAAAGCGAAGAAACGCTGCGTGCTCGGTTCGCTGCATAGCGGGGAACGCTGCGTCGCGTGGGTGTCGATAAAACGGCAATAACTCTCTGAAATATCCGGCGCAGCCTTTGGGAATCGCCTACGGTGATGTCGCGAACAAAAGGAGGGAAGAAGGAAGGTGAAGGTCTGATGGAAGAGGAGAATAGTAGAGGGTAGTAAAGAAGGAAGATGCGGGGGCGGGTTCAGGTTTCATATCCAAAAGTACGTGCAAAACAGTGAGAAAAGTCGTTCTAATGATGAAATTTGTATTCAACTTTGACGATAATAATCCGCGATAGCGGCTGGAGGGTAAAAATAAAATGGAGGGGGGGGGGAGATAAAGAAAATAATTTGCGAGTAACGATAATGCTGCTTGACGTACAAAGAGACGTAATTAAAGTTTTTTTTTATCACTCGCGTTATCGTGAAAATAAAGTCGGTGAGATAACGTTTTTTATTAGGCTGTTCTTGTTGTTGTTGGTGTTGTTTTTTTAAACCGCAGTATTAAATAAAGTAATGGCACTTTGACGACTGCATTCGCGTACTTTTTTTATTGCGCGGGGGTTTTTAATTTGAATTTATAACTCTGTTTGTTTTTAAAGGGAAATGTTTACAATTATTGCGGTCTTTTAACTGTTGATCGTGACATGCTCGTTAAATGAGTTTTTAGCTTGCGCGCTCAAATAATGCTATCCAAGTTACAGATTTTTTTAGGTCCCATTATTTTCAACCTCATTCTATGTGCTTTTTATTTCGAATAATACGTTATAAAAAAAAAGTTATTTTCGAAGTACAGGAATATTATTATTTCTCTTGTAGAATCGTTTGAAAATTTAATAAAGTGTGAATAATAATTGTAAATATTTATATACAATGTCGACTAATGAAGAGGATATACGATGGAATTTTTCTGTTTGTAAGTTTTTTATACTTTTTTATTTTAGAGGTACAGAATCGTTTGAGAATTTAATAAAGTATGAATAATAACTGTAAATATTTATCCTCATAATGGGTAATGAAGGGTGGAGAATAATAGGATGGATTACTTATGTTTGTATTTATTTTATCCGGGATAGCGCGAACGCAGTCCCGACTAACAAAAATTATACGCCCGAGATATTCACATTAGGAATATTCGCAAGGGTCAGCTCGACCGAAGTGCAATGGAAGAGCCTCGCCCTGGAGGAACCGCCTTGGTGATCACGGTAACCTCTGCGCCAGGTAAGTATGCTTTGGCACCATTGCCGAGGGCTTATAATAGGGCCTGGCTCTCCTTTCGCTTGCGAGAAACCTTCTACCCTGCGCCATCTGTAAGGAAAGTCGAGAAGTGAGCTTAAAAGACTGAATCCTCTTCAGCCCTTATTATACCCTGATCCCTCGATGCCCTGAACGTCCAAAAGAAAAATACGATTTTGAGGACAAGGGCACTGAAAAAAAACCTAAAGCGCAGCGGAATTTCGAACTAGTCACTATTGACTATTGAGTCGTGATAGTACCTTGCAAACAAAAGTTTATGTCGATTTATCATTTCATGGAATAAAACGACACTTTGAAATAAAAACAAAGTTTGATTGTTTATCGAAAATGTTGATTGTAATTTTCGTTACTATCTTGAATAAATTGTATTTCAATCCTGTAATCTATTTTTTTTTTTTTGAGACAAAAACAAGTGGATTTTCAGTATCGGGGACATACGATTCATGCATTTGTGACATAAAAATCCAAAACGCACGTTTCGTAAATCTTGAAAGTGCAAATAATTATATATTTTCTACCAAATTAAGAGGCAGTGAATCTGAAGAAGTGAGAATCTCACTTTTTGGTTTCTCAATTCTCCTAATCAACCCGGCTTTTGGTATCGACTAGCCAGAAGCTTAGCCCAATTTTGCAATACTTCCGCGGATTCTCTCAAAATTTGAGCTCTACCTGCCGAGTATTTTGGGAAAAAATAGAATTCAACATTTCGAAAAGTACCTCAACCCTATTTTCGAATTTCTGCTATCCCTGAATAAGCATCCTTGAATTTCGGAAAACTAGAAAAGCTTAACCTAATTTTGTATACGAACCCTTTCGCGTATATTTTGTCAAAACGCAAGCCTCCCAAAAATCAACGTTGATATTTCAGAGAAAACGTAGGTTTAAAATTGTGAAAATATATCACCTCTGCAAACATTACGGTATCTTGTTTGAATCAGTTCGATCCGGGATAGCGCGAACGCAGTCCCGACTAACAAAAATTGTACGCCCGAGATATCCACATTAGGGATATTCGCAAGGGTCAGCTCGACCGAGGTGCAATGGAAGAGCCTCGCCCTGGAGGAACCGCCTTGTTGATCACGGTAACCTCTGCGCCAGGTAAGTATGCTTAGGCTCGTTACGCTCGGGCTTATATAGCCGTCGAGTGGTCTGCCGTTGACGAGAGAATCTGGGCGCTATGCGACACGTAGCGGCGAAACGGGCAACTGAGAAAGCCGAGCGACGTCCCGAGCATTTCTCCAGGGAATGCGCTACATATGCGACACACAGGAGCGCGGAGCATCAGCGGCGGCCACGAATTCGCTCCAGCGACAAATAGCTCAGCCAGCTAACGCAAATTGGATTATCATTCAATGTAATGACGCGCCGTCGAGCAGAAAAGGAGTGCATGAAATAATGCAGAGCGCGCGGTTGATTTTGTCATAATCGGATCGCCGAGCGATTTCCATCGGGCCGTTATCATCCGTCAAACCATTTGCAATTATCAACTACTTTTACGAAGCATAGAGCATAAACCGCTCCTGCACAATATTGGGATACAATTACCGTTAATTCGATTTCACAGCTCCGAAGGTATAAATTGCTCGATAATTACAATAGCCATCGGGGAAAATATTTCATGTTCACACATTGGGCGATTTGTGCGGGGATTAAAAGGGTTCACCGATTAATCTGCTCCTTTCGGATCGCTCGAAAATTAGAATGTCACATTCTCATCAACGGCAAACGTATTTTGATAAGAGAACTTACATGAGACGGAAATGATAGCCATTTTTATTGGCCTCGGATATTTCATAATAACAAACTCGACAAAAACGCAAAAATTGTACAAAAAAATGTGAATGATGCATTTTTATACATCTTTTAATTTCGGAAATGAAATTTGTGCAAAAAATATGCAAGGTCAATAAAAAATAAAATTAAACTGTTTAATGGAATAATAGTAATATTGTAAAAGTAATAACAAAATTTAATTAACATTGAAAAAAATTAAATTTGAAAAATAATGCTGCATTCATTATTGCATAGTAAATGCGATAATTGAATTAATTTCCAGTGATTAATTAAAAAATTAGGGATCAAGGTTTACAGTACGATGAACAAAAGATGAGATAGCAGATATACTTTCACATTGTCCGCTATTTCCAAGTTCCATGTTATTGAGTACATGTTCCTAACAATATTACTCCAGTAACATAATTGAATTTGCCCGCAGAGGTAAGTTATTCTGCAGTCAAAGGGTTGAAACCTCGGCCGGGAGAAACTATAGTGTTCATCAAGGCAGCTTCAAGTCGGTGTAGGTGTAAGTAGAATGTAGCTGTGGTTTGCCGTCCGGTTTAGAACGATGGGGCTAATTATAACAGCGAGAACTCTGCAGCAATCGCTCTCTGATTAAAGTACCTTCTCATGCCACATATCCGCAGAGCTGGCCCGGATTTATGCGTGGCAGAGTAGACAACTGATCCGATGAGTTAACATTTCTATGGGTGCATTAGATGCGCAAACGTGCGTGCACAAATACATTTAGTATTTTAGTTAAAGCCTGCAGCAATATGCTAATTTCCTGATTCGGACGAATCTTGACTGCGTAACGCACGTGTAAATTTCAAATTCTCCTGAAACTAAAGTGCATTCAAATCGGGCAATTAGGTTTTCTAATTACAGTTCCATAATAACAACATGTACTTATTATAACACGATGATCTTCAGAGCAGCTAAACGAAACAATTCACCAACTAATTGAATGGAAATCATTCGTAAATTTTCGGTTCGAAAAAACAGATTTCTGATATTTTAATTAAGGACATCGTGATTATCAACATATTATCTCTTCAAGTTTGCGTTTTTTCGCAAATGTTTATTAAGGATGAATTTATTATCGTTCGGATAAAGAGCCGGCGAATAAAATGAGTTTGGTTTGCTTCCAATTCGCACAAAATATAGTTGAACATTTTTTTTAGTTTAGTATTGACAAAGAAAGAAATATTTTGACTACGAATTTAGTCAATAATTATGATTTTCGTTTAACGAATTCGTTCTAATGGAAAACTCATCGAAAATGTGCTGAGGGTTTAAGGTTACAACTAAATATTTAGTTTACAATTATTTTCCCAGGGTAAAGCGAATTAGTTTGGATTAATGAAGAGCGGAGAATACGATGGATTATTTATGCTTGAATTGACTATATCCGGGATAGCGCGAACGCAGTCCCGACTAACAAAAATTATACGCCCGAGATATTCACATTAGGAATATTCGCAAGGGTCAGCTCGACCGAGGTGCAATGGAAGAGCCTCGCCCTGGAGGAACCGCCTTGGTGATCACGGTAACCTCTGCGCCAGGTAAGTATGCTTTGGCACGGTCAACAAGGGCTTATAAAAGGGTCTGCGAGTCCTTCCACTTGCGAGAAACCTTTATTTCCCTGCGACATCTGTAATACGATGAAAGAAGTAACTTTGGAAGTACGCGAAACCTCCTGAGCCCTTATTACACCCGGATACCTCGATGCTGAAGAGCGACCACAAGAAAAATAAGGATCTTTACCAGAAACTCATGGAAAACGAAAAGTCCACTACAATTCAGAATCTTGCGATAAGAAGTTGCTAATTTAACTCATTATTCAAGTAGACACGAAGAAAAATTGATTAAAAACCCATTTCCGGTCGTATTATCAATGTTTCTTTCTCGCTCCGGCAGTAAAACAACGTTTCAATGTCCTGCACTCGTACAATGTATTTATTGCTCTCTCAAAACGATTGTTACATATTTTGAGTGTTTAGTTAATTACAAAATTTAAGTAGAGGAGGCATGAAAGCTTGGATCCCAATTTGGAAAGGACCCGCCGTTTAGATTTTGAGTTTACATGAAAAAAAGAAAAATCGGGAGTGTCTATTTTTTTTTAAACTTGAAGTCTCTCTCTTTCTCTTTCTTTCTCTCTTATTTCCGGTATACCTCACCCGCGTTTTCCCTTCGTCATCATAGCCGGTGGTGCATTTAATCTTCACGCTCTAGCATTTATTTCCACGTGCTAAACATAAATTTCTTCCATCCGTTAACATTGATGTACAACTCTTATCTGAAAATCCAAAATATACCGAAGAATTCCTCTTCTATTGCATCAACGTATATATATATATATATTTCATTGTCCAGTCTTCATGCTCAATTTTATTCTTCGTGCTCCGCCATTTATTTTCACGTACTAACCATAAATTCGACCCACCCATTAACTTCCATCGAAATATCCAGCCGCTCTAATCTAAAAACCCAAAATAAGCAGAAAACTTTTATCTTTGTTTCAGTTAACAATCATTTATTATTATTTCAAATCTCACATCATAACTAAATACTTTATGTAAATGTATTAAAAGCTGCAACTCCCAATTTTTTCTCCATCAAATAAAAAATCTGCTTATTTAAGCAGAGAGATTTAAGCCAAAAAAAACTATAAAATTAATGTAGTAAACTAATGTACCTTTACATAAAAATTGTAGTCCTAATACATTTATCGAAATTTTACAGCAAATTTCTGCAATCAGATACAATTTATTACATCATATCGACCAAAAGAAACCTCCTTAATTAATTTTTTTAAATATTTTTAGCATATCACTTAAAAAGCAAAATCGTAATTGACCGGACGAAATTTCCGGAGCAATAAGAGAATAAAATGAACGACGCCAAAGACTACCAACATTTGTAACGAACGTTAAAATGTACACGAGCCTTGTACATGTTCGCATAATATGCAATGTTGTTTAGAGTTCAACTTGTATATTTTACAGCGCTGAATTATATCTGCTGGATGTAAATTATGCTTGACGTTATTTATTCCGGGATAGCGCGAACGCAGTCCCGACTAACAAAAATTATACGCCCGAGATATCCACATTAGGGATATTCGCAAGGGTCAGCTCGACCGTAGTGCAATGGAAGAGCCTCGCCCTGGAGGAACCGCCTTATTGATCACGGTAACCTCTGCGCCAGGTAAGTATGCTTTGGCACGGCTCGCGCGCCTTTATATCACCGGCAGGGGCTCCGATCACTTGCGGGAAACGTCTCGACCTCCTGCGCCGCGTGGCGGCCGAAATCGCAACTAGCTTGGCCGCCGATGCGGAGAGCCCGCCGCACGCTATAGTGCTACTCGGCTCACGCGACTTCGCCAATACAACAGAGCGACGCGCGAATCATACTTCGACGCGTCGGCTCAAACAGCGTTCGCTCTTATCATCGCAGCGGCTATCAATGATGTATGGAGTCATTCGGCGAGTTATAAATGTCAAAGTAATCTTGAGCGACGTCATTCGCCGAATTTATTGATGAAACATTTACGATTGATCTTGTTTGTATTATTTGAATAGAAATCCGCTCTAGCAGCGAAATAAATAGTGTATTGCAAATAGGTAAAATATTGTTAAACAATGACTCCTATTGACATAACGATGCAGAAAAAAATAAAGAAATTGCATGAATTTGGATATGAATTTTTTCAACACATGACAAGTACACTGAATAAAAAATCTTGTACACAGCTGAGAATTATTTGCACATACGAATTATAATAACCGCCAAACTTTCCTGATTATGTATAAATTCAAAAAAATTATAGACGAAACGTTTAAAAAATCATTGCCCTTCATTTTATCATTTTAATCATTCAGTTCGATAAACGCATTAATCGAAAAAATTCATTTTCCAGTTCACCAAAAAAGCAATTTGACATGTTTCACAAAATCGTTAACGAACTGATTGCTGAAAATACTAAAATAACAAACGTCGGATTTTTTCATCAGGTACAATAACAACAACAAAAACTAATGAAACAAACGGCAACATCTCAAGGTCAAAGATTCCGGTCAATTCATCCTCCCTTCGTCACACACAACCCCGAAACATTTTAATCTCTCTTTCTCCCGTGAAAAATATATATCATTTTATCTTCGCCAACGTCAGAGAGAGTTTTCCCACGTCGAAAAGACCGGTAACTGGCACACGACAAGCTGCATCTCTCTAAACGCCGCAGTGACCGCAGTGCTCGGCGCAGGTACTGCGAATTCGAGACATAATAATGAATGAAAAAGTTACTCGCGGCGCGCGGGGGGAAAGGGAGAGGCCGCGGCCACGGGTCACGTAAAAGCGTTGGACGTTCCGACGTCGTAAACCGCTGCGCCGGGTGTTGTGCACACACGTTAACACGTGTTTTCACACTTCGTCGGCGGCGAAACAAATAGTTGGGAAACGGCGGCGTGTGTGTGATGCGGAGCTTTGCCGTTGCCGCCCGAAGCGCATTTCCCCAGCCGCTTACTATACGCTGCGTACCAAAGATTAATGGCAACGAGGTAGACGCGAAAATGGGTTACGTCACGGTACGCGAGATAACACGCGAGAAGATAGCGTAGCTGTATACTTTCGCGTGTCGTACGAAGAGCCATCGCTCCAAGTATCCCGCTGGCGGAGAAAAACCCGAGAAGATAAATAAATAAACTAAAAGGTAAACGTTAGAATAGTCGTTTGTGAGTGGAACGGCCCGTGCAATTCGCGAGAGTCGCTAATCACCTTGAACTTTCGTTAGGGGACACGATAATTGAACGCGGCGGAAGTGTCGCGATGCCCAAGGGCATCCGGTTATTCGGGACGATAAAAGAAAGGTTTATTTGCATGCATGCATCTGAGATCTCAATTATTGCGTCGGGAAGAGTTTCAGTTTCAGGGTAAATTTGAGATGTTTTGGTTGTGCCATTTTTTTTGGGATGATTTTTGGTCGTCTAGTTATTTTAAGGAAAAATGGACATGTGGATAAATTGCTTCAGAGTGAATAACAATTACATTGTTTTTTTTTTTTGTAATTTTACTTGAATTTTAACTTCATGCAGGCAAAAAAATGTTTGTCTGTAAATCACAAATTATAGTGCGGCAGTTTGAGAATATGTAAGGAAAATTCGATTTTCTTATTAAATATTTTCCGGAAGCGCTATTTGTCAACCTTGATTTTTCAACTGAGTTTAGCATATCCGCCGAAATAAGAAATTCGCCGAAATTCGTTGTGACAACTTTCTTCGTTTGTCGGGTAAGCGCTGATTGTGCTGTTATTATTTATCTCAATTTCTGGGAATGTGTCTATCAACAAGAAAGGAATTAAGACCGGAAGTATCACGGGGTAGACCCGCATTCGCTGTGTTCTGTGTTTGGCCCACTTTGCCACGGTGATGCGTCGCTCTCGGACGACGGAATCCTCTAAGGAAACGTTGGAAGGTGCCCTACAGCGACGCTGTATGTATACAGAGCGAGCGAGAGAGGAAAGCAAGAGAGAGAGAGAGAGAGAGAGAGTGGAGAACGTGACAAAGCAAGGAGACTCGCGGGACGAGGCTTTTCGCTGCAAAGGACGTCGCGAGAGCTCCGTTCCCCTTCTCTTACTCTGCCACCGCGCTATACTCTCAAATGAATAATGCATCGTGAATTCAAGAACGATTCTCGTATTCCGTGCGAACGAAGTTCTGTCGCGCCTCTATAGCGATGTAAGGAGAGGAGCGCGTCGAGCGGACGACAACTCTCGCTCCGCTAGAAGTAGTATATGTATATGGAGATCGGTCTTCACTTTATTTTTCTTCGTCATAAATCCCGTCCGCTTTCCCGGAAGATTTCTTGTCGTTTTATCAACGAAGCGAGCTTAGCGAACCGGGAAACTTGGCAAAACCGATTCGTTCTTACCAATTTCTCTGCTTATATAGTCGCTATATATACAATACGTATATATATATATATATATATGTGTGTGTGTTCATATATGTTTGTGACATTTTGGTAACAATTCGTTCCTCTTCCGTTTGCTGATCCGTCATCGAAAAATTCAAATATGATTCATAGCATAAACGTGCACAGGAAGAAGCGAGCAAAGACAAGGTCACAAATTTTTCCGACGAATGTTCTCCACGAATTTCCACCTCGTCCATTTCCCTCATTTACATATATAGGACCGTTACACTGACGCGATGAGACTTTGTGATGCGAGCTGCTTTCCTCTCTGGAAACGTCCGACTTTTGCATCGGGAAAATGGAAATTCTCGAAGACAGCGCGCCATGCAGGGAACGGGAAATAGCACAGAGATGCCCTGCCAATTCTGTTTTGCCTTTTGACGACCTTTTTAACCCTTTCAATCTTGGCGCCGAATTTGCCGGGCGAAATCTTGTGGACCTCGCACCGGAAATTGAAGGGATCAGTGGTGAGGATTTTATTCACTTTTTTCATTTTGTGTGTGTTTTTTTTTTTTTTGCTTTCAGGGAATCTTGAAAATGCGGTAAAATTATTTTGTGTAATTTTTATTTTGACAAAACAAAAAATTGCTTGTTCCGACCTCTCTTAAAATTGGTCACGGTAAAAGCTAAACTAATTTTAGTATTTTTTATTAATAATTGTTTATTTTTACTGCTGACAATTTATGCATAAACTTTAGCATAACACAAATTTTCAGTGTCATCAGATGCAAAATTTTCCTTCCTCATTTTTTCCGATCTAATTAAAATAAGGCTGCAACAAAGAAATTTCCATATCGCTGTCCACTTATTTTTATCTCAACAGAGATAAACGAAAAACTTAAAAATAACGTTTCATTCCCGTGTAGAAATAAAGCCATTTTCCTCACCACTAAAAATCAATTATTTAAACAATTACTTTCCATCATCCCCACCCGAAAAAGCTCAATTTCTGCCCATCGAAAATGCGCCAAAAATCTGCCCGAAATCCGCCGTCATTCGCACCTCCAAACGCCAATTTCCAGCGCCTATGAGAAAAAGCGGTAACTTTTTCTGTGTTTTTTTCCCCTCTTGATAAGAAAAAGCCGACGAAAAAGTTGTTCCGATAGGAACTCGTGCAAGCTAAGCGAGAGTTCCGGCCTCGCGGCTTCGAAGGTGGGTAGGTGGTGCGAAAAGTGTTGTAGGTCTCTCGGCCTCCGAGACGTTAAGCAGAAAAATCTGCACACAGAACCGACACTCATGAATACCTGAGCAGAAGTTTCAAAACAAACAAAAAAAAAACGCAAGTTCCTTTCTTTTGCCGTTGCGATGCATGGAAAGAAGGAAATGGTAGGCCGTGCCGTGTCCTAGAGAGTAAGACAGAGAGGGGATTTAAAAAAAAAACGAAGGAGTGAAGAGCAAGTATAGTAACATCTCCGCAAGAAAGCGAGAGGAAAAAGGTACTCTTCGCGCTATAGAGTTTACCGCGCGCCGAGCTAACCAAAGAGTCTCCACACACATAACGAGAAAGAGAGTCGCGCGGCGAGAGCGAGTCGGAGAAAAGTTTGATATTGCCTAACTTTCGAGAGTTTCCTCAGTCCCGGTGCGTAGGCACCACGCGCTTCAGCAACTGCAGCTGCAGCGCTGGGCCTACGTGCTCGAATACATGCCCACGTGGGAAGCGAACTAAAATGGTAATGGAGTGAGCAGTTCCGAGGCTTTCCGCGTGCATGAGAACGTGTCGACGCAAAATTCCCTCTCCTTTTTTCGCCCTTCGCTGCAGCAACGGCGATGCAGCTATTCTTCGTCGGTTCAACCACTTTTTTCACTACTTCCGGTCATTGGTCCGCGGTTGGGATTTTCCGGCCTTGCCAGACGACTTAGGATTTTTTGCTGATTTTTTTGCGCTCCTTTTAGCAATGCTATTTATTTAGTTATCTGTTTCGCTTGGTAATTGTTTCACTGAGAAAAGATGAATATCGAAAATGTGCATTTCTTAAATGCAATTGGATCTGTGTTTCGATTCTCGATGGAAAGTCTATTTATAGAAATTAATATAGTTTAATTGAAAACAGGTTTTATTTTTCATACGGTTACATAATTTTTTTTATAACAATTTTAAAAACATTTTTGTAAATAATCGAATCGGATATCGTAGATTTCGCTCCTAATTTAATAAGAGCTAGAATATTGGAATTGTCAAAAAAAGGACGATAATCAAATAATTATTTTTTTCATATTCCTATAAGCAACAAATTAAACGACACTTTAAAAATCCACTCACCCACGCATTTCCAGCAATACGTGAGGTTTCGAAAAAAAGTTGCTTAGAATCTTTCGTGCACATATAATCAATAGCGTTAGAGTGGAGAGAAGGCAAAACGCTCGGATACAACGTTTTCCATTCGATATACCAAAGGCGTCCAACTGTACAAGGTGGTAAAAGTCCGAGGCTCTCTCACACCGAGAGTTGCACATTTTCGGTGAGGCGCTGCGATAAAATACCGAGGTAAATGAGCCGGTAGCCAAAGAGAGAGAAAGAGAGAGAACACATTCGAAGGTCCAATGCAACAAGTTTCCGTTCAGTCGCGCCGACAATTCCGCCTCGTCGACAATGCCAAGCGATTAATTCGATTGATGGTTTTACTGGGCACGCTCGAAGGCCCGGATAGTCCGCACCCGGAAATTCGATGGTACGGCGGGTCATATTCGGACAAACGTGTTTATAGTCGATATTACAGTGGGGTCTATTATTATACTGTGCGAATTTGGTTTAGTGAAGGTTTCTGTGCGCGCACGTTGATTATTGTCGATGGGGACGAAAACAGTTTACACAACTGTCCGACCATGGGATTGTATTTGTTGTTGGGATTTGCGAATATGTTGCAACAAATGGTTGGATTAATCGCGAGACAGATAATTAATGTTTGGTGAAAGCAGTGAATATTGTACGTCGAGTGATTTCGTTGTTGGGGGCTAATTAACTATTAATGGTTATGGGCATCTCTGAATTGGGCACGTATTTTCTGGGGGAATTGTTTACTATTACTGCTAATATTTTGGGACAGGAGCTCAATTAGTGATTCTAGCAGCTATTATTGTTGGTTAAGCCCAGAATTCGCGCATGGGTTGGAAAAAAATTCCGGGCTTTATTGGCTTCGCGTGTCAATCACATGGGCGGCCATTTTGGACAGGCAGCGATCGTAGCGGCGGAGTTGGTCAACACTTTATGTACCTCTTATCACGGTATGTCATGTTAATCGATGTTAATTAACGTTCTTACATCATATTTAAAAATGTCAAACAGCACTTACGTTTTTTACGGTTATCCGAAAATCTTTGGAATATTTTTTTATGCATGCGAAGAAAAAATGTGTATTATTGACGTCCAAAGTTCTGGTCATTCTCCAATAATAATTATCAAGATTATGTCTGGTTACATCTGAGGTGAAAAAAAGCACCTGTTTTTATCATAACCTACAATTCAACGATTTTTTTATAACTACGTGACAAAATATCGAAAAAATCGTATAATGACAATAAGATTTTTATAACAATCGGGTTTTTGAAATGCTGACGAACAAAGGGAAATTCCATTGCGGTTGGTATCACACGAGATGGAATTTCACCTCAAATCAACTGATTTCATTACCGAAGGAAAATCTGCGCGGGCTTTGTTGGCGGTATAAACTTGCACACCGGACTGGGATTATAACCCAACAACGGGGCAAGAGTCGTCGTCGGTACGAAGGTAATATCCAGAGACAATAGCTCGGAGCTTCCGACATCCACATATAAATACATTGCATACATACGATTTTCGCAGTGATATTCAACGTACGACCTAAATGCAGTTGAAGCCGCCGGATGTACGTGCACAGATACAACGTTAGTGTGGGTCTACATGTGTACGCCTATTCAACATTTGACAGAAAAGGTTGGATAAAGTAAATGGATTGAATTCACTCGGGGGTTTTTTTTTTTTCACTATCTGCGAAGCTTTGTTTGATATTTGAATAAACGGCGTTGAATCGAAAAATAAATTAAAAACGAAGGTAAATTCAGTTACAAAATAACCTGAGCTTCCTCTGTACAAATATCCAATGAATGCATTTATTCACTGCAATTTCATTGGCGCCCTCGACAACGAGGAAAAATTGAAAATCCGAAAATATTAAAATTGACTGCTACTCGTTGTTCTTTTTATCACAATCCAATTGTCAAAGTACCTTGAATGAAAGTAGATAGAAAAAAGATAATGATAGTGGCAGAAAAATGTCTCACTTTTCAAGCGTAATATTAAATCCGAAAGACACAATAAATAAACTTTTTCGGAATAATTTTTTCCGTGGAAAAGCAAACAATTAAGCTCTCGTGAAACAATCACGAGAAATAATTAATCAATCAAACCTTCGTAACCAAAGTGCTCAAAATCGACATACACAAGACATAAACTATTGGAAATTTTTCCATAGAAAAGCAAAAAATTAAACCTTTGTTGAACCAATCACGAGAAATAATTGATCAATAAAACCTTCACGCCGAAAGTGCAATTAAGGCCTTCGGGTTAATTCTCTTCTGTTGTCAAGTAGAAAGTAAAATATGTAAATTCGCCCACTTAACAAAACCCCTCTCCCACTTATCAAACATAAAATAAAACCCGATATTCAAGAAACTTCAAACCAAATACTTTTTCTATAAAAAAAACAAAACAAAACAAAACAAAAACAAAAAATGAAGCTCTCGAGAACCAATCACGCGAAAAATAATTAATCAATAAAACCTTCACGACCAAAGTGCTATTAAGGGTTTCAGGTAAATTGGAACCCTGTGTTAAATAGGGAAATTGAAGAGCATTGGAACAAGGGAAATACGGACGGTTTTAGCGAGCGACGGGCGACAAGCCACGGAAGAAAATACAAATACCATGACCCGCCGGGTCATAGGAGTGATAGAGAAAAGGGCTGGAGTATCGAACGGCTCGTTGGATTGGCAATTAATCTTTTCATTGGCCCTCGGCCACATTGCCAGTCCAACTGTGCACTCTCGGGTGCACAACTGCTTCGCGAACGACCGCAAATCCACGTAACCCGTTGGAGGCTCGCGTTAACGCGCGGCCTTCAATCCGTAATCCCTCGTTTCGCTCGTCGACGTCATTCCCAGCAGCGTTCCCGAACGTAACACTGGAAACGCGGTGGAATAAACCGCGCGGCGCGCGGGACTCCCGAGCGTTCATGCTCTCTGTCATTCTGCAAATATCGCTATCGCTGCGGCTGAGAAGCGAAGGGGCGTAACTCCGGTGTTGACTTATATGAGTTACGCCCTCTGGCGTTTTAGAGGTCGATAGATAACGGCCTCGAGTTCCGGCTCCGACGGGCAGCCCGTTATTGCACTGCGTTATTGGACGATTCGTTGGAATCGACGTTACACACTAAATTCTATATAGGGCCCATATTATTTGAATGCTGCGCGCCGTGAAAGCAAGCTTTTTTTTTTTTTTAGTGTATCGCAGCTCGCGATTTACAGTCGCAATGCATTTCTTTATGGAGCTTTCAATGGCTTCGCGATTTGGCAGCAAATGGATCGATACATTTATTTCACGATTTTCGTGACCCGCCAACAAAGGTCAAAGACATGGTCATCAATATCATTTTTTTAAAAACCACTTTTACACAATACTTTTTTTTTAAATCCTCAATCCTCCGATACAATCATTAACAAACAAAAAAGTCGAATTTTCTTTAATTCCATTGTGTCTCAAAAACGATCACGGATAAAATTGGAAAAAGTCAAATTACAATCTATCAAAATTCGTTGGAATCGACGTTACGCACTAAATTCTGTATAGGGCCCATATTATTTGAATGCTGCGCGACGTGAAAACAAGCTTTTTTTTTAGTACCGCGCAGTTCGCGATTTACAGTCGCAATGCATTTCCTTATGGAGCTTTCAATGGCTTTGCAATTTGACAGCAGATGGATCGATACATTTATTTAACGATTTTCGTGACCCGCCAACAAAGTTCAAAGACATGCTCATCAATATCATTCAAAAAATCAACTTTTAAACAATACATTTTCTTAAAAAAAAAAAAAACAAAGTTGATCTTTTGATTGTATCTTTCCAATTTGATTATATGTCAAAAACGATCACAGATAAAGTTGGGCAAAGTCAAATTACAAACTATTAACATTATAGCTTGTTTTCCTGTTCAGAGCATTCAAAGGGTCAAAAGTCTTTTATTTATTTCATTTTATTTTTCAAGCTTTAATCAGAGAAACAATGGTCATAAATTTGACAGGTTTAGCTACTATTTACAATAAAAGCTCAGAAGTGGAATTCGAGGCAATATAATCCGGTGGCGGTGTGTTTAATTTGGGCCAAGCGAATGGTGTTCGTCGCCGTCGTCAAGATCTTACTTATATACATCGTAGCAGTGCCAGGGTCACGCAACCAGGTCGAGTATTCGCGGGTATTCAAGCTCCAGAAGCTCTTATACTTTGCGTTTATTCTGTGGTAGCTCCGCGATGAGTTTATGCCTTCATAATGCACTTCTGTGTACTCTATTTTACTCGAGCAAAATGGATATCATCTCTAGACGCAATGCGACCCATCTTCTTCACTCACATATATATATATATATCTAACTTTCATTAACTATTATTATCATTATTTGCGGTATCTCTTCGGTGGCACAAGTTTGTACGTTCCGAGACCTCAAAACTCCTATACATTATTTGTATAATGAGCTTTTCGTGTGAATCACGTATAGAAATCGAGGCGCCGTGTCTCTTCTGTGTTTGATGCTCGCTTCCTTGGTCCTCGTTAAGACGATTGACCCTAATTACGATCTCGGCAAAGGATCCCTCTAATTGCTTTGGCAGTCGGCGATACTGCCTTCGAATTTTCCCCTTTCGTCTATACGTCCCAAGGGACCGCGATTCCAAACGCCCTTCCCGGGCGTTTCAGCCGTTTTCTCCAGTCAAATGGTCTTAGTCGATGAAAGTTCGTTTAGTTCGCTTCGCGAAAAGCTGAGGAGATAAAAACGGGCGGAATGGAAATGGCATTCCCATTTCAGGAGGCCTGGAAAGTTTTATAAGGCAATGTCTTTCAGAGCAATTTTTAAAAAATTATTTTGTTTATTGCAGCGATTAAATGAAATGGTTTATTGTTTGATTATTAATGAACTTTTGAAAAAATTGTCGTGCTTGAATGATTGGGATTCATGCGAGGCAAGGGATAAAGTTGTAAATAAAATTTAGAGGACGACAAATGGCCATAGTCGATGCCAGTTTGTTTAGTTTGTTTTGAGGAGGTAAAAATGGGCGGAATGGATAATGGAATTTCCATGTCAGGAGGCCTGGAAAGTTTTATAAGCCAATGTCTTTCAGAGCAATTTATTTTTGTTATTTTGTTTATTGCAGCGATTAAATAAAATAGTTTATTATTTGATTAATAATGAATTTTTCAAAAAGTTGTCGTGCTTGAATTATTGGGATTCATGCGAGGCAAGGGATGAAGTTGTAAATAAAATTTAAAGGACGACTAACAATTTTATTGGAGAATAAAAATGTTTTCGTTTTATGGTTTTTACTTTATTTTATAGGTTTACGTGAATACAGTTGCAACAAGTAGAGAGTTTTTGGGTCATTGGGAATCGATATGAATAGTTGTAAAAATTTTTTATCGAAGATAAAGGTTTATGAAATCGTAATTCACATTACAAAAATACTGTCAAAGGGACATTTTTTTTCTTTCCAAAATGCAATTACTTTTTTTTAATATCACGAATTTCTCCCTGAAGAAGATAAAATTGGTGGAAATAATTTTAAATACAAGTGTCATTGTGAAAAGTAGAATAAAATGGAATGTAATATGCAAGGCTTTCTTTTGCAGACTTTTTCGAACACTCACCGAGCGACCCTATCATTAAAAAAATTTCGTGCACGTGAAATTCACCGCTCTCTGGAATTATTTCGAAATGAGTTTTAAAAAATGAAGCGAAGTTTTTACGCGCGCTGGAATATTATCTCCGTGATTCCAGTCTACGCCGCCGGGATTTCGCGCCCCAAAAAAAAAATTTCCATCTCATTTAAATAAAGAACGACATACAAAAATAATTCCAGAATTATCGTTTCATCCAACATTCTCTGCAGTCGTTACTTTCTCGATTTGTACTCTCCGAATCCTACATAATAAAAGAATGTCTTTAGGAGCGTTAAAATTTCCGACAAAATTTATTCTAAGCAAATGGTAATATTCTGCTGCCATTTTTATGCTTCCCAATCCAGACCATTCGTAATTTGTTACATTTCACATTTTACATTTTACATCCTACATTTTATATCTTTTTTTTATATATCTTAAGATATACTATATCTTTATTTTTAACATTTCACATTTGTATCTTTTATAAAAAATGTTATCTCCATGATTTCAGTCGTTTCCAAGGATCCGCTCACAAAAAAAAAAACAAAAAAAAACCCACAGCGGAATTGAGTGTGAGTTTCCGGTGCGACTGATCCCCCTGAAAGCTCAGACGTACGGAGCTATCATTGTGATAACATTTTTCCGCGATTTCGCCGCTTCGTGATCGGATTCATTTCCCGGCGGCTCGGAGCGGAATATTCCGTTGAATATTCATGAGAAATGTGGTCACGTAACCGCCGGACATAAGCGGTCGTTCGCCTCCTGCAATGGGACACCGGACGTCGAGCATGAATCAAGAATCAAAACAATCTTTGTAACTCGATATACGAAAGAATTTCTTTTACAAACCGATATATACGTTTTTACTAACGCGAAGCTCTTATAATACCGGAAAGATGGTCGGAAGATGAGAAGTTCGTGTCTCTATTAGAAAGACGCTTCTGATGAGAAAGGCGGAGAGAGAGAAAGAGAAAAAAAAAGGAATCAGAAAAATTGCCAGCAAACGCGAGAGGCAGGAAAAAAGGGCTGAGAAAAAAAAACGGCGACGAAGACGAAGAAGCTAAAAAAAGAGAAAAAAAAAGTGCCACGTCTGCGGTCACGTCCTCCAGTTCTTTTCTCAACATCTCTCACCCTAAGTTCCTGATAGATGCATCTCGGCTTTCTCGACTCTCTTTCCAACCTCGCTGTTCTCTCGCGACGATAAAAATACCTGGAAAACTCGTTTTCTCGCCCTCCACCCTCTTTCCATAGTCTCGCTTGAGAATCCTCGTTTCCTTCGGCCAGCGCAGAAGGAAAATCGAGTTTTCGCGTCCGGGGCGTTGATTCACGCCACCAAGAATCGCTTCGATAGTCGCTCGGTGGCCAACGTCGACCCACGACCCAAAACAAGCGTCCCGGAAATTCAGCAAACACCTATGTACGCTCGTTATGTGTATATCTTTGTTTACGTATAAAAACTGGCAAACAATAACACACGCTTTATCCTCTTTATTTGCACAAGGACTTTCGAGCTGCTGGACTAAGCTTGAATAAATATACAGACGTTTTTTGTCTTGGCAAACAGGACATTTTTTATTTGCAACAACAAAAGTTCAAGATTTTTGCGTTGAGATACTCAAAACCTTGATCATTACTTTCTCATTATTTTTCGCTTCAATTTAGCAAATTCTTATGTACGATCATACAGGATGTTTATATTTTGCAACAACATAAATGGAAGATTTTTGCGTTGTGATACTTAAAACTTTGCACATTACTCTCTCATTACTTTTGCTTTAATTCAGCAAATGCTTATGTACAATTGTTACGTGTACATGTTTGTTTACGTGTGAAAACCGGCGAACAATAACACACACTTTATCCTCTTTATTTACACTAAGCTTGATTAAATAAACAGACGTTTTTTGCCTTGGCAAACGTCAAATTTTTATTTTGCTACAACAAAAGTTCAAGATTTTTGCGTTGAGATACTAAAAACCTTGCTCATTACTTCCTCATTATGAATATGAATTATTATGAAACAAATAGTTATCCTAATCCATTCCCAATAACAGTAACAACTTCGCATTCGTGGCAACGATAAAAAAAAATTCTTCCACGGCAAAAAAATCAATTGTCACTCTCCACTAACCGATACGACAATTCCCTGTTAGTATTGCCCAATTCCCCCGTCCCATTATCACTCACGTGGTTACAAGTTACAACTTTACGACGTTACGTAACTCTTATCGATAAAAATCTTTTTCCTTAATCAAGTATTGTGCGACAGATTTTTTACGACTGCGCCGAAATCGCATGTACATTTTTCTTTTTTCCTTTTTTAGAGCCAATGAAGAGGAATAACCGGAATAACAGGTGAAAAGCTGGTGGCGTAAATCACTTTGCTCTCGCGCTATGCGAGGGGGCATCAAACAGTGTGCGAGGTTCTTTACGACATTGCGGATACAGGGATACACTGCGGAGCTACTGAGGCTTGCGAGGCTCGCACACCCACGCACGCACACACTTTCCTCGCCGTATCACGGTTTCGCGCGGTGAAAGGACTTTAGCCATGGCGAGTGTCAGTTGCCGAGTGGACTTTCTGCCGCGGCAATGGCATATAAGCTCCACCCGGCATATATACGATCCTTTCAGCTGCAGCGTACACCCCGTGTCAGCTCCAGCTATAGTTGTAAGAGGTACGCGCATATATCTGTCGAGCTACTACACTATTGGCTCTCACGGCGTCGCGCGCGCCGAGCCAATAATCCGTTATTGGCGCCCCTTCCACGTCACCTTACAAACCTCGCCGAGCCAAGCGTCTTAATTTTTTACGGCGATACTTCGACCAGTCGAAACTTTGCCGGAACTAACTTCACCGAGGGATTCTCATCCTACGGTCTATATGGGCCATTCTGTGCCAATTTCAATTGGCGCTGAGCCTCCACCGGATTTTATCCCCGATTTTCTATGACATTGTTGGAAGATTCACAATTTATATTTAGTTTATAACAATTTATGCATTTTTTTAAAACAATTTTTATTTCCATTTAGAAATGGAAATATATAGTTAATGTAATTTAAATGAATTATGCGTCGAATTTTTTTGAACCTTACATTTTCGAAAATGATGGTCCGCGACCTTTTGGGTCTAAGCTTAAAAATATTAATATTCAGATTTTGTCAGATTTTTTCATTTCAGAGCTCATCGTCATGTCAGTTAGTTATACGGGCCATTCCGTGCCAATTTCAATTGGCGCTGAGCCTCCACCGGATTTTATCCCCGATTTTCTATGACATTGTTGGAAGATTCACAATTTATATTTAGTTTATAACAATTTATGCATTTTTTTAAACAATTTTTATTTCCATTTAGAAATGGAAATATAAAGTTAATGTAATTTAAATGAATAACGTATCGAATTTTTTTTAACCTTACCTTTTCGAAAATGATTGTCCGCGACCTTTTGGGTCGAAGCTTAAAAATATTAATATTCAGATTTTGTCAGATTTTTTCATTTCAGAGCTCATCGTCATGTCAGTTAGTTATACGGGCCATTCCGTGCCAATTTCAATTGGCGCTGAGCCTCCACCGGATTTTATCCCCGATTTTCTATGACATTGTTGGAAGATTCACAATTTATATTTAGTTGATAACAATTCATGCATTTTTTTAAAACAATTTTTATTTCCATTTAGAAATGGAAATATAAAGTTAATGTATTTTAAATGAATTATGCATCGAATTTTTTTGAACCTTACATTTTCGAAAATGATGGTCCGCGACCTTTTGGGTCTAAGCTTAAAAATATTAATATTCAGATTTTGTCAGATTTTTTCATTTCAGAGCTCATTGTCATGTTCGTTATAAATAATCATAAGTATGTAAATTGTTTGAATAAAAATCTAACAAAAATTGTGGTTGGTTCTTGGAGATAGGAGAAGAACATAAAAAATCGGGGATGAAATCCGACAGGTGGAATTGGCATGGAATGCCCCATAGGCACTCGGACGAGTTCGGACCTTCGTCGAAAATCGCGAAGACGAGACTTCGTATACTGTCAGCCAAACTCCGAGCGGAGTTTACGCTCGCTCTTTCGACCTCGTCGCGTCGCTATATCTGTAGTTAATATAAACTTGGTAAGAGATATCAGTGCGGTGTTCATATACAACCTCGTATAGGCCATTCGATACCAAATTGACAGTGTTATCACGTACCTTTACGATTTTATCCCATTGAGAATCTTTTACTTCATATAATTTTTTTCTCCTCTAATAACTATTCGCATTAACAATTACAAATAATTTTTCCCAAAGAAAAAACAGCGGATATATGAAAATAAAAAAGAAGCTCAATTTTTTAAATAAATTTCAATCAGTAAAAAAAAATCTCGTTTGCAAGAATTTGCTATACATTCTCTTAATCGATTTGTTGACTAATGGTCAACAATTAATTAACATTTACTACCATCGAGATAAATAATTATTTTTGAGAAAATCTGCAAATTTCTGTGAAAAGGGTTTTTTTTTATTACAATATAAAGTAATGAACGAAAAAGTCATAGTTTTCGAAATCGAACTCCTCCAAATGTTTTGGAATTTTTGATAATCGAGTCGAAAAATATCCTGTAAATTTGTGCGCAATGATTTTTTGTTGTAACTGCGCAAGTAAAATTAATAACAAATGCGAGGTTCAGTCGCCTGGCCATTTGACTTGGACGGCCCTATATATTTAATATATATAATACTCGATTGAAAGATGTGACTGGTGCGAGAAAGAGATATTGGACGAGGATTCGAGGTAGACCGCGCGCTTCCACGGAGACATACAATAATCCGACGATATTGAAGATTAAATACTGTATATAGTATATAGACGCTTGGGTGAATGGACCAAAGCTCACGTATTGAAAAGTTGTCGTATACATGAAGTTGTCACCGGACAATATTGAATTCCACGTTTCCATCACCTGATCCCTCAAAAAAAAAAAAAAAAAAAAAAAAAGTCCAGATTTTAGTATGAATATCTGAGATTCATCATTGGAAGCCATGAAATTGATGTAATTTTTGGCACCACTTAATTGGTTAATTAGTGACTCCACGAAGCGTTGGGATCCATTTACATATTTTTGTAACACCAAAAATTGGAGCTTTTTAATTAAAAACCGGATTATCGCTTGCGTAATCAAAGGAAAAATGGAGATCAGTGAAAAAAAAGCTCTCACGGTGAAAAATAGTACGTACGTATAATTTTGTCGCTGAACAATATTGAATTCTGGATTGGGAGGAGACTTTTATTGATTTTTTTTCGCAGGAATTTTTGTACCCTACGAAAGGCACTTAAAAATTAATTGATTTGAAAGTTATTAATGAATCTGAATTTTCTGCGGATCAATTGTGTCCGTAATAATTAAGGGGAGAATTCACCGCTGCAATCATGGAAGTTATTAATGTGGTCCTTTTTTTTTTGGGAGTCTATGAACACGTGATACATAATTAATTATCCGCAAGCTTCGTTACACCGTAAATTGAAAATTTTAATCAGAAGCACGTTAATTCTTTTAATTCTTTTAATTAGCGAAGATTTTAATTACAAGTTTCGCCTGTCTCGCCATCGCTGCGCCGAGTTTTCGGCAAATTGTTCGTCGCAATTTTTCCCTTTATGGAATTAAAGCGTCGCTCGGGTTTGCCGGGTTAGCCCAACGCGGACCCTCGGAAGCTCTCCCGTCATTCGAAACACCCACGGCGATAAAAGTATCCACTTTTCGATGCATCCAACGAAACGCGATTTCAGCTCTGCGAATGAAATTCAAATTTAACCGAACAATGGCTGAAAAACTGGATTGCAACTGTTGTAGTTTTTTTCATGCACTGACTACAATGCCCAAAAAAAAAAAAAGATTGAGCCCAGCATGATCGGTCTTATGAAATACATCATTTCAGTTGAAAAAGATTCAATTTATTTTTCAATCGATTTATCAAAAATTCATAAATACAATAATTTTTCTATAATTTTCTTATATTAAAAGCGTGACACTAAAACTACTCTACATTTTTTTACATCACAAATTCAAATTTGCAACATAGAAAAAATCATCTCATGAAAAGGTTTATTAATTTTTCTTCCAAATTATATTTTAAAAATAAATAAATAATTATTTTGTATTTGCTACAATTATTTTTGGATTAACGTGCGTCTTGAAATTCATCAGAAATTAAATGTCCCTAAAATAGAATTTCGAATCACTTCAAAAACCGACTAAAATTTCGAAAACTGTTTTTCGAATCGAACGAGTCGATAATACCTTAAGGGGTTGTAAAGCCGCTGTTCCCATGGTAAGTGAAAAACATTTTACCCATTTTGCGCTTCATCGTGTCGTGCGCAAAAAGAGGGTTAAAAAAAATAGCAGTAATACCGTTTTCAACGCGTGTCTGTGTCCAGACGAGGATTCCGATGAATCTGGTGGAAGGAGCGGGTTTCCTGCTGCTCTCGGTGCAGTTTCCAAAAAAAAAATGCTGACGGACGTCAGAGGACCGAGAGTGAGTGGAAAAAAAACATCTACAGTGAAATCGGAGTGAGGTAGAAACTGCTCGGGGTTTGATAAAAAAATAAAAAATAAAAAAAAGCAGAATAAAAAAAATACGCAGTTTGGTGTTCGGTGAGATTTGCGGATATTTTCGAAACGAATGGGATATAACATGTATCTGTGCTGCTACTGGTGGGTTTATAGAACAAATAACCATAAGATCAATGGAAATGGTTAACGCGTTGATTAACCATCACTTTTACAAATCGAAAAAGCAGCGCAATTTTCCAATTTACGAAAACAAAAAAAATTTCTTACCCAAAGGGAAATAAAATGGCTTGAATTTAATTGAGTTAATATCGATTGTAGTGGCCTTTAATCCATGTGAAGTTTAGTGTAAAAATGGCTTCAGTTTAACTAAAAAATTATTGATTTAAAAAATGGCAAACAAAAAAAATTCAATTCCTAGCCAATCACAGCACGAATTTTTATTTATTCGCAGTTCAGAAAATAAAAAAAATAAAAAATTTTGTTTCATTTTTACTATCGATTGAAAAAAAAAATGGAGCTTTATGGTTCACCCGGAAAATGATGTTTTACGGCAACGAACCTCAAAATCTTTTGTTATTGAAAACACTATAAAAAAGTTTGCAGTGAATCAAATTTCCACAGTAAGATTTTAAAAAAAAGAGCTATCGTATTTAAAAATTTTGAAGCGTCTGGATTTATTTCGGGTAAAAATATACGACACTGTTTTGAGTGGCCGCCATTTTTCATTCTGCTTTTCAATTTTTCTTTCTCGAATAAATTGCTCGCCGTTAATGAAACTTTTTTTTTTTAATTTTTGCACCCCGTTATGATTGAGCGTCTACAGTGTAATTGTCGACTCAACAATACTGGGCGATAGCAGGGTACATAACGCTCTTGTTTGTATAGTAATGCAAGCGATATGTATGTATTAACCGATGCATTAAAATGTACATAAAGTCGAGAGCGTGGCGCGAGAGATATACGTAAATAAGCTCGCGAATCCGGACGGTCTGAAAATTAAATAGAGCTACAACCGCAGTGGAGCTCGCCACGCGAAGCTCTCATTTCTCTCGCTCTCTCTGTCCCTCTCGTCTCAATTTGCTACCGGATTAAAGCTCGTATATCAAACTCGTATTTTGCTAGTTTCAGAACGCCGGAAAAATAATAACCTGGCACGGTAATAAAAAAAATTACAAGTATGAAATCCTTTTTTCTTTTATTATATGTTTTCCCATCATAATAATGATATATGTATAGAAGAAGTATAATAAAGGCGTAAAAAAGCGAGTAATGAAAATGAAAAATAGGAAGTCAAGTGAAAAAAGGGCCAATGGCGGTACAGGGTGAAATAAAATTGTCATTAAAAATTGCGCTGTCAAAAAAATTGTTAAAAAATTGTTATCAGTCGCTTATTATTATTTTAAACTATTGTTTTGCTAGATTTAACCCAAAGAAGGTAAAGACCTTTCTGACGTCATTTTGGGCTATTTTGAGCTATTTTCAGTGAATTTGAGCATTTTGCAGTGATTTTTTAGCAATATTGAAATCCGACCTAAAGAACCTAAAAACCTTTCCAACCAAATTTTAAACCATTTTCAGCCAAAATAATAACCTGGTAATTTTTATTACCCTAGAAAAATCAAAAAAGTCAAAAATACGAATATGACCTTTTTTTATGTGTTTCCATCATAATAATATATGTTGAACCATAATAATGTCTTAAAAAGGCGAATGATAAAAAAGTAGAGTAGGGAATCAACTGAAAAAAGAGCCAATGGCGTTACAGCGTGAAAGAATAGTCAGGGAATACTGGAAACAAAGCGCATCCATAAAAATCGCACGCGCTTTCGATTCTCGTTTCGCATTGGCTGCTTACTATTCCCGTGACTATAAAAATCGAATTTGCATTGAATGATCGGCAGAATGATTGCATTTGCGCCTATCGCGTGATAAAACCGCGAAGATTCCAGCGCGGCATTGGCAGTCGCATCGGAAATTTACGTCGGAGGCTCCAATTTCCACAAGTTGCGTGAGTGAGATTGAAATACAAAGATATATATCACATGCGATAAATTTTAGCAGCGCCTCTTAAACCGAAACTGCCAATATAACGCCTTCATGATAAGAAATGAGTATTATTGGGTTTAATCAAAATTTAAATAAAGAATCTCAGTGAATTTAAAAAAAAACCTATAAAAATCAACTATTTTAATTAGCATCTATTATTATGTATATATATATTTTTTATTGACAATATGAAGAAGAAAATTTTCGATAAAAAGAAAAAATGGAGAAAAAATGTACGACGACGTTACTAAAAATATTCAATATGAACTAAAATAATTCCAAAGAGGTATCAATAATTTTTCTAATTTTTAACATATGCACAATTAGGAAATTAATTTCATACAACGAAAATTGAGTTTGGAATTATTTAAAGTTTGTGAATCTTTTTGAAAAAACAATTTTTTGTACTAATTCAACCAAAAACAATCAGAGGTTATTATCGAAAAATTATAAATCGATAAGTATTAAATTACAAAATCGAAAGGAATAGCAAAGTTAGTTAAAGTTCATTCTAAAAAAAATTTATGATGAAGTCAATTCAAGGGTTAGAATGTGATAGTTAATAAACGTGCAATGCAGAGCATCGAGAAACAACAATATGTCTGATATCATGCTAAGCTTGATTATTCGACATTAATTCGCACTACAATTAGTGCAATTATCAGAGCTATTTAATGTAGATTTCCAGAATAGCTAAACGTTCAGAGTGAATCGTCAAAGCTATCCACGGGAAGCCAATAATTTTCAAACACAGGAATAGCATGGGGTAGGAATTCGAGGCTCCTGTTATTTGACCATTTAACCACAGTGTTCTCCCATTTAACCGAAGATATCATGTGAATGCCCCAGTCGCTTCAATGAATAGCATGACATTAATTACACGTAATTGCACAACAATAAATATCAATTGCTCGTCGACTAAATGAAGTATTAAATTTATTATTTATTAATATTATAATTTCAATTACAAAATGCATATATGGAATTACTGAACATCTCGAATATTCAAGAAATTTGTAAAAATTCCATTTATATATTTTTTTTTCAAAATTTTATTTTATCGAATACTAAATGAATTGGGGAAAAATGGATTCTGATTTTTATTGAAATGCAATTTCAAAGGATCCAGGGATGCGTTTCATGAAACAAAAAAAGCAATTATGACGTGGAGAAATTAAATTCGTGGAGTGGGTCAATAAATCAATTCCATTTGATATTTGCTACTACAAATAGGCAGAAGAGCCTTCAGCAATGAAAATTCAGGCCAATCGACCCTGCGAGAAGCCCTTCGAGGTTTTCGTTATAAAGAATTCAGATACCTATTCTCGGATGTTTCATCGTTGTTCCCATTGGTCTTTTTACGACGAACATATTTCCTTGCTTCAACAGTGAATAATTTTTTTTTTTAAATTCCCCGGTCAAATTTGATTCATTTAAATTTATTTCCCTTGATGGAAAATTCACATAACAAAAATTTGCATACTTACCCCAATACCAGCATCAATATTCAACTGGTTCTCACATATCCTCCTCAAGATAAAGTATATTCCATAAAAACCGGAAATATACTCCCGAAAAATATTAAACCTTCTACGACGATAATTAACAATATTTTTAAAAAACCCTTTTTCACAATGATGATATTTCGCAAAGCAAATAATTAACGTATTTCAATTAAAATAAAGACAAATTGCTCTTACAAAAAATGCAGTTCGTAAAATTCCTACTGCTTTTCAAAATGAAACTAATGCGCACTAAGATTTTTCGATATTGCACTATAATTAAGGAAATATAATTAGAAGAAGCAAAATAAGAAAAATCATGCAAACGTGTACAATTTTCATCTTTTTCCTTACACTTTTTTTTCCATTCGCGATAAAGGACTAATCTATCGGTGGATCAACGAATACACGTACTCGAAGCACTTTCCCATATGAGCGATAAATGTAATTTGAATTGAGCTCGTAATGGTAATTCCGCACTATACTTTGAGCGGAAGCGAGGTCTGCAGGATTAACGACAAATTCGATAAGAGTATCACTCGGAACGAAGGCGTGCATATGTACCAGAATGAAGGACAATACGAGCTAATGTATGGATATTGAATCTTGCCATAAAACGTAACGTTCTCGACCTCGTTCGATAGCGAAACTACCCCATTAATCGGAAAGTAATTACGAAAACTCGTTACAGCTCGGTGCACGGATAGATACCGTCGGTCTGGAGAGCGTCGCGCTCGTCACTCCTCGGTAATGGTATTAAATTTCGTACAAATCCTGACCTACATGACACTCGTGGAATACAGATTTGCAATTCGGCGTTGCCTGGCCCGAGAGTATAATAATATCCGTGGATTCGTTCAGTCGCTCTAAATAATCAACCCTATCACTATATACATGGCTATCGGTATGTATTTTTATCGATTTCAAATGGTCAATTATCGGGTCTTCTTGAAAAACCTTCAATCACACGTTGAAGCTAATTACTCGATAATTAAACTCCGATATGTCCAATTCTCAATATTGCACTTCGATGGTTGAGCTGTTTTATTGAGCACACTTTTTTTCTCATCATTTTTTACTAATTACATGTGATCGGCGATTACTTAATGAAGAAAATTGGTTTATGGACGTTTTTTCAAATCGAATTGTGAACAAATTTAGTTGGAATGAAAATTGATTTCAGATGTAATTTCATTTTTTGTCGTTGTATATTTACAAAAATTGGGGAAAATGTTTGAATAAGTAAATAAAAATCAAATGAAAATACATTTCAATGCAATAATCGAAAAAAAGAAAGAAATGCGAAAAAAGTGTCGGGGGAATGACTATTTTAGAAAAAAATGTCAAAATTTGCATAATTAATGTATATTATTGATTAATTATTCAAAGTGACGAATTGATAAGTTTAATAATTCTTATAATTTTGCTGAGTGCATCGTCGTTCGTTGAATCGGCGAAAAGCTCTCGTTGGCCACTTCAGCTTCTCAGTTGTTGGTGAGCCTCGCAACCGGTGGTGTATTCTTATATACCCGAGTCTATTTTCTCTCCTCCCCGGCTTTATCTTCTCATTTGCAGTGCCTCGCTGTCTCGTTCGTCGACGTTCGCAATTAACGAGGCGCTTCATTCTCATTAAGAGCCTTGACCCGTGAATGTGCGAAGAAACAAAGTTTCGGATAACCCGGTAACCGAACTTTCCACTAGACGAAACGCCGGAGAAAAGGGCCACTCGCAAAGCGAGTCCCAATTCGGAGCGAAATCTCGTCAAGCATCGCGAAACTCTCGCGCGACACCGAGCATTGATTTTAAACGCCACGAGCTTTCACGAGCTTTCTCCTCCCCCGCTCTATCCCACTTCGGAAACCATTATGTCGCGCTCGATCTCTGCAACGGAAGTTGGCAATTAAAACTCCCACGCTCGACTGATGACGAAAGAAAGACACACGTAACGATCTAAAAGGCCGGTGTAGATTGTTGTAGAAATCAAGCGAAAACCGCTTCCCATTGAACTTACTACAATTTCACTTTTTCCCCTCGGTCTCATTTTTATTATTTACTATTTAGAATTTTTTTTAACTGCCGAATTTTTTTTGGTGGAACAAATGGAATCTGTAAAATTCACCACAATTTCTCCTTTCTTTCATTGTTTTGTTGTTATCTTGATCTTTTTTTTCATGAAGTATTGAAATTTGCATTTAATTAAACTTCTGTTTCAGTGTGAATATCTAACATCCTTAATTGTCACACATATTAATTGTTCACCCTGAAATTACAAAAATGATAGCAATGGCGAATTCACTTTGGAAATTGCCATCTAAAATCTCAACCTCCATTATGAAAATTTTCATGGACTTCTTTCGGTTTTTCTTTTTTATTTGCAATTGCTGAATTTTTTTTTTCATTTAATTCAAGTTTAATTAAAAAATGAATAAAATGGAGTTTTTCCAAATACATCAAATTTTTGCACATTTAATCATTTTTTTTCTCCCTCTTCATTGCGTACCATCTGAAAAATATAATTCTTGCTTTATTATCATGTGGCACTTAAATTGTCATCCAACCAGACTGGCAATTATGAATGAATATGTTATATTATCCTCAAGTAGTTACACTGTCTTTTATGTAACAGTTACAAACTGCTGAGTACAGAATAGCAAATTCACAAGCAATGGTAAAAGTTGCTTGGTGCTGCAGAAGTTGCCAATTAAAATTTCACCGCTCGACTGATAAAGCGAGATAACCGCACATAACGATCTAAGGGGAAGAGGTATAAAATGTGGAATCAAGAAAAACCCTCTCATTATAACACTACACATTTTCTCTCGTTTTCCTTCTCTCTCTCTCATTTTATTGCTTACCATCTAGAAAATATGATCTTTGATATGTGGACTCAATTTATAAAATAACTCACATACAAATATACCTGTCGTTATCGTTAATGTTATTATTATTCATTCTTTTTAAATGCCGTTTCTCATAATAATCGTTATTATTCGCTCGAGATTATTGTTGCGGTCCTACGCAGTTGTCTTATTGTAACAACATCTCCATCGTCATCCTTTCCCAACTTTCATCCACCTCTTAATTTTTTTCATTGCTAAAATACCATTGGGATTGACTTCGAGGACGACTTAAGGATTTATATTTATTTAAGAGGGTAAATAACAGAGTAAAACGCGGGAATCATATTGAAATAGGAAGACTCGCTTCGATTTACAAGTCAATACCATCCGAGATATTTTGGGAAAGTCGTTACTGGTCCATGTTGGTCTTCGAGGTGGTTTAACGAAATTAATAATTGCTAGAGATATGAAATGAAATTTTCTCGTGATCGCGGAGGCCGAATCCCAACGGCTCGTGTCTTGGCTACGTTATCAGCTCCTGTAATGCTTTTTTTTTTGCAGCATCCCATTCGTCCCTCTGTCGATCCTTAGACGAAGATAAAATGCGGCTGCGGCTGACAGAGCGAAGCGTCGCACTCGGGTCCAGTTTTCTTCGTGCGGAGCCACTTGCCGTGACAGTGCGGCGCTGAAAGCATGCTCCACCTGGTGATCATCGCCTCGGCTCCACCGTCGCCCTCACATCGCCAGTCCAACACGCGTCGCAACGCCTGCGTCTGACAGCGAACGCACACTCGACTCTCTGAATAAATCAACAAAAAATAAACACGTGGATGAGTGCAGGAAATTTTGTTTTTCGGTCCGGCGACAGCAAAACGTGTCCCAAAAACAGTTGCAATTTATAGATAGCGTTGAATCATTGTAGATAAATCATTCGATTTATTTCCTTCGCGCGAAACATTTTGAGAGGTCGTTTGTTAAGCTGCTAGATAAAATGTGCGAAATTTGTTCCATGACTTAAAAAAAAGTGCATGGGATTGGGATCACATAATGTTGAGAGTTAATTTGATTTTTGGAATATTTTTTTACGAGAATAAGGCAAGGAATTAAAGGGCGATTGTCACTGAAAGGGTTATTGAAGATTTGCAGATTGAATTAATTTTTTATTTGGAGATCCGAGGGATTTGGATAGTAATTTAGAAATCTCGATTTTTTAATCGAGTCAATTATATCCAAAGAGTTTCAGAATCGTTACGTGCAGAATTTTATTAATAATTAGAGACTTAATTTCATAGGAAAACAAAAAAAGTACCAAAGATTTATGAAAATGAACAAGCTCCTCACTAATTTATTAATGCATTTTTTTTTAAATCAATATTTTGGTACAACGATAAATCAGAAACTCCAGAAAATGATAAAACTAATTTGTTGCAGTGATTTTTCCGTTTTTCTATATTTCCATAATCTCTTTATTTTCCATAAAAAATGTTTTGTCTTTTTTAAAAATCTTATTTCGTCGAATTCCATGAATACTTCTTTATTTTCCATTAAAAAAGGTTTGTCTTTTTTTTTTTAAATCTTATCTTGTCGAATACCATGAATATCTCGATTAGCCTGTGACACTAATTAATTTTCTTCGTCCGCATAGTCAACGAATGTAACGAATTTAATGTTTTCGGTGAGGCTGACCGAATTTATGTCACGATTCTTGCTGGCGATTGTGGTGCAAACCCGGAAGCGATACTAATAAGTCGGTCAGCGTCACCGAAAACTCCCTGGTAAACAGTAATAGTATACATAAGCAAATGAGAGCCCAGAGGATCGCATGCATATGGATGGAGAGCACCGGAGTATACAGGAGATGCATCCGCGGCATTAGCCAACCGGAATTCAGTGCAGTTTCCGCCAATTTCACTTTGGGACCTCTGCCCGCCCCCACGAGTCCACCCCGAGGATGCAAATTACAGTCGTTTCCGATTAATTCGATTCGAAGAGAGGAGGCTACGGTCACTCTCAACTCCACAACGGATTTACCCACTGCGCACCGGTTATCGCCGCAAGATCACCGTGCACTGCGTCAATCAAGCGAAAGCGAATCGTACGAAAGGACTTTTTGTGTTTCCCGTTTGAATTTAAAAAATTGGGAGCCGCCGAAAATCCGAATTACACTTAAGATTGATTAACCAAATTTGGAATAATAATTTATGTAAACCGGTTTTCCAAATATATATACATACAAAAAAAATTGATTGTTTTCGCTTTCACGTGTAGACTACTATTAATTATTATTATTATTATTTAATTCGCTGGAATTATTAGCTTTTCTTACCCTCCGAAAGCAGTGAGAGATTGGGCTCCTTGTAACATGGTTTGGAAGCTTTCGTTACTGTGAATGTCACGCAGTATCTGAAATCAGAAAAACGAAAGGATTGAATAATGACATTTGCGTTAATATCTTCAATTGATTGCAACAGAAACTAAATTTATTTTTAAAACCATAACAAACATGTCTGTTTTAACTATAATGAATTTTTTTTTTTAATTATTAATACTGAAAATACAATACAATAATCATAATTTCGGTGATAGAAAAATCGTTTCAATTCATTATTTTCCCACGAAATAAATTGATTGTATTTTCGCGACTCGTAGCAGGTCTCAATAATCTTTCGTATTAGGAAAATAGCTTTCAGAGCCTTTGGCATGTTAAGTCATTCCCATATCGATGCAATACCAACATTTTCGTATTAGACTCAACATACATGACGTAGTGAATATACGCTCGACGAGCTGGACGTACGTAATCGAAAGGCGAGTGGAGAAAGGATTGGAAAACGGAGAAGTGTAAAGAAAGAGCAAAAGGCCGATAATAAAAAGGGAAACTTTTCAATCGATGGGAGTGGATTGCCGGGGCATGGATGAAGCAACGCTCTTCGTCTCATCCCCGGTGCTATCCAAACTCGTCAAATTCCAAGAGTCTTTCATGGGCTCGATTCGAGAGAACGACAGGCCAAGAGTCTTCGAGAGCGCACAGCCGAGTTTCTCCCAAAACTTATTTCGAGGGTTCGCCAAACTTAGATATAAGTGAATGTCTGCGAATCGAAATGTCAACGCTGCCTCAGATTCACGGCAGCAATTCGTGAAGTCGAACGACCTCAAATGCTGAGGGTACCACGGATTCGCCTCCAATCTTTCCCTCGAATCATTTTATAGGCTTGAATCAAACGCCTACTGTCGTTTCACGCTAACCCGTATCTACTTAACTTGGGTCTCGCGTAGGCCGGATTTCCATCGGTGAATCACGACAACTTTTAGGAGAGCTGAAAACTCACAACAGGTTCACTCGAAAAAATGATAATGCCGAAACTGTCGAGTGATTGCTTTCCTTTGTTGAAGTTATACTTTTTATTTGCAATAGGATGCAAATTAGTACGGGAAAAAAAAATCTATTTCGGAATAATGAAAAGAGAATTCTTTGAGTCCTATTTTTTATCTAATTTTTTCCAATAATTTTTCTGATGCGCATTCGTGCAAAAACACAATTCATTGGTTTTGTGATTTCGCGCTTTGTAGCTAATTCCCAAAGCGTGTTCACCTGAGCGAACAGGATTTTCCGCAGTCATTTTAAACTCCGGGAAAAGAATGAACGCGAAAATTGCTCTATTGTTAACATAACCATTTTTTTACCCTTAAGAAATTTGAGGGCAGGTTAAGAATGTAAGCGAAGATCCTCAACAATTTGTTCCATCCACAGCAAGTAAAATGTTTTTCACTCATAAAATCTCTCTATGAATTTTCAATAACGATCAACCTCTCAATACCAAATTGAAAAGAAGGAGCTTCCGGGTCAAAGAAAGCGAGTCCCTCGCCCCGCTCAGCTCTAAAGCAAGCAGCCCTTTTGTTTGAGAAACATTTTTTTTCTTCTTCATGAATGAAACTCAATTGCGTTTTAGGGATAATATATAATTGCTCTATTTTCATCATAAAAAGGAAGAACAAAAAAAAACCACTTATGTACCATTAAGAAAATTAAAAACACATTGAAAATAAAGCCCGCACATGACGACCAGAAAATGTAAGTAAAGATCCTCAACAATTTGTTCCATCCACAGCAAATAAAATCTTTTGTCACTCATAAAATCTCTCTACAAATTTTCAATAACAATTAACCTCTCAATACCAAATTGAAAAAAAGGAGCTTCCGGGTCAAAGAAAGCGAGTCCCTCGCCCTGAACAGCTCCAAAGCAAGCAGCCCTTCTGTTTGAGAAACAGTTTTTTTTCTTCTTCATCGGCGAAACTCAATAGTGAGATCGAAGAGTTATTCAAAGTACATGCATGTGTGTGTGTGTATGTGTAAGAGTGTGTGTTAGGAATGAGGCCATATGTTTTATAAGCCAACGGCGACGCCTCGAGGCATACGAGAGAGTCTCTTCATGTCTGCAGCGTACACGAGCTATGTATATCCATCATAATATCTGCCATTTTACATTGCAGCCCTTCGTACCCTTTGCTTTACAATCCAACGAAGGCCAGACGCGCAGTGTACGCCTCGGAGCATCCGCTGGAGGTCGAAAGTTACTATTTTCCTTTTTCATTTTTTTTTTTTCAACCTCGCCATGGGAGTATGTCGGATTTCCGTGACGGAGCTTCACGGCCTATGTCATTGGTGTTCTGAGTACATGCGAGCTAGAAATATGCACGAATGCAGCGCAGTTCGCTTCACAGCTTTTGGTGACTCGTTTTGTCGTTGTCAGGTTTAATATCCACTATGTACGTAGATAAGCACAATGTTATATATATATATGTATGTTGTACATATGTTTTTCTATGCCGAACTGTAAGTTACTATAATTTTCCTTCGTTTATGAGGAATTAAAAATAAATTAACCTACCCCTTCTCAAAGTAGCTTTGTAAATATTCAAATTCAATAAGGAAGCAATTTGTCGTATTTTAAATCATAGAAAAGAGCGATTTATTTTTATATTTTTATTTTTAAATTGCGTTTTTGGAATTGGTCTTTGGATTTTTTTTTTTTTTTAATTCAGTGAAGCTTCGAGTAATCTGAATAAAAAAAATGTCCAGGTCCTATTGGAAGAAAGAGGAAATTATATGAAAGAGAATAGAAATTTAAGAAGACAGGCGGCATGGGCTGCTGATTTGACGTGGAACGTTCAATATATATATATATATATATATATGGAGGATGTTGTACGCAACGGTGCGTGCCGATGCTTTTCATGAGCAGAGAAGTGTGCAACGCACCCAGCGCCGCAGAATCAGCCGCACAACGCTTCAGTGTCACCTCTTTGAATAACCATAGTCGTCCCTCTTTCCACCCCTGGACCCCCTTTTTCTATCCGGTCTGACGCAGTGCCTTGTCGGCTCGTTTCACCCCTTTTTTTCGTCAACGTTTAATAACGAAACTCTCTGCGCACTTATCATGATAGCAGAATGCGTTTTGCAAATTAAATCTCCAACAATTTTTTTTAAAAAACACTTTCAAAAAGTCAGTTAAATCTGTGCAAGATGCAAAATTTTCACACCATTACCAGAAAGCGAAAAAACGATTAAAAGAAATTCGACGAGAAAGTGAGAACTGCGGAAAGTGTAAAAAAAAAATCATGCAAGAATGTTGACTTTTCATTTTTCGAAAAAAATTTTTTCACTTATCAAAGGAATTTAATTTAATTTCCTTTTATCTCGAAAATTACATTGCATTTTTTTATCTCAAAAATTGCACTTTTTTTAACACATTTCTGATGTGATTTGATAATTTCAATAATTCAACGTTGCGACGTTGTATGATTTTAATGGATTATCCCATTGGCATTATCGGCAATATGTTGACGCTGCGAAGTTGACTGTTGTAATTCAACTACATCGCACATTCGTGTCTCTGGATATTCCCGAAGGTGGAAGAGAACCAACAGCCATAACGCCTCCGAGTCCCGAGAGGCTATATACACCGGGTAAGCATATACATACCCGTCGAAACACAATCTTGTCGACAAATCCTGGTTTCCCATTCTCGAGAAGCACTAGCCTTCGATTTCCGATGCTTCGGCTGCAGAAGCTCATTGTTACATCCACACCCTGCAACCGAGACGACGCAGCGAAAGTTCCATTAATGTATACGTATATATGTATAGGCATACGTATACATATATGTACATATGTAGTAGCTGCTGCTGCTGACAGTATACGCGTACGAGGCGTATCGCATTGTTAGGGTTTATCAGGTACGAGCGAAATTCAAACACTGACAGAGTTTACACAGCTGCTCGAGGCAGCACGTCTGACCAGTTGCTGACTCCTCTACTGAAACTTAGTAGTTACGCTGTTGATACGAGGAGTCCGGTCATCTGGACGTTCTATGAACTCTGCCATTTTTCGCTAGGTGTTATGCGAAGTTTGACGTGTAAAGAGAACAAATGTTCTGTGTCAAAAAGTGGATATTTCATGAGATCAACGTCTGACTAGTTGCCGACTCCTCCACTAAAATTTGGTAATCACGCTGTTGATACGAACCGACTGTTCATCCAAGCGTTCCATTTTCTACTCTGTGCATAGAGAAGAGAAAATGTTGTATGTAAAAATGTGTATATTTAGTCGGGCCAACGTCTGACCAGTTGCGGACTTCTCTACTGAAACTTGGTAGTTACGCTGCTTATACGAGCTACACGTTCAACTAAGCGATCGACGAACTCTGCCATCCTTTACTCGAGACTGTGTGAAGTTAATCGTACTTTTGAAAACTCTTGTACATAAAAATATATATATTTACTTTGCCCAACGTCTGACCACTCGCTGACTCCTCTACTGAAACTTAGTAATTACAATTATAAATTATAGGGAAGATCGATCAAATATAATTGAAATTTGATTTATTAACATTTTTCAATATCATACACCTGAAGTACATCATTTGAGAAATTTATGACCTCAGGTGGGGAGCATGGTCTACCGCATTAAATACTGTTGTCTATCACGTTAATTGGATGGGACGTGGTGAGTGGACCCCGGCTATTCACTGCACAACCATCGTTTATATATATTTATAGCATTTTATCTTGATCACTGCCAGACGTGCAGATGTTTTGCCCACTCGTGACCGCAGCATCAATCCGTTTCGGAGTATCGAGCACTTAACGAGATTGAATAAAAATAGACGAAAAAACAAGTGACCGTGACGGGAAGACAGGGATGCACAACGTCAGTCGGAATTTATCGTCAAAGCATCGATTCGATTCCACAAAATCTCATCAGAACCCAAACATCAAGTATTCGACTTCCGATAATGCCCCGCGTTAGTAAAAGTTGCCGCTGAGAAGCCTACTCCATTCAACTATTAATATCAATCAAGTTTTCGCCCCCAAACTCTTCGTCGCTGCTCCTTCAGCCCCCCGATAAGTTTTAAGTTGCCACAGTGCGAAATTAATTAACTTTTCCATTAAATAACCAATCAAGGGAAGTGAAATTCTAAACCGAAGACCATCAAGCAAGTATAAATCCCAAAGCATCGTCCAATTATGCAATTAACATCATTTTTCAATATTTATCCTACGAAAAATTATTTATTTTTTCTCATTATATGTTTTTTAAAATTCATCTCTCCCAAAGAATTGAAATCAATTTTAACAATCGTATTTGCGTTAAGTATGTATTATTTTTGAAAAGCTTAGATTTTATTTATCAGGACTTTGGAAAAATCAATAAAAAGACAAAGGAAAAGAACGTATGCAGTATATAATCGTGAACGAAGAAGTCGAAATTGAAAAGTACGTAAGATTTCAGCCTATACTGAGAATAGTGTAAATAAATAAAAATGGTATTTGCATATATTTTAATATGACAAAAACGCAACGTCGGAGTCATAAGGACTTTCGGAAAGTCAATAAAGAATGACGAAAAGTCCCGAGACACTTTCATGGTACTCCGTCAGTCGTAAAGAGGCGGAAATGCGAGTTCTCGGGGAGAGAAATAGGGGTGGATGGTTGCAGAGAGCGGCTGTGTAATACCTACGTAAGAGAAAAGGAGTTTATAGGCTGCCGAGCGTGTCGCTCCTACGGGATAAGGACTCCCGATGCCGGAAGTAATCGTCTACGTGAAGTTGCACTGAAAGTGGAAGGGAAATGTGGGGAAAGCGAGGCGCAGGAGCAGAAAAAAGGGAGAAGGGAGATTGATGGAGGAAAGAAGTTTGAAAAGGTAACGATGAAAACGTAGAAAACAGATGTGGAGCAAGCGAAAAAGTGAAAAGGGAGAGAATAGAAGAGAAGAGAAGAATACGATAAGGGACAAAAAGGAAAGGAAGACACAGGATCAAAAAGACAGAATATGAAACAAAGAGACAGAATATGAGAAGGTGGAAAAAAATTTGGTACATAAGAAAGGAGAAAAGGAACGAGAAAAATCGAATCGGAAAGGAGGGAAGATAAAAAGGGTAAAATATAATAAGCTCAAAAAGGGAAAAAGAAAAGTGGATACAAATAGATACAAAAATTGGATATTTCGAATGAGAAGACAAGGGAAAACCGAATGCCAGACCATGAGAAGAGCGCACGGTATAGAGAAACACAAAATAATCCACTAAAGAAGTACTAAAAGTAGAATAAAAAAAAAGAGTACACGAAGAGAAGTAAAAACCATCGAGAAAAAAAAGGGAAGCTAAAGAAGAATCAAAGTAATTGATAGAACGGAGAAGTAGGAGCGAGAAAGGATGACAAGGGAGAACGAGAATGTGAGAGGGTAAGTCAGAGAAGTGACAAGCAGGATGAGAGGGAAGAAAGGGGAAGAGAGGGAAGAAAGGGAAGAAAGGACAAGGAGCATGGGACAGAAGAGGAGAAGAGACGAGGAAGGGAAATGGAGAATGAGGATCAAAATGAAGGTGAGAATGTATAGAAAGGGATATACGAAGGATTGCAAGTGGGCTCTCGGTTGAGAGACGAGAGCATGCCGTTCAGCACCCGATCTGTATGCCGAACAATACAACCACGTGGCTAGAGCCGTACGTGCGAAGACGTCGAGCAAGGAAAGGAGGATTGGTTTGGAGACGACGGGCAGAGCTCGCGGATTCTACGCTCGTACCTTATGTCTAGCACTCCAAAGCGAGTATAACGCAAATACGTACACCAGAGGAACGCTCGAGAAATGTACTACCACGGTGAGAGGCTAAAGTCGCTAAGTAAACCATGACACGTGAACGAGCGTGCAAACTTGCGGCGGACTAAGTTTTGATAGTAAATGCACGTGCTTAGTTCACTCGAAACACGTATATACGATACTGCGGTCTAATATCGTTGGCCAAATATGTTATCACATACCAGCTCCTCCGTGAGATATTGTGACATTAATGTTTCAACGATATTTATGTTACGGATGCACCAGACCCTCGGCATTAACCCTATTAGCGTCTGAGTATTCGCTCAATGGGTTTTAACACTGAGCCTGGATTTAATTTCTTTAAAAAAATATATTTATGCCAATTTGTATATGAAGGATTTTAAAATGTTACGTAAAACGTTTTTTTTTAGGGCCATTCATTCAACTCACGATTTTTCGTTCTCCTACATGAAAGATTCTTCATTAAAATTATTTTTCATTACCATCAATTTCAAAAATTGCCATCGAAAAAATGTGGAAAAATTGGATCTTCACACATGAACGTTTACAACTTTTGTTTCAACATTTCAAGACATCTAAATTTTTATTTTCAAATTACCACCCTCGATATATTCACCGTAATAATAAGTATACAAATTTCCACTAAACAAATGTAATAAAAATTCTGCTTGCTTCTTAGAGATGAAATAATGATGAAGAAAATCGAGAATTAAAAAACCCAGTATATACGGAAGTCTGAAAATGCATTCGAGAATAAAAAGAGCATTAGGAATGCTTGCAATTATGGAATAAAATATGTATAAATCATATTCAGAAAAAAATTGCGAATACAGTGAAAAATAGAGAACGAGATATTTATGACCCAGTATCGGATACAGAAACGAGGGCTTTAAACGCTCCAGATCCGGTGAATCGTGGCGGTGATGTGAGTACGCAACTTAATCCGGGTGTATAGCCGAATATAATAACGTATGGAGCACTACGTAGTACGTAGCGCACGCGGAAAGGTATAAGGACCACCCACTCGAGGTCCCACGAACACTCGAAACATATTTCGCCGAGTTTCGTATCGCTTGTCGGAGTCTCGAGCGAAATTCTACGTATCGAGTCGCGTATACTACTCTCGTGTACGTACCTGTGCAAACACACTACGTACATTTCGCGCTAGTTTCCGAGTTCATGCCCAGGGGCGACGGAACCTACCAGCATCCCATTTACTTACGTTGCAGATATTTCACTACAATTGACATTCCGAGCAATACACTGCACAAAAGTAGCAGTTGTATCAACAGACGCCCTGACAAGCCCTCCACCTTCAGCCCTTTCCAAGATATACCAATTATCAGGATCCGAGCAGGATGTTTGTCTTTACAAACATTATGCATCGCGTTTACTGCAAAATCTTCTTACTGCAATATCTTCTTCTTACTACAAGATCTTCTTCTTTCTCGCTAGCCAGAATTAAAAAAAAAACAAAAACCAAATGCCCGGCAATAATTTGTCAAAGGCTTTTCAAAATATTTCGGGACTATTTACTTTTGAACCTTTCAATTTTTCGATATTCTCCTCAATTTTACATTGTTAAATGAATTTTTGAAAATAAATCACAAGCCGGTCCCAATTTCGTATGCAAACGAAATGACTTCCGGTGTTGACACGTGCATAATTCAGTGCAGATTGCGCGGTTTCGGATTACACAATAATTCGAATATCATTATTTCTCGATTCGCGCAATTTCGCTGCTCGTGACTTTAAAAAATGTATTAAAACCGAAGAAGAAGCTTGCGAATGTCGATTATTGAAAAAATGTCACAAAAATTCCTCTATGCGAAAGCCAAAATAGAGATGAATTTTCCCAAAAAATATCGTATAAATAAAATAAAGAATACCCCCATGATAAGACCCATAATTGCACCACGAATGTTCACTCGGCTCGATAAAATTTTCTTGAAATATACTTCGAGTTCCCTTAGTCCCAAGCTGAACTAGGGCCCACAAAAATTGTTTTTTTTTTTTTTTTCCAGTGGATCTCTCGGCTCGACATCTGCGCATTCAACGATGCATGGTATCTCGTCTCGCGTCTTCTCGGAGCCGAGCGTCGACTCCATTATTCACCAAAAGCCGTCCGTCCACTCGGAATTCCCAAGTCGGGAGCAGAGGGAGAGAGTAACTCTCGCAGTTGACATATGCACATGGCATATCTGTGTATCCGACACGACTACCACCGTGGAATTCATGTGGACATGGTAAATGTGTACATAAATTCAGTATAGATATGCAGAGAAGTCGTTATTTATCGTACGTGCACAGTACAAGGCTCGTTAGGCTTTATTACGAACGCATGAATAACGGACGCTCGGCCGTATAACGAGCTGCGAGGAGGAGATGCTCGCTCCGCTCACGAGTACCTCACCCACTTTCTCCTTCTTTATTTCTCCTCGCCCGTCTCTTTCCGAGCATCGTATCTTTCTCATTCTTTTTCTTTCCTCACTCGAAACCCACACTGGCTCTCTTATTTTATTCCCTCTTATTCTCCTCCCTCTGGGCTTCAGAAGCTGCACCAACAACACACATCTGCAGTGGCCCTTTGACCGTCCTTCGTTTCTCTACAAAGGCTAAGAAGAATATCGTTATTCACTGCGGAGATATCGATGGGAGACACAGTGAAAGGAATTTAATGGGACATACCCTCGAAGGATGATTTTGGGATGATTTTGGTAGGGTTCTCTTCGATCTTATCAAGGCCATACTCACTCTTTGGACGCGTCGTAAGCGGAAGTGTCTCGGTACCGCAAACGAAGATTCGTTCTTATGTCGTTGCTGTCGTTCATGTGGCGCATCTCGCTCAGCTCCGCCGGTAGAAGCAGCGCGACTTCTGCAAATACATTTTGAAATCGTTATTTCATTGCAGGTGTCGGAGATAAATTAAATGTTGAATATCAATAAAATTATATTTATGTATTCAATAAAATTAATCGGCGAATTGCGTAATTATTCTACCGAAATTTCACTCGTCGCAGTTTGCCAAATTTGTCCAAAATGTTAAAATTAATATGAAAGACAGAAAAAAAAAGAAAAACAGAAATCTCGTAATTGCACCAAATTTTGTGTGCTTCATATTTAATATTCCCATAGAAAAATGACTCTTTGACCCAAGTTTTTTGAAATTCTCTAACGAATCCTTTTTGTAAAAAAAAAACACCGCCTTTCTGGACCAACTAAAGGATTAACAAAAACAGTTTTTTGCTCGTTACACTATATCCCGAAGTGGTCTAAGTAATGGGCTTTCAGAGAGCTTATCAGATTGGTTTCTTCCTACTTTAATGCTGCACTTGCGGAAGAGGAGGGATGCGAAGTAGAAACGGCTTCGAGGTCGGAATCTGGCTTATACAGACGTACAGGCGGGGATATCTGGAGAATCATGTGAGAGACAGAGAGGAGCACCGGAGATCAGGGAGAGGAGAATCAGCTTCAGCAGCTCCACGAGCGGCAGCGGCAGCTCAGCATGCAGTAAAGAGGAGTATCGGCTTATATCCAACGATCCGTCGCATCGTGCTGGGCACAAAATTATCCCCGGCCCTCCGATCAAAGACCTTCGGCTCACCGAGAGATCCATTGAAACGGAATCCACCAATTAGGAGAGCTCCCAGACGCGCCAGAGCTTTCCCGGTACCGGATTCACCCGAGGAACAATTAGTCTCTCGGGGGATGATCCCGGCGACCCCAAAGGATTCGCCAGGCAATTGCGGCGACTTCTCACTCCACCTGATCCAACCCTACACTGCACTCAACCCTATCGAAACCGTGGAACCCTCGGACCACATCGTCTTCTCAACTTATCCTCTATTTACCGACATGTAATTACAGACTGTGTCACGTACAGTCAATAGACTTGTGTGAGTAATACGTATTGGTGCTTTGCAGCTCGTTTATTAATCTAAGAGAGAGAGAGAGAGAGAGAAAGAGAAAGAGAGAGAGAGAGAGAGAGAAAAGAGAGAGAGAGAGTTGGAAAAGGTTTTGTGGGTTCATTATTCTGGACTGAGAGAAAATTATGGTAACTGTAAAGTGAAAGCAGTTTTTTTTTTTTAATTTTGTAATTGCCATAAGGGTTGAATAGTTACCGTCACTAAAATTTGCCATAATTTTAATATCAACGTGGCTGTAGATAAAGAAATAGTTGCGTGGGCTAAAATTAATAATTTGCAATTTGTTATTGACTGTGCAACGATTTTTTTGAATTTATTGAGAAGTATTGTAAGGACACCTTTGACCCTGACGAGGAAAAATATGAGATATTGAATATGTAAATGAAAATATAAAAATAAAGATTTTTTTGTATATGGGCCTCATGAGTTTCACACTTTGGTTGTGATGGTGTACGAATCTTTATGAAGGGAATGTTTTTTATTCTGCTTTTGAGTTGTTGCGAAATTCATATCGAAGCAATCAATCAAAGTGGTTCTGCAGACTCTTATTTTCTTTGTACGATAACTCTCTCGGGAACAAGTACGGAAACTTCCATCCGAAGTTCCCGTCCGAAAGATACGCTCACTTTGGCAGAAATGTTCTCCTATATGTACTCATTTCGGTACAAAATCTTCTTGTGCTTTCGGGTAAGAACTTCAAATGGGAATTTGTATACTTGGGTCTCCTTACGAAGAGAATGGGACCTTGGAAAGTTAAATCGATTTCATTCTCAATCAAAGACAACCAAACCCGATAAATTCAATCTGATGAATTTCGAAAGCTCGCACGACAAATAAAGCCCTTAAACATTTTTATTGATCATCTAGATTGTTCTCAAAAAAAAATTAAGACGCAATATACTTTTATCGATTAATAATTAATTTCATAATCAGACATTATTACTTTATAAATTATTTATAAAAGTTCACAAAAAATGTATTTCTCTTTTTAAATAACAGTTCGACTCTTCTATAATTTTTGTTATATCAGGAAATTAAATTGAATTTAAGAAAAAAAGAGATCTTACTTTCACATTCACTTATTTCTGTACAAATTTCCAGTGCACCGACGAAAAGAATGGTTATGAAAATTCGCTTTAAAATACTGCTTTCATATTCATAATATTCTCTACGAGCAATGTCAACGGTTTAAATAGCTCTCAGAAAGCCAGACTTTTTCTTATTAATGTCTCGTGGAAAATGCGAGGTCGTTATTATAAAAGATAAAGACACTTAGCGCATAACGTCTTCAGAAGATACCCCTGAAAATCGTGTCTCGTAATTACGCGCCTTTTACCAGTGGCTCGCGGTATGTTTAATGCCGCTGCAATTAACCCTCCCCTCTAATTGCGGCAATTAATTAAATCCCGCTTGAATAGTGTCTCAGCACTGTAGCTGTATCGCTGTGAATGTGAGGTAACTTTACCCGGTAAGATCTAAAGCCTGACAACGCAAACTTTGTATTCACCGCCGCAGTAATTTTCCCTCCTCTATTTACCCCCTTAACACCTGGGGCTTTTTGTCACTCTCAACAAAAAAAAAAAAAAGAACAAAAAAAATTAAACAATTTTCTTAATGCGGAATGAATTCACTATTTTTTCAATATTCTGTAAATCCACATTTCAATGTTAGTTCTCAAATAAATTACTAATGTCAATATTATATTTAGGGTGAAATTGATGGTATCAATTTTTAAATTAAGTTTGTGGTTGAAGTCGAATGTTATATTGTATTCCATACTTGAAAATAAATTAGAAATTGAAATAGGGATTTTTAATTCGTCGCTTGATTATTAATTAAAATTCAATTACTGAAGCACTAATAATTAGGGTGAATTACTGTGGAGTTCAATAATCGAGCAGCATTGTACCCGATTATGCCAAATACATGATTTATTCCATATCAATCGTAGGTACTCCAGTGGTCACGTGATCGATTATTTAATAGCCGGAGTCATTTTGCTTCCTCTACTTCAGGCCCTCTTGATACTGGGAACCCTTTGTCAGTCTTAATAGAGCGAAAAGTGATGTTCTTATTGCCGAATAAATTTGAAATATTTGCAATATTCATGAAACTCGCCTTTCAACGCCAGCTTCGGGTTTCGCTTGTGACACTTTGTGCCCTGACAGCCTCGATGCTGCTCCAGCTGAGGGCAATGCTTCCCACCGTTTTCAGGGTGCCTCTCTATCAATCTCGACCTCGACTGAGCTCCTGGACCGCATTCACTGTCGCAATTTGACCATGGACCCCATCCTGACACCAGACAGTCCAACACTGAAAAAAATAAACACAAAATACTATAAAATTTGCCATTCAAATACTCACGATAAACAATTATACCCTGTATCGAATATTTATTAATTTCCATCCTTACATACAATTAATACGAGTGCAATTAAATTTATCTGTACATCTAACTTAATTTTTTTTATTTTCCAAAATTATATTCTGCGAACGTTAGATTTTTTTCCTCGATTCCATCCAAAAGCTACAAGGCAAAAAACAATTTTTTGCAGGCATATTTTTACTTAATGAAGTTCAAATAAATGATTTTTCAGAAGAAGAGCATCATCTTCAACAGATTTTTCTTTTCCTTGTGACTTCTCTTGGTTCGTTCTCCTTAAATTTTAAGCGAAAGAGAAGCTATTTATTTATTTTTAAATTGCCATCAGATGTGAGCACTTTCGGTTCAATTCCTCGAGCGAGGAACTCTCGCTTTCCTGGCTAAAATTCGATTTCGATTGCAAACGATTCACTGATACAGTTACCCGTCGTCGTATTACCGGGCAGAGATCGAAATTCCAGTGTGCCGTCCGGCGGCGCATTGAAACGAATTATCGTTGAAAAGAGGCGAAGGATGGGAGGACGAGGTGGAAGACGATGAGACCGCCCGGTGAGATAATAAAGGGGGTAGAAGGACGATAGATTCTAGGGTTTGAGGAAGTACGAACGAAAGTATTCTCGGGGGGAACGAGGCGAGAGAGAGGATTCGTTGCGTATATACGACGCATTCTCTGTCAAATGGCCCACTTTTTTTGTTTGGTATCGCGTATCGCCCCATAATAAAAAGTACCACTAAAAAGCACTTTACCTAATTTTTTATTTAAATTTTTCAATGCAAAATAAAAAAAAAAACATCGCTCGTTTCTCAAGTGAATTCGAAAATTTTAAATTACTGAAAAAAAATGTCTGTACACAAAAATTGTAGTTTTGACTTTGTGATTGTGATAGTCCAGTAAAAATAACTTAAAAATTCAGGTACACTGATTAATTATTGCAAAAAGGGGGCAATCATTTTTTTACACTAAAACTGATATTTTTTTCTGCTGAAAAAAAAATTAGAGAGACTTCATTCATGACTACCGACATCGCAAAAAAATCATGAGTGACATGGATCGAGGTTCCATGGTGAAAAAATAATAGCATGCGAAAACGATCTTTATTTTACTTAAAATGATTTATTTATTTGTCAATTATATTTTTGAAAACATTTATTTATTCGTGAATCCCATTTTTCAAATATTTATTCATTTGTCAATTGAGATTTAAAATTATCTATTTATTTTCGAATAATTACAACAATCAAAAATACACCTAGCCGTAACAATGTTTTTTACTGATATTTTATTATAACCAATTATAAGACAGATCTGAGATGGTAAAAAAAAAAGTGGCTGACTTGACAGAGAACGCCCCATATACTCTCGTCGAAGTAACCGGGTAATCGCGTGCAGCGCGAGAGCGAAAACCCATCTCCTCTCCGGCGCGGTTCTCTGCTGAAGCCTCGGCGAGAGGGAAAGCGAAGAGAGAGAGAGAGAAAGTGAGTTTCTCGGGCCGAAGAAAATGGAAAAAGAAAAAGACTGAAGGTGCGCTAAAAGCTGTGGAAGTATGGAATGAAGTAAAAACAGAGAGAGGAAATATGGGGAGGAAGAAAAACGAAGGTTACGAGGAAGATAAGGGAGAATGAAAGCAGGGATTCGGATAGATGCAACGCTGTCGAGTTCCACGGCTACGACTGCCACCGCTCAGCTCTGTAAACAGGTACCCGAGATTACCTTCCATTCTCGGGCGATATTAAACGCGTAATTCTATTCGAAGTCTTCGAGTTAAAGCGCCAACAACCGGGAGAGATGCACAATGCTGAGAATCTTACCGGAGTCATTAGCGTACAACCTGTTTGAAGTTTTCATGTTTTACTGTCGAGTTATATTCGCCCGGGAACGAGGTGGAAAATGGTAAAAGCAAAATTGAGCTTGGGCTGTAATAACTACGACTGAAAATGAAGAATGGCTTCGTTTGTTCATTTTTGTTAGCGATAAGTTTGCAAATACAGCGACTACAGGGTCAATTATTTTGGAAAGGGTTAACGTGGGTTTGGATTTCCGATTTTAGAAAATTTAATTTGGAGCCAATTTTTGTTTGTTTATTTCAAGAAAATGAAAAAAAAAAAATTAACGTTATTGAGAATCATGTAATAATTAATTTGAGTAATTATTAGCAACCTTCTTTTAAATAAATATACGTTGCCTATTTTTTTATTTTATTTTTTTGGATGAGACGGATTGAAAAAAATAATAATCTAGTAGTCGTAAAATTCTTCTCATAATCGACAAAACGTTTTTTAATCGAAAATTATATTTTAAATCAGATTTCGAAAAAAAAATGAGCGATCTTGTTCCTTTCAGTCTTTTTCAAAGTCATTAAGTAAAACACTAATTTCATTTAGTCCGGCCACCCCCTTTTTTTCTTTTTGCTCTGTGGATAAGTAAATAGACTTCGTTATTCGGCTTTTTCGATTTGCCTCGCGCAACCCTTTCAGTATGCCGTGAACGTTGCAGCCCAGCACCGCGACCCTTTCAGAAACCGGTTCAGTGTCCAAATCCATCGACTAATTGTACGGTCATGTCCCGAAAGACAAATTCGAGTAATCAGCAAAAACCACCGCCTAAAAGGAAGCGCGTCAAAGGTAAATTATTAGAGTACACTGCAATTACCAAGCAGCAGAGTTGCGCCTCGAGTATGTGAAACGCATAATTCATTCCATATAACCATGCTCTGTCAGTTCAGTCATCTCGTGATCATTAATTTAGCAGTGAATCCAATTTTTTCCAAGGAACACATGACGCGGCGTAAATTCTGCATGATATGAGCTTTTCGCAGTCCAGTAATTAATGATCACGAGAAAAGGTGTGAGACTGAAAGACTATAAGCTCCGACCATAAAAAACTGAGTGAAGATTCTTGTACTTTGGACTAAAAAAAATTATGCTCAAAGGATCACAGCAATTTTCCGTTCATTTGCCAAAAAGTATTGCATAAAAAAGACAAAAAATATTCGTCATAAATGTGTATTTTTATATTTTTTTGTAAATTCGAAATATTCACAATATTTTTTCATGCTTTTATTTTGAAAAGCCAAAAAAAAATCCAAATTTCCAAATCGTATCGTACCCTTAATTCGTCAATTGCCAAAATATTCAAATTTTTGTGTGTCCAATACAAAAAAAACAACCTTAATAAAAAATCTTTTTGTCTACATTTGCGAATTTATCTGTACTTTCAATTTCCCAAAAAAAAAGTAAATTCACCAAATACATAAATTATTGTCACTTCCCAGATGAACAAAAAAGAATACCCAATCTCCGATAATAAATTAGTGGGTGAAATTAATTACCTACTGGCCAAAAATGGCAAATGGACTTTTTAACATTCTTTTTAAATTTTTTAATTATTTTTTTATTCCTATGGAGGCAATGGTAAAAATGCAACTTGCCTGTTTTTGAAATGAATTTATAACCGAAAATACGTAGACAAAGGGATTTTCCGGGCAGTCTACCTCGGAACACAATGGAGAGGAGGTTTATTCTCGGTGCTTTATATTCTCATCCGTTCTTTCACGCTGGACAGGCCGGAGTCACACCCTCTCGGCGAGGGCGCAGGCAGTATTGTCGACGGTGCTCGAGGACGTTATCGAGAAGACCCTGGAGGACGCGAGAAAAATGGCCGAGACGGCGGGCAAGGGTCGAGTGTCTCTGGAGGAGGTTGAAGAGGCCTTAAAAAAGCTATGCGAGCGCTTTCATCCGCGGGCTGCAAGGGCTGCCAACGAAATTATAGAAAAAGGTCGGGGAAGATCGAGCAGAAAATAAACTTATTGCTGCCTCTCTCCACCCTTTGTCACCTTAAGCCCTTCCTCGGTCCCTCTTGGACCCTTTTTTATTCTCTCTGTATCAACAACTTAGTCTCCAACGTGAGCAAAAAATGACATCTGTGAAAACAAGTATTTCTGACCCACAGAAACACCAGACATTTTATTTTTAATTGATATAGAATTTTTTTTTGTAGTGGACAAAAAGATAATAAATTTTAAGTACAATGCGATAAAAAATTCACGTTTTTATTTTCGACATGAGAAATAGTAGTTTTAAATCATAGATAAATTGAGCGAAAAGTATTATAAAAGTAAAAGTAAATAATGAAATTATGTTTTTAAAAATGTTGATGCTCATATAATTGGGAATTAATGTGATCAGAAATATCACAAATCATTGTTTTATGTACGGGTGAGCAATAAAAGTTATAACTCGCACCATAATTCATACATAACGTAAAGTTTTCCGCTACGATATCCCCTTAATACATCAACAGCATCGACAACGTTATCAGGTGCTCGATAATTCGATACGCGTGTACACCACTGCTCATAACCACATCTCGCGCCTTTCTATCGGATATTTTTCTCACGTTCGGCACTTCAGTAAATCTCGGTAACTGCATCCTCCTCGTACAGCAAAAAAGGATGAACCCGAAGCAGCATATAAATAAGGACAATTCTAAAAGTGGTCGGAGAGATTCGTTTTCGTAACTATAGACGCTTTCTCAATTCCATTCGGATCTCTTTCTTAGATATATGCGTGTACATATATCTGCCTGACAGGACTACTACGGATGTTATATGGTGTTAGTACCATTGGGAATGTTCGGCGATCATTTTGTTCGATCAAACGTATATGCACGTAGAGTATTTCAACATTTAAAAAAATATTCGATTATCCGATATTATATAAATAAAAATTATTTATTCAAAAATAGCATAGTTTATATAATTTTTAAATAAAAATAAATACAATTTATTTTTAATACCGAAATATAAAAATAAAAAGGGGTATACGAATATTTTTTGGAGCATTTTAATAGTTTAATAATTTTTAAATAAATATTATTAAATAATAATTTTTAATAAAAAGTTTAATAATTTTTGAACAAAAATTATTAAATTATTAAAATGCCCCAAAAAATATTCGTATACCCCTTTCATATTTGATACTCGAATATGAGAAAAATTGGAGCATACGCAATTTTTTCGACTCCTGCTGTCAGTTTAAGAGAGCGGAGTAAAAAAAAATGAGCCCAAGCAAAAACTGTCAAACATTTTGATCAGCATCATGTGCAGAAGAAGAAAAAAAAAATCTGCCCTCAAAGGAAAATAAAAATTCCGCCAAAAAAAATACTTTCATCGACTGACGATATATTTTTTGATATACATATATTTCTTACATGCATTAACATATATGAATGGCATTGGATTTTCAAATTCAATTATTTAAATCCGACTGCCCGCCTTAACGACGCTTGAGAATACGAGGAGCGAGCTTGAGGGCAAAAGGAAGCAAAGGACAAAAGTCCTTGAAGGCCAAAGTGAAAGCTGATGGTCGCTTGCCTTTGCCGATATTTCTTCACCCATAAATCCCGGCAAATTTTCAACGGTCTTTAACGGTCCGATGATGGAACGCGAGGGAATTTACCCCGCATCTCGAGTTCCACTGTGTACAAGAGGATCCACAAGATTGATAAGCATCGTCGAGGATTCTCAAAGGAAGTTGATGATGGGGGGCTCGTGCCTTGTTTCCTGTCTAATGGACCGACATCCAAGAGCCTTTGCAGCAATGTCGTCGGGATATCATTGTCGTCACGTCTCGACCAACGAAACTCTACTTAATTATCCGGGAACAACGTCCAGGAACGAAGAAGTACCTTCCGTCGTCGAGAAGCTCAAAGGAATCGACAATTCGCACTGCCTTTGACGACGATGCAACGGAAATAAAAGTTCGCTGGATACCTTTCAGTTTCTCGTGGGCAAACGACGGTGTCTTTGCCTTTCCCGCAATTATACCTCGGCAAAAAGCTCGGTGTTTACAAAAAAAGCGTTCTGTTTATGATAAACATAAAATAAAATACGGAGAGAAAAAAAATAAATAGTGGGAGTTGATGTTTCAAAGGATGTACGCCGAGGAACTACATCCGGTTGATGTCTCAAGGCTGTTTTACGATTTCATGTTCCTTGCTCCTATTCCCTGCGCGTATGCGGCTTTTCATTTCAATTTAAGAGATTTTTCTTTCTTTTTTTTAATACATGTGTAATGATGTCGAAACATTTTTTGGATGAATGGGCTGTAAATGAATATTGACTCAGTGATAGTTGAGATCGGTACGATTATCTGGTGTGCTGCGAAATTCTCGGCATTCTAAAAAAAATCAAAACGTCTGAAAGAATTTATCTTCCTACGAAATCTCGTGATTGATTGTTCTGCGAAAAGAGGACCTCGCTCAATCCGGTTATTCTAAAAAATGGCCCGTCACCCAACATATCGAAAAAAGAATTAGGATCATGGGCCCTGACGAACTGAGTCGGAATTCCCCGTATACAGTTCGCCGAATGCCATTGAATTGCAAAGGATTCTTTCCCACCCGCTCGTCTCGTTAATTCTGCATTTTTGTGAGCATACTTCAAAAAGAGAAAAAATAAAAAGCCCCCCAGAAAATTAGGATCACGACCCTGACGAATTGGGGTGGAATGTCCGGTATATAGTTCGCTGAATACCATTGAATTGCAAAGGATTCTTTCTCGCCCGCTCGCCTCGTTAATTTAGCATTTTTGTGAACGGCTGTTTCTGCTCACTGACACGCCGTGGATTCCTTCGCTGCAACTTCTCCTCCTCCTGCTCTCCGCTGTGCAGCAGGATTTAGCCTTTTTTTTTTTCAGGTAGGTAAAGAGAAGCCCGATGACGCGTGGGATAACCACGAACAAAAGATACGGGCAGGTGCCTCTTTAAAATAAACCGCAGGAACTCGATGCGTTCCACCAGTTTTCCGCTTAGCTTGGAACCATGCGCATGGAATGACCCAACAGCCATAGCGTATATACATATACATATAACCAAAAATGGTACCAAACGACGTCTCTTTCGCCGGAAATTTCGACCGGAAGTTATATATGCCTTTTAAACGAAACATGAAAAAAGCTCGCGAAGCTCCAAAAAATAAAATTCAGCACATTACTTTGAAATTGCAATTTCAAATTAAAAAAAAAAAAAGAAATAATACCAATATTTATTGGATTTTTCAAATTTGAGATATTATCGACCAAATAAACATTTTTTTTACGAAATAAAAAATAATTTTCATCATAAAAACGTATGTATAAAATACAACTAAAGTATTGAATAATTGATTTTATTTCTATTGAGGGAATTTTTAAAAAATTATTTTGTTCTAAGTGAAGATGTTATCAAGACTTTAAGTTCACTGACGAGGAAACGATTTCAAGGAGTCGTTTTGGAATGTCCCGGTATCTCGTTTTACCATTAACACTTACAATTCCTTTGGCCCTCCGGTGAAGGACGGAAGTTGGATTGCAGGGAATCTTCCGCTTGAGCGACACGGGCATTTTCACCGGGATGAAAATAAATGACGCAGGAGACATCTTTACGTCTCTCTATACACCGTAAAGTAGGTACCTAACGCTCGGGAAGATGTTACAGGGTGAAAAGTGTCTAGACTGCTTGTATGTGTGTGTTAAAGTGACTGGAGTCTAGACGAAATGCAGCATTTGGCTCGGCAAGCACCTGAGGCCCACTCAGGACAGCCCAACGTCACTATTATGCCGGGCCATTTCCCTGTTTCCTCGCTGGATATTTCCCGTTATCCAGAAGTGGCGACGTCGCGGCAAAAAGAAAATTCTGGTACCATCTCCGGCCGAGAAAAAATGGTAACCGGCAGACAGCGGACACTGAAAAGTGTTTAGCACCACAAGTACCATTTGTGCGTCAGAGTTGCTTGAAAAACACCCTTAATTAGTCACATTCTGCCCCTCGCGCGGCGTGTGCATTGCTACACGGTTTTTGCACCGCTCGGAAAGCTTGCGGGGGTGAAATCTTTTTTTTTTTTTTTTGTGGAAGAAAGTTTGAATAGAAACATGCTCGCATTATTTACTAGACAGTCTGCAAACTCCGCTTCGTCAACTTCCGGGACCAAAGAACTTTCAGATTATAAATTTTCGTCTTAAAAGTGTCATTTGTAATAATTTGAGGAAATGAATCGTTGATGCTGAAGAGTATCCACTGAGCTTCAAGTTACCAACCAAGATTGTCATTGATTGAGCATTTTTGGAATTTCCAACGGCAGACAATTTTTTTAAATTCAATGATCATCAATCGAAGATACTTTCCACAGAGGAAAAAGAAAATATAATTACCCCAAACTTAAGCACAATGAGAAATAATTAATCCTACACAAGAAATGTGCGACCATGACATAGTCCTCTCAATAAAAAAAACAGCAACTTATTCCGTCACGTTAATAAAGATTGTCCACCGGATCACCAAATCATCCTCAAAATAAAATTAATTAAGGCAATTAAAAAAATGATTCCTTCTCGTTTCTCAAAACCGTACATCAATCCATAAAATTTCTGTTGACCCTGTTAAGAAACCCGATTATCCAAAAATTGCATCGTTTCCCTGAGCAAAAGGAGCACATCTCATTGTTTATATTTAACTCCCCCGCATTATTCACTGCCCGTCTAAAAAGATGAGTCCTTCCATTCAGGGAGGAAGAATAAGTGCTTTTACGTGTTGGATTTTCGTCACAGTTCCCAGTGGAAATACCAAGTTGACGCCGCTCAGAGATCCGACAAATCTCGCGCAAAAGCATCAAGTAAAAAGCTGCGGGGACGGAGAGCGGCGAGGGGGGCGGGGGGGTCACTATCGCAATCGTTTAGCTTGGCTTTAACTTAGCTTCAAAGTGGTGCCGGGTCATAATACCCGCCTCATCCGGGTCGAGGTATCTGTCTTTGCCCTCGCGGTGATATAAAGGAGACAGGGGCGGGTTTTCACCGCGCCCACGAGGGACAAGTAAATTACACTGGGCAAAGTAAACCGGGGTGATTCATCGGTGAGACAACGACCTGCGTATACCACGCGGCCTTTGTTTCCGAGAGTGACGTTGTCCTTCTCCATTCCCATACATTGAATACGTGTACAATGTTACGTTCCGGGATCTCGAAGCCAAGTCTCCATTAAAGTCCGGACTTTGCCCACTGTGAGATAGATAAAACTCGTTCTACGATGAAATAGCCCCGTAAACACGAGTCCGGTCATTATTTCACCTCGACAAATCGCCACTTTGTCGATGAGATCGTGAAGAGGATTGAGACACAATGTACTACAATGTGTGGACGTTGTTGTACAGTAGGATTTCCATTACTTCTCACACATATCGAATTATTGATTGTCTAATAATTAAATGATTATCGGCCGAGCAACAACCCAACGATTTATAAATGATAATTTCAACCAGCTTACGTCTCACTTAAATTAAAAAAAAAAACAGCTTGCTGCCAACTGATATATTGAAACAACCAACTGGTCGATTCAAATAACCAATCGGCAAGCTGAAACAACCGACTGACCAATTGAAACAACCAACTGACCAGTTGGGACAACTAACGTAACAGGTAAATCGATAAATTGGCCAGTGTAACTGATTAACCAACTGGTCAGTAAAATCAGCCGAGATCTCGGCTAGGACAACCAACTGCACGGCGAAGATCTGCTTAACATAGAAGAGGACCGGAAGAAGAAAAAAAAAAGTCACGAGACGTTAGTCTGAAACTCAACGGAACTTGGGGAATAATTAAAACAGCAAAAACACGGTTGGATTGTGTCCAAACAATGAAGAAGCCAGCGAAGGATTCCCTCCTATTTACCTCGGAATTTCAACGTTTTCACGAAACTACTTTGATACTCTCATAGTTTGAAGCGAAAGGCGGAGAGAAACGAAGGGAAAAAAACAGCGAAAAAGAGAAAGCGGAAAATAAAGAAAATCCCGGGAAGAGAATGTTGGAAGAAAACTCGAGCGAACCGAGACAATCATCGAGAATTCCTTGGACTGTCCGAGAGATACACCATATAATAGTGTTGCACGAAACCAGAGGCACGAGGAAGAAGAAGTGGTGCAGACGAACGGGAGACGCGATGGTACATCGCATGAACGGACTCGCCTCGAAAACTCGGAAATAACAGACGTTACAGGTTTCACTGGTGCGGGAGTGTAGCTTCACTCCCGACGAGCCGGCGGCAACGACGAGAGAGGAGTTAGGGAGGCTAGGGGGACGTTGGGGGAGGGGGCGAGGGGGTCGGGGGTGGCGCGAACGCTTATCGCGTTGTTCCCATATAGCACGCCTCGCCGAGCGAAACTCTCGTACAATCCCGCGGGACAACGGTGGGCAAAATCCTCCCGGTTTTCGTCCCGATTCGAGAAAAGTTTTATCGTCCATGAACACAGTCGACATCAGCACACACCGCCGGAAGTACTGTCTCCCCCTCTCGTCTCTATACATGTCCCCGACTGTAACGGCCGAGGTGCCGAGACATTTCTTCGTGAATTAGTTTATTCCGAGAGTTTCAAATTGGTGTCTTTTACTTTTCCAAAATAGCATCAGCAAGAAAATCATCGATCACTGTGAAGAAAAATAGTTTAGTCTTGTCAATGAATTTTGTGACATTACGGCGAAAGAAAAAATTCCTTTTGGCAGTTGATTTTAAGAATCAGCCAACTGATCGTGACAACAATCAGCCAAATGATCGTCACAATAATCAGTCAATTGATTGTCACAAGAATCAATCAACTGTTTGTCACAAGAATCAACCAACTGATCGTCACAAGAATCAACAAACTGATCATCACAAGAATCAACCAACTGATCATCACAAGAATCAACCAACCGATCATCACAAGAATCAGCCAACTAATTATCATAGGCACGATCCAATTGATAGTCACAAGAATCAACCAACTGATCATCATAAGCATGATCCAACTGATCGTCAAAAGAATCAGCCAACTGATCGTCACAAGAATCAGCCAACTGATTATCGTAAGAATCAACAGAAGGAAAAATAACCAGCTGATAAAATCGATCGAGGAGTTACATCGATCGATTGTGCCGACAAGTACCGGCGAAGGAGTTGGCGAACCACTCAATCTCCTTCATTCTCCGGAGCATCGGACTATGCCTTTGCATACTTTTCCCCCCTTCAACTACAAATTGCTCGAATTGAAATACGTAAGTAGCGCTGAAGTATTCTCGAATTCAAGAGCTACAGCTGTACCGTCATGCAATAGTCACGGGCTCACGAAGCAACGTTAGCACTAAACCTACGACGTAATTGAAATGTTCTAACTCCCGGGATGAGATTAAATTCTTGGAATCCAAAATGGTTAGTTTCGTGAGGAGAATTCTTAGGTTCACTTACTCGAAAGTGTCGACCCTCGGCTCGCAGTACGTGCTGCACTTTACAGACACCAGCCACCACGGATTCACGTAGATATATCGAAGGAATAAAGGAAAAGGACTTAAGGAGTCGTAAGACTGTTGCTATATTTAATATATGCATATATATATATATATATATCCATGGAGATATATAAATATATAAATATAGATATAGCTACGATATAAGATAACCAAGGAAACTGAATGCTGGTGCAACGAAGTGGATAGACCATGGGATTACCGAGACGGCTTTTCAAATATGCTAACAGTGGCATTAACCGGGACTCCGATGAGATTACCAAGTATAATACCCATTCGCGACCTTGTGAGCCCACCGCCCACATTACTTACTCCTTCGCTTCCATTCGTTTGCCCACGGAAACTCTCGACCAGTCCGATAATCTCAACCATACCCACAATGGTATATATATATATATATACTGTTAACATTTTTTTTTGTAATATATTAATATAGCGAATATACGCTCACGTAATAATAGATACATCGTGTACGTTGTGCGTATACAAATTTCCATAAATTTCCATAACAACGACCATTCATTAATTATTTTATGCATATCGCCGCCACCCAACCCATATTTGAGAATAATGGTTAAGGGGATTTTCCGATATGTGAAATTGATCTACTAATTTTTAATTTTATTATTATTTTTGATATCTGGAGATTAGGTTGATAATAGAATAAGAGAATTGGAAAATTAGGAGATTTGCTTAAATGTGGTTTTTATCACGTAAGTGAAGTGATAATTAGGATGGGCGATTGAAATTTTATTGCAATTATTTTTATATTGAGGTTCTAATTGTTGATGCCAATTTTTGGGAATGGACGGGAAAATTGTTTTTTCGTCGCTCTCGGCAAATTTTTGTTTTTCGAAGATCAATGTATTATTCACACGTTGGATTTCGTCGGGAAAAAACTTCGTGATTATGAGAAGGAAAAAAAAAGTCGGGACTTCGATATCAGAAAAGTTGAAATTTTCTAAGTGCTTCGGAAGTGAAGAAGTTTTGTTAGAGAAGTGTTGAAGAAATCGCGATAAAATTTTACACCGTACAAGAAATTCCTTCGAGGATAATACAACTTTTTCTATTTTGCACTATTTTTATTTTCAAAAATATTAACAATTTTTTGAGAGACACGATGGAAATTTTGTAAATTGATTGCTGAATTATTAATTCCTTCAAAAAATATCACAAATTTCACGAAAAATCACAAATTTTTTTGTTAACAAATTCAAAATGCCATAGAATCTAAAATTCCCCATACATTGTCTGAAAAATTGCAGAAATCAAAAACTAATTTCCTGGAGGAATTAATTCCACAAAATAATCGACAAAAATGTATAATAATAATTCCTTCTCCGGGAAAAATGATGGCCTCGCTTCTGACATGAAATGGCCCATATCCGAAACGAATAATAAATGAAACTTGGGTAATTACGGTGCTGACCACCTGCGAGAAATTTAATAAAATATTTTATCATCGCTAAAAGTGATATATAGTGATAATAACGAAGACGTGGTGAAATAACGCTTCGCGCCTTATCTTCATCTTCTGTGACACGCACAGAGTATTATGGCGTGCTTCATAATCCAAAGCGAAAGAGACAGAGGTGGCCAAGATTAATATTCCCGGTATAGTCCTGTCAGCGCGAGAGAAGAGCTCCGCCAGCTCGCGAATAGTAATTATATAACTACGATGCTCTTCCCCGAAGAAGGAACAACGAGAATCATAATTAATTCTTCGTCACTGCTACCACAAACCCTCGAGCCATCTCATCGCAGGACCCACTAACTCCTACTCGCACTCTTCGGCTCTTCGAGATGGAGAGAATCTCCAACGAGTTTCGCCCGGGCTCTCGGTCTGCCTCCGGCTTCGACGTCGCATCGATAACGAGTCTTGAACACCGGCCAAGTATTAAAACTTCGTACTCCAAGCCATTCATAACGAATTCATCGTGAAAATGCTTAGAACGAGTTTGTAATTCAGACCGTATAATTTTAACTTTGATTACAATTTTCCCTTGCTTCTTTTACCAAAATCAATTCATGTTGTTAGATTGTTAATAGGAAACTGTACGTCCAAAGTTATCGATTTGAATAAAGTTATCGAAGCCGAAGGTCTGATGGAATAGTTTTTTGCACGTTGTAAGGAGATAAGAATATGTGTATTATAATATACTAGGCTTTATTTTTTATTAAGGATTTCATAATTATTATTATCCGATGGGCAGTTCTTTACGCTTTTTCATATTAATTGAAATATAATATGATTTTATTTCAATCAAAATGCAAATCAAGAAAATACAAAAAATATTTTACCTCCAAAACCTTATACTTTCGTTACTTTATATTCGTCTAATTATTAACAGAACATATTTAGCAACATTACCATGCCAATTTTATTTTCCCTAAAAACCCAACATTATTAACCACTCCTAAATTTCGTACACTAAATCTCAAGTTCTCAATTAATATTTCAATCATTGAAATAAAAAATATGTCACATTTGCTAATATTTTATACGGTCCAAAACAGTGAAACTCATGATTATGAGCTCGACAATTATTCGAGATTGAACAGCTGCCAGCTGACACTTAAATTAGAATAATATTTGTCTTAAGTGCTGCCGGACCAGAAGTCACTTAATAACAGCATTTCCTTATTGTGGATTACGAGTGCATTCGGTATGTATATAACGAAATGTGTATTCTTGAGTGGAGTCGTAGAAACGAGCCTCATCAACTTGCTGATGAGCGCGTGTCCTCGTATATGCATCTCGTTTCTCGGTACGTACACCGAAGAAAAGCATCAAAGAAAATAAGTCAACGACCGCAGCAGAGACACGGAGATAAAGACTGTGCCGTGGGAAAAAGGGCGAGAGACTCGTTAATTAAAGTGTGGGGCGACCGGACGAGGAACGCAACCCGTTCACGACGACGACGACGCGACGACGAGGAGTAGAAACGATCGTAGTTGCTGGCGGACTTAATGATCTTTCGGATTAATTGACGCCGTGTCAACGGCCAACGAGATGAGCTGCAGTTGCGACTGCATCGAGAAAGAGTCCAGCAACTATTGTATATATATATATATATATATATATAAATTACATTTGCTTTACATATATATGTATACATATATAAATACACAAAACTCGAAACTTTGAAGTGCTGCCAGCAAACTTCTCAGTTTTAATTGTGTACGCTGTAACAGTACACGAAAAAATGAGAAACTCATCCGTTAATTAACCCTTCACTTGTGCACGCAGTATATTCTCTTTGTAGAAAGAACAACTTTTTTTGTTGCTTCCTCATAGAGAAAGTTTTCAAAGGATATTTTTATTGCCGAGATATTTGTACTCGGAATGGCCCAAAAAATGGATAACAGAAAAAATTCCCGCAATCGAGGTGATCCAATAGAGCAGTCAATGGCAAAGTTGATATCAATTTTTAGACGATGCAATTGATCTGATTTTGCTGCTGAGATTTTGTACTCAGAATGGCCCAAAAAATTGATAAAAGTGGTCACTAATAGAATGTCCCTCATACAATCAGGGAAATTGTGACAGTACAGTCAACATTAAAGTTGATATCAATATTTTAGTATGTGCAACTGACCTGACTGACCCAATAATAATCATCGTAACTATTTCGTACGTAACGCAACAATTTATGAAAAATAAAATTTCCTCTTAAGGCAAAAAAAAAAAACAAGATTTACATTTTGAAATTTTGTTTTGGTAATACAGATTCTAAAATAATCCAGCAGCAATAATGCCGCAATGTTGCAAACTTCTACCGGAAGGATTTAAGAATAAATTTTTTAAAAAACAGAGTTTTTGAGCAGAAGAATGCAGATTCCCTCGGTACATTATTTGCCAAAGTTGCAGGAAGCTCTTATAACATTTTCCTGCATTATTCGTAACCACTGAACAGCTCAACTTGCTACAAGGGAGGAGCAAAGGAATTCCATCCACATTTTGTCGTACCTACAGCGAGGCATGTAATGCTACTTATTCGAGGCTCAAAAGAGAAAGAGAAAGAGAGAGAGAGAGAGAGAGGGGCAGCTGTGTCGTTTTCCAAGAAGGCTCAGCACTTGCAAGTGAACCCGAGCCCGGAATATCGTGTCACCCTTCAGGCACTTTTTAATTAATTAAATCACTGAAGAAGAAACTGCCGAGTGTTCTTCTCCGGCGTGTCACGCCAACCATCTCCTAGCATTAACAAATTGCAGCCATGTTCGTGTATGTCCCAACCTACTTTTCGTTATTTCTTTCGGAAATTTTCCACCTGATTAATCACGGACAATGAAACCCCTAAAACTACTCATCGTTAACGAAGTTCATCGTGAACAATTAATTCAAGATTATTTTCTAAGTCCTATAATTATTTGAATTAAACAAAACTACGGATGTGCAATTAATTAAATTGCAATTAATTACGAAATGCAAAATTAAGGCGTGTCCGCGATTCGGATAAAAATAAAAATCGGTAAAACTTTATTTCAAAATGAGTCCAAATTCTGCCGAAAGAAATAATGTTTATTGTTTATAAACAACTGAAACCATCGCGATTACCAGCGGTTACGAATCCTTAATTAACGCTCAGTGATACAGCGAAGACATTTTTGTCCAATGTTAAACGCCTATAGGGCTGTCTCTCTCGCACCTCCCCCACTTTTTGGTTGATCGATTCTCCTAAACAAACGGCTTTGAATAATAAAAAGTTCGAAGCTTAGCCCAATTGTGCAATACATCTGCACATTACCTCAAAATTTCATCTAAGTCTGTCGAGTATTTCGCGAGAAAACGGGTTTGAAATGTTTTTAAAGTAGTGGGGGAAGTACCACTGCCTCAAAAAAAAAAAGGTTTCAATGCCAAGTTCAATATCCCAACCCCTAAAATGGCGATAAACCCCCCAAAATAACAACAACAACAGAAACACAGCGAAACTCCAGCTTCCGGCGAGACGAGAGAATAATGATCGCTTAAACGCGATACGTCTGTGCCCCACTGATTATCCTAATTGTCAGTAGCGTTTGCAAATCGAGCAGCGCAAACCACCCAACGCGACTATAATTGTTCGCAACACGACCGAGATCGCTATTAGCGTTATCGAGTTAACGCGACCTTCTCCGTATGGCCAGATGCACTAGACTCACATATATATATGTATATATATATATACATCTACACATCTACATATACAAATACATATATATATATATATATATATAGACTCGTAATACTGTGCATACACCAAAGCATATAACCAACTAGTATGTTGGCTACCTTAACTCGTTGCAGTATCATCGAATTACCCGAGAAGTTTCGGGTGTATTACTCTCTCAGCGTCGGAGAGAGAGAGAGAGAGTGGGAGAAAGGGAGAGAGTGTAGAACGGCGAAAACCCGACAATTCAATCCACACGAATTATGCACTGGAGGATCGCGCACACAGAAGACGAGTCTTGAATGTTCCACCGTACAGCATTAAGCGAATTCTCTCGTTTCATTGGGTCGCATGAATGTTGACCGATATTTCACGCTTCAAGGGGCACCTCTGGTATGCAATAGTGCAGCACCCGGCAGCCACTGCTTCTGCTTCTCCTTCTGTTATGCCTAAGCACGGTAACACGTATACGTTGAGAGCAGCAGAGCCTCTGACGGCGAGGACGACAACTACTGTTGCATTGCTGGTTGAGTTGTATCTACGAATTACCGCCGAGTTAGCCAACGGGCCGCGAACGTATGTATGCCGAGAAATGTATAGATATATAGATATATATATATATGTGTGTGTGTGTGTGTGTGTGTGTAGTACGCCGTGTACTCGCTTGGGACAACCATCGCACTGTGCTATGCACAGACTGCATAATTCCTCCGGAGTTATGCACCCAACCGAGACGACAGATATCCTTGCACTCCTCCAAGTCCGAATTGGGCAGATAATTAATTGTATTTATTGTACCATCCACGGAATTATTGTCGACGCTAACGAATGTTTGCTCGCTAAGCCGCGAGGTATTTAGGATTTTGGGGACGGTTTTGTTATCTTTATCAAAACTTCGTTACATTTCGATGAAAGAACGTTGCAAAAAATCCAGTGCAAACTGAGCGAAAACGAAACTGGAATCGTCCATTCAAAACATTGCGAAATGGAGGTTTTTGTTTGTTTTTCGATCAATATTTTCGTGCACCAAAACATTCGAAATATTCCTGCAACATTTAATCCAATAATTGAAAAGTCTATTTATTCAAGTCTGACATATTTATATTATAACGTTTTATTTTTAGAACCTTTTGCGATTTCATGGTCAATAAATTCACGTGAGAAATGAGGGCAAAAAGTTTGCTTTGCAGAAGCCAATAAATCATTATTTATTTGGGTAAATACCAAAACTCTTATACTGCAGAAATTCCTAGCGTGGAAATTAAAATGGCACAATTGCGTTGGATTTTCAATAACCGGAAATTCATTTTAAAAATGCATATCACGTGGTAATTCGACTGAACATTATTTGTCTAGTGTAGTCGTTAATGGTGGAGTGCAGTGATGCCGAGAATCGCGATAACGCTGCGATAATTCGGCACTGATCGGATTGCGCGCATCGTTGGCACGATAAATAGGGATTACACGGGCTTCCCTATATACTATTATTACTGCTGCTCGCCAGATTTATACGGCAAAATAATCACGCGGCCAAATGAACGTCCCGTGTATTATACGTCCTCGTTGCTTTCGACGTATAATGCCGATAGCCCGAGACTCAAAACTCAATACACGCAATATTCATTAACAAACACCGAATAAACATAAATCTTAATTACTTCTGGTCTCGTAAGCGAAGAGACCCGTCGATTGAACCTCCTGTTTGCCCCGTGGCACACACAAATGTCCCATAAATATTTGCGCTACTAATTCCAACCATAAACAATAAATTCCACATTCTATTTTCCAAAATAATCAATCAGCCATGAAAAATTCGAATTACGTTTTTTTTTTTTTTTGAGTATGCATTTCTTTTATTTCTGCTCATCAAAAAGTAGAAAAACAGATTAAAAAATGTTAATCGAATTTCGTCGCCAAAATATTTGACATTAATATTAGAAAAATTGTTATTAATGCCAAAACTAAAGGGACATAATAAAAAATTTGGATATTGAATTTTTTGGAATCTAGAGTAAAGATGTGAATAAATTTCGGCCAAGTTTGAAATGCAGATAATGTGTGAACGTGGAAGAAAGGTCAGGACTTTCATTCTGCTCGAAGAAATTCAGTGAAAAATTTAATAAAAAATTTTGTGCGTACTGAACAAAATTGTAATTAATGTAATTGAAAAAATATTTCTGTTCTCAGGTGGAAATGAGGATGTGGAAGTGGGGAAATCGAAGTTAGTTTCCGACTGCGAGCTTTGCCTTTGAAAAGGTCACTGTGCCCCATCCAATTGTATTAATTAACTAGGTCTTCTTGGCAGTTTCGCACCTCTCGACGTGGCACACTCGGAAAGACCTCATTTCGCGAGTATACATAGCGGATAATACTCGGTGCACAAGCTCGGGCCGCGAATCCATTGGTTAAAATAAAGAAAGGTGAGAGCAGGTTGACGAGTTGGGAACAGGGATTTTTCCTAATTGAATTGGGAGCCAAGCCTTTCGAACAGCATCAAGGTTTTCGTCCAACGAAGCTCTCGGCTGGCTCTCCTCTCTCCCCCCGCTTCTCCTTGTTCCACTTTCATCGCTACGAAGACTCACGAGTAATTATCACGACGAATTTTCTTTCCTCCCAATGAAAGCACCGCTTTCTTTGTTCAGCCATCAGAAAGACATTACGAAAAGAAGTTGGCAAGAATATTATTATTCAATTACTGTTGCACCGGATGCCGTGACTCAAAATAAATCCAAGAGATTTGAATTGCAAATAAAGAGAAATAAACTGAAATAGTTATTCAAAAATGTGACTGAAGATTTTGTGCAGTAGTTGAATTCCTGAAGACAATTTCAGTTTACAATATTAATGGATATTACAAAATATAACAGCGACCCATAATTAGTACTTTTTATTAATATTATTATTATTTTTTATTTTAATAAATGCAAGAGATTTGAATTGCAAATAAAGAGAAATAAAATAAAATAGTCATTCAAAAATGTGATTGAAGATTTTGTGCAGTAGTTGAATTTCTGAAGACAATTTCAGTTTACAAAATTAATGAATATTACAAAATATAACAGCGACCGATAATTAATACTTCTTATTAATCTAATACTTTTTTTTATTTTGATAAATGTAATTAATCTTATGTCGGATAATTTTTTTAGCCATTAGCAAAAAATGTAATGATTAAAGGATGTCTTTTTTTTCTAGGATTCAACGGAACGTTTTAATTCCTGAGGATGTTTTAACTCATAAAACCCGACGAGTCGTGAATTAATTCACTATCTGAAGTGTCCAACTTCGGAATGGACTTTTGTACGGGATCGAGTGAGGAAGAAAAAAAGAGGGAAAGGTAAAAGGGGAGAAATGTGAGGTGGCACTCGTGATCGGAAAGTGGCAATCGGCTTCTCAATCGATTCCGGACCGCCCGCTCGATTGCTTCCTCGGATATCTCTTAAGCTTTCATCCCTCGAGAGTTCAAACGAAAGATAGTCGAGTATTTCCGGTCTACGTGCGCTTGGTTCAGCTTGTAATGGTCACGCGAAGGAATCGGCGACTCGCGGCTCAAATTCCTCTGGACTCGAAGATTTCATAGCACTTTACAATTTTTTATTTATTTTACCGCTAACCAAAGCCACAATTATTGTCACAAACTGTTATTAATTTTTTTACTAATCACTTTGTCGATATAAAAATATTTCTATTTACATTTCTTTTGATTAAAAATAATAAATATAAATTTTACAAAATTCAATTAACTCACAAAAATATTGAAAATCAAATACCGCAAAGTTAACCCGCGAAATTGGAGTCAAAGTGCGCTGAAAATGAGATCCATTAAATAAGGATATCGAAATTCCACGAATAAAGGATATTGTAACCAAGAATGGAGCGAAACTCTGAAAAGTACTACTTTCCACTGGCTGATTGCGAGGCTTTTAAACCAAGTAATTAATGAAAGGCTTGGAGGTTCAAACCGCCGAGGTAAGACGGTAGAACAATTGGTTAAGAGGGTGGAGACAAGTCTGTAGAGAGTCGTCGGAAAAGCTGTTGAAATTTTCATCGATTACGAGGTTTGGAAAGCCTGAAATGTGAAACGAAAATCAAAAAATGTATTAGCTTCGATTAAAATTGTATTTTTGAATAATTCAAGGTCCCTCAATGGATAAAAATTCAAATGACCAATAAATTAATTGATTTCTAAAACATCTTGATAAATAAAATTAAAAATTCGACTGTATAATTCAAATACTTTTACTCTGGTAATTCCTAAGTAATTAGCAATTTACAGAGCAAATTATAGAATAATTAATTCAGAGCTTTTAATTAGCAAGTGTTGAGAAGGGTTGGAGGGACGACGGCGGGCCTCAACTATTCGGAATGTGTGTTAATTAATGAATAAATTAGGGTTCAAAGGCCAGGAACACTGCGCGAAGCTTTACAGTTAAATCTGTTATATAAATTATAATTCGAATTTAATTACTTCATTAACGGCGTGTCACTCAACGTTAATATAATAGAATGAGGGACTCGCATACGTATATACTGGATTGCATGAAATACATCCCGTTAATGCGGCCGTTGAGATTCCGAAAGCTCGCGAATAAAATAATTAATGGCTAGACCGAAGACCATTTTTATTTTCGTTGAGTGCGAAATTAATTTAGGTGACTAATTATAGCAAACAAATTTAATACCATATCATTAATAAACATTTATCAACGCAAGCAAATTGCGGCAGCGTAGCAAGTAAATTACTGTGATTAATTATTGATCTATGCTTTTATTTTCACATTAATATTAATATTAATATCACGGTATGGTAATAATGGAAAAAGATTATGCTAATGCACAAATGGACGTCTTGACTAATAATTCATGTAATATAAATAATTAAAATTCAATTATTAATAATGTCTTGGAATTAAAAATATTACGAAAATAAAAATTATCAGGAAAAAAGGACTTTTATATTTTATACGTCAATTCATCGGGGATTATTATATTTTTATCATTTACACATTTTTCATCAATGTTGTAAAATATCCTACGAACATTTTTAATCTCAAACTATTTATGGCATGAATAAAAACGACCGCGATAAATCTCAATGTCGCAATAAAAAAACTTCAGTTTCAACATGCCAGTTTTTATGCATAAAAACTTTCAATACCGATCTAATTTCCAATGTTATCTATATTTTTAATTTCTAATTTTATCAACGTTTTTTATTACCGTCAACATTTATTGTCCAATGTTACCTACATTTTTTATTTCCATAAATTTCCCATTTTTCCAATTTTATCTACATTTCTAATTATCATTAATTTCCCATTTTTCCAATTTTATCTACATTTCTAATTTTCATTAATTTCCCATTTTTCCAATTTTATCTACATTTCCAATTTCCATTAACTTCTCATTTTTCCAATTGTACGTACATTTTTTATTTCCATTAATTTCCCATTTTTCCAATTTTATCTACATTTTTTATTTCCATAAATCCCTCATTCGTTCAATTTTATCAATCCATGTCTTATTTTAGTCCAGAACATTTCGTAATCTCAATGATTCATAAACCAGCGATAGTCGAGTCGGATGCCGGTATCAAAGTCGTTTCTCCTTATCCGCGCGCCGTAACATGCATGTTATAGATACAACATTAGGATATGTGCTGTATTAGATTAGCATTTTTTGACGCGCCTTCCGCGGCGAGAATCGCGATGAAGCCGAGGACCCTGGCGGGGCACGACGTCCGAGATATTATTAAACTTCGCAGGTTCAAGGATCGGCGTTGTTACCAAGAGGCGAGCGCGGCGAGAGGGTCGAGATGAGGCAGAGAGGCGAGCGATAAAACGAAAGCTGGCGTCCGATGCGAGGGTGAACGGAGGATGAGAAATCAAGGCGAGAGGAAAAAAAATGCTGAAGGTACACCGAGAGAGATGGAATCGGGCGGGTGATCGAGCGGCAGAACGAGAGAGAAATGTGGTATAAGGTGCGGTTAACGTTTCGGGAGAATCCGATGGACTCCCCGTGGCCGTAGAGCGATTAGCATAACCGGCCTTACGGGTCCTTTTTGGACGGACGGCTAGTCGTCGTCGTCGTCCTCCTCGCCATCTTCGACTGCTACAATGTCCCCGGCATTTTATTCTCGTTAACGAACCAAATAGATTTACCATCGACATCGCCACGGGCATAATAAATACACCCACGGATATTTGGAAAAATGATTTTCCCCGTATAATTTCTATATAACTTTCGGTTCATTGGGTAATCTTCAGTCTTTGAATATTAAATGGGGATAAAGAAATATAATTTCGTTGTAGCAGAAAAAGTTTTCATTCGAAGACTGAGAAGAGTATATAAATAGACAGACAGATATTTGGAAAAACGATTTTCCCCGTATAATTTCTATATAACTTTCGGTTCATTGTGTAATCTTCAGTCTTTGAATATTAAATGGGGATAAAGAAATATAATTTCGTTGTAGCAGAAAATGTTTTCATTCGAAGACCGAGAAGAGTATATTAATAAATAGACAGACAGATATTTGGAAAAACGATTTTTCCGTATAATTTTTATATAATTCGGTTCATTGTGTAATCTTCAGTTTTGGAATATTAAACGAACATAAACATTTTTTTAATTAAACAAACATAACATTTTTTTTAGTTTGAAAATTGAAAAAAAAACAAGCATATTATCTGCAAATTAATAAATCAAAAGGTTTTAATTAATCTCAGTAACACAAAGCGTACACAACTAGCGTAAACAAAACACGTATTGAAAGCAACTTCACGTATCAGTGCGTATGAAAAAGTTTTTCCAAATAATTCCGCAATTAAATATTCAACAATAATTTCGTTATTACCGACACCCAACAAAAACTGCTTCGAAGCCAAACCAAAAAATCGCAATCGACCCTCCCCTAAACGAGCATTAAGCCACGATCCCCTTCCAGAGTTCATCGAACGCCGTGTGCAAAGGATGAGCTTTAATTCCCCGGCGAAGCGACTCGAGCAGATAAAAGGGCACTCGAGAACACGCGTTTTAGGGACATGCTAATTTCACGAGTTAAGAATACACTGCCGGGTTAAAAAAAAACGAAAGGTACACCTCACGGGAAGAACGAGCCGAAAGTGAAGAGCCAACCAAGAAGAGAGCCTCCCCAGCTTCGGAAGATTAGTTCCTAGCCATTAAACTTCTTATCCGGAAGTCGTTTGAAGGGAAAAAGAGATTCTACTACAATAAGAGAGAAAGAGAGAGAGAGGGTAAACGGCAGAGGGTTCAACCATCGGCGGCTGCTGCTCAAAGCAAACGCTAAGTGATTCGGAAATTCTGTGAGGATGAAGACTATCGAGCTGCCGATGTGTGTGTGTGTATGTGTGGATGCTGTGGTCCAGCGTCGACTAGGCACTTTAAAATTCCCGTCACAGGTGCCACGAACGGCACGACTGTGGCTTAACCGGAGCCCCCGGACCCTGAAGAGTCAAGAGAACCACGGTCGAGAAATCCCGGGAGGGGGAAGCCTTACAAAGAATAAAAAAGTAAAACGCGAGCGCGATCGAAACAAGAAGAAGAAATTTGCATTCCGGAGGACTATGCGCCCCGTCGTTAGCCCGAGGACACGAGGCGGCCACTCGGGCACGCTCGCTCTCGTGGAGAGAGGAACGGACGAGAGGAAGAGCATGTACAACATGGCACAGAGAAAGTAAAAAAAAAAAACCACGGGAGAAGGAAAACTAAGGAAAGGTAAACAGGCGGGCAACGTCCACTGGATACCTCATTAGCTTAATGTGGCCATGAAAAGTTCTACCTGACTCATCCCCTTTTGTGACTGCGTCAACCGACGCACGTACTCCGCGCGCGGAAAATAGCGAAACGTGAAAACACGCGTTTGCAGTTATTGCAGTTTCGGTTTTTTCTGTTCCATTGCTTCGGGCAAGTCGAGAAGTAATTGCAGGTTGAAGTATTGATGATGATTAGTGGTAATCGTGATAATGAAATGTTGGCAATTGTAGTAGATTTTGTTTGGTTGGCTGTTCGGGTTTTTGGTTTTCATTACTTCCGTTGAAATTAAACGTTTGCGCGTTAAAAATTTCACGCGTGAATTTTTCGGGGACAAAAAGAGACACGCAAAAATTGGGACTGAGAAAAAAAGTTACGAGGCGATTTTTTTGCATTCTATTTAATGCATTTTAATCGTTTAATTTATTTAATATGTTTGCAATAATATTCAGCTTTTCGAATGAAGAAAATTGTTGTAAAAAAAATTAATTTGAGTTGCTATTAATCGAAATTTTTGCAACGCTTTTATAGACATTGTCGTTATTTTTTTTATTATAAAATAGTAGGTACAACAATAATTCGACTCCTATTCATAAAATGTCAACTCATTAAATAATTACGAATAGTTTTAAATCTCTTGTAGGCATTTCATGAAAATTTATAAATCGAAAAAAAAATCACGTCATTCGAATTCGCTATTAATTTGCCGATATTTTAATCGACCGGAGGGTCGATTAGAAATCGCAATAAACATCTTAGCTACACACTTTATATGAACGTTTAGAAAAAGAGTAGCACTGATTTGCGTAGTGTGAAGCGTTTCAGCGACTTTTAAAAGTACATTCATGAGCTCGTATTCAGAAATTGCTTGAGCCGTTCGCCCGGCTCTTTCCCTTCGGTGCCTCTCTGTACATTTCCTCCTTTTCTCACCGGAGCTCGCTTCAGTTAAAAGCACGCGGCTCTTGGAAAACGAAAACAAAGAGCTAGACGCAGCAGTGGATGCAGCACGCGCTCCGGATTAGAGAAAAGAATTCGCGTGGCTGGAACCTCAGAAGAGGCTCAAAGACGATAGAGAGAAAGGAAAGGGAGGAGAAATGCCGGCGCTTAGGTAGAAAAGCGAGACGATCGCCCTCTTTGCCCTCTCGCCAATGCACATCGACGTCTTTTACCGACAGCACATTGTGCAGTTTCCCAGAGTACATAAGGAATTCAGATTTAACGAAAAGCTCTGGATTCATAGCGATTCAGTGTCTATTGAACTCAAGTCTCCAACATTGTAAAGATATCGCCGGATATCGATTAGAAAATGTGCTTCTTGCCGTTCATTGGAATTGCAATTCCAAGCTATACTTACTTTATTAATTTTGTAAAACTTTATTCATATTTTAACTATTTTCTATCATTTATGCGAAGTAATTTTATTATATATGTTGTTTTTCTGTACATAAGGAATTCAGTTTCAACGAAAAGCTCTGAATTCATAGCGATTCAGTGTCTATTCAACTCAAGTCTCCAACATTCTAAATATATCGTCGGATATTGATTAGAAAATGTGCTTCTTGCCGTTAATTGAAATTGCAATTCCGAGCTACACTTAATTTATTCATTTTCTGAAACTGTTTTCCATCATTTATACGAGGTTATTACGTTATTACAACTGTTTTTTAAAACAATTTTCTCATATTTCTGAATATATATTGTATTATACATGTCAGTCTTTGTTCTCTAGAATTAATTATTTTTAATTTTGTGTATACAGAGAAAAAGGTGACCCAGACTAGATATGCATATTTTTTCATATGCCAGCATTAAAGCCAAGCAAATGCATAGATTTCAACCGACTTCCCTCTTAATTCCCCAGACTTCTTTAAAAAACTGAGGACCACAATGTCACATGATAAAAATAATTAACTATTCCAAACACAAAAAATTGTGTGATAAATTCGAAATTCCATATTTTGCATGTCCCCGTACATTACATAAAAGGAGCAAAAATAAAAAACCGAACATTATGCCGAATAAATCATATGATGCCTCATAACGTGAAAAAAATGGAGAGACCTGCAGCACATCTTCTCCACGTGCAGCTCAGACCTTTTGCCGGGCCCTTTACCTCTATTTTCTTCGGCTCCCTCAGCCTTGCCCTTTCATATCTTTCTCTCGTTTCGTGCTTTCTTTCAGTCGGTGCGGTTTGGCCTCTTCGCCCGATCTCTACGCTCGAGCGCCGCGGTCTACGCTCGCTCGCTTCGAGCCATTGTTTGCACTCGTGCGGTTCCACTCCCAACGGTATATACTGCCCCCCCTCCTCCTCCTCCTCCCCCGCATTATACCTGGTAACGTCTGGGCCCCGTCTGGCTCAAATAAATGGCTACGTGCCTCTCGTAAATATTGATGTAAAAGTGTAAGAACTGTTTATTTATACTTTCACCGTCTGGGGTATACCCGGACCCCTGTCCCCCAGTTCCCTGTTCTACCTCACGCTTTGTAATACGCAGGTATACCCGCAGGGTTCAAATGTCTCTATTGTTTCATCAACAACCGCTTTTCACTCGCTCTATGCTTATGCAAATTTTTTTTACGCTTTAATTTTGCCCGCAAACCAAAGAGAACGGGTTCTAATGGATTTATGATAATTTATCTTGGAGTAATTCATTTTAATTAAACGAATACTCAGCATAATTCATTTTCATTATATTTTCTCTGTTTCAGGATTAAATGTTATTAGAAATTACTAAAATTACACGGAATCCGAGAGGACGAAACATTGAATGAGAGTTATTATAAATAAATTGGTCGGAATAATGGTAATTATCGGAATTCGTTTACAATTTTATGGGAAATATATGTAATTATATTTATACTTTTCACCCGACAAATTTTCTTCCGTGAATTTTTCTTGTGGACAAAATATTTTAATTAAGTTTTTTTTTTTTTATTCCAATTAATTTTTTCAGTCAGTTTGTGTGAATATTAATTATTTCCCGTTTCAATTTCGTTCTGTGCGAATGTTCCACTGCACGACACGTTGTGTCAATACTTCAGGGCTTGAAAAGAAAAATACTTTTCCCGCAGGACGAACGTCGGGCTTACTGGTCACAATGGGCAGGAAAGAAATTGATTGGCTGGAGCCGTTAATTGATTGTCGTCCTATATAGATCCTGAGAACAAGACATTCGGTAAACAGCGATAACCGTCGGCTTCAGTGATCGAACCCGACCAGATTACAACTTCGGTCAACGCTCAACGAGGCTTTTATGTCTATATACGAGCGGGCACTTGGCGTTCATATACAAAAGCTTCTTGTTGATAGACCACAAGTTTGAGCTGTAGGCTGTCTACACTCGTATGCCTATATGACTCCGTGGTCAAACCGCAGCTAAGCGTTCATCGATCCGCTAAACCCATTCGCCGCAATGACTGCGCATTCGGCGAACCATGACCTAGGATTCATTGGGTTTCACTGCATGCCAATATTTGTGGTAACAATGGCATTTTTCCTTAAGCTTTGGGGGGAAGCCCAAAAAAAATTTCCATCAACACCATTTTTCGACAGCTTCAAACTTATTTTTTTAGTTATGCAATTAATTAAGAGGTGGGCAATGTTTTTAATTAAAATGAGGGAACCCTATTACAGCATGGGTTTTCTCAGGTAAATACATTTTTTCTCAAGCTCTTTGGACCAAAAAAAGTCCATCCAGCATTTTTTACTGCTTTGGATTAATTTTTTCCAAATTAAATCAATCGAGAGGCAATTTCAGCAATAATTTCAGGTTAAAATGTTCGAAAATGAGAGATTAGACTCATTTGAAAAAATTCTTTACCTATTACCCGGCGATATTTTTTCGATGATCGAAGAAACATTAACAAGGGAATTTATTTTGACGTATGCAAAAAAAGGGAATTTAATTTTTCCTTGGATTTGGACATTTTTGAAATCTGATTAAAAAATGTGGAGTGAAAAGAATTGAAAGTTGATGCAAGAGTTTGAACAAAAATCGTTTAGTTGATTGAAAAAATTGGTAAAATGGAAATTTAGTGTATCTATGATAAAAGTTATAACGAGATTGTTAACACGCGTAATACAGGAAATGATTCACAGAGTTTCTTGAATAATTGTATAGATATATAGAGAAGTTCATACAGCTTCTTCGAGGAAAGTTAAACTCAACGTGACAGCGCATCAAAAGTCTCTTCCGGTGTAATATTTCAACGCTGATTATCCTATCGGTTTAGTATGAATTATTTAGTTGATGGATATGGATGACGTTGTGTACATCAACATGCTTCGAAACCTCGTCACGAACATCGTATACAAAGCAGTTCGATGCCGCTATTATCATGCTAATTTCTATATCTGGGCTAACGGCCGTTAGGTTCCGCAGTTCGACGACACGATAATCGATTGCTGGATCACTCGCCGCATCAATCTGCTCTATTCTTCCCGATTACAAGTCTTAAATCGATTCTAGCCCAAATAAATCATTAATGAACTACGAATTTCCATTTATATTGGCAATTACCGATCGCTAATATCAAACCCATCGATTTTTTGTTCATTCATAAATGGTCAGAAAATAAATAAGAAGTTTTCGTTTATAGGACGGAAAAAATCAAGAAAGGCCTCTTTCTCATTTACCGATTTACAGATCTCCATCAATTTGAGTGATCTCTAATTGTTAGTGCATTATCGATCGAATTAATTCCACTGAAAATGTAGCTGAAATAATCGGCGAAAAATAAGTGAACATTCTTCGTATAAATATTTAAAAATCGTAATCGATTTTGAAACAGTTCACATTTTTTTTACTGAAAGGAAAAAAATCGGTAAAGCCGTGTAGGTATTTAGTGATCTATCGATTTCCATTTTCGTAATTACCAATCGTTTAGTAACAAATCGTCCGTATCTATCCTGTCGACAAGCAAGTAGCAATAATTGATGAAAAAAAGTGAACTTATTTTTCCGAACGATCGAACGAAAAATCGGTTATAGCCCTATTCAAATTTAATTGGCTATAGCTTCTGGTAAATACATATGCCATTAAGTACGCTCTCATTTTGAACGAAAGAGGGAAAGAGAATTGGACAGGGACAATAGAAGCAATAGGCGAATTCTCGCTGACGGAAACTGATTGACGGCGGTCGAAATAATGATAATTGATGACTCTAGGGTTCCTAGTCGAGAATGGTGAATTGCGGAGAGAGACGATGAGTAATCACTCAGTTACACACTTTTTCTTCACGAGATTGGAGCATCATTAACGTTCTGAATTGGACGAAACCGTTTCACGAGGCTTTTGGTCAATCAATCGAACGCTTGAGTCATTCATGATGATTACATTGATTAATGATTCAAATTATACGAAACGTCAATGCAATTTTATATGTATAATTGTTTGAAACGATTTCTACAAAAATTCTGCAACAAAATAAAGTCGCGGTGGAAACTCACCGCCACAGGCTTCCTTGAAGTCGCTGCAACAGTCGCCAAGTTTGAGACAAGCATGATCGCAGTAGCACGGTTTATCATTGAGTCCAGCGACGATAGAATTGAGGGAAGCTTTCTGCACGACACACGCGGAGTCTTTTCCGGAGCAGCAGAGCTTCGAATCGGCGCAACTTCCGGCGGAAGTGTAACCGGCCAGGCTAAAAATCACCAGCCCAAAAGCGACGTTCAAACAAATTTTAACTTCCATTATACCGCCGTTTCGAGTATTCCTCAACTTTGAATCCTTCGACTAAAAATCCCCACAATTCTCTCCACACTAACAATCAACGGGACAAAAAAGAACTGGGAAAAACTTGACTAAATTGCACTAAAGATATTCACGGTTAGAGAGAATCGCAAATTTTCGTGAAACGAATAAACGAATATTAATTAACTATCAAATTCTCGGGAGTTTTATTGTTTATTGTTTAGTTGTCCACATCATTCGTGTCGACGATCTCTAATTTTGCTTCGATCCACCAACTGAACTAAATGCGGTTCTTGCTACTTTAATAAGTCCAATGTCTCTCTTCTCAGTTATTTTATCTCTCGCAGACCCTCGAGGCTCGAAGGCCTACGCGATACAACTGCGGAGTGTCGGTGGACGCTGCAGGGTTTTAAGAGACTCAAAGCTTTCCCATCGAGACTCGCCCCACCACTTATTCAACGTTGCACCCTGCACCACCATCCACGAGCATCACCATGAACCGCGTCTTCCTTGCAGTCCCTTCCACTTGCTCGTCTTATTCCTCTCCCTCCTCCCGCAGTCCCTCCCCTCCCCTCAACCCTCAACTCAATTAAAATTCACTTCTCTTCACTTTTCTCTAAATTTACCACAGCCAAAAAGCAACAGCAGCAAAGAAATCAAAGCATTCCCATCTGACAAACCAAACGTTTCCTCCCACCAAGCCTTTAAAAAATATTGCAAGACTTTCCCAATATTACAAAAATACAATAATCCAAATCAACTCTATGTTCCCTCTCTGCTATTTCCTATCTTACTATTTTATTTTTTTTATTTATTTTTTCTCTGTACCAACTATTTTTCTTTGCTATTATGTGGTAAATTCTTCTATTCTGGTCTAATTGAGATAACTTATCGATGAAAATTTTGATTTGCCTGCAGAGATTTAATAGCACCGATTAAATTGAGAGTCGTTTACGATATTCGATTAGCGGGAGATTATTTGTGCGGTAGCCGTGACGAGCAATCGCTTCATCAGTCATCCACTCATTTGGATTGATTTATTTAGCTATGTATGCGTATTTTATGGAGCGGTGATGTCGAGGATGATCCTGTGCCACGCTTGGCGTGACGTGCGGCGAACGGACGGTTACTGGGATGCTGAGTGCTCACGCTCAAAGCTTTAACCGCCACCGGGCTTCGTCCCCCTCCCCCCACTTTCCTGTACGTACTCTGGTACTGCGGCTTTCTTCTTCGTCGTCCTCGCGGCTCGCACACGAGCCTCTTCGTCGTCGGCGGAGAGATCACCGCTCGGAGAACCGCGCTCGCGTGGCTGCCTCGTGCCAACGCGGGCATGCGCCACCCGCGCCACTCGCTCGCTCTCTTCCTCTCTTTGCTCCATGGGATCCTGTATAAGCAAATACTTGTTAAACAAATTATAAGCTCTGTGCGAAACTGAGGTCGCACACGCTTTGGTATAGTTATGCAAGGCTTTATAGCCAGGATCGCGTATGTAGAATACCCTCGACATTTCAGTGGAATGAGCGTGAAAGAGATTTGTGTTTGGGAAAATTGAGCAAAGAGGGTAATTCATTGGGAAATTTATTGGGAAGTTTCTGAATTACGTTAGAAACTGATTTGGAATTCAGAAATCTAATTATTTTGGGACTTTTATTTTTACTGTGATGTGTGTTTGGTTTTTTTTTTTTTTGTAATTATGTACGATTTTTTGAAGACGTTTTTTTAATTTCTTGTTTTTAAAGAATTTTTAAAAATGACGTCGTATTTTTGAGATTCTCGGTTACAAGTATTTTTGGGCAATTTCATTGTTATGAATTACCTGAATTTTTTGAAATTCGTCAAAGTATTCGACAGGAATGCACGCATGATGTAGCGTCAAACAAATTTCGAGTCCTCTGCGACGATAGGTCGCACCCTATGCTCCAGTTGTGCAGACTTTATGGTAAATTCCGGGTTCGCTGAATTCCCTCGACATTTTAGTCAAGCGTGTAGAACAGAGATTAACGTTTTATTCGGAGAATTTTTAATTTGGACAAATTAATTTAGAGGAGCGGTTGTACCTCGTTAAAAACGACGTTTTAAGAGCGCTTCGCACGTAGATTCGTAAACCAAAGTAAACCTGAAAAGAAAAATCAACTGTATTACTATTTATTCTGATAATATATATATTCATTTTTATAAACGTAAATAAATTTATAATCACATAAATCAAAAATAATAATAATGAAACTTGTTATATGTAAATGGATTTTTTTTCTAGAAAACGATATTACAATTTTACGACTTCTCACTCATTTGGAAAATGAAAAAAACAAAATTGACTTAAAAATGAAATATAAAATATTTTAATAATCAATTATCAATTTTGTCTTCCCCAATTAAATTATTGAAGATGGTAACTGATCGTGTAAAAAAAAAATTGTCACTCGTATTAACGATTTATGTACAGTTATTCGATCTGAAAAGTTCACTGACGGCATTACGTTTTATTATGGCATGCAGGCCCTTCGGAATTTCCCTCGACGGACAATCGACCTGCATTACACCGAGCAATATAATAGAGATGGACATTTATTGCACGAATCATTCAATTTTCGAAATTCCAACTCAATGACGTGCTGTCAAATGATAAGTCAATTAACGATCCCTGTTTGATCGAAATTTCTACGAAGCGTTTCTACATTAACAATTGACAATTCTTGGCATGTAATTGCAATGTTACAATCGCTATTTATAAAGCTTTACCTTCAAGTAAAAAAAATGAATCTTCTTCTAAACAAAACAAAAAAAAAACAAAAATTCTTTAAGACACTACAAAATTTTTAAATTATTTCGTAAAGAATAAAATCATAAAGCATTATTAAAATCGTTAGAATTAACAAAAACGAATTTCTTAAAGAATAGTACTTCAAATTCCAAAACACGATATTCAGAGGAAAATGCAAACATTACATTTTTTTGTTATTATTTTTTTTATGAAAAAAATCTCGCGTGCGAATAAAGTAAGGATTTTTTTAGCATTCCACTGAAAATTTCAGTGGCACCGCGGAGCGCACTTTCAACGCATCGCGCAGCGACGCGAATATTGAATAAAAAAATTCACGCAACACGCACGGAACGCAACGAGTCGCCGTTCGCTCCGGGATTAAAGCTTACGCGACCGTAAAATTAATCCTAGGCTTACGCCACCATTTACCCCGGAAACATAATGTCATTGGGAATCATCGCGGGACGCGATATTCAGCGCGGCGAAAGAGCCGTGGTTTCGCGATAGGAAGAGGACCAAAAAAAAATGAAACCGTAACTCGATTACCTTAAAATTCGTATGGGAAAGAATCTCCCATTCGAATTTACCGAGTTCATTATCATTTGCATAATAGCAGGGCTCGAATATCACCCTCGCACGAATGAACCCGTTACTCTCACCCAAAACCCGAGACGGTGAAAATTTCGTGCGGATTTCAAACTATTCACGTCATTTTGGAAATAATCATTTTTTGCCTGTATTAGAATCATGTAAAGGAAAAATAATTACGTGTTTCAATTCACAGAGAAATCAAAATATATTACAACTAAAAATAATTGAAAAATATTGCATTCTCGAAATTTTAAAGCAATAGTTTCTAATTACCTTCCACTTTCTGAAAGCTCGGATTTTTAATTCTTTAATCTTTTATTTAAAAAAAAAGGTATTATAATTTACACTCTTTTTAGGATTTTTTGTTAATATTTAGTTCATTGTAAAGACATTTTTAGGCTAAAAATTTCATCCACGCGACGTATAATTCAATGTATCCACAATATTAAACTTAAATCCATCAGCACAAGATATACAATTACCATCCACAATCTCCGTCTCGATTTCCATACACGAGGATTACGAGAATCCAAGGGCCCTCAACTAAGAATCAGACTAAACACCTACGTCATGTATTCCGCGTAATATTCACACAAGAACATATATATATATATATATACAAGTATATATACAAATATATACATGGACATGGATACATACATGGATAACATGGTGTCCAATTATATCGCATTCAGGATAATTCATCAATATTGTATACGATTCTGCTCACGTTCGCCCGAAAATTTCCAACACCAAAAAAAACAAATCCCCGAGCCCGTAAAATCCACTGCGTCCACAATTAATAACCTTAAATCCATCAGCACAAAATATACAATTATCATCCGCAATCTCCGTCTCGATTTCCATGCACGAGGATTACGAGAAAGGTCCTCGAGTGAGAATCAGACTAAACACATACGTCATGTATTCCGCGTAAGATGCACACGAGAATACATACATACACGAGTATGTAACATATATGGATAACATGGTGTCCAATTATATCGCATTCAGGATAATTCATCAATATTGTATACCATTCTGCTCACGTTCGCCCGAAAATTTCCAACACCAAAAAAACCAGTCCCCGCAGCCGTAAAATCCACTGCGTCCACAATTAATAACCTTAAATCCATCAGCACAAAATATAAAATTACCATCCTCAATCTCCGTCTCGATTTCCATGCATGAGGATTACGAGAAAGGTCCTCGAGTGAGAATCAGACTAAACACCTACGTCATGTATTCCGCGTAATATTCACACGAGAATATATATATATATATACATAGACGAGTATGTAACATACATGGACAACATGGTATCGAAGCGTGAAGCGTCTCCATGCACGCACCGTCAGCAGGACCGTGGTACGAATCGCTCGGAAGGAGCTTCTTCGTGGGAAAATGATTAGTCGGGAAGCCGAAGTGGAGACACAAGCAGTTTCTCCCTCGGAACTTGATTCCCCGCAGAGGCGCTGCCGCCTCCTTCCTCTCCGCTGATACCGCTTCTCTAGTTCCATCTCACTCCGCTCTAATAGACTGCGCCAAGCAAATTAAATTACCCGCTCACAGCCGCCCAGAATTACTGGCAAAACATTCTAATTAACGGGGAAGTAATCATATTTGCTCGAGCGACAAGCTCGCCGGCTTCTTCATCGTCCCTTTCGTTGATCGGCTGGCGACCGAACGAACCGATCTAAATCTCCGTTGCACCAGCGGGCGATCGGCGGGGCGGGGAAACTCTCCCCTCCCCCCGCAAACGGCCCACTTCCTATTTCTATTCCGGTTTATTACGCCGCCAGAAACTGTTTCGTTCCCGCCCCTCTGCTCCCGGGCCTTCGCCGCCGCTCAATCGGCGCATCGAACCTCGAAATTTATTGCTCCCGGTCATTACTTATACCGTGGGCATCGATTACCCCCCAAACTCCTCCACCTTTTTCGTCCAAAGCTCTCGGAAGCTAAAACACTGCAGATACTCGGGGGATAGCGACCAATCGCGATTATTATTAATGCTTCGATGAGAATCGATATTCGCGATACTTGTCGATTTCATTTGTGGGGATTGTGGGAAATGTTTTGTGGAGCTTCTGTTGCCTTGCATGGGCTTAGTCAGGGATAAAGATGATTTTTTTTGCGTTCTTTGAAATAAATTGCTATGTTGTTTTCCGGGTTTAATTTGTTAATGAAATTCTCGCAAATGTTTTTATGCCCGGAAGTTATTTTAATGAGTTGGATAAGAAATGTAGAATGTAGAATAATATAATTGCGTGTAAATAAATTCAGTCGACCACTTAAGCCACTTAAAAAGTCGACGACCAAAAAATTTTACATCGCTATGATAAGCGACAGTATCGTTTCAAGATTAGAAATAAGCAAATTTTCTTGTTCGTGGTCTTATATTCGAAATTTGACTCCATTGCTCGGATATAATGCACCGAAATATCGTGTCTCGCAGTATAGGCAATTTCGTTCACGTGATCCGCGACTTCGTCCGCGTGATTTTACATTAGTGTCATTTCTAAGCGCCTCCGAGAATTATAAATCCAATGTAATACCTCGACGAGCTCGTAAACTCAATTTTATCGGGTTTGTAATGCACCCAGTGAAAATTGCTCGAGGAAATAACACCCCGGGACATCCTGATTAAAAGGAAAGTAAGCGGGAAACGAGCGAGTTCCGTATCTCACCTCTGTACGCAATGTACATGCGTCAGTGCATAGTGCATATGCGGCATTCCACGCTAAATCGTGCCCCTTAAAATCCGAGCCCCTCCAAATCACCCAATATATTTTTTGTTCGGTAGTAATCATTAAAAACAGATCAATGATCAGCAATTTTTATCAAGTTTTTGTTCCAAGCCATTCCTGATTTATAAAAAATAAAAAATAAACAACATTGGAAAATGGAATAAAAAATGTCTTCAATTTTTTAACAAATTTTGTCAATTTTGTACAAAATGCAAACTACCAAACAAAACACGTTTTTTTAGACATTTTCGTTAGAAAAATAATGTTCGGTATTGCAATTATAAAAATTCGCTACTTTATTATCGATATTTTTAATTAGACGTGTAATTTTTTATATTGCTTATTTTTTTAGATAATTGCTCGAAATGTCATAAAAAGCAGATACGTTTTTTTCAATGATAACAATCAAATGAAGAATGAAATCGAGGAAGTTGACGTTTGAATTTGTGCGTTCGCACCATGGAACGCACCATGCATGTTTGTACTGGACAAACGCTCTCCGCGACTCGTGTAATTTCCATTTGTTTATATGGCGTAACCCGACGATGGCGATTTGTAATTTTAGACACGGGGGCAACGGCCCGCGGCTGTTACGCTCCTGCCGGCTGCGTAGACTCGGTTTAGCTAATTGCAATCATTATTAGGAAGGAGTGGACGAGGAACAAGCGCGCCGCGCATGATAATCATCGGTATAATTGATGAACCGTACCCACGCTATTTCTGTATGCGCTGGACACGATGTATTACACCGCCTTTCGCACCCTGGGCGCACTGTAATCTACACTCGAGTATTATATACTATATAAATGTCACGTGAACTGAGTCGAATGAAATTTACGGCCAACAGGAAGCGAAAAGCCTATTACTTCAGGCTGATGAATATGCGTAATAATAACCCATTGTCGTTTCCTCATAGTTTCAGCATTCAAGGCATTATATTAAGTGACACTTGAGTAGCATTTCTTCAAAAGCTTGAGAGAAAGTAGCGAGAGACAAAGGATTTATAAAAGTGAAGTAATATAAGACTGAAGATAGTTTTTTTATCGTTGATTTTAGAAATTCTGGTTTAGTGCTATTTCCTATTATTTTTAACAGTGATGATAACAAAAAGTATTGAATACTAATAAATTGATACTTTCATTTTTTCAATTGTCAAAATGAGAAAAAAAATCACATTCTCATTGGTCTTCGACTATCAGATTTATCGGTTTAGTTGTTCCTGCGTTTTTTTTTTGTGTCTGAGAATTTTCGTGATTGTGAGGGTTTTTTGATTGCAGGAAAGGAACAGAAAAGGCACCTATGTTTTTTTCTCTAGGAGGTGATCTGGCCAAAATATCGTGATCCAAAATTTTGAAATGACAAAAAAAAAAATTTTTTGCCCTTAAAAAAAATCCGGCGGAACCCGGAGTACTACAAAATAATCAAGAGTACTACAAAAAAGTCCTTCGGCATTTTTGCCTATGATCAATATTCTAGTCAGGAACCGCTGTCAAAGACAAAAGTCCAAATAACTACCCACACATAACCGCCACCCGAAAAGTACGAATAACCGCCACCTCAAAATTAGAAAAGAAGAAGATGTCTCCTACAAACTTTTCTCTCCGAGTCAAAATGAAAAAGATGCATCGTGCCAAAGTTTTCAACTCCCCTGTCGGATTAGGCAACCGTGGACACAACCACTTTTCTACCGCAAAACGACCGGTTGCCTTTGGCCGTACAAACTACCACAAAACGACTATGAAACAACCGATATCAGTTTTGATTTTGAGAAGAAAAATAGGGTCGGTTGGAAACTGGTTGATTTACGGTAGCAATATCCCATAGACAACCATCATACGGCGTTTCAACGGGCACTACCGGAAACTACTAAAATGGTTGAATAGCGGTTACAAAGCGGTTATTTTCATGGCGTTTTCCAACCGTCGTTTTTCGGTTGTTTTGAAGTTGCGGTGATCCGATAGGGTCGCAGTGATCGTCTTAATTTCAAATAATTTTATTTTTTTTTCCAAAATATCCGCCATCGGGGAATTTAAAGAGGAACAAAAAGGTGGTAAACATTTTCCTTTCAGAACTAATGTCACGGCGCTACAGCGTGCTAAAGTTTTTTTTTGAAGATGCAGAAATGTTGAGGGTCATACTGTTTTTATAATAACTATTAAGTCTCGTGACTGTTTGCAGGTTAGCCAAAAGTACTTCAGCACCAATCGTCGGTAAAAACAAATACGCTCGGCTTTCCGCTCTGCCTTTTCACAATCGATTATTCAAGCAGACGACATTTGCCGAAAATAGCGTCTGCTATTCACGTTTCCTCCATAAACAACGACTGCAACGCACAGAAACAATTATCATTACAAACTTCTGCAATTTGAAGAGATGCATAAAGGAAGAAAAGAAAAATAATTAGTTTCTAATCAAACTAATTAGCAAAAACGAAAAATCTAAATACTCTATCCAATCCCAATTCTTCGTCGAAACAATTCCCCGGCAAAATTTTGTACACAATTCGAATATTGCGGTACAAATTATAATTAAAGATCATTTTAATTCATCAATAATTCACAGTATAAAACAATAAGTGTCTAAAAGCATATTAAACTTAACAATAAAACGAGCCAATCAATTCTATGTCATAACGATTAGATTACATAAACGCAGTATCAAAATATTTGATAAAAATCCAAGATCTTCGATTAAACGATCGATAATGATCACAATTATCCTCGAAATTCAAATATCGCGCCACTGACAATAATTGGCGACTTCCCGCGAGTTTCTCGATTCTCAGAAGCAGAGCGCATGTCTTTGAGTTCTCGTGGCCGCGATTGGAAGGCTCGCGTTCCCCGGAAGGTCGTCCGGTGTCATTGAAGGGTTATCGGCGATTTCGTCTCTCCGTCAAGTTTCTCTCGTACGGATTTTCGCCAGTTACACGTACGCACGAGCGACCGACACAACCGATCCAAAGATGCTGCCACGCTTCGTAAAACCCACGATCACCGTCGCCAAACAGGGCGCCAAACAATTGTCAACCAGTGCTCAGGTGAGTCCGATCGACCGAGAGACAGATGCCATTTTTCCCGGGCTCACAAATCGTTTTATTCTGAAATTTGTATTTCACATCTTGATTTTCTGCCTCGTGTCCCACCAGATCCACGTCCCGAGATTTCCTTGACTCCCAAATGGTAACATCCGCTGCCCGACCAAAGATGCCCCAATTTGAGAAGATTCTAGCTCGTCGCAATGTATTATGCAACTGTGTATTACATCTCTCATGGAAAGTTACCAAAGACACTGTGAGAAACTCGTTCCATGAGTATTCCGTTGAATTGGGATTTTTTAAACGATTAATTGAGTATCTCGCTCGTTATCGGATTAGTTGGTAAGAAGATTTTGTAAATTTGGAGCAAAACACTTTACGTGTCGTCTGTTACTCAATGTCTACATTTTTGACGATTTAGATTTGGTAATACGACTGAGAGTTTTTGGGGAATTTGGAATAGAGGCCGAAGCTCGCTTTTTATTTGGAGCAGGTGCAAGTGGATTTTTTGTCAGAGGATTCTAAAATTGGGTTCGTTTTTTAAATAGCGCAATGCCAAGGTCGCTGTCATGGGCGCCAGTGGCGGCATTGGACAACCACTGTCTCTGCTCCTCAAGAACTCGCCTCTGGTGACTGAACTCTCGCTCTACGACATTGTTAATACTCCTGGAGTCGCTGCGGATCTCTCACACATTGACACTGCTGGCAAGGTCAAGGCCTTCAATGGACCGGATCAGCTTAAGGATTCCCTGCGTGGAGCTCAGGTTTAAATTTTTTTAATATTTTAAGGTCCAAAAAATACATATTAATATATTAACAGAATTGTCAATGACATTCACTAAAATATTCGTGAATTTCAACTGACAATTTGCCATTATAAAGTTGTAATTGGAATATTTTAATGTGTTTAATTGTTTTAATTATTTAACAACCAACATCACAGCAAAAAAGAATCAATTATTTTCCACAGAATTTACAGACTTGCTCAATGTAATTGCATACAAATTGTCCAATATTTATTACAAATACTTGTGATTATTTGACGTATTTATCATTTGTTGATATCACTTAATGATATTTAATTAAGTACTGACATTGAAGGGAACAATATTATTGAACAGGTCGTTATCATCCCTGCCGGAGTACCACGTAAGCCTGGCATGACAAGAGACGATCTTTTCAACACAAACGCGTCGATCGTACGTGACCTTGCCGCCGCGATAGCCGAAGTTGCGCCAAAAGCTTTCGTTGCCATTATCTCAAATCCCGTAAACAGCACTGTTCCCATTGCCAGCGAGGTTTTGCAGAAGGCTGGAGTGTACGATCCCAACAGGGTTTTCGGCGTGACGACCCTCGACATCGTCAGATCAAATGCCTTCATCGCTGAGGCTAAGGTACAACGTTTTTCAGTCTTCCGCCCAGAAAACTACCCTTTTCGATGCTTATTTTTTGTCGGTATTATCGGTATTTTCTGTACTATTACAATCGCAGTAGCTGAAAAAATATTTAAATACTCGTTAATATCTTGAGAAAACCTCGAACGATTTTTATTCTGCTGTTACGAAATGTTTATCTATTACCCAAGCAATGATAAGATAGCGCAATAACGCACAGACATCAAACTTCAAAATAATGAATCCTCCGTTCACTTTCACATCGATTTCACTTTTTCGTTATGTGTCTTAATATCGCAGATTATTATAAGCACTTTTATTGGTTTTGTGAACAGAATCTCGACCCGCAGAAGGTGTCCGTCCCAGTTATCGGAGGACACAGCGGTATCACGATCATTCCCTTGATTTCTCAAGCGACACCCAGCGTCACCTTCCCCGACGACAAACTCAAGGCCTTGACCGAGAGGATTCAGGAAGCCGGTACCGAGGTCGTCAAGGCCAAGGCCGGCACTGGATCCGCGACACTCTCTATGGCTTACGCCGGCGCTCGTTTCGGTTTCTCGCTGATCAAGGCCCTCAACGGAGAGAAGAACATCGTTGAATGCTCCTACGTCAGGTCCAACATCACCGACGCCAAATACTTCTCTACTCCCGTACTTCTAGGCGTAAGAAAAATTTCTTGTTCGATAACAATCCTTTTTCCATACATCCGCTGATTTTAGACTGAAACGCGTTTCATTTTTCAATATTTTTCCAAGAAAATTACCTGAATCCGTCGACTAAAAAAAAAGTGGAAGTTCAATTTGTGACAAACCGGTGATGCTTATTTATTTTTAAAAAAACCTAAATTTTTTTAATCTGGAAGAATATGAATTAAAAGTAATTGAGAAGAATTGGAAGGTTGCGTTTCATCGTGATTATTATAACGAATAGGAATAAATAAAACTGTTTCCTTTTTTGTCTAAAGTGGAGCGGATTTTTAAAAGATCGTGTAAATTAATTTTGACTCTTTTTTTTTTCAAATAGAAAAACGGAGTTGAGAAGAATCTCGGCCTTGGCAAGCTGAGCGCCTTTGAGGAGAAATTGCTGCAGGCGGCAATTCCCGAGCTGAAGAAGAACATCCAGAAGGGCGAGGACTTTGTAAATAAAAAGTGAGGAGAATAATTGCGAGCGTGGTTAGATCGTAACAAAAGTATTCCGACGAAAAATCAGTGAATTGTCGGGCAAACCCAATTTGAGTCCCACGGTTTTCGAACGACGAATATGCAGCATTTAACGTCATTTAGTGCTCGTCGATCATGTAATTATACTGTAAAATAAAATTCATGTCGTTCGATAAGAATTTATTACACTTTTTTCTCCTTATTCCAGTCCCTGATTATTCTAAGCACCTCTAAAAAATGTTCCGCACTAATTATTTAAGGCCCTGACTATTTGAAATTTCGTTAGGATCCCTTTTTAGGGCCCTGATTATTTAAAATACCTTCAACGTCACGACAAAATTTTTGAGGCCCCTTTTCGTTGAGAAATTCGACCAAAGATGTTTGTACATGAATAATCGTAAATCATGAGGTACAATTAAAAAAATTTGATAACTCATTTCCGGAATTTGGTTGACTTCATTTTGTTCCCTCTTTGCGTTCGCTTACGCGTGTGTAGGTAGATATTCCGCTACGTGGGCCATTGTTATCATTATTCACACGTATGACAGCTTCAACTCGTTGCTGGTTACTTTTTTGAAGCTCTCAAAAATGGAGGAAGACGGAGTAACTCAGGTTCCCATTTCTTACGTAGGAATGTGTAAGTTTATCTAAAAAAATTGTAAAATTGAAATTCGTGGATGAAAAGTTCGTTAAAATGATAAGAAACTTTCTGGGTTCTGAGGTTATGTTACCTTCCAAAGTTTAGATACACACTTTGTCTCCATTTGTACAAATTTTCCTTGCAGCATTGTCATTCTTATTTTATCATATTTGAAAAGTGATGATTTCTTCCTATTTAGTGTGGGCAGGCATAGCGTATGTCGGATGGTACGTGTTAGGTGCTGCAGTTGCACTTTTCTTCGCTGCTCCTTACCTAGAGGAAAAATACACAGCGTGGAAGCACAGGAAGGACGAGGCTGAATATTCGGCAAAGTATCACAAAAGTATGGACAAAAACATCATTTATTAATTAATAAAGTTAGACTTTTTCAATTACTTTTGATTTTTAGATATCGATAAAATAATGTATCGATGGTTCTTGATTTTTTGAATAATTTGAAAAATATATATTCGAAAATATGCGTATTTAACTATTAATTCTCATGCCATTTCTTGATGAATAAGAAAATCTTGTTGGTATTTGTTTGAATACTTATTTATTTTCTTAAAACAGTATAAACAGAATACATACATTATAATTAATTATTGATGGAGTACATAAATAAGTCATGCAAGCGTGAAATTAATGGAGGGATTGAAACTCTGTTGCATTTGAAAATATTTTCGCAGATCCTGATCTCTTAGAAGAAAGATTGAGAGGCATCGAGCAGGCCAGGCAAAAAATGCAAGAAAAGTACAACATCAGTGCTAAAACAGCTTTGGAAATGGAGGAAGAGGTTTCATAAAATTTTGTTGTTGCGTTATTAAAAATGTATCAAATTCCTTCAGGCCAGTGATTTAAATTGTTGCAGAGGAAAGAAGCAAAGCGACGAGAATTGCTGAAGTTGATGGAAAACCAGACGAGTGGACGACGACTCGGAAAAGCGGGAGAAGGTGCATCGACATCCAAAGACTCGTCATCAAAATTACAGAATGGTTTGCACCCTTTATTATTATATACAGATCTCTAATAATTCTTAACAGTATCTGAATTGATCGCAATCGAAAGGCACAATGCCGATGAAACGTCCGTTGATCTAAAATTTCATTGCTTGCAGATTATAATCCTCTAATGGGGGATTCCAGTCGAGGATACCGACCTCCAAAACGAAGCTGTTGCGGCAAAGGTGGATGTGGTTAATACAAGTCAAAACGTATAAATCAATATGAGCATAACATATAATTTACGTTGGTTACAGCGTTCTCCATTAATATAAATTGATTGTCTTCGAATAATCATATCACGCTGAGGAAAAGGGAATTTTTATTAAATTTGTTACGAAAAAAGGAAGATTTGAATATTCAAAACATAAGATTTCAAACAAAAAATTGAAATCCTGTAGTAGTTCGTACTATGAAAATTAATTTTGGTTAAAAACCTAATGATATCACTCAAAAAAGATTCTCAGTTGCAAAGGATCTCAGCCATGACTCATGAATTAATAATAAAATTGTTAATATAAATAAAAAATGGTGAAATGATGATTTGGATATTTTACGTAATAAATGATCTGAATAACTTATGTCTGCCGAATTATTCAACGAATTAAACTGTATTTAAAGACAATGTCAGAGAAAATCCCCATTCCAGTGTTAAATAAACAAAAGTCTATTCACAAACATCTGCATAATATACACATACTTTGTGAAATAAGAATACACTTTTTTAACGTAAAGATAATAATTAATCCGGATTATAAAGGAGTAACAAGGCACTACATATGATAAATGCTGAGTTATTCATTAAATTAAACGACATTTTGAGTGAATATCTAAAAAAAAACGCACAATATTGTAAAACAAACGGAAACATCCTCGTCAACTCCAACTTCATCTGTTATTTACGTTGAATGCAACGTATTTCAATAATATAAATTGATTGCCTATAAATAACCATGTCACGCTGTAAAAAAAAGTATATAGTATACTTTATGGAACAGAGAAATTCAAACAAAGTTATAGAATCCTCTATAATGTGGGAACTCTTATTGTTCAAAAAGGAAAAACATTGTAATCATCAAAAACCCTCAACAAAAAGTCTCTTTAACTCCGATTCGTTAATTACTCGTCAAGCAAATAATTAATATAAGTCGAACCAAAGCGTGGATACTGAACATAAAAAATCAACGAAATAACGTACATCGTTCTATTTATCGTTTCAATGAACCCACGTTTAAAGTCAATATTAAGGGGAAAAAACCCTGCCCGTTAAATCGATTATTAGACAAACTTCAGTCAAATCGGGCTTATTTTTTCTACTCTCTACTTGTATTTACACTATTGTACACAAGTTTCGTGATTTCTTACTCAGAGAATGGAAATCGCTGTTGAATTTCGACAGATTGGCTTTAGTAGCCGTACTTGTCATTCAGGTTTGTTTTTCCGTCGCCGCTCTGATTAACTGGCGGTAACCACATGGAATAATCTTCGCTATAAGCGTCGTCTTCGTATCCTTTTGGAGTTTCCTTCGCGGCTTTATCCGCTCTTTGCTGCATCCTTCTCATATTTTTCTTTTTCTTTTTAAGAATATCGTTATCATTTTTCCCGGTGTCGTCGGCATTCGTGTCTTTCGACTCTTCCACGGTCGTATTCGGGCTTTCCACATTTGCTGGGGTTTTGTTATTAAGTGCCTCGACATCTTTTATACGCTCTTCGACTGAAGGATTCGATTCTCTTGAATTTACATCTTCACAATCGTTGCTCTTTGATTCTTTCGTCGCAGAATCATTCTCTTCTATTTTTTCTTCGCAAATACTTTTCTCGGTAACTGATAAACGTTTTTTGGCAGTTTCACTGTCAGAATCGACATCGCTTTTGCGTTTCCTCGGAAGCGTAGAAGTTTTTTTGCTATTCGCACTTTCATGGGGCTTTGGAATCTGTAATTAAATTTGCAATGTACGTGCGATTATTTACTGGCTTGTTCATTTCGTTATTTTGTTATTTTGTTATTTTTTGTGAGTTTTAAAAAAATACTCACGTCGTCAGAAGATTTGTGGGCAGTCAACGAAGGCAAATTTGCAGGTTTCGTGATATTAACCAGCTTCAATAATCTCTCCTCCTCTTTTCGCAAACTCTGAAGCTCCAATTTCATCTTCGTTATTTCAGCTTTGTTCAGAATCGTGGAATTTAGATTCGACATGAATGCATCTAGTGCATCTTCGTTGGTATTTTCCGCAGCGGCATCCTTCAGCCTTTGCGACTTTTTAAGTTGATTCTCTATGTCTATAATTTTCTTGGTAACTGCGGTATGTTTTTCCAGCTAAAAATTCACAAAAAAAGTAAAGTCACAATCAATTAGACACCAACATTTTAATAAGATCTCGAAATAAATGGGAAATTTACTCACCAGCGAAGCGTAAGTCTCTACTTTTTCCTCTAATTTGCCAGCTTGACGCATTCTTTGCTCTCGTTTTTTTTCCACCGTTCCGGTTCGGTCCAAAAAGTTATCTTCGTCGGAATCGTAATAATCTTCCTCTTCCCAATTTCTCGTTTTACGTTTTCGTGCCTCTAAAAAAAATAATAACCACGTGTTTTTAAAGAAAATACTTTTTTAAAACGGCAGTTTACCAAATTAAAACGGCTTCGGTAATTGACCGGAGCGAGAAATATCTATTTGCTAATTATGTACCGTGTGTAGCTTGTCTGAGTACGCCGTGCCTGTCCAAAATTCTGCAAGCCTCCAAAGCGCATTGAATCACCGCTTCTTTCTTTTTCCCCTTGACTAGCGCCTCGGCTCGAACGGGACGACCTGTAGCTGTGTCCAAGGGAAGGCTGAACGCAAAAACACAATATTTATAACAATGGCATCTTTCCATCAATAAATAAAATCTAAAAAAAAAAGTGTTCTTACTCCACCCAGCACAAAAATTGTCCGATGCCTTTTTCTTCAGTCTCATATTGTAGATCATGGCCCTCTCTCTCAAACCACCCTCTTAAAGTCTTCTTGGGATCGTCCAAAAACAGTTCTTCGTTATTCGTAAGCGCGTACGGATTTTCCGTGAGGTCTGTTTCTTCATCGGCGTCTTCTCCCATTCCCCAATTAATTCCATCCTGTTCCTCCTTCTCCAGCCTCAGCCTCTCCATCTCTTCTGCTTTTTCCTTGGCCTCTTTTTCCATTCTCTCTCTCTCGAGTAAGTCCAGTCTTCGTTTTTCCTGCACAAAGTATTTATTAAGAGTGTTGTGAATGTTTCAAGAAAATAATTTTTTATAATACAGTAATCATTAAATCCAGCTTCGCAATACCTTCAATTCAGTCACAGAGAACTCTGATTCCTCCTCCATATCGTCCGGTGGAGCTTGAAGTATAAATTTTCTCTGACTGCCGCCGAACCTAATCATATGCCCGCCCTGTACTTTGACATAAGTGTTTGGCCAAACACGATTGCCATTCCAAAAAGTACCATGCGTGCTCCCCAGATCGTAGAGAAAGAAGCCTTTCGATCGTTTCTCGTCCTCTACAGCTCTGTACTGCAAAATAGCATGATATCGAGATATCGTTGGATGTGCGAGCGATATATCGCAGGTAGGAAGCCTGCCGATGACGTAAAAGCTTTTTTCGTGTATATCGATAGTGTGTAAAATGACGCCAGACTTTAGAACTTCTATCTTGTACTCCGAAGTCGGCAGACCACCCCAAGAAGGTTCTTTGTACTGTAATGGAATTTGCTGCTTCTTGTTTACGGCGACCTGCGCCTTTTCTTGCTCCGAATTACTCGGGGCGTTATCTTCGCCAGGAGATTTTTCTGGCGGTACATGCGATTGCTCCGAAGGTTTCGCAACGTCTTTCAAATTGGTGCCTTGAACTGCTCGTAATTGTCCCACTTTTCCTCGGCGTGGGCCGATAAGCAAAGTCGGTTTTTTGAACGAGTCCTGATTAATCTTTTCCTTCTCAACCTCACACTTTTTGACGTCACTCACGTCAGTTTTCTTCTCTTCATCATCTGTTCTATCAGATTTTTCATTATTGTCTATGGCCATTTTTTCACCTGTTTCTTGTTTTCCATTTTCCGTTGCTTCTTGCGGCGGCACATTTTCCTCTGGTTTTTTTATTTCACTGCGTTCCACTTCCATAACGCTTCAACAATGTGGAAATAATTCAATAACTCATAAACAGCAATAATTGCAATTTTTTTCACCGGTACGTAATCAACCCATAAACAAATGGCGTTTGGCGTCTAAGAATTTTTCTAGAAATCGACACACATAACTTTTTTCTCGGCAGGTATTTAGTCGAATACCTGATATATAATGCGGTTAATTAGAGTAACGTTTATTTCCGCGTCTCTGCTCTCTGTACTCCGGTATGTATCGTTCGCCGACCAGTGCAGTGATGCCAGGCGCTCCCGCAGAAAAGTCCCGCGGCTGCCCCCACCCGGTGGCTTCCCTCTCCTGCGCCCCGTGGTAGCAGGTACGGACTTGTAGCAGTAGGCCACGCCCATCGGTCGCTCGCCGTGCGCCGTATATGTACTTTTCTTATGCTATTGTTCCCTGAACATTAAAAAAGTGTAATAAATAGAATAAAAATTTATGTTTATTTTTTTTTATCGATCGGCTACAGGATAAATTTTTTTAATAAAAAAAAAGAACAATTTCACCTGCACAATTTCACGAGCTCTGCCGCTGCGCTAACGCTCTTCTTATGAGTATTAACAAATTTATGGAATATTCAATATATAAATTGGAAAGTTTAAATTCATATGCAGAATTCGAGAAAAAATTGCGGCTAAAATTAGACGATGGCGTCGCCGGAAAAAAGATTATTTTCGATAATTATGCCGTCAAATTTGGGTTTAGAATGTCAGTTGGATTTCGGTTAATTTTATTTTTCTTGCAGATCATCACATTCCGCCAATTTTGGTTATTCAGGGACCTCAAGATGAATAAATGAATGAATGAATGAATGAAGTTTATTTGTATTACAGGCCAATACCTATTACAAATATATCGTGTACATATAATGTGAGATGTCAGAAATTAATCATTCGTTGAGAGAGAAAGAACGCAGAATGCAGCTAGCTTTAACATACATGAATAAATTTCGAGTTTTGTCTTTGCTTGTGACACGAAGGACTTCCGGAAATGTAGCATCTTTTATAAATTGGTTCCTATACGGCGCGTATAACGGACAATCACATAAATAATGTTCTAGAGTTTCATTTACGCGTAGGTTACACACTAGACATAATTCACCTTCATTGAATCTATACATAATATTCTTAATTTTTAAAACAATTACTTTTCTGCCCGATAGTCGGCATTGTGCAGCAACTCTTAGAAAGTTCAAAGGCTGTATTTCTAGTAGGTAATTTTCGCATTTTAATTCCTCAGTTTGTTTGATGTGTTTGTATATTAGGGCATATGTCGAGGCTTGTATTCGTAGCCTATCAGCGTTAAAACTTTTGGAAATTATGTTCCTCCGAAGTGTTTGAGTCGCATTCTCAATATCATCGACATTAGGGTTTCCCGTTAGATGGCTAAAACCGTACTTTAGAAGGATCGTCGTTAATGCTGTGTACCAGTTACATTGTGGTGCGAAGCATCTAATTGTATCAGGTAGTCAAGGCTCAGTCGGGGATACCGGTCGGGGTTCATATTTAATAGTTTTACCCCGAAGTTAATGACGCGTTTGACAATTAGTCTGTCCAGTGTGGAGATCCCTGTTTCAATTCTCACAATGTACCCAGGAGTGCATCTCGGAAGGTTTAGCAATTGTTTGATAAATTTGCTTTGAATTCTGTTTAATTGTTCCAGGTACCGCAATCCCCAAATACTCGACCCATAAATGACCCTCATAATTTCTGAATCTTCAAAAAAAAACTTTAGCACGCTGTAACGCCGTGACATTAGTTCTGAGAGGAAAATGTTTACCACCTTTTTGTTCCTCTTTAAATTCCCCGATGGCGGATATTTTTGAAAAAAAAAAAAATTATTTGAAATTAAGACGATCTTTTTCCGGAGAAAAAAAAGAAATCCGGTAGAACCCGCCACTAGATAAATAAAAAAGGAACAGAAAAGGCACACATGTTTTTTCCTCTAGGAGGTGATCTGGCCAAGATATCGCGATCCAAAATTTTGAAATGACAAAAAAAAATTTTTTCGCCCTTAAAAAAAATCCGGCGGAACCCGCCACTAGATAATCTAGAGTACTACAAAAAAGTCCTTCGGCATTTTTGCATATGATCAATATTCTAGTCAGTAAACGCTGTCAAAGACAAAAGTCCTAATAACTACCCACAAATAACCGCCACCTCCAAATTAGAAAAGGAAGAAAATGTCTCCTACAAACTTTTCTCTCCGAGTCAAAATGAAAAAGATGCAGCGTGCCAAAGTTTTCAATTCGCAGTGATCGTCTTAATTTCAAATAATTTTTTTTTTTTTTCAAAAATATCCGCCATCGGGGAATTTAAAGAGGAACAAAAAGGTGGTAAACATTTTCCTCTCAGAACTAATGTCACGGCGCTACAGCGTGGTAAAGTTTTTTTCTGAAGATGCAGAAATTTTGATGGTCATGATCCAAACATTAAATTTTGCAGATGGAGATATCTTCGAGCTCATAATATAAACAAACAAAGTTAATATCTCGCGAATTGATGTTTTTTCAGTCGTTTACTCAAGTAGCTATATTTTGAGAACGATTCATTGTATTGAGGTCGCTGAAAAACCAAAATTTGCGGAATGTCATGAACTGCAAGAAAAAAAAATTTACCGAAATCTCCAGCTGACATTCTAATCTCACATGTTACGGCATAATTATCGAAAATAATTTTTAATCCGGCGACGCCACCGTTCAATTTTAGCCGTAATTTTTTCTCGAGTTCTGTATATGAATTAAAACTTTTTACAATTTATATATTGAACATTTCATAAGCCATAAATTTGTGAATCCTCATAAGAAGACCGTTAGCGCAGCGGCAGAGCTCGTGAAATTGTGGAGGTGGAATCTTTTTTTTTTTTATAAAAAAATTTATGCTGTACCCGATCGATAAAAAAAAATAAACATTAATTTTTATTCTATTTGTTACATTTTTTTAATGTTCAGAGAACAACAGCATAAGGGAAATAATAGCGCACGCCGAGCAACCGGTGGGCGTGGCCTACCGCTACAAGTCCGGACCTGCTACCACGTCGCGCGGAAGAGGGAAGTCGCCAGGTGGGGGTAGCCGAGAGACTTTTCTGCGGGAGCGCCTGACATCACTGTTCGCCGAACGTTTTTGAGGTTAGACAGCTGGTCTTTCAAAATGGCGGCAATTTCAAAGCGCAGACGCGAACGAACAGCTGCGATTGCCGAAAACGTTTTTGCAGCGTGGTCGTTCATCGCTTTTGCCGGTAGAGAACGAAAAAGTGAATTCTCGTGTTCTTTTAGTGCAAATTAATCGGTTGTCAAATGTTAAATTACCTTAATTACCAGCAATTGTTGCTAACTTATAGTTAGCAGATGTTTAACAATCATTGGAAATCATCGTTTTAAGTTAAAACAATAAAACGTAATACACCTATTTACATGCAAAAGTGCTCCATGCAACGAAAATAAACAAATACCGAATAATTCGGATAAAATCGTTATTGGAATTTTGAAGACAATGGACATAATTACTGGCGGATCATTTTTTGCAATGAATTGGAAGTTGCGGTAATAAAAAAAGTTCAGTATGTGATGAGTATTTGTAGTTGAAAACTTCTCGAACTTACACGTGACTACTAGAGGTTTGTTCTTAAGAATTTGGGTGTTTGGTTCTCTGGTGCATTTTATGAAAATTACAATTTCGTGGAACGTTGTCAACGACAACAACTATACAATCTTATTTAGCTAATGCGCAAGAAGATTGTAAGTTTCGCTGATATTTGGTGGCTCAATAGAATTTTTTAATCCCACAGTTGATTATTTTTGGTACCATGTTGTCGATAAACAAATTGTTGTGCACGACAACCCAATATTCGGCTCGGTATGTGCACAAAAATATCATCCAGTGCCACACGCTACGTCTTTCGAGATCACAAATTGTCGAGCAGCGATATGCACATTCAGTGCCTGAGAAATATATTGTAGACGAAGAAGACGCAGCGAAATATCAATTACCACCCAATGTCAAACGTCTCAAACGTTTTTTACTGTATAGCGATTTTATTGAGAGGAGAAAGTTGCATTCTGGAAATAAGTTAAACAGACTTGAATTAAGCCGACTGAAGTACAAAGCAAAAGTGAAAGCAACGGAAAAAGCCTTGGCGCCGGTGTACAGCTCGATCCTTAAATATGTGAATGATGGTGAGAAGAAAACTTTGCCGCTTGAGTCGCAGAATGAAGAGTACAAAGTAGTAGCGAAAACTGAAGTTGAAAATGAGCAAGTCGAGAAAACTGCAAAACCAATTCACATGCCGTACGCAGCTACAGATTCCTACGAGAATATCAAAGTTTCCTCAGAGCCAGAGCCTGAATTTTATCAATCCGATCTCAATGAGAAGTACAAACACATGTACGAGAAGTATTTGGATGACAAAAAAATAAAAAAGTCAACAAAAACTTTGAAAGAACTTACAGAAAATGATACAGATCGTAGAGAGGCTTCCAGAGGGAAATTAGGAAGTATAAGATCCTTTGAAAAGGATATTCCGCTAGATTGGATGACCGACTATGAACAATTTGACGATTCTGAGAACAGCGAATCTTGGCAATCCAATTACGGAACTCCCAAACCTGAGATCCCTGTGAGTTCGATTCCTTGTGGCGGTTGTGGCGCTCTTTTGCACTGCAAAGATCCCCAGATACCAGGATATTTGCCCTCGGAACTGTTTGCTAATCAGCTAAATAAAATACTGAAATCGAGCGTTTGTCAGCGTTGCCATTTTATTAAAAACTACAACGCGATGCTTGAAGTTAAAGTCTCACCTGATGACTATCCGGCACTTCTTGGTCATATTAAAACGAAGAAAGTTGCTGTGATACTCATGGTAGATCTCACAGATTTTCCATGCAGTATTTGGCCTGGGATAATGGATATCATAGGGAAAAGTACCAACGTCTACGTCGTCGGGAATAAAGTCGATTTGCTGCCGAACGATGGAAAGAATTTTTTGAAAAACGTTGAAAATTCGTTGATCCAATCTCTCAACGAAATGGGCATTGGCAAGGCCAATATCAAGAGCGTTAATCTTATTTCTGCTAAGACCGGATATGGAGTGGAACAACTTATCAACACACTGCACAAACATTGGGAATACAAGGGTGGGTTAATCGCAAAAACAGGAAGAAAACATTTATCAGCGTTTTCAAAATATTACTACTATTTTTAATGATAAAAAATACAAAACGCATACGTTTTAGGCATGTTCTTGCCTAAAACGGTAGAGCCTTCTCAATGAGAATCTTATTAATTTTTGGAGAACGAATAACTTTATATTTTTAAATTTTTTCTCTTTCAGGAGACGTTTATATGATTGGATGCACAAATGTCGGGAAATCGTCTCTGTTTAACGCATTATTGAGGTCCGATTACTGCAAAGTACAGGCCGCTGATTTAATACAGAGAGCAACAATCTCCCCGTGGCCAGGAACGACTTTGAACTTGCTGAAGTTTCCAATTCTAAGTCCCGTACGCTGGCGACGTTGGGAAAGGGTGCAGCGATTAAAAGGAGAGCAAGAGGATCGATTGGCGGACCGAGAATTCAGAGCTCAGAAGTTGAAAGCCTCGAGGAATCCCAGATTCGCTTCACTCCAGGGTGAAGAACGATTAATCGCTTTAACTTTAATCGAACCGCTAACTGAAATTAATACATTTGGACCTTTTTTTTTCAGGACACATTGGCCAAACTTTTGCGGGAGCTCAACGCACGATGGGCGCAGGTTTTTTCGGCACAGATACCGGATTAAACAAATCGGGTTACTTGGGACTTGATGAGAACGACGAGATGTACGTGAACTCTCGTTGGTGCTTCGATACACCAGGAACGATACATCCTGATCAAGTGTTGCATTTGCTTACTACGGAAGAATTGATGCGGACTTTACCGCAAGGAATAATTTGTCCTAGAACGTTTGATCTTCTTTGTCGGCAAACATTATTTTTGGCTGGACTTGGGCGATTGGATTTCGTTAGTGGTGGCCCTTTTGTGAGGTAAGCTGCGTCAATAAACCTAAATCTTCGTAACGTAAAGTTTATCAGCTGTAATTTCCAAAGCAAAATATAGAATCGACTGAATTTGAAAAAATTAGTCCTCGGCAAAAATCGATATTATAGTTGCTACTTCTTTTTACAGATGCACGGTTTTTGCTAGCCGCGATTTACCGGTCACAATATGCAAAACTCCATACGCCAGTGAAATGTACGAAAAATTGCTGCGAACCGACGCATTGGCGGTTCCAATAAACGATCCTGAGCGATTAAAGGTTTTTCCGGCTTTGAATTCCAAAGAATTCAAACTAACCGGTGTCGACATGAAAACGTCGGCTGCGGATATTGTTCTCTCGAGCGCAGGTAAATAGTCAACGTTTTCGCTATATTTAATTTTCAATTATGAGTTTTTACAATTTTCCACGAATTTTTCGCCCGTACTCTAATTTTCCATACGGATGATTTTTCGTTAATTCGCATTAGCGTTAACATGTTGACACGATAATTTTTTGCAAGGCTGGATTGCAATAACTACCGAGGAAGGAAGGGAAGTGACCTTCGAAGCTTGGACTCCCGAAGGACGAGGACTTTACTTACGAACTCCTGCAATGCTCAGCAGATCGGTTAGATTACGAGGATCGAAAATACCGCATAGTCCAGCTTACACATTAGGAAAGCAAGTTTATTCCAAGTAAAAACACACACTGACTTCCTTATATACAAATTTTTGCCAAACAAACTGCAAATTATCGACTACAAATACACAATAGATTACCAATAATTTTTTCAAACAGCCAAGAAACCGAAAAGTAATCGTTTTTTTCAAGTGCAATCGACTTCTTGGGCTCGAATTTTCGCTTGCTTGTACATTCTCTTGTAAAATTTCTCCAAATTTTTGTAAAAACCTTGTCTGCCTTGGCTCCGCTCGCATTCGAAGTAATCCACTTCGCAGGCACTGAAGAAAAATAGTGTTAATATTTTGAAAATCGTGAATCGATTTTGAGAATGTAAATAATTGTAATAAATGCGTAGGGATGACGATATTAAATACTTTCATCAATAAAACTGCCTTTAAATACTCACTCGGCGGCTACATCATTAGATTTGGTTTCGTTTCTTGGCAGTTGCCTAGTTTTTGCTCTCAGTCTGAAATTTAAGAATGCTATTTAAATATCAAGAGTATTCTTTATTCAGAAAGTTCATTCGAATAATTTAGGAGGTTGTCGTGCTTAAATTGTATTCATCGTTTTTTTTAAACTAACTGCAGTGAAGGGTGATTAAAATTTATTGTAAAACAATTAACAAAAACAAATTAACGCGAACTTCAACCTCCTTAAACCTTTGAAACTTGCATGGACGACGAAGAAGTTTCACGTAGTGAACATTCGTGCGGTGCGCTTCGCGGTCTGCATTTTCGCTCGTTATTTTCTCGTTCGGAGCAAGAATGACGCGAGCACTTCGATGACTCGTAAATTTTGTGCAAACTTTCTCGCCGGTGATCGCTGCTATTTCCCATAATTTGTGGCTGGCAATTCTGCGCAAAGTAGCATTCGTATTTGGAACATACTGGACAGTTGTTGAAGACGTGGGAACTGTGACGAAACGGTGAAATTTCGCGAATTTTTTCGACCGTTGGATGATTAGAGGACCTTAAAAATCCCTTAGATTTGTGACAGCAATGTTCAATTTGCGATTGCGAATGATTATTGCAGGTACTTGTTAAGGAAGCAGATGTTCCATCTGCGCTCGCGTGTCTTTGTCGTTGCCTATGAGGATTTTTAAAGAAACAACATCAATGTTTACATGATTAAAATTATATAAATTGAAATATGATCTTACGGTCGATTTGGCTGCGGTTTCGTCTTTCCTTGAGTATGACAAACTTGCCGCTGCCTAATTATACCCTTCGTCGGTCTTTTTCTATGCACGCAAGTACCATTCTAAAATAATATATATTTTTTATCTTTAGCTCTGTTACGTACAAATATTTGATTAATCAACATGATTTTCCGGACAAAAAAACGAATAAAAATTTATCTTATTAAAGATACTCAGATAATAGATTTTGTACACTAATAATAATAGTCCCAACGAAAAGGAATTAAGAAATTGAAAAGGTAAAACCTGTTCCTTGGAGAAAAAAAACGGATTTCGTATGATTAAATTTAAACAATATTTTTTGTATCGCGAATATCTTTCTTTACCTTTGAGTTTATAACTTTCGGATTAATAACGTGACATCCTGAAGTGGTCGTATCACAGACTCCAATTACTTCTTCAATTATTGTACGTGTAGACACTTCGATCTTCGGCGCGAGAATTCCCTTAAAATATATTAAGAATATGTAATGATGTAATAAAAGAATATGTAATAATGAGCTTAAGTTTTTACGGGGCAGTTTCAGTCTTCCCTTACTGGAAAATACTTGGTCGGTTCCATTAGCAGGTCCACTTCACTTCCTGATAACAATCCTTTGAAGCAAGGCGCAGGATACAGAAGATCACCAAGATTAGTCTCAAAAGTTGCAAGCACAACTGCTGAGCTATTGTGCGAAGACCATTGGACGAGCTCAGTGTAAAGAAATTCATCCTCTAAACTGCTCTGCAATTCTGCGAGAGTACTAACTCCAGTGAAGAGCTTCTTGAAGGTGAATTTATCATAAAATAGCAAAGGAAACGCTGGAGCAACACTTCCAGACTCTACTTGTGCATTCAACGTTTTTATCTGAAGAGCAACCTTCCCATTCGGACACAGCCAAACACCAGGACATGTTATCTAGAAAAAAAATATGATGAAATGGAAGAAAATTGATTTTACACTTTAAGATGTTGCAGTTTTTCCACCAGTCAGATTGTTACCCGAATTTTTGTAATCTCTTTTACAAAATCACGAGGATTAATTGAGCCTATTAATCGGTGATTTATTGCACCCATTAATTGCACACAAATTTGTAGAGAAGACCGCAAAAAATGACCGCTAATCTGACTAGTGAAAAGCGCTTCAACCTCCTCAATAAATACAAGCAAAAACGCTGGTACCCACGGCTTGCAGGTCAAGTTCAATCTTGACACAGAAACCACGTCCTGCCATTATTTCCTGTCAACTTTAGCCGTCAAGCTTGCCATTATCTGTCAAAGTACAAACCCTCTTCATACTTGAAACCTTTAGTCGCCATCCCCGCAATTTCGTAAATTTCATAAATTTATCCTTTTTATTACTGCACTAAAGTTCGTGGACGTCATGAAGGCTTGAACGACGTTGTATTTTTGAAAGACGGTCATAAAGACTCCAAAGTTTTACGTCATCCTTCACGAACGCTCATCTACACACTGTAATGCTCATGTGGAGAACGTATTCGTTGCCAGGATACATTATCATAACAAGCTTTCACGTGGAAAGCCCGAAACGCACCGATGACATTCTATTTATAGGAATTATGCAAATGAAATAATAATATCCGTGTCTCCTACGCTCACGAAAACATAGAGTCTACAATCACAACTTTATTTTTTGGAGTACACAATTAATAAGAATCTTTTCTTTTTCATGTCTTAAAAAATTAGGTCTTGAAAGGAACTCCAACGAATTTTTCCTTGACGATTCCCCGATCGATGTACCTTATTTCCAACTCCGTCTCAATAAATTTGCAGTGTTTTGCTGGGAAGTAGAGCCGTGGATCTGTGGATCTAGGGACCAAAGGTTCCGCAAACCATCCGTAACTATAAATTGTTCCAGATAAATTTATTTATTTTTCAACTTAAGGTTTTGAGGGCAGGTCTTGAGGGATTTATTTTTCTGGTGTATGATTAAATTTGCGGTTTTAATCAGTTCTATCTTGAAGTATTTTTATTGTAGACTTTAACAAGAAGAAAATAAATTCAAAAATTCTTGACTGGTTTTGAATTATTTTGATTTGCAAAACTCAGGATATAATTACACTAATAGTTGGTATTTGATATTGTGATTAATAAAACATCAATACAATTAATTTTTATATAGAAATTTTTTAGTTAAAAATAAATTATTTATAATTTATAAATAAATAATTATCGAAATCATCGGAATCCGTACAAGTGATGCATCATACACTTGAAAATAAAAGTGCAGCTTTTTGTGACAGTGAAAATCTTACTCCATGTTAACTGCTGGTGGTCTGAACTGGTAAATCTCTCGGGGTAGTAATTCTTTACGTTTTTCAATCAGTTTGACGTATTCTTCAGGAATATTCTCTCCGCTCAATCCTTCGTACCTGGAATAAAACTTTCCTGTGATTGGCGACTGTCTTACGGAAGGTGAAAATTCCTCGACAAGCTTGAGGTTCCTATTTTCTTTCTCATATTTTTCTGTGTAAAATCGAAGCTTAATAGGATCCATTGCGTTCGAATGCCGCAATGAATAAATTGCCGATTTATCTTGGGTTCCAAAATTTTCAATGAAGAAACTTGACAGAAAATAACGTCCGTTAAAGTTTACATGAAAAAAAATTGACAATCATTTTTTCGTATCCTCACAATTTCGCCAAAAAATTATTCTGTGCAAAATTTCGTGATTCTTTTTTTTTTATTCGTTTCCTAACTAATTTTATGTAAAAATTGTTATATTCAAAAATATCTATTATATTGATAAAAAAATGTAAGGACATTTTGTAAAATTAGGACTAGGATATTTTTTGAAGACGATAATTTCTATCATTCATCGAACTTGGTCTTCTTGGTCTCTTCTGCACTTGATGATGATGATGATGATGGCGCAATGGAAATAATAATGATAAGCGCAAGAAATTTCTTTAGAACTCTGCAGTTTATTTTAAAATATTTGTATGAATAAAAAAACACATACATAACATGCGCAAGACGATGAACGAATCGATGAGATATCAATAATTAGTGCCGTTGGCGTTGAATTTTCATTTCGCATCGATCCGTTTAAGGATCATTTACGTAACTAATAAGGCAATATCGTTACAAGGAACTAAAGCTCTGATGATCGTCTCTTTGGATTGCGGAAATTCAAACGTGTGCGCCAAAGCTATTGAACGCTAAATCATTTCTGCGTGTACCATTGGTATCAGTAATGTAAATCGTTGAATATCATAATAAGACTCTGCTACATATTTTGTGCTCGTTATTGACTAGAATTACAATTGCTTGTAGAAACTTTGAGACGCACTCGATCGACTAACCGACAAGAAGTTCCGCGATCAAATACGAGGTATACTAAGAGCACCTTTCGCTGACTAAAACTACAGTATAAAGGCTCGCGAAATAGCAATAAACATCGACATATCTGTCTCCGAAAATGATAATAATCGTAACGAATAAAGCTAGCTCTAAAAAATATTGGCTGCCGAATGAATGATTTATATTTCTATAAAGTTTGGAGCCGATGATCGACGCTCATTCAAAAAAATCATATTAATCGTATTACTTACGTGGCTCGCAAGAAATGAAATATATTCCACGGTGTAAAACGAATTACACCATTTAATTAAGTTGGGAAAATAGCGTTCGACGTTAAGTTGTTGAGAAATAATTAAAAACTCGCTACGCATAGGAAAGAAAAATCGTGTCGTGCTTCACAGCGCGATTTAATTGAAAATAAATAAAGTCGCTTGTAATCTTAATGGAGATATAAAAAGAAAACTTGTACACTCGAAAGAAGAAGAAAAAAAACATAATAGCTCTAATCTACGATAAAAATCGCGTAATGATAAGCATGGCGAATATAAGACAAGCCAGAGATGCTTCTATATTTAATTTCTGTTACTCTTTGGTAATTTTATTCTTTTTGGCATCTCGAGAATTGGCTGCTTTGAGATTATAGGCAATCGCGTTAAATCGCTTCTTCTATTTTTCGTTATAATCCACTAAGTGGCGCGAGACACATTGACGGAAGTCATAAAAGTTTATATTCGTATAAAAAAAGGCCTCTGGAAGTCGCAGCCGGCCGTGTGTAAATATCTAGTCTGTTCTATTCCTGCTGTCGCAAATTCGTCGTTTCTCGCGTTGCTAAACGCTGTCCTTCGTTAAAACATTCGTTTCGTTGTGCGAATAGAAAAATCTATGTAATGAAAACTTGTTGACTAGCCGATCACGCGATTTTTGTCACTTGGAATTGGTCGGTCACTTGGAAGTATCGATCAGCATCATCGTGCCGATTTATCAATTGGTTCATCAATCATTCGGCTTTGGATGTGCTTGCGTCTGGCTCCGAACTCGAAGCTGGTAGGTCTCGGTTTTCGTTGTCCTTTCCGGCGCTGCTCCTGTTGATTGAAATCGCAAAATTTAATCACTATTTCATTTTCACAAAAAATCCTCGAATTGCACATGAACATTTCTTCGTCATTTTTTGGTCCGGCTATTTTTGGCCATTCATTTTATAACTATCCCGACAAAAACGATTTTTTATTCATTCTGTTATTCTGGGTTTAATGGTAAGACATTAGAAGGGTTTTTCTTAAATTTTTGCTTTAACAACTTTATCGTTCACCAATATTTAACCCCTTAAGATGTGATACAACCTCAACTGGCTTCCAATTAGTCAGAATATTTTTATTAAAAAAAAACTAAAAAATTCTACACATAAAAACCCAAACGTTAAAAAATCTATCTAAAATTTGACGCAGCTTAAACTCACTAGAAACAAAATCTACAATCTAGTTTACCGTCTCTCTATCCACTAATTAAAATCCAAGCAAAGCCACGAGCCCAATATTCATACCTCATTGATTTTTCGAGTCGTCCGTCGCTACCGTCGGTGAGATCAAGACTCGCTATTTTATCAGAATAAGTCTTCCACTTGTCGGCCTCCAGAGGCGAGCTCTCCAAGCTTCCATTGTGATAACCATTCTCATGTCGGGACAGATAATCGTTAGGAACCGGAGTCTTCCTGGACGAGAGATAGTCCGACCTTGTGGGGGTCAAGAGTTCCTCGTAGTAGTCTGCAGTTTTAGCTTCAGGACACGAGCTGACAGATCCATACTTTCTGGGGAGCATGCTTCGCCCAGAATAGGAGTCCAAACCGCTGTCATTGAGGAAAGAAGGAGACAATCGACTCTTGTAAGATCCCACATCGTTGTCAAGCCCATAATCGGTGCTCTGATATTTTCTTTGAGTACCGAGAGATTCTGGAGTCGGTGAAATTCTGTATCTTCTCAGAGGATCGTAACAAGAGCCAAGACTGCCATATTGATCACTGGGTGACTTAAGGTCGCTGGAAAAACTGCCGGAACTTCCCACATCGGAATATCTGTCCCTGTCGACCGGAGATTTTCGATAACTCGGCACTTCGTCGTTGTACAAGCTGTAGCTTCTTTCCGGATGTCTTCTCGTTGGCGAGGCGTAAGCGTTTGGCTTCCGGTAGTCCTTGTCTCTCGTGGAATTGAAGCTGTATTTCCGAGGAAGAGTGGAACTCGTGGGAAGCGTTACTCCAGGCGGTGGAACGTTGAGGGAACTCTTGCGCTTTCTCTCGTTGAATCTGGAATAAAAGCTCTTTCTTCTTATTCTATCGATTATTGATTCCGGATGATCTCCGCGAATCGAAGGCGAATACGAAGGGGAAGTTGGCGAGTGAAGGTCGTGCCTGTGGTTCAAATCGGCCGAGCATATGGACCAGGAATCGAAACTCTCGTTGTCGTCCACTGGAGAAAACATGTCTTCGGTTTGGTCGCTCGGTGTTTCCTTCGTGAAACGCGGAGGACTTGATTTTTTGGCTGGAGGCTCTAGGGGAAGATTTGTAGGCCTTGCCAATGATTTTGGTACATTCGCTTCTCTGAAACACTCCGTTTTTGGCTCCACCACCTCTGGGACATTTTCTGCTTCGTTGATCGTGGATTCTCCAGGTTTTTCCTGACTCTTCAGCAACTCTGCAGCGTTAGCTTCTCGCTGAAGTTCAGCGACGTCTTTGGCACGCAGTGGTTTGTCAATTTCGATTTTGTTTCCTGTTATATTCGCGTGATGAGTCATCTTCGAAAGGCTCTCTATAAGTTTTCCAGCAGCTTCGTCGCTTTTCGGTGATTCCAATGATGTGATTTTGGAAACGTTCGAGTTGGACTTTGTATTTGATGGCTCTGCTTTGAAGAACTCCTTTTTCAATGTCGCTGCAGGCTTGAAAGAGTGCTGAGGTATTTTTGATAAGTCTAATTTCAAATTACTTCTAGCAGACTTTGCAGTTCCTAGTGAAGGAAGTAAATTCTTGGAATCCGAGTCGCTGTTTTGAATATTGTTGGGTATAGATCCATTAGCTTTTGATTCTGGCTCTTTAGGCGTCGATATTATTGAAGACAATGCGGTTGTTTCTGTTTTTATTGACGCAGTATCGATTTTCTGGAGCTTGTTGGTAATTTGAGAAGTCGTGGGCAGAAAATCTCCGGTGATGGTAGCGGAAATCGGCGGAGAGTTGAGGCTTTTGGGTTTGGCGATGATGCTGGATGTCTTCTCTTCAGGATTTTTATCTTTACTTTTGAATAAGCTCTCGGGGCTTTTGTCTTTGATTTTATTAGAGCTTTCCGGATTTGTGTCCTTGATTTTACTTAAACCCTCTGAACCTTTGTCTTTGGTTTTGCTTGGGTTCTCTGGACTCTTATCTTTGCTTTTGCTCAGACTTTCTGGATTCTTTTCTGTGCTTTTGCTGCTGCTTTCGGGACTCGAGTCTTTCTTGGGGTTGGAAGATATTTTTTTGATCAGCGTCTTCGTCGTCTTCTCCTTATCGTCGGATTTACTGTCGGAGCTGTCGGATTTCTTCACAACTTTCTTCACCACCCGAACGATCTTCTTCTTCTTTGTGCCATCTGCACTATCTTTTTCGGTAGATTCCTTCGATTTAACAACTTTCTTCACTTTCTTCTCTCCCTCCTCACCCTTTTCAAGTTTCGAGACTGATCCATTTTTCACCAAACTTGTGAGTGACTTTACATTCTTCTTCGTCTTGACAACCTTCTTCTCATCAGCCTCGCTGCTCTTCGCTTCAGTTTGTTTGTTGTCCGGTGTTTTTTCCGGCGACAATTTCTTCGCCATTGCCAGTCTCGATGCGACGTTCTTATTCTCAGCCGTTTTCTCAGGCGAATTAGTTTTTCTCGTCGTCTCCGCCAGTTTAGAAGTGGCCAATTTCTCCGGCTTGTCGGTTTTCCCTTCCAGCGATTTTTCCGGACTGATTTTCTTCAGCGTCTTCGTCTGTTTCTCCACGGAACCGGATTTCTTCATTGCACTTCGTTCCGGCGGGCTCTTCTCCTTCGACGGCGATTTTTTCGGCTCCGGAATAATCTTCTCTGGTGATTTCTTGTTCTCCGCCACTTTCTTCGCCAGTTTAGCGTCGACTTTAGAGAATTTAGTCGGTATTTTGCTGCTGGTCGAAGCAATTTGCTCGGAACTCAGCACAGAGTCCGATCTTGAGCCTTTGTAAGTGTTCCTCTTGAATTTGCTCAAAATCGTATTCTGCGGACGTTGTCCACTGGCGCTGGGCTTCGACGAGTCATTTTTGAAGAGTCCCAACACCGAAGAGACCCTCCGCTTCGAAGTGCTGGCCGTGGGATCGCCAATCGCCAAATCCTCAACGCTAATCGCTCTCTTTATCAACCCAGCTTCATTTCCAAGACATTCGACGGGCGGAGCAGAATTTTCACGAAGCGATCGCTCTTTCTGTTCCATCGTCACTCCATTTCCATTGGCGATCTTCGTACCGTCGTCGCTGGACCTAAATTTCTCAAGTTTCTTCTCCAGAGACTGGAAAAAGCTGTTTTTCGAGGTTTGCCTTTCGAACTTAGCTTCGGTGGCTTGAGCGGAAGAGGAACTGGCGTCGGCTTCTGATTTATTGTCCTTCGGAAGTGCCTCAGTCTTGTCTCGAGTTAAGGCGTTCGCCTCGTTCTTCAGCTCCTTCTCCGGCTTCTCTTGAGCCACCGAAACGCTTTCCTCTTCGGCGTTTTTGCTCTCGCTCTTCTTCTTCATGAATCTCGACTTCCTGCGCTCATTTTCCGCCGCCTTTTGCGCCTCTTTCTCCTTAACGTACTGGCTCTCTTCCCGCGGAGTGTCGAAGAAATCAGGCCTCAAGAACCGCGAAATTCTTCGAGGTCCCTTCGCCTTTGGTGACTTTTCCTTCGTCTCCTGATTTTCAACCTTGCTGCTGCTTCCGGCCCGGAAAAATTTGCTGAGAATCGATCGTTCAGGCGTCGAACCACGCGGACTGCTGGAATCCTGCGAGCAGGAAAGAGTTTTTCTTCTTTCTCCCGAGACGGAAGCTTCTCTCGTCAGGGAACCGGAGCGGAGCCTCAAACTGGGAATACAGCTTCGCCTCTTGGCGAAAGTGCTGCTGATGTCCGTCATAGAGCCCAAAAATTCCTTGTCACATTTGTCAGTGTCCTTGTAGCTGGACGTCAGGTTGGGGTCGAATTTTCCAGGACTCAAGTTCCTCAGTTTAGACGCTTTTATCAAATTCTCAGCGGCTAACAGTCTGTTCTCGAATTCACGTGAAGTGTCTTGTTTGTAAGAGGGCATAGTAAAATCTCCGAGTGTGGAGGATGATTCTGTGGGCGAAGTCTCGCAGGATCTCGCTGATAGACTGGAGGCAGTGTCCCCGAGATTGGTGTTTGAATTGCTGGTCGAGCAGCAGTCAGAATTGGCGGCCAATTTTTCGTTGCCGTTGGAATTCTTCGGTGAGTTTGCGAACTCGTCGGGCGTCTCTTCCTGGATCTTTTCCGTTCGATAATTGTGAAAACTGTCTCTGCGAAGACCGCCGCTTGATCCTGGCTTCGCTGGGTCTCTGTACTTTCGTCCTAGAGTCATAACTTGACGGGGAAGAGGCGGAAGAGACTCGTCCTCGTCGTCGAACAAGCTGACGCTTCGGCGGGGCGAACGGTGCTCGAATCTCTCCGCTCTGTCGCTGTTTTCCAGGAGGCTGTTTGTACGACGAACTCCTCGGTCGCAGGAACGACTTCTGTACTCGGTTTGGTCCGAAATCGTGGAATTTAATTGACGATTTTCACTGTCGTTCTCGCTCCTCTCCTCCGTCGAAGATCTGTACAATTTTTCTCGTGGTATCGACGGCGACCGGGGCAAGGATTGTCTCGTCTGCTCGATAAATTGGCGGCTCAATCTTCGAGCGAGACTCGGCGTGAAATTCTGCTCCAGCGATTCCTGCGCGTCCTTCCTAACTTTCAATGAATCCGTCGTCGTCGTCGTCGTCGTCTCGTTGTCTTCGCGCGATTTTCTATCTGTAAAATAATGGAGAACAAAGTCTTTTGCAGATCGGGCCACGATTCTTCGATCAGCCTCTTACTGCGCAGGGGGGAAAAGTTTCTTTATCATCTTTTTTCAAGGAACTGTTTTTGTATTTTTTTGTATTTACACTCCTTTATTATCTACATACATAAAATGTTATTTTTTTTTTGCTTTATATAAAATTCTTCGGGTGTAATGAAACGAATGAAAGTACAAAGACGATTGAGCTTTTGGAAAGCTACAATCAGTGCAGAACTCAACATTGTTCTTAAATTAATCTAATTGCAGGTATCGCGAGTGTACATCTATTTTATGTCGGTTTTATTTTAACTTTGTTCAAATGGCGACTTTGGAGGAACAGCGATTTTCCTGTCTCATGACTCAATGACTTAGAATGGTAATGGAAGATTTGGAACTTCTACCCGGTACGCGTTCTCTCCCAGATTAGCCAATTTTTTCGACCCTGGATATTTCGTGTAACACACAATCACTACTTGAAAAAAAAAGAACAAGGGAATTTAAAGAAGTAGCTATTAAATATTTAGTTCTTTTCAAAACCAGACAAAATTTCACCTACAATTTTAATGAATGTAAAGACAAAAATCAAAGAACTTTTGAGGCACAAAATTGAATTATGTGCTCTATGTTTTCAAAAAATGAGTTTTATTTATTTACAAATTCAAAAAAAAATCAATTGCATTGCATATTGCATTTACATTTACTTTTTCAAGACATAAATTTGAAAGTAGGCAAACCTTAAATAATGAATATACTCAGGTAGTTATAGTAAGTTCGAGCAAATTATGAAAGCAATATCTTAGAGGATCAAAAAAAGAGATTAAACTGTCAGAGAATGCCACTTTTACAAACAAGGCGACCAAGTCAAAGTTTACCCTGCTGAGTACGCATCGGAAGATAGAGTGAATGGCAAAAATGATTACATGTATATATATATATCGGTATGTACGTCGGATCCGAACGTATTGGTGATTAGAGAGGTACACTCATTTAACAATTACGTTACATTATTTTTATTTCGTTCACTGTAATATTATAGCTGCGCATGCTTCGAGAAACGAGACTAGTACTCATGTTTTAATAATCGTCAATCCACTAAAAAAAAACACGTTTTTTGTCTGTATAGTAAGATATTAAATGAGTAAACCTTTATTAGCCCCCGTTTGGTGGGCAGACAAAGTAGCAAATATTAAATATTACAATACGTGGTAGCATAAACGAAAAGCATTCCGAGACAATAATAAAACAAACAAAACTGTTATTTAAACTCTCAAAAACACAACAAATCTCTCAGCCATTTAGTTTCACGGGTTAGTGTCATTTCGCTTGCATTATAAAACTCGAAATCCTTTTTTTTCTCACTCTTTCTCTCTCAATTCTCACTAACATCGTCATATACAAAAATTGTCATATAACAAAGTTATGTATGTTTTGTTTTTCTTTTTGATGACACATCGCAACGATTAGCTTATATACAAAACAGCTTTTTGAGCAGGCTCAGTATGATTTATTCCCATGAACATTATTCGTATTATTTACGTCGTTAAACGTGAGACGTTAGACGTTTACTCTCTCAGACTTACACAGCTATTCATTTTTATAAAATATAAATATATGTTTGTAAATATATTATTATTATTATTATTATTATTATATGAGTATGTATTTGTGTATGTGTTCATATATCACTCAAGTGCAACATTTTGATGTGGTAAATAAATTTCTCTGCCTCTTTTTTATCTCACACATAAAACTTTTTAGACAGAAATCTCGATACAATCTCTAGTTTTTATTCAAATCCCAATCGTCCAGCCAAAAATGAGCTCGACTGGGATATTTTATTTTTGAATATGAATAAATCATACTTTCAACTACTCGACGTTCAACGATTCGTCAACGAGACGTTACTACTCATAGCTTCACACTTTACAACAGCGGTGTTAGCGTTTTTTTTTTTTGCTCTTTCGTTTCTCGAACACCCGTTAATTGGCCATACAGTATGCTTTTGTTTTTTTTAATATTATTTATTTTTTTATAATTCATTTACTTTTGTATCACGCGAACAATATAACATAATGTGTCTCGTGTGTCGTTGTCGGATTAGATAGTAATGATTAATTGCGATTGGCGATCGACTCGCACAATCTGCGACGGTGGAAGTCGATGGCAAATCATCGTCGATTAAATACAAATAGTATATGTATATATTATATATATTTATATTTATATGAGCAACGGTTTTTTCGAGAAATCAAACGATGAGGTGTAACGTGGTGAAATGACCATGGACCTCGTATAAAAATGACTATTATGCGATTCAGTTTCACTAAATTAGGTATAGTATAGTACCTAACTTGGTTTTTTTTCTACTGGGGATTACCGTCGGCCCGCCTACGGAGAGTCACTCGCACGGTCGCTGTAACAACCGTCATAAAAGACCGTCAATCATACGTGCCACATTGCGGCGCCGACGACTATTTGTAGAAAATATTTTCGGTAGTTCTTCTCGACCTTTCTTTCTTTTTTTTTTTTGTTAGTCTACAAATTGGCAAACTAAGATCTACACAGAACACAGGGCCTTCCATCTCCGTATCACAAGGTGAGCATTTGATACGTGTATTAATTTTTGTTCTTTTTCTTTTTGGGTCACATTTTAAGCCAAAAATTTAATTCGATCGGAATTGTAGTATTTCCGGCGAGGAAAAATCTGAGAAACCGTCAACGTTACTGAAGTTGCTGTGGATAAGTTTTTCAACAATCAAGATAAGGCCCAAAAGTTTTTGAGAAATTGCTGAAACGTTTTGCTGATTTTTGCGGACTCAATTTTTCAAACATTCTTCAAGATTCAAAATAATTTAATGTCGAAAGACTTGGATTCATAATTTTTAAACTCATTGCTTATAAACTTCTGGGCATTTTTATTATATGGATTATTAATATCTTCAGTAGCCAGTTTTACAAGTTTCTGTGATTTCGGGATGTCCTCGATTTTGTATTTTATCAAACTTTTCATTGATAATCGATCATCAATTCACAATGTATGCTGTAGTGAATTTTCACTGTCGAATCAAGTCTGTAGTTATTTGAGCTTTGATATTGGTTGGACAATTTTTCGGCCTCGAAGTATCAATCGTGAAGGCCCCGTTTCAGTCCAACTGTTGTGGCAATTGGAGTGTGATTAGACCAGTAAATTGCATTTTTGTTTTATTTGTTGTTGTTGTATTTTCCATACAACAGCGAAGCGTAATATTGATAATAAAAAAGAAGCAATAGTATGTTTTCTGGGATATACCGAAAATATAGTCCGTCAAAATATCAGTCAGCGATTAACAAATTGAATTAAGTTTATTTTCACTGATTGAGGAGTCGACGATAGACTTTGAGATATCAACGTTGATTCTTTAAAGGTGGTTTTCCGTTGGTTTTTTTTTGTTTTTTGTAGTTGTTTTTTAGCATTGTGGACATGAGTATTTTGCTGCATTTTTGTATATGGACGTGTTTTTAAAAGTTCCATGCTCGATGACTGTGGTTCGATAATTAGGTGATGCACGGGATCGCTACTGACGCTGTTAAAGGATCATCAAAAAATTCAACAACATTGCAGCGAATTACAGCGATCTAATTCGGGTTCTACGTCAGACAAGGTAAGCTTGCGTTTTTTAATTTGAATGACAATGTATTACTCGTCGTTATGCCGCATCGATTTCTGAGCCATTCTCTGTCAGCTTACTCGCTTTTTTTATCCAAAATGTTGCGGAATTTCCTCATAATTAGCCAGATTTCACTACGTACTTTCTGTGATTTTTTTTTCTGATTCTTCATCTCACGAATTTGGGAATCCCATTTTTTAAGTAAATTATTTATATGTTGAAAATGAAAAATCCCAGAATTTGTGATAAGAAGAATCTGAAGACAAATTGTGACATGTATTGTCAAGTACTAGTAAAATCTGGCTAATTTTAAGAGTTTGTTATTGGAGAAAAAAATCAAGAAATGTACAAAAAATCTAAATGCTTAGTTTCAAAAAAGTGCCATAATTGACAGAGAATGTCTCTTCTATGAGGGGTCTATGTGTTTATTCAACATGGGATGCTTTTATCACTATGTACAGTGTCTACGTAGTATTCTGCCAGTCGGTATTCACTAGAGGTTCGTTCTCTTTATCTCTTTTCAATGAATTACAATAAAACGTGCATTCATGCATATGAGACGATTTTCTACGGGGATTCTCAACTAATCACTGACGCCTCGTTCGGCTTACGATTTTTTCTGTATCAGCGCTGAGGGAATTAAAAAACCGCAAATCTCTATCGTGACGTGGCTGTTTAATAACAAAAAAGGAGGATTTTTTTTCCAGATTCGAACCCACCTGTGCCAATCACGAACCGTACGACGGTAAACCAATAGTGCGTTAGTACAAAAAAAAATGGCAAAACATCGTCAGGCAATAAGTCAATGAGGGAATTATTGGTTGGAAAGTAAATAAGAAAAAAAAAAGATATATATATAAAAATAGAAAGAACAAATAAAAAATAAGTGAAATGAGGTAAACCACTAAAAGTAACAGATAATATGTGCTTTGTCTATCAACGACTCGACAACAGCTAGGTACCAGGAAATGCATACCGAATTCCAATTCGGTACTTTATCACCCGTGTCTACCCCTGATTAAGGAGAGGGGTGATAAAACACCGTGAGATCTCTCACGACACGGCAGAAGCTTGCTCGATCTATGCTCTTCGATAACACCTATCATCGTCCTCCGAAATACTAGTACAAGTATTATTATTATTCTATTTTTTAAGTGCCAAAGCATCGAACTACTACGGGCCTAAAACATAATCTAAGCTTCTGCGAATGCGTGTCTCAACACAATACAACATCAAAGTCCGTGTGTGTTCTTCACATTTCACAGTGGATCCTTGATTCTTTTTTATATGGTTTTTTAAACATTTGTTTATTTGGCCGTGGCAAAATAAATCGATGTTTTCATTCCTCGTTTCACATCGGAAATTAAATCTGCAAAGGTTTCAAATTAAGAACCTCTAATGTCGATAAAAATAAATAAAGAACGCTCAAGACGATTGAAATTCTCGATATCCTTGCAACAAACTACACTTCCTTACAGAGAACGTTATTTTTGCTCCAATACTGAAAACAGGCGAAATTTTATAAATCAGTTGAAGAAATAATAATTGTCACTGAGGCCAAAAATTTTTGACAATTTGGAGACTTCCAAATTTTCACATTGTTTTTTTTTTAGTTTACTTCAATTGCTTTGCAGATATACAAATTCAATGCCTGAGGAAATATGAAAAACTGTAGCAGCGATTTACTTTGCAGGGCCGCATTGTTTATAAATTTTAGTATTCTCGAGATTCGTGGATTCATTCACGAATTCAAATTGCTTCTTTTTTTCCTTATGAATCGTTTACGACTCATCGGTTCCACGGTAAATTGTACTCCATTCGTGTTGCACGCTCTTACCTCGCGGCAATGTGTTGCTGCTTCCCATTTCGAAGAGGCTCTCGCGTGAAGGCGTACTGCGAGTGCCCGGACTACTGGGCGAGCCCGCATTCGATGGCACCGCTGAATCCCGTTTGCTGAAACGATCCGTGTCACGACTCATCGAGCGTCTGAACGGCGATTCTGCGAGTCGCCTGTTTTTACCGAAATGTAATGTTTTGAATAATTATACCGTCAATAAATGATGCTTCAATAATTTATAAGCTTTTTGTAAAGCAAAATTGAATAAGTTTGGCAATACATGTGCTTCTCTGCAATTTCCGCCACCGCATACGATAGCAATTTTTTTGTGGATCATAAAATTTGAAAGTACGAGAGAAACGCTGGTTTTGATACATTTTTAGTAAAATTGATTTGAATTTCTAAAAAGACAATTCGTAAACCCTGCGGTAAATAAATTTGTCTCGAAAAGTTTATGCTAAATTTTTCCTGAAGAAATTGGTTTCGTTTCTCTTGTGTTCAAATGTCTTTTCCTCGGGATTAATTTCAGGATAAATGTATTCAAATAATTTTCACTTTAAATACGAGTAAATATGAGATAGGGTTCAAATTATGAAATCTTTCAAACTCGAATTGTCCCGATTACGGAAACATCTCATTATTCAAATTGAAAATTATTTTGAATGTATCTCTTTTGGAATACGTAAGCAAAAGCTCATCGGGATTACAATACGTTTTTCAATGCATCGTTTTCAGATATTTTCTAAGCTGAAGGACATTTTCGCTGTAATACCTGAAGTTTTTGAGAATTATGCACTGGAAAATTGGATTACCTCAAGAAGGCCAAATGATTGAAGAAAACGAGTTGAAAAAAAAAAAAATTCTAAACAGCTGAGCCTCCTTAAGTTCCTACCGATGAGGTTGCTGGATTTAACTACTAGCACGTGCGATTAAGTGATTGTGTTCTTTCTACCGTCGATTGTGCCAAATTGTACAAGACAAGAGTCGGATATTTTAAGAGCTAAGTTTATTTCAGGTGCTTCGAGTGACCCACCGTCGGGGATGAAAATAGTGTGAGGAGGAAAAAAAACTGTGAAGAAAATAAACCTTCCCTTTTGCCACCTTCAACAAGCTAAATGGAAGTTGCGCTACATACGAAAGTAAAAAAAAAAAGGAAATAAGGCACTTCATTATTGAACTCACGTTGTGATTGTCTGCGTTTCAAAGTAGCTCTCGTAGCTTGCACAGACAAGCAAACAAACTTTAGATATCACCGAGTAACAACGATCGAAATAGACCGTTTAATAAACTCTTTAACGAGTTAAATATTCGTCGCGTGATTGAAATTTAGTATTTAGAAAAACTGTATTTTTATTGGTATTATTTTTATATCCAGATGAAAAGTACCTGGAAAGCGGCTCGTGAAGTCCCCAGAATCCTTGCGACGAATTCGAACCGAGTCTACCGAGCAATCTACTGCTAGGGAAGCCGCTACTCCTGTTATCGTCAACGTTCAATCGCTGCGTTAAGCTCCTCACTCGTGACAGCAGAGTTGAGAATAAATTCTCGGCGGTCAGGAGTTCGAAGCCGTCGTCGTCGTCGTCCTCGCCCGATGACAGACTGTCAGCATGCTCGGGTGGCTGTCTCGTTGGTCGAGAACTTCGCAATCTATGCATATGCCTCTGAAGCAGATCGTCGCTATCCCTAAGAATTAACCAAATCGACGATAAATAAACTATAACTATTGTGCCGCGATAAATAGAGATAATCCAAATAAACATAGCGATTATTATCGGATGTATCGCATAAATACTCAACCAAAAGTATTCAAGAATTTCCGTACTTTCAGTGAAAAAAACAATGTTACAAATTAACTTAATTAATGGTATCAAGAATTTTTTTACATAATGACAGCAAAAATTGTCACTAGCTTTCGAAAATTGTTAATGACTTTTGCAATTTTTAAGGTTCTGGTTTTTTAGAAAATTCTTTGTCTTCCCATCGATGATTCTTTACTTAAGGGAGTTCAGAGCGATTTATAAATTTGAAATCAGTGTTAACATTTTTTTTTAAATGTTTTTACAATTACCGATGTTTCTGATTTCTCGAACATTATTAATACTTGTCTATTTTTGTCGTGTAAAGCACTCGAAATGCGTATAGCTTCCACTTTTAGCTGGCAATAGGCGATACATCCTTGCCGGAAGATATTTTACCTGTGCAAAGTGGAGAACGGCGACTCGTCCTCGCTAGCGTCAGAAAGTAGAGAGCTCATTCGCCTGGGCCTACCAAATCTCGATCGAGGAGCGTTCGTGCTCGTCGGCGTGCTTGTTTTGCTTTCCGGTTCGACGCTGCCTGATCTGGGAGTAACGTAACCACCGCCTTCCACTGCGATGGGAATAATATACTCCCTGGGGCTTTTTCTGATGGGTTCTGGACCAATCGTCGAGCCCAAAGCGCTGTCGGTGTCGGAATCTGCGGTCGATTGCCGAGACAGTGAACCCGAACGTTGGGACATCGAACGTTGCGGCATCGGGGGCTTCGGCGGAGGCGTCGAAGTTTGTCGTTGCGGTTGCTGCTGATGATCCGATTCGACCTAATTTTAATCATCAAAAGCTTAGTACATCGTGTAGTAATAATGATAGAAAAGAAAACATTGAATTTTAAGTAAATTCTGTACTTGAATAGGTATTATTCTCTCCTTGGGAGCAATTTTCGCAGCGCCTTCCGGTTCCAAACTGGAACTTCTGTTCGCTTGAGGAACCACAGCCGCAACTGGGAACGCAACTTCCGATCTCTGGGTTCTCAATTTCTGCGGATGGAAAGCATCGATCTTAGCCGCGACTTCGGACTTGAAGGCCGCCCCTTCCGGCGATTTTATTCCTGAAAGTGTGATCTCTGCTTTGCTCGTCTTTCGCGGTCGCGGGAGCGTCGCGCTCTTCAACGTTATCTCCATCTTACTCGACATTGTTGGCTCGTCCGTGTACGAATTGTCGAGGCTCTGAGATTCCGGGGAATTGGTCATCTTCAAAACGTAATGAAAAGTAATATTTTTTTTTCAGTAATTGTATAAAGCATTTAAGACTTATAAAATTCAAACGATGCAATCGATTCCTTTCAAACTCAGTAAGGAACTTATATTAATTTATTTCATTAAAAATAAATGCCATCATTGCCATTCTGTAATGTTTGCTTTTTTGGAGATTTACCTTGATCTAAAAATACCTTTACATCGAAATAAATAAAAATAAAAAAACGTGCATATCTAGCGATCCAGGCATAAAAAAAAAGAAACCAGACTATTCAATTTTTGAATAAAGGAACATTTTCAAACTCACGGATTTCTCGTATGCAGGAGGTTTCGCTTCAAAGGGAAACTTGGTGTCGACAGGCGTGGAAACCGATATCGTAGCGGATCTCAGATCGTTGGGTCCAAGCGGAATCTTCAGAGCAAGTTTTTTGGAGTCCGGACTCTGCGGCGTAATCGGTGGAGATCCATTAAGTTTCTTTTGAACAGGAGGTTTGCCAATCGCTCCAGTGATAATGTCGACCGCTCGTTTTTTCTCTTCTTCGCGCTTGAGAATCTCGTCCTTAATTTCTGCGGGCGGTGCCACCGGCGCGGTGGGTTTGTCCTCAATTTTTTCATTCTTTTTCTCGTTAGGCACATCGATAATGACTTTCGAGGCGCTCTGCTTAACGGTCTGAGGTACGACTATCGACCCGAGGCTGGCTTTTCTTTCAAAAGCTCTTTTCGCTCCGCCGACGTTCACTCCGGGTATGAAAATCTTCTTTGGCTTGTCGTTTTCAAGGCCCGCCGCGAGTTGATTGAATTTTTCGGCAGTTTCGAAAATTTTTGATCGTCTTCTCTCCACTGGTTTTGTCGGCGGCACTGCCGCTTCGTTCAAAAGCTCGCAATCGAGCGAAAGAGCTTTTTGCTTTAATTTCTTGGCGTCGTTAACGCTCGTCCCTTCGGTTTTTTCAGTTTCTATCGGCATAGGAACTTTGTCATTGATTTCCGCTGGTATCTGCGCGGCGGCTTCGACCTTGTTTGGCACTTCCGTTCTGACAGCCTCCATTTTTGGCTCTGTCGGGATTTCTCTCTTAGTCGAGTCTTCTTTTTTTGCCGCTGGAGCTTTCGCAGCCTCTTCCGGTACTGCGGGACTCAACGGCTCCGGAGATTTGTCCTGAACGCCGGCTAATTTATTGCTCATCGGTTTAGTATCGTTCACGTTCTCGTTCACGTCTCGCGGCGATTTTTCCGCACTCACCGGCGGCTGATCCGGAGCTACCGGAGTCTTGCTTCGCTCTTTGCTCGGCGATTTTGACAGGGACTCTTTTATCAACTCTAAACAGGCACTCGCTGTTTCGTCGTTGCGAAGATCGAGCTGCGGTTTTGAGGAAACCGTGTCGTTCATCGAAGGGTCGACTTCCATTGCTTCTTCTGTTATGGGATGCGCGATTGGCGCCGAATGATGCCTAAAGTGTGCAAAATTAAATATAAGAACCGGTTCCATTTTCTGTTATTGTTTAGAATTTCACTGGAAATAGATGTGATTTTTTTTCGGATTTCTACAATTCTGAGATCTAAAATTCATTTAAAAATCCAATATTATTTTAGAATATTTTCTTCAGTATTCCGGAAATTTCTAATAACGTATGCATTGTGAACCTATTCGGTAAAAAAGGCAAAAATATTAAACGGATCTCATAAAATAATCGATAAACGTATAAAAAAGCTAATAACAGAAGAACTGCTGGAGAAATATATTTTCCGCTGAATTCAGTGTCAAGAGGTGTTATAAACTCAAAAAATCGTCACCTGTTTGTAGTAAATCTGTGAGCTGTTCGCGGAGCCGATTCTTCGCCCTTATCCTTTTTCCGTGCTCGTTCTTTCCTCTTAACTCCAGTTTTGAGACTGGGCGTCTCGTCCATCGACGGAGTGGTTTCCAATTTCCGTTTGGAGTCGCCGGCCGCCCCGGATCGTGGCTCCTCTTCCACCATTTCACGCACTCTCCTGTCAGAATTGTTTCTGTCGAGTTCCATCAAACTACCGACGGAATGGCACCTCGTAGGCACCAAAGTATCGGAAGACATGTTATTAGCGACTTCGCCAGTGGCTCGTTGATCCCCTACGACTAGTTTGTCGGCGCTGGCCGATTGTGGCACCAGAGAGAGCAAAAGGTCCAACCGAACCGGAGTTTGAGCTGCGAGATCCTCCGCGATGTCCAGACAATTCTGCTCGTATCCTTCGTTCACCCACCAGTGAGAACAAACTTTTTCAATGTCTGCACGCCTCGCCGGACAATTCGTCAGCAATTCTTTTATAAGCGGAGAAGCGGCTGCGATTGGTAATAAAAATGTTCTTATTATGTATTTGCTTATTTCTTTTTCTCTTAACGTATTATTTTTTTTTAAAGACTTAAAATAGGAAAATCTTTTCTCTAATAAAAAATTGTAATTAAAAAAGTAGTCAACTCACGCGACGGGATTTTTGGCTCAAAGAAATCCGACTGTGAAATTTGTTTGGTGAGTTCTCGAAAATCTTTGCTGGCGAAGGGCATAGCACCGTAAACAAGAGTGTAAAGCAGAACGCCCAAGCTCCAACAATCGACTTCCGGTCCGTGATAAGGGGTTCCCTTAACGATCTCGGGACTAGCGTAGAGAGGGCTTCCGCAGAAGGTGCTCAACAGTCGTTGCTCGTCAAAGACGTTCGAGAGCCCGAAATCCGCGATTTTCGCGTTTCCGAGCTGATCCAGCAGTATATTCTCCAACTTGAGATCTCTGTGACAAATCTTGTGTTTGTGGCAGTAAAACACGGCTATGGATATCTGCCGAAATATCCTCCGAGCTTCCTGCTCCGACAGACCTTTACGTTCGCTCAAATAATCAAAAAGCTCGCCACCAGCCGCGTATTCCATGACCAACACCATTTTCTCTTTATTTTCAAAAACTGCAACAACAAAAACCAAAAACCATGTTGTATATTTATTGCCTACATAATGTAAATAATGTCGAAGCATTTTTTCTTCTACCTTTATGAACAAATGAATAAACAGAAGCAATTTCATTTATTCTTTTTACATAATGAGAATAGTTTGAGGCATTGTTTCTTTGAAAAAATCGTACCTTCGTATATGTGTATGATATTTGGATGCTGAACACTCGACATTATCTGGATTTCTCTTCGCACCCTTATGAGATCAGCCTCCTCTTTTATCTTGCATTTTTTAATAGTTTTAATAGCAACCTCTTGTCCCGTCTCTTTATTTATTCCTAATTGAACTTTGCCGTAGTTTCCTTGTCCCAGTTTCTTTATGATGTCGAATCTGTGGAGGAAAAAGAAAGCAAAGGGTTGGTGAGCGATGGTTGTGAAGACGCGAGGAGGAAGGGGCGGGTTTAGTGATCAATCAATGACGCGTTTTCGTTCCTCAAAACAGCTGGCCCACCAGCCAACAATAGGACTCTTAACAAACGATCTTGGCATAGGATTTAGACTTCTCGATCAAATGTCAACAGTGAATTGGTCAATCGCACCGGAGGTCGGGGGATTATCGGTCCGAGAGATCGACGCGCTGACAGAAATGCGTGACGATACAGTCTAGTTAGTTACCTCTGCTTCAGTTTTCTCTTGTGATTGTGGAGACGCACTCCTCCCGTGCTCTCCATTCCTCCCATTATGTTGTGAATGCTCGCCTCGCCGACAACCATTTTGCTAGATTTTTATCTGCAATAAGAAACAAAAACAATTGTTAATAAAAATACGTTTTTATAGCTTCAAAAATCCTACACTAAGAGCAGTCAAACATTTAAAAATCAACTTCAGTGAAGATATTGCTTGGAAACAATAATCCCAAAAGCCGCGAATAAGGGAGTGCTGAAAAAATTAAACTCAGAAAATTCGATCGCAAGTTTTGCAACATAATTTTTCATTAAAAGTTATTTTACAATCCCATCAAATCCATTGAATACACATTTCTAAAAGTCACAGGAGAACCAAGAAGTGGGCAACAGGAAGTTGAGTAAAAAAAATGCCCGGAGATAGAATTGATCGCTCTACGTGGGGCGAAGAGAACGTGCATGATTTTTTTGTTCGTTCTTTCTTGAAAAAAATGAGACTGGCTGTGGTTGTAGCGAAGGAGGATGACGCCGAGCGAGGACGGCACACCGATCACGAATCGGACATTAAGATTAAGAGAACCAGCGGAGTTTGAGAACGCTAGCAAGCAAGTGAGATAGAATGCGTCGAGGTTTATTTTCGGCACCGAGTGTCGCCCTGTCTCGGCTTTTCTGCAGAGCCAGCGAGCGAGGGACTCGTGTCTTTCACGCGCGTGGACGCCGGGCGCCTGGACGAAGGCTGTTCCGACTAGCATAGTAGAATTTACTCTACTCTACCAAAGCAAAAGCCTCTCATCACTATCCATCTACCGAGCAAAGCTCTCAGACCTCACGCAGCACAAATTTACGATGCGTGCACTGCGTTCACCTCACTACACCAAGACCCACATTGCGACTTCCTCTTCCTATTCTTTTGTCTTCGACACGGATGAGACAACCTTTTTTTCATAGCCAATCGACTTCTGGACAACGCAACAGGGATGGGCAACTTTTAAAATGCTTTTTCGACAATGGTCAAAGAATTGATATTGAAAAATTGTAAGTTATTCTTATTGAAAAGCGACAAGATTTCTAATTAATGTCACCATCGTGAAAAGCTGTCTATGAAAGACTATGTAACACAAATATGTTTTTATGATCTAACGATATTTATATCTGAATTCCTGTGAAAGACGTTTTCATCGAATTCATATTTTTTTCAATTGCATAAAAATATTCCATGTTAACACTATGGAATTTTTTAAAAATCAAAGTCAGAATCCATTTCTGGGTTTTACTATAACCCGTAGAAAAGATTAACGAAAATGCTTGTAGATAATTATAAATTTCTATGCATTTTAATAGAATTTTGTATTCTCCTACAGAATTTTTGTAAATGTTAAAAGAATAGTGCATTTCATAAACTTCTTTTTTTGTCCTCCCTATTAATTTACGAAGAAGCATATATATATTTCTTTTTTCGAAAATATATAACATCAAAAAAAGCTCTCAAGATAAAATAGATGTACAGCTGATTTTCGATATCCCGTCGCTCAGGATGAACGATAATTGCAGACATTTGGTGAACAGTGTATTAATACACATGTTATCTGCATAATGTGCAATTATTTCGTAAAGCGTGAACAGTGCAGCTGAAGCTCCGCCATTTCGTCGCGAGGGACGTACTCGTCGTCTTGAAATATGGCTGATAATAATAACGGAAATAGTGGCGCCGGATTCCCAAGGCAAATGGCCAACCTTGGTTACCTCGAGGGTGAGAGCGACAGAGAGAAGTCCAACGACGAGTAAGTATTGTGTCGAGCGAGAAGCTCTCGGCCAACGGAGCTTTACGAGCTTCAAGCTGGGAGCTCGAGCTTTCGAGCAGCTTCAAGCTCGAACATTCGGTTTCATCGTTATCAATGCACACGACTGACTGCTAATATATCCCTCGGTTCATCGGCCTTCATGGCTCTTCTCTCCGAGCCTTTTCAGAGGAATCCACGCCTTATCCACACGCCGTGACGCATTAATAGCTCCACGAGTTATCGTCCCTTTCGAGATGAGCTACTAATGCACTCGGCTCGAACAAAATGCCTCGCGGGCGCGACCACGATCTTGAATCGTCCGGGCCTCGAGGACGGACGACAAGAAATTTATGAGCAGCATCGTTTTCGATAGAGCCTCCGTTTTCTATGATCTTTTAGGCTCCTTCATTAATTTAAATATTTTAGGGATTTTCATGAACCCATAAAACGTAGCAATTTTTAATATTTTTATCTGAAACCAGTATAACAATAACGAATTGGCGATTTTAGCGACAATTAATACACAGACTTGCTAAGTTTGACTTTTTTTTCTGAGTTAAAAAATATTTATAAAATAAATCCGCCAGACAATTCGTGAACTTATTTTCTGTAGAACATCTCTTCAATTTTAGTAGAATCAAATAAATGTTTCTGGTATCCAAAGATTTATTTTTATTTGATTATTAAATTTTGTATTACTTCGACAGATTCGATTATTAACTTTTGTCTGAATAGAAGTTTGAAAATTGATATCAATAAGTTGATGGTTAAGTAAGTTGCTTATTTTTTTTGGGCTTCAATTATTTGTCCTTCTGATGTTCGACAAAAGCCACGAAGTGTGAAGGACCAGGCTTTTAGTAGGAAAGCTCATTTCTTTGAAGTCTCGTCTCAAAGATTTTGCACAATAACGAAAGTCCAAGGCGCCGCTGAAAAGCTTTTGCGAATAGCGTCTCAGGTCAACAGAGAACATTTAAGGGGCCGAAACTCTGAGCTATGAGCTGCTGGTTAACGAATATCCTCCGTTGTGGACGCAGCACGATGCCGTCTGCATATTTCAGAGTCCATTGCATTCACACTCTGTGACTCGAGGGCCGCGTAGTTGATTTTCTCCTCTCCTGTCTACTCTACTCTCAGTGTCTTTCGCCCCGGATGTTTCGTCGTCTCCCACATACAGAGGCACGCGGTCGCGAGCTTCCAGCTTGAGCTTTTTCCAGCGATGCTCTCCACGATTCTCCAAAACCCCAATTCTTCCTCTTCGTTGGAATGGTTTTGGTCCAAAGTCTTCCTCGTCCTACATAATAATCAAAACATTGTTAATATCAAAGTTTCTTTTTGCGGATAATTAAAGGAAAATAATTTATTGGCACGTTAATGGAATAAAATAATATTCATTCAGATATTTTAGATTCTAAATAATTTTTCCTCACAATTTTCCATGTGATTTTATTAAAACCCAATTTTCCTTTGCAGTCATTTAAAAATTTTAACATTCTTAATAAACACTGTATGTTATTGTTACGGAATAATAATAACAAAGCCATTCAACGTTGAATGTCTGTCAGAAAAAAAATTATTACGGTTTTCAACTCCGGTGCATACTCTTGATTCAGAACAATTGGACTATTAACCTTTTATTTCCAATGTGAAAAATGTTGACCCGCTAATTACTGATTTTCTTTTTAACAAAGCAAGTAGTCTGAATAGTTTGAGCTTCCATTGACACGGTACAGACAATACACATTGATTTCAATGGAAGAAAAATACAAAAAACAAAAAAAAACGAAGCTTCCTGTATGAGGCAACAAAAATGGAGATTTCATTCGAGATCGCGATTCAGAACCTCGCTCTTTTGTGATTATTCGATCTCTTTGTCCATGCAGCATTGATTCGCATCGCGCATATCCCATTCATATCGATTTTGTTTTATTGTCTTGCGTGCATCAGCCGTAAAGCCTCGCGGTCTGCTCTTACAAGGCTTTTTCGCATTCTCAATCTCGCGCGTTGCATTACGACGGCTTATCCTGTGCCAAAGCCCCAGCTGAGCGGGCTATTGACCTCCGAGAGCTTCCGGGCCGAATAAAAGCTCCGGATTATTTTTTTTCTTCCCTCCAACTCAAATACCATTTTTTACACAAAACCGGAAGTAATCATCAATTGGAATTATTAATTAGCGAAAAGCGCGAGACTCCATCGAATCTACAAGAGCTTCCCAGTCAAAAAAAAGCTCTGGATTCTTTTCTTTTATATTCGCTCGAATTTAAATACCATTTTTTACACAAAACCGCAAGTGATCATCAATTACAAATACTAATTAGCAAAAAGCGGAAGAGGTCGTCGAACCTCCAAGAGCTTTTACCCAACAAAAAAAAAGCTCAGGATTGTTATTTATAATCGCGCGCACAAAAACTCTATTTTTTTATACAGAACCGGAAGCAATTTTGAATATAAAATGTTATAGTGCAAAAATCAAGAGAGTTCATCGGACTCACGTGAATTTTGCACCGCGAAAGAGTGGATATAATATTTCATGACATATAAAGTGACTGACGCTATCGATGGGGTATTATAAGGCAGATGATTCAACGATGACGCTTATTCGAGGCGCTTGCTCTCACGATCATGGCCCATTCACTGTTTATATGCATCCACGCGAGATGACAATAAGCATTAGTCTCGTGCCAACTCTACATGCTTTCTCGAACTCATTATACTTGCTTTCTGAACGGCAATGTTTCAATTTCAACCGGGGAAATGAGTGATCATGTATGCAGATTAAATTCGATACCTGAATTGTGGACCGCCATTTCAATACGGAATGAACATTTATCGCATAATTCATTTTTTAATTATCACTTCGTAACAATAAATTGCTGTGATTAAAAAAAGAAGTTTTTTATGGGTTCACGGAACGAAAATTTATTTTCAATAAAATTTTACCATCAAGTTCCATGAAAAAAAGGCATAATTTTTTCGTATTTATCTAAGGTAATTTCTGAGATTAAAGACAATTTTTTTAAAATTGATATTCCATAAACAATTTGGACAATCCTTGCCAAATAAATAAAAAATCAATTACAGGATGAAATTTTATTGTAAAAAACGATGAAACCTTTCAACTTTGGTTTTTTTTAAATTTAGAGTACACATTAATTCGATTGAATGATTAATTAATCATATTGAAAAATTCATGAAAATTGTTGATAAGGCACAGATAAAAATTATCGCAGTGCGTAATTTTTTTTTATTTGGGGCTTCGGCAAGCGTCGAGTGCGTAGTTTGGCTTCTACGCGTAATTATATCGATTGAATACGAAGAGAGTGTGTGCGTGGCTGCGAGGCTACGAAGTTCGAAATGGAAAGTCGTCCGGTGTCGAAAAGCCAGTTTTACTCTTCGGAAAGTAGTCAGTATTTATTGGCGATGGGCGATTTAATGCCCGGCTTGTTTCTTGTTTGATTTTTTAGGACGGTGCGTGCATTAGCTGTTGCAGCTCGAGCGATGCCCCTCAAAGATTTACGCTCTGGCTCGAGGATGCGACGCACGTGCTGCTGCTGCTGACGACGAGAAGACGCGACGGCGGCGACCGGGGCAACGCCGCTCTCGATACTTGATCGGTGCGTTCGGTATTTTTAGCGAGCGCGTAGAGTCGACATACGCTTTCGCAGATATATATATGTAGTATGTAGTCGTGGCATCGATGCTGACGTCCCGATGACTTTTGATTCGTGAGATATTTATCGCCGCTCGTGGTTACCATTTGTGTTGTATCGACGATTTTTATTCGAATTAAAATATTAATGATAAATGAAAACTTGTACTGGAAAATGTGTATTTTTGTATGCATATTTTATAGCTCCCTATATTATATAAAGATTTTGCCGCTGCCGTGTCAAGAATTGAGAGGCTTAGAAAAATTGTTGGACCTCGGTGAGATCCCGAGCTAAGTCGCTCAATGGGCCCCCAAGCCCGAATTTGTTTAAGTCCCTCAATGTGCCCCCAAGCCTGGATTTTTCTCAGTCCCTCAATGGGTTCCCAAACCTGAATTTTCATATGTCCCTCTATGGGCCTCCAAGCCTGCATTTTCCTAAGTCTCTCAATGGGCCCCCAAGCCCGAATCATTAAAAGTCTCTCAATGGGCCCCTAAGCCCGAATCATTAAAAGTCCCTTAATGGGCTCCCACGCCCGAATCATTAAAAGTCCCTCAATGGGCCGCCAAACCCGAATTTGTCTAAGTCCCTCAATGGGCCCCTAAACCCGAATTTGTCTAAGTCCTTCAATGGGCCCTCAGACCCGAATTTGTCTACGTCCCTCAATGGGCCCCCAAACCCGAATTTGTGTAAGTCCCTTAATGGGCCCCCAAGTCTGAATTTGACTAAGTCCCTCAATGGGCCCCGAAACCCGGGTTATTCTAAGTCCCTCGATCGGCTCTCAAGCCCGAATTTTTCTAAGTTCCTCAGTGACCCTTTGATACGCTGGAAGCTGGAAAATTATTTTCTTAACCACTTTCAAATTTTACTTTGAAGTCTGCCGGATTTTTTTTTACGTCATGTTATTTAGGTAATTCAGTGCCACTTAGTAGTTTAAAAACAATGTTACTAGATATATTTTCTAACGACCCTTTGATATGCTGGAAACTGGAATGAAGTACCAGCGTAATCCATAAACAGCTCTGGGGAACTCCTGCCGCTGTTGCGGTGCGGAGTTATTATTATTGCCGGTCCCGCGAGTGTCTGACCACCCACTGCACATCTATACTTGCGGGACTCTGCGGTCGGTGTGGTGCGGTCCATTACTACTTGTACTCTCTCACTCGAGCGCTGTTACTATTGCAACTGCTAACTCTCGCACGCTTTCGTCGCCTCATTCTCCACTCAACATTGTAATGTTCCAGATTTAAGGCGCTATTATCCCATACAATGATTAATCACAGAATTTCCCATATCAATAAAGAAATGTTTATAAAAAATGTGACCGACAAAAAGCAATGATATCACAATAATCAGGCGGTGTGTAATTACAGTAATTAATTGACACAATTTAATTAAGTGAGAATATTCCTATTTTTATTGAATCAATGTAAAATCAAATTCTGTATTTTTGGAAGAGTGAGAAAAATATTTTTACTATAATATGAAACAAATTACAATCAATCATACAATTTAATTATTTCATTTTTATAATTTAATCCACAGGCAAGTTTTTTTTTGTTTTTGTAGATAAAAAAAATCAATCCGGATGTTGATAAGCAATTTTGTAGTTCGCAGAGAGTTAATAAAAATTTCTTGGTTCAGAAAAGGTAAATAGTGGCGAAAATCCAGGACCATTGTCGAGATTAGAATAGTTCTCCACTGAATAAAGCTTCTTCTGGCGCTTACTTGTGGCCCGCCGGATATTCAGATCGATTCTCCGAAAGCCTACGCTCCAAAAACGAAGCGATCTCGGCCGCTGTGCAGCCTCAGCATCAGCTCGTTGTCCGTAGGCGGATATTTCTAAAGCGTCTTGCGATCGTCAGCGTTTGTCGAGGACTCTTTTTCTCAAGAACTGCGGTCTCTCTGCCGTTCACTCTTGCGGCACCTATACGTCGTCTAACGACGACGAAAGGACGCGGACAACAGTGACGTCATGCTTAACGGCTCGTTGAAATTCCGTGATTCACTTACATTGCTGCATTTAAAGTGGAATTAACCGCTACGAGCCTCTTTTTTTTCGTCTCGAAGAATTTGAAAACCTCGAAAAATGTTTGTAACAATTTCTTCTTTTTATTTTCATTCTCAGGAAATGTACAGAATTCTAATGAAAATATATTTAATATCTAATGTATTTGTTAGAACAGCCAATTTATTGATTGCCAAGTATTCGATCATGCGATTTTTTTTTGGAGGTGGCGAAATTTTTTTTTTTCACTCTCGGAAAATGTACAGAATTATAAAGAAAATATATTTAATTGGTAATTTATTTGTTAGACTAGCCAATTTATCAATTGCCAACTATTTAATTATTTAGATAAACGTGTTAATTAGTTATAGTTGCGCCAACCATTTGGGTCAACCAACTGATCAATTGGGCCAACCAATTTGTGAGTCGTTTCCACGAAACAAATTTTTTGTAAAACAAATTTTTTCCAAAAAAATTTTTTTCGAGAGATTAATCCAAGAATTTTTTTTTAATACTTGTGAGAAAAAAAATGTAAAAAAACAAAATTACTATCGTTTAAGTTACGAAGAACATTTGTTGTTGTTGTAATATCGAAATATTGATGAATCAATAACGGAAGATTGTGCAGCAAAGTAGATAGGAATTTTTCATCTTTATTATCTAATGTTATTTGTTCTCAAAGCGAAACGATAAAAAATCGGCCCGAATCAGTTTCGAATTATTTATCGTAACGAGGATTAATAAAATTTTGTAGTAAACAAAAAAAGGTCTATAGGCCAAGAAGCTTCGATAAAATCGATTATTGATTGATTATTCAGAACTCGAGAGCGTCGGAGTCTTCCGGACGATTTAAAAGCCAATCGAAGCGTAAATTCACGAATCATTACACAAACTCCTACAATTTGTATCCGAGGAATCCTCTGATTTATTTACACTCAATATTACATATCAGATACTGTAATAAAAAATTTATTTTAATTTTAAGTCCCGGATTTTTTCATGCCCAATTGGTATACTAATTTTAATATACCAGAATGTCATATAAAATTAATATGTAATAAGCTTATCCCAATAATTTGCTTTCATTAATTTATACGGTTAAAATACGTAATTGCATTTTACAATTTCATATTAAATTGTATTGACCCAAGCCTATGCATTAAAAACGCCAATCTTTTGTCACACCTTTGGCACGTTGTTCATAACGTAGAGAACAAAACGCACGCAGGAAGACACCAGACGTAGAATAAGAAACCGACTGTCAATTGGGCTAAGTAAAATGTGTCAGTGTGCGTACAATGTCTCGTCGTGTACGAACGACAGATCGGTATGTAGGTTTCTCGGGACAAGAATAGCATTCTGATATTTAGAAGCATCGAAAGCCCTTTGCAAAGTCCAATTTAATTGTTCAACTGGCGTGCAGTTGATTAAGATAGTTGATCGATAATTTACTGAAATTAAAAAAAAAAAAGGTCAATGATAATTTTCACATTTACTGAGTTCTGAGGAAAATCATTGAAAATCAATAGCAAAGATAACAAAGCTTAAGTTATACTTCATAACAATGACATAATAGAAACAGAAGTAAGTTTAAAAAAAAATTCATAGAATCACTGTTTTTCATTGAATCTTCATTCAGAAGTGATTTATGAGTGATTTTCAAATTCAAGCCATTCTATAATCGACTATTCCATGATTAGAAAATAATATTCTTACAGATTTTAGTTGGTTATTTATTTCGACTGCATTCGCAGGTTTAGATATACATCCAGCTTTTGTTTTTTATTCAAAAAGAAAATTGAGTTTTGTAGTCAACTTGGCGTACGAATTTAAAAAAAAAAAGAAATTACACAATTGTAGTGGAAAAAAAATCGAGAAATCGGCCGGTTTCAGCATAAATTAAAAAACCACGAATTGGGTGAATTCCAGTACGAAAAAAAAAAACCGCGAAAGCGGCTGATTCCACTGCGAACGAAAAACCTCAAAATCGGCCGATTTCATTACAGAAAAAAGACTTCGAAATCGTCCGATTTTCACAAAACACGTCCATAATATTAGTGCTCTCACGCAGAAATGACTTTCATGTATCCTCCGTGCGCTTTTTGACATTTCTTATCTTACGCGGCCAGTTTTAAAAATCGGCAGCTTTGATGTCCATAATCTTCGGTAAAACTATCATCGAATCATAGATAATCGGTCTTAACTGGCCCGAAAATTTCTGCCGATAAAAAACCGCATGAAAAAACAATAATCTCAAGTTACGACGTGTTCATAGCCCCTAAATTATTCAAATTCCTCGGAAGCTACATAATTTTAAGGTGAATCGGTTGCGCTGCACTTGTGGGCGATTTTTCGTGAGCGGTTGCGTGGGACGAATACTTTCTTCGACTTCTCGAATAATTGGGCAACATACGCGCGCTTGATCGCCTACGACACCGGAACAGTTTTTAAAACTGTGTGTGTGTGTGTGTGTTTTTAACGTCAAGAAAATATAAATTCGTTTAATGAAAGTGCGAGAGGCTGTAAGATTTAAAAAAATGAAGATAAGGATGAAGAGCTCATCGGTCAGATGTGAAATTAGTGAGAAAGAACATTTTCTAGGAGCACGTCTATAAATAGAAGACAAATTTATACCTTACCGTGAACTCTGGAGCAAAATTATCCTCTTTTTCGTAGCCAGCAGCCGCCCGATCACGTTACCACCTCCTTGTCCTCAACTAGCTACCGAAATAACACACTATTTACACCTCGTACGTAACTTCCTTCACCTCAGCATCCACTAGTCTCCGATAAAGCCTCGAATTAACCTCGAATAATAGCAACTAATTCGCGTTCCCACCTCATTTTACGAGACATTTTTCGGGCACCGATACGGCACACGGCTCGAACTTTGCCACCATCTTTATTTACTAATTTTGGAACACGGCTGAGCGAGAGAAATGCGGAACGGGCGGCGAAGATCCGAAACACCTACGGACGTCACTGCGCCCGCGCGCGCGCGCTCCCGAGCTCCTCGCCGACGCGGGATCCGCGTTTGAATTTAGCGGATGTCGGTAAGATTCGATATCGACATTATGTAATATCGGGGAAAGTATTTCTTTATCATATATTCAAAAGTAGGGCAATGAAAATTGAAAGTTGAGCTTTGAAACGTAAGTTTCTCTCATGAGTGACACAACATCCATTTTTAGCAACTGCGGGATCAATTCGATTAATACATTTTTTGTACACTTGAATAGTTGACAACATAAGCTATAACATGATTTCGAATTTTCAGAGACTGTGAGGGGAAGAAAGTTAATCGACAATGGGCAATTACGATTCTTAAAACTTGAGATAAATTGAAAATCACTGCATTTGTTGTATACCTTATCATTTTCACAGATTATAAGCAAAAGAAAGTTAATGGAGAACACGCAATTACGATTTGAAAACTTGAGCGGGTTGAAGTATAACTTTAAGTCTCTGTACACACGCTTAAAGTTTTAAAGCGCTACGTTTTACCGTTTCTTTACGTCCCTTCCGCTCCGATTTGCAGAAAGAGCTGGAAAATTAAAAGTACAAAATAAGTGGAATAAAGGTAAATTGATTTATTGACTTCGCTTAGAATACATGCGCTGATCGTTCGGATTTGCAATTCGATCTTTATTAATTACTTACGTGCGTCGTATACCGGTACGCCGCGTGCGTTCAGCGCTTTGAATATTCGTACGATGCGCCAGGTGCACGTTTTTTGTTCTCGCAGCGCATAAATAAATTCATTCACGATTCGACGGTACGAAAAAAAAAAAACGGGCTAAATCAATTTCTGTGTTCTACGCGGTCGATAGCTGGCCGTGCGCTCCGACTTTTAATGACTCGTTTATCACGTATAATAATGCTTTCGCTTTGCGGCTCGTAGACGATATCAGACACATTCGAAAACCTCGAGCCAGAGCCTCGAATTCAGTTATCACGAATCGCTATAGTTAATTACATTTGGATCGAAGCGTATGTGCACGAAACCTCCGGGGCTCGCTTTTACACAATGCCTTCCGCATTGCATACGTCTCGGGCCGAGAACGATGGCTCCTCATCTTCACTTCTCTTTGTTCAACGCCTGTATGAACTCCTCCAGTTTTTCCTGAATCTGTCGAACGCGCTCTGAAAAATAAACGATTGAAAAGTGATTTTATAGTTGCACAAAAAAGGATTTCGAAGGCAAAAAAAATAATCCAGAGAAAAATGGGAAATCGAGGAATAATGGAAAGTAAAAGGAAAATTGGGTGTGTCACGATTTATTAATGAATACAAAAAAAATTCAACAGAAAAAACGGTTCATAAAATGAATACGTGAACTTCATTTATAAATCGATATGTTTTACTTACTCAGTTCTTCAGCTAAAGTAACGCGTCTGCCAGTCAACAATTTCTGTTTAATCTCACTGTCCTGACTATAGTCTTCCAGAACTTCTTTGATTTCCTTGTCCAGCCTGCGAGCTTCGCGGTTCATTATTTGCTGCCGTAGAGCTTTGGACGTGACCTTCAGCATCTGCTGTATTCGCCAGAAGAGCACCAAATCATTGCACTCCGTCTAAAGGATAGAAATCAGGGTAATATTAACGTTAGTCGCAATTATATTGTAAATATGAAAAGGTGAAGCCTATTTTTCACGCACTTCGTTTTCGTGACCGTTGTGGTACATGAAAAATGCTTTTCTGCAATCGTAAGCCCGAGACAGACTTTGCTGAAGGAAAAATCGCCTGTAAACCGGATGCCACGTTGTGCGAACAAATTCGTTTTCGACTTCCAGTCCACCGCGCTGAAGATTTTTCCTCACAGTTGTTAATTCGTCTTGTGTGAGAGTTGGTGTGTGTTTCTAGAAAAAAAACCATACGTAAAAATCAAACAAATGTAGGAAACATAAAAAAAAATCCTAAAAAGTAGAAGCTCGCAAATCCCTTCATCAATATTGCCGAAAGTTTCGTAAAAAGCGAAAATACTGAGAAATCGATTTGCAAGTTTGTAATTTTCAGACTTGTTCGAGCTCGGAAGACGTTTTTATAGAAAGAAATTTTTACTTTGTCGGCGTAGAGAATTTTGTCGAGTTCGTTTTTCACGGCTGTGCGTTGCTGCTGTTCGAGAGTTTGACTCTGCCAGTAGAGCCAGCGATCTTTGCGACTCGGTCCAAGCATTTCCCGCAATATTTGCTCCGTACTTTGCAGCTTGTCTTTGACAGATGCCTCGAGAAATCGGACGGCCTCGTCCCAGTCGCGTTTGTCATTTATGTTGCGATCTTCCAGAGTGTTCAACTGGATGACTCGCAGCATTTGCGAAGCCTGGAGACAATAATATCGAGTAACAAATGTGATTTAACAAATTGACGGTTTTGAAAAAATTCTGTTCCTACCTTTTCTTCCCAGGAATGCCGCTGCATTGCCTCGTTGACAACGGCATTCTTAAGGTTGTCGAATATGTTATCGTGATCGAGACTCTGTTTAGCTCGATTCATGAAGTTTTCGAATTCCTGTTTCAAACACTCCCAGCCACTTTCGACACTGCGAGCTGGTAATTGTTGCTCCGCCCATTGCTTTAATTTTATGTCGACCGTCGTGTTGAAAGTGCCTGTTAATATTTGTTTTTTACATTTATAAATAGGAATTCCGAAAATGTATCGTCCAGTGAACAGGAAATGTTAAGAAATACAGAAGAATTAAACTATTAAAGGGGCCTGGAAATTTGATGAATTTTAGATCGAACTCACTTGGATTTCCTGTTTGAGCAGCCGGCAGATAAATATTTTCGAAAACATGCATGCTAACTTTGTCCCAAATCCGAGACATGAGAACTTCTTCCCAGTGTCTGGGCGATAGCTGAGATAAATTCACAATTTCATCCAGTATTTCCACTCGAGCCTTCTCAAAGAGCTCGTCTCTGTCCAGTTCTCGCAGTCTTATTTAATAAACACATGAACATTTGTTGTAGTTTGTTTTCAAAAAGATTGCGCGTTATTCTGAATTTCTTTGGAATTACAATACCTTGGGAAATTATTTTTCCATTCAGTTTCCAGATTGAATCTCGTTGCTTTGAAGGCATCGGCCTGTTGCTCAACAGTTTCTCGAACCATTTTCCAAAAACATTCGGCGACAGCGAGACTCAAATTTCTCGTTGTCACTTGTCCCGACATCACTAATCCATCTCTGCGAGTTTAAGGAGAAAAACACGTTACGATAAACAGAAAACATTTCCTTGCTCGCGCTTTCCACCATTGAATATCGTGCGAGCGACTCACTTGAACAATTTTGAGTTCCTGAAGAATTTCTCTTCGTAGTCCTTGATAGTTTGTATACTGTCGTCCTGCCGTCCGCGGCCCGTGACCACCGCGAAATATCCGAGAGCTTTCATCGGGAATAATTTTCCGGAGAGTATTTTCCGAACGCGATCGGGATTCGTGAGATTTTCTTCCGCCATATCGACCTAAATCATTTATTACACTATTAGCCATAGATTCATCGACTTTAAGATCCGTAAGTTTCTAAACGAGGTGAAATGCAGCATAAATCGTACGACTACATTTTTTGTATGTGTAAAAAAATGGATAAACATTTATTTTTAATTAAGTCCTAAAATCGTCAGTCATAAGATCTGACCAAAATCCAAAAGCCTAACCTTCGTGAGTACAAAAATCGTCCGCTTTCCAGAAGGATCCATCTGAGAGACTAGATCTGTAACATTGCTACGTTCAGCATCGACTGAGCCGTCTTGAATGCACAGAATAATAGCGTTCGGATTGCTCATGTACTGCTGTGTCATTTGCCGAATAGCATCTCGCGTATCTTCTGCCATATCCACTGTGACTGTCTGTTACAAAAGCAAAGTTCAATTCAGTAAAATGCACAACTTACAATATTGAAATTAAAAAAAAAATTGGAACTGAAAATGCTTGTTCAAACGTTATTCTTACGCTGATAATTCCAGGCAAATCGACGAGAACCATCCGCTGAAGTCCCGGTCCCTTAACCGTCATCGAAATCACGTCTTGGCTCACAGTTTTACCGTTTTTAACGCTGTTTTTCATCCGAAATTCAACCTCACGGCGTAACTCGGCTAATTCGGATTCCTTCGTTAAATCGAATTCTCTGGAGCTGTCTTTGAATTGGGCGATGTGATAAGGTCCCTCACTCAACGTCACTTTTACAGGAGCTCTCGTCATCATCTCGCCTCCGCCTCTGTTCGAATTATTGCCTTTGTTATTGTTTTTTAAATTATTTTTTCATACATGGTTTCCTTGATAAACCACTTGAAACTACTTAAATCAATTCAATGAACATTTTAAAAACTTTACTCCAAGTTTTGTGGTATCGATCGTAATAATTGAGACTTTTTTGCAAGTATGAAGCAAATTTCGTTAACAGCGCGGCTTTTTGTACCTGGGAAATATTCTTGCTTGCGCAATCATTTCCAGCACCGAAGTTTTTCCAGAACTTTGATCTCCAACTACAACCACACGCGGCAAATGATCTGCTGTTGAATAAGCGCTGTCGTAGTCGCTCAATTCGTCCAAAACGTCGCTGTACATATCGATCAGAGATTTCTGGAAGGAAGATAAAAGTATGTTTTTGAAAACGATCCAACGAAAGTATGAAAAACTATCTTCACTTTGGAATTCACCTTGATTTTACGGTTATTGATCTTTTGATTTCCTCGCAATAGCATCTGCTTTCGCAATTCCTTATTTTCGCGCTCAAGACGTTCAAGCTCTCGCTGATATTTCAATTGTATTTGCATCACTTCGTCCTGCATCGCGTCTAATCGTTGCTGCGAACTTTCTAAAAAAGATACAGAATCATTGTTTTTTTAAAACATTATTATTAATTTTTTTTTTTGGGTGAACATGAATATTTAAAAAAAACGTACGGGCTTTTCGACGATCATCCTCGTTATCCTCGCTGGCCAAAGGACGAGCAAACGCGATTGAGTTCTTCGACAATTCGCCCTTGGCATCTACTTGAATAACATTTTTTTCTCGTTAGTTTTCGTCAAATTTGCGAGGCGAACGAGTTTGATTTGGATACAACATTCATGGATTAAACGATAAAACATTTCCATGAATGATGGGTCGAATTGATCAGAGTGTAATTCATGCTGCATCTTTTACCGCGGATTCGACACTCACTCGTCGCCGCGTAAAACAATTGCGAAGTGGTAAAGCTGACAAAAACCATCGCTAAATGTTGTTGAGCAACAACATAAGATACACTCCGTTTTGTCGGCCAAAATCAAAGTTCAAGATTTATTCTCTTGCATCAATTGCCGCGTGGCGATAGTTTATTCTAAGGTGAAAGCAATGAAAAATAAAGGGTCTGTTCCATTCAGTATTCAAGACTTATTTTATACGTTACAATGGTTGTAAAAAGGGATTTCGATGATATGGCAACGTCTTTTAATACTGACCGCAATAGTTATCGCGTGAATATCACACTATGATCTAAAAAGGTCGATAATGCTGAATGGACAGACTAATAATCTTTATTTAAAATCGGTTTTTCTTTTCGCTTTTCGTCAATTACACACCTGAATAAACTTGGTTTGCTAGGGCTGTGAGCGCTTCGAATATACCTGAACAGAACAGACCAAATTAAATCATTATGGAGATAATAAAGTGCGTTTGCGTGGACAAAAGAAAAAAAATTCGAATTAGTAGAGTAAAAAAGTAGCTCATTCATGCAAATGTTTGTATGGTAAAGCCTCAAATTGCGAGATGAAAAAGGTAATTTCGGAACAAGCAGTCTGCGTAGAAAGAAGAAGGAACTGGAATGTGGTTCTGCTTCGGATTTCCTGGATTATTACAATAAATTATGAATAAAATTTAGGAAAATCTGGGCAAGGTTTTTCAGGATATTCGGGACGATCGTTGGCAACCGGAAGCGAAGACTCACTCTGAGACGACCCGTTTTTCTCCTCGTCTGTTCTGCGGGACTCAGCTGCTTTAATGGCGTTATCTAAACGCTGCTGAAACCATATCCTATATTGTTGATATTTAGCCTCGCCCAGTTCCTTAATACGAGGATCTAAACGTAATTGTTGATTAGAGCACAACATGTTGGCGCTATTTACTTGGAAACTCGAGATTTCTCTTACCTATCTCAACTTTGTCTGCAATATTGTTCTTTATTGCTGATACAGAAGTTCTGAATGCTTGCCACTGCTCGTCCGTGGGCACAAAGTCACCCAGCCAACCCATATCTGGCAATCCATCCTTCCACTCTTCATATTTCTGTGATTAACGTTTGTTCTTTCATGAATTTTGATAAAATTACTACATTGCCGTAATCATTGAATTCAAGAAATTCTTTATTTCAAGGAAAACTTAGTTTTGCAATTTCTAATAATTTAGCATTTTTGTCTGATGTAAACACTGTACATTTCCAGATAATTGGAGCCCAGAAAGCTATTATAACTTCAAGATTACAAACTGCAATTGTAGTTTATAAATTCAAGTCTTAAGATGCTATACACTGATTCTTCAATGTTACATCTATAAATAGCTTTTTGTCACCTTCTCAACTGAGAAATATGCATGAGTAATACAAACTAAAACAAACCAAAAAAACGTGTTAAAGCTTGAAAACATTTACATTGTATGAAAAAAAAAAAAAGTGACAATAATTTTTGGAGCGCAGGACAAAAAACTCACTTTCTGCGCAGTGACACCTCCGGTAACTGCCCCACCAAGCAGAATATACCTTATTTTCAGAGCGCCTCTGAGAACCCTGCCGATGAGCATGGCATAGCCACGATTGGGATTGATAAAGTGCCTGGATTGAGGCGAGGCCAAAATAGGCCTGCAATATCTTCCGATTCTGCCGGACATTAAGTTCCTAGAGTTTATCGTAGTCACCGGATGACGAGACGCTTTGGAAATCAGCAAAATGCTGTGTCTGAAAGGAGCGTTAAAAAAACAGCGTATCAAAAAAACAATATGTACAAAAACAAATCTCAGGGAACACCCAAAAATAATAAATAATTTTGATCCAACAACCATGAACTATATTTGACTATTTCCTTCTGAACAAACTCGACCAAAGTCGAATCCTAGTAGTAATTTTGTGAGCCATGATCTAACCTATGTTCGTCGGCTTAAAAGCATTTGTATTCCACCGTAAAAATGAACAATTTCCCATTCATTTTGAGGCATTCATTAAGAGCAGCCGATAATTATGATGACATCTCTCCTCACAGAGAGAATATTCACGTAAAATTATTTCAAGTACTCACCCAAATTTCCCACACAAAACTTGCTCCATTTTTTTCGTACCGTTCGCGACGAATCTAGGCTATGAAATATTGTCATTAAAATCCACTCGAGCGATGTCACCCATAGGATGTATCAAATAGTCCTTGTAAAACGTCTCTAAAACCTCGTCGAGCTGAAATTTCGGATATCTAATCCATCGTTTAGTCGCTATATTCCGCAACTATATTTTATCCTGCCAGTGAAGTCAGACGACAGAGCTTGCGGAGAGAGCCGCATGTTGCCGCCGCTCAAGGAATTTCATCGAAAGAGCGCTTTTTCACCAAACTTCTGTCAATGCTAAGTGCGCCAATGTTTATCGTGCAATTTACGAGCTTCCAAATATCTCCATCGATCGAGAAATCAATAATATAGCAAAATTGCGCTGCAATATCTTTTTTTTTTTCAAATTCGACATGAGATGATATAATCGATTAGAAAATTCGCCGCATGCAACATATGTTTTCTCTAACTGTTTTATCATCACGTAGTGCACACTTTTTTCAGCAGGTGCAACGAGCATTGACACTTGGCACCGGTGCAATTGCAATTTTGAAGCAAGGTGAAGACGATGTGCCTGTAGTTATTATGCATAAACTATGCGACAGAAACTGTAATTCAGTTTACTTGGAATACGAGGCGATTATCGGTGAAAAGTAATCCTTAGTTGCATTGAAAAATAGGCAGACTAAATGAAATGTAATGTGTTTTAGTCCGAAATATGAACGAGTTTGCGGTGAAGTGGATTACAGTTTTCGTTACCGATTGAGATGAGAAGGTTTGGGTTAATAGTGTGTAATCCTGGTTTAGTTGGACTCTAAATCAGGATTACAGCTGGTTTACTGATCGAGATGTGATGTTTAACTCTGTTTTGTCGATAACAAAATCTATAGTCTTAGTCTCCGGTCGTTTTTCTTTATTGACTTTTGTCCAATTGGTGAAATTTACGGCTAACTTCACGGATGTCGGCAGCTCGGTCGGTACAACAGATCACTCTAAAAAGCGAATCGGGAAATTCTTCTTAGTGCTATCTCTCTCGCACTTACAGCCAATCATAGCAATCTGAGCGAGACAGACAATGCTTAGTAGATAATTTGATTATGAATCTTTCAATAAACACTAATTCACAGGATAGATTAGTAAAAAAGCGTTAATACGTTCCATACGTGTTGGGTTTTCATATTATTTTGTTGAGATCAAAAGGCTAATGACATTGTTAGATCCCCCTCCCCTTCTGCATTACGAGTACAACACTCTGTGACGTTAGTCGTGTTTCTAGCTTGGGTCAGTGTCAGGCAAGGCCTCAAGCAGTAATAATCTACGTTTGAATTGAACGGCTTTGTCTACAAAACACACTTTGTGTATTAGCAGTCTTTATTGAGGTAAGTAACGTTAGTTTATCACTAATCCAAAAAACCTAACCCACATACTTTGTATTTACGTTGTTGACGTGGCTTTCAATTGTTGTTCTCAGGCCTATTTTCATTCACTTGTGAACAAAAAATCCAATAATTGTACTCCCTTATTTACGCCTATATTTACAATTGGTTCTGAGCATTAAAAAGGAAATAAAAACAATTGATAGTCGATGACCTAGTTTTTGCAATTTTTTAATGATATTTACATGATTGTTGCAGAACATCGTAATTCTTTAATTTAGAGAAATGGCTGAGAATTTTGGTCGCGATACACCGCCCGGATATTCTCAGGGAGAGGAACCCAAAACGGCTGGACAGCCATTGGCTGATTTCCTGCTGCAACTCGAAGATTATACTCCCACCGTGAGTAGCGAAAAAAATTATCTTCAGTTACTTACTGTATTCAAATTTTTGGAGTGGGAATAGTATTTATTCAGGGCAAAAAGTATCGAAATAGAGTTTTTCTGAAATATTACAGAAAATTGTTGATAACAGAGGCCACAGTTCTTGTAAACAATTTATCATATTGCAGCTCTGTCTGTAAATTTATGAAAATGCCTTGATAATTATAGTAGAACTGATCAAAAAATTGTATTGATACAATGGTCGCTAAAAATAGTATGAATAGACAAGCTGGTTGATTTTTTCTACGAAATGTTAATTATTATTTGCTTACTGTTTAATACAGGTACCTGATGCTATTAGTGAACACTATTTGCACACAGCAGGATTCAACACAACAGATCCAAGAGTGTGAGTTAAAGACACATTATTTTCAATGAAACTCTTCAGAACTGAGTGAATAAAACTTTTATTTCCACAGCGTGCGACTGGTGTCCCTAGCAGCCCAAAAATTCATCTCTGAGATCGCTAACGACGCTCTGCAGCACTGCAAAACTCGGGGAGCAAACCAAAACACAAAAGCAAAGGGAAAGGATCGTCGTTACACGTTGACGATGGAAGATCTGACCCCTGCAGTCGCGGAATACGGAATCGTCGTAAAAAAGCCTCATTATTTTGTATAAAATTTTTTTTCCTTCACCAACTCGCACAATCATGAGCCTTTTTTCGAGGAGAACCAGTAAATCTTCAGTCCTCCTGTTCAGTATAATGCAATTGACGTACGGAAAATAATTATAGATTAAAAAGATGCAATAAGTTTGTGAAAAAAAAGTCTGGAACAATGCTAATCGTAAAATCGTAATTTCTTATCGGCCCACGGACTTCGTAAACGAGAATCATTGAACATGAGGCGGGAAAATGTTTAGCCCCACAAAATACCCCACAATCTGACTCGTTTAAGATAATCAAACCAACTATGAATGTAATAATATTCAAAAACTATGAATAAAACTATATTCTACAAAATTTCAACAGGCAGAGAGTGTACAAAATGACCAGCAAGCTATAAAACCATCTCATCTACTTCAAACTAAATTTACTTTAGTTACTTGTATCGAAATTTTTTTTCTAATTGCATTGCTATAAAAACTTATGAGAAAAAGTTACAATGATCAGTGTTTTATATCTATTTATTATCTCACATCCTCCTAAAGAAATCTACATGAACGTTATTAAATTTTTTACTCATATCTGCACTAAATTTGAATGAATAAACGTGCGAATATTCTATCATAAATATAAAGACTTATAAAAAATTATTAAAAAATGGCCCAACAATAGAACTTGTCTTTAATCAAATAAATCCATCCGAATTCTCTTGTTCAACGTTCAATGACTATTCTGTGTAGATTAATTCTAATATAAAAACAAATTCGAAAATATCAAAAATATCGAAATAAAAAAATTTTTTAAGTGAAATGTTAAATTGAAAACTAACACGATAGTTAGAATTCCGATAACAAGTGTAGCGTAATAAAATCTAGGTGAATAAAATGCGCCCTCTCGAGCGGCGTTCGCTCCTCTCGAACTAGTGATTTTCATTGGCCAAGGAGGCGCGACTCGTGGGTCCGCATGCGCTTTATCTAAAAAAGAAAACCCATCGGCCATATTGGTGTGTTGTATTGTTCGCTCAGTAATTCCGAAGTTAAATAAGGTATTTAACTGATAAACGTACACATTTTACTAGCAATCGACAGTTTTGTACTCGTAATTCGAGCTCGACTTCAGTTTTACACTGTCCGATGCTCGTTTATCCCGACGTCGACTGACAATAGAGAACGAAAAAAAATGTTTGGTTAATATTGCCACCTTGGCTTGCTCGCGAAACTACCCTCGTTACTAAAAAAAACACGTCATAAATAAAATCCCCGATATATTGTTGATGCCCGAGGTCGCATTGTAAAGTAACGTCGTTTTTCACGTGTCCTCGAGCTCACCGGTTTTTCACAGTGACTTACAAGCGAGAGCCGCGTTCGATCCTCGCTGGAAAAAACGTCTTCACTGTACCGTCTGTTGCCTCGCTCTCAGCATTCCTTTATCTCCGTCCACAGCCAACTTACGTCGTCGCCTATTTACTCGTCGTTAAACCGCTTTTCTCAACTTTTCGTCGTTTAAAGGTCGCGCCTCGTTGCTGCGTATATTATGCAACTTATTTCCTTTACACAATCACTAACAGCTATTTTCATTTTGAGTAATGACACTTTGCAATCGCTTTACCAGATGGTCCTGTCGACGGATCGCTTGGTTCTCTTCGCTCGGCTTGTCCGCTGCGACTACGATATTTGTTGCTACTTGTTAAAAAATTGTGCATTACATTAGCGGAGGAATAGGCGTGTGTAACAAATTGCAAATTTCTTTGTGGCATGGAAACGTCCTTACTGCTGCGCAATGATGCGTGTATCCACAAAAGATACACGAGTTTGATCTACAATGTTTTCATTAAAGGATAAATGTGATTTGTTCATGCGCGGTGTCTGAGACTCGTCGGCAACAGGGTCCGATCGGTTAAATTGAATTTTTTATTTTTGCAGCAGAAAGTTGCAGCATGACGGATTCTATGAAGTTTGGTCCCGAGTGGTAAGTCAGACTATGAATGTTTATGGTATTTGATGGTCAAGTTTTGCTTAATAGGGTTGAAGATCAATTAATGGAAATGGAGGATATTATCAAAAAGATTATTTACGCTGAGTTTTTGAAATTCCTGTTTGTTTAGCACTTACATTTTTTTTGTTCTTGAGAATATTGACAATAATGGTGCAATGTTCACATTAACAAGTTCTAATGTTTTATGATTTAATTTCCTTGTAGTTATTTGTTTGGTTTAAATTTTGGGCACATTGCAAGATTTATAAGGGAGATATAATTTTTAGTACTAATAAATGAATATATATCATAACAACAGTACATAAAGAAAATAACAATGCGATAAGTATAGAAAATATAATTTTTCAGAATTTAATGGACATTCGTTACATTTTGTATTTTGGAACTTACAAAAATGCCTCAATATTATTATGCTATGCCTAATTTCTTTTGAATTTGTTTAATTTGTGAAGAAAATATAATTACAGAAATTATTGCAGTTTATGTGGTTTTATTTGTGTAAAGCGATGAGATAATTTTCTAAAAGCAATTGGCACCGGTTTCAGGTTGCGCAATCTGTCAGGAGACAGTTGTAGCACCGGAGGAGGTGGTGGAGGGACAACAAACCTAATCACTCCTCGGTATCAACTGGCGGAGCATAGATACGGTCGCGAGGAGATGCTTGCTTTATTCGATCGCAATTGCAAGCCACCTGAACAACTCTCCGGTCTCCAAACTCTTTTCGTCGAGAAAACTCAACTTCCATTGGCGCTCATACCGATGACAGAGGATGAAACGGTGACTTTTTTGAATAATGTTTACAAAAAACCTTTGGATACCTTCAAAAATTTTCTTCATTTTTCAAAACCTACACATTGGATACATTAACGCTTCTCAGATCGACTAAAACGCAATAATTATATGTTGGGCTATTTATTTACATTTTCTTTAAACACATAAATACAGAAATCATATTTTATATACTAGTACAGAAGTAAATTAAAAGGCAAAGATGACTAAGATCTTCACTTATATTATAGGTGATTATTATAGATAAGATTAGCCAATAGAAAATCACTGAATCAGAGTATAGCATTTGCATTCTTACAAACGTATGCCTCACTAAAAACACTAAAAATCACGGTCCTGCACTGAATTAAACTTATCACCAGCAAAAAACGCACACGTTCGTGATAAGCAAAACAGCGAATTCTATTTTACGAAGACAATCGACAAAATTACCATTTTTATCACCTTAAACTTTCATCGTTTTTGCTATTCATTACGAAACCAATAGAAGTTGCAATAATCTACCGACTTTCATAAAAAATGAGGACATTTCACTCCGGATAATTCACAACTACAGTTACGCCGATATTCCGCGATATGTTAAATCCACGGCATTTATAATTTGACGATCAAGACGCACATTCGGTGAGCCGCAAAGCGCATTGGTTTGCAGCGGAATGAATTTAAGTACAATGAATGTTATTGCCGCCACCGATGTGCCATCTGTCTCTTGTACGCTTGGCTGTTGCGTCTTATATTGGGAAGTGTGTCATACCATTTGAGTTTGAGTCTAAAAATACCGAAACTCTGGAGCCCTTGTGCCAGACGTCGTGGCGTTAGTCAGTCTATTTTCTCGTCCTTTAGTTGTGAGATACACTCGTGATCTCTGCTATCAAATATTCACAGTGATGGCAGATGTTGGTTTTCTCTTGTACGACAATTGCGGCAATTTTGTAAGTTCGTGCGATAGTCGGTCGAGTTGTAGGCAGTTAAAAGCGAAGTTTATGGCGATGTTGTCGGGTCTGTATACATTGCTCATAACATCCTCGAGCTGCAGCTCATTTTCTTTACTCTGACAGTTTATTTTCACCTACGCGTCGAGAATTATTTATAGATTTGCGAAGCTATTGCTAGAAAAAGCTCTGCGCTTCGACTTTCCGTTCGTTATGAAACACACTGTGCCGTTTAATGCAATATTTGCGCGTTTAATTAATGAAGTTCTTTATGAAAATCACAGCGACTGTGGAACGGCGGAATAGCTACTCTCACCGGTAGCGGAAGAGGAAGAGGCGGCAGCGTCGATCGCGGAGGGCGCATCAGGGGTGGACGGGGCCTTCTGTATTCTTCTTATTACCCGCGAGGAATCGGATATGACGATTCTGGGGATGGGAATCGGATCGAATCACAGTCCTACCAGGTACGTTTCATTGTTTATACTCCCTTGGCCTTTTGTATACAAATGCACTCATTATCCCTCAGCCCTTCAAGAATGTGCTTCTCATACATTCGGGAATTAAGGTTTTAATCGCGAGATAAAAACGTGGAAAGGACAAAGAAATAATTAAGTCATTATACTCCGATCATCAATTTTGCATGATAACAATAACAACAATAAAGCGTAATCGTCATTTTTTCATAGAATCGTCTGAGATAAATTCTTTACACATTTTGGCAAAGTGCTTCTCAATGGAAAACATTCGAATTTAAATCGCTGGGATTTACAGGGAAGAGGCCGACCCTTCGATAGATCACAGAGTGAGCGTGGCTGGTCAGAGCGAAACGGGATTCCAGACCCGGGCGAGTGGAATGGTTCGACGAGCCCGAGAAAGGAGATGAGTAGAGGGACAAGTGGAAGTTCACTCATGGAGGGTAATTGGCGAAGACAGCGTAGCGCCGGCGAGGACGAGGAAGGCTGGCGCGTCACCTCCAATAATCGGGGAGAAAAGTGGGGTAGGTGCCAACATCAACGTCGATAAAAAGCCAAAAACGCGAACGAACAATCGCTTGACCAATTGTGCTCTCGGTGCTTTTAGTCAGAGGCAGTTGGCGTGATGGCGGCGGCTCGGACAGAGCCAGAATGGAGAGAGCCGACGGCGAAGGGGAAGATATTCGAGGCGGCGGTCCCGGACGCTGGGATCCCAGAGGAAGCCACAGATCCTCTCACGACTCCTCTCATCATCATCCCACTCGTACTTCTCGCACCTGGGAACCTAATCATCACGACATCCATGACAATCTGCCTGAATGGTGACTATAATTACGCACTTTTGTCCTTCACACGCAAACATTATTTATCTATTTACGCCAAAATCTATTAAATCCCTAAAAAATCATCGCTGTAAATGTATTTCGTTTTTTTTCCAGCAGTAACAATAATGCAACTATAGAAATCAATTTTTTAAGTAGACGAAAAAATATGGAATAATTTCGATAATAGATTAAAGAAAATGAAGCATTTTCTCGAACTCTTCATCCAATGTGATGAAGTGATTACGTGGATAATTAAATGAATCTTACTGTCGTAAACATCTTTATTGTTGTAAAAACGTATTTTGAATGGCTCTTGGAAAAGCAGGAATTGAAAATGAATGTGAAAAAAAAAAAAAAAAAATTGTATTCACAGGGCGACCGAGAATCCAAGCGAGAGCGGCGGAAGTTTCGACGCCTCGGGCGCTTTCCATGGCGGAATGTATTCGGACGACGACGACGATGGGATAGTGAGTGCGGGTGGTGCCCACGAGATGAGAACAAGACGCGTTTCCGAGGGTAATGCAACCAGCAACAACGCGAAATCGAGTAATAAACCTTTGCCCTACAGCAATAGCGTTAATCAGGCTCAAAGTGGGAATCGCCATACGAGTACAGCCGCGAGTACGGCCAATAGGGAGAGGCCGAAGTCGCTTCATCCGTTCGAGGATAAAGATACTTCTGTCGAGCCTGAAAGAAGAAGTATTTCGCCGACAAAGCCATCGTCGATTCAGCAATCTAACAAAGCCTCGTCGCCGTTAACGGGAATGCCAACGAGAAAGAGTTCCGCGAATCTCGTTAAATCGAACGAGGTCACATCGTCGGCTATTCAAGGACCTCAAAGATCGAAATCCTTCGTCGAACAACCGCAGAGAAAATTGCCAATGAAGCCGGAATTGAGTAGTCACGAGCCGGCGAATCTCACGACCAATCAAAAGGGTCCAATGTCGCCGGAGCATCGAAACGTCGTGCCGAGCGCCGAGAGCAGCGCACCGAGTCCGATACAAAAACCCGACGACGATTTCGACAGAATGAAAGAGGAGGCGGATATGCTCGTGGCTAAATTGATGGCCGACGAGGAGAGCCACAGAGAAGAAGCCGCCAACGTATCGCCACCTACTCCGGCAAATCACGTGACTTCTATCCCCGCGGGAGCTCAACAGGAAAAGTGGTTTTACAGAGATCCCCAGGGCGAAGTTCAGGGACCTTTCCTTGCCAACGAGATGGCCGAATGGTGCAAAGCCGGCTACTTTACCGCCGGGCTTATGGTCAGAAGAACGTGCGACGAAAGGTACGCGACTCTCGGCGATCTCATGAAAATGTGCGGCGGTCGCGTGCCTTTTGCACCTGGACCACCAATTCCACCGCTTAAAGTGAGTATCATTCAGATAAAATCTTTTTTCTCTTCGCGGTGAACTTTCTTTCGAAGTTTCACGTTCTCCGATAGTACTTTCGTTGGTACGGAGAAAGAATTTGGCTTGCAATATTATGATAAACATTGAGAAATTGCGATTTACTATTTGGCTTTTTGATTTTCAGCTTACGGGCCAACTACCGATCCCAAACGTCGTCCCCAACGCCATACCAGCTGGGATACCTGGCAGTGCCTTACCCAAGCCCGCAATGGAAAATCCGCTTCTACTTCTTCAGTATCAGCAGATGAGATTGCTTCAGAATCAACAGATGCTCCTGAGACAACTCAAAGCGGCTGCGGTCGCTAAACTCTCGCAGTCCGAACGCTGGGCCACTATGAGCCCCCTCGAACAGAATCGATTGATTCTTCAGTACGTAACGCAAGACGCGGAAGTTCGAGATATGTCGATGTCTGGCGCTCACCCCTTCGCTCCGTTGCTCGCCCCGCCGCCCACTAATCCTGTTATGCAGTTGTTTAATCAGATGCAGCAGGTAAGCCTCTAACTCTCATAGTTAGGAAAAAACCATTTCTCTTGTAGAATCAATTCTCTGCGTTTATGTTCGTTCGTAGAGAAAATAAAACATATCATATTACGTTTAGATTCATATCTGCGTTCTCAAGAATATTAATTTACATCGCATTCGAAAAGCGTTAATCAACGATAGCTCATTGTTCAGAAAAAAAGGAACGTTGAGATCATTTTGTCACGGTTCACCGGCGAAAATATTTACAAAAATTTAAGTTCTTGAGGAAAATGAATAAATTGCGACCGGATTTTCGTATTGAAATATTTTGTAACGTAGGATCGACGATTTATTTTTCAATGGAAGGTTATGTCTGAAGAAGTATAAGTTAAAGTGCTACGAAGTTAAGAACAATTATTAGATTTCGTAGAAAATTCAGTTGGAGAAATCAGTTGTCTGTGTAAAAAATACGTCTGTGGATTTGAAAATAATTCACGCCCTCAAAATCTTCGTTCTACGTTTTTAAATTAAATTAAAGAAAATTCTTCGATACTTCGACAGGCTAAGACTCAGGCTGACAATCATCTCCCACCGAATCCTCATCAAGCGCCGCCTGTTCTTCCCGGACCTGTAGATCCCATTCAACAGCTTATTCAACAAATGGGCGGCATTCAAAATTTACCGACTCCGACGCAGCCCACCCTGAATCAGCAGTTACCGGTGCCTCAACCTCCTCAGGATGACAATCCCATTAAATCGCTGCTGAGACAACTCAACGTTAACGCCAACGGACATCCACAGGCACATCCAATGGACTCGGTTTGGCCTCAACCACCGCCTCAAATGAATCCGCAATTTAGTGCTCCGAACTGGATGGCGCAGGTAATTTTCTCATTTTCCATTTGTTTTCTTCACTGTCAAACTAGTAATTTAAGAATTTGCTTAAATTTAGTGTTCACGTAATTATGAATATTGTGCAACACTATTAAACTATTGAACGCATCGATTCAGTAAATAACAGACAATTTTACCATGAAATCAATGCTGCTCTCAAGATAAGTTTCTAAATTCAATTTTTTTTCTATTACATTGTATTTAATTGTGAATTCTCGAAAAGGTCGGGCCGGTACCATCAATGCCGCCTGGTCAAATGCCCAACTCATTGTGGGACTTACATACTAAGGAAATGAAGACTGAACAACAAATATTAGTGAGTTTCTCCGAAATTTAAGCTTCTTTTTTTTTAAATATAGAACAGAAAGTAATTATTGATAATTACGGGAAAATTTTAGGAGGAGCAAAATATTAGGGTACAGGAAGATAGGCTGCAGGAGGAACTCAGGAAGCAAGATGAATTGCAGCGTCAAGCCGAGGATGAAAACGCGAAGAGAAAGTTGGAGGAAGATCAAGCTCGACAGGCAGAAGAAGCGAAGCGTAAGGAGGAGGACAAGAAGCGGAAGGACGAGGAAGAGCGACGAAAGGAGGAAGAGAGACGCAAGCAGGAGCAGGAGCTTAAAAAGAAAGAGGAAAAGAAGCGCAAGGAGGAGGAGAAAAAACGCGAGGAAAAACGTAAACTCGATGAGGAGAACAACCGGAAGAAGCAGGAGGAGGAGAAGAAGAAGCGGGAAGAACTTAAGAAACAGGAGGAGAAGCTCAGAAAAGAGGAAGAGAAACGAAAGAAGATTGAAGAAGAGCAAAAGCGTCAGGAGGAAGAACGGCTCAAGTACGCATCATGTTTATTCAATTTTTACGCTTAATTTCTACAATCAGACGACGATATTGATTAAATTTATTCTGCTGAACGTAAATGTTATTGTAGGAAAGAGGAAGAGGCGCGTTTGAAGGCCGAAGCCGAAGAACAAGCTCGCCGAGCAGAACAGAGACGTCGCGAAGCGGAAGCTCTGAAAAAACTGCAAGAACGCAGCAAAGCTCCTTGGGCCCAGGCACCGCAAGCACCTCCACCAACGTCGCACACGTCTCTCGCCGAAATTCAGAGGCTTGAACGCGAGAAGAAAGCTGTGAGTTCTGTTTATTTTTACTATTGAGTAAATTTTCCATTAGGTATTTACAGCACTTCACGACAATCGTTAAATAAAACTAGAATTTTTTCTATGTACTAATTCACTTGATACCAAAAAAATCAATTAAACCCCGACAATGACATTGTTAAAGTTAAAAAATCATTTGACGAGAAAAAAAGCAAGTTCACTGTCGTAAAAATGACGAATCTTTCGATTATATATTGCATACATAAACTCTTTGCCTTTCAGGAGATGCAGCGATTCCAGCAGATGATGAACCAGCAAATGGAGCAACGAAAGGCCGCCGAAGCCGCACAAGAAGCTTCCGCCTTGGATTCGTCAAAGCGCTTGCAGTTCAAATGGGCGGAAAAAGCAACGCCAACCGCGAAGCAGCCGCAGGTCAAGAGTCTGGCGCAAATTCAGCAGGAGGAGCAGGAACGTATCGCCAAGGTTAAGGTATAAATTCGCGAACATCATCTTCGGCACCTTTAGAAACAAATTTGAACGCGTTTGCAAAACTATTTCCGTCTTTTTACCGGTTTAGCAACAGGAAAAGGAGCGTCTGGACAAGGTGAGTCAGAAGGAAGCTGCGATTGCGATGCAGAACGCCGGAATTTGGGGAACGGCTTCGCAATCGTTGAACTGGGCGAGCACCGCTAATTCCGGAAGTCAAGCGTGGGCCGGAAGCGCCGGCTCTGGCGGCTTTTGGGACGAACCGGCGCCTTCAAAACCTGCGGCAGTCGCGAAACAACAACCTCCGAAAACCCCGGCAGCCGTCGCGAAACCCGTTACTGTCAACCCCGTCCAACAACAGCAACAACAACAGCAACAGCAACAGCAACAGCAGAATAATAACAAAGTAAACAAGACCAAAAACAAGAAAGATGAAGAACTCGTTAAAAAATTGTTCGAGAATAACACTGCCAAGCCGGATGACTTTACTCAATGGTGCAACAGAACCTTGGGCGGACTTCAAGCATCCGTGGATAGTAAGTTTTCGTGCTTTTTATGAGAATCGCATTCAAAAAATGTCTCAAACTTTTTTGTGTGGCTTTTACAATATTTTCTATAAAAAATCTGGTTGAAAAGTTTCTAGTCATGATGATATATTTTAAATAATGGATTTCTAAAAAATGTATAGGTTTTCTGAGTTTGTGAAGCGGATTTTTTAGTTTTTGGGAATTAGGATAGGAAATTGATGAATCGGATCGAAATATATCATGTCTGCCGTAAAATTGTTTTTCAAATTAATTATACATACGTTACTTTCATCGATTGTTTATTTATTTACTTTCAATTCAAGTTCCAACGTTCGTCGGATTCCTGCGAGATATTGAATCGGCGTACGAGGTGAAAGAGTACGTTCGCTTGTACCTCGGCGACAGCAAACAATGCACCGAATTCGCAAAGCAATTCCTCGAGAAGCGAAGCAAATGGCGATCAGCTCAGCGCCCACAAGCCGAGGCCGACGATCTTTGCAAACCTGCGCCTGCAGTCAATCCTAACGCTCCCACAGAATTCCAGGAAGTTAAGGTAACTTTATTCGCATAACTAAAATTGCACGCATGTACGTGAAATGTACGTGAAATTATATATTTCAGACTTTTTATTGAAAGTTCGACCATCTCGACAATTGATATTTTTGTTCATCTGCAAATGTTGCAATTCATCTTTAAGCAATATAAACGCCAAAAAAGTCCCAAAAAACTTTCATTAATAATTATGATTCATTCGCAAAAGGCACGTAAAGAATTCTAAAAATCAACGTTACAATTTGTGTTGCAGGGCAAGTCAAAGAAGCCGAAAAAGGGCAAGATGTTCAAAGTGGACAGTAGAATCCTCGGTTTCAGCGTAACAGCAGCAACGGATCGCATAAACGTCGGCGACCGTGACTACGGCGAGGGTGTCTGAAGTCTCTCGTACCGACGTTGAACGGTTCGAAAAAAGTGAAAGCGACGCTAGGCTTGTCAGACGGTTCGTTATTTATTTATTATCATTTCGTTTTTTTTTTTTTAATCTTGTTCCAAGTTGCCACGCGTTATTTTCCGAGCGACCTGTCGGAATACTCCTCTTAAGCAAACGATTTTCTGTGAAAATTACGATGGAGAAATCCGAAAAATTCTACATACACACGAATTATTGTGTTCCTCGAATTCCGATGAACGACAGGGCAACTCGGGAAATCCCTGAAGATAAAGAGACACAAACACACACGCGTTTTACGTGGCAACCAAGTGTTCCTCGTTTACTTGGAAGCTCCATTATTTCATTTTTCAAACTTGTATTGTACATACTATTCGAACGAGGACATTCGAATTATTCGATGTCAAATTATCAATGACTAGTGTAAGACGTTCTGTATCGAAGAGTTTTTTAATGCTGTTACTTTCGATGCGTGTACCCAAGATAAACAATAAGAAATGAAAGAAAATGAACAAAACAACAGAAACAACAACAACAAAAGAGATAAACGAAAAGAAAAAGTAACCATGAAAAAGAAAAATAAACCAGGACGATGTAGGGTCTGCTCCAAGCGGAATTATTCTTAAACCGCAATAACAATGGCACTCACATTCATTGGTTGTTCTTGGCAAATATAAAACGCAGAGTAATAATGTTCAACGCTAGATCGTTATTGAAACCTGGCTTCTCTATTCCGATCGTAAAATCCCGAAGCGCTCCGACTAAAGAGTCAACGTTACCGAAAGTATTCGTACCCGGATGATATCGTTAGAATAGAAGAACGATTTAATGTTTTGGTCACCGTGTACGTGATATCGAGAACTTTTGCTCTTGAGAGTCTCAGCATCCTCTGACTTTTTCTAGACGTTCGATGTTTCTTTTTTAGTTTCTTCTTCATACGGAAAGCGAAGAATTTTTAACTCCACGTGACGAAAAGTCGGTTAACCGTCGTCGTCGTTCTTCGGCAAGATTCCCGCGGTAAAACACGTTGATATTGATTGTTTGCATAATATTCTAACGACAGGATTTTCCATGCACGCATTTTTTTCACAAGCAAAGCTAGTTTCGCGACGGATATCAATATTCCCGAGCGAATTAATCGTACTAAAATCGTCGGTGAGACGTTACGTATTTTCCCTCATTAATATTTTACAATCGAGATATAAACCTTGGAAGCGTTTACGTAGAGCGCTCGATTTGATCGTAGTTACAATCCACGAGAATCTCAAAGTGGTCAACAATGCTCAAATATGTAATGAACTAATAGATGAAGTGCATCGTAATTCGATTTAATTTCCGGTAGTCTGTGAGATCTTTAGATTTAAAGCTGCTATCGCGAGTATTTAGTCACCCGGAAGTAACGAGGGTAAGACTGCCGCAGTACTTGAGATTGATTTTAACTAAAATTTGAGAACGTTTTGCCTGCATTTGACTTTAGCGTAGCCGTTAGTATCGAAATGCTCTCAAAAGAGCGTTTAATACTCTGCACCATCGGAACGGAACGTTCGTAATGTTGCAAAGGTTGTTAAACAAGAGTCACTCGCACTACCTTCGAGAAAGCTTCGCGACGAACCTGCTCGAAGGAAGCGCGTTAGCTCTTAACTGAAAAGATTTATGTATAAATAGGTAAATGTATAAATAATACAGTGATGATCGAACGAGCGGGATAAATGATTGATATTGTGTATCATTATTATCATTATTATTGTATCTAACGCGCGCGCGCGTACAACACGATAAAATAAACATTATTATATTTTCGATCTGGCTTTATAAATTTCTTTGCTTAATTGCTTTTTTTCGTTTAGTTTTTTTACAATAGTTTTGGTCAACAAAAATCGTTGCTTCGATTGTTTGCATTATTTTCTTCATTATTTGTACATTGATAGAGTATTTTAATTGCGTTAACGTCGAAAATTCAACAGGCTCGTGAGTTCTATCTTCGAATTCGTTGCGTCGCTCTGCAAATGCTCCAGAATAGATTGCAATTGGCAGACAAGTTTTTTTTCGAACTCCTTTTATTCATTCATATGCTTCGCGACGATTTATTAAGTGGATCTCTTCAATGAAGACAGAAGACACCAGGAATCTTCAGGAAACCGTGAGAACAACAAAATTCGAAAGGAAATCGAAACTTTATACGTCAAAGAACGTAATTGAAATTCAATGCAATTGAAAGAATCGATGCAACATTTTTTTTCGTTCTGAAAAAAATTGGTTCTTTACGAATAAGTTCAAAATATTTTATTTTATTTGTGACGATAGATCGAAGGGTTAGATCCTTTTTTTTGTATTGTTATGAAGACGTTGATAAACGAAACTCTGTACAACGTCGCGTTGTACTCTTTGGTGATAACCGTGTTATTTTTCTTTTGTACTATACAAAATCGTATTCGCATTTACGTTCCATTTAACAATTAACACTTACATTGTAGGCATAGTGCTCATTAGTCTTAATACAATGGCAAATATTTGTTCGTTACGGAATATAAAGAAGGTAGAAACGATAAGTCGACAGTACAAAAGGAATGTGTTTCGTAATTTGTAAATTCGCTGTCATTCGGAATGTACAGTACAGTTGATCGAACCTTTTCACAGGAAGAACAACGTGTTTCAAGTAAATATAACGACGCTTCAGTAATCCGCGATATAGCACTTTAAAAATGCATTTATAGCAGTTTCTTCAACAGTAATTCTCTAAAAATCGATGCGTATTTTACTGATACGCCCTCGAAAACCATGGCAATACGCTTTCTCCGGATGGAATATCGGACAACGTTGATTAACATTATAAATGAACACCTTTTTCACCTTTTAAATTGCACCTATCGTTTTTCAATCACTAAATGTTTTATTAACGATTCCTGCACGGAATATACGAAATAGATATTTTTGGCAATAAATTTCACGAAACGAATTGCAGTTACTAATCGTTACTTCATAAAATTTCATAACTATCCAAATTTCGTTGTTTGCCCAAGGCACTTCAACAGAACAATAAACGTTACGTTATCACGATTTCACCGACCATGTGTAATCACCTTGAAGCAATTTAACAAACGCGCTTGCAAGTAAATTTTTAAATAACGGTTGCGTGGGCGTAATGCGTAAAAAGTATGGCTGAAATAGCGAACGTTATTTACGTTAATCAAATATACTTTTTACTATTCCTCTCGTTAAGTTAACGGCACAAAAATTACGAAAGTTGGAAAGTCTCGCGTGAATTTAATTCATGCCTTCGTACATCGTGCAGGTAACTTCGATTAAACATTCACAATTTACAAAAAATCATTGAATAAATACGCGAAGTTTAAACATTCAGAATAAGTCTGATTAGTACAAAAAACGATGAAAAAGTGATGAATAGTGGTCACCAGTAGTTTTTCAAGGATGGAATACGTTCTATTGCATAATGGCCAATTCAACGACAAGATAATTCCGATCGTTCTACTATAAAGAAAAAAACACTTTCATTGTATCTTATCAAGTTTTATCTCCGAGGGTCGAATTTATGTGGCGAGACTGAACTTATTGATTCCACGAAACCGTCGCGTAATGTTAATTCTCTATTTCATCCAAAATCAACGACTTGCAGCATAACGTCCCGAATAAAATATTTGTTCTTCATGTTTCTCACTTTTCATTTCGATATAAGCCGTAAATATTTGATACTCTGGCTGAAGAGCTTCCCAAACAGGTACTGAAATATCGGGACGTTGGCCTCTTTATTTTTCTAGGAAATAACGTCTCGCGTGTGAGAGAATTATCGGCGTTTGTGGAAGATCGCGCGTTTTACAAAACGAATCTATAACTTATCATCGTCACCCGTATATATATACTGAATGTAAATAAATAACGTATCGCGATAACGAAATCACTTATTCACAGTATAGTTACAGTTTCGCATGTGCTATCTCTTCTCAGAAGAAAAATTTCGCTTATGAAACACTCCATATCACTTCAGCTACTCAAAAAATGCAAGGCAATTAAATCGGCGTTGATACCGGAAGTTCTCCATCTTGAAAAACATACATTTCTTATCATTCTATGATAAAATTATTTTTCCAATTAATTACATAAATCTGAACGAATTTGACAGTAGATAATAAAAAATCTCGTATTTATAACTTTCAAATTTTTCATACAATCTAAAGTTCCTGACTATTATAATTACAAATGAAAGATAACTTCTCGAAAGCTTTTTTTTAATTCGTAGAATAATTTTTCTAATGTGTGAATTATGTAACCCTATTTCCATAAATTATTTGGAACAAAAAAATCTTTTTTTAGTAGCTGAACTGACGCGAAATGCCTCTTATACATATGTACAAATAGTGCAACTATGGATGTTGTAAACATGCTGTTACGTTGACGAGCTAGAGCTTAATCTCACTCTCCTCTTTTCTGCTCTCAGGTGAGGTTTGCTTTGGCATTGTGCGTAATCTTTCGCTATGTCGATGTACTGCAATTAAATTTTTTTTTCGTTAGATCATCACATTCCGACCGGATAAATAGAGAATCGATTGTTTTTAAATCATACCTTTCTTGGTACGAAATATTCTAGTATCTGCAAAACGATGTAACACAAGGAAACCACCAGCAGATAAGGTAAAACTCCACTGGACATATAACTTGCTAATTGTTGGCCCAAATTTTTTCTCTCCTCTCTCTGCACCAAATCGTATACGATTTCCGTTCGTCTGGTGACGTCGAACCAATTGTAAAAGGAAACGATTCTATTGTGCACCTCCGATGGACAGATTATGTTTCCGGCTTTGTAATCCATTATTGCACGATCCAGGCCTTCTATGAGAGCCGCTACTGTAGGCTCCACCAGGTAAATCAAATCGGGCGGCAATACTTCCGGAATTCCACCGACTCTCGTCGACACGACTTGCAAACTGCCGAAAATACGTTTATTGAACTACTCAGGAAGTGGATAATTGAGTTTCGCATTAATTCTCAGCCGACAGTGATGAAAGATGAACGAAATAACTGATAAAATCAACGTCATTGAAGATACTGAGTCAATTGATTTCGTATACAAGATGAAAAAAGTGCTTAAGAGAATCATAAATGTTTGGAAATACTAGATAATTCAATTTAAAAAAAATATTACAGGTAATTCTGTTAGTTTTTTTCAAAACGACCTTAGAAATATAGATTTCGTGCGGCAATATGATTCCTCTAAAAATAAACTACCGTTCGTGTGTGGCAAGTATGAAAGCAAATACTCGGTTGAGTAATTATAGGAAAAGTAGCCGCTTGTGCCGACTGAAGCGCGCCCTTGCGATCTTATCATTTTTGATTAGTCATTTTTAATAACCGGTTGGATTTCTAACCTTCTACAAAAACTCTATCAACACATCCATTAGATTTATTTGTTATTATGTAATTTATATAATAACTATATATATAATTTCTTTGCATGTTTTTAATTCAAAATTAATATTCTCTAATATTTTCTAGTTCGTTGATTTTTTTGTCTCTAATCGTGCTTCAAGCGGCTGAAAAATCGCATTTATCCGCGAGGAATTTATAGACAATTAGAACAGGCATAATTTGATTAAAATATTACCCGCAAGAAGCTGCTTCGACGATCGCCATGCAATAGGCCTCGGTCAAGCTCGTGTTCAAAAATATGTGACCTTTGTTCAACACGTGCTTCACCTGTGAGTGCTCCAAACTTCCAAGCAAGGTGACTCTGTGCTGCAGAAGATTTCTCTCTCTTATCTCCTCAATGAGCCATCTCTTTGGCCCATCGCCGCCTATCAAGAATTGCACGTTCTCGTATCTCGAGCAAATTTCCGGAATAATGTGAGCCAATAAGTCGACACCTTTACGGTAAACCAATCTCGAGACCACGACAATCGTAACTGTAATTCATCAAAATCGTGAATCAATATTCATCTTATTCTTTGAAAGAAATTTGAAAAATATTCCCGAATGATTTGATCTTTTTACCATAATTTTTCATTTTTCTGAATGAAATTATTTTTTATAAGCATTCGCACTTTTCTAATTCGCCATTATATTAATCTAAAAACAACTTACTGTAATTATGTTTTCTTTTGCTAATATCCGGCGTGAAAAGTGCGGTGTCCACCGCATTTGGAATGACGGAAACTCGATCTTTTCGTACTTTAGCACGTAAAACGGTGTTTTCCTTTCCTGTGTGAGAGACACATATGCAGTGATTGCAATCCGCCAGAGACATTTCTAAGCATTTGTTCGTTAAAACGGCAGAAGCGTCGGCAAAGCCAAAGAGTGAGTGGTCCGTGAATACGCTCTGTAAATAATTTTCAAAATTGCATTAAGTAGTTGCATAAATAACTGTAGTGCTTAAAAGTACAATAAAGGATCAAAACCCTCACCTTTAAGCCCATCAACCTTCCAACAAGCATTCCTTCATGCGCCAAGGCCGAAAACGCGGAATGTCCGTGAATTATTTCAATCTTTTCTCTGATAAAAATATACCTGATCAATGGAACGGAACAAATCATCGTAGGAAGAACGCACTGATTGTAGAAGACTTTAATCGGCAAGTAGTAAACCTAGAATAAAAAATACATATTTTTTTATAAAGAATTACTATCTTCAGCTATATTTATGAAGGTAATTCGTATTCGATGAGCAATCGGTAATTCTTGAATTATGCAAAATGGGTTTAATCGTGTTAATTGATTACTACGATTATGAATACCTTGAGGCCATTAGTCATGTAACGTATTCCTACTCTATCACCATAGGAATGTGTGAGTATCACAACTTTGTGTCCACGGCCGAGCAAACACTGCGACAGGTTGAAAATGTGTTCTTCTACGCCTCCCATATTGGGATAAAAAAAATCGGAGACCATGCTGAAAAAAAAAGTCAAATTACAAGTGTGCGAAATAACAAGCAACGATATATTGTCCATATGATGTATAGTTTAATATTCCTTTCAATATATCAGATACCATGATAAAATATTTGTTATCGCCTCAACTTTAATCTATTGAGTCTACCTAAAAGTGAGCAATACATAGTTAAATTAAATAAAAATTATTTATTGAACGTTTACTCATAGTTTTTCCATTTTTAGATAAAATAAATCGAAGACAGAAAAATATTTGTTCAATTATTTACTCGAGTTAGAATTGGAGTAATTTTGTTTCAAATTGCAATTTAGGTTATCGCAAGTATTGGTTAGAATTCTAATATTTAATATCTAATACAAGATAAATCTGGTAATCATTTTTAAATATTCGTTTCAAATTTACCTATCAAACAAGTTGTATAAATTGAAATTTGAAAAAAATAAATTAAGTCAAGTTCATCCCGACATTTGGTTAGAATTCGTTGATTTTGTTGAACAAATAGCATACGTACCATATTCGATATTTAGCTTGGTCCATATTATTTATATTCGATCGCGCAGTACATCATAATGAATATTTGAAAAGAAGGCTCGGCCCTCGCACACCCATTTAGTCACTACGCGCCATTTTTCTTTCCGGATGATATTTCCGGTGGTTATTTATTGCTAAATAAAAATAAGTACAGCACTATTGCCATAAATAGCCATGTGAAATCGGTGAATAAATCTTGTTGGTTACGTGAAATTGTTATTAATTTAACAGAAAATTCGGAGGTTAGGTCACGCAATGATATTTGTTGTCGCACTGCGAGCAGCCGACAGTAAAAAAGGAAAACGGAAGTGAAGTGTAGTGGAAGTCGATATGCGGTATTGAATTCACGGCGGAAGCGCCACTGATGCGGCTGTGTTGGTAACTACTAGACGTCATAGATAATATGGACAACAAAAACCGCTCAGTCGGTAACAAAAACTGTAAACCTCCATTATTATTTCGGAAAAACAAGAATAATAACAGCAGACGGATAATTAAACTCCACTTTCGGTTATATTTCCCTTTTTCTTAAAATCCGAGACCTCCACATACTATTGTTCGGAGTTATCGAGTAGATTTTGCGCCAATTGCTCGACTCGGTCGGTAACGAAAACTGCAAACCGTTCTTCGCCACAATATTGATTTTTCCGGCAAAAAACGAAGGAGTATCTGCTTCTAAGAAGTTCGCAATAAAATTATATTCCATTTGGACACATTGTGTGCTTTTTGTGCATGACGAGCCTATAATCTTTAGGTTTTGTTCATTGTTTTCGGGTTTTCATTTCGAAATGGACTATTTTCGGTCCCCAAAAATCCAATAGTTGCGGGAATCGGACACGGCGCGGCGCGCGCGTCGCGTGTCGAAGTGCTCCAATAAAGTTTCAGCTGTTCGTGCAGACGATGTTTCGGTACGCGGTGACACCCAACGGTTCTCGGCGCCCGGGATCCGCTTGAGAGAAAAACAGAGGAAGAGAGAGAAGCGAGAGAGAGAGAGAAAGCGAGCGAGAGCGCGGAGAGGGGTGAAAATTACACGCACGAGACACAACACAATCGCGAGATGTTTCATCGAAGATGTGGTGATCGGGTTCATTTGATAAATAACAACTGCACCGCTGAGAGAAATTTCTCGTACGATCATGGACGCGTGCTCAGCATTGAGCCGCTCAAGGATGACGAGATCTTCGAAATTCGCATCGACAAGAAGGTGAACCGAGGAGATCGAACACGGCGGTCCACCCGTGCTCAAAGCATCTGTCAAATTCTCCCTCTTCTCTTTGCATTTCATGTTATATTCCCTCTTGCATTTCCCAGGAACGTTCGAATATCCCAACACTGCTAATATATATATTTAATGTGCTGCAGTATTTATAATTAGTGGGCCAAGAGTTCAATTCGCGGATCTAGCAAACATAATTGTTGTATTTACTTCTGCAGCCTTTGCATGGTTGCCTTGCAACACTCACATTGTTATTTGTTGTTAGTATCGATTGTAACGTGTACAGTAAATAATTTTTCTTTCTCTGTGTACATTGGCTTTGATATACTTTATTTATTATTATTTACGGGGGGGTCTGAAATATTGGTTCACTTGATATTGTCCACTGATTGCTCAAGGTTATTGAGAATTTATTGCAACTTCTAGTAGCGTCTTCCTAGCCAAGACCAGGTTGATTTCTAGGGGGGAAATATTAGTTTGTACAAAGTAAATGATATAAATAGTATTGTACTTTCTTTAAAATTATATTTTTTGTTTTATACATTATTTAAAATGGTACTTGACAATGAGTTTTATCACAACAAGTTCCTGTAAATTATATTGATTTATAAAGGAATTAACACTGTATTACATAATATTATTGAAATATGTTTTAAGAATGTATCTTATTTTATTGTTTTTTTATTGTGCTATTTTTTTGTATAATTTTAGTGAGTAATAGGGAATGGATTTTTTAGTACAAAACAATGCAATTAAGATTTTTAATCATTCATTAACTGAATTTTAAAAAAATTGAAATTAGTTGCCAGGCATTTTTTCAATTGATTAAAAGCCCTTTTTCTTTAAAGGTTGTATCATGGAGGGGAGCTCTAGAGATTGGAGTAACGACATGCGACCCAGAGACTTTGGAATTTCCTGCTTGGGCCTCAAACATTCGTTCAGAATGCTGGCTAATGACTGGTGGTGGAGTTGTTCATGGCATAGATCCCATAATGGATCCCAGCTACGGGGCAAGATGCAGTTCTTTAGAAGAGGGAGATACCGTTGGTGTGATGAGAACTTCCAATGTACGCTACATTTTTCTTCTTCTTTTAAGCCACTTACTCTATTGCACACACAGTTTATCGGATCATTGGGACACTTATTTCAGAGCTAAACAATTTGAATTAAGAGTTTAATTAATTCAGAGAAAAATTTCTATCAGATTGTCGTTTTTTTTTTTTTCCTAAATTCAAATGCGGTGTGTTGTCCTATTTCAGCACGAACTTGTATTCTTCATCAACGGAGAATCTCAGGGCGTCGGGGCGACGAATATCCCTCCCCGAGTATTCGCCGTCGTCGAAATGTTCGGAAATTTCGTTCAGGTGACAATAACGCGGCCGCGACGTTCGACAGCGACGAACGAGCCGAAGGAAGAAGTGGAGATAAACAATGACTTTCCTCTGGGCGAAGCGTCGAATTCTTCTACGACAAACGTCGTCGCCAATCTAAATGTCAATTTAAACGTCAATATGAACGTTAATTTACCGAAGAATCCGAGCATCGCCGCGATTCGGGAAGACAGATTGAGGTTTCATGAGAGAGTCGGCTCGCTGGTTAAACTCTCGAATAATGCAAGAACCGCCGAAAGAAGAAGACCCCTAGACGAATTTAATAATGGAGTGGTAATGACACATCGGCAATTGCGAGACAACGAGTTATTCGAGGTAACTTACGCCCTAAATTATGTTTTGTAACATATTTTAGATATACGGTAAAAATATGTCTTAAAGATACACACGCGCCAAATTTCTAAAGCGAAAGAATTTTTTTTTTGTCTTGTTTCCAAAGAAATTTGCCCATTCTTAACGGTGTACGATGAGATTTTACAATGGGAAAGTCAGGAAATTCTTGACCCCAAAATTCAGTAATGTTATCATTATTGATTAACCAATCAATTGAATTGCCTCTCAGATTCGAATAGACAGACTCGTCGATAAATGGTCAGGCAGTATTGAAGTAGGCGTTACAACGCACAGTCCAACGGCCCTGGAATTTCCAGCGACAATGACGAATATGCGATCCGGCACTACGATGATGTCGGGTTGTGGGATACTCACCAATGGCAAGGGAATACAGCGTGAATACGGGGAGATAAATCTCGATGAATTGAGGGTAAGTACTGTCGTTTCTGAAAAGAAATTTGAGTACAATGCGGATAATGAATTTTTGAAATTACATACAGTTTCATATGTACTGAAAACATAATAATAATATGTACAAAGAAGACTATTTTATAATAATAGTTTACTTTACGACATTTTCCCCTCACAATATGAGATCCTAGTGAGTGATTTTCATTAAATACCAAAGTAAATATCGTAGTTTCGTAACTACAATTGAATTTTGTACATTCTTTGATAGCAAAATTAGAAATTCTAGTCAGTGTTAATGATGATAATGACCGAGTTGATTTTAATCCAATATTTAATCCGATATCGCAAATTGTAGAAGGCAAAAAAGTTATGATTTTCGATAGTGTAGATGTTTCTCAAAGTTACTCATATCACAGACCAACTGACTTACTTTTGCTTGGAATGAGACTGATGATAGCTTTGTAATGTTGCTGTAATTTTGTCGCCCCGTTAATTCGCTAATTATTTAAATCGTTAATTCGTTATGCAATTGACGAAAAGATTTTTTAAAAAACCATTATGAAGTCATCGAAATAATGATTTGTCAGGAAGGGGACAGAGTGGGAATGATTCGCAGAAGCAACGGTAATCTTCATTACTTAATTAACGGTCTGGACCAAGGAGTCGCGGCAAAAGTGCCAACGGGTGTTTGGGGTGTCGTTGAGCTCTATGGAATGACTGTCAAGGTCACAATCGTCGATCGGGACGAACGGGAGGAGCAAAATTTGGTCACGAGGAGAAACACGCTACATTTGCAAGGCCTTGACGGTGCGTTTTCCGATTTTTCTTAGATAAGGGTCTGCTTAAAAAAAAAGGGAATCGACGAATTAATATTGCTTTTAGAAGTTGGCGATGACGAGCCACTTGACAGACTAACTTTTCATCCATGTTGTGGTACGCACGCTGATGTTATTAACAATGGAAGGACTGCGCATCGGCCTAAGTGCGTTTTACTTCAATCAAATTTCCCGTGTAACGTTCCTCAACATAAGATGAGGATATTTACTTTGTATTTCCAGTGCGATGGACGACTTTAACAACGGTGTCGTATTAACAATGAGGCCGTTGAGGCCGAATGAGCTTTTTGAAGTGCGATTGGATAAAATAGTAACCAAATGGGCTGGCTCGATCGAAATTGGTGTTACGACTCATTCGCCCACTGAGTTGGAGTTTCCCTTCACGATGACGAATGTCAGGTACGATTTACGCTGAGTTTAAGCAATTTTCAAGGAGAATTTGGGTCGCTTATTGAATAATTCCGTGTCTGCAGATCGGGAACGTGGATAATGACGGGAAACGGAGTGATGCACAATGGGACGACGATTATTGAACAATACGGCCAGAATCTCGATCGACTTCAAGTCGGCGATCGCGTGGGAGTCATGAGAAAGGATAATGCCACTCTGCATTTTTACGTTAATGGGGCTGATCAAGGGGCCGCTGCTGTTAGCGTTCCCGAAAGAGTTTATGGGGTTATAGATCTCTATGGGCAAGCCACCCAAGCTTCTATCGTCGACAACACTGATTTCTATAGTCCAACCACCAACAATTCCAGCTTCAGCAACACAACGTTGTACAGGTTCGTCGTAAATCAAAGTATACACAAAATTGAAAGATTCGTTGTCGTGAAGACGCTTATAAATTTTTTTCTCAAATTTTTCCTGTATTTTTTACAATTTTTTCATTTCAATTATTATATTACCTACTATTTTTAATTGACCAAAATTATAATTTTAGAGTTTTTAACAGTTCAATTACTTTTCTCAGATATATAAAATCCAATAGTTCTAAAGTTTATTTTTTTCATTTTCTCACATATTAGTTGTAATTGAGCAAAATCGTCTTTCCAATTAACTCGAATATTCCAATCGCACGAAATATTAATCGAAAACTATCGATATCCCGATTAAAACAGCGACTTGCGTTTTCACCACGTGCACGGTAAGCACGCGAGGATCACGAACAACGGTTTGACGGCGTCTCGTATTCGGGCGCTCGGTGAATTCAACGAGGCAATCGTAATAGCAAACCGTGCGTTGCGGGACGGCGAATTGTTCGAAGTCTCGATAGACAAGATGGTGGGCCGTTGGTCCGGCGCCATAGAAGCGGGAGTCACGGCGATTCGACCGGACGAGTTGGAATTTCCGTCAACGATGACGGACATCGATCACGACACTTGGATGCTTTCGGGATCGACGGTGATGCGCGACGGCGTCAGTCTTCGCAATCATTACGCCTGCGATTTAGATAAATTAACGGAGGGCAACAGAATCGGTATGATGCGTTGCGCGGACTCGAGTCTTCATTATTACTTGGACGGCGTTGATCAGGGAGCAGCTTGTACCGGTTTGCCGCCTCATGTTTACCCCGTCATCGATTTGTATGCGCAGTGCGCTCAGGTATGCGTTTCCGGTCTTTGTCCAAATTCCAATCAACGAAAATCGATCCTGACACTCGCATTACCTTGCCATTCGCTTTTTTATTGCGCCCAGGTTACGATCGTGCTGCCGGAGCGCAGAGACACGATGACGCAACAATATTTGCCGTCCGAGAACAGCACTAGCCAACAGCCGACTTCCGTTCTTCAGCCCCAACCGCAAACGGAAATCGTTCATAAATTTCATCAATCCGTCGGTCTTTATATTTTGATAAACGGCGACAAATTCATCGCCGCGAGGTGCAAGAAATACAACACCGCGATATTGCTCAGTGAAAATCCGCTCGAAAGCAACGAGCTCATCGAGATTACCATCGAGGATGTCGCCCCGGAATGGAGCGGGTCCCTCAAAGTCGGAGTATTGGGCAACGAGAGCGGCAATTGGTTCACTTCCATGGGACTCGTTCCCGGCATGACTACTATTCCACCGGAAGCTTGGTATTTAACAGGTAAACATATTTCGACAAATTAAAAAAAAAAACGCATGTGCACTGAAGTGCGTGAAAATTTGTTATGAAATTTCGAGAAGTTGTCGCTGGATGTAATGACGATTGCTAAATGATTACAGGCAACGAAGTAAGGCACAAAGGCGATGTCCTCTGCTCAAACTATTGCCCGAGTTTGGACTGGCTACGCGCAGAAGATAAGATTGGCTTGAAACGAACGCACGAGGGGAACCTCAAATTCTACATAAACGGGGAAGATATGGGGGTCGCGGCTAGTAATGTGCCGGAAATGGTTCACGCGGTAGTTGAGCTCTTTGGGAGCGCAATAGCCGTTTGTATCACGAGCAGCAAGCAACAAAGTTCAGTTATATCGCCTAACGCGAGTCTCCGTTTGCAAGATTCACTGGAACTTTTGCTGGATCCGATGCCGCCGACCATTAGAAAGTAATGATCGCAAATTCATTCAGAAGCCGATTAATAGCCGCGATTTATTTTATTTTTTTAATTCGTTTTTCCGTTTTTTCAGTGATATGGGAGTAGACACTTCGATCGACGGATCCGAAGCAAAATTGCTGAATGAGATTGCGCTGACACCGACCCAACCCATAAGCTCGTCCACCGGGGAAATTGATTGGGGCTACGAATTCCATGAGAATCATGGGAGAAATGTAGAGTTGGAGAGAAAAACGACGGCCAGACGAGTCGCGAGTTACAATCAAGGTAAACAAAGGATGCTCTTAATGACTCTGTAAAACATGATACATTTTCGTTTATTTCGTTTATTCCAAATCGTTTATTTCCTTAAAAGCATGAAACCATTTTGCGCGGACGTATAAAAATTTCACAGTTCGTGATACATTTGAAAAAATAAAAATAAAAACCAAAGTTTCCGCAAATTCTAACGTATCTTCGAAAAAAAAAAACACACTTTGACCCCAAATGTTATTCCGCAGGAGTTCTGATGTCCAGCCGGCCGCTGATAAAGGGCAAAGTATTCCAAGTGAAAATCGACAAAGTAACGGATCGATGGGTTTCCGGAGTTCTCTGCGGGGTAACGTGCATATCACCGGAAAAAGCCAGTTTCCCATTAACTGCCCTTGGTTTCAAGAAGCACTCGTGGATAATTTGCAGCGATTGGATGTCCCACAATGGCACTAAGGTACAATCTCGTTGACACTCATGGAAAATCGGAAATGTGCCTTGAAGCACACACCTAATAACTTTCTTTTCCAGATTAAAACGCGTTACGGCGCGAATCTCGAAAATCTCCAAGCCGGTTGTACAGTGGGTCTGCTGATGGACGAAGAGTCGCGTCTGCACCTTTTCATAAACGGGGTGGATCAAGGAGTAGCTGCGACGGACCTTCCGCCTTATGTTTACGCGGTGATCGATCTCTACGGGCAGTGCGAGCAAATTTCGATCGTCGGCCCGACGGTGGAAGCCACATTTATGAGTAACGACGCGATAAACATGGCGATCGCGAGTACGCAAGATCGAGAAGAGGTCGAGGCCGAGGACGTTGAGAATTCGCGAGAAAAGGCGGACCTCGAGTGCCACGAAAAGGAAAACGCGATGCCGACGATTCCCTCTTCGCTGCCGTTGAACGTCGCGAGTCGCAGCGGCAACGACGGCGCTTCGGATATTCCAACGAGTCCGCATCCTTCTCACAGCAATAACAACTCCGCGCATCTTCTGAACAACGTACTGCAAAGCAAAGCAATGTCGAGCAGCATACAATCGGACAGCAACAATTCGGACACCGGTTCGGAGGTAAGCAACGATACTCCGCGTTCCGGTTCGTTGATGAGCTGCGGAAAATTGAAAAATCTTCCAAGCGCAACGGGAGGATCGATGAACAGCACAAACGACAGCAACACAATGGCGAACAACGAGCTGGAGAACGACGAGAGTCATCGTAACGAATGTACAAACGTAGAGATAAACAATGCAACGAATATTAATATTAGAAACGGCTCGGCGGCAACTTCGAGCAACATGACGAATCTCAACACGGCGATAAACTCGACAAACGCCAATAACGCCATTAACGAGAGCATCGCGTCCAACAGCCAGATCAACAACATGACAGCCTCCAATTCTAATCCCAACAATCTTTCGACAAACATGCTTAACATCTCGCAGGATAATTCGTTGCACAATAACGTCGCTTCGGGAAATAATTCGGGGATTAATATGACATCGAGCGCGCCGAATAACATGACCTCGAGCGTACCGAACAACGTGGCCCTGAGCGTGCCCAATAATACGGCAAACGTAGATAATAATGTTACGGCAAGCGTTTCCAACAATGTTATGGCCAATTTGCCGAATAATGTTGCGACAAGCGTTCCCAACAATGTTACGACCAATATGCCGAATAATGTTACGGCAAGCGTTCCCAACAACGTTACGGCCAATTTGCCGAATAATGTTACGGCATGCATATCCAACAACGTAGCGGCGAGTTTGCCGAATAATGTCACGTCCGGCGTGCCAAATAACGTGTCTTCGAGCGTCCCGGAAACGCAGACGAGCTCGAATCGTCAGTGCGACATTTTGTCCAACAATTTTGTCAGCAGCGTCGCAGTACCGAATCAAAATATTTCAAATCCGAGTCCTCAGCACAACGCTTCGTTGGTGGGATCGTTGAGGGTCTCCTCGCTGCCGTCCACTCCTCTCGGTACCGGCGTTACGTCATCCAAGAAATGCGAATATCTAAAAGCCTGCACCAGGCTCAAAAAGTCACTCGTACTGCCCGATGAGTTTTTCTCCCTCGACGAAGTCCTTTGCTACTGCACTTTGTGCTATAAGGTCGAAGGCGATGGCGCCATTTGCAAGAAAGGAGAACCACCCGCCGAATTTGCGATTCCCGTTGGATGGGCCAGGTTTCCACTTAAACAGAGCATCAATGCCAATCAAATTCCGCAGAGCACCACCGACAAGTGGCACGTCGCTTTTTATGGAACGAGGCTCGACTCTATTCGGTATGTGAAATAAAAAAAAAAAGCACCTGGTTTTGATAAGCGGAATTGATTTTCTTTTTAGGCCGTTGAATGCATTTAACTTATAGAAAATTTATAAATTGGAGGCCTTCAAAAACGACGATGGCTGCTCTAGTTTAGAACATTCGCTCCTTCTTATCAATTTCTCAGACGTGGAGACTTTTTTGTGGAGCTTTTGCTCGCTTTCAATTATTGTTTAAAAGGGCGAAAAGATCTTTGAATAGAAAGAAGTGCTCCTGATTTTGTTTCCACGTGAAAAACTATCGTGCTTTTTTATGGCGATCCTTTGATTGAAAAATCGTAAAATCAATTTTGTTAATTTTAGCCTTTTTTCAAGCTTTCAGCAAGTTCAAGCTTTAATCTTGACTAACGTGTTTTTATGCATTCTAAGGTGGATTCTTGATCGAGGTGAGCTGTTGACGAAGGAACAACTGGATACCAGTAATTTGACAACGATCATCAATATCGAGGATCAAAATCCTCAGGTTGTATTCTCGCCGAATATAAAATACGCAGCTTCCGAAGAAAGTACCAGAAAGTATCCGTGAGTGAATACCGAAGGAAATTTTGGATTGTTATGTCTATTCTATGAAAGTTAAAATATGTTTTTGGTGCAGATACATCGACACGCAATCAAACAGAAAACTTAACGCCTCAACGGCGTTTCAATTATTGGTGAGGCCAGGATCGTATACGATGGGACCCGCAAAAGACGCTACAGACTCGCGGCTGGAGTCGACCGAGTGGGCAACGAAAGAGGCCGGAGCAACGGTTATCGTCGCGCTTCTAATTCATCTCGACGATTTTTAAGTACGTCATTCTCTCTTATTTAAAACGTTTTATGTCAAACTGAAATACACTCCACCGCGACTCTCTGAAACCCGAAGGTAAATCCTATTCCACTCACGTCCTGAACAAATACTAAGCAAATATATATAATATATATTTATATATACGCTCGATAAAAAAAGTAAAAAAAGACACAAAATACCGTAAAATCTTGTGCATCGGTTAAACGTGCATATGTAAATGTAAGATTTTACGGCTCATTTTAAGTTAAAAGAAAGTACGCCGCTTTCACCGATTATTTCAATCAGAAGGCGCTAGAAATGGACTTGCTTTTCTTATCTCGTACTTAAACAGGTTAAAGCGCTTCATGATAGCGAAATCGAACCTAATACGCGATGAAATTTTCTTTATTGGGTAGTTTTTTATATCGGAGCTTTTTCTGAAGTTTCAACGATCATGAATTATCATACATACTAAATATTTCAATTTAGTTGCAAAATGATAATTCATTTTAATAATTCATAACTATTGCAGACATTTTAGAGCTTTTTCTCCGACTAATTTGTAATTTTCAATCGGTTAGTAAGGAGAATTTTTGGAAAAAATTTAACGGGAATAGTTTCGAAAAAGATAAAAAACAGTTAGGAACGATTTTACTAATGTGAAGCCTTCAATCCTCCTCAAAACAATCGCAAAATTATCGAACGAGTCTCTAGTGCCACATCACACGAATAATTAAATCGCTGCACGAATGCATGTCAATAATTTATTCGCCGCGTTCTTAAATTAGCAAAAGGGTCGCGAGATCCTCACCGAGAACACCAAGCAGTCAAAGATTCCCGACAAATTTTGCATTCGGGTTCAGTACGCAATTACGTCCTATTTACTATCGTTTCGCCGAAAACAAAAAGCAAGTGAATGAAAGAAAAAGAAAAATACGGTATTTCCGGAATATTGTATATACGTCCTTTGGAAGAAAAAGAAACAAAAGATAAAAATGTAATCTACCTGTGAATTAACTTTATACGCATTTTCTGTGATACTTTTATTACAGCGTGTACGCATCGTTTTATGATATAAGCGCCTGGCAGCCATTCGTTGTATCTCTGTCCAATTGTCTCCCTTTTGCGTACTCTTGTTTATTAATTATTTAATTGATACCTTACTTTTTTCTATTCCACTTTATCGAATTATACTAATTTTCTTGTGAGAATGTTCCTTCCGTTCTGCACAAGAGGCGACATTATTACGCACCATCTCATCGATTGGTTCATTTTAATTCGACACTCGCTAAATCACTCTATCGTTCTTTGTGTTTATGTACAGATTAATATTTCTAGTCATTAATCTAACATTATTCATTGCCAAACAGCGCCCTGATCGCAACACGCCTTGTACAGCTAACGGGGCTTCTCCACTTCGAGCGAAATATTAGTTAATGCTGCATGATAGAATGAGCGAAATGATAGCAGAAAAACAAAAGGAAAGACGAGAAGTTTTTCGGTGCATTATATCGTTGAAGGTACATTTTCGAAAACGGCCTCCTCGGTCAATTATCCCAGTTGGCCTAGTTAATAGAATTGCCCTCGCAAAAGAAAATACTTTTCATTAAAACGCTCGCTCAATATGCTACATTATTGCCCAAAAAACAATGTGTTAGTGAGAAATGTGATCGACTTGATTACCTAGAAATTCTAGATGCACTGAAATTGATACTATATATTATTATTATTACGATAAATTTTATTATTATTACTGTAATTGGCGAAATGATCTGCAAGTCATAGGGAAAAATCAAAAATCTGTAATCGGTTTCATAAAATGTTACCGAAGGGAGCTTACAAGCGGCGCAGCAGTGTTACGCTTGCATAAGCTTCGCGCAAAAAACTAACTACATTATTCTAAGCACGAAATAATCGTTTCAAAACAAAATTCAATGTTACCATCGAGCGCGACTCGATTACTCCGCATACTAACGGAAATGACATGATATTTAGATTCACACACGACTCAGCACTATTATTTTGTCAGAAGCGTAAAAAGACGTCTCTTAGAGCCAGAAATGTGTGTGTGTTTTTTTTAGTTGAGCTGCTGCATTTTTTACTAGTCAACTTATTGCTAAATTGTTGCAGTGGTTTATGAAAAGTTGCATTTATTAAAAAAAAATGATGTTTCAAATTTTTTAAAGAATAGTTCGTAATTATTTTATCGCTTTTAAATTTCTTCGCAAATTTATTAAACTCGAAGTTTCATGGCATTAAGGAAAAATCCTGTACCACAATATGTCGTTCATTACCCTTATGTAATTCACAAAACTTGACTGAATTGTTCACAAAAATGTAGCATTAACTTGATTAATGTGTTGCACTAAAATGTCTTGAAATTCTGCATAAATCATTGCAAAAATTGCGCATCAATTTCGCTAGTTTAAAATGCCCGAAAGCCCCTTCAACGAGTGTAATATAGAAAATGCAACCTAGGAACATTGAATTTTATAAATAAATAAAACAGCGGTGATAGGTGTACGTCCGATTTTTGTAGGTAGAAAAAGCGATCGCGACGTCCCCGTAAGAAGCTATTGAGAATATTCTTCGACTCGTTCATTATATAGTTTAATCCCATGTTAAATTTACGTATTGTAAGTAGGACACGCGTATTATTTACGAATAACATAATCGAGGCGACGTTAAACGGCACGGCAATGAGACGCCAACGATCTCCGTTCTGTATAGCTATAATTAGTTGGTCGTTCGGACACCTGCGTAGTCCCGTGGCTAACAATTCGGGACGATTAATAAACGATGATGATATGCTAAATATTAAGAAATAAAAAAAACTATTATATTAACGAGAGATTTGTGGAGAGCATTCGATTAATTTTGCAGATAATTTTATTTTAAACCGACATTTATTGACCATGAATTCCATTGATTGGCTCACAATTAGTTTTAACATGTAATTTTATTCCTACTTCATAAATTCGAAGCTGCCTTTGATTTTTCGTTTTTTTAACTCAATATATTCTTTATTAATTCTTCTGTATTCTACAAATAATCGCGGAGTGCATCTACGTTGCGCTGTATAAACAAATCGGCAGACACCAAACGAAGGAACTGATTGTTCTGGAAATAAATGGGAGCGTTGGGAGCGGACAGGCGATGAACGGCGCGAAGGAAAGCTCGCTCGTTAATTGCCGTCCTTTACGGTCGCGGAATTTTCGAAATCGGGCCTTTTATACCCAGATTCTAACGTTCTGGTCCCAAGAGCAGCTGGCCACTGCCATTCCACTGGGCGAAACACTCAAAGACGTCACTCGATTCTCGTGACCCGCTAGATGGCCTTGAAAAAAATTATATCGTAAGCATATCACTCTTTCAATCGCTTCCAATGAATTATATGGTGAAAATGTGCTCTTGACCTCTAGTCTAAAATATAGCAGAACAATTTTTTGGAAAATTTTTAAACCATTCTGTTTAATAAACAGTGGTTATAGTTTTACAGAAAAAAAATCAGCGTCATATTTTCACCAAGATTATTACAAAATAAAATGTTTAATTGATTTGTTAATAATCTCACCATTGTGTTGTACTTTCAGTGTGTCCCATATGTGGATGGAGTTGTCGTCGCTACCGCAGAATATAAATCTGCCGCTGAGCGACAAACCGCAGGATGTGAAGCCTGGATTTGAATTTGGTGGCTTAAAAGTCGCTAATTGTTGGTCCGATCGCAAATCCCACAGGCGGGCGGTTTTGTCTTCCGATGCAGTTACAAATGCTTGACCGGAGGGATGATACTGTTTAAATTATCAAGTACAAAAAATAATTAGATGATTGTGCATAGAAGTAGCTGTTTGTGCTTCCTCATGAAGAAAGCTTCATTTTCATAAACCCATTTGTTTCTATTTGCAAATTGATTAGGACGCAATTTACAAGGCTCTATTTTAGGGCTTTTCAGGCTTATCCAAAAATATTTTGTTCAGAATATTGGCAATTATGAACTTACGCAAACTGAATTGACGTCAGCCTCGTGACCGAAGAATGTCTGTTTGGCTTTCTCCTCTCTCATGTCCCAGAGCTTGCAAGTTCTGTCGACTGATCCTGTGATATAGGTATTGCCATCGGGGGCCAAACTGATACTAACGACGTCACCAGCGTGAGCTGCAAAGTCTGTCGTTTTTTTTCCAGCCTCGAGATCCCACATGCATCTAAAATTTGTTTCATAATTAAAGTAGAGCACTGGTGATATTTCCAAAATAGACAGTACAGCTTTCAGCAGACAAATTAATTTTTTTCAATTTATTGCAATGGTAACTTTGCATCTTTATGAAATAGAGACATTTCGTTTGGAATTGCTTGAAAACATTTTTTAGAGCTATTCGTTTTAAATTGATACCGATTTTTATTATATTGTACTGATAAAAATGCAGTTAAATGATCGTTTGATCAGAAAATTATTCTAATGGTGCCAATAATTGTACCATTTATTTTTAACTTATAATACCGGAGATAAATTAATGTTATATTGTTACATTTTCATGTCTCCAGAGCCGGTGATAATTTTCTTGTCATCGAGGAATCGGCAGGACGATAGGAAACCCTCGTAGCCCAGGAGTTCTCGTACTATCTTCGCGGATCCAGTGGAATCTCGATTATTGACATCGTAAACCGTGCACATATTATCCATACCACCGCAGGCGACAAAATTACCGGAAGGCGCGAATGCGACGGACATTACCCACGCAGATCGCAGTGGGATTACCTGAACCTTGTTCCCGGTCCAGGAATCCCAGATAATAAGTTTTCCATCGAGGGATCCGGTCACGCAATGCCTGCGAGTAAAAGTACATTTTTCACTTTCAATGAGCGAACAGAACGACCACTAATTTTTCTCTTTCTACTTTCAGGCACGTAGGCCCTTTGAAACTTCTAGATCATCCTGCACGCTTCACCAACCACGCCAGTTTTTAGCGCCGTTGGACTCGCAACTGATTTTCATCGGCACATACTATGGTATACAGGCATTCTATGCAAACCGAGCCACTTTTTTCCGAGCCTTTCAGATCTGTTCCATAGTTGATTACATTTTACTATGGATACCCCATAAGTTAAATTTAAAACAAAATGGAATTGATTCGCTGGCTTTTTTCGAAAATACACGATTTTTTATAGAATTTAGTCACGTTACGTTTTTTTATCTGGGAAAATTAGTGAATTCTTGCAATTTTTCTTCTAATGACGTTTGATTTTAAGGATCTTTAAAAGAATAATTTTATAAAAAGAGACTCTTAGCATTTTCTATTGCATTGATTTTTCAAGCGGTAATTGTTCGCGAATTTTTCAATCTTATAGAAAAAAAAATGATTCTGATACCTTGAAGTGATACTAAAATGTGTAATTGAGATCTGAGGTGGACGGAAAGATAATTAAGTTCAGTTGACAGAGAATCAATACGAAAATTAAGTGCTTTCTCTGACCTGCTATCGCCACTGAAGTGCACGGAATTCACTTTATTGATGTGTCCTTTCAAGAGCTTTTTTGTCGAGAGTTTGACTTTCGGTGCATCGCCAACACTGCCGCAGGCTTCTTCTATTTTCGTATCCTGTTGCTTCTTTTGATCCTCCTTCAGACGTTTATAGAATTGAGAATACAGCACAACGAGGGAAAAAAAAAGTAAATTCAATATAACGACTTTGTTTTTAACAAACCTGGCACTTGTTTATCAAATCCTCGAGCTCCTTTTTCAACGCAGCCGTTTCCGGGTCGTCCTTTCCCATTTTTACAACGAACTTTAGCTTTATCCTTGGGAAAGGCGAATTTAACTCGTGGAAATGTCCGGAAAGCCGACTCTACTGATCATCGATGGCCAGATGACCGGTAACTGCTTTCCGTCGAAATGCTAGAGAAGCCGCATGAAGCTACTACTGCCCTAGTAATCATATTAAATCAGTGCCTAATCCTGTTTGCTGGGCATTAGCTCGAGCTCTATATTCCACTTCTAACTCAATTAGTTTTCTTATTATAAAAATACCGATCCTACTATCAAACATAACGCAGTAGTCATTTTTATTTGTGGCTCGTTTAATGCACTGTACAAAAACAAATCAAATCTTGAATTTCAATAATGAAATTAATGAATAATTCGAAATAATATCAACAAACTACTGAAAAATAATCTTTGAAAATTTTCTTTTCGTATTACATTAATTCCTCCTTCCTCGGAGAATATAATTTCTCAAAGATTTTTTATACCATTTTGAATTTTGAATTGTCTGGAAAATATTGAAAATGAATATGAACAATGAACAGGAACTCCTAAAAATTCTTTTTTTAAATTTCGTATTGAACTAACTAACCAATCTAATCAAACACATAATTAAAAAATTTGCCCAAGTGCCTAATTGATTTTAATCAAATTAATTTCTCCTTAATTTATCTACCTATCTACAAAAAAAACCTAAATTGCGCATAAATATTCCAAGCATTGAATAAACAAACCGAGACTAGGAAATCATACATTTCGGATTATCGATCATTGTCCCGGTGCAGGGAAACCGAGAGCCATCCGGCTAGATCGAATTGGATCTATCGGCGCGATCAAACCGTGAAGACTCGCTCTCCAGGCAAGCGTGACAACCCGGAATAGAAAATTAAAGTCCGGGCACCATGCTTCGTTGATCCATTTTCTTCCGATAGATATTTCCCCCAAAAAAAAAAATGCCCAATTCTTCCCGCTTTCTCGTTATAAAACGCGAATTTAGTGCGTCCACTTTCAGTCGGCGATCGATCGTCGATCGCACAACAACCGCGCGTATGCGCATTTTAGACGCAATTAAAAAAAATTATCTTTCTTATCAGGCCAAGTTGTGTGTTTTACAGCCCAAGGACGAAACGATACGATTTTGCGATAAAAACTTCAGTGTTTGTTTTTGCCGTCGGCAAATTATTGAGAAATATGGGTGCAAAAGTTGGGATCGTTTTTTTTTCGCTCTTTCTGCTGGTTGTGCTGCTGCTGACGCAGGTCGATGCGATTGCTGGCGAAGGGAAGGCTCGCACGTGCAGAGCGAAGAGCCGACGCCGGGCGGCTAATCCTCACGTCAAAAAGAACAGCTGTCCGGACACCCCCCACTGCGATATTACGGAAGGGCCGCCATCGAGCATGTTCAACTTCCTGGAAAATTCCAAAGGACGAAATGTTCATGGTACATAATTTTTGGCTTGTGCAAAAAGTCATTTTTTCTCGTGATTTCTCTTTCGAGATTTTCATGTCGGGATAAAAAATTGCCAAAAACGTTGAGAAATGTGTTTTTACAAAAATGTGTGGGCAGAATTTCTTGTTTAGTATTTTTTTTTTCCCATATTTGGTTCAGCAGTGGGTTAGCATATGTAGTGACGTTTGGGGTTGGAGGAATAGGTGGAAAAGGCCATTTTATAGCATTTTAAAAATGGGAGAGAATAATTAATAGAGTGGATGAATTTTTATCGCAGTTTAAATTTTTTGTAGATGATTGTTGTTCAGTTTAAGTTCGGTGAATTTTGAGATATCTTCAGTTGTTCAGATCACCTGACAGAAGCAAAATGAACGAAACGTGTGACGGAAGCTGTCAGATTTTTCGTGTCTTTCCATTCGCTTTCGCGCACCGTTCGATAATACGAAGAAAATGCATATAAGCTACGAGAGAAGCAAAAAACACCCGGCCGCATAGCTATGCGCGCAGTAGCCTCTGTTTCTCAAGAATCGTAATAAATCTGCAGATTATACTGGCAATAATATAATTATAAAGTCCATTTTTATGAAATTTAAATATAATTATTTAGTGTTTATTAAATATCGTTGAATTATAACTTCTTACCAAAAATGATTATAAAAAATTAATAACCATTAGACCATCTTCAGCAAAACATAAATCATAATCTAAAAAAATCATTGCCCATATTTATTCCCTATCATTTAAAATTATTCCGTTTTTTCAAAAATTATTATAAAAAATGAATAACCTTGAGACAATCTTTAGCGCAACATAAATCACAATCTAAAAAAATCATCGCCCATATTTATTCCCTATCATTTAAAATGATTACGTTTTACCAAAAATGATGATAAAAAATGAATTACCATTGCCATATTCATTCGTTATCATTAAATTACAACTCCTTACCAAAAATAATGGTAAAAAATCAATTGCCATTCGCCCATTTTAAGCAGAACCGAAATCACAGCCAAAAAAATCAGTGCAGCAGCGTTTGCACTCCTGGGGCGTTCGAGATGCCGTGGTTTTGGATGCTGTGATTTCGGGATCCAGCGTAGGCGCGCCGGCATCTCCCGTCCGTCTGTCCACCACTCTCGTAGGTCCAACGTTTTCGGCGAGGGCAGTACGTTCGGCGTAGGGACCGCCGGAGTCTGGCGAGTGTTGTGAATCGTCGGGGCGCACACTTGGTTTTCATACGCGCTTCGTGTCAAGTCCTCCGTTGGACATCGCGAGGCACGTCCGTCGTCTTCGATCACTCGGACCACCGTCAGATTGTCGAGGCCTTTTTCTTTGTTCCTCCATCGAGAGACACGTGCGCGACGATGAAGTTCCTTGGGCTCTCCAGTGTTTTTTTCGTCCTGTGCTGCATCGTCGCCGACGTCAAAACGTCAACGGACGAAGCCGGTAAAAAATTAGAACCTTCGTCTTGTTATCATTTGTCACTAAGCGACGACGTTCGATACTCTTTTGGCCGCTTCTCTCGATGATCCCACGCACCGGAAGTCGATCACCGGAGTTTCGATATTTTTTTAAAAACATTCACGCTGCAAAGCAAACAAATAGTTCGGAATCAACAATTTCGTAATTTTGTGGTTTTTGTGAGAAAATTGTGAAAGGGTTTATTGTCGAAGATGGAAATTGCGATTTTTTAATTGTACAAACAATAATAATGGATCAATGGATTATGCTTCTGTTTTGGTTTACTGTACGATATCAAATTTTAATGGAAAGCTTTTTTTACACTTATGTTCATTGCCAATGTAAACACGGATGAGAAATTTGAAGGTGAATCTAAAAAATATATAATTCGATATAGACTATTAATAGACAAATTCAATGAATTCGAAGTCATGAAAAAGCCTGAGGTCCAATTGTTATGTTTTTTTGTTGTTAAATTTGTGGAATTTTTAAATTCTGTTCTTGTATTGATTGAATTGCAGGAAAACATACATAAATCGGATATTTATTTTAATTATCTTTTATTCCACTTATTGATTAATTAATTAATTAATCAATCGAAATTAATTATTGTGGGGGATTAAAAATATATATTTAATTGTTTTTCAATGTTTTTTTCGATCGATTTGGGTCATTACATGGTTATTAGTTTCTGTGATTAGAATAATCGCAGACATTAGAATAATCTCTAAAATACACTATTTACATTTGTTTGCACTATAATAATAATAATAATCACATTGCAATTGGGAATAATGCAAAATGTAGGGAACGCCGTAATAATCGAAGCCGCTCGTCATTTCTGGCGACATAATAAGATGTTATTGACAACGATTGGCAGAATGTAAATTGCAGAGGCGCTCAGTTTATGGCTGAAATTATGAGAAACACCATTATGCCTTTTCATGGTGAAATACAGTAATTTTCGACGGATTTTAATGGAATTAACCCTATTCTCTTTGATGAAAGATGCTGTACCAAATCGTCACGTAAATATTGAAAAAATGAGTTTACCGTTGTAATCATTACAGCGAATTTAACGGTTGAAGAAACTCCTGCGAAAATAAAAATCGTTTCAGCTTCTAAATAGCAAATGCTATGAAAAATGTAAACTCTGGATTCGCAGAAAATTTTGCAACAACCAAAATGATTTTTCGTCTCAGTTATAATTAATAAACAATGAAAAAAAAAAGTGACCGCAAGATTTTTGTACTTTTTAACAAAACTCGGTATTTACCTAAAAACACAAAACTGAACAAACATCTTTTAAAAAATTGAAATCAATAAATCACCGATTTAAAGGAATTTATAAAAATTACGTTAAAAAATTGTTTTTTTTCCATTTCGATGCATAAAATAATGTCGTTATGATTTAAGATTTCATAATTGGGCTTAAGAGTCATCTTTGCCATGTGAAAGACCCAATTTCCGGTATTATCGCTTCGTCGATTACAGCACGACGCTCCCATAACGTCGGCTGCACTTATCGCGTACACCAGAAACGAAAAAGTAGGGGGAGAAAAAAAAGGAAGCAAGACGAACGAGAGAAAGGGGAGAAAGAAGTTTATTTTCGGTTACGGTTCGCGGCGGATGTCGCGATAAGGACTAAACTATCTGAGAAGACTCATTCTGAATGCGCTGGAGCATCTTTTTCTCATTTTTTTTGCTACTCGTGATGAATACTCGCACGGAAAAAAACTGTAAATGTTTTAAACGAATTGCCGACCGCGAAGCCTGCTAAAGTAATTACGTTTTTTGTGTCACGGTACAGAATATTGATGACATACTTATGAACGTAATTTACATTTACAGTTGTAACTCATTACAGCACATAAATTTCTTCAATTTTTCAATGAAAAATAAATAATCGAAAATTATTCTGTTTATCTTTGATCTAAAAATCTTTTTTTTTTAATTTCATGAATTCAATGTTCATCTTGCAATGAAAAATTAATAGTTTATTGATATGTGACTTCAAAAAATGTACAGAAATCAATTAATGCGTGATCGATAATTGACTACAAGAAAGTTTTAATAATAAACTATTTGGCTATCAATTTTTGAATCTGAAAATATGTGGGCTTTGGTAATTCCCGATTTCGATGCCGGTAAAGTAATCGCGCTCCACGTTTTGTCTACGGAATTCTAAATGTGTTGCTCCATGAATAACACAAGGGCAATGGTCGTGTCAGGATTTTTTCCCCCTTTAACTCGACTCGTATTTACAGTGTAACCGAGTCGAAATGCGCGTGGCGTAAACTCGTAAGGGACGATGAAGCGCGCGTCCGCGGAACGTTCACTGAACGCCGCGCGGCGCCGTCTCGGTACTGCTTTTTCAGATGACATAATCAGCTGTGCAACCACGCCAACGCATTCAGCCTCGTTTCATGGACATATGTAGTGACGTTCATGCGTATCCTCAGGCAGCTTACGCATAAATGTAATATGTAATAGTACGCATATTGCTGTTTAAAAAAAAAGCAAAATGAATTTTTTTCCCCACAGAAAATCATTTTCTAAAGTTGTAAAGACAAATTCATTTCTTTCCCCTCAAAAAAAAAAACACATTTTTTAAAGTTTTAAACGCAAATTCATTTTTCTGCCCCTCAAAAAATGAATTCTTAAAACTTTGAATTCTAATTGTTCTTCTGCCCTTCAATAAAAATTTTTCTAAAGTTTTAAACGTACATACATTTTTACCCCCTTAAAAGAAATTCGTAACTTTTTAACGGCGAATTGAGATTTTTTTCTGACCTTAAAAAACGCTACATTTTTAAAAAACATTCTCATTAAAGTTAAGATATATTTATTTATCAGCATTGAAAATGCTGTTCTGTATTTCGCGTTGACCCATTTTTACTTACAACGAGATTGCTTGGTTGCTATGGAATACATACTTCAATTAATTAATCGGAGAGAATGTGACGACGTTTTGTCTCAGCCAGTAGCAAAATACTCTCAGTCTCGACCAATTTTGTTTAAGAATGTCTTTCTATATTTTCAAACTCTCTGAAGAAATTCAATTATGAATAAAAAAATGTAATGATCGAAATAATATTTTTAATTAGCGGCTATAAATAAAATATCGAGGGCCACATCGAACCTTCAAATAAATAATAAAATACGTTAATGGCAAAATAAATGTATTTTATGTAACAGCAGAACGAATTTCACAATATTAATCATTTATTTCTTTGCAGATGCACTCGTTTTGACTGTGGCCTCAAATGAAACCGATGGCTATAAGAGATACTTGCGCTCGGTTGACGTTTATGGATTCGTGGAAAATCTGAAGGTGTTGGGACTGAACGAGCCATGGAAAGGCGGGAACATGAGATTTCCCGGAGGCGGTTACAAGACAAACTTGCTGAAAAAGGCACTGGAAGAATACAAAGACAACGAGGAGAAAATCATAATATTTACAGACAGGTAATTTAAAAAATTGGAATAACAATATTACACGTCGTCAAATTTTTCTAAAAGGCTCGTTACGTTTTTTTGAGAGTCCTTTACACCATTTTACAAATTTTCCAGTCTGAATTTGCTTCTTAATTTTACTCTAGAGTGGGAGAAGAAACGCTAGTCTTTATTTATCAACAAAAAATATATTTATGAAATTTAGAAAAATTGGCTATTCATCAGAAACTAACGAATAATTTGTTTCACAGTTACGACGTCATATTCCTCGGAGGCTTAGATCCGATCGTCGAAAAATTCAAGCACTTTAACGCTCGAATATTGTTCTCGGCTGAAGAGTCGTGCTGGCCGGATAAATCTTTAGCCTCAAAGTATCCGCCGGTTAGTCGTGGAAAGCCGTATCTGAATTCCGGAATGTTCATGGGCTATGCCTCGGATCTTTACGCGCTTCTGCAGTCAAAGGAAATCGGCGACACGGACGACGATCAATTGTACTACACGCAGCTTTATCTCAACCCCGAGTTGCGATCCAAGCACAAAATCAAGCTCGATCACAGATCCGAGATTTTCCAAAATCTCTTTGGTGCAATCGGTAATACGAAGAACCAGTTGAGCAAAAATTTTCCAATTCTGCTCTCTCGGGCATTTAAAAAATATTCGAGGATCGATTGAAATATCTGTTAATTAATTAGAACCTACGGCTCAATTATTTCAGCTGAAATCGCCTTGGAGTTTAAGGATAACGAGGCCTTCCTAAAAAACACTGCCTACGATACAGAACCGCTGGTCGTTCATGGCAACGGCCGCAGCAAAGTCGTGCTAAATTCCCTGGGAAATTATCTTGCAAGCGCCTGGAATCAGGAGGATGGCTGTCTCAATTGTTGGGATGATTCTGTCGAGTTGTCTAAGGACAAACCCGAAAGCTGGCCAACCGTTTTAATCGCTTTATTCATAGACACGCCTACGCCTTTTCTCGAGGAATTTTTGGCGAAAATTGCTCTGCAAAGTTATCCGAAATCCAAGCTTCATCTTTTCGTCTACAACAATGTTCCTTATCACGAGAAACTTGTTGCCGATTTTGTGAAGAAACACGAAGACGATTATAAGAGCATCAAGCAAATATTACCGACGGATAAAATAGAAGTTCCCACTGCGAGACAATTGGCAATGTGAGTTTACTTTTTATAAACAATTTCAAGAAATATTTGTACGCCGGATTCGAAATGAAAGTTTGATTCAATCAGAATTTCGGAAGTTAATGACTAAAAAAATCAACTTCAATGAAGATACAAATATCGGTTTTGTATAGTAATACAAAATAATTAATAATGTAATGAAACATTTTTTTCTAACAAACTTGCTGCAAACCTTTTCTATATAAAATGATTTTTCTGATTTTTACGAATACCGAAGATTTTTCATTATGTTTTCTAACAATATTCAAATAATAATGCGATTTACAAAAAAATGTTCTCTTTTCCCGAAGTAATGTGATCTCAATTGAACAAAACTTTATTCGTTAATCTTCATTCATTTTCTAATTCGTCATTATTTTCCGGGTTTAGGGACTATTGTCTGCTGAAAAAATGTTCCGGCTATTTTTCCGTCGACTCCATTGCTCAACTGGACAACGAAAACACTCTGAAACTTCTGGTGGAACAACAGCGAGGAATCGTGGCGCCTCTTCTTGTGAGGCCTTACGAAACTTGGAGCAACTTTTGGGGCGCTATTGCCGATAATGGATTCTACGCGCGCAGCTCGGATTACATGGAAATAATCGAGAACAAACGACGGTGAGTTTGAAAGAGAAAATGGTTGAATTTTAATGCTATACAGTTGATTTATTCTGCGGTTTACCGGCGTTCTACATTTAAAAAGCAGCGAAGAAAATTCTCGTAACAAAAATACGTAGAAAATTGAGAAATCGTAAGAAATAACTAAATATATAGAAAATTGTAAGCTTTGCTTTCGATCCTTTGTCGGGAATATCGTTAAAACTGCGTGGAAAATACTGGTTTCATTGCCAGAAGTTCTAGTCGAATGCGATGGAGAAATCTGTCTTAAAGGATCGCCGATCGATGCTGTACATGTTGTCCGCGGTGCATTCGTACACTCCGGCATCCATCTGCGTTGCGGGATCAATTTCCAATTTGGATTTCACTTTGTCTGGGCCTGATTGCCACTCATGTACCTTAAAAAGTACAACGAGACTTAAAAGTTGCAAGCAACGATGCAATTTTGGGATTGTTATACGATATTTTAATACGAACATACTAAAAATCGTGAATTTTTACAATAATCATAATGCAAGAGTTAATTAACTCATTGTTAGAAAATTTTACTTATTTTCTGAAATTATTTTTCGTATTTTTTCAAATCAACATGATTTTTTTTTACGATTTTGAATGTGTAGTTTTGTTTTCAAGAATTTCGTAAAGAGTCACGAATTATAGAATTTGGCAGACATTTTTTATACTACTTATGAGATGGTTTAAAATCATTAAACAAAGAGTTTTAAAAAAGTCTTCAGATATTCAGAAAGTGGATAATTCAAAATAGTTGAAATCAAAAAAATCCTTTAATTCTATATTTTTCAATATGTTAAATTAACTGATCAATTAAATGACAGACATTTTCTTGTTACGAAATAATCAAATTCACATTGAAATCATTAATATTCGAAAAATCAATTTCAACTCACGTGCAGATACAGATGTGTGTAAATTTCGTTACCATCTTTGAACCAAGTTATGTGAGGTCGAGGATTGCCTCGAGCAACGCAGAGAAAAGCAATTTTGTGTCCTAAAACATATTCCAGATCGAAATGCGATGCAAGCAGAATTTTGGCGCCCTAAAACGAGAATTTGCCACGGCTTTATGCCTAAAATCTTGGAACAAGGTGCAACAATATACCCAAAAGTTCGATACTCACGTTGTTGTTGTTGTAATACTGATCACTCTCCGGATCTCTGTATTTTCCGGTGATTGGCAGACCAATTTGCACTCTGGACTTGCTTCTGCTCCTCGCTCTTCCTCTTCTGCCAGAAATCTCGAGAGAGCTCAGCAGCAGGATTGCCAGAACAAGTGCGACGCTCACTAGTCGAGGCATTTTGGTTCTGAAAGCGTTTCGCACCGAATTTACTCTCTGAAATCGTTCGAATTTTGTCTCACAATCAGAGTTATCGAAGATTTTTCAAACCCCTTTCACAGAATCGAATCACCGACGTTTCCAAGATTACCAGGGCAAATTTAGAGGCGAACTTGCAGAAAATTTGACTGTGAAAATCGCAATGTTCACTCACCACGGCGAGACAGCGGTCGATGATGACACAGAGAGCCAATGTAACTGACAGGCTCACTCATTACTCCCCTAGTGTCCTCTCCTATCTATTACAGACTTATAGCTGATACCATCAGAGCACCGAGACCACATATACATATCACATAAAGATATCCTGAAAATCTTCCATTGAATAAAACGAGACAAATCAGTTCTAAATTCTGCGACGAATTCATGAATGCATCGAGGAGGTATCCAAACATAATCAGCAGATATTTGTCTGATCAATTGATTCCACATATTTCATTTAATTATTGAATGAATTGACTTTCTACGCTGATGAAAAAATCGAATTTTCCAACGCAATTAAAGGTCATGAACAGGGGGGAAAAAATATAAAAAATAAAAAGTACTTGTCGCTGGAGTTGGTGTAAATAAAAGACACCGATGTGCCTCGCAGTAGTCGCGTCGAATGCCTCAGGCATATCACCCTCCACTATTTCAATTATGAAGTAATAGAACGGAGCTAGGGGATCTGTAAGCCTTTATTTGCGTAGTTGCATACGTATCGTACAGAGCTACAAAGTACTACACGTGAATGAGCTATGTTTTGATTGCACATGTGTATTTGTCGCTTATATTAATGTTTATTTAACTGTTGAAGTAGCATTCGATTTGAGCGCTTAAATAAATATCCGCGAATTGGTGTTTATTTAATACTTATCAGTCTCAGAGATTGTGTTAAACTGCGTCGGGAACGGTGAGAATTCTGGTATCAAAAGTAAATGATCCCTTAAGAGGGATTAATGTATTTAAAGCTTAGCTGATTATTAATTCTATCGACAAAAATATTCGCTTGTACTTTCATACGACTTTATGCTATTCTTATAAGACCCTACGTCGGCTTAGATATTTTTTATTAATCATCGAGACAATCAGTAGGTAATCATAACATAATCGGTTCTGAAACTCCGACGGTCGACGGCGTACTGATTATCCGCTTGGCACTCGTAGTATCCTGCGTCTTTCTGCGTCGCGGGGTCGATTTCCATTTTGGACTTGACCGTGTCATTGCCAATTGGCCATTCGTGGACCTGAAAAAAAATGTTTGTGTTGCACAATCTGTATCCTTTTAGAAAGAAATGAGCAACAGAAGTCGACTTTTGCACATTAATGTGACAAAATACAATTTCTATAGCGATGAAAAAAAAATACTTTAGTAAATTCAAACATACTTGGAAGAATTTATGATGATACAATTCGATTCCATCCTTGAACCACGTGATTTCCGGCCTGGGATATCCTCGGGCCATGCAGAAGAAAGTTATTTTTCTTCCGAGCATGTAGTCCAATTCAAAGTGCGAGGATTTCACGATCGTTGCACCCTGTAGCAAGGGGTCATTGTACTTTTTTTTCTTTACCTACCGATTGTCATTAAAAGTCGCGACTAACTCACGTCTTTATGTCCATAGTAAATTGCACTAGCGGGATTACGACCTGGAATCAAAATCTGGCTACTGCTAAGTCTGCCGTCTTTTCCAACTCGTATTCTGTGACCGCGTGGACCGGCGCCGGGTTTTGCTCCTTCGGTAGTCACGCAAAACATAGCCAACATCAGGAATAGATAGAAAAGCCAGCGTCTCTTCATCCTCACCTTCTGCAAAAAAAAAAGCAATGGAAAATGATAAAATCACCGACGAAAAACATTGAATAAGTAATGATAAAATCACCGGTAAATTTACGCTGAAGGAAAATGGATCTTCAGAGCAATTTGTGCGACAATTGTGCAGCATTGAATAAGCTCTGGGGCGCAAAACACTTATCGCGCTTATAAATTGTAATCGCCACAATCACCAATTGATAGAACGCCGTATATAGAAATAATAGTATCCACTGACCGTTTAGGTAATCGGAGATGACGATTGAAACACTCCGCGTTCACCGATACAAGAGTTCACGAAAGAGCAAAACTGCCGGTTGGTCACTCGTTACAGCCTAAAACATGAATGGTCCAAGCTCTCGATGGAAACGCACTTGCTACAGTGTCAGAGTTATGAATCTCAATTGGATAATTATGCATAACCCATTGCCACCATGCTCATCGACGAATCACAGCCGGTGACTGGCTGCTTGCCAAACATTTAGCGCTGACCTTTTCAAAACAATACGACTTCCCGCCGAAGGGCATAATTAATTAACTTTTACCTCACGGTATTGGGTGAATTCAAATTATAAGAGTTTTGCTTGTAGGAACATTTTTTCCTTGCGCTTAATTCCTATCGAATTTGCAGTGCGAATTTATTGATATTTAACAAAACAAATTGTTTCAGGACACTGGTCTGCTTTGTTAATTTTCCTAATTGGACGTTTGTTTATTATTTATTTGTGAAACAGCAGTCAAAGATGTTTTTACGTCATACGAATAAATATTTGTCTTTATTTTTTCAGAGGACTGTGGAACGTGCCGTACATCGTAAATTGTTATCTGATAAACGCAACAATTATAAGCAACCCCGCGACTCGGCCCAAGTACGTCGATGGCGATTTCGACGAGGACATGGCATTCGCGCGGACCAACAGATTGAACGACGTCTTCATGTTCGTGAGCAACAGACTGGAATTCGGACATCTCATAAACGCCGAGGACTTCAACATCAAGTTCACTAATCCCGATATGTTTGAGATTTTCAACAACAAGCTCGACTGGCAGGCGCGTTACATTCATGCGAATTGGTCTGCCAATTTCCATCCCGACAACACGCCCATCCAGGTAATTGTACCGGAAGTCGCGGACAAAAAGTCGTGTACGCATTCGTTTAATAATTTCGTGACGTCTCTTTCAGCCCTGTCCGGATGTTTACTGGTTCCCCATCGTGACCGAGAGGTTCACTAAAGAGTTAATTGAACTCGTTGAATCGTTTGGCCAATGGTCTGACGGATCTAATAATGTAAGTGGCTCGTAAACAAACAAAATAGTGCTATAGCTTTCAAAGAGAAACTACAGCGATTTTTGTTCTGCTATTTTCTTTCAAAATGGTTCTCGCAATTTACCCAAATCATTGGCAAAAAGATGCCAACCGTAGAAGATAAAATTGTATGCTGAAGTAATTCAATATCTAAGCAAATAATTTGTAAAAAAGATTTTAAACATTTGAAAAATCAAACTTCCCTTCAGATTCGCTCTTAAAATACTGCAATAATTCAGCAACGAGCACGTTAGATTTTTTTTTTGTTGTTGCACCAATTACGATAGAATGGAAAAATAACTGTTTTTCGACAGGATCCGAGAATAGAAGGTGGCTACGAAAATGTGCCGACCCGTGATATTCATATGAAACAAGTTGCCTATGACAGGCACTGGATGCACTTTCTGAAGGAGTTTGTCAGTCCGCTCCAAGAACTCGTCTTCACCGGCTACATACACGACGTAAGATCACTCAAAACTTAAACGTATACGAACGTATTTTTAGGATCCACGACTGGAAAGCGGTTACGAAGCCGTTCCCACCCGCGACATTCATATGAGCCAAGTTGGTTACGACGAGGTTTGGCTAGAGTTTCTCAAGGAATACGTTAGTCCGATGCAAGAACACATTTTTATCGGCTACCGAGATTACGTAAGACCCCGAAACTTTATGATACGGGAGTGGATGGTTTTGGAAAAATGTACGGTGTTCCGGTAATTTTGTACGTAGAATGTCCCGCTAACTCTGGAATATAGTCTGAGGATAAATCTTCAGTCCACAATTGCTCGCTGATTAACATTTTTTTTACTGATGTCAAAGAAAATGAAAAACTTTATTGCTTCACGTCAATTTCTCCGGTGAAAAAGAGAACGGAAGGTTCAAAAGCACGTGGACCGCCGATTTACCTCAACATCCCGTTCCAGGGTTACATTTTTGAAAGGTGGTATCATTTATCCGCGTTCTTTTTCAGCTTTTTTTAGCACTTGGCAAATCACAGTATCCACATTAAATTAGTTACACACAGAGTTGTAACCACTCCATTGCTTTCAATTAATCATTTATTGATCCCGAATTTATCACCAATTTTTTTTTTTAAACAATACCTTTTTTTGTTTACTGCAAATAGTTCGGACGAACGAAATGAGTGATTCTGACAAAGTTATTGATATCAAATTACTTATGAAATGAACAAAAAGTGCCTAATTGAACGTAGCCGAGATTTTTCATCTCTGGGGATACAACTCTGATTATTTGTACTCTGCACATGTCCACGATGCTTGAGAATCATGTTCGTGGAAATGTTCTAACATTGTCTTCGATTTCACAGCCTCCACGTTCTCACATGAATTTCGTGGTTCGGTACAAGCCCGATGAGCAACCTTCGCTCAAACCGCATCACGATGCCTCAACGTACACCATAAATATAGCGCTGAACAAGGTTGGCGTTGACTACGAAGGAGGCGGCTGCAGATTTATCCGTTACAACTGTTCGGTCACAGATACGAAGCCTGGCTGGATGTTGATGCATCCGGGAAGACTAACGCATTATCACGAAGGACTTTTAGTGACCAAAGGAACCCGCTACATCATGATCTCCTTTGTAGATCCGTAGAAATTCGTAGAAAATCCGAGAGACAAGCACTGAAAAAAGAGAAGAATCTTTGACTTAATTCGTTGATCGTAATTAATTGATGTTGAACGACTGCGCGAATTATAATTATCATTATACGTACCATCCTCACTCAAACAGACCAAACGAATCGACTTGTTCGCCTAAGGAGTATATACATGTTGTTGATACTATTTTTATATTTCGATCCATATTATGAGTATGTGCATGTTTGTACGAGATATTATATTACTTGAATGAGTGTAATAATTGTAAATATAAGAAATTGATTAATAAGAGAATTAATGATACCGTTTTCTTGCGACACTTGGTTTTTTTACCTTAAATATTGCGATCATATTTTATAGAAAACTCTTTTCCGTCAATTTCGCGGTTTTCATTGCACAAAATATTGTTTTTGTCATTCACTATTTCATTAGATACATAGTACAGGGTAATCAAAAGAGAAAGTATTGGAATGCAAAAAAAATTGATACTCAGATATGTTCTTTTTCATATAAATATCGTGTATATTTTTCCAGAAAACCTAATGTACAATCATACAATTAATGCTCGTTCTACGAAAGGATAATACATTTTTCCGGCACTGAAAAAAGGGACAATAAAATATCGTATGTGATAACCATATGAACAGCAATTAGATTGTACTGTTTGTTTGGTGAAACTATAATAATTTGGAGGAAAGCGGCCAGAGCACGTAGAAATGCCGTTCGATAAAAAGAAAATAAGCATGTGGTAAGTAAATTGCCATCAATTTTCGTTGATAACATCGGCATATGACCGATTCGACTGGCAAAGTCGTTCACCGTAGCATTTGCGAATCAACGGCGCAAACTCCTTTGGGTTTAAATCCTTTTTCTTCTTGTTTTGTTAATCGTATATTATTTCGTATTTTACAATATTAGGAACATTCACGGGACAATCTCACAACGCACTAAGTAACTATATATCGATGAAATGTGTTTCCTTATTTTTTCGCTTTTTTTTTTGTTTGTTTAGACTCGTAAAACGGATTTCAATTATACCCCCTGAATATTTATTTACACGGTAAAAAAGTAGCTAGCTCGGACGATAACGCGGTAAATCTCACAGCGCAACAACAGCATTGATGAATCGTACAGCAATGATTTAAGAATATTATTTAATCCGGAGCAAACGAGTTTCAAATTAATTTGATAGTCACTAACAGTATTATCTTTTGATTTTCTAATTCGAGGAGATAAATCTGTTATTCTTTTCATCGTGTAGTGTTATTGTTATAACTATTATTAGTTCATTAATATTATTATGCTAAAGCTGCCAGGATGGTAGCGCTATCAAACACGAGAGCTTCATTGAAATCGACTTGTGCGAATTTGGATTCGCTACAAACGTCGATTTCCACAGGCACTGTAGTATAGTATATGCGTCCGTTTTTTAAAAAGCGGCTCACCAGGTGTTCTAAATAATTGTTTTGGTTTGTTTTTTTTACAGAAACACGTATACAAATTACATTGTTCAACTGGAATGTACGAGAAATATTGGAGCATTCGTAGCTCGTGCAAAAAAGAAAATTGGAAATATTAAACTTCACCGTTAGATCGATAATAATACTCGAGAATGATGGAATATTTCATTTATTCGCAAAATACGATATCAAATTAATTTGAAACCAGATTAAAACACGCGATTCAGTGAAAATCGCACGACGCGCAGTTTCGTTAAAACGTTTTCTTCATTTTTTTTTGTTTTTTTTTTTCGTTTCTTTACATTCTTTTATTGTATCCCGTGCAACAAGTAATTTGCAGAGTTTTCTTGCACGTCCGACTGACGGCCAAGTGATCGAAGGACACGCGCGAATTATTATTTAATTTAACTAAAAGTTATTTACAGTTTGTTCGGCTTTCTTTGTATAGAAAAGAAGAAGAAAACAATTGTACAGTTCCGTTCGGCTCAGTAACCGGCTCGCTTTAATTCGTTCAGCTGATGCGCCAATTTTTCCTCCTTGGTGCGTCTCGCCTGACCGAGCTTTCGACACTCCACGTACGTACTGAGAAAACGCTCAACGTCGATCTTACGGTTCAAGAAATCCCCGGCTATTTTTTCACTCTCCTCGTGGCTCTCGTCCGCTGCTCGCTTTAGACACTCCTTTATGTGATCCGGCGTGAAAACCACCGAGAGTTTGTTGTATTGTTGAATTAGATTGTCGTATCGTGCTTTCAGCACTGTTACCGTTTCCACTTTCGCCGCAACTTCCTCCTGAAGCTCTTTGAGCTCCGTTTCCTTCGCTAAATTCGCACCTGCGATGAACAAGACATTCAATATGAATATATGAACGTTTTTGTTTGAAACGGGAAACTCGAGGGAATACGTTTTCATTAATTGTGTAAGAGGATTTAGTAAATATTTGTAAATCCCTGATAATTGATTTCTTACCAGCAATTTTTTCTACAGATTCGATGGTCTCGTCCACCGAAGCATTCAAGTCTCCAAGCTGAGTATATTTCTCCAAGAATTCATCCATTGAATCCTCATCTTCGCCGAGTTTCCTTAACTCCTCGTTGCTCAGATTGTTGAGCTCGGGAAAGACTAGACTCTCAGGTGCCTTGGATGGCACCTGAGTCTGCATGGGTTGGACGTAATTCGCGTTGACGTAGTGCGAATTCATGTAAGGCGTGGAGTGCCGGTCCGAGGAATATTGTGCGGGACTCGCGTTGTGCAGCGAATTGCTGCTGCTGTTTGGTACGTAGGTCGTGTGATGTGAGCCAGCTCCGTAAGCCTGAGACGCTTGAGCGTCCGTCATGCAAGAATTTGTATAATTATACTCGTAAGCGGAAGAAGCGTTTGTGGTTGGCGATGAAAATTGCGGATATTGCTGCGAATTGTAGTACGAATTGTAGGACGTGGACGGGAGTTCGGGATAACGTTGCAGAGTGTAAGATGGCGAGGCTCTGCCTTGCAAGTCTGAAAAAAGGTAACAAACAGTGATATTAAAATGTAAATGGAAAACATTGCGATACGGAAAATGTGCGTTTAAAATTGTTTGAATCGTCTACAGTACTAATCGAAGTTAACGAATAAATTACTCGGTTCAGTGAAGAAAGTAATTGCCAAAAAATGAGATAATACTTCTGTAATTACCTCTGTGTGTGCCACTCGATGCTAGACCTATATCTTCCTGTAGTTGTGGTGGATTTTTGCTATATTCCCTTATTATCGCCTGAACAACGCGACCAAGATCACTATGCACTGTAAACTGAAATTAAATGTTGTTTTATCCTTTTCCTGTCGGGCTTCCCTCTGAAGTTAATCATTGGGACATATATATTGTGTCAAAAGCCATACAACTGCAAGAGCTGTCTTCAAATATGCTTATTCATTGGTCCAACACATTTAAATCAATGTTTACAATAAATAAAAATGCAGTTATCTGAGCATATATGTTGCTTTAATTTGAATTGTGGAGAATTTAGTACACAACTGGTGCTCCAAGGCTTTGTACAAGGACATTTGCAGTAGGCTTATGAGTCATTCTTTATCTATATATATATATTATGGATAGAAATTTATATTAGATATATATATATACTATAAAGGAAACAGTTTTATTCATTTTTAGTAAAATCAGTTAAATTTATGGTAATCTTTTTATTTTGATTAATTCAGATTAATTCATTTCATTGAAAGGTGATTTATATTGGAGTTTATAGCCAAAAGAAAATATCTGGTATGCATTTAGGATGATAAAATTATAAAAGATACCAATTGTTTCTGGAAATACATAAAATCGTATATTGTCGTTTACATATTTTCAAGAAAAATTGGTGTTTCTTTACCAATTGTCAAACTGCATATTTTTTTGCTCTTTTTAAAGAGTACTCTACCAAATAAACATGTTAAAACTTTATAGTGTTTACCAATTGTTAATTACAGCCATTCGTTTTTCTACACAAATTTTTCTGCTGGGTAAATTTTATGTCGTTCTTTATTAAATAATCATTGCTATTTATACTTACATTTAAGAGTCCTGGCGCGCTTACTATCTCACTGTGCTCGTTGCACCAAGGATGTGTTATCGGAGGTGAAACTCTGAGTACAGGCTTTTCCAATGGAAATTCAGGGGATAACGAGACCATGATAGCCATTCGTCTGGATCCGGCATCAAATTGCACTTGGTATTCCACATCTTCCCTCAATTCTAGTACACTGAATAACAAAAAAATACACATTAATTATTGTCATTCTCAAATAATTGTCTCTATTTTTTAATTTTTACCTGCAAAATCAACGTAAAAAAATGCCAAAATTTTTTGTTACAACAAAAAAAAATGGTAGCAATAAAAACCAGGATTCCAAAAAGAAAAATAATTCTTTAAAATTTGCAAAAATTGCAGATTAAATAATCAACTATCTAGAAGATTGCAAAACAAATTCGGCATATCACATGTATTTTGTCATTCCGGTATCTATTTCAATCATGGAAAATACAACTGAATCATCGTTATTTTTAGGCAATCACAAATTACTCAAGATCCATAAAAAGTAAAACAAGATGAACAGCAAACAGAAAATCCTTTGCTCCGAGAACTACGAATGGAAAATGTGTATAAAAATGATGGATTCGCAGATTGAAACCCGCAATTTTTTGTGGAAAATCGACCTTCAGTGACTTAATTATAAAAAATATAGCTGAATCATCGATATTCTTATTCAATCATTCCAGAATTAGAAAAAAATAAAAAAATATACCAAAGATGTCAAGTCGAAGATAGGCAATTATTTGTCCTGAATATTAGGGGGAGAGATGTGAAATCAAAGGAAATTTGAGATTGCGAAGGCGATAATAAGTACGTGGAGAGAGTTGCTCGGTGATGCGATAAATTTAAAGTGAAACTAATGAACGAGGTTAAATGGAGGTTACGATAATGCTTAAGTAAATTAATGAACGCTCACTTGTCGTTGAAAATTTTTAACGTGTTGATCTGGCGCTTTCTCTTAACGGCGGCATTCTCATTTTCTCCACGGAATATTCGCGATATCATTTAAATGCCTTAATTTTGAATAAATCATTCGCTTATCCGTCAATGGCCCTGTCAAAGCAACCATCCAGCAGACCAGCTGTTCCGACTTTGCTTACTCCGCGATACATTTCGAGATATCGAGTGTAACGCTTCGATTAATCGCAGTGCGCCTTGTTTTTTTGTTTTCTTTAACGTAGTAATCCCTTCCCCTCGCTCTCCGGCGTCGAGCGTGGGGAGATTGTTTGCTCTTTTTTTTTCGGTGCCGAAAATTGTTTATTTCTCACGAGAACGCAGTGATTATGAATAAATAGGATTTTTGAGTTTCGTGTAAAAATCCCAGTGAAGGAAAAAATTTGCAAATGGAATTCTGACACTTTTCACTAAATTGAAAGGGTCAAATACGCGAGATGCCAGTTTTTCAGGAATCATGTGCGGAGGTAAGTTGAAAAAATATTTTGTTGCTTGATGTTATGATTAATTCAGTTTTATTGTTTTTCTGCCATGTTAGGGCGAGTTAATTACACATTTAATTGAGAGTATTCGTGTCTAATTACCAAAGTTGCTATCAGTGAAAAAGGAAGCTGGAATTTTTTTTTAATCACTAGTCATAATTTTATATCATGCTGAAGAGTAATGATAATATCGCTGATGATAAACGATCTCGAAATTTGGACTTTTAAAAAAAATGAGGTTTGTCTGTTTTTCTAAAGTTGTACAATACATTATTTGATAAAAGAATACGGAGTTTGCTTGTAAACATAAGAAATCGGTATTACAATTGATAAAATAACAATAAAATCGAAATAACGATGGTACTCTAAAATAAATAATATAGTCCCTGTTTAATAGTCATCTCATTTACTCTGTAGCAAATTCAGGCGCAAACTGTGATAATAATACATCCAGGATCCCAAAATCTCAGAATGGGACGTGCGTCAGATTTGAATCCATACACGCTGCTAAATGCAGTGGCTAGAAGACGAAAGCCTGGAGGAACGGAGTACATGGATTCGTTTCTGCCATCGCTTGTGCCTCGTGTATGTAAAAACTATCGTGTAATAAATTTTACAGCGATCGACCTTTGTTCTGATTAAACATCAAAAAAATTTTGGATCCGCAGACCAAAGAATTGACACAGGCGATGGAAGAGTCGCGACTGCAGGTTTCGCACACGCTCCAATCGTGCTTGCAATCGGATGGGAGAAGACGATACGCGACACCTCCGCAGCAAATAGCAGCATTCAATCGTAGATCGAATCCAGAAGTTCTTTCGCCCTCGACGGAGGAATGGACAAAGGCTGACCAAGATATCATCGTGGGCGATGATATTCTCAATTTAAATCCTCAGGAAGAATTCAATATTCACTTTCCATATCGAAGAGGAGAACTAAATGTTCACTCTGGCCCTGGAGGAAGTCTCAGAGCTGTCCTAGCGGATCTCAAAACCATTTGGGAATACGTTCTTACTGCAAAGATGGATATTCCGCTCAGAGATCTCAGACACTACAGAGCTGTGCTCATTGTACCTGATATATACAATAGACTGTACTTGAAAGAATTGACGACGTTAATGCTCTGCGAGATTGGTTTTGGTGGCTGTTTTTTGCTGCAAGTGAGTAAATCTTAAACAAGAGTTTTTAAAACGACTATTTATAACTCGGCTCTCAGATTGTTACATTAAAAAACGTTTTATATCAAAATTATTATTATTATTCAAGAACTGAGGAAATTTAAATTTTTTGTATTTTAATAGGTACATTAGATCATTACACTCTTGTATTTTAGAGTTTTCGGTACTCAGATTTGACTATTTTACAATTTTGTATATTTTTTAAATTTGAGCAATTAAAAATGCCAGGTATTTAGATTTTAATATGTTTCTTAGTATGATTTAAGTGAAAATTTGTGCTTTCAGGATCACGTCGCTGCGACATTCGGAGCAGGATTGGGTTACGCTTGTGTCGTAGACGTCGGGGATCAAAAAACTTCGGTTTCGTGCGTGGAAGACGGTATTTCCCATAGGAACACGAGAGTGCGTATGGATTACGGGGGCGGTGATATTACTCAGACATTCTTTTGGCTACTGCAGAAGTGCGCGTTTCCCTACAAAAATTGTGAACCTTCCAACAGATTGGACGCGCTCCTTCTGAGTCAGATGAAAAAAGATTTTTGTCATGTTGATCTGAATGTCTGCGGGTCGCAGGAAAAAACGTTCGTCGTGAGAAAGCCTCAAGAGCCCACGGAAAAGTACACGCTTCAGGTAGCGGCCAATTTTCCTTCTCGAACTGCGTATTACCCAAGTTTTCCAATATAAAAATTGAACATATCGCGTAATGCTCGAAAATAAATACGTTTCAGGTCGGAGATGAGTGTCTTGTTGCGCCTCTCAGCCTCTTTCAGCCAGAACTCTTCAAGGTCACGGGTCCTCACGTAGTTCACACGCAAAAACGATCTATGGGCGATCCTGAAGATCCTCACGATGAGAATTATCTGCGGGAAACCAGCGTAAGACTAAATCACTCACAATTTGCGTTAAGATAATTTGATTTGAAAAAAATTGAACACCGAGAAACGTATAGTTCTTTTTCAACCTGAAAAAGTTGGAATTTACGTTTTCTCATTTAACAAAATGCTGTATTCTCTCATCTTTTCAGCGAAGAGGAATGAAAGAAAATTTAGAGCAAACGCTGGAGATGCAGGAAGAAGTCACGACACCGGCTGTAGCCGGCGAAGAGGAAGTCGTAGTCGACGCGGTGGACTCTGCTCCGATTGCTTTATCAAATCGGGATCTAGATGCGCCGAGGGATTTCGTTGTAGGCCCTCAACAACTTTTGGGACTCGATCATGCGGTTCTGCAGAGCATTGACAGATGCCGTGAGTTTTCTCCCCGAATAAATCAACGAAAAACAGTATTTTATTTCAATTCTGAACTTCGATTTACCAAATTTTACAGCGACGGACGATTTGAAGCGGAAAATGTATAGCTGCGTACTCGTGGTTGGCTCCGGAATGAAATTTCAAGGAATTGGCATGTGGTTGCACAACAGAATATCCCTTCAAATTCCATACATGTACAGAGCTGGTTCGTGTTTATTTTTTTACTGGAATTCTCAAAACACACATAAATTTGATTTGATGAATTTGAAATTCGGCTTTACAGTCATAATTACTGATAAATTTGCATTCATTTTTAGAATCGCAAATCGGGCTTAATTTTTTTTGTGTACATTCTTAATTGCTTCAAACTTAAATTTATTAATTTAGTTTTGAAATAAAATTGACTTTGGTTGCAGAACAATTGGATATAATAACGCAACCAAAAGAAATGGATCCCGGCATGACCACGTGGAAAGGTGCGGCAATTTTGAGCTGTTTGGAATCTGCTCAAGAGCTTTGGATAGGTCGGCAGGAATGGGAGCGAATTGGTGTGAGAGTTCTTCGGGAACGAGCTCCGTTTATGTGGTAACACATTTTATTTATCAAGAGGAATTGTATGAAAAGAATTTCGACGGAAAAGTAAAAAGAAATTGTATAAAGTGCAAGACATCACAACAAATTCGTCATTCTTATTTTTGTCTTGTCGTTGCGATGATACGTTGCTACATCGGCTTCGATAAGGAACTGTACAAAAGGTAAGGTCTCCGGCTCCACGTTTATGTAAACATCGTCACCGCCACTTGAATACGCTTTGGTAATCGCCTGGAAAATGAAATTCATAATTTCGGCAACATGTTTTTCCAAAGTAACCATTTTTGGGTTCTTTTTCGTTTCTGAACTTACAGCAAGTACGTCTTTAAATCCGAGCTCGTCGGGAAAAATCGTGTCGACGACAGCAAACTGAAATTTCAAATACGAGCTTTCAATTAAGGAAATAAAATTTAAAAAATTGAAATAATCTCGAAAACACCTCGGACACATTTTTCTCAAATTGATTATTAAAAATAGTTTCATGACAATCACAAATTATAAGTCTATTTTCATGCAATCTTCGGCTATTCTGAAAAATTAAACCTTTACAATTCGTTTTTATTCACTGCGAAATTTTATTAAGTTACTTTCTTTCACCAGAGCAAAAAATTGATGTTTCATCTGTTGTAAAAAATTACCAGGTCGTTTTTGGCAATGTGAAACAATCTTTTGGACGATACAATTTCCTCGTGATTTGTGCTGCTGCCAACGCTTTCTATGGCACCCAAACAAGCGGCTTTCATTTTTTCCAGACCTTCTTTGTTGCTTTCCAAACTGGAGTATCAACGGAAATGTTTCATTATACAAATTTCAAAACTGGGAGAAGGAATTGAAAAATATGTGACTTACTAGGCAATATTTTTTTTTGCCATTAATATGCTTGTCTCTGTACTTTGTCTTAGTTGCTTCATTTGATCGATAACTTCTTCAATGTCCCGAATCATCATTTCGTGCAGATCTATCGTATTAGGAATCGGCAGACCTTTGGGCTCTTCTTGTTGGATGCTTTTCGAAAGGCTCTCGAGTAATTTGTGGTAGCGATTCGTGATCTCATCTTTTCCCACGCCCTGTGGAATTGTTGCAGTTTCGTTGTTCGACGAGTGGTGCATTAGATTCTCCATTTCCTGCGCCAGCTCCTCTCGTAAATCTTTAAGGTGCTCGTACGCATCCTCCAGCGTAAATTCCACAGCTTCATCATTGTCGCCTGTTTCTCTGCCCATATTATTTAATTCGCCTGTCACTGCAGTTTTATCAAATTTAGTACAAAAAAATGTTAATATCGACTCACAAAAATAACATCTTTAAAATATATGATTGCAACGATAAATTGAAAAAATACATAAACATAATTGTAACAAAATAATGACAATTACCAGATAACTGCTTGTTCAATAATAACAACGTTAGTAATTAAACATAAAAATCGTTTCACATTTTCATCTGTAGTGTTGGAAAAATTGTAGTCAGCTCCAAAAGGATACAAATTTTCAAATCGCGTATTTTTAGGTTAGGTTCACAGAAATATTCCGTAAAATGCAATAAGTGTTATAAAGATGCACTTTATTTAAATATCGGTGTAGAAAATGATGAGATAATCACTAATGAGTTGTGACAAGAATTTACACAGTCACAAATAATAATTTTGCAATAATAACACGAATAAGGAAATCATTGTTTCAGAGCTTCGCTAGAAAATAATGTAACAATTGTTTAAAACATAATTACCGGCGATTATATAACATTAAGCGTCAGGCCGTCAAATAGTTCGCCAACAATTGATTTCTCGATACTTTGACAAGTGTGGATGACAGATGTAAAAGCGCGGGAACGGAAGACGTTCGAACAAAGCGGAAGCTGCGTTGCCCTTGGCAACGTCCACTTGTTATCAAGGCGGGACGTTGCACTACTTATGATTATGAGTCATATTTAAGTCTATTTTCACCTTATTTATAAACATATAGCCGAAAATAAACTCAATTGTTAATCTCAGTTACAGATACTTTAAAAAAATCGAACGGAAAGCGCATTTTCCTATATTCATCCGTTACTATATCGATAAATTATGGATTGATCAGAATTCAGTCGCTCGCTTGATTCAATACCACAGCTAATTTTAGTCAGAATATGCATAAGTTTAATTATGATAAAGATTATGATTTCTGACGCCATTTTATTGTAATGCTCATTAATGCTGTGACTTTATAGTTTGGTTATTAATTTACGTAATTAAAAAAAAAATCAGTATTTCATTTTGGTTATCGAAAGAGACTTAATCGAATGGATGTCCATAATTTCGATAAAATTAGTTGTGTAAGTAATGCAAATAACAATTTTGTCGGTTTAAGACATTTTTAAAAAATGCGATTCTGAAAATGAAATTTAACGTTTCAGGGAAAGAATCCGGATTGCGAGCTCGACGTGATGATAATGTCCCCTCGATCCGGGTCAGAGTTTACGATGGTCGTTATGAATTTCATTTGTCGTCGCGTAAACCGTCAAGTGTAAATGTCGCTCATTGCGAGACTTAAACGTGGTACAAAGTGCCGTCTGCGTTTCGGGCTCGGAAGCGGCCATCGGGGAACGAATAAACTGGCTGTGCGTTGAAGATAGCCGCATCAATTGATGGAATCACTCTTACGATGATGAAACGCAATCCCATCGTACTTTTACGAATAAAGCAGCGACGTCACCGGCGAATACGCCATTTAAATGGTGAAACGTATTTCCGACCATTTTTTATATTTGATAAAAATAAAAATGATTATAGATTATAGATCAGAAATATTATAAATTATTGCCAGTAGTAGTTATTCTTATCGATTCACACTGTGTAATCAATTTTGCAAATTATCGTCGATATTGACCTTTGAATAATTTTATATTAAACATTTGTTTTCCAGATTTTCATGCCACCTGCTCAAAAGGTCAGAAACATTAAATCCAATATTCCTGAATACTGGACATTCAATTTTGTGGGTATTCATTAAGGCCTTCGAATTTCGCAGCAATTTTAATTTCACGACTTCATACGACTTTTCCCTTTGATCTGACAAAAGGGGTTTTAATTGTTAATACGTAAAACGTGCAATGATGTTCGAATAAACATTAAAAAAAAGTATTTACAAAGGCATTTGCAGCCTCATTAAATTTATTAGCGATTCCGGAAATAAGGTTCAATTCATAGAAGCCCCGTTATCGATAATTATTGCTAACGGATGAATTAAGTCCCAGAATCGACGAATTTTTTTGTTTTTCTTCTTCCTAACAATATTAGTAATAATAATAATATATATTAGTACGTTGCTAATATTTTCTAATCAGCCGGATAATTCCGTGGGCAGCGCTGCATTTTTTAGCATTCCACGAGAGAGAGCAATAATTTTTTTCAGCCCCCTTCTTCATTATTCCTTTCCACCATCGTTGATTACACAGCCTCCGAGTGCGGGAGTGCAGCAGCACGGAAGTAAGATCTCAGGCGCGAAACGAAACGCAGTTCTATCTACGTACATACATATATATATATATACATATAGCTGTACATATACCTCCACAGTAAATAAGTACTGTACGGATATCTATCTGTATATCTATGTACAATGTACATAGGCACGTAAACAGAAGTAAGAAACGGCGTCGTCGAAATAAGGAAAGAGGAGAGGCGAGCGTCGCGGTGCTGCTTTACCGAATGCCTGAACCTATAGACCGTCCCGAGGATGAATTGCGGAAAGAGATATGGAGCGAGACGAAGAAAAGGCAAAAGAGGACCGACGGAGAACGGGCTCTGGTCGGTGGGCCGTGCAGTGATCGGAGAAAGAAGCGTGAGCGACAATGCAGCGAGAGAGCTCGAGCGTGAGCGTGCGAGAACACCAAAGTCGAGAGAGAGAGAGAGAGAGAGGGAGAGAGACGGAGCGAATACGAACCCGCGCGACCATGAGTACCGGGAGTACATTAATTTCCTCGGAGGTGGAGAGTGGCGCCCGCAGTCACACGAGCAGCTCAACGGCGTGGGGTAAAGGGAACTACGCTATATACAGGACGTTCCATGCTGAGTCCACCGGAAGTGATCCTATTCCTTCGAATTTTATTCAACGAAAATAATGCGATTAAATGGGTATTTTTGTGGGTATTTTTTACCTTTTTTTTATTTTTTATTTTAGGTACCAATGAACAGAGATGTTTTGTTATTGGATAATTGTTTATTGGTTAATTAATTTTGTTGTTCTTTTACCGGGAAAATTGTTTTGTAGCCGCACAAATAATGTGATGATAATGCTGATGATAAGGGATGAAAGGAAAGTGCGGTTTTCTGTTTCTCAAATTAATTCGGTTATAATTTGCTGGAAATATTTTCAGTATAAAATTCATTCGTTTACGAGTATCGTGAATCATTGAAATATCGCTTTTAACAACAACGAAATAATTGGATGATACTTAAAGTGGAAAAAATAGTGAAAATTATAGTGAAATAGAAAAATAAATTGATCTACCCGATTTTTTTGCTTTTTTAAGTATATTTCTTTATTCCCCGAATGAAAATCGAAAAAACGTCATTAAAATACTGATGATCGGTAGGAGATTCTTGAAAACTGCCGGCAATTTTACATTACGCGTATTTTCATCGATACTTTCAGTCCCAAAAATCCGGAGGTAAACGAAGGACTTTGCGTCGAGCGTTTCAAAGGATAGCACGGAAAAAAGCCCGTGTATTTTACAGCTCCACGGATTCGATACAAAATCCCCCGGAAATACGAGAGGCTCGGGCCTCGCGTGTGTTTTCGCGGAATGTCCCGTGCACATAACGGAACGGGAGGGCATGAGGCTCGAGGCGAAACGCGAAAGCGCTTCAAGCGAGAGGCTGGAACGGGGAACGCGCGGCGTGTGCGAACACAAACGTAGGGATTGCAGAAAGCGGACGAGCGAACGTTCGCAGTCCGTTGGGGTTGAAGTGGCGCGCTCGAAGAGGAAAACCGACGGGCGCGAGAGAGACGGAGGCACGTAAAACTCTCGAGCCAACACGGAGAGGAGTCGAGCTCTCTCTCTCTCTCTCTCCGGCGCTGAAAATAAAAATAAACCGCCGCGAAAGCGTGCGGCAGCAGCGCGCACTGAGGCTACAGCTCGTAATTGCCGAAGCCCTGTAGGGGCTCGACATCGCGCCCGAGAGAGCGCTCGCCGCTAGCTGGCAAACGCACTCAGAATGCAAATTGAATTTCGAACCGTCCCTAATTTTGTAAAGGTATACACGTCGGCGTGGAGAGAGAGATTCGCGCGGACTGCGAGGCAGAAGCGTGTGCATTTCTCTCCCTCTCTGCGTTCGCTACGACGGGAGAGTTGGCAGCGCGAAGCGCGACCTTTTGCAAGCGCGCACGAAAAATTTGCGTCCCTGCAAAATCTCCGGCGCGACCTCCGGCCACCGGAAAATTCGCGGGACGGGGGAAGCGGGCTTTGCCGCCCGCTCCGTACTTTAGCAGGGTCAGCTTCGCGGTAATTAACAGATGTTAATTAATGCGCAGGCATTTATTTGAATGGGATTATGCGTTTTGTGCCACTGCGAATGTCGTCCAAACTTTGATCTTTTTTTTTTCTGTTTTTTTTCTTTTTTTGGTTTTCTTTTGGATACATGCGGGATTCGAGAAGGAATTGGGGTTTGCAATGCTGGAAAATTCGGGGCGGGTAAAAAATGTTAAAGGGACTTTGGTGAAGATGCCGCGGGCGGGAATTCGTGGATTTTAACGCAACGCTAATTAATGCGGCATTTATTTGAAGGGCGTTATGCGTTTTGTGTCGTTGCATTGTGGTTTCGAAAATTTGCGGTGATGAATTTCGGAAAACGCGGGGTTTTGGTAAAATTAAATGCCCATCTTTAATTTGTTTTGTGCGGAATATTGGAAAATGGAGAGAATTACAGATTTTTTTTTGGTTTCTCGATCCGGAAATGCAGAAAACAAAAATACCGAACTAATAATTGTATACAGTACCTAATTAAACAAATAAAAAAACAATAGCTAGCAGGATATTAACCGAAAATGCCTTTATTTAAAATGCTAACTGACTTCAAAAGACAGTTCCGTTGATTTGCCATGCCTCTATAATTAATCCTACTCGCATTTAATTCCGAACTCGTATTTCCCTCGGCGAATCCATCCCCTGCACAATACGAGTCGATAATTAATGCCGCACGCCTACTGGACACAGGAAGCGAATGGCAGAATGTGAAACTAACACTAAATGTTCCCACGGAAAAAGTAGAAACAAAAGATTCTATAATATTTATATCCTAGTCCGCGCACCCAAAAAAATAATTAAAAAAAAATATAATCACCAGCTTCGCAATAAAAAATAAATAAAACAAGATTCCATTATTTTTCACACAAATCATTTCATCAATACTCTTAAATAAAAAATGATAAAAAATAAAAAAACATTCCCCAAACGCCACAGAAAATTCGGTAATGTCGTTGCCGATGAGAATGCAATTTTAATAAAGTTAATTACATCGCTAATGAAATTTCTTTTGTTGCAGAAAATTTAAAAAAAAACGGTTCCATGATGCATTTCAACGGAAACCGGAGAACGAAGTACGAAGGAGTCGCGACCGCAAGGAGATTTGCTGCACGTGAAGCGACTGTATTTGCGTGGGGACGATAAGAACATTGCGAACCCCATGGCGAAGCGCAGACTGCCGAGCCCCGACCGAACACTGTACACGGGGGTTTGTTTTTAACCCCAACGTCACGCTAACCATTCAACCAGCGACGCGTGCTCGCTCGCTCGCTCCCTCTCGAAGTCAAAGGAACCAGCCGTGCGCTCATGGGTTTATGGGTTTTGCCCGTACGTGTTGCGTTTACCTCCCACACACGCGCGATTTTTGCGCGTCGTCAGTTTGTAGCACGCAGCGCACTTGCAATCGTCATACCCTTCTATAAATACATGCGATCTTCCGTCATCTGGGATTAAAAAGCCATAAATTATCGACTCCCCGATGCTACGTTCCACCCACGCTTAACATCTCGAACAAACCCTGCGGTGCGTTACGCTATTACGTATAGCACTACAGCGTGTGATCCAGACACGGCTTCGGATTTATTTGGTAGTACAGCAAAATGCTTAATGGACTGGGAAAAAGGGTTTACAAAAAAAAAAAAATGTAGACGCAATGTTCGGTTAACACGCGAATTTTTAAACAATGTATTGGCAATTTTATTCGTTCATCTTCAATGATTTTTTTAAAACGTGGTTTGGATTTTGGGGAAATGTTATTTAGGTTTACATTTTTGCCTGGGATATTTGTTTTCTTTCGGAAAGTGGAAAAAGAATCTTTACTTTGTTGTGTATAATTGGTAAAATAATGGAAGTTTCATAATCATTGCGGGTGATTAGATTTTAAAAAACTTACGTTGTTATTAATGATAACGATAATGCAAAAAGGAAAGGGGTTTTGCATTTGTACAGTTATGTAATATTCAATGGATTAGAAAAATATATAGTTTCCCTGGTCAAGAAATGTGAACTTTTTTTGATGAAGTTTTTTTAAAATTCGTTTTGGTCACCGAAAAAATTTCGTAAATACAATTTTGGGAGAGGACGGTTATTTTTATGAAGGCTCAGAAAATATTCATATTCTTGTTAAGATGATACGTTAGATTCTAAAAAAATATGTATAATTTTTATTTTTTTCGAATTTTTGAAGCGTGTTGGCTGAAAAAAAATTTAATACATGGACGAGAAAAGGTGTTTTGGTGAGAATCGATTTGAATATGGCCACGAGACGAAAATCCCAAGGGCGACAGTTTATCGTAGGAGCATACAGGCAAAGCAACTCCCATAGCTCGGAAGCGCACACGTGCGTGGAATGGTTGGCCGCGTGTCACTGCCACGGCGCACGTACGTTTCAATAATATCGCAAATTCGAGGTTTCGTGGAGCGCTCGTCGAGAGTATTAGCGTGTGTGCGCGACCACGTGGCGACCGATCCACCGCGATACGTTACTCCACTTTTTTGAACCCCTCGTCGGTTGCCTCGACTAATATCGTGGCTCGATTTAACTGCGCTAGATAATGGCCTCCACGAGGGAAAAATATAGAGACGTAAAAAACCGGAATCACAGCCTGCAGTCGCTAATAGCTTTCAAAGTGTTCTTTTTCCCTTCGCACATTCAAAATTCTCATTCAATTGACATTTAATACAAAAACTATTTTTTTAATCGTTTTTTCTCTTCCCACGCGATTGCAGCGATAGAAATTCTTCTTAGTCATTCAAAGTGTATACAATTAACTAAGCCTAATATATTAATTCACAAAAATACCAAAAACAGTTCCTCACATTTTTGGAATACTCACTTTTACTTTCTTATGGAACGAAGTTCCCGATTCATCGGAATACATAAAAATCTTGAAGCATTTGTTATGATTACCGAACATCCATTTTCGCATAATGCTTAGGATCATTTGCCTATGAATTAACATTTCATTAAACTACTTACACCTGACTCCCTCCCCTCAACCTCGGAGATCGCCGAAATCCTTTACAAAACTTTCTTCCGTGGGAAATCTAAAGCAAAGAAGACAAATGACATTCTGCCGAATTTGCAACAAATGTGAATAACCTCTTTGCACCTTTTTGTCTCAGATATTTTCTCTCGAGATAATCCGGATTCTAATCGAAGTCTTCGATTGACATAATGCAACACATCCTGCATTCTCTCTCCCTCGCCCCCGAAAAATCACGTAACAATTTTCACACCTGTCCGTTCAATAATTCGAGCTCGCTGTTCGTTGCGTCTTCGCCAGGTCATCGGCGTCTCCGTCCAGCGGACACTTATCATTCCCATTGATAAGAGCCAGCGGTGTCGAGCGATAGGGATCGTCCTCGTGTCCCGGCAATTCGTCACACGTCTCCCGCCCCTTCGTAGGGAAAAACGGAGGCGCGCGCGTTGTGTACATCGTCAGCGCTCGTGACAGGAGGTGGAAGCTACGAGGGATGAGTGGCGCCGGTAGGTGGCAGCAGCAGCAGCAGAAGCAGAGGCGTCGATGGCGTCCGTTTATCGCGGAAATAGTTGCACCGCGAGGTCGGACATCAGATAGGCGGTACACGTGTGGAGTCCCACAGCGAATGACGTCCGAGTTTCGTTCCCGATAAGTCAGCTCTCTCGCAATCGTTCTATATCCGCGTTCCAGTTGGAGTTTCCGCTCGTATTCCCGGCAAACCTAAAAAACAAAGGTAAAAAAATAAGCGAAACAAAAAAGGGAATACATTATTATTTCGTCGCGCTGGCGCGACACACAGGAGCGCGCGTTACGGAACGTTATACGCGTTTTTCACATGATCTCATATAGGCGAGAAATAAAAGCCGCCGGGGACGTATATACGCGTCCCCAGCGCCTTTTTACAACCCCCCTATCGCTATCTTTCACCCCTTTTTCTTTGCATCTCGCCTCGGCCCGCATACACACGCGGTTACGACTTTTTATTCCTCTCTCTCTCTCTCTCGTATATGCGGCCACGAGGAAAACGCGCATAACGGGACGCTCGACGTCCGGGCGAACGACGAAAGATCATTTCGTAACGTCCATACGTATGCTCCCCCCCCCCCCCCCCTTCATCGTCCTTCCATATTACGCCGCTCTCCGAGAGCTCCCATCGAGTGCCACGGCTCCCACGTATTATTAAACCACAAGCAGAATTTCCGATGGTCCGGAGTATAAGCGACACGCGCGGAGGTTACTACTCCCCCATGCACCCCCCCCCCTGCCCACCGCGCAGCCCGTTCCCCTTTGGCAGAGGCGCGCCACGACCCTCATTCATCATAAATGCAATCAGATCGTATTACGCGCCATTACCATACGCCATGCCCCCACCTACGCCTCCGACACTGCGCTTACCCCTCGCAAATGCTCGACGCTTACTCTTTCGGAATTTTGGAAAGCGTCGCGACGCGAAATGTCGCAATTTCACAGGCTTTCCCTTGTGTGTGGAGAAAGATTTGTTTTGAAATAAATAATTGGGGTTTCGTGGCACATTAAAATGGTCGAAAATATCGGGCTAGCGGTTTGGGGGAAGATGGGGGATGCATTTGCGTGGGTGGAAGGGTTGAAAAATTCAAACTGCTGTATCTCGGGAACGGGGTTACCGATCGAGCTGAAATTTTGTATGCCGGTAGAGCAACAATGAGGCTTGTCGTGTACGAATTTTGGTAATTATTGAAATATTTTTTTCGATTTTGTGCCACGGAAACTTTCGGAAAAAGCAGCGGCCATTTTTTTTTTTTGGTCTACAATGATTCAACAAATGGAAACAAACCAATGGAGGATGGTTCATATTGGATGTGAGCGAAATTTGTAAAGCCGCTGAGATTTTGTAGAATTTTGAATTTTTGAAAAATTGATTGTTCAGGTGTAATTCAAGCGAAAAATTGCAATCGATTAATTGTGCAATTTTTTCCTGCTTATAGTGCCTCGAAAATTTCTCCCGGGTCATTTTCGTCGCTGCTCTGCTAAGTTTCAGAAAAGTTGACGAAACAGAAAAATATAAAGAAAGCAGAAACCTTTTTGGCTGGAGCACACAAGTCCCTTGACGACTCCCACAATAATTCTATTTTTTTTTTTCTTCTTTTCTTGGATATCCCGACGCATTATACTTAACCCAGAAAGGGTTTGGCGAGCGGTCGCACTAACGCACGCAGCGGTAAGCGGAGTATTCTTTCGCCGGCTTTTGTTTGTCTTGCTCACGCTCCTTTTTCCCCTCTTTTATTTGCTATCCACTATTCGATATATATATCTTTGGTTCCTACGCCTATACACACAAAAGTTTTCACGTGGAGAATAAATGTGTACTCGGGGCCGAGGGTTTCTGGCTCTTCAGGGTCGAATACGTCGTCTCTGTATGATCGAATTGGGGGATTTTGTCCTGTGGCGTAGTAGAAATATTTCTCTGGAGTCGCCAAACGCACGTGTGGATGTGCGTAAGGCTCTTATGAGACATATATGCGCCTTCACGTGGCTTCGATACGCAAGGGCGGAGTAGAAACGGCTGCGATAGTCAGACGTCGAAGCTGAAGGGATGAAGTGGCACGTGATGATCTGCTGGCTATATTCCTGGTTTCTCTCTGTATTTTTCAACATTTTTGCACGTTACCCATCCCTTGAATCTCACGACTCGGCAAAAAATTGGTTTTGTAGTTGGTTGGGTCAATAAACATTTCATTTGCGTTGTAAAATCGATTGGCTGCAGCTGCCAATTTTTTGGTCTGGTCAGGGAGATTCATTATTTGGTGACCAATGACTTAGGCGATACAAAATATTAATACAATTAAACGGAGCGTATTTTGGACATGCCAATTGATTAGGATTCTTTATCGTTTAAAAACAGTTTAAAAACTGATTAATTGAGAGTAAAAGAAATCACGGGACGTCTTTCTATCAATTGAAACAGTTCTCTTAATTTAAGAGAAATTACAAAAATAGTATTTTCTTCGCGGTATAAAAAAAAATTTATTCTCCTTCGTCAGTTTAAGCCCCTCTTATTTAAAAATCCAATTACTACCTAAATTTTCATTCTTCGACATTCCACAAATTACTTTAACTCGCTACAACTAAAAAAATCGTCCACATAAATTTCCCAATAAATCGTGCATCTTCAGGCAATTGAATATTTTTAGGTGTGACTAAAAATAGTAAGCATTTTGGGCACCGGCAGCCAGGTACTAATTTCGTTCACGAAACTTTCTCGGCTAAATATCTCAAAAAGGGCGAAAGCTTTTTTTTTTGCTCAAGCTTTCAGGTGTAATTAAAAAAGTTGGGAATTTGGAGAAAAAAATCCCTAATCTAACTACCACATATCGTACCTATAAAATGCATTAGAGCCACTCTCGAAGCCTTGAGCTTTACGCTCCCGGCGACTATATATTAGATAGCATAGTAAAAGCTATCGCAGTACGTCCCATCGATAGAACCGCGTCATTCTGCCGCCAATATCGCCAAGGCCTCTCTCTCTCCCTCTCTCCCTCGCTCCCAAGTACGTGTACTACTCTGGCATACTGCTGGCAGTAATAGTACGTACTACTCCACACCGCCAGCAGAGCAGGATTAAGTATATGCATGTGCGAGCCCAGCGGAGCGTTCGCCTGATGCTGGCGGGAGCAACACCGGTGGCAGACACGTACCCTACGTACTCTCGGGCTCTCCGTTCTCCACGTATAACCCACGGCTTATATCTACATAGTCCATGTACCATATACCCATGGAAATATAGATATACCTATAAATATGGGGAATTCCACGGTGAATCATCCACGGCGCCACCAAAACCTCTTCGACTGGCCCAAAATATTTTTTATCTCGTTCCTAAAACCAAAATGAATGTCTATGATTTTTCGTAGATTTTTTATCCAAGCGGTTCAAGGTTAAAAAAAATGTTATGTACGTAAGAAATTCGAAAATTCAATCGTGATGCTCGGAAAAAAAGCAATTTTTCTGTAATAGTGTAAAAAACGTTTATTTATTTATTTAAGGATTTAATTAACGATGATTTGGAGCTAAATAAGATAAATAGACGATACAGACGAATTTTGAATTAAAATAAAAATCGTGATATCGCCAAATGTAAAATGTCCATTTTTTCGTCTCGTCCAATGTAAATTTTCTAAAATTTGCGGACGACATTAATCGAGCTGAACTGGGAGAGAAAAAAATATTGAGTTTGCTTCCGGTCTAAAAAAAATAATACGAAAGAATGACATTCAAACGTATTCTCATTTATTCTCGTAATCCTGTTTATTTATATCATTTTATTAATCAACAATAACTCAAAATAGAAAACCACCGCAAATCACCGATATGTTTTTTTTTCAACTTCGAAAACCATAAAAAATAAAAAAAATAAAACAAGATAAAAATGTATTGCGCCCTTTGCGAGGGTTTACCATGGAATGTCCCATATACACTATAAGCTACATGGTATATGGCATATATGCATGGCATCCGTGCCGGTAGTAGCACCGGCGACGGCACGGCATATCGATCACCCTAACCCACCCCTCGCCGTGCAAAAGCACGAATATATAGTCATAGCGAAAGCGAGAGGAAAAGGGAGAGAGGGAGAGGGAGAGAGAGAGAGCGCGCGAACACGAGAGTAGCAGAGCTCGAAGCTCGTCTAGTACTAGCGCAGAGTATAGTCGCCGTACGCTACGTTCTACGGCGACTATACTACTATATAGTTATAGCGGCGGCAGCAGAAGTGGTAGAAGCCATGAGCCTGCCCGCCTCTGATAACTCACAACTCGCCCGACCCCTCAACTCTACTGCTCCATACTCGACGCTTTTCCTTCGCTTTCTTCGTTCCGCGCAATCCTTCACCTTGCGCTCTCTCTCCCTCTCTCCTGTTCTCTTCAGCAAAGCGCGCTCAGCGAGCTTGTTTGCGAACGCGGGAGAGAGAGAGGGAGAGAGAGAGAGAGGGAATAGGGTTTGCGAAAGGTTCGCGAAGGCGGAGAACGAACGGCCTTTGGTAGAACGGGCTTAAGGAAAAGAAAGAGAGAGAGAGAGAGAGAGAGAGAGAGGAAAAATGTAGACGGTGAAACGGTACATTCGCTACTCGACTCGCCTATCTTTCGCATCTTTGGCTATACCTAAGCTTAGCACAGGGCAAGTCACCCTCTGAGTTTTTTTTTTTTTGGGGGTGGATAGGTTTGTGAAAAAAGTTTTGTACTGGTGCATTATTTGGATATGTGTATCGTGGTCACTTCACGAATTATTGGACAGGGATCTGGACTCGGAATTGGGTACAGTGTAGGATACATTTGGTACAGTGTAGGAAAGGGAAATCTCAAAGTTGAGATTTTTCATATTTTTTGTACTAACCCTTTTCTCTCTCATTTTAGTTGTAAACTCTTCATTCGCATAAACTACCAGTGTAAAATAACAAAACAAAAAAAAACCTCTAATTTTTTCGATATTCCGGTATGTTCCATGCGACGAAAGAAATCATTCCGTAATTATTCATATTTCAGAATAATATACACATTATGTATTGAAAAACACCCTTCCGAATTATGAAAAGCCTGCATACAATTTTCTTACCGATGACAAAAAAATCCACCCTCTTAATATCATACTCGTCCAGGTTCCTCTCGTATTTTATTTAACCGCATTCACCTTTTTTTTTTTATTTTGTACCAACCCTTTTCTCTCTCGCTCTAGTTGGAAAGTCTCGTTTTGCTCCTCGTCGGTCGTCGCCGCCGCGAGACTCTGCACGGTATACGCCCGCCCTTTCTACTTCTCTTCGTCTTCGTCGAGGCTGCAAGCTCGGGACTCGACGGAAGGGCGAACGGTGCGCCTCATCCCCCGGAGCGTCGCATGGACACGGACTCGGAGCCCTTTCCACTTGCAACGCCCACGCCGACGTCGCGCGGCGAGCCCACGTTATCAGCCTCGTGCATCTGATGTTTGTTACTTGACGGCACGCGCGCGCGGGCTCGGCTGTAACAGGGAACAGCCACCCTCCCTGCGGAACGACTGCCAGCCCGCGCCAACTTTTGTAATTATATCGTCGAGAGGCTTCGCCGCCGCAACGTCCTGCTTTACACCCCCGCTTACCGACCCCTTTTACCGCTATCTCGCGCCGACGACGATCTCGATCTTCCACTTCGCTCGCTCCCCCCTCATCGTATCTTTCTTTATGTTCTTCAGATGCACTGGTACGGCTCGAGTTTCGTAGCCAAAACAACACAATCGACAGGACCGTCGTCTTTTACAAAGGGCGCGCGGTTGTAGTTCCATACGGAAATGAAGTGTAGGGTGAAAGGGGTGAATATGGACCAGTGCGCTGTTATGGAGAGAGGGTCATAGAAGGGAGAAAGAGAAAGTTGGAAGTCGTTGTTTTTTTTTTTTTACAACGATTCGATTAAAGTTAATGCACAAGTTTAATATGGAATTAATTGTTGCATTTTGCAGGGAGGTTAAAGCGATTTTTTCAAATCGCTGTGTCAGCTCAAATAATAATGATTCTTTTGTTGTTGTTTAAACTCAAATATCTACTTAACATTTTGCAATCAATGCCAATCTCAATTATAAAAAAATCTCTCGAATTTTCACCTGGCCAAATAATTTTATAAAAAAAAGACAGTTCGATAAACAATTTAATCGAGTAAGATAGAGAGAGAGAGAGAAAAACATAATGTTTTGCATCTCTGCAGCGAAAGGTAAATAAAAAATTGCGAGTATCAAAGGATTTTTGGAGACGTTTCCTCGAGCGCATTGGTCCTTCAATATTTAAGTGCAGATTCTGTTGCAGGGATGGGCGGTCGACGGGAGTTCACGCCCGCTTTACCGTGCTCAGGATATAAACGTATGCACCCCTTTCGTAAAGCTCAGCATTTGCCCCGGGCACGAGAGCGCACATAGAGAATACGGTGGGAAAGCTCGGAAAGCTCGGAAAGCTGGGAAACGATGGTTAGCATGCTGATTCCGAAGTACCCGCTCCGCAGATTCGCTATACGATATATTACATAATATATATACTGCGGATTACGTACCGGCTAGAAAAGACGTTTTTACGTACGCGCTCATCCGCCCGCCCCTCACAATCTCCTCTCCCGAGGGAGGGAAGATCAGATCCTCCACGAGGACCTCCCCATCGAGGCGTTATAGCCGCCCGAACGAGAGCACGCGAGTCTTATTCAATCTGTATGTTAAGCAAACGGCTTCGCCTTCGCACTATCACGACACTAGATGCGAGAAACTCTCGAATCTACGCGAGAAAGATAGTCAACGGTATCTTCGAGATTTTCACTATCCTTCGGGAGTGATTTTCGGACGCAGGGAATAACAAAGACACAAATCTAAGCAAACATCCCGGAGTACACTGCAGTTTGGTCAATTATTATGCGAAAGTAAGAAAATTATACACTTTGTTGGTGAAAGAAGAAGAAAAAATACATGCAGTCATGCATTTTTACATTTGGAAAAAATTACGTTTTTCAATTTGTCAATTTTGGATTCAATTTTTAGGACACTCGAAAATTTGAGCACCATAAAAATGGCTTTAGATATTTTTTGAGAAATACATGCAGTCCCACATTTATAAATAAGGAAGAATATACTTTTTTTTACAGTGAGATTAACTGAAAAAAAAAAGTTTTTTTATTTTGTCAATTTTGGATTTAATTTTAAGGACACTTCATACGATAAGCTCCACAAAAATAGCCTTACATTTTTCTCAAACAGTATTTACCAAAAAAAAAACAGAACATCACGATGATATTATTGCGGCAAATTAAAATCCCAATGAAACTCAAATCCAAGAACCACAGAATGCATCTTTAATAAGTTCCATTTTCATCGAAATTTCGCTGGAATAATCGCGGAACGAAGCTCACCTAAACAGTGACCCCGTATCCGCCCGTATTTCCGTTAACTAACTTAATACAAGCCGACTAATCGCAAATCGAAAGTCGAGTCGCAATAAAACGAAGCAGGCGAGGTAAAAGCTCTCACTGGATGGGCGGGATGCTAGCGAGAGTGTAACGGCCTGTTAGGAACCGACGGTTCTCTCGGATGGAGGAAAGAGAGGATGAAAAAAGAAGAAGAGAAGAGAAAGAAAGAAAAAAAAAACGAATCGAAACGAAAAAAGGGAGAAAAGGAGGAAAGGAGGGAAAAAGGAAGAGAAAAAAAAGAAACGGGTGGAACGAGGAGAGGAGGCGCGCGCGAGAGCGATTAAGCTCCGCGCTGTGGCCCGTTAGGGGTGTGGGAGTACATTCCCATATAGAACCACGGTTTCACTATATATAGACGTATAGAGGAACGGCGGTCGGGGCGCGAATCGATTTCGCTCGAGAGTCAGGTCGAAGCGAGAGAGAGAGAGAGAGAGAGCGAGAGCGAGCGAGCGAACTCGTCGGTGCGCGGAGAGGAGAGGGTGGTTCGCAGCTATATATATGTATATATGTGTGTGTGGGTGTGTGTGTGTGTGTGTGTGTGTAAAGCTCAATGAGACGAAGAGGGAGGAAGAGAGAGAGAGAGGAGCGAAGGGCCCTCGGGTCATTAGATCGATCGCTAAAAGCCACGCCTAACGGTGGTTAGCATAACGACGCGAAGCCGGCGAGACACGCCGCGAGGCAGCCGGCCTCATTAGCGCCCGATGCGTTTCCGATACATTTGCCACGTCGTACACGCGGCTCCCGTTGCGCCTTTGCCTTTCCCGTTGCGCTTACAGCATCGTTATGTATATATATGTTTATGTATTAGGTGTGTATGTGTGTGTGTATATGTGCATGTATGTATGTGTATATTATATCCATCGGAGGATCTCTGGTGCGTGCCTTTTGCCGTCCTCGTCAGCCGTTCGCTTAGTCGGGTATCAGGAAATGCTGTGATCGAGAAATCGATCGGAGGCTTAGGTTTAATGATTCATTAATTTGCGCTATCGTGATATGAAAATCAAGATGTACGTGTATGGGAGACTGCTTTGTACGTATTTGCAGTGTAAGTAAATCACAAGAGACTATTTTGTATCGTGCGTGGATGGGAGAGGGGCTTGAAGATTTTTGGAAAATGTACGGATTCGTCGAGGGGGTGCAAGAAAATCTTTTTAAAAATGAGTATATGAATAAAGGTAAAAATCTGAACGACGGTGAAATGGTGGAAAGAATTAAAGTTTCATTTTATAATTAATTTTGTTAATGAAGACTAAATAAGCGCAATCGCAGCATCTGATTCTGGACCAAAAAAAAAAAATTGTAAATTTCCACGAATTTTCATAATTAAAAAATCAACCCTTGAATAAAATCACTGACATTTTTGTAACTATGTATTAAAAAAATTTCATTCCACAATTTTTCATTTAAATAAAATAGTGATGTAATAAATGAAGTGACATGATTGTTCAATAATGGGTAATATTAATTTATATAGATAATTATAAAATAAGATCATCCATGATTTTCAATTCAATTGAGAAATATTTACATTTTGACATTGGATGCTGTAATAGATTTTGTAAACGTTTCGTATTTCATTAGCCATGAATTCTATGTAGCGCTGATCCATGTGAGTGCGTATCTGATTCCATTGATAATCAAAGCACGCGTATTCGTCACACGTCACGCCGTAGGCGCATCTAATCAAGTATCGCGCATTCGAACGTGCTCGCTTCGTGGCTTCAGTCACCGGTGCTTCATTAATTACACTGATTGAACAAACACGAGCGTTACTGCCGCGGTCTTCCGAGTCAAGTGATCGAAGTCGGTGGGTGAAAGGGCGGAGCGAAGGGTGCCCGAGGAAGGGCGTGTGAGAGGGTTGAAGGCACGTATATAGCTTTGCCTTTGCTCGAGTGATTTGCCCTCAAGGATCTCGTGCGTTCCACTGATATTTACCCTCGCGATCTTGCATGCTGAAAAAAAAAGAGAGAATCACAGATCATGTGAAAATCCAATTTATCACGATTCCAGGCATAATTTTTCTTTTCGAAAAATTCATATGCTTTTTAAATATCTTTATTTTTGTATATATCCGAAACAGGCATAAAAATGTAAAGATAATATTCACTCTGAAAAAACACTGCTAAAAACTTATTCGAAGTAGTCAGAAAAAATTCAATTTTTATTTGGTATTCCCTGAAAGCGTTTGGAAAAATAACTACAGAAAATCGGAAAGAAAATACGGGATTTCCAAATCAATGGAGAGTTTTTGAATCCTAAGAAAATTCGTACGTTCTTTGAATAATATAAACACCAGGAAAGTCAGAGAAATTTTTCAGAGTGTTTAGAAAAGCTTGGGAGATATTTGAAAAAATTTTAGATAAATTTCCAAATAATTTCACCAAGCTAGGAAAATTTGTCTGTATTTCTAAGGATCCATGCGATTTTCTAGCACTCTGAAGAGGCCGGAATTTTTAGCCGGTCTTAAGGGGCCACTAATCGCTAATGGGAGTCTTTATTAATTCCAGTTCGTCCAGAAAAGAAGCTCGGGAGTCGGAGACGGAGAATCCAGGAGGCGAGGCGTTGCAGGGAGATCTAGAAACCCGATATAGAGCAGACCGCTTGATTGGATCTCAGGTAAACCGACAAACCGTTATTAGCACCGGCTATGTATTACGTTTGAACAGTACGCATGTGCCCACGATGCCCATATGTGTAACATAATTATGTACCTGCTAATAATAGGCCGAATGCTTGCATAATGCGCAACCGGATTCCCAACCGCATCGATGGAATTCTGCGTAAGCGCGTGTACCGCACTGCGACCCTACGACAGGATATCGGGTCATCAACAATTGCACCAATACCCGAAATTCACGGTTTATTAAAGTTCATGAGTCTTGAAGATTGTGGCGCTTTTTAGAGAAATGTTTGTTCAGTAATCGAAAATACGAATGAATTTCTCTTTTATTTTACAATGCCAAAATAGACCGAAAGTTTTTATGCATAATATATTAAATTTAAAAAAAAAAATTAGTGCTTATCAGTCTTAAAAATTGTGATGCTTTTTAGAGAAATTTTTGTCCACTAAACGAAAATACTTAAAATACTTAAAATAACAGATGGAATTCCCTGCACCAATTTTGTGGGTTCATTGGACAATTTTTAAAAAATGAAATGCAAATGTTTAAAAAAATGTTAGAATTTTATACGGTTAGACAATTGCGGGGAATCGCTACGGCGAAAAGTAATCGTTTTATCTATCGATCATATCGCAGGGATCTTAGTCTTGAATTTAATGATATATAAGCACTGTGTTCCGGGAACGAAGGTGATGGGCGTCGAGGTTCGAGGACCGAGCGCATATTAAAATATTAATTAAACTGCCGCGGGGTCCCAGACGCGGCAGATAGTAAACCAATTAAAGACGGCTCTCGAGAGGCCTCTTAATTCGTTGGGATCAACGGCGTGGAGTTCCTCCAGGCTCTGCTTCCGAGATATTTCTCTCGCTCACTTTTTTTTCCATCTCTTCTTGCTGTCGTTTATTCGCAGGAGATAGCGAATTTGCGATCGTATTAACAGAGCAAAAGTCCCGACGAATCGTCGATCATTTCTTTGGAATAAGCGCAACTTTAAAATGGGCATTACCTTTTTTTATTTATTTTTAACAAGAGGCGCAACAAAAAAAAATCTGCCCATTTTGTTTCCTTTTTTTTTATATTTGGGACGTCCATAAAAATTCCCAATGGACAAAGAGAAATTGAGAAAGGAAATTCAAAGTAGCTCCGATGATCGGCAAAAAAAAGAGAAAGCAATGTGCAAGGTTTGGTTTTGTATTTTTTTTTTCAGGAACATAAAAATTTGCACAAATTCGCACGAATGTTTCGGCTTTTTTGTTCTCCTGCGTTGACTTTCTGCAATGTTTATTTTCTTACGATAAAAAATATTAAATAAGCCGATTTTCGTTTGGCTTTATTATTGATAATGTGTTTTTTTTCAGGGGCTGCAAAAGCTCCCATAAATTTTTTCGACATTCGGAAAGCGAATGGCCAAATTCATTCTGTGCAGGTGAACAATGCAAGCTGAACGTTTGCGGATTCGATGAAAAGGATCAGAATCCGACGCCGAAAATAGCGCGTCAAAGAGAAATCAGCGGTTCCACGCACTGGGCACGCGTCACTCGATCGCCGGGTTTACGTTTCAAGCATCCTGTTGAACTTTTTTTTTTTTTTAACTTCCGTCAGCCCCTTCTGCGGTCGAGTATCCATCAAACGATTTAAACGAAGTGCAGGATTGGCTATCGGCAATTCAGCTATGTGGCAGTCTTCGTAAAAGTACGCATCCGTAATAAACTACAGCCAGAAAATTCGTTATTTAGGTCGGATAAATTGGGATAAACGAATTAAAAAAAAAAAAGTATCCGAAAATCAATTCTTCTCCATACTCGATAAATTTATTTGAACCAAATAAACATCTTTTTCTATCCGTTCAATTCTTAACATATACAGAAATGTTTTTGGTATTTATATTATTAAATTCAAAAATGAAATTCCAAAAAATTCAGACTTTTAATTAGTTTACTATTTTTATTTCAAGAATTAAAGTATTGTATCATCCATGAAATAATTTGCAATATCATGTACCGAATCACGTCTAACTATAACAACTTTCATTTCGTTTTTATTTTAACATTTCCGGTAAACTGTTATTCCGAACTTTTTAAAAAAATTATTGATTACGTTTTTTGAAATCCGGGACATTAAAAACATGTATTTCCATTGAAATCTACGAGTCGTTGCTCGTTTTGAAATATTTTCTCTTTTTTAATTGCATGCAAATGGAAAAACAAAATTATTCCGGTTTCTCAATGAACAAATTAATTATCCTATGTAATTAGTGACTAATTTGTTTTTATATAAAAGGAACTCTTCTAAATTTCGACTCGGGCTGAGAAATAAAGCTTCGTGGATGTCCAAATCCGGTGGGCGAAGGGATAGCGAGGGAAAGGGCGGAAAGGAAGGGAAGTAGGGAAGAAGATGAGGTTCTGCCGCGCGCTGCTATTGAGTAGAGCTTCTGCCTTTACTCCGGAGACGAGCTTCGATATCACCGGCGTGGAAGGACGCAGTGGTACGCGATAATCCTGGGAAAGCCTCAACAATATACCTGCGAGAAAATGGGAGCATTAGCGAAGCAAAAAAGATTAAAACCAGCGAGAGGGAGTTAAGGGGGGGGCAGAGACGAGGGCGCCCTAATCGTTGCCTCTAATCACCCTCATAGGATGAAGATAGCGTAACGAGACACGCGAAAAGTGGCTGATTGTTCAACAGGCACTAATATAAGTGATTAGCACAAGAGAAGAAGCGAAATGCTTGCTATTACTAACCATCCGGAAAATTGTTAGTTGCAGATGCATTTTTTGTCTACATATTGACAGTCCCTTAAAATTAACTCATGCACCATCAAAGAGTTGTTAATTAATTATATAAAGTAAGCGAAAGAAATTTGGCAAAATAGTCAAGAATCTTTGAATTAAAAAATTAAATATTCAGGGCCTAAAAAAATTCCCGCAGTTACTGCTTCAATTTAAACCAAAAATATCGTTGTATCTAAAATTTTGGACGTAGACTTTCTTCAAATTTTTATCGATACCCCAATAATCATTAATTCACAAATTAATATTTATGAATTCACTTTAATTATTCTGAGATTCACTGAAATTCTAATTTCAAGGAAACGTCATTTGCCAATAATTTATCCTTTGCATTTCCCTTTAGAGTTTATTTTTATTTTATTTTTTCATCAAACGCTCAAAGCAAATTTGATTGTGTGTAAAATTCTGGATATCGATTTTCCTCAGATTTTGATCGATGCCTCAATAATCATTAATTCACAAATGAATATTCAGGAATTTAGTGGGATTATTCTGAGCTTCCCTAAAATTCTAATTTCGAGGAAACGTCGTTAGCCAATAATTTATCCTTTCCATTTCCGTCGTCTGAAATTTTACCGTTGACCTGAAAATTCGACGTTTTTACCTCCCCCGTTACATTTCCACGTTACATTTTCCGAACAATAATTCCGCGACGAGGATTCTTGGCTTGTCATTCGCAGTGACGCCCGGGCGTTCTGCATACCATGCTCGCATAATACCTGTCTGAGTCCCGATCGAAAGCTCGCGTAGAGAATGCGAGGGCGTGTAGAAGAGGGATTCTCGGCTGTGACGCGAGAGCCTTTCATGTATATACCGCGCGTATATATACGAGCATTACACACTATATACACTACGTACGTCGAGAGACGTGGACGAGCGACGGGCTGTTCCCGATCGGTTCCTTTATTCCCGGTCCACCGGAGGATAAGGGAAGAAGACGCCAAAGAAGAAGGCGAGGAAGCACCAGCGAATTCTAAAAAAAAAAAAAAAAAATGAGGCGCGGTCTCGATCACCGCTTTCTCATGCGGCGAGGAGAAAGACTCGGGGCTACGAGGCGAGAGAGAGAGAATTAATAAAAAAAAAGGAAAAGAAAGTAAAAAAAAAGTAAAGTAACGAGTAAAAAAAAAGCTCCGAAGAGCGAGATGCGAAAAAGGAAAAAGACTCGCGGAGGAATAGATGGAGCGCAAAGAGGAAGCGAGAGACAAAACGCTTCTGAGAAAGCTGAGGAAAAGAGAGGCGAGAAGACTACGCTCCTCCTGGTGCTGCTAGTCGCTTCTGCTGCTACTGCCGCTGCTGCTCGTGGAGAGAAAAAAGAAAAAAAAAGAAAAGGAAAGAAATAAAGGAGCGGAAGAGAAGAGCCTGGCAGAGCCCCGGCTCTTGGAGTCGGAGGCGAGGCTGTTGGGAAAGAAAGGTGGCGAGGGAGCCGAGAGAACGGCGTTGCTGGTGCGCTCCTACTGCTCGTGATGCTACTGCTGCTAGCACTGTAGCTGGAAAGAGGAGAGCTCGAGTCACACGATGAGCCAGCGAGCGTCAGGAGGGTGGCGAGAGAGAGAGAGAGAGAGAGGGAAAACGAGAGGGAAAGAGGCTCTGCGAAAGGATCGTCGGAGGGTGAGACTCCCGACGTCGAGCCCGAGACTCTGGAATACGAGCTACGTACCTTTAGCTTTCTATATAGTGGATGTGCATGAGGTATTCCAGGTCAACTAGTCAACTATCCCAACCTGACCTCGCATTTTTCAGGATTTTTTATGCTGCGGTGACCAAAAGTAACACGTTTGGAATTTTCCTTTTTTTTTTTTGAGCATTCAATTAAGTATGGCATTTGTTTTTTGGCTTTTTAAATTTTTTTTATGGTAGATGTGCTTGTGAGGTATTTCAGGGTCATTAGACAAGTATTTGAAACTGACCTCATATTTTTTAGGATTTTTTATGCTGGGTGACTAAAAGTAAGATGTTTGAAATTTTTTTTTTTTGGTTACTCAATTTTTGAACTTTTTTTTTTTTTGAGTTTTCAGAAATTTTGGTCTCGATTTAATAATTTGAAAGCATTACAAAAATGAAGCAACAATTAACTAAAATTGCAAGGATAGTGGGAAGTGGATATTGTTTGACCAAAATTTTGATTATAAAAAAAAAATTATAAAGGCAATTGATTAATACCAATTAGAGTATTTGTAAAGTAGCGACAATAAAATAGTGGAAGAAATTCAGAAGGAAGGTAAAATATTTATAGAGCTGACCTGGAATACCCCATACAGAAAGAATGATATAACTAGAAGTGAGATGGAATTGAGAGGACGAGAGAGCGCACTCTGCAGGAAAAACCGGAACGAGTCTGACCGCTATATTCCACTGACCTGCAATTAAAAAAAATTATTCCAGACACTTTGTAGCTTGCGTTAAATATATGAAGAAATGTTGAGAGTGACTCCACCGATTTCAGGCATAAACAAAAACATTCATTTTATTCATTTCTGTTAATCCATTAACAATTCCATATATTTAGATATTAATAACAGAAAATAAAAAATTACGATAAGTTCCATTAGTTAGAAAATAACCATCAAGTACATAATAACTTTCACCCTGAATGCAAATAACTAAATTACAACAAAAATTGTAACAACCCCCGAAAAAAAAAGTATTTTTCCTGTAATTAGCTCTCATTGAAATAAGTTCAAACCATCAAACACAATTTATTTAAATAATTTTTTTTGCTAAAAAAATATTGAAAATTCCATTCAATTTCGAACGAATAATTTGGATTTAAACAAAATTGCAGGATCGATTAATTTATCAGCGCAGCTGATAAATTGGTGGAGTATCCGTGTATCATTTCTCCCTCTCTCTCTCTCTCTCTCCTTTCCCTTTCTCCTCATTCTCCCCCGTGATCGTCAAGTCGTAAGGGAGAAGTTGGCTTTATTCGTCGCGTGGGCATTCGTGCGGAGTATAGCGGAGCTTTTACGAGCTTCAGCGCGAGAGTCGCAAGCTGCAGAGTCGACGAGGGACTGCATCGTCTCCTCTCTCTCCTCTCCGGGGGCGCAAAGCCAGGAGCCCTGTTCACGAGAGCTTTTATGGCTTGTGAACGGCTCGTCGCCGTCGTCGTACCGCCCTGCAACTTCCCTGTACCGGTAGCCAACTCCGTGTATAGATTCTGGGCTCTCCTCGCCCTGTCGTACCTCCAAACACACGTACATTCGAGTTCCGCAAGCGGACTACGCTTGTAGTGGATGCACTGCATTGTATAGTCAAATATCGACGCAGCTAGTCGCTCGTTCTCTTTCCCTTAATCCACGTCCCTCTTTCTCTCTCTCTCTCGCTCTTTCTCCTTCGCGATATCACTGGCTATCAGTTTTCGTTTATTTTTTCGAAGCAATTATAGCCCACGACCATTTACACCGAGAGACAATTATGGTATTGGCTAAAGTGGCAACTATTCATTAAGTTAGTTCATTAAAATTAATAGTCACCACTTTATGACTGTACTGTTACTATTTCTCTGAATGACTCGAGAAATAGTCGAGACAATTGATAGTCAAGATTGATTGTTGGTTCAAAAAGAGAAACGTAATTGAAAATGATGAAAATTAGATTTTTTCAACGATTTTTTTTTGGAAGTGCCGAAAATTAGATTTTTATTAACAATTTTTGTGTTCGAAAACAAATTGTCTAACGTAATTCTAAACTTGTGCTTTTTTATTTTACATTTCGATTAATGGGAAATGTATTTATTTCACTCGGTGCGAGAAACGCGTTTTTACGCATGCTTCACGTGCAGGGAAATTCGCATTTTTTTACCTTGTGAAATAAAATCTCGTACGACTGCAACTTGTATAATTGTAACATAGAAATTGACAATCGTCAGTTAAAGTTTTTATCGCACTAGTGTCGTAAAGTGCTATTATTTGTTTCTCTTTCTATCGGACGTTCAAAGACACGTACATCGAAGTTCTTGTACTGAATGCTGTAATTGTAGTTATGTTTTTTTTTTGCCAATTCAAAGGAAGTGTGGAAACGCAGTCGGGAAAACGAAGTTGCAGATCGCAGATGAGTCACGCGCATCTGCAAATAAACCCGCTGCTGTTCTGTCTTGTACACAGAAACAAATTGGATCTCGTTTCGCAACAAGTTATACAGCGGACGAGTGTCGCCTCGTACGCTCCTCTCTTTTCTCGACGAGAAACGAGACGTACGCAAGCCGAGCGTGAATTCTCTATGTGGCCGGCGACGGTGGTCGCGACGGCACGCAGCTTCGCGTGCGGTAAATGTGCAAACGGAGCCACCCAAGTGGACCACCGACTGACTCCGACTCTCCTCCGTGTTCCGCGGTTAGTGAGAACCGCGAGACACTCTCGGGAGATGCGGAAAAGCTCGCGAGAATATCTCGAAACACGAGAATAACCTGGTCTCCATATTTTCCCTATGCTCGACACTGAAAAAAAAGGCAATTTTACCGAAAATATAGTTGAGTATTTAAAAAAATATATAATCCATGTCTACGAAATTTTTCAGCTAAAAAATATACGAAATTTTCTATAAAAAAAGCTTTGATTTGACTTTATTGCCGGACTTTATTTTTATTGGTTCATGTGGTTTTTTAAATTCATAATTTTTGTTGCAGTTGCACGAAAAGATAATTAAAATTTGTCCCGAGTTTTCTCTAGTTTTATTTATAAATAATGGAGAGCTTTTGGAATAGTGCATTAATACTAAAAAAATAATGTGTTGGAATTTCGAAAATGAATGATTGAAAATCCACAAACCTCAATAACGTTAATTTGTATTTGCAAAATATATTTCGAAATACACATTTTTATTTTTAATCACTTATCGCTGGTATTTAGTATTTTTTCATGGACTCACGTAATAATTTTTTTTTTTTGTTAATTTTCGAGTTAAAAAATATGCTGCACTTTGACTTATTATGAAACTCATTGTGCATAAATATTAAAAAAATGCGTTGGAATTTTGAAAATTCATAACACTCAAAAACATTAATTTGTATGTGCAAAATGCGTTTCAGAATACATATATTCATTTTTAATTAATTATTGCTGGTATTTAGGGCTTTTCCATGGACTCACGTAATAATTTATTTTTTATTTTTTAAGTTTTGAGCTAAAAATATGCTGCACTTGGATTTATCATGAAACTCGTTGAGGTTGCTTTTTACTCATCTATATAGAAATGCGTTCCGTAGTTGTCCAAAGTCCCTTGGTAGCAGGAGTGTACTATACGGGTTGGCTGATGTTTCCTGCTTATGCTCGCGTCAAGAACCGAAGCGTGTATCCAGCCCCTGAAGAGTACCACGCTGTCCTCCCTCGTATCCTGCTCGAATCCGCTGCGAACCACGAGGGAATCGCAAACTCGAAACTCCGCCGGTCCGCTTGTCCCTCTCGAGCACCGCGCCGAGGCTTGTACTCGAGTTTCGTGTTCCGGATAGAAAATGCAGTCCACCTCGGAAACACCTCGTCGCTATGCTGGTTAGTTCAGTGGAAACTTTGGAGTAACACTCGTTTCCCTCGAAAGGAAGTACGTTGCGAGTTTGTGCCCTGCAAGGCAGGGGTAAAGCTTTAACAATGACGAAAAGTTTCATTTTTAGGAAAGGCCATTTTTCCATCTCCAATTTTGTTTTTGAATAATACTCAATTTTAAACTAATTACTAGGACAAGAATGATTTTATTATTTTTTTTTATGTAAGTAAGTAAAAGAAATTTTTTTCCCTTTTAGGAAGGGCCATTGTTCAATCTCCAATTTTCTTATTAAATAATACTCAATTTCAAACTAATTACTACGACAAAAATGATTTATTTTTTTCACGTACGCAAGTAGAAGATTTTTCTTTGAATATTCAATAATTCGATATGAGATAATCTGAGATAGTTGAAAAATAATTTGATACTTACAAACAAATTTTAATTGCAAATAAAATCTTGGTTAATTTGTAATGATAATCAAATATTTATTAACACTCCCGCAAAAGAACAGAGTTTGAAGGTCCAAATTAGATCGAAAATACAAAAATGTTTAATTACTAATTAAAAACAAAATTTTTTACGACCGAAAAACAATAACGAAATTTTACTGTTTCTCCCAAAAACTAGAGTAGGTATCGTACGAAAACGAATTGTCCCGTATCATCGACGATAAAAAAGACGAAGGATAAAAGCTGAACTCGCGTTTGCCTTTATTCGGATCTGTTTGAGGAAGTCACAGGACGTGTCTGCATTTGTAGCACGGTGTACCTATATCGAGTTCACTCGACCATTGGACGCCGCATTGTTTCGACGACACCATTGACACCCGGTTCGGGAATGGCTCGACGTGCAAACATTTCGAAAATTCCGATCGGAAAAGCTGCACACGCCGTTCGAAAGGAATGTCTTCCATCGTGGAATTTTTGTCAAACGATGTGCCAGTGAGAAAGAGAGGAAACGGTAAAGCGGAGGCGGCAGGGGCTTCGGTGCAGTGCGACCGGAACTGCGCGCGCCACGAGCGCTTCCGGCGCAACGTCATTTCCGGGTCGCCCTGTAATTTTCGTCCTGCCAGCTTCGCGCAAACCACCCCCGCCCCCTCCCGCCCTTCCTCTGCACTCGTTCTACCCTTCGTCCGGCAACACTCGCAGCCCTTGTACTGTGAATTCGTCATGCTGGCTTATTCGTTTTGCCCTGCAGCGTGGATCGGCATGCCTTGGCTCATCCGGCAACGAATCGACGAATATGAGGGGGTGGGAATTGCGAGTATTTTTTCCGAAAAAAAAAAAAAAAAACGTGACGTCCGGAGACGAAAGTGAATAATAAAAAGACAAAGAAAAACGTGCTTCTGCAAAAAAAATCGCTTTCGTTAAAAAAAAGCACGTGCTGAACGGTGTTCATTACACCCGCCGGGCAGAAATGAGCCGTTTTCCTCTCTAGGGAGTAATGAACTTTTTTCTAGCGAAGCGGAGAAAAAGTAGTAGATTTCAATACTACCGCGATGACATGGGCTGAAATGTGTGCTTTTTTTTTTCACTCGAGTGTTGAGCTATACTTTTCTGTACGACGGTCAGAAAAGTGGACTTTTCGCAACGATGGCTTTTGACTTTGAGCCTATTCCACGTAAGGTTGTGTTTTATTGATTGTTAGTTGCGTTTCTTCATTTCAAACTCGCCGCGGCTTAATTGTTGTGCCCTGCGGCGTGTTCACTATGTCCATCCTGATCCGGCAGCGAATCAACGAATATGAAACGGTTAACAGAGAGAGAGAGAGAGAGAGAGAACATTTCGCCGGGGAAAAAAGGGTACGACCGGAGACAAAAGCGAATAGCGAAAGTGAATAATAAAACCAAAAGCAGAAAAGAGAAAAAGGGGATATGAAGCCACGCGCGTACTGATAAGCGCGTATACGACCTCGCAGTCGTTACCTCCGCAATCGCGACACTTCCGGTTCGCACTTCCAGCCATACAGCCTACGCGAAAAAAAAAAAATCCAATTCGCTTGCTCGGTTGGATTGATCGATACACCGTTTTTAAAACACAATCTCGTAAATCACCGTTTTCGTTAAAAAATAACGACAGAGGAACGAATGCACATCGAATATATTGACGAGGAAGCGAATACGAGATATGGAAATTGCTCCGGGCGACGATAATTTATTTACTACAACGAGGTTACAAGGTGCAGAATGATAGTTGGATTAATATCAATATCTCGCATCAGCACCGAACGAGTAAAGTTGTTTCGACGACTAATTTCAGCATATACCGCGCGTTAATCACCGAAAGAAAATCGAAATACATTTACTACAAAAATATTAATAACGCAGTACCATATTCCACAGCCGATTTTTCGTATGTGATTTTATCGATTTTTCGATGCTAAACGCACATCGCAAAATTTATGGCGTTTTCAAAATTTCAACAAATTAATTTTTACAAAATGTAAAATAGCGAGTCCAACTTAATATTCAATTCAATGTCGTAATTCAAATTATAATTCTTCATTGCGATTTGTTGACGAACAAAATTTTTGCTCCATTTCAGTTTTCCAAATTGCATCCTCATTATTTTTAATATCTTCCAAACATTCCTCTTCGAAGAATAAAAAATTAATGAACCCGCTTTTTTAAAGAGCTACATTAGTAAAAAATTCGAAACATGAATTATCGAATATTGCTTCCGTATTTCGTTCAATTTTTTTTTAATCTAGTAGGAGATTACGGATATTTTGCTGTGTTTTCTTCTGTCCAAGTGTAAGTAGAGTGGAAAAGTCTACCGCAAAGAGCATCTCGGGTAACTGTACAGCGAGCGCTTTCTTGGTGAAACTTAATTTGAGTTACGGATGAGGTAGAGGGAGGGAGTGTTAGGATGCATCTCGTGGTTCTGTCGCTGCTCGTCCGAGCGTTTCGACGTCAATGCCACACGACGAGACGAAGCGATCGTGACCCGGACCTACGATATCGCATTCCGAGCGAAGGCGGATAGGCCGACGCCCACGCGATTTTTTCGCTCCTTGCACCTCTTCATTCCTGCTCCATTATCCACTCGTGCGTCAAGAGCGTAGTCAAAGAACCGGGACAAAGGAAACAAAGGAGATAAAGCATTGAAAGACTTGAGAGTAAAGTTACGTTCTCCAGAAAATTGTATATTCTGTGAAGTGCGAAGGCGGTTTGCGATGTATTAAACAATTCCGATGGCCCGGGTCAAATTTTAAATCGCAAGTTGTCAACGAAACTACGAATTTAAATTTGAAGGTTAGTTAGATGAGTTTTTGATTTTGGAACGAATGTGTAAAATGATCGATAAGGAGATTCCAGTTTTTTACAAATTAATTCGATTTGGCAATAAAACGAAAATAATTATAGTTAGGACAAATTGCGGATTTTTTTTTGGTCAAATTATGGCAGATTTTAGGCTGACTGTCATTTTTTAAATATATGCATATTTCAATCTGGTGAAATTACGATTGTTATATATGAGTTAACTGTTAGACAGCCTTAGAGATTTGAAGTCGCAGGATATGCACGTTTCTCGCTTCGACCAGACAGATTGTATTATACGTTGTATTTATACCCAGCCTCGTATCCGAGACTCGCGGTTGGCACAATTAACAATAATTAAATATCGCGCAATTCTCCGAAAATGTAGCGCTCGGGAAAGCGACAGCGGGAGATCGCATATAGGTCAATGTGATTTACGTTTCATACTTTATTCAGTACTTAGAGTCGCGCGTATTTATGCCTCATTCCGATGAACAGCGAATCGGAAATTTTTTTCGAGTAACTGATTCACGAGTTAAGCTCAATTGTCGGAATAGAGCAGTTGAGTTTTTTTTTTTTAATATTTCAGATAATAAAACAAAGCTTTGGGTTTCAAAATTTTTAAGCTTGAATGTTGAAGGTTGAAGGTTGAAAGTTGATTGGTTATGAGGTAAAAGATTCATTTTGGTAAATAGAATATTTAAAAAAATTTCCATGGCCCATATTCACCGCGTTTGACGTAACCGCGACAAAAGTGTCCTATAGCAATCGAGAAGGGACGAAACGGTCGTGGAACGAGAAGCGCGAGTTATTATCAATTATTCGTGGGTTGCCTGCCGACCCGTCGTCGAACCGGAGGCTGCAGTACGGTCGACGCAAAGGGGGACGCCGAGGGTGGCGCCTCCGGTCAAGCGGGAAGCTTCGCGGTCGATCGTTGTTGATTCGATTGCCGATGGCAAGCCTGCGTTTCCCTCGCCCCACGCGGCCGCCTCCGCCTCTCTACTCTCTGTCGCTTGAACATTCGATCGTTCGTTCGCTGACACTCCTCTCGGTAGCGGCGAATACCGCGCGAGATTGGCCACGCGATTACCACTGCGCACTACTGTCAGCATCGCCACCCAATATATACTGTATGTATTTTGTATTATACCGTATAGATGTACGTATCGATATATAAGCATACATATATATACTCTCCAGTGGCGCGAGTATGCATTTGTAATGCGAACTGGTTTTCACGTTTCCTGGCTCGCGAGAGAACGATCTGCAACGTGCTAGCTCCAACCGGAAGTCAAACCGGTCACCATCAACAACAGCAGACGCTCCCGCGCGACCCACGTTCTGTCATATCACTCTTTCTGTTTGTGCTTCGGAGCTTCACTTGACGCCACCGCTCCGGAGACTCTGATTCGGATTCTGGGTCATTTGTGCCGATTATTATTGTTATACACGTCGGCTGCAGATCACATTAGCGCGGTCATCCATCCGCTTTTGAGGCGGCTCGTTAATTCGATGAAAATCGGTTTCAAATACTTTTCCAATTTAATCACTGTGATATGTTGTATATGTAAATGATTGTGGTCAATTTTATCAAAGTCCGTGAATTCTAATATTACTCAAATTCACATCACCATCTTTCCCCATGAATTCTTATGTTACACTATTTTCATTAATTTAAATGTTTTTCTTTTGCAATTCCACTTTTTATCTCACACAATTTCGGTGCAATGTGTGACTTAACAAAAATTTCGAATTCCAATACTTAATTAGCTAAATAATGATTTTGATTTCCTTTTTTTTATTCACCCTAAAAAACCCCCAAAAAAATGCAATATTCGTTTCTCCCGCAATGCGTTCACCATTGCCGATCAAAGCAGCAATATCTCACAATATGGAAAGCCCCATGGAAAGTGGCGTCACAGGTGAGCGCAAATGATAAACGTACACGATATGAAAAAGCACCGTGCAAAACGAGAAGGGAATTATGCAGTGAAGAGCGAAGAGTGAGAGAGAAAGCGATGGTGGCTCGTCGGTAATTTCACCAGTTAAACGTGCAAGGGGGTGGGTATCGGGTGAAGGCGAAAAACGAGGGAAGCGAAGATACGCGAGGTTGCTGCGGTAATAGGCGCTTCTGGTTGGCGCTGCTGGTACGTTTCGCGAGGAGCGTAGTACTCTCAGCTCTCCATCCCTCTCTTCCGCTCTCTCTCTCTCTCTCTCTCTCTCTGTCACTCCTTTTACCTTCCCTCTCTCTCTCTCTCTCTCTCTATCTCTCTCGTTCGCCACCCTCCCTTAATTATTAGACCCCGAGATTGCACGAAGGATCCGCAGCGGCGGAAGTGGTGCCGGTGGCAGCAGCCACGTAATCCCGCTTCCAGCGACGCCAAGCCCGCGTTTCCTCTCCGCACTGCCAGCAGCACCGACGCCGAGGACGAGGACGAGGACGACCTCGTACTTCGCCCTCTCAGCATCGAACCAACGAGCCATCCAACCTCTCAGCTCTCCGGATTCCCCGCGTACGTCGCCAGCCTCACTTCCTTCGCCCTCGACTCCTCTTCTCCTGTGGCGCCGTGCTTCCATCTATTTCTCACGGGCGTTGCTGATGGCTTTTGCAGGGTCTCAGCCGTCTGCAGCCGAGAGCTTGCACCGCTTCGCTCTCGCCTCTGCGCTCCATCAACGCCGCGCCACCGGCAGGATATAATACTGCGTAACCTTACGCTATATAACGTTCCAGCTGAGCTGTCCAGCGAGCGTAATTAAAGGAGACAAGCCTCAGACCTCTGCAATTGCGAGGGTGAATTTGTCTGTGTGTGCATATGTTTTTTTTTTTTTTTTTCCGTAGGTGTATATGGTAGGATTTTAGGGCCACTGATAATGTCAATAGGTGTTTAATGATTTTTCGATTATCGAGGTTCTTTGATTGGGGATCTGATAATTTATTGCTGGGGACGTAATGAGCAGGCGAAATCAACTTCTGTGGCAGAAAATTGGAAATGGTTTGGTGCACTCTCGTAGGTTTTTCGTTCACGTTTTTTTTGGGACAGGTTTGTTAATGGGGCCAATAAGTTCGAAGAGCTTTTAATGATTCGCTTTATTATTGAGGATATTTGATTGAGGATTTGAAAATTTATTTTTAAGGAAAATGAAATTTTTTGTTCTTTTTTTTTAATTAAATATTGGTATACTCGATCACTCTATTCATTATTTGACATTAAATATGCCAAAACAGATTTAAAATTAATTTCTCAATCGATCACCAATAGTTGTTATATTTTTCAGATTCGTTAATTTCTAAACGCCAAAAAATTCATCACGTATTAAGTAACTTTATTTTCACAATTTTCTTGTTTCTCTTTATTAATATACTTTTTTTTCATTCTAAACAAAGAATAATTTCGTAAACTTTAATTTATCACGTAACGAGTTATCTGGATTACAGAGCACTTTTCAAATTGTCCGGAACAATGAGATCTACCGAGGAGCCACGAAAGAAATTACACTGCGGGCGAGGATTTCGTTCTCGAGCTAAGCGAACCGGTCACGTCGATCAACCCTCATTTCTCACGTAGTGGCAAAGGGCCGCACCCTCATCCCTTGGCTGTGGTGTGGCGGTTGTCACGAGGGTCCTCAGGGATCTAGTGGACGTCGCGTGTCGAAACCGGAAGCCGTTGCAAAGACGAAGTCCAGCGTCAGTGGTGGTCAGAGCTGGTGGCTTTACCACCCCCTTTCACCTGCTTGCCTCGTAGTTCTCGGTGCGCTGATCGAATTGCACACTACCAATTTTTTTCACCTCGTCGGCTGCTCCTATTTCCGCATAGAAAGCATTCTCTGCCAATTCGGGCCCCTTTTTTTTTGTTGAAAAAATCTGTCCAATATTTGGTTATCAAAGTATCATTTTTTGTTCGATTAAAAAATTGGATACCACTGAAACAATTTTTTTTTCAACATCTGAATCAAAAAAGAGAAAAAAAAATTCTGCACAAAACGTCTAAACCTGAAAAAGCCCTACAATTATAATAAAATGTCTTTGCAATTAATATCCACGGGGTTTAAGCAAAAATGTCAAATTCGAAAGTCAGACGACCGAGAAACGTTGCGAGAGTGAATAAAACGGTGAAGAGAGTCGGAAAAGTACGGTAAAAATATGTGAATCGAAAGAGAGAAGGAGAGAAAGTGATGATCGATATCGCATAGGGAAGGCTGCCCAGGGATTAGCTTGGATCCCGTAGTGCAGACCTGCAGGAGGCAGAAAAAGGGTTAAATAAAGAAAATAGTAGGCCAAAGCGGGAAAAAAGAAGGGGCGCAGGGAAAGAGGGAGAGAGAGAGAGAAAGGGAGTAGAAAAAGAAAATCGCGCTGGCGGACGACGATGAGCGGGAGGAAAAAGAAAGGCTCGCTCTGGTGGCGCGCTCAACAGCGCGGAATTTTATCCTTTATTACCAGCCTCGGTGGCCGAGACAGGTACAGTCTCTCAACCCTTTCACAGTTGAGAACAACCGCCACTATAATCACCGCCACGCGCTGCACTTTAAACGCATAAAAATACAAAAAGTCCATTGCTAATGCCAACTCAATCTCAACTCTTTTTCCACTGTTTGTCAATGATGGAAAGGTAAATATTTTTCCCGCCACCCGGAAAGCGGAAATTATATCTCTCTTGTCCTATTGATGTACACGTGTACAATTGTTCACAGGTAGAAATCGGAGCCTGGAAAACAACGGGTTCCCTTTCTGGTTTGTTGCCACAAGGACAAAAATGTTTTATGGGGATTTGCACTGTGGAAGCTCAGCAAGTTGGCGGAATATCAACGAATGAATATACATGTACATTCGTATTTGTGGTAGTCCATGAACTCAGAGAAATTGTAGTAGTTAAGTCAAGTATAAAGTGATAACTATTAATTTTTAGTTCGTGCAAATATTTCGTAGTTGTGACAACTACTAAAAATTTAGTCGTATCGAATAAAAATAAATAGTCGACACTTTGTAGTTAGTAACGCCATAATTTTGTCTCAGTCTGAAGAAAAATAAGAATTTTTTTGATTAGTGATATGGAAATCCTCTTTATAGTGTCCGCATTAAAGCGAGGAAGGGTTTGTTTTTTTAGGGCGTCCCTGATTATTATCTTAGTAGGATTTTTCGCAAAGTGGGCCATTTTATTATCATATTATATACATATGTATTTTTTAATTGTATATTAATTGTACAAGAGCACGTACAAAATATCAGACATGTAGAAATTATCAAAAGTGATGGTAATATTGGGCAATTTAAACAGTTTTTTTTTTTTGGTAGTGATAGAAAGGTAAATATTTTTGTCACCAATCGGGAAAGGAAATTGTATCTGTCTACCTCTTGTCTTATCAATATTGTCTAATATGATTGTTCAAAAGTAGAAATTGGAGCGGTGAAAACAATAATTTCGCTTGCTGCTTTGTTGCTCTAAGGACAAAACGCAAAACTGGCATTATATTCGGCGCAGGATAACGTAACTTGGTTAACTAAGGGCTATGGTTTTGCACGTGTTAACGAAAACCAGCAAAACAGAAAGCACGAGGTAACAATGCATGAGTTTCATATGGAATCTTGGAAATATGCTCGAGATGGCGACTTAACTGCAGTTTACAAAGTTCTTGATAGTGTAGCGTGAGAATGAAACGACTATGCATCTTGGGCGGTCTGATTAACGACTTGTAAAAGTGGGTATCAACTAAATTCTGATACTTTAGCTTAAAGCACTTATATTTCATTGATATGGCATAATTTTATTAATCCACGACGAATTTTTCAACCTATTACATTTATATTAATCTTCAATGTTTATTTATTAAATCAGATAAATTAATTTTTTTTCCAAAGCCCATTAAAATTAACCAATTGATCTAGGGCTTCAAATTTCATCCCCCTATATTTTTTTATTTAGCCCCTAAAAATACCTCTAATCAAAAAACCGTATTTAAGTTCCATTCGCTCATTTTCCTAATTCTCTAATTCTCTTTTAGACGAACGGTGGAATGAGTCGGGTTTTCCATCTCCGTTCGCATTATCCCCATCTGGGGCTTTATGTGTTGGCTATATAGAACACGTGGAAAAAGTGTGAGCGGATTTTTTTTTCTCTCTTTTTTTTCCTGAGCGCGATCGTCGAATAATATATTCGACGTTCTCGCCGCTCGCTGCCCGACGACCCCGCAGAAATTGTACGATAGCGGCCGCCGCATGGCACGCCAGTTGCCGCACTAGTCTCGCGCTCGTTCTACTTGAACAGGGATGGCGTCTGGCGGCAGTATAGCTGCTGGAGAGGCGGGAGAGAATGGAAGGAGGGCTTGATGGTGGCTGCTGCTGCTGGCGCTCCCGCTGCTCGACGTTAAAGGGGTTGGGGAGAACTCGATGGTGGTGCGGTGGTGTGCGCTCAGCGTTGAGTACCGCCAGCCCGCCGAGCGGACTCCCGAGCTCTGTTCCATTTCCGTCCACAGCTCACAGCCACACCGATCACCATCTCAACCCGAAATTCTCCTCGCCGAGTCTGTTCGAGTCTGTGCCACGGGGCTCGATATCATACCGGCCGGCCGATAGTCTCTTTTCCCAATCTCCTCCACCAGAAAACTGAACATCTCGTACACCGAGTACCTGCTATTCTGTAATCCACGGTTTTCTGGACTTTCCAACGGATTTTTTCCCTTTTTCATGCCTCGATGGTCGGAGACGACGTCTAATATGCCATGCCTTTTCTACTGGGCGTACCGAGTACGTGTACATTTTTTTTGTATGGAAATGTATTTATCGATGCTTGCGGATTTTTATAAAAATAGAAATTTGAAAGGTCCTTCTATAAGTATTTGGATTTCACATTTTTGTCATAGAGTCGACAGCCTCGATGTTCTACCGGTGGGCGGATAGCCTTGTTTACCGATCTCCTCCACCAGAAAACTGAACAACTCGTGCAGAGTGCTCGGTATTGTGTAATCCACGGTTTTCTCGATTTTCCAACGAATTTTTTTCCTTTTTCATGCCTCGATGGTCGGAGCTGACGTCTGATGTGCGATGCCCTTTCTACTGGACGTACCCAGTACGTGTACATTTTTTTTTGCTATGGAAATGTATTTACCGATACTTGCGGACTTTTATAACAATGGAAACAGAAACCACGTTTTCATTTCTTGGGACGTATTTTCATAACTATTTGAACTTTACATTTTTCTCCTAGAATCAACAGCCCTTTTCAGCCTCGATGTTATACCGGCTGACTTCTTTTACCGATCTCCTCAACCAGAAAACTGAACAACTCCCGCACAGAGTGCTCGGTATTCTGTAATCCAAGATTTTCTGTATTTTTCAACGATTTTTTCCCCTTTTCCATGAGACAATGTCTGATATGCCATGCCCTTTCTACTGGGCGTATCGAGTATGGATATTTTTTTTTCTGTATCCACCGATGTTTGTGGATTTTCGTAAAAATAAGAAAATTAAAACATCTTCTCGTTTCTTGGATGGTATTTTTATAATCATTTGAAAAAGATGCTCTTTCGCTGAGAGATCCACGGCGTCCGCTGTTCTCGACTCTAAGATTCACGATTTCCTGAATTTTCGAACGGGTTTTTTCCTTTTTTCCTGCCTCGATGGTACGAACCGGCGTCTGATGTATTATGCCCTTTCTACTGGGGCGTATCGAGTACGTACATTTGTTTCTCTGTGGAGATAGACGTACCCAGAGATTCGCGAATGAATCAGTGTTGGGCAGACCGTGAAGTACACGGTATTCGTTTGATACTTAAAGCCCGGTACTTTAAGTACCAGGCGGAGTAGAGGTTCTTCAGGTACAGTATTTCAAGTACACTGACATTAGCGCGTGTTGCGCTCCTGATAAGAAAGCCCTTCGTTCATTTTTTTTTTTCACAAAAATACGATACTTACTTTTATTCTAAAAAAGTAAAAACCTTGGTTCAATTGTATTTTATTCCCTTTCATCACGTGTGAAGTTTTTATGGAATGCCCCATATGAAAAATTTTAAAGATTTTATACAAAACACATGTGTTTTAAAAAATAGTAAGTAATGCATTCGTTTCCTGATGATTTTTCGAGGACATCAGTAGATTCACTACGTTTTGGTGAGATTTCTTGGCCTTAAGGGTGTGTAGTTCAAACGGCAGTCTCCCGAAGTCCTTGCCAGTGGTATACGTGACTCGATACGTTGTACCCATTTTTCGTATCGCGTATTTGAGGTTTCATTCCCGAAGGGATTCATTTCGGGCGAACAATTCTTCCAATTACGACGTCCATTAGGAGGAGACTGCAGCTCTGGTAATTCCTCCCTCTGTAAAAACCACCGGTGGTTCGTCGCAGGCTCTCGATATCACCTTCAGACATTCCCTTCCTTTTTCGTTTGTATTCGACGAGGCATCATGGAAGCTCTGGCGTCTGCCAGCCTCGATTCTTCCATACTTGGTCACAATCAGAGATCCAGGAGCTCTTCGTTCCTTTTAATCCCAAGAAATGCCACACGCCCTTGCCGAATGTGATGCTTTTCGTCCGGGGTCCTGAAGCGTTTCCCCTTCGCTTCTCTTTTTATCAGATCCACTGCGAGCTCGCTTGGCATCGTCCGAAAAACACCCTGGCGAGTTCCATGGACTTGTACCTACACACAGATATATATATATATATATATATATAAAACTGTACATAGATAGATACACTCGGAGGTTCGTTCGAAAGCACACGAGAAAGCTCACGGCACGTACTATATTCCGCGCTCTTCCATTTCCCATGCGAGTCGGGAACGCGTTGTGGTAAAGCGAGGGATACAACTTGGGAAAATAAGAAGAGATAGATCGAGAAGACTGCAGCCAGTGAAATGGCGAAGGAGGACAAAAAGAAAGAGGGAAAATGGGAGAGAGGAAAAGGGATGGAAATAGGGGAGAGGAAAGGAGAGGAAAATAGGAGAGAGGAAAAGGGATGAAAATAGGGGAGAGTGGAAAAGAGAGGAGAAATAGGGGCGAGGAGGAGAGGGAGGAGGTTGCCATTGGCAAACGGGGATTTGGCGAAAGGCGTCCAGCGAAAAGCTCTTCCTTCGAAAGCTTTTCGCGTCGAAGCTTTTGGCCCGCAAGAGGAGAGTGATATCACGACTCGGGGTTATACGAGCCGTAATTTCGCGTGTCCCGCCGGCCCCGAAGGAGGCTTGCGGACTCGTCTCATCCCAGAAGTGCGGATCTCGAGATATACCGACACTCCCAATTCGGAGATGACGTGCAGACGTTCCTATCGCCGTCTCGAACCTCCAATCGTTCACCCTCTTATTTTTCGGGGCTTTTGAAAGATTCAGTGGCTGGGATGCCCACGAGCTTGCGGAATGACAATTGATGGATCTTCAGTTTCATATTTTCGGTGTCTTTCGGCGTCTGATTTCAGGTTTTTCAAAAACGTCATTAGTATTTTAATTGATATGTGACTTATTGGGGGATATTTTATGAGAATACACAATTACAATATTCGTCATTGAAAAAAAAATCTTAAACTCAACACACTTTTAAAATTCAACGAAACCTTCCCAATTATTTCTATACGAATTAATTAATCTACCGATTCGAAATAAACGAATCAAATTTTTAACAATCACCAAAAACAATTAAATCATTTTAAACAAATAATTTAGCGCACCGGCTTTTTAGAAAGTCAATAAAAAATGTGAACTCTTTCCCTCCAACGTCTCGTCGAGTGAATAATGAAATGTGTTGTTCACACATTCCGTGCTACATGTTCCAATTTAAGACTCGATGAAACCTGATTAACTCTGTACGAATTAATCAATTTTAGCGTCTAGACGATTATTTAATTATCAACGACCGTAAGACACTATATTTTGACTCGGTGAAATTGCCGCCCCCTGATTAATTAATTTATTACCTTGAACAAATATCTTAATTTTTTTTCTTGACGGCGGAGGTTCCCCAGCGAAGAGGGGGAAGGAGGGGTGCGAGTCAACTCGATGGAGATCTGTTCCCAATGTTGATAAGGATGGGAAAGCTGGGAGATCGTCGAGGCGCAATTTCCTCCGGTTGCTCCTCGAGGCCAACGAACCGCCGTCTTATTCCTGCCGGAAAGAGTATCCTGGTGCGGAAGGTTGGCATATCAGAGGGTGGCTCACGGTAATCTGAACGGAATGGAGGGTGGCTGGAGCCTAGCGAGGAAGGAACGAACCAACGGCGGTGTTTGATGCCTCCAGGAGATGAACACTGCGGATAGCCACGGCTAGGCTCAATTATCAACGAATTAAAGAGGGCGCTGCGTCAGTTTTCCAACCCAAGTGAGTCTCGCTGGACTTTGCCGGCTTCCAAAATCGAGTCTGGGGCTCCAGGCAACGAATTTCCCTCGATATCCTCTCATTTTGTTCAAGGGGTTAAAATCCCTGAAGCAAATTGTTCGCAGTTTGGGATTAGAAATTATTTGACGATGAAATCTCGGTTACGAAGCATCCAAAATGGAAAAAAATGATATCCGGCGTAAAAAAGGAACTGGGAATATATAATATGCACGAATTTCATTGAGAATTTATATGTGCAAGCAAAAATGAAGTCGGGTGTACATATAATTTATACATAAATTTTATGTACTACCTAGAATCTATAAATGCCCAATTCTGTGCTCGAAACTATAAATACTTTTTATGTACTCGATACAGAATTTTTTCACTGGGATTTATCGGCCCTTAACATCGAGTCCAGAACCGGAAGTCTCCGAGCGATGTGGCATAAAATGGCTCTCGAAAAGCTATCCCTTCGGTCAGGAGGTTAGCACGTTCGAGGCTGAAGCAAAGTATGATATCGCAAAATATGTCGACGTGGCTTCATGCATTTGTATCAAAACGGCATTTTTTCAACAAAAGTGGCAAGATAAAATTTCCCAAAATGTGAGAATGTCAAATGGAGTCTTCGTGCCCTAATAATTTTGAAAATACAAATAAAACTTCATTTTTATGATTTTTTTGAATGGCGAAAAAATACTCGCTTGTACGTCATAGAATAATTTTTTTTTTCAAATGCACCGCAATTTTTTTATTATTAATATATCATTGCAAAACGATTTTCCGCAGGGAAAAAATGAGAAGAAAATAAAAACTTCCATTCGATTTACTGTTAGGGGCCAAATATGCGGACGGAAAATTTCAAATCGACGATTTCCGCAGCGGTGCGTCAAATTCAGCCTCCGGCAACCTGCTAATAGAGTTCCCCGCCTCGGCATATGACACACGAAAACTTTTAATTTTGTTCCTCGACACGTGATTATTTTCTCATAATTTACCGTCAGCTCTGAAAATTGAAGGGGGCCCACGAGCATTACCAAAGTAACTTCAGATGCTCCGCGCACAGGAAAAAATATAAATAACAATGCGAGGGTAAAAAGTAAGCGGACACGTCCATTTAGCAATTAATATTTTTAAAGTTGTCGCCTGAATAACGAAAATAATTTTATTCTGAAATGTCAGCAGTATCGCAAAAAATAAAAATAAATGCGACTTATGCAACTGGAATTTTTACTTCGGGAGCTAAAAAGTTTGAAAGTTAAACTTATGTTGGATAATGAAATAGTAATAATACAATAATTCAGAATAATTTAGTAAATTAATTGTTATAATTTCAAGGAAATTCTGATACATTATATGGGAATCCTTATTAATAAGTCGGAATGGTGAAGGTAAGGAAATTTATTTTCGAATTTGTGTTTTTAATACATTTTTTAATGAGACTGCAATTTGTTAAATAATGGACACGTGAATATTTGCATAATCCATGTTTCAAAAAATTATTTCCGCAAAAATATGTAAATGTAGTTGGGATATCATTTCCACTGTCGCACCCAGTAACTTTTTGTACCAACGAAATTTTCCACTGGCGGTTAAAGTCCAAATTACAGCGCAAACATGTTAAATATACTCAAGCAAATATGCTCTAGGGGAATGAACACAATAATTACCCAAACACCATACGTTTTGCCCGTGCAGCTACATATTACCATCGTGTCCACATTACATCCCTCACTTATGCAAATCAACGAAAAACGAACGACAAACTCTGCAATTTTTGCATAAGAATTCGTGCAATTACTCCGACATTTCAAAAAGCGAGAAAAACATTTAAAAAAAATTTTACAACATTCATCGAATTTCTCTCAGAATTTTTCAAACACCTATAAATTCATTATTTTTCACTATTGTTTAGTTTCTTAATTTAAATGAAAATTTCATATCAATATAATTTTATTAAATATTGTACTTGTTAATAGATGCACCTAAAAATTAATATACGGTTTATCAATTTTTTTCGAGCTTTATATACCGGTGTATAAAGCTCTAAAAATTTTTTTGCCGTGCATAACGCACAGCTCCATATTCACCCCCTTTACCCTGTTACTAACTCACCCCCCTTCCCTTTTTTTCTCTCCTTCTTCTTTCAGCAACGAGATACCATCGATCTCGCATTACCTCCCCCGATATGCAAGCCAAAAGAGGGAAAAATAACTTCAGCAATACGCGTAGGAGGCAAAATAAAAAGTTGGTATCCCACATCACTTGGCTATATCCCAGTGGTATTGCTTGCGCTGCAGCATACGGACGGATACGAATGTCACCCCGGTATGAGAGCAGAGCACGCTTCCCTCCAGCGAGCTACATCTACAACTGGCGTGGGTGCTATGCGTGGAACACACTACATATATATATATGTATATATATATATATCATCAACGGGATACGAAGCATTCTCTATCAATTCAGCCATTTATGTTCGACCGTTTCAGAGATGGCCCATAATTGGTCACACCGAGGTACCATTAAAATATTTGGGTCTCAAAGTACCTTTCTATTTCGATTTTTCTTTAAATCGTCATTTTTGTCTCCTCAAGTGAACGTATTACCTTACGTTACCTTTCGAATGAAACATTTAAAATAATTTTTCCGAAAAACGGGAAAATTATTTATTTATTCAAAAGCCGATGTTTCTTTTTGGCTGCGAAAATTCCAGAGTACTCCTCCGTGGTTGTCGATAATGCAAAAAAATCACGAGAGCGATGCGTTTTCGAGGTTCTGGGCAAAAAAATTGTGACAACGCCGAAATAAGGCTGATTTCGTGCGGTGTTGTGTGATTTCTTTAATCCCATAACATCGATTTACGCCTTTCGTGATTTTTGTGCGATAACAAAACTCACGTAAGACTACCCCACAATGACCTCGCTCAAAAAAAAAAAAAAATCCCCTCCACGGCTTCACTGAAAAACCAGAGAAGAGTAAAAAAAAACCAGCCCTTCAAAAGTCAACACAAACCTACAACTTTTCCATGCTCGAACCTTGCCTCCAGTGACTTCAAATAAGAAAAAAAAAAAAAACTTTCAAAATTACAAAAGTGAAAAAAAAAACCTTTTTTCAAAAATATCGTAATAAAAAATCGGAAAAAATTCGTATGGACTCCCTTTTACTGTTACTTCGCCGCCACCAATTATGGGTCGGATCAGAAATGCTGGAAAGAAATTTCTTGACGGAGAATGCTTCATGTATCTATAGAATCTATATATACGCTATATATGTACGTACACAGAGATATATATATACAGATATATACGTGGCTCGTTCACCGGAGACCGCGGGTGGTAGAGCTCCCTCACGACTGGCTCGACACGGTGGTGAGTCGGTGCGGTATTACTATATACCGTGGGGCTGAACGTTCGCGGTACGGCGTGGTTCTCTCGTTCAGCCACCCTCTCATCCTTCCGCCTGGGGTATACGGTTGCCTCTGCGGCCGATGGCAGCCCGCGTCGAGCTCCGTTTCGACGCCAAGCGCGCGCGGTGAGTTTCTCCAGCGGCGTATACCCAAAGCTCTCACTCTCCGCACTTGGCGGCCTCTCCTCCTCCTCCCCCTCCTCCTCTTCGTCTATTCCACCGGTGCTTCTACGTCGTCGTTCTCCACGTTCGCCATGTCCCTTGCTCTCTCTCTCTTGGGTTTGCTTCCGCCTCTCTTGTGCTCGCGCTGTTGCACGAGAACGAGCGTTTCGTGCTCTTCCCAGTTTCAGGCTTCCAGAGCTTCCACTATGACGACCCTCCGCGGCGCACCGAGCCCCAATGGTGCGCGGTGTACGCTCTGACGACTATGCTGGCGTGATAGCCTATGTACCCATATCTATGTTGGTACATAGGTATTCTCTCCTCGGGAATATCGCCGATGATCTTAGTCACCGTGTCTGTGGGTGTGTGTGGGTGTCTGTTGTTGGGAGGTATGGGACTGTGGTATCTATGTTCCAGTTGTGTAGGTGTCTTCTAGGGTATTATATGCTATACGGAGCTCTATGGGATGTGTCCTTCTTGCAGGAGCATTAGTAGGGTAACGGTGGAAGGGTGGTATTGTTGCGTTAAGGGTGGGTATAGGGGAGAGGCAGGTCAGAGTCGGAAACGTTCATCGGTGCATACTTAATTTCTTGGATCACTGGTGACGTGTGATATAAAAATATGTAAGCTATTGATTTCGTATCGAATCGATGCGAAGAATTTGTTGGTAGGCAAAAAATGTATGAGTAAATGTATGAGTTTCACGTCCACGGAAAAAGGACTGAGTTAACCTCGGTTATAAACGTGCCAATTGAGTTATTGGTTATACCAATCAAGTTTACGATGATCTATAAAAAATCTTAGAATTCGAACTCCCCATCCGGTACAATTGTGAATATAATCGATATAATAATTACGTAAGCCTCAAATTTTACCAACGATATTTCAAAGACCCAAAAAAAAAATATATTGCGGATCTTGGATTTCCACTGTTTCATGGTTACTGTGTTATCCCAAATGGTGTTTCTATACCATAATTGTCAATTCTTCTAATTGCCTCGGAATTGGTGGAAAACCGATAATTTTCTTCCAATCTGCGGCGGCGACTCAGCTGCCGGAGCGAGCTGCACGGTGCTCTCGTTATACGGGCGCGGGAGAATCATGTTTATGACCTCACAACGATATACACTGAAAATTATAGCCACAACCGTGTACGCGATATAGCCTCGTTGGTGCAGCTCGTTAGTACAAACGAATGTGCCAAGTTGTAGTTGGGTCGCGTCGTGTAGGAAAAGGGGGTTAGTAGTTTGGCGTACAGGGAACTAAAATTCCACGGTATCGAAGTACTCTCGGCCCTATGGCTCTCGTCGCACTTGCCGGGAGCTCGGAAACCGTCACGGGTGATCGCACATGGCGATGTCCGACCGGGGCTGGCCATGTTTCCAATCTACTGTACCGGTAAGCTTACCTATGTATGCCCTACGTACTCGGCCAACGTTACAGGTGTATATATATATATATGGCTACAGTATGTCCTCGCATAGATATACCGACGTATCGCACCGGAAATGCGAGGAGGAGGGAGAAGCCGAGCAACGTACCTATGTAGGTACATACAGTAGTGCTACGGTACATAGAGACATACGTCAGGGACGACAGGACGTACAGATAGATACAAATGTGACATCGGGAGCGCTCGGCCTTCCTTCGGTGCTCATGTTGAGCACCAGCGGTACCAACGGTGCGCTCGTTTCACCGAACCTCGTGCTTTTCTCTCTCTCTCTGTCGCTCCCTTTTGCCCCCTCGTTCGCCCTTTCTTCCAACGCTCGGGCTTTCCACCCAACCACCCCCGCTGCCCTGATCCCTCTCTCATGTGTACAGGGCATTCCATGTCCCCGAGCTCAAATTTCCGAGCTTCCATTCGCGATTCGTTGTTGCTACATCACAGAATCACACAGACTCTTACACGAGTCATTCTATAGAATGGGAATTCTGCAGGTGAATCGAATTAACACAACAACAACGGTTACGAGGCTCAATTGCACATGGAATTCTCTCTGTACATGCCTAAATTCAACACAGCCCTATCCCTACATACACTTTTTGGGATATTTACCTATTATTTCATATTCTAAACACAACTTTATCAATCACTCTACCTTTAGCTTATAAATATTTTTGAAAAATTGTAATTCACAATATCCTTGGTTTTGTGATAACATATTTTCCAAAAACTGAACTCCCTCCAATTATCTATAAACCATTTTTTTAATTTTATTTATTTTTTTCACATTTCTATACGTCATTCAGTAAAACTTTAGGAAAAAAATCTGCACCGCGTTATTTTCCCCTAGAAAAAGTGGATAAATGTAAATTCCCCAAATTCATTAAATTTTTTTTTCTACATACATTTTTTTAGACGTCATTTTGTTTATAACGTTCGCGAAATGTCAGCGACTGGAAATGGAAACGAAAATGATTTTCTGTCGAAGTGAACTGGAATGACCCGTGTATGTATAACATGTATATCTTGCCTTTCGCAAAACCCAGCGTGCAGTAGCACCGCATGCTGCCGCTTTCAACCCTCTGGTGTATATAGCGACCAGCACGTTCGTTCCGGAGAGCGGCATATATATTTCACGTCGCGAAGCTCTCGCTCTCCGGTTCTCTCCGCCGTCGACGTGCAGGCGCGCGCGACGACCTCCCAACCTCCAGCGATGCAGACTCCCACACCACCGCGCCCGGTTCAGTCCGCTGCTTTTCCACCTCTGTATATATCCCCCGTCTCGTCCTCGTTACGAATATCGTCGGGGCTTCATGTACCGGCGCAACTCACCGACTTTCCAATGCTCTCTAAGTATATATGCCGGTATATGCAGTCGCAAATCGACGAGGAATGCACCGCTCTCTTATTTTTTTATTTATTTTTTATTATTTTTTTTTTCAGTGGACTCCACGAGCAACGTTATTTTTATTCTCGCGTTAGGCGACAACGTGACCGCTTCACAAAAAAAAATAAAAAAGATGACCAATTAAGTCTCACATTTTTAGCCGGCATTTTATAATCTCAAATTGCCACTCGCGGTTCCCTTTTTTGTTTTATTGGTTGGTGGACTTTGGGATGATTTTCGGTATTTTGTCGCAGGTTTTTCAAGGGTCAAAGGTTGAGGCAAAAAAAAAATAGGGCATTTTCAGTCAAGCGGCAAAGTTGTATGCTATATTTAGTGAAAGGTGGGAAGGCTGACGGAAAGGGTGAAATATTCAAAATTGTATAAATGGAATTATGCATTTTCCAACATTTCTCATTCGGCGGAGGAGCTTATTTTTGGAATAACATTCTGGGCGAGATCGAAGGATGAAATATTGAAAATAGTGGAAACTGGATCGTCCATTGTCGAAGAAATTTCATTCGATTATTGCCGAGATGATTATTTTTGGAAATAACTCCGGGTTTTTTGGGCTCGCGAAATATATTTCAATGTAAAAAATACGAATCCATAAAAACATTGTTCTATATGTCGTGGAATTTTCTTCGCCTGAATCGCAAAAATATCCAATCAACTATTATCGCATAAACGAAAGCCCTTTAAATAAACTCCATACACTTACGAATCTCCATAAACACAATTTTCAATTTCTGCAAACATTATTTCCATAAATAACGAATTCGGATAGTCAACATTTCCTAAATCAATTATTTGCCCTATTAGCGAGCGATGGAAATCATTTTTTTTTCCCGAAAATTTTCCACCCCCTCGTTTCTCTCAACCCTTATCACTTGCCTTATCAGCTACTGATAGAATTTTTTTAATCTACGTCCAAACGGAAGGCAATATGACGATGAAGACTCGTCATATAAATTGGCCGTTCGGTTGTGTTCGTGAGGCTAACGAAAAAAAAAAAAAAAAAACACTTTCCCTATCGCGTTGCCGAAGTTTAGTGTACACAGACTTTGGGATAGCGAGCTCTACGCTATACGGTGTAGTGTATAGTGGAGAGACCCCAGGAGACCGTCGACTCGCGGGGCGTTAACACGTGCGACTCGTGCCTGCTGCCGGTGATGCGGGAAAACGCGTCACAGGAGAAGGGAGCGCCGTGAATGCGTGCAGCCGTGCTATATACGCCGCTACGTGAGTGCGTGTGGCGCGTGGGTTGACAGGTGCAGGTGTTGTCCCTTGACAAACATGCCCCGAGACTCCCCACGACGAGTCTCGCCCCTAGCCCCGTTCACTCGCTCGCAGCCTTACACAATACGGCCTAAAGCTTATTAGACATTGTGTAAACGTTATCGGAACGAACGCCGCTAGCATTTCGACGTTTTTCAAATTTGCTTCTTTTTCTTATCTGTCAAATGCGTCAATTTTTACATATAAAACTATAAAAAAGAGCCGGAAAGGCTAACCCTTTACATTTCAATGTACCATATTTTAATGTTGCACATTTTTTTGCATTTCAACATTTTTTATTTTCAAAATATTTTTGATAGTCTGTGCAGAGGAGTTTTTTAAAGGTATTTTTGAATATTGTGATTTGGAGGATTTAATTGGAGGACGTTTTTTTAAATTTAGGGAAATTATATAATTCATTGTTGGGAGATGAACTTGAGACAGCAAATCCAAATTTTGTAATTGATGAAAATAATATTTAGTTAAGCGAGATGAATACTATAGCTAGGACACGTGAAAAGGTTTCTATTCTCCAGGAATTAAAATTTTCCAATAATTGTTTGAGACTTGAATTTTTTGAACTTCAGTTTTGTTAATTTTTAAAAAAGATGCCTTGTACATTGCTTTTTTTATTTTATTTTTCCAAATATTAAAAATAATGTGGACGCAATGTGAAAAAATTCAACTTTCTTTCAACTAAAATAGACAATATGTAGATTATTACAGCCACCCACTAAAAATTAATAAAAATTGAGATTTACGCCAAATGTGGGAAACAGATTCGAAGGAATATTTTGACCTCGGGGTATATTCGACGAATATAAATTTGAATGTGAGATGAAAGGGAAAATGCTACTGCGCGTGTCTCCCTCATTACACGGGTTTCGCTCGTATAATCCTCTTAATGCTTTTTTTCCTCTCTTCTCCTTCTTTATGCCTTATCCTACGATCCCCGCTTTGGGGGTATAATCGCTGCTGGTCTCGAGCGAGGGGTTCAGTTCACTATCCATTCGTGCTCTGTGTATGTGTGTGAGGGAGAATACGTGCTATATACCTATATTTCGGCCTAAATATCGCCAGAGGTATAATGTACAGCATAAACCGAGTATTATGAACGGGAAAAGGACTAATACGGGCCGCTCTTCTGTGCATCATGAATTCATACGAAAATACCGACGAGAATTTTCTGTATATTTCGGTGAACGTGATGTAAATCACGCTTTTTCAATTTTTTTTTTTTTAGTAAATTCAAAAAGCGAGATATTTTATCGTTCCCTTGGCATCTGTTAAACAAATGAATTTAATTAATCACATTTTAAACAAAAAAAAATGTTTGTTTATAATTAAGTTTTCGAAAATGCTTACGATTATGTAATTTTTTTGAACAAAATTATGAATCGGTACGTGAAAGATGTTTCAAATTGTTGGGGTATCTTACACCCCATATGAACAATATATTGATATTGTGCGGTATTTTTTTGTTTTTTTTTGCTGAAAATTGCCACAGAATATTTGTATGTGATATATACATCGGTCATGAGGTTATGAATTCAGAAATTGGATAAAGGTCGATTAAGAATTAATGTTTCGGATTTTTATTGATCGATGTTGTATGAATAAGCTTTGAATGTAACCCTTTAGGTGATCCGCATTGCCCCCACCGACCAAGTAGTCCCCAAGCCACCAGATTGAAGGGCTCCTCGGCGTTACCGCCACTGGCTACTTTGTGCGGCTGCTCCAGTTGCAGCCAGTGCCTCGGGACGGTGCCACAAGGGTGGTAGTTTGCAGAGGGGCCGGGAGGGTGGATTTTATGACAAACAAGGCGGCAAGTGCCATCTGCGGCTGTCAGAGCCACGGAGAGCATCACGGCCGTGTGTACGAACTCTCCAGGCCGGTGCGGGGTGACCCTAGTCTTATACGGGGCATTCCAACTCAAGCTGGCCTCGCCCTGACCGCTGGGATTTCATCCCCTATTTTTAATCTTATTCTTCCATCTCCAAAAGCCACCCACGATTATAATTAAATTTCATTTTTCCAAATTTACATACTTATGATTATTTAGAACAAAACATATTATCGGAATCCAAAAATTAGTCAAATTTTTTTCTCTAAAGAACCAGAAGCAATATTTTCTGCCTATCAAAAAAAAAAAAATCCTTCTCTAACAAATTGTCTATCAGAAATATCTCAAATTTTTTATTAGAGCCCTTCTTCACGAATAATTATAAACACCTTCAATTTTTAAAAATCCAATAAAAATTCTATTTGCTTCACAAAGATGAAGGAAAAATCTACAAAAAATCGTGGATTCAATCCGAAAGGTCAGAGCTCAAGTCCAGATATAGAATACCCCATATACATTCATAAATCCATACATATATATATATATATATATATATATATATATAGTTTCGCCGCTTTTGTTATCTCTCTCTCTCTCTCGACTCTATGCCCCGTTGCAACCCTCCACCCACCCCTCTTAGGTCCATCACGTATAGTAACTACCAACATAGAAGTCGTAGAGCACCTTCGACCCTAGCAAAAGCTCAGCCCTAGAACGAGAAGGCAAACTCGTCCCCTCGTCGCTGCTTTGCTGTGTCCCGTCGCCACAACGCTTCGCGTACGCCAAGAGCTGCTGCTGCTGTTGCAGCTTGGACTGTGGTGCTTGTTACGGCCGAAGTGAAGTGTTTGCTAAGAGATTAGGAGCGCCCTGTTTCGCCCTCACCCCTCGTCACAGATCGCAACGACGTGGCGCCCTGTCGGAGAGAACGACGTCGTAGCTTCTGCAGGGACTCGACGGATGACGCATATATATGCACATTTATGTGTGTGGGTGGCTGTCGTTTGTTATATGGCTCTCTCGTGGGTCTGGATGCAGCCAAGAGTTGACTCTTTACGGCTTAGCTCCAGCGGAGCTGCTGCAGATACGATCCGCCCCTAATATCGGCCCTTCCAAGGGACGATGCCTCGGGGTCGTAATTTTTATCGTGGACATCGAGCCAATGCGCTGCGGGGTTGAGGTAAACATTAGGGGGTGGAGGTAGAGTGGGATGTAGAATATGGTACGGGATATGGTAGCATGCTTGGTGATGCTTGTTTGCCCATGGAAAATGTTTTGTTCGGGAATATTCACAGCTGGTGGAGGACTTTAAAGTCGATGGGGCTAATCGCGGATGCGGAAATGACTAATCGAGGACTTTTGATTGTTGTCTGTGGTGCTTGGGTTGAATTTGATTTTTATTGAAGGGGGTGAGTCGGTTGTCTTGCAGGGATGGGTGCAAATGTTTGTGGTAAGGATTCGGAGGGCTGGATTTTTCGAGGTGAGATATGTCCAAGCCTCTGGGTGGTATAGTTATCATCGTGGACATGGAGCAATGGGTATGGAATATGGTCGGATGTTTGGTGATGTTTTCTTCGGGAATATTCACAGCTGGTGGAGGACTTTAAAGTCGATGAGGCTAATCGAGGATGTGGAAATGACTAATTAAGGACTTTTGATTGTTGTCTTTGGTGCTTGGGTTGAATTTGATTTTTATTGAAGGGGGTGAGTCGGTTGTTTTGCAGGGATGGGTGCAAATGTTTGTGGTAAGTATTCGGAAGGCTGGATTTTTTGAGGTGTCAAAATCATCTTGAGAAGATGCTAAAAACGAAAAATATGCCGAACTTCCGAGGGACATTGGAGAACAGAAATGATCAACGAGACTCAAAGAGATACCATAGGCACATACGAATCCTGTGTAAAATCGATTTCAATCCGGAGAGAGAATTTCTCTTTCCGAAACTCATCTCTTCTCAGCTTCTCCTTCAGATTTTTCCAATACACTAGTGTTTTTTTTTTTTTTTTTTAACACCGATTGTATTTTCAACGGATATGAGAACGACACTGTGCTCTATATTTCCCCATCTCCTTCGTATCTCCGTAGCTCGTCACTGTTCTCCGCATCGGCCTCTAAAGTTCCGTCGGACTGGGTGTGCTGGGACGTGAGCCAGGCGCGACTTCCGTTTCCGGTTGCTCCGCACGAATTCCGCCTCGCTCGTCTCCGCCTCAGCAACTTCCGTCGCTCTCTCTCTCTCTCTCTCTTCCTTTCTCCCCGTTTCCTCTTCCTTCGTCACACGGTTTCTCGGCATGGAGCACTTGGTGCGCTTTGTCCCGTATCACGTCTTTGAAGTCGTCGGTGAGAATTGCCAGCGAAGCATCGCCTACCTCGCCTATTTCGCTTGCCGATGGAAATGTTGGGCGGCTCTGCGGGGTCAGTAGTTGGACCGCGTGTGCTAACACCGTAGGCCGAGCCCTTTTTGCCTTTGCGCCCTTTTTGCTCGTGGGTTACGTCGAGCACAGCAGGAACGGTGGTTGCGCCGGGTGCCTCGAGGCACCAGTGGTGGATAAGCATACGAAGTGAAGGATGAAGAAGAGGAGCAAGAGAAAGAGGAAGAGGAAGGGAAGGTAAGGTAAAAGAGGGAGGAGGAGGGGGATGGGGTGGGAAACTGGGTGGAGCGGAAGCGTAATGAACAACTTGGTTCGTGGAACGAAAAATTTTATTGACGTAATCAACAATTTTGTGGTAACCGAAAAATTTGTTGTAACCAACACCTTTATCGTAATCAATAACATTCGTTGTAAGTAACAACTTCGTCGTAAGCAACAATTTTTGTGGTAACGAACAATTCGGTGGCAACCAATAACTTTGACGTAACCAACAATTTTGTCATAAACAACAACTTTAGTCGTGCCCAACAATTTTTGTTGTAACCAAGAATTTGGTGGTAACCAATAACTTTGACGTAACCAACAATTTTGTCATAAACAACAACTTTAGTCGTGCCCAACAATTTTTGTGGTAACCAAGAATTTGGTGGTAACCAATAACTTTGACGTAACCAACAATTTTGTCATAAACAAAAACTTTAGTCGTGCCCAACAATTTTGTCGTAACGAAAAACTTGAGTCGTAGCCTCTACCTCCACTCCATTGTCTCTCTCATCCTCCCGCGCTAACCCCCTCCCTTCGTTACCCGGTTTCTCGCCGTGCAGCACTCGGTGCGCTTTGTACCGTATCACGTCTTTGAAGTCCCTCGATCTCGCGCTCGTTGCCGAGAATTGCCGGCGAAGCATCGCCGTACGTACTCGCGCTCTCCCTTGCAGATGGAAATGTCGGGAGGGCTCTGTGGGGTCAGTTGTTGGACGGCGTGTGCCAACATCGTGCGCCGTGCCTCTTTCGCCTTTCCGCCCTTTTTCCACTCGCGGAATATCGGGGAATACTTAAACGGGTGGGTCGCGTTGAGCGCGCCAGAAACGCCGGTAGCACCGGCTGCTCGAGGCGCCGCTACTCCCTCAGCGCACCAAGAGCTCCATGAGGAAACGGAGAAAGAGCGCCAACGAATATAGCAAGCGGTGAGAATGAGGAGGAGGCGGAAAACGAGGTGGAGCGGAAGTGCCGTGGGTTGAGGCGCACAGTCACGTCGAGTTGAGAGCGGCAGCCTCAGTGGAGAGCCGTGAACCGAGTAGTAGTAGAGAGGACGTCCCGCGCGGCAAGTGGAAGCGAGGCGAGCGAGTGGAGTTGCGGGAAAGAGCCCGGAGGCAGCTGAACGGAAACCTCTGCCTCCGCGACGCTCGCGTTTCAACTCTCGCTCTCTCTCTTTCTCTTTCCCTTCTTCACCCTCACGCTTTTCTCGTCCCCATGCACGACCACCTACCCGGTGCCCACCACGAAATTCTGGCTACATAACTTTTTTTTGTTGTTTTTTTTGTCACTGAGATCTCCATTGTAGATATTTTTCCGATAGTTCGTCACTACAATGTGTTGACTCTGAGGAGGGGGACTCTATGTTTTCCCGAAATATATGCCGATTTTTTCATATGTTTTTGTTTAAGGAAAGTCACGGAGTTGGAGGATACAAAATAGCGTTCAAAACCACGTATGTTTTTCGGGGTTTTGTGTTGAATATTATTTCTTTGTTATTTGGAGGAAGGTTTGATTTTACTGAATTTGCTGAATCAAAGAGAGGATATCCCAATTTTATTTGACGACAATTCTGGAATATTGGCTTCGAATACTTTGTCACGTGATTCTCTTGAAGTCCCGATTCTCAAATTACCAGTCATCAAGTATTCCTGGCTATATATTATTATCACTATTACCCCTTATCGTAAGATACAAAAACGTTATACAAAAAACGTGAATTAACATCGACAAGCATAAACTTTAGTCCAGCAATGATCCACTGAAATTTCCATTTTTACTTCGCATCTCTGCGTTGAAAAAGTGCAAAAAGCTTGCGTAGAAGTCATCAGGAACTTTGCACCAAAAAAAAAAGTGAAGTTAGCCAACTTTTTTCAGAGCATTACAAATTGCTGTGCAACACCTATACACAGACACACACACACATATATCCATATGTATATACGTGTACTCTGGTCAGCACGCTATTCGAAATGAAGCGCAAGGGATAATTTAAGCCCGAGGCGTGTTCGTGTCCACTGGCGAACGCGTCAACGTGCTATATCGATTTTTGCGGTGCCCGGACTCTTTAATCTTAGTAATCGACTGAACGCGAGGCGTTCGGGTCCTGCCTCGCGCTTCCGAGCCCATCGCCTATTCATTAATGCACCGTAAACGGCAAGTGACAGCTGGCGCACTATCGAGTCCCGCTGCATCCGCGCGCGGGATCGTGTCGACGCACGGGGCTTCCCCGCTCGAGCTCTTTACCGCCGTCCCACACCCTCCTATTTCTCTGTCGCGCCATCCCTCGCGGACGTACGGGCGGTTTTACGCCCTGGGGCAGTCGGTGTCACCGACACCCTCCCCTTGTCTCGGCAATACCACGTCCCGAGCTCTTTAACGCCTCTAACTTTCCTAACACCCGTGAAATCCCCTCCTGTCTATCGCGCACCTCCGCTCGTGCGTTGCGGGCCTCGTAATCCTCGCAACGCCCGCAATCCCATTTTTCCATCGCCACGCGATAATTCAATGACCTGTGCCGACAATCGAACAGGAGAATTATAATCGCACACGTATTTGCAGTACTTTACGACACTAGTGCGATAAAACTTTTTTCTGACGAGTGTTAATTTGAAAAGTTAAGAAAACGTTTATCGCACGAGAGCCGTACGAAATTTTCTTTCGCCTGGCGGAAAAACGGAGAATTATGGGCGCGAAGCGTGTGTGAAATCGCGGTTCTCGCACCGAGTGAAATAAACCGATTCCACGAAATAAAATGATTCCACAGATGTTTCTCCTAATTTTTTTGTCGTCATGGGAAAGTCACGACGCATTTTCAGGTATTTCAAAAAACACACACACATTTTCTACATTATTACTGATATAAATTAATAACAGGTGTCAGTGAAATTACGTTATTCAACATTGCTGTTATTTTTTGAAGTTGAAGCCTACTCTCGTTGACCCAAAAAAAATTTTTTTCTCCAATCGGAAAATCGCGCACAGTGCAAAGCCCGACATAAAAATTCCTTTTTTTCCACTCGAATGTACTTCCGTAAAGTGGGACAGGTGTACGAAAATGATGCAGTTAGTGGAAAGCACAGCAATTTGAGATCTGGGAACGAGAGTGTCTTGCCGCTCGGGTTAGCGAGGGACTTTTTGTGTGTTTCGCGAGTGCGAGTACACGGACACGTTCCATTATAAAGTAGCGGAGCCGCGGCGAGAAATTCGCAAGTCCGTATCGCGCTCGTATAACGGAGATCCGGACGTGTGCGTGCGTGGGCGAGGAACATTTTCGTCGAGTAGGCTTTATATTTATCGCGGCAATAAGGCGAACTCGACGATGGGAACGACGAGTCGTCGGCGAGGCTGGCGCGGGTGCTCCTCGCGCTCGCCAACGACGAGGGGTCCACCCGACGTCGTTGGGACAATCGGTGGCTGTCGTTAACGGTAACGACGCGCCGTCCAATGCCGCCTCGCCGCTCCTCTCCTCCTTCTCACTTTCTCCGTCGCTCTTTCCAGCTCCACAGCGTTTTACCGTTTCGCGACTACTGCGCTTTACTCCTTCGTCTATCTCCTTTCCGCTCCGCTTCTCTCGCTTCGTCTCTCGACTACTCTTCTCGTCGACATCCTTGAGTGCGCAAAGCTCTCTCCCTCTCTCTCTCTCTGCCTTGAAAAGTACCAACGCTAACGGGTGATCGCCTCGTTGCTCGATTTTTCTTAGGTACTGTATAGTTACTGCGTTCTTGAATCGTCCATCAGGCTGGTCACCTTCAGAAAAAAAAAAATGCAGAAGTTGAATAACGTCACGGAGTTTTTATTTAGTTGAAGAGGGGGGATGATGGGGGTGTAGCCGAGAATGGGTGGATGATTTTTAAAACATTTCTTTCGGGGCTCGACAATTCTGGAGTATTTTATGTTGGCCTGGAAAATCGAGGAAACGCCGGATAATTTTAAATTGCATCGAGGTCACTTTGCGAAAAGTAAAAAATAATTTTAAAGCAGGACATTTTTTATGTTGCATTTTTCTCCCAATAGGTTGAAGAATTATTGTAATCGTACATTTCCAACAAAAAGGTGAATTTCCCAAATATTCAGAGCTGCTTTTGCATGAATTGTTTACCTTTTTTAAATACCGTAAAATAATCTAAATATCCCTGCTCTTATGGTATAACCCAATTACCCGATTAATTGTGCTACGAATAAACGAAAAATTAGTGTTTTCTGACAGGAAAAGATGTTCATCTCATTTACAGAGATGCCAATATGTTATGCCATGCCATACGCACGTGCACTCAGGATTATTTTGCGTGCCAATGTCAATCACGTTTGGGAAAGCGGCCATGGGTGACATCGGAAGGGAGACAACGCACATATGTACATGGGAGACGTACGGGGTTGTCAAGACCCCATCGTTTGTGCTCCAACGTTGGGGGGTCGCCTGCACCTGTCTTGTAATATAATTTACGTACACTTGTCGCCCCTCGAGCTACATACTAAATCCTCTATATATATATATATAGTATATAGTATATATGGTATATACCTATATTTTCTATATGCTCTTGTTTTCCTTTCATGCAGTGATCTGTGTATGCATTGCTCGCATTCTGTGGACGTTACTCCTTGAATTACATTCCTCTTGCAAAGTTCTCGACGCGAGAATTTTCTATGCGCGTATCGAGTGACGGGATCGGTTGAATGCACGTGCGTCCCCCAGAAAGGGAAAAGTCCTCGAATTTCTGCTTTGATGTGTGGAGAATGGCCGGAAAATGCGTGACGAAAAGAAAGATTTTTATTTTCCTCCCGGAATAGAAGTGATGAAAGTGGAAATATGTCAATAGAAAGAAAAATAGAGAAATTGTGTTATCATTATATAGAATGGAAAATCTGTGGAACGAAATACGATCGTGTGAATGGCTGATTGAGTAAATAACATGCTCGTCATATTGGAGATGGACATTCATCCGATGAAAATGTATTGGAAATACGTTTTATAATGAGTGACTATGATTAATCAATGCGCTAGACTTAATATTTTGTTATAATTATAAATAATTCCGATCAGTTGTTGATCGACAGTAAATTCTAATGTTATTATAATAATCTTCCGGTGACCATAATAATCCAATTCAACTCCGGTCAATAATTCTCCATATTTAAATACATTAACACGAGCTACATGCACATAGAAAAAAAAAGTTAACAAAATATAAAACCAATCAGTTATTAAAAATAAAAAACTAACCGTTCACCCCGAGGCGAGATTTTACGCCCCCATAAACAAAAAAAAAAACGGAAATGTCAGTTTGTGAATCTGCCGAAACATCCGGTGTTCCCATCGAAGATTTTGGTATAATTATAAATAATTCTGATCAGTTGTTGACCTACAATAAATTCTAATGTTATTATCATATTCTTGCAGTGATCATAATTATCCAATTCAACTCCGGTCAATAATTCTCCATATTTAAATACATTGACACGAGCTATACATACATAATATTAGCACATAGAAAACAAAATAGTAAAAAAACATAAAACCGATCAATTATTAAAAACAAAATTCTAACCGTTCACCTCGAGGCGAGATTTTACTCCTCCATTTAAAAAAAAAAAAAAACAAAACAAAACAAAACAAACGAAAAAACAAAAATGCGAGTTTGTGAATCTGCCGGAACATCCGGTGTTCCCACCAAATGTTGAATTATATACTATTGGTGGAAAAAAAAAGAATTGCATTTATTAAATTTCCACAATATGATGGCGCTATCGATAGACGAATTCGGGGATTTTGTTTCAGTTTTGATTTTCACGTATCAGGCCAGGGGAAAGTGAACGACGAAACGATACCTCGGGCCCAGAATCACCGCTTTATTCCCCCATCTGTGCGTTCGTCGACTATATATACGATACGAGGTGTGCTCGCGTGAATTCACGAACGTTTTTTTCTTTTCCGTATTTTTTTTATTTTTTATTTTTTTATTTTTTCGATCTCTCGTTTTATTCGGAACGTCGACGCTCGACGGTAATGTTAGTTGCATATCATGTTTTGCGTGGGAGTGGCAACAGCCCTGCACGGGTGGGCCACTGGTGCGACCAATGGTAATTGCACCCTAGTTTTCCCGGGAGCCCCGATGCGTTGTTATAAACACAGGCACATACGAACTCCTGCCGCTGGCCGCCGCTCTCCTCCTCCACCCTTGTCACGGTGCCTCTCCGCTCCGTATTTTGCACGCCAACCCTCGCACGATCACGTCCTATCGGAGTTGCATCAAGCCCTGCATCGCTCTCGCACAGATTTTCAGCACGCACCGCTATTATTCACCTGCGTTTCTCAGCTACGCAGCGGGTGGTGTTGTACCAAATGTGTACTAAAACTATTCTTTGATATGGACAAATTGGTGTCGTTCATATTTGAGTGACAGTTTTTGCTTCCTCAAAGGGAAATTTTCATGATTTTTTTTTTGGAATCGGGGCCGTATTTGGTACAATATCGGCGATGTTGTACCAAATGTACAGTTTTTGCTTTCGCAAAGAGAAATTTTTATGATTTTTTTTTTTTGGAATTGAGGCCATAATATCGACGATGTACCAAATGCCTAAGTATCCTTTGATAGAGACTAATTAATGACATTCGTTATTTGACTAACAGTTTTCACTTCCTGAACGAGATATTTTCATGATTTTTTTTTTCGAGCTTTATACATCAGGACGCTCAAAAGCGTCTATAAAATTTAACAAACAAGTGATATAGAAATAATGTATGTGCAATTTTGATATTCAGGATGAAAAAAATCGTTACGAGTAATATATTTGTTTGAAACGTTGTTTTTTTAATGATGAGAAATGCACTGGTAATACAATGTCAGGCAAATCGACTGAGGTCGACAAGAAGGTCCGTATTGAAGTGTCCTTGACATTTGTTGATTTGAAATCCGATCCTCCTATGCGAGTTCTAAAACTTCCTCGAGCCTAGTTAATAAATCACAATTCATTCGAAATAATCTCGACAGTTGTCATAACAACTAAACTTTCTTCGAACATTGAGCCCATCAAACCCGGGGACATCAGCGACGAGTAACAGGAGTCCCGACTAGTTTCGACTCCACACACAGGCACCAGTTTGCGACTATTGCGCATTTGGTGTCGGTGATCCTTGTACGGTGATAGACGAAATAATTAAACTCCTCAAAACAAGTACTGGAGAGAGGCTGTGCACACCAGAATAGGTTTGAAAAGGTGCGTACCATGCATGGGTCGTCCAACCCAAAGGAGGAAGTTGGAGACACAGAAATCGACATAGTCTCGTGTCAGCCTTCGGAGTTAGATAGTACGAGTACTGTCGAGGGGTCCGAGAGGATTCGAAGCTCATTTATATATATAGATATATATATATATATATATATATATATATATATATATATGTATTATAGCGAGAACGAGTGGAGCAGGGAAACATATAGTGCGGACGAGAAAACGCAGGGAAGGAAATAAAGAGGGAGGAACTGTACCGAGAGAGTCAGAAGGAAAAAGGGGGATGAGAACGAGGGCAGATCGCGAGAAGAAATGACAGGGAGGAGGGGAGTGCAAGTGAGAGAAAGGCGGGAATATATAGGAAGGAAAGTAGAGAGAACGTGGGCGGCCTGAGCGACCATGGGGAATAACCGTATTCCGTACCGGTATGAAAGGCACCCACAGCGTTCGAGGCTCACGCCGGTTGTGCGGAGCTGTGGAGCGCTCCTGGTGGTGTTATATAGCATGAGATGAGGAGGAGGATGCCAGGTTGGTGATAGCAGCCGAGAGACAGAGAGGAGCCGAGGCCAAACGGGAGTGAAAGAAGAAGCTGCGAAGCAGACGAGACCGCGGGGAGGAGGGACAGCATGAACGAGAGTGAAGTACACGAGCCGGGAGTGGCGTAGTGAAGGCGATGGAGAGCCGGTGTTGGCGCGGAGGCGAGGATAGAGGGAGAGCGAACAAGCTCCTAGTACCAGTGGAAGAGGACGCCAAGTTAGGAGGCGACAGGGAGAAGCCAAGGGGAGGAGGAGCAGGAGGAGGAGGAGGCAGCCAGCAGAGATGCGAACTCGGTACTCGGCTATAGCAGTCTCGTAGCATGCTATAGAAGGTAGAGAGAGTCGTAGAGGGTAGCCGTGCGCCACAGAGACCGAGGGAGTGAGATAGGGAGGAGAGAATGGAAGTGGAAGAGAGTTAGAAGATCCAGAATGGTATGAGGCAGGCGATAGCGGCGCTGCGGCGTAACGACGCTATAACGCGAGCCGCCGGGTGATTACCTACCACCTCCCCCCTTCCTCCGCCCACCCTCCTTCTCCTCTTCAGCGCTGCTGTGCACAGAACCCCACAGTGCTCTCCTGCCCGAGCAATCCTGCTGCGCCATACCAGCAGCGAGCACGTCGCAGGCGTTTCGTGCCACGCCACCCACTCCCCACCCTCCTCCCCATCCTCCATGCTCTGGGGAAGCCAAACCGGGCGAGAAAACCCAGCCAAGCCAGGCCAACCCGTGGTGCGCCACGCCGTGCCACGCCATTTTGCCCGTCGACGTCGGCATAGCCAGCTCCCGATGCTCCGAGGGTGGATCGAGAGCGCGGTAAGAGGCGTGGGGTGGCGGCGGTCGTCGCGGCACTAGTTTTACTATATACCACCACTGCTGGCGGTGCTCTCTCGGCTCTCGGGACTCTCTATGCCCGACGTGGCGTGCTTCAACTCATCCCTCGCGCTTTCTACTTCGGCTCTCTTTCCTTCACCCTCCTTCTTCCACTCCCTTGGAGTCCCTCCTCCCCTCCTCCTCCCCCGGTTTCTTGCCCTGGCAGACCTTTATTTTTCTTCCTTTTCGGTGCTCCTTCTCACTCACCCTCTTTCGCAGTTTACTGAGTCGTCTTTCTCACCCACTCTACTATGAAACGCCTCGCGCGTATTGCCAGGTACCAAGCACACCACGGGATATCCTCGGGTGCGCGCTCCCGTCGCCAGTAACAGCCAGTGCGACTGGCCTCGACGCTCTAAACGCGCGGCGCCCACGTAACGACGTCGCCAGGAACGCTCCTCGAGCGGGCGATGTGTCGCGAGCGATCCTCTCTCCCTCCTCCCCCTCCTTCTCCTCCACCTCCACCACATCTTTCCTTCGCGTGCTTTTGCTCCATGTATGTATATGTATATGTATAAGAGGTATATACGAGTGTAGGACTCAGCGCTTCAGCTCGTTTCACCGACTACATACCCCTCACTTCCACCCTCTCCACTGTACGAACCCAACCGTTAGCATCGAAACGGTCGCGTCGCCCTCGTTAACCCTTATCCGGACGAGGCGAGACCGTCCGACTCTACTACCATTCTCTCTCCCTCTCTCTCTCCCTACCCGTATAACCTCACCACACCGCACCCACCGTTCCACCGCATCGCCCGCACCAGCGGAGGAAAAAAAAACAGCCGAGGGTAAAAAAGGAGCGCTCGGTTTTTTTTTTTTTTTTTTCACGATTCGCGAGAATATACATGGGATCCGAGAGGATACGGAAGGGAACTTAACGGATGCTTGATAAGAACGTGTATATGATAATAAGGTGAAAAAAATGTCAGCTAATGATAATACGCGAAGCTTGGCCGGGGAACAGAAGGTTTTCTTTTTTTTTTATAAAGAAATCCGGATTGGTCACAGAAATATTTGAATTAAGGTTTTTAAACTCTTTTTTTCTGTGGAATAGATAAATGTTTAATAAAGTCCTCATTTTCAGGGGTTCGTATAATTTATAAGTACCCTAGAACTATTTATATCTTTTGACAAGTATTTAAATAAATACCCCTTAAATAATTTTAAAAAAATCTAAATCTCAGAAACCACAATAACAATATAAACCCCGATTATCAAAAAATGCCTATCATCGAAATATTACAATTCGTTCAACACAATTCCCTAATCTTATTCATTTGATACCGACAATTATTCCAAATACTTTATCATTGTCATATTGGCTATATCGATTCTCTCGTAAGGTATTAGAGAGGACGTTCTATCTTTCCGTGTTGGTCTCTAATCCTCGAGTCCAAAACCGTACTATACGTGAAATAGTAGGTACGGATAGAAGCGCGAGTCGAGGGTAGCACTCATCCCGGATCGAGAGTTAGTGGCACGAGTCCGTGACGATCGAGCGAGAGAGAGAGAGAGAGAGAAAAGGGAGTACGGGTCGTGCACACAGAGCCGAGCTTGAATCCGGACGAGGCGAGGGCGGGAGAAACAATTGTAGCGTGTAAATTGAAGGGTCGAGAGCGCGCGGCACAGTCGACGAGAAGGGGGATGCACGCGTGCGTCAGGGCGATTCCGAGGGGCGCGGAGCTTGTCGCGCGTAGATTTCGGAACGTCGAGCGAGTGAAGCGCCGAGGGATTGGGGGCAGTCTGAACGTGGGGTGAGGATTGGAGGAGGATGAAACGCAGTGCCGTGGCAAATGGGCCAGAAAGTAACCCTAGATACAGCGAGACCGAGCCATATCTGCCAACCCCAACCCCCGTATCTTTAACCCTTCGACTACTCTGACGTAATGAATTCGTTATCCGTCGCGGGACAGTGACGATCGGAAAATCCTCGCGCGCACTCGTGGCTATCGAATTGCAACGCTTTTCACCAATTTCCTATCGAATGTACAATTGCATCGAAGATATAATTATATTCTGCGTTCAGACTTGTGAAAATTGATTTTGCTTTGCCGGTGTATTTGTTATGAAGAAGAAATAAATAAAAATGAGACGTTAACTAGCCCAATCTGCCGGGTAATTTACTCGAAGTAACGTGGAAAGTGAAAAACCTAAGAATCTTCCCTAAATTGATATTGAAAGGTACACTTAAATCGGAGAATAATATAAAAAATCGTTTCATCGAGTACCAACAACATACCAACGCTGGTCATTTTCATAAGCAATGGAATGTACGTGTAATCGAATTTTCAAATCCAATTTTTTCAATCCACCTCCCTCGACCAATTAATGTCAAATTCACCCGCACAAATTCAGCCTGTCTTCGACTATCACAGGCCCTCTTAATTACAAAATTACGCATGAATCATTTGAACCCAATGAGTATTTTACGAAAAATTCCTCGCACCGAGGCGCTTACGTTTTCCGTATCACAAGCCCCATGAACATATTCTTATGTAATGTGGACGATAGTAAGCACGTGCAAGTTTTTACTCTGCAATGCGTTTTTTTGTTCACTACCCTCTTCATTTACCATGGACGGAAATGTACATATTTGCCCATCAACAGGATCTTACGAAAAATACCTCGTACCGAGAGGCTGTATTACGTATACATATACAATATATACATATACACACACACACCTCCACGTGTTACATATGTATACAGATGGTGTACGTATGGTGAAGTAGAGGCGAAGCCGAGGCTCGCGCGTAACTCGAATTTAGACGGGGCGAGCGCAGAGGCTTCCTTATCCACGAAGATCGATGTCGCTTGGGTTCTGGCCTCTCGGCGAGCATGTCGTCGAGAGTAGAGTTACGAGTCGACGCGTCTCTCGGCGCGGCTGGGAGGCGCGCGAGATCCCCGACACGCTCGCCGAGAGGAGTGGACCGACGCGGTTCTTCGGGATTGAAGATGGATAGATGGGCGAGAGAGAAAAGGGAGCGAGCGGAAGAGAGACGCGATGCAATGGCACGGTGAAGAGGCGAGGCGGGAGGTAGAAAACAAAAAAAAAAACAGCACGCGGCGAAGGAACGTTAAGGGGTTGTACGCGAAGCGAGAAGTGAGCAGAACGAACTCGCCGACACAGCCGGAAAGCCAAGTCAACGGGAAATGTTTCGCAATCCTTCGCGACACGAGCGAATATATGTACTATATATCCGCCTCTTTCTCTCTCTCTCTCTTTTTTGCACTCTACGCGTATACACTCGCGTGTATTCGTTGTTTTTTTCGTTTCTTCGCTGCTTCCATCTTCGCTTTAGACTTCGTGCGGCGGTAACTCGTACGTTGGCATTAATAACCGGCTCTCGTGAGGTCCCCGAACGACTCGTGCCCGCGCTACGACGCGCCACGACTTATTCAATTAAAGAGGAACGTGCCCGAGCCGCGGGGACCGCCAGGGCCAACCGACTACCGCAGCCACGGCTTTTTCAATTATACTCTTTCCTCCCGATCTGTCCTCTTCGTCAACCATGACTTTTCGTCGTAATCCTGGAACGGGATATTTTTTTTTCCTTTTTTTTTCGGCGAATATCGGAAAAAAAATTAATGAGAGGGGCATGAAAATTGGCAGGTGGAAATTTATGTTCAATTCATGCCCTACATAAGTAGAATGTGCTATTAACAGATGCGCATAACGTGTTTTTTTCAACCCGGGGCTGAAAACATACTTTCCCGCACGTTTTGCCATGCTGCAGGCATGAAAAGGGCTGTCTTTCGTCACACGTTATAAAAAATAGCCTCCTATGAATAATTTTCTCTCTCAAAATATAACATACTCGTCGAGTGACGCGTTTTAAGGGGGAAAAACCAAGCGCATTTCGTTATTCGAAGATTTATCGCTTATTGTGTCGATACATCTATCGACGAAATTTCGAAATAAACATAAATCGTTAACGAATTCCAATCGAGTGAGATAAAATATGCTAAAGCGAATTTGGAATCCGGATATCGAAGGATCCAAGGGAACCGGTCACGTTTTCAATTCCCTGAACTGATCTGACCTTCTAAAGTCTCCGATACTTCGGAAAATTATTTTTCCGTCACCGAACAATGAATATCCACAACCTCGTGGAATTCGACGTATCGCATGCATGCAATTTTGCATTAAAAAAATTTAAACAACATATAAACAACGTCGAGGATTGTATGCTCGTACTTTTCTCGATTTCTCGAGGATACATTTCACTCCTTGGCGAACAATCCTCTCGCTGAGCTTCTCAGACAGACTCCGGTGAGGGCGGGGTACAGGGGCGGGGGGAGGGGATCTTTATGGCGGAGGCTGGAGAAAGGTGCTGGAGAAGAGCCCGGCAGTTCGTCGCGTAGTTTTACGAGGAAGGAAGAAGATCTCGCAGCTCGTTGGCATTGCCTTCGGGCGGACAGTATAAAGCGGAGCTGAAAGCAACGGAGGGAAAGGACTGAGCCGCGAACGCGAGGCAAGTATGAGCGACGGAGCGAGAGAAAGCCGGAGAGAATATGGAGGGAGAAAGCGCGCGAACGGTGGTTATTAATAACGCTGCGATAAACCCCGGGTTAAGCCCCAGGGGGATGACGGCCTTTGGCAAAAAGCGGCCGTCCTTTGTCTTTCCTTCTCTTTCTCTCGCGATCCCAGACGTCATTCCATCTCGCATTCCCTCTCTAGCGTTTTTCCTTTTTTTTTTTTTCTTTTTTTCTCTCTGTAGAGAACGTCAGTAGGTGCATATCTACAGATATGTCATAGCACACTAGTGTCCTGTAGCATATTGTTGCTCGTTATTCAAACTTCCTCATTTTCTCTCAATTTCTTCAGCGTATAGACTCCTCGGCAACGATCGCGAGCTCCGGCAGAACCATAATCAAAATACACACGAGACATGCCCTCCGTCTTCGTCATCAGTCGCACATTGAAAATGGGGATGGGCGGAAATGTACCTTCAGTCCGGATGTTTTTTCAAGATTTTTTTTATTCCTTATTCGGACACCTTTTATTATGTTGATTTTGTGTCAAGTCCGGTGACGGAAGTTGAGTTAACGTGAAATTGAATATCGTGACGAGTGTCACGACGATTTGATTTTGAACGTTACGATTCTATACCAAAACACGAAATTAAAAAAAATCTTAAGCGACTTCGGAAACATTTTTGTTTCTTGAATAATCGGATAACTAGATAAGAAAAATAAAAATCAATTTCTGATAATAAGCATAATTTATATTATTTCTGTTCTTTTTTTTTTTTTGAAGGAAATGGAAATATTTTCGGCAAAAAAAATTATGTAGCAAAACTCGGTTCCAGAATTTCAATGAAATAAAAATAATGCTATAATAATTGAGAAGGCTAATAAATTTTGAAAAATCGTCGTTGAATCTGTATGGGAATTGGAGAATTCGTGATACACGAAACGATTGGCCAGCGAAGCATGCGAAAGCTGCGGTCAAAAGTCGTGGTCGGGGAAGAGCGACAATACTCTTTGGTTCCAATCACACTCTCTAATTGCAAGAGCTTCTATCGCTAGTAGTGCGCTTGTGTGCACAGCAGTAGAATGACTGCAACGGGGTTAGCTGGGCGAGTGTGTGACACCGCAAGCGTGGGCCTCGCCGCGGCACTCTCGTCGGGTTCTGTGGGCCGTTTGCATGCGACGTTGCGACCAAGTTCGCCCATTAATTACGCAAAACGCGCGCGCGCGGCGCTGCGACCCGTCACTCGTCCATTGAATTAGCCTCGTTCTCCGCTCTCCCTCGCGAGCTCCCGCTCTCCTTCCTCTCCGGCCAAAGCATCGCCCAACCCGCCAACCCTTTCGCGCCCTGAAACTGTTTCCGTTCGACCGCTCGAACGCTTCTTCGAATTTCGCTGATAATATATAACATATGAGGCTATATGTCACATTTTATGGCCACCGTGGAAGAAATAACCGGAAATATGCACTCATTGATAGAATTTTCCAATTACGATATAAAATCGATGGATTACTGTTTAAATAAACTTAAGTATTAAAAGTAGATATTCAAAAAAAAACAAAAAAAAAAGAACATTTTTCGTCATTATTGCTGTCATTTATGTGTGAAATTTAATTTTCCGATTTTAAGTCTCAACCTAAAATCGAATTTCTGATATTATATCTCAATTATATGAAAAAAATCGTAGATTTTTCTTTTATTGTCCTCTTACTTTCACGCGAAATAAAATGTATTCAGATTTAGAATTGATTCAATTTAGCACTTATGAAATATCTATATTTATTTCTACCTCGAAATTGCAACAAATTTTCGTTCCTTTTCAATAATCACTACTATTTTCGCACTAATTTTTGCCAAAACACGAAATATATGTGTATTCTTTCCCAGATAAATTTTTGCAAAAAAAACACCCCCACCTCAGTTTGAAATAAATTTATTCGGTCGTGAAATTCAGTTGGACATCGGATAACACTCTTTAAAATTGTTCATGAAAAGTTATGTCCGGTGTTTTTGGCGGAACGTTGACGAATCACGGGTCAACACCTGCCGCAGAGTTTCCACCACCGATCGCACAATATCGTTCGTTACCTTCGAAATATCAGATATTCGTATAACGTTCAATATTACGCGCAGATCCTAAAATTCAAAGTACAGCTCAACCCATGACATAACCCTTGCTATATATTCCGGTGTATATAACGCAACGCATCTCCTGCAGGCCACACGTCCACGCCGCAAATATCGTATTCGAACTCTCGCACCCATACGTATATAACTCATAAATATTTAAATATCGCGTATACCGCACGAGCACCGCGTTCGAGCGGCGCGCATAAATATGTATATTTTCGGCCGAACACATACGCAGCGTGTACCTATATATGTGTGTGTTACGAAGATACCTACCTATGGGAGAGTCCGTGTACATAAATCCATAAATATATATTAATCTACATATTACATGGATACATGGACGAGGCCACATGGATGGCTGATTTGGCTATGCGCGTCAGCGTTATATTTCCTCGGTTGTGCGTAACTCCGCTCGACTACAGTGAAACCCCGATTAATCGGGGCCCTGTCTAGGAAACCGATTAACTTTCCTCCTGTTCGAAAAAAAATCGCAAAATATCGCACTCCATGATCAGGAACAGAGTCAAAAACAAAATTTAGTCCGTATGCATCGCCTAGCATATGAATATCCCAAAATATTACATATTACCGGTATTTTTTTGATTGGACATTTTTCGTGAAATTGCAGTCCAAAAAAATTCTGTAAAATGGTCTGAAGGGATTTTTTTTCTTCAATTTCTTCTGTGATTTTGATGGTGCGGTGACCCAAAATTTGGGGTTTCAATCTTGGCTGCCCATGGATTCGAAAATTACCTTTTGGGGATTAAATCAATGGAAATTTTAATGCAGAGTACCCTGTACCTTTTTTTCAGATGAAAATCACTTTCTTCATTCTTCATCTGTATTTATGACTTTTTTTAAATTGCATAGTTTTGATGTTCCATTAATTCAAAGCTTCAGAATACGTGAGCTCACTTTTGATGTTTCTTTTTTCCGGTTCTCCAGAAAAAGGGCTTCGAGTTTAATTTTCCTTGAAAATTTAGCTTACGAAAAAACAGTTTCCATAATTTCCATAATTAACTTTAAAAAATGATGGAAAATTCTGAAAATCGGAAATTTTATCAATTCTGTGCATGGCGAAGGAGGTTCTACTGTATATGCCTGTAGTGCGTCTTCCGAGAATGTATAGGAGAGTACATGAGTGAGTTTCGTGGCAAAAGTTTTTAGTATAGCTGTATATATGAGCGATTATGTGGATGCGTGCGCGCGCGTGGGAAGTGTGAGAGCGTGCGCGACTGTAGGCGGGTATGTAAATACGTAAAACGATCGGGCTGAAGAGCGAGAGAGAGAGAGAGAGAGAGAGAGCGCGGTTCCGGCTGGCTTCGTATGCAAAGGGGGTTCCCGCACGAGCGTTTCGTTCATTTCGACGCCAAACGGGCGGCCAATCTCTTTTTCCCGCGCGCGAACTCGACCTTCCCCGTTCTCCTCTCCCGCTCGTCGATGTAATCGGATCGGCACGAGTCCGCACCCAAGAACTCGATTACTTCGAGGGAGCCGAGGGTCCTCTGCCTTAAGCGCGTGCGGTCGGAGCTTCTCGTCTCGTCTCTCGGTCCTTCCTCATTTTTTGGATCTCGTCTCTCCTCGTAAAAGCTCGAGCCGTCGCCCTGCTTAGCGTTTTATGCATTATTTTTAGTTCAAGAGAGATGAAACCTTCGCTTTTTGCCTCTTCTCGTTTTTTCCGCTTATGAAAGGAATATGATGATGAAGCTGTAAAAAAAGAACACAAAGATGCGCTAAAAACAGCGTCAGGAAGAAAGATCTACGATTTACTAAATCAGTCGTTATGTGTGATTTACTTATTTTTTTAGAAACAAAGAATTTCTCCAAAAATTTTTCTCAAAATAAGCCTCTATTCGACAGTGATCAATTTTCAAGGTCAAAGCCCCAGGTAAAAAAAAGTCCTCCTTTCACTAACGCCGCCAGCATCTCGACAGTGAAACGATACTAATAATCCTTTGCCTCACACATAACAATATAAAAAACAAAGATCCATCGCCAGACGCGTCGAGTACTTTTTCATATCAGTACTAACTTCCAGATTCTTGTATATAATACGTCTTATATAGACTCCGGTGTATCCTATAAGAGCTCGCGGCCGTTGAGTTGGGAAAGGAGCTTTTTCGACTTTATCCTCCCGCGTTAGCGAAGCTTTCCGCTGATCCCGGAAGTACGAACCGCTCGAAATCGTTCGAAGGTGGAGTCAACACCCCGAGTTTCACCCTCTTCCATCTCACTCCCTGAAACGTCTCTCATTCGCTCACCCGTTCGTGTACCGTCGAAGTTCTATCGTGCATTCCACTCTCTCTCTCTCCCTCTTTCCTTTCCATTCCGTACCTTCCCTCATCCTCACTATCGTATTCCCTTTGCCGCCCTCGTTCTCGCTCCCACGCAGGAGTATCTGCTATGCGCGCTCGCGTAATAGCCTCGTTCCTGGCGTGCACGATGGTAGATACGCGAAGCGGCAGCAGCAGGAGCCGAGAGCGCGCGGCGTCGCTCCAGAGCCGGAGGGCGAGAGCGATAAATGGTGCCGCGCCGCGCGCCACGCCGCCCGGCAAAGCGCCCAGCCGGGCGGCACTCTCCTTCTCCCGCGGCCACGCCGCCTCAAGCCGGGCGGGTATCGGACCATAGCCGCGAGAAAGCGCGATGCGCGGGCGTTACAGGACCCGACAAAATAGGAGTACACAGGGTGCGAGCATATATCCCTGGCGAAAACTTAGCAAGTATATTCGACTATCGATGCAGCGATCCTCGTCCGTCTCTCTCCCTCGATGTTTTCCGGCTCTCGCCGCTTTGACCGTCGCTCCATAAGTTTTTCGCCGCTCACATCCACTCGTCCGGAGGACTTTATTTCCGTGCGCTATTTTATGACGTTCGTGTGAAGGTTCATTGCGTGCGCCATTAATACAGTCGCTAAGTTTAAGTGCTTCGATATGAGAGCGTTTATTGTATAGTTGAGGGTTATTATTGCCGCCCAACTCGTCTCCGCGCGGAATTTTATCACGAGAGGAAATTATATACGAGAGGGCTTACAGACGTAGAGAAAAATATGTGCGACGTACGTTGTGTATCGGTGTAGATGTTTTAATAAGTTTCAATCAACTGTTTTTTTTTTCCGCCCGACTGATTAATGACAACCAACTGAATTCTCGTTACGAGCAACTAGTTTAGTGCTACGGCCCGCAGATTTTTAATATGCATTGTCCGATTGCTACGACCAACTGACTCTTCGCTCTAGCCAACTGTGTGACTGCTACTGCTACCAACTGATTAGCTTCTGCAATGAATTATCGCATACCCAACTGCCTACTTCGGTCGATCATTTACTTCGTTGGCAGTTGACCATTTACCCGAAACAATTTGAGAACTAGGATTTTTTGTTTCGCTCTCCTTTATCTGCTCTCAAAATTTCGAAGACAGTTGATTCAAAAAATACTCAGACACCCGTGATATTATTTTCTTCAACCGCACTGCGTATTGTCATTGCAACGAAAGAAGAATTTTCAGGATAATCTTCGTCTCCGATGTTCCCGTTGAGTGGGGAATCTATCGAGAGGGGAGTGCGTTCGAACACTTTGAAAGGTCCGCGCCCATTAATTTCGCTCGATCAGAGATCAATCGACGACAGACAGATTGACGACGATTTCGCGGAACGAGTATTCACCGACCTTCGGACTTATATATCGCGAAACGCTTGAGAATTCTTGGAACGCGCTGTAAGAGCCTCTCGCTGCTCTCTGCTGAGAGCGAGCGCTGCCGCTGCCGTTGCCGCTGTTGCTGCTGCTGCTGCTATTGCTGCACGAGGGCTCGAGGGAATGAGAAGCAACGAGGCGAAGCCAGCGCACAGCCGAGAGAAGCATTGCACGTCGGCTACGGGGTCGTACGGGCGCGAGAGAGAAGAGAAATAGACGCGGGTGAGCGAGCGAGCCGGGAGCCGCACTCGGTTATTTATCACGCGCGCAGCGCGGTTCGCCGATCGTATCCCCTCCGCTCAGCCCGCGCGCTTCCCTTGGCCCGCTCGACGCGTCCTCGACAGCAGCGGCAGCCTCGCGACCGCGTCTCTCGCTTACCGCTCCTGCTTCTCATTCCACGACACTCTATACTACTCCCTCGCTCGACGCTCCCCCTCCCTGCCCTCGGCTCTTTGACGAATCGCTCCGTCTCTCTCTCTCTCTCTCTCTCTCTGTGAGCGAAGCGGCACGAGGGCCTCGTTTGGCTGCTATATTACGACCAAGTATATACCGAATTCTCTCTCCTCTCACGCTTCGCGATCACTTCGACTACCTTCCTCTCGTTCGCGCTCCCGACACTTTGACCGTCGCGTTACACTGCGTTCAAAGAGATTGTAAATTCGCTGTAACGTGTAATACGAAATTTTCAAAACTGCTGTCTGAAATATAACGATCACTATATCATCCGAAATTAACAATAGTCGCGTGATACTATGTACTCGAGGACAAAATTTTCAATTATTTTCATGGAAATCACAAAACTTCCGTGATAATTCCAGTGGAATTGGAACCATTTCAGTACAGTTTTTATTTGTTTTTTGTAATTCGTGTGCAGAATTTTTATAGCCCCACTGATACTTAAGCGCCTTTCGGTTTTCACTTCAGTTCAACTTTTTTCCATAAAACGAGAAACAATTGGCCCGGCAATTACGAGATTACCGCGCGAATTGCACATTTTTTTGCACTATCATTGCAAAGTTTTCATACTAGGTTGTATTTCAACTTTTCGCCTACTTGAACATTGCGGTTATCGAAATTCTGTAAAGTATAGACCAAAACTGGAATCGTCGTACCCTTAAATTTTACGTTACGTAAACTTCAAACTTTTACATAAAAAGATCATTAAGCCCGCGTCCAAAGTTTTATCAAAAAGATACATCTGAAAATTTCGCTTTTCCCAAATACATACTTTAAAAAAAAACGAATATTCTGTCCTTAATTAATTGGCAAAAAATACAGCACAAATTACAGACTTCAAGTAGTTCACATCTCGCAGAGAAATAAAGAATGGAGAGACTGAGAAAAACTGTCGCTGAACTGACGGGGAATGCCTCGTATATTGTATAGAAGTCTATATATATACATATATACACATATATAGTCAAGGAGCAGAGATACGCCTTGTATATACACATAGAAGACAGGTACAAGTCCAGCGGCAGCTCGGCACATTTCACGAGCATCCGCAGTCTCGAAAAGTGGCTGCGAGCGAACGCGAGAGCCGAGCGAGACGGAGCCGCTGCGTACATGGAAGGCAGAAGCAAGAGGGACTCGTTACGAGCGACCACGTCCTCGTTCTACTGTCCCTCTTGCATCGCTATCGCGCGCTACGTCGCCGCCAGGCCCGTGCGTCACTACTACCCCTCGCTCCATACTCTATGCTCTCTGTTACTGCTGCTGTTGCTGCTGCTGCTGCCGTCGCCGCTTCCTCTGCCCCTTCGCCTTCCCGCGGGACACCTCGTATAACTCTCTCGCGGACTGGAGCACGCAGCACTCCCCACAGGCCAACCGCCCGTCCGTACGGCATCGTGAACCGGCTGTACAAGACTTATATGCCAAACGAGCGTCACGAGACGTACTGCCACTATACGCTCTACGACGTTGTTCCAAGGACCGCTCGGCGTGCCTCTCTTATCTGGCAAGCTACGTTGACTTTCGATAAAATTTTTTTTTTTTCTATGCAAATTATTGTTAAATTGTAAATGTACAACGTAACAGAAAAGAACGAGGGAAAAGTTGCGCTTTTTTGGTAGCGGTTTTGAGGGGATTATCAAGGGTATTGTGCAAATTTAGTATTGGTTGGTATTATTGATTTGTTTTTTTTTAGCACATTGATTTTTGGCTGTACAAGACTTATATGCCAAACGAGCGTCACGAGACGTACTGCCACTATACGCTCTACGACGTTGTTCCAAGGACCGCTCGGCGTGCCTTTCTTATCTGGCAAGATGCGTTGACTTGCGATATAATTTTTTTTTTTTTTTCTCTGCAAATTATTGTTAAATTGTAAATGTACAACGTAACAGAAAAGAACGAGGGAAAAGTTGCGCTTTTTTGGTAGCGGTTTTGAGGGGATTATCAAGGGTATTGTGCAAATTTGGTATTGGTTGGTATTGTTGATTTATTTTTTTTTAGCACATTGATTTTTCGCTGTACAAGACTTATATGCCAAACGAGCGTCACGAGACGTACTGCCACTATACGCTCTACGACGTTGTTCCAAGGACCGCTCGGCGTGCCTTTCTTATCTGGCAAGATGCGTTGACTTGCGATATAATTTTTTTTTTTTTTTCTATGCAAATTATTGTTAAATTGTAAATGTACAACGTAACAGAAAAGAACGAGGGAAAAGTTGCGCTTTTTTGGTAGCGGTTTTGAGGGGATTATCAAGGGTATTGTGCAAATTTGGTATTGGTTGGTATTGTTGATTTATTTTTTTTTAGCACATTGATTTTTCGCTGTACAAGACTTATATGCCAAATGAGCGTCACGAGACGTACTGCCACTACGCTATACGACGGTGTTCCAAGGACCGCTCGACGTGCCTTTCTTATCTGGCAAGATGCGTTGACTTTGGATATAAATTTTTTTTCTTTTTTTTTTGTTTCTATGCAAATTATTATTAAATTGTAAATGTACAACGTACCAGAAAAGAACGAGGGAAAAGTTGCGCTTTTTTGGTAGCGGTTTTGAGGGGATTATCAAGGGTATTGTGCAAATTTGGTATTGGTTGGTATTGTTGATTTGTTATTTTTAGCACATTGATTTTTCGGAGTTTGTAAGTTGAAGTTTCGTGATCGCTTTTAGCATTTCGCTGACATAATATAGCATTGGCTTTTAATGGTGTTAATTCTTATTAACGCTATGTAAAATGTCAATTGGTAATCGACTAAAATTTGTAACATTTTTTAATAACTGACAAAGAAAAGTACAAAATTGGGATCCCATAAGTGAATGATTCAAGATCAGAACCCCAATATTTGTAATTCGTTCTGCGACTGAACGAAAAAAAAAAAATCTCGTAAAGGACATCTCGTAAGACAACGTGCATTACGTCCGATACATTCGTCGGAACGGCGATAGTCGAGTCGTGGAAGCGAAAACAACAAAAAAGAAGAAGAAGAGATAGTTGGGAGAAAAGGGACGCCCAACGGATTGCCACTAGCCATGCCCTCTTTCTACCGGAGAAACCGTAGTCCTTCGCTCACCAGACGACCCCGTCCACGACGTTCCGTTGCTTACTGGCGTCCTGGTGCTCCTAGCAGGGGCGTGATGCTTGGTGATTGGAATTAACGACTTGGCGACCGTATTGATTATTTGCTCCCCTCTAAGGCCTTATCTGACTTTTTCCAACCTTCTTTCCTCCCCTTTCGCTCCCATCACTCCTTCTCTCTCTCTCGTTTCTTCTCCTTTCGCTCCTCTCTTTTTCTTCAGCGCACCGTCTTCGGCCCGTTGATTTTCTTTTCTACCGCCTTCGGTGGTTCGACTTGTCCTTTTTCAAAAGCCAACGAGGACACGATCCTCCGGACGATCCTGCACAGTACACCGTTGTATACAGAAGAGCCAAAGAAAGAAGGAGCTGGTTTCGTTCCTCGCTGCGCTTCCAATTTCGATCGAGACTCTTTGCGTTCTGTCAACTTTTCCTTTTCCCCCATTTCTCCTTCCCTCTTCAGCTACTCGCTACCTGCGCTTTCCGCGCGGCGAGACCGTCGAGAAATCTCGGATTCTCTGAAGAATGGAAGCTCGTCGAGACCGCAGAGGATGTCGAGGATGTCGATGTATATTCCTTCGAGAAGCAACGACAATCTTAGCTGCCGGAAACTCTCCATTCGTCGCCGCGCAATCTACGAGCACGTTTTTTTTATTCATCTCAGCGTTGTTTCCGCTCTGCAAAAAAAAAAAAAGGGAAATTTAGGAACCAGAAAAGGAAAACGTTTAAAATGTTGCTTCACCCATTAATGAAATCGCCCATCATGGAAATGAACCCGACATTTAAATTCGTAGGTAGAAAAAAATACAAAAAGAAATGTTTATGCATAAACGGTAAATAATACTGGCATATCTCACATGAATTTCTATATCGATAGCAAAAAAAAAAAGAGCAAATTTAATATTCATCACTTTGTAACCGTCGATCGAATCCGGCGCATCGTTAATTCCGGCAAATATGAATATGAATTTTCATAAGTGTCGGATGACGATTATCGTGATTTCGGATTTCGAATTAATCGATTATTTATTTGTCCCGGAGTCCGCGGGGCACTTAATAATTGCCGTCATTGTTTAATACCGAATTTCCCGTTCCTCCCACGAATTATTTCGAAATGATGATATGCCACTTCGCAGTATTTCCTATCTTCGGTAACTGCGCCATTAAAAAATTGACTGCCATTCACCGATAGCGATTTTCACGTGAGTAGCCCAACGCAAAAAGCCCACGTACGTTAATACGTACCCACGAGCAATAAGAAAAGAAGCCTCAAGAGCCATCCCCATTTTCCACAGATAATATCGTTCATTTGCATAATAGAGAGCATTAAATACGAACACCCCTTTTACCATTCAAACTTAATCACACCGAGCGAGAGAGAGAGAGAGAGAGAAAACACGCCGCTAGAATTAAAAAATAAAAAAAATATAAAAAAAAGATACGTAATACCTCCTCATACATATTCCACCATCAAGTATATATTCATCCTGATTTCACTGCACTAATCCTCCGTAGAGAAGAGCGGAATGAATCCAGTGATCATTAACGTGTGTTCTCTCACACACTGCGGAGAAAAACAAAAAAAAAGAAAAATCGAGCAACGCGAACTCGTTATATTCGTTATTACTCGGTAAATAGTTAACGCAGCGACGTGAACCTCCACAGAGGCGGCTTATGTGTGGTTGGACCTAGTGTAACGTAAGCTCGTGGCATCTGTGTGTTCTCCCGTCCTCTCCGACACACGCAAGTTTGTCGGTGCAGCAGCAGCAGCAGCAGCAGCTTCGCAGCTCTGCGTTGGTGCTCTTCGCACGACTCTCGGTATTACGTGCCAGCAACGCGCCGTGCTTGATTAAGGTTCCTACAGGCAGCCGCTAGAGAGAGAGAGAGAGAGAGAGAGAGAGATGGTTCTCTCCACACAACGTCGACAGCTTTTGCGCGGGTATGGAGTACCACCTCGTCCGGCTCTCGGCAAAGCCACGTATAGAGCCACTATTCCAGCCGGTACTGCACCACCGGCGGCCTCACTGCGCCACACCAGGAGTTCATAGCGAGCAAGCGCGATACCCGCGCAGCCTGTAAGTGCATCTCGTAAAGTTTTCCAAGCGGCAAGCTGACGTCCTTACTTGATCCGCGTTACGCCCTTCCTCTCCTTTCCCGACTCGTTGCCCTCGGTGCCGGCCGACACACTCGCATCCCAAAGCCCTTTTAGGACGCTCCCGCCCTTGCCGCGACCAACAATGCACTCGGAGTCTCGTGCTCGAGGACGCGGCGTCCAAAAAAAGTCTTGAAACGAAATATATCGGGGATAGAGTCCTCCTGAATATATATATGTCTTATCATAACAATTTTCGGCGAGACCAATCATTTTTTCATGATGTTTTTGTGATTTTGATTTTTTTTTTCAATAATGATGGTCCATTTTTTCATGACAATTCATTGTGTCATTATGATTTTTTCAATGATCACCGTCCATTTTTAATCCACAGTATTTTTGCGAATTTGTAATTGAAAAAAAAAAAAATTATTTCGAAGCTTTCTCAAAGCTTGTCGAACTTTTATCGAATTACTCGAACTCTCATCGGAGTTCAATTGAATGTTGACTCGGAAAAATCGCGAGGTTTCGAAATAGATTAATTTGGTAACGGGTTTACTGCTTTAAAGGTATCTCGTGTCTCAGGGTGTGGAGCTTATTAAATTTCGTTGCTCGGAGAAATGCATTTTATCCTGTAACTCGGCGATACGAGGAGCTCCGGCACCTTGAAGAATTGACGAGCCACGAGCCTCGGTCGCCAGCTCGTAATAGGCACGTATGTGTACGTATACGAGCGCACCGACTCTGACGGGGCTTCGTGTCGCTCGCAAGGGGCTTTATGGATCGGAGACTTACGCCCGCTTTACGAGGGCACGTTAGCTTTGCTCGATGGCCGGCGGTATCCACCCTTATCTATCCCCCGGCTCGTACATGCCGAGCAGGCATTTTTCGAACCCCTGTGCCAACCACCAGCATCTCTATATTATGCGAGATCTCAGGTGCGGCTATGTACATATGTGTTATATGTATATATGTATATATATATATAGTGACAATATGTGCTACACATTACACACATGTACTGCTTAATGCGAATGTAAAGCATATGTGCACACGTGCGTATAGGTACATAAACCATCCATTTTACATATATGTGTATATATTTATATACACATATGTATATGCGTATATATAAATGATGACACAGTATGTGCTATATATTACACACATTTACTCCGTAATACAGGTGCGTAGGTAAATTGTACATAATGGGATGAAAAAGTACATGAATATTACATAAAATAGCTATGTGAGAAATTTTGCATTTTGAAGTTTGCAGAAATTTTTCCTGTGACAGTATATTTACAGGAGACATTAATTTTACCGTTTTTTGGGTAGAGTGAAATGGGTGATGGGTTTTTTGGGTTTAAAAATAGGATTAAACGCGCGGGTAAAAATAGGTTTAAGGTTTTGTGTCTGATGAATTTGAAATTTCTTGTGCTATTTTTTATCGTTAGCAGAGTTGTGGCATAATTGTGTGTGTGTTTTAAGTGTTTCCTTTGGCGAAATTTATGGGCGCAGTTTGTAACTTTTTTTTGGTTCTTGGTTTATCTTGCCATAATTTTTTAATAAGGATTTCGCTTCAGTCCAAAAGACGATGATTTTTTTAAATATGAAGGTCCTTTTGAGAACCCCCAAAATATATTTCTCCAGCTGTTGGGAGTTTTATGCTGAAATGTCTATGCGCAAAAATGACTGTTCATTTTACAAGTGACTCCGAGTCTTCTGACCTCAGTAGTAACGTCCTTTTCTATATAAATTGTAAAGAAAAGGGTAAAATGGGCTAGGAGAAAACATCCCTTTTGCCTGGAGGACTTGGCTGGAGTTGAGAAGTGCCATACAGCTTAAGGCCCTCTTTTTTTTCAGCCATCACTCTCTCTCTCTCTCTTTCTCCTTTCCTCTCCCTCGCTTTCTGGTCTTGAGGGTTCACCGTTCCACCCTTCACACCCTAGCCGCTGCTCACGCTTTTGAAACGGTCGAGGCTCGGAACTTGGAACTGGATATCTCACGTAAACTCGAGTATCGTCGGCGGTCGCTCTGTAATTAGAGAGGCAGCTACGTAATCAGAAGCACCCGAGGTATCTGCAGATTACCCTCCACATAGCTGGTAACTTGGGTGATCTGAACTCTCCCCCTTCCTCTTCTATAAATTATATCGTATCTACATGCCTATACCTGAAATGTTATGTACATATATATTTATTTTTTATCATTAGTTGTTGGAAATTGTAATTGGATAACTCGTTTTTTTTTTAATATTAATAGGAAAGGCCATTAATTCAATGAAAATGTAATTAAAATAAGTTGATTAATAATTATCCAAAAATGAAATCTGCACGTTTTTTCCAACATATATTAATTATTTTATTGAATTCTAATTTTTAATAGGTTTGTCATTCAGTCATGAAAGTATAAACAATATATTTTCATTGAATTTATTCCCTCCCCTTTATAAGAAGGTGATGATTTTCGCTTAAAGTGTGCAAGTCGATAAATGATTTAATTATCAATCTTCAATTATAATATGCACTCCGTGAGGTTCAATTTTAATATTCTTTAATAAGAAGTGAATACAGAATTTTTTTCTTATAATTTTTTTTTTTTAGTAGGTTTTATTAAGAGATTTTTGAAGAAGGGTAAGAAAATTATTAATATTTTTCTCAATTTTGAGTTCATGGAAAAAGTGGAGAAAATATGAATGCCTTTTTTTGGACTTTTGGAAAAGCGGGTGTACTCAAAGATGATTTCTCGATGTCTCGAGTTACTCCGGCGTGGACGAAGAGTTTGTCTTCACTCTCTTGGCTGGGGAGTGTGACGTATGCCTTCCTACATGTATCTGCCTTCCAGCTCTTCTGGGAGGCTGCAGTAGCAGCACTTCGCCAGAAGCACTCTGCTTCTATCTCGTCCTTATTCTCCCCTTTTCCCTTTCCTCACTCTTCCGCCGTAAAACCCACCACTCGTGCTCTTCGGAGAGCGCTTTCGCCGCTCCGGAGTCGATTGTATCGGATATCGATATCCTCGCCACTCCTGCTCCTTATAAGACTCGATGCTCTCGCAAATTTTCGTTTTTTTTTTCAACAACGTCAATCAAGCTAAAAATCGGTAACAATTCGAAAGAAAATACGTTCTCTGTTTTGTGCGTCCGAAGTTCGTAGATCCGAAATTTTATTTTAAATGACAATGTGACGAATCGGTCAATTAGTTTTTCTTCAAAAATGAAAATTACGCTTTTTTACCTAAAATCGGTAAAGCACATGATACATTGAAAATTCGAATGAAAATACCGTCTCTGTTTTGGGCTTTCTCTGAAGTTTATAAATTCAACATTTTATTTAAAATACATCAATGACAATGTACCGAATCGGTCAATTAGTTTTCCTTCAAAAATAAAAATCTACGTTTCTTAAACCTAAAATCGATAAAGCTGACATTAAAGCATAGAATTCATTGAACGCAAGAGAGTGTCCGCAAATTACAGCTCTTCATGAAGTACAACATTAGAGGCACTTTCGATCACGTTAATAAACCAACACGCGGTCGTGAAAAAATGAAAAATAAAATCTAAAACACCGGTTTTAAATGTTTTTTTAACGGCACCTTAATCGCCACCGTTTATCGCATTCAATACATTTTTTTACAGCCTATCGATTGTATAATCACGGGCATCACGTACACGCCGAGACTTTTCACGATTTGGCAATTTTTTTTTCCTTTTTTTCGTTTTTTTTTTTTCCTTTTGTTTTCCCCGGTCGCGAAATAGCGGTGATGCAGCGCAGGTAAAATTGGGCAGCGTGTAGCATGCAGTCAATAGAACATCGTGCAACCAGCGACAGACAATACAGAACCAAAAAGAGAGAAAGAGAGAAAGCGCGAGCTTTCGAAACATGAAAATCTACGCTTTTTGATCTAAAATCGGCTAAGCCCAGGAAACATTGAACGCAAGAAGGAGTCCGCAAATTACAGTTCTTCATGAAGTGCAGCATTAAAGGTACTTTCGATCACGTCAATAAACCAACACGCGGTCGTGAAAAAATGAAAAAATCTAAAACACCGGTTTTTAACCTTTTTTTAACGGCACCTTAATCGCCACCGTTTATCGCGTCCAATACATTTTTTTACAGCCTATCGATTGTATAATCACGGGCATCACGTACACGCCGAGACTTTTCCCGATTTGGCAATTTTTTTTCCATTTTTTTTTCCATTTGTTTTCCCCGGTCGCGAAATAGCGGTGATGCAGCGCAGGTAAAATTGGGCAGCGTGTAGCACGCAGTCAATAGAACATGGTGCAACCAGCGACAGAAAATATAGAACCAAAAAGAGAGAAAGAGAGAAAGCGCGAGCTTTCGAAACATGAAAATCTACGCTTTTTTTATCTAAAATCGGCTAAGCCCAGGAAACATTGAACGCAAGAAGGAGTCCACAAATTACAGTTCTTCATGAAGTGCAGCATTAAAGGTACTCTCGATCACGTCAATAAACAAACACGCGGTCGTGAAAAAATGAAAAAAAAAATCTAAAACACCGGTTTTTAACCTTTTTTTAACGGCACCTTAATCGCCACCGTTTATCGCGTCCAATACATTTTTTTACAGCCTATCGATTGTATAATCACGGGCATCACGTACACGCCGAGACTTTTCACGATTTGGCAGTTTTTTTTTTTCTTTTTTTTTCACCGGTCGCGAAATAGCGGTGATGCAGCGTAGGTAAAATCGGGCAGCGTGTAGCACGCAGTCAATAGAACATCGTGCAACCTGCGACAGGCTATATAGAAGCGAAGAGAGAGAGAGAGAGAGGGAGAAGGAGAGAGCGAGCTATCGCGTTCCCGGAGGGGCTTCGTGCGTTATTGGCAACGGGTGGAAGGCCGAAGCGAGTTGAGTCTCGCCGCGGAAATGTGGTCGAGGCACGCGAGCCGCTTCGCCGATAATCGCTGGTGCACACCGTCGATATCGGCCGACGGGGCGTCGCTGCCACCGTCACGCGCTCCGGCTCTATGCGATTTCCGAGCGTTCGAGATTGCGCTCCGCTTTTCCTCCTCTGGTGTACGCTCGAGATGTCGTAAAAATGAATAATAACAAAAAGAGAAACACCCGCTATATATCACAACGGTGCATCTATGTAGAACGATTCGATACAGAGATGTCGAATATCGGATAACTTCCCACTCGAAACAGCCGGAAAATATTCGTTACATTTTTGTTACCCCTTCCCCACTATTTTATTCCTTCGCTTTACATTCCAACAACAACATTACTTTTTTTTTCAATATAATAACACAATAACACCTAATTGTGGTAATAGAAATCGTCTACATCGTCCTCGAGTACCGGAAATGTGAATAGAGTTAAATAAGTCAGATGTAATATTCAAATTCTGCCGGCCAATGTCCTTTTTTAATTAGTCTGATGATTTTTTGTATTTTTTTTTAACTGCTAACAAAAGCCTTAAAATTTATTTACATTTATTTAGGCAAATATTTGCCTAATTCACATCCCCAAAAATCGTTTTCCGGGTTGAAAAAAAAATTATCAGAAGCCCATGAATTTTTTTATTGCGATATTAAAAATGCAATAATTCATGATGATTTTACAATAAAAGAAAAATTACCGAAGTTTGTTTACTGGTGAAAAGACAAACATTCATCTCACTGATGCAGATCATCTTACGAATACAGACATTATTTTCATACACCTGTCTCCGTTCATCTATACGGATATCGTGTCGCACTTGCAGGCCAGTCTCGTTCGTAAGGCAAAGTGCGAGGAAATCGACACCGGCTTAGGGCGATCGGCTGTTCGTCGCACTCGACGACGTCGTCCGAACTTAACGATCGTGCCGGCAATCGTAAAGGAGCTGACGGCCACCGCGGTGCAAAACCAAGATAAGGTCTCGCCGCTCCATCATCCTTCCAGCGTGAGGGATTGTGACGCGTCTTCGCTGGACTTTTTGCGTTCAACTTCATAAAGACAGCAAAAACAAAGTCAATTTCACGACTGCATTTACACTCGTGAACGCAGTAATATGCAAACGCATCATAAAATAAATATAATTTTATCATCAATAAATAAATTCATTATTCGTACAATCTTCACCCCTGAAAGACAAAAAAATTGCCGGTTGAAATAAACAGCGGTAAACGTGGTGAATATGGACCACCAAAAAATGCCTTGGTCGAGTATAAATTCGCCGATCGATTGCCAATAATCGGCCAAGTATCGACTCGCCAATATCGTCGGTAGTTGATAATAAAATTGCAGCCGGTTTGCTTTTGTTGCTGTTCAGAATATCGAAATTTTATTCAACAAAATAATAAAGCATAAACAACAAAATCCAACGAATTGAGAAACGACTCTGCGATTACGACTCAGCAAAAGATACGATAATAATAATCGTTATTCTATTATCGATAAATTGAACCGTAAATTACAAAAAAAAAGGATAGAATAAGAAGAAAAGATAAATCGATTTGAAGCAATATTAAAAATAGCTCAGGAAGCCGGTTTAGCAGCTCCGCGGCGAGCACGAGGCGCGTTTACCGCGCTAAACTCGAGAGACTGGTCTTCGCTTCCTTCGCTTTCTCGGCCTCTCGATGGTTATCGGTTTCTCGCCTCGCGAGTTGCCGCGCCGCGAGATTCGATTATCATCAGGGTGCGCCGCGAAGCCAGCACCGCTGGCTTTTCGCTCCTCTCTTCAAAGTCCTCTCCGACTGCGGAGCTCTCCTCGGGTCTCTACTTTGCGACCGCCGCCGTCTCGTCTCGCCGCTACTTCTCATCTCGAGCACGTCTTGTGTCTCTTCTTCTCGTCTCAGCCGTGCCGCTGCGACGACAGTCCTCTCGCGGTCGCCCCGAGACCGTCGAGAGAGATCCTCTCCACGCAGTAACGCGCGATCGTGAGCCACGTTGTTCTTCCATCGTCATATACCACCGTCTCCTCGTAACATCGCAATTTCAAAGTTACCGCATTAAAAAATAATCTTATCCATGCGTTCGCTTCTCTTCTTACAATAAAATTTCATAAATATGAAATTTAAACGCTCAAATCGAAAATATTTTCGAAAAGCTCTCACTTATATCGAAAAATTCATTTCCTATAATTCGAAAGATTACTCTTTGAAAATGTAATTTTAGAAAATTTTTAGAATCCAATGGAATCGAGGAATTATTATTGAGAATTGTATTCTGTATTCGTGATGCGGTTGTGTTTGTATGAAGGTTCAAAGTTGGTGGATAAAAATTGTAGCAATTGTGAGATGGGGAATGAGTAAAGATAATGTGAGTCGACATTGAAATATGAATGTACATTTTGGTGGAGTGAGCAGGTACAATGAAAAATTTCCAGATATACAAATTGTTCAACCGAGCAGCTTCAAGAAAAAATGTGCCAATGTACATTTTGGTCAACATTACATGACAGCAAGCAAAAATGTTCCAAATATATACATTTTGGTTACCAATTACATAAACAATGTTTATTTCAGACGTCGCTTACATTTCTTCAAAAATCCCTACGCCCATATCCATGAATTTTCATCCATCTGCATTTCCCGACCTACCCCAATCCGCAAAAAAGCCAAAATCTCGTCTAGAGAAGCCACCCCCAAAGTACCCACATCTCCACCCCACTTTTCGTTTTTCCTGCGCATCCATTATAGGTCGCTCCTCGAAAATTCTCCAGTGGTCGGATCGATGGACACGTGACCTTTAGATTCCACTGGACAGTGGACGTAAAGAGCGAGGCACTGATCGCGTCCGCGTCGTTGTCTCTCGTCGGTAGACAAAGGTGTACTACGCACGAGGGTGGGTACTTGGATGTGGAGCAGGGGGATGAGGCGAGGTGGTTTCGGTCGTGGGAGGATGGGATGAACGAGAGCACGCGGGAAAAGCAAAGAGAGTCCGGACCGTCGGGTACTCAGTCACTCAACCCCCGAGTGAGTCCCACCCCCGCGGCCACCCCACCCCCGAGCCTCCTCCTCATCTATGGGAGATATCCTTCGACTCTGCTTCCATATATCTATACATCCCGCCCCAATCTCTCTTCCTCCTCTTTTTCCCAGTGGTATGGTAGCTCTTCCCTCCTCTTCTCTCTCTCTCTCTCTCAACATCCCTCGTACGCATAGCGGGCGCGAGAGCATAGGACACCGCGCACACAGCGTGCTCGCTAGCAGCGGTAACCCTCGGCAGAGAGCTCTGCGTGCCTCATACCCTCTGACGATCCTTCCAGCAGCATCTACATCCCTCCTTCTCTCTCTCTCTCCCTCAGCCACTCGTACCTCGTTCTGGCTCACCCTCATTGCTCTCTTTCTCCGTCAGAGCCCGGTCGCCGTGTTCCCGCCCTCTCCGTGTTTCCGCGGCCCGTTCCAACCACCCCGTTCCATGCCGTGTCCCGCAGGGCATGTCCCTATCCACGGTTTCCAAACTATTGTCCAAACGATTTCGCTTCTGGCCGATTAAGAGCCGAAAAAAATAGGGGTTAATAAAAAAACTTATCTCTGATTACTCGAAGCCGGGTGTTGTCTGTAATATCATTGGTTTTTCATTCATTTTTCTTTCGCCCGTGAATTGTGAGGATTTTTCGTTCGGCAAGGTGGCGTGACAATTGTTTATCGGCCGCTGTAAAATTCCCATCCCCTTTGGTGGCACGCTCCGCGGCACGCCCGGCCGTCTCTGTTATACTGCCGGCAGCGACACACCACCACTAACACTACCACTACCGCCGCTGCTGCCGCTGCTCCTCTCCTACTACATACTCCGACTACCGCTACCAATACTACTCGGCTCCTGCTACCGCTAGGATCTCTCCTCGTCAGCGCGCACCCCCGACACAGCGCACTCGGCTCTGCCTCGCCTCGTAGAACCGAGCCGGAGAGCCACGCTGTGCTGTAGTATAGTAGCAGCACAGAGTGAGAGAGAGAGAGAGAGAGAGAGAGGGAGAAAGAGAGAGAGTACCAGCAGCAGTAGCGGCAGCAACCCTCGCCCCCCCGCCACCCCCGAAAGCACCCACGGGTCGGCGGCCAGCAGCAGTGCTCTCTCACCCTCTATCCTCCCTCCGCAGCTATAGCGACTGCTGACGCCCCAACCCTCGAGTAAAGCCTCGTGCTTTGCCCCCCCCCCCCCCCCCGCTCACCCCCTCGCCACCTCGCCGCATCCGAGTCCCCCCGCCTCCCAAACCCTAGTTCCCGACGGACGAGCGTTCGCTCTCACTGCTCGCGTCGCTCGTTCTACCCATTCTCCTCTTTCCCCCTCGCCCCACTCCCCCCAAGCTATCCGGTCGCGCGCGCGAGCCGCTCGTTAACCTGCTAGCGCGCGCCCCTAACCACTAGGCTCCTCTCTGGGCTTCCACTGTTCTGTAGTCTATATACAACGAATGGACGTGTATATATGTATGCGTGTGTATATGCGGACTCGTGAGTTATGTGTATGCGCTGTGTTGGTAACACTAGCGATGTGCAACGGGGGTGGCGGACGTCGCTGGTATATTTACATATCAATATTCCGGCACTTGAACGCCGCCCGGACGTTATACGCCACGGCGTAGACCTCCGGACTGCTGGACGACGTGGAACGATGCTTTTAGCTTGTCACAGAAATGAGGAGCGGGCTGAGGACTCGGTTTTATTTCGAGAGGACAATGGCCGACACGCAAGAGCGCGGGGATACATTATTGGGAAAATTAGATGTCAATAACGTATTTTTTTTTTTTTTCTTTTTTTTTTAAATGGTGAAAGTCGGTGAGATGAAAATTGACAGTGGTCCAGATGAATCGAAAATTGACATCGGTGGGTCATGGAAATGGTGTAATTTTTTTTTTTTTTTTGGTACACCATGTAAATTTATTAACTAGTGGACATTTCGAGATATTTATAAATGTTGTTGTGAACAAATAACGTATGACTTGTTCCTTAAAATTCATTTATTGGCAAAAATGAACGAGTTTTTCGAAAATAATCTTTTTCAGTTCTAGATTCAATAGATATAAATACATCAATCACTGGACTAGTGGTATTCCACTGCTTTGTAGTGTATGTGTAATGGATGGTTGCATATATTAGTGTGCAAAGGTGGATTACATGTATGGGAGATGCCGGTAACATTACCGATGCCTTTACATTGACATGGTACTGCAGGTTTGTCTGATAAGCGATCTGGACGCTGGGTTTCATGAGAGATTTAAAATTGAGATACGGAAAGGACTTTGAGGGGGTGTGGTGTGTAGATTTGAGATAAATTTAAAGTCGGGGTTGAGTTAAGTTCGATACGGTGATTAGCCGAAGTGTGAATGTGTGGGAGAGTAGGATAAGATGGATGGAAAGATAACAAGTAGGGTGTCTGACTATCAGGCACTGTAACTACTAGCAAAAATGTTTAAACTAATATATCCGTGATAAGTGGTTAATCTATCATTCTGGGGAAATCCAATGACACGAGAGACTCTCTATTCATTATTTTCATATTTTGGCAGTGATGTATTATATAGAACGACATTCAAATTAATTATACGCATAAATAATGACCAAGAAATAATTTATTTGCGGTGTGTGAAAGCGGAAGTTAGGAGTTATTGGGAACTTGAGGCAAATGGTACGAAAACCGGGACGAGTGGAGGAGCCGCTTTAATGTCTGACCATCTAAGAGCTTGACTACTGGGCAATCTGGGAAAATGTAATTCAGACATGGTAAAGGGACTTTTTTTTTTGAGGATTCGAAATAGAAAAGCCTGGGAGCTTTCGATGCTGAGTATATATAGTTGTGGGATTAAAATTTAATCCAAACTTCCATACTGTTTCTTGAGGGAGTACAAATAATTATAAAAAACGTGATTTTTTATCCGCAGTTTTATAAATAAATGATCATGCTTTGGCCTGATATGTAGAACAAGTTGAATAATTCAGTCACTCAAATGAAATGTAAAAATTATAACCATCAATTATTCACACAAAAAACCCTCTCGTATTTACCTTAATTACAATTTCCACGTTACACAAAGATACTAAAACCGACATTTTTCCAATAATCTCAATTTTTTAATTATGCATCTATCCCACTACTTTCGACCATTTAGAGGAAATGAACCTAAAACGATAAAAAAATTACACTCTTTTCCGATACCGTATAATTAAGTCACTCGAATATGATGCGTTATAAAACATTATTTTTCATACAAACAATTATCATTAAATCATCAATTAAATATTTTAGGAAATTCCGTTATCATATAAATTAAGAATACCACAATTGTTCCAATATCTTCCAATTTCTTATTATGTATCTCCCCGACTATTTTTTGACAATTTGGAGTGGAAGAGGCTGCGTACTCGGTTATCAAAATACCGATAAAACATTACTTTTTTTTTTCAAAAAATTATCATTAAATCATCAATCAAATATTTTCGAAAATTGTCTGCCACATTAATGAACGATACCACAATTTTCTTCCAATATCCTTAAATTTCTGATTACGTATCTCGCCGACTATTTTTCGACGATTTGGAGTGGAAGAGGCTGAGAGTGCTCGGTGCCACATATATCTAGCTAAATCGCAAAATCACCGAGCAGTCACGTTCTCCCGGAAGATGCAACGTGACCTACCCTCCGGGCTGGCTTTTGCCCAGGGGAGCTTTGCTCGCTCTTCGCTGTTGCGTAGCGGCGTACAGAGCGAGGACCGCGCGCCAGCGAACGAGGAACGACGAACACACATAACCCATCGCACACGAGGAACTTCATCCCCCTGTATGCGCTCGCTGGCCGATCCTATCCGCCGAGAGAGAGAGAGAGAGAGAGAGAGGGATCGAGAGAGAGATTCTTGGCATGCGACTGCATGCGCGCTCGTTCGCACGGTTGCTCGGCTCCACTGTCTCTCCGCTCGACCCTCACTCCCATTCTCTCCCTCTTTCTCTCTCTCTCTCCTCTACTTTTTATCTCCCTTCGAGCGTGCCAGCGTCGACGTTGCGATGTAGACCCCGGGCGTTGGAGGATTGCTGGGTCGCTCGCCTCGGGCATTCCACAGCCACTGGCAACTCGATGTCCTGTGTCAGCTTGGAAAAAAGACCGAGAGGAAAACGACAGGACGAAATCCCTCGAGACGGTACCGTGAAAAAAAAAAAAGAAAAAAAAAAGAAGAAACGGGGAGAAAGACAGTTGAGGAAAGAAAAAAGGGGAAATACCGGTGGAAAAGGAAGCCCGGATAAAATACAGATATTGTGGGGGTGCGTGTATCATCCCTGGCGGTCCAGCAGACCAAACGTATCCAAGAATATTTATTTCTTTTTTTAATAATATTCGGAAAAATGGAAAAAAAAAATTTCCTCCACAAGCTTTTTTGTCATATTCGATAGATCGATACGTAAAAAAAATTATTGGGATCTTCCAACCCAATGAATTTTCATGAAAATATAAGAATAGTGGAAAGTGAACATTTCGTATTGTCGTTGAGCCTCTTGAACGTCGCACAATTGTCCCTATTGACACACTCGTGTTGAGACGATCCCACGAGTCTCGCTGTCTACCTGTATTCGCTAGGTGCTCAGGGAAAATACGCCAGCGACTCGTCGCTCTGCCCCAGGCGTTGCCAATAAATTTATCTTGGGACGCAATAATATTTGGGTTGGTCGGGAGCGCCTGCGTGCTACGCATAGCACTATATGCTATGTATTATTCCGTGGTGTAGTACGTATAAAGGGTTTACTCTGTCGGACTCGTTTCGCCTTGACGATGAAACGTACACAAGCTATTTATACATATATTTATATATGTACATTAGGGTGTGTCATTTTTGGGCAATTTTTTTTTTTCGACTCAGAAACAGGTTGTATACTTTCAGGAAGGTAAAATAAGAAGCCTGTAAAAATTTTAGCTCTTAATATTAATATTTAGATGCGCCTCATCGCGAATTTCTATTTCCCATTTAAATAACATGGGAAAAAAATTTTTTCATGTTTGGAATTTTATACGTTGGCAATGGCATATTGTTCGATGGAACGCATAACATATTTTATAGAGAATCGCACGCTCTACAAAAAAGATGTCTTGCATTTTTTCGATAGACATAGCCATTCTGATAATATTTGAGTTCAAAGTTCAAAATATACGAAAATTCATCTTTTTGTTAATATTATAGCGAAACTATTGACTCTATTGAGAATCTTCAATCAACTTTTATGTAAATTATTAAATTTACCATGAAAATTGTCTCATCCATGATTAATTAATATTTATTGGTGAATTGTTCAATGCTGTAGAGACCTGTCTTCTGTCACGAAACTGGTTCTAATGGGCTGATACTTATCATAAATAGTTACAAAAAAAATCGACAAAATACTCACGAAAAATATCTTTCGTTATTTCCATTAATAGTAAAAAAAAAATGTTTATGTTTATGTTAAAAATTAACAAAAAGATGAATTTTCGTATATTTTGAACTTTGAACTCAAATATCATCAGAATGACTATGTCTATCGAAAAAATGCAAGACATCTTTTTTGTAGAGCGTGCGATTCTCTATAAAATATGTGTTGCGTTTCATCGAACAATATGCCATTGCCAACGTATAAAATTCCAAACATGAAAAAATTTTTTTCCCATGTTATTTAAATGGGAAATAGAAATTCGCGATGAGGCGCATCTAAATATTAATATTAAGAGCTAAAATTTTTACAGGCTTCTTATTTTACCTTCCTGAAAGTATACAACCTGTTTCTGAGTCGAAAAAAAAAAATTGCCCAAAAATGACACACCCTAATGTACATGCACATGTATGTAAGAGAAGCCTGTGCGCATATTCATATGTATATAAGTATATACATAATACATTACACAGTAAAGTACATTAGCTTATACGCTTGAACATCTGTACACATACATACAAACCACTCTCTGTTAATTCAGCCACTTTTTTCCAGATTTGCCTCATAATTAGTCATACCAAAACACTCCGTGATTTTTTCCACATTTTTTAATCCAATATTTAACGCCGTTTTTTTCAACTGTGTTACCAAAACGTGAAAATTATTTAAAAGTTCCTATTCAAAAGCCAACACAACGATTTTATATCCAGATATTATTTTTCAGTAACTTCAAGTTTCAAGATAGTCACTTGATTTTTAGAAGTGCAATTTTTATTTTTTATTTTGAAAATCAAAAAAATATTAAAAAGTGCCAAAATATTGGACGGATCTGAGATGGTAAAAAAATGGCTGAATCGATAGAGGATACAAGTCATATTCATATACAGATATTTACGTATTTTACTCTAGGTACGAAGGGCTAAGTACATAGACAGGCAGTCGCAACGATGCAGCAACGATAACAACGCAACACCCTCACCGCTTCTCGTAGCTCATGCTGCATGCTTTAATATTTAACAGCAGGTATAGAGGGCCGTTCCGTACAATAAGTATATACACTGGGTGCGCGTTTTGCCAACACGTGGGTGTGTCGAGTACACAAAGCGAGTGGAGAGGCGTTGCGAGGGTTGCATGTCAACCCCTATTATTATCGAGCTTCGAGTCGTCGAAATGAGGTATAGATTTTTCGCACGCACACACGCACACTCCACTTTGAGGGATTATTGGAGTTGAAAACGTTTCGCTTTTGACGTGACGTTTCGCGCAGCATAATATTAGGGCACTGCCATTTGCGGAATTTGCATTCTTTCGCACGCGACGATAAACGGCAGATTGACTCTTTGATGCAGGGGCTGGGATTAAGTCTGAAGGGCAAAAAATCGTGCAACGCGATGAATTGAAAAACCATTGAATTGGAAAGATTTTACCATCATTTTTACGTACAATATTTTTAAAAACGTTTGGATTTTTTATCTCAAAGCAGTTTTTTAATATTCTCAAATGAAGAGTGAAGAGTTTTCAGAATAATTAATTAAGTGTTAAAGAATATTTTTTTCTTCGTAAATAAAAAATTGTCGGCTTAATTCGAAATAGGACGAAAATTCAACACTTCGAAATTGACGTAGAAATATTTTCTCACATTTCTGAGTGAATTTTTCAATAATTATACGTTTGCGTAATCAATGGTTATGAATGCTAGATTATTATTATTTTAAGCTCGACTGACGAGAGTTTTATAAGCCGAAAATTCAGAGTTCATAATTAAAACTGCAGTTCATCGGAAATTCTACGTTCCGTCTCAGTCTCTTATTTATTAATTCCTTATCTTTTTCGGGAGACCAAGAATATTGACAATTTGAAATAAATCATGAGGCACTTTATCTACTCGATGATGAATATTTAAAATATCGGTACTGCCAAAAACTGTAACGATTATTCCCAATTTTTGGGAATTGAGAGCTTTTATTTCTATTATTATTTTATTTGTAACTCATCGAATTAAAAAAATTATGATTTATCGCATCATACGTGAAGAAGAATATTAATTATATACTCGTACTATTTACTTGCTGTACGCAAAAAATATGCAAATAGGATAGCATCTCGAGGACCTAAGTTAATTATTCTGAAGTTAAACACACGCGCGACGATGCGCAAGTCGCCATACGGCTCAAGCGTTGATACCCTTAAACGGCGAACTCCTGCAACGCTGGGGCGAAGCTAATTATACGGTTAAACATTTGGGCGTAGGAGCGTAACCCTCCTCCGTAAGAGCCAAAGATATTCGGGGTGGTTTCGGGATCTCGGCTTCGACGAAACTAACCCTTTGAGCAAAACGCTTTTGCTAGAAAGGGGTGCAAGCTGAAGGGCACGACGGAGTGTGTGGGCAGTGTAATGTTCCTACGCGGAGAATTTTGAAACATAGTTTACAACTTGGCGCATAAAATCATAGCATTTTCGCCGCGTCTGCCCACGTCGTATACTTTCTACTTAAAATAGAAAAATGCATAATATTTACTCTCCACGAATCCACGCAACAAAAAAAGGAATGTGTATACCAATAATTCATTAATTTGGTGGAATTTAATTGCAGTAATTTTGAAAAGTGATTTTTTTATTTATTTACATTTATTTTATTATTAACAATTTTTTTTTTTCATTAAAAAAACGACCACTTTTTAAAAAATTTGTTATAGTTATTGGAAGTCGACATAAGGTTCGAAATAAGAAATGAAAAATTTCAGTGTACCTTTTTATTGAAATTTGTGATAAGCTTTGAGAATGGAATAAATAAAATGATAGCAATATAATTAACAGTGAATTTGCAAATCCGGAAGAAGAGCCGAGCTCAAAAATAGAAGGAGGAAGAAAGGAACGCGTATATTTTCGGGCTAAAATCAAAACCCGGTAAATTTGGACGGTCGCCAAAGCAAGCACTGTTATCTTATTTTTCACATGAGCATCTCCGTCTCCGTTCCACTCTCGTTTCGTTCCACTTATGCTTCCTTTCGGCCGTCGTCGTGTCCTCGCTCTTTTGCACCATCGCATCCTCTGTAGACTTCATCGGCAGCGAAGCCAAGTGGGCTTTTTTAAAATTCCGTTCGCAGCTCCGAACCGCAGACCGCAGCGGGTGAATGTTTAACGTGGGCGCGCTCTCTCGACCCGAGAACTCCGGATGTACCGTCCACGGTTACGATCTATAGCGAGAGTACTTACTCTCTTCACCCTCTCCGCTTATTCTCTCTTGCCACTCTCTCGCTTCTTCTCTTTCGATACTCTCTCGCTTTTTCTCTCTCGCCACTCTCTCGCTTCTTCTCTTTCGATACTCTCTCGCTTTTTCTCTCTCGCCACTATCTCGCTTCTTCTCTTTCGCCACTCTCCCGGTTTTTCTCTCTCGCCACTCTCTCACTTCTTCTCTTTCGCCACTCTCCGGCTTTTTCTCTCTCGCCACTCTCCGCTTCTTCTCCCTCGCCACTCTCTCGCTTCTTTTCTCTCGCCAGTCTCTCGCTTCTTCTCTCTCGCCACACTCTCGCTTTTTTTCTCTCGCCACTCTCTCGCTTCTTCTCTTTTGCCACTCTCTTGCTGCTTCTCTTTCGCCACAGTCTCGTTTTTTTTTCTATCGCCACAGTCTCGTTTTTTTTTTTTTTTTTCTATCGCTTTTTCTCTCTCGCCATTCTCTCACTTATTCTCTTCCTTCGCTAACTCCACTTATCCTCTCTCTCTTTCTCTGCCTCTCTCTAGTCTCTTTTATGTTTCATGGTCGTATACTCTAATGCAGAATCCTAATACATGCAGCGTGGGAAGCTCGTACCCGTGTATTCACCAATACCACTCACTGCGATGTCCAGACCACTTTGCCCAATGACACTATCTCGTATATTAGAGTGTGCAGGTGCCTGCTACCTTAACTGCTCGGTATCTTCTTTACGACAGCTCGCAATTAGATATTAAAAATAATCCACCTCAGGAGCTCCGAAAGAAATAGAAATATGAATGAACTCTGGATAATTTTGTGTTTCATGCGATGACTATATTCGGCAGTGCCGAGAAAATATCAATAATTAAAATTTCCGTCTGAATGAATTGGATTCCAAAAATAATTTTCGGACCGATATAAAATATGTCAATACGAAAATTAAAACGTAAATTAATTTCGGATAATTAAAAGGCGATCTTTTAATTTAAGAACCCATATTCTCTGATTGCACAAAAATATTGAATATAATCTTACGCCTTCATCTTGCCTATAATTTCAATTTCGAAAGTTCACTTAAAGCAAATAATTCGAAAAAAGCTACCATCGTTCCCCGTCACCGGAACCAGTTGTCTTTTTTTTTTGCGAAATCAAGTAAAATCCCATAATCTTTATTAACATTTTCGCATCTTTAAATCCACATACATAAAATACCTATCCCACGTATCTCGATTACTCCGCGACGGTGGATAAATAGCAAAAAAATAAATATAATTTCCCTCCTGAGTGGAGCGACAAACGCGGAAAAATGAGCCGGAGAAGCAGAAATACAGGTTCTTAATGATCCACCGGAAGTGATCCGCCGGCGCAGATGTGAGGTTCGAACCCGGGGCTCGGTGAGCCCAAGGAGAGACGTGACATCCAGAGCGCGACGAAGACGTTCTCGCGTGTGCAGCGAGGAAAACGAGAAGCGCAAACTTCTCGGTCGGCCGTCGTCGTCGTCGTAGTCGTCTCGGCTCGTTGGTACTACGCGAATATCGTTGAGTGCGAGAGAACGAAAGAGCAAGAGCCGTGGAGAGCTACTAGTGTATGCAGTGTTCGAGAAAACGAGAGGCAGAGAGCGAGAGAAAATAAAGAAACCAAACAAAAAAAAAAAAAGAAACGACGCACCGAAAAGCGACGAAAAATAAGACAGTGAGGTGCAAGAAAAAAAAAAAAATAAGCGAGAAAGGATGTGTAAAAGCGCGACGAAGATACCGGTCGAACGAGCGCCGTCGAGTGCGGCGGAGGAGCACTCGCCTCATGCTCGCACAACCGAAGTAAGGAAGAAAAAGAAAGAAAAAAGTAAAAGCGAGTGTGGGAGGAGCAGAGGAGAGGAGGAGAGAGCGACGTGAGGAGATGAGGCAAAAAACTGAGAAAGGAGCAGGAGCAAAAAGTCCAGAGGGTTGAAGAGAACTGGAAAGCGGGAGAGCGAGTGAAAAGCGGGAAACCCGGTGGAAGTGAGAGCGAGATGAAGAGAAGGGGCTGTGGGTTGGGTGGATGATGGGTAGCGAGAGGCAGCAGTAGCGGTAACGGTGTGCCGCGAGCGCAGCTACTGGTAGCGTACGTGGAGAGACGTGAGAGGAGGAGGAGGAGGAGGAGGGCGAAGCGAGAACCGAGAGACGAGCGTCGAGAGACGTGAGACTGCGGCGGAGTGAGAAGACTCTTCGGGAACGGAGACGAGCGCTAGGGCAAAACGAGCAAAACAACGAGCACCGGAGTACGAGACGAGGGGGCAGGGGGGAGGAGGGTGGGAAGAAGAGGAGGAAGCTCACTGGTATGCCTTCGTCGTTTTCCTGCTCATGCTGGATGCTGCGATACCCACCGCGAGACGACACACATATGCTCCGGCCACCGTACTTGCACTCGTGTTAAGCTCATGCAACTATGTACGGGCGGGAAAGAGAAGATAGAAATTTTAAATGTGCTGCTGGAATTTACTTCACTATGTCCGAGAGCTGTTTCTTTTTTTTTCCTTTTTCTTTTTTTTTTTTTTTTCTTTTGGGTGAGAATATTTTTCTTGTCGATTTTTTTGTCGCTGGGTAGTTTTGCAAATTCATAAGGGAAGCTCTCGAGAGCTTTCGGGCCAAGCCGGGGCCTGAATAGGCACTGACAGGGTCCTGACAAGGGCTGATAGGAATTTTGAACGTGCTGCTGGAATTTACCTCACTATGGTCGAGAGCTTTTTTTTTCTTGATACAGTACTAAATTCTACGTTAAGATCGCGAAACTGACGTCATTTTTCGCAAATAACGATCACAAAGCACACAGGACAAACCTATCAGTATCTACCTCTACGCACACATGCCCACTGTACATCGCACACATAACACAACCTGAAGAACACAAACCATACACACAACACACACACACACACATCCTCATATAAACCCAGTATCAACCTCCGACGCATATATGCCCATCTATATACATCGCGCACATAAATACAACCTGAAGAGCACGAAGCGCGCGGCTGGTCGCGCACGTAAAGCTTCTCGAGAGGAAGCAGCAGCCGCAGCAGCAGCAGCAGCAGAGCGGGCGCGCGCTATACGAAGTTCGAGGGGATCTTTAACGAGCTCTCGGTTCCCTCGGATGCTGTTGCTCGGCCTCGGCGTATAGCTCTCTCGGTGGTAACGGGCGGTAGTAGTACCAGTACCATCGCCGTATAGCAACCGTAGAAGTTTCGTCCGGTCCATTCTCCCCTTCCTCTTTTCCTCCTCTGGGTAACTGCTCGGTGGCTGAGCAGGCGGTGCTCCACCGTTACATATATATATATATACATATACATAAGCTATACCCTCGAAGCTCTTCTCTCATAGCGTCGCAGAAGTTTCGTCCAAACGATACGGCTTCCATACTCTTCGCTCGGCGGTTCTTCTCGGCGGAGCAGTCGGTGCGGCCGCTTCTGCTTCTGCTTCTGCTCAGCTCGCGGTTCGCAGTCCTCCGAGAGTCTGTGAGTCCGGCGGTCGAGGATCCACGCCAGGGCCTGGGGAATTCCCTTCCTCTCGGGAGCACCGAACAGCCGAGGCAAAACCAACGACGGTGGAAGCGACCGAGAGGACTATACGCGTCGGCTCTCTCGCGTCGGCATCGGAGCCTCGCTCTATAGTTAAAGGACCGAGGGAACTTTGGAAGCCCCGCGCACGGCATGACTTGCCTCGGGTTTCGCGAACCCAACGCTCTTCACCGGTATTAATCTCTGTCTCGTTCTCTCTCCCCTGGTTTTCGGACCTCGTCATCTTTCTCGCGGGTTTTGCACTTGGAAAAAATCCCCCGCGATCTTGAAGAGATATTTGTCAATGCATATCTCATTTATTTCCATAAATCGTATACTATAATCGAGTAAATTAATTCATTCACGGTGAATAATTAAAATGTGAAATTAATATTTCTCTCGAACGTCCATTTGCTAGAATGACTTTTGGGTTCTTCACATTATTTTGAGAATCACATATTTTTCAAGTAGTTTCTGGATATCGGAGATTTTTTAAATAAAATCGTATCTCAAATTTGGATGTGGATGAAAATTTTGTGCAATTTTCATATTCACCTTTTGTACCACGGACAAATGAACTTTTTTTTTTCATTTTAATGGAATATCCATGGGTTTTATTGAGGGCACATATGAATTTGTACAAATAGAGACAAATAAGATGTATGATTCTAGTCACGTTTTATCTAGACGCTTTTTTTTGCCCTTTTTTGTCTTGCAATGTGTCCCGCTCTTTCTCTTGGGTTGACGGACGTCTTTCTTTGTGTATCTCGCTCTTCAGGTTCTCCAGGAGCATCAGCTATACCGGAGAAGCCCTCGAGGGCCGTGCGGCCAACCGAGCGAGGCTCTCTCGTCGGTGCTTCTGGATGCATTAATCATCTCTTCGTGTACCAACGAGCTGGGCTCGCCGTTGGCACCCTATACGAGACTCCGGTGCATGCTGCTGCTGATGCTCCTGCTGTTTTCCCCTCGTAGCTGCCCTGGTCTCGTACCACGGCCTCGTCCTTCTCCTGCACTTTTTTCTACGCTCTTGGGTTTTTTACACTTGTTACGTGTCAGATTATTCGCCTTCCGCGACGCATTATTAACGTATAATAGCTATGGGGTTTTTCGTAGCCCTTCGTATACAGTGAATCGTACTTGAGGCTCTAATTACTGCTGCACTGAGGTATTCGTGACATTTTCGATCCTCGATCTTGCGGAATTGATAAGGAGATCGTTTCTGGTGAATTGAGATCGTAGGAGAGTTTTGGAAGGAAAGGAGAACAAACTGGAGCACTCGAAACGACGAAATACTAGATTTTTGTCTTCTTCAGGTAGTACTAAACAATTTGGTACCAGAAATCAGTTGCTCGTACCGAGAAATCTGTTATTGTAATTCGGTATTTTAATTTTGCTGGTACCCACAATTTTTCCGTCACTTCACAATTGTCCGCGATTATTTTTGTCACAATTTTCAGTGCATAACTGTAACAGTTTCGTGAAAAGGTGGAATGTCTGAGGGGTTAAGGATCCGCAAGGGGTTTTTGAAAAATCTCAATAAACCAAAAGATAAATCTCAACTTTAGCTCGACAATTCTAGCAACTGGGACAGCCACACGAGTGCAGTCCAGCCCATTCTTCGTTTTATCTCTCGCCACATAGCTGCAGCGGTGTACACCGTGGGTGGATATACAACGAGCTGAAAACTTGGCAGCACCAACTCTTTCGTTCTGCGGTACGCCCTCCCGCTTCCGTTTTATCTGCTCCCGGTGATTCCTCGTTTTCTCTGTCCTCTGTGCTCGCCTCTCGAGGGAGCACGTAGTCTACAGGTTCGGCCACATACGTACGTAGTATCTGTTCGACTGTGTAAAAAAAATGTAAATTCACTGTGACGAGTAATATAAAATTTTAAAAACTGGTGTCTGAAATAATGATTATTAATATATCATTCACTCTAAATGTAATAATAGTAGCGTAATACTATCAATGTGAAGATGAATGAAAAAAAAAAATGTATCGAAAATGTAGTAGTAACTAGTGAAGTAATCTAGTGGAATTGTAAAAATTAAAAGAACCTAAGGATAATAAATTCAACGATACGAATGAATGTTGCTACATTATTAATCGGAAAATCTAAAGAGACCGGAATAATCTAAAAGCCTGAAGAACCTGAAGATCCTGAAGGGCCCAAAGAACGCAAACAAAAGATAATAAATTCTGGTTTTTGGTTTATGGCTTATGGTTTTTGAGACCTACTAATTTTTTGTTCCTCAGGTTCTTTAAGTTGGATCTGGTTCTGGTTTCCGGTTTCTGGGCTCCGAATCGATTGTTCATCGATATAACCGGCAATTCTGACTCGATTTAGCTCTACGTCCACTTAATCGACAAAGAAATCTTCCCTGATAATTCTTAACTATTCTTGACAATTATCCTCAAAGATTTCCTACAGATTGAGTATCTTACCAGAACTGTATACAATTCAACAGTCGGCGTTTCGCACAATGGGGTTAAAGTTGAACCTTCGCACATCCAAATACCCTCAAAATACACTCAAAAATGACACGAATGGAAAAAAAAAGAAAAATTTTGTCGAAAGTGCGTAATTGAAACTTTGATGTCCCGACGATTAGAATCTTTATTAGTGATGCGGTGGAGGTCCCAATTCAAGGAACCGATTTGTTAATTGATGCAAATATTAATTTCGTCTTATTTGCCATTATTATTGGGTAACCTAGTACTAATCCTAGTACCTAAAAATGACTCTTTTCAGCCTCCGTCGTCGCTGCGAAACGACGTGCGAAAGAGCAGTCGAGCTCTTCAGAGAGCGGCGGGTGTAGGGCTAAAAGGTGGGGAAGGTTGAAATACGCTCGGAGGCGCGGGCGCTAGCGCTCGAGGTAAAATAAATAGCCGGCCGCGCGGCACGCTGCCGAGGTACGTGAGCCGATACCCTCTCGTCTCTCAAGAGGCACACGCTGTATGAGGCTCGGCCGCTGCACGCAAGGTGCTTTGATCCTTTGCCACGCGCGTTGTATTTTTAGGTGGAGCGGCGCACGTGCCCTCGGGCTCGTTCGCGCACTCATCCGGGACACTGCGTTAAAATACCTTGCGACAAGCAGAAGACTCATCCTAGACGAGAGATTCGATGTCGTTGGATTAACTCGCAGCAATCGCTATAGCCTCGTATCGAATCGAATCGCACAATCGAAGGGCACATTTTTTCTAGATCATGTATACCAGATGTGATAGTGGTTCTAATGGTTTTCGGGATCGCTGATTACGAATATGAGCTCAGAATTTCAAAATTCAAAATGGCGGACGAAAATACAGAAGGTTCCTTGATTAAGGTAAAAATAGGGACTCGGGGGTTTTTGAGGTGGCTGTTTAAGAAATTTGACATTCGGAACTCAGATTCATAATCAGCGACCTCAAAAACTCCCAGGAGGCGACTTTCGCGCAAAAACTTTCTCAGATACTGAATTTTCTTTAGAAAAACGGCATTAACGTTTGTTTATGTGTATAAATAAATTCACCGATAATTTCGAACTATCGCACATCAATTGTTAATCTACGATATATAAGTAATGCTAAAACACGAAAAACAGTTCGAAAATACAGGGAAAACTACGCGAAATATTCAGAAAATTGGGATAAAAAAGGTGGGACAGCGAATGTCCCACCGCCCGGCAAAGGGTTAATTCAACTTTTTGTCATTCTTTTAGGGAAGTGCTTCTTGAATCTGAATGAATTTTGCCGGGGACCATGTCCTGGACTATAGAGAACCACATTTTTTGTATTGGCGAAAGGTTTTATTATTTTCAGGACATAATTTTGTTTTTTTGGTTTTTCGAATACCCAAAATCGTTTGAAAGCTTGAGAAAAGTGGTTCAGAAAAAATATTTGGATGTCATTGTGTGTTTGTGTGTATGGTTTAAAATTTTTTTACCGAAACTGCGTTTCGAATGCGCTTTTTACTGGAAAAGCGGCGAAAAAATGACCCGGAATTTTTTCGATTTGCCAAAATTGGATTTTATTATATTCGCACAATAAAATGGTAAAGAATTCGTGTAAGATTGTGTGTGCTCAGGTATTCGATACTAATTAATCATAGCTAAAATGGAAACTTGGCGAAAAATAAAAACAGTTGTTCTCCATATTACAAAAATGATAAATACTCGGGTGAAAAGTCGCTCTGCAGGGATCGTAAATCAGATTCAAAACACTTGAAGCAAAAAAATTAGCGACGCTGTCCGGCACGCATTATTATTAGTCGGCGCGCACGCTATCGTGAAGTGAAACTAATTAAAACCAGCCCTGCCACAACGTGCGCTACATACACGCGCGAGTTGCACTATATCATCTGCGCGAGTAATTTAGACGAGGGGAAACCCGTTTTACAAATATTTCGAGGCTGGAAGCCTGCGCATTGATGCAATAACTGCAGCACTTAAAATATTTTCCCTCATCACCATTTCTTTTAAAGTGAAATTGAATAATCCAGCTATTTTATCGAGCAAATCTGGTAAGAGAAATTTTAAAAAATCTTATCATATTACACTCAATAATCTTATCGAACAAATCTGTCAAGACAAATAAAACAAATTCCTTATATTTAATAATTTTTGATGCGCGACTGCAGGGAATTGAATTTTTTTTAACTCTGCAGTTTCACATTTAAAAATTTAATCGAGTAAATTTCGGAAAATTAATTTGACAAACTTAGAAAAAAATAGAAAAAAAAAATTTGCATTCTCATATTTAATAATCTTATCGAACGAATTCATGGGGAAAAAATTCAATAATCCTGCAATTTTATATTTAACAATTCCAACTAATAAATCTGATGATTGAACAAAATTTGGGAAAGCTTTTGTCGGCCTTAATTCGTACGATGCCACGGGAAATTCTCGGAGTTTCGTTTTCACGCGTGCAACGTAAGCGAGAGTCGGGCGTGCGAACGAGACTCTCGCCAAAGTGGAAAGAGAAATCAGCGTTCAGACCGCAGTCGCGTTTAACTGGCGAACCGGCTGAGCTCGACAAAGTTCGACGAACTGCGTACGAGCAATCGTCACTCGTTCGCTCTTCTCTGTTTACCCTTTCTCGTCGTTCAATCTTCCGTTGCTAACAGATGTGGAAAGCTATAGGGAAAAACGAGACGAAATTGCGGGCTAACTTTATGACGCAGCGCTCGCACCCAGAAAACCCATTTATTTCATTTAAATAAACGTATCGACTATCCAGTTAAAAAACAAAATTTATGTGCACACGAGTTTCAAATTAAATTAATTTATTACAAAGAGAAGTCGTTGAATTTATTTTTTCAACATCTTTACATTCAGTTCAATCAAACTGATAACATTTTGAAAAAAAAAAAAAAAAACTGTTTATATTTAAAGACATAAATTCGTTTTATTCAGTAATACAAAAATGTACCCTCCATTTAAAATAAAATTCTACCCCCAAATTCTTCCCTATTTATTAATCAAACTAAAAAATAGTCTAATAATCATTAATAAATTCAAGTTAATTATCCTTATTCCAAAATAAACTGACGATTAACGCTCTCTCCTAATGACTAATTATTCCAAAAGTGATTTTAAACACATTCGATTATTCCGCGTGGTATCGATAAGTGTGCGCTTATATAACAGACATGGCATGCGAGCGTAAAATGCCAATGAAAAAAAAAAAAACCCAGCGGTGACTCGTGAGAATGGTGGGATTAAGAGGTGGAAAAAGCGATGGGAGGGAGAGGCGAGAGATCGATCGAGGGATCCACGGCTACCGGTGCCGTTTTGACGACAGGGAAGGGCGGCGGAGTTGCCGGCGGCTGCGAACGGGAGTGCCGAAGGAATAAAAAAGAGAGGAAGAAAGATGGGACACTAAGCTTCGGCTCGAAAACGACGTAGAAAGAGAGAATATGAGGAGATGGAGAGATGGAAGGTATCGTTGAGAAGCTCGGGAAGAGAGAAATCGGAAAAGAGGGAGAAAAATGTGAGGTGGGGCGGGTGGGGGATGATGATGAGAAAAGGGGGCGGAGGAACTGATGGGCGCTCGGGCAAGATCGGGCTGGAAGGTAATAGAGCGGTACAACGAGCAGACACCTCGCAATTTGGCTAATGGCCTTCCGCCGCGTCGTTGCCGAGAGCTGCCGTGTCACTGTCGTCACTTCACCCTTCACCATACCGCCTGGATATTGAAACGTTTCCACTCCACTCGTATTTTTTAGACATTTGTACATCTCACCGTCGTCCTGTTATCCTATGGAAAATATGTCACCTTTTTTTTCGCTCTCTTGAGCTTATTTGAAAAAATATACATTACGAAGTCGAAGGGGGTGGCATAGCCAATTAGGGGCTGCGAAGACAACAGGATGTTAATATTCATCGGCTACCGTCGATAGAATTAAGGTTCATCTTCATTTCAGTCTGTGATGCTGTATATTGATATATTTTCAAAGATCACTGTGTCGATAATTACAAAAAAACAATTTTTTAAACACTTTATTGAATAGATATTCAAAAATTCTCGAGATATTTTATAATTTCATAAATTCTTATTATTTAATAAAAATTGGTGTAAGTTTGAATAAATTAAACATTTCCATCCAATTGAATGGGCAGAGTGTTCAGGGATTCAGAAAAAAAATGTTTCTCTTGTCAATCACAAGATCCATTTGTAGGTTTATTCTGAAATTATAACTAAAAATTCGTAGTGACCGGAAAACAAAAAAAATTGCTTATTTCACACAGCATAATCATCGAAAATATTGAACAAAGTAGTATCTATGATTATTTTTAGAAAAATTAATTTTATTGTTGTTATTGGAAACTGATATGCCAAGTGTCGTTTAACATGTGATAGATTTGAGTATGGCAACCCTAGGATACGGGAGATATGCTATATATAGTGAACCGTCTAGATACCGCGAACCCCTCGGCTCGAAAATGGCCGGGGGTGCGCCACCCCTGTTTGATATCGGTCTCGAAGGCAGATACACTCCGTTAGGCCTCTGGACCCGGGATCTCTGTCGGATCCATATCTCCATACCGCACGACACTCACCACCGCAGAGCCCCCAACACTCTCCCTCGGGACAAATTGAAACATTAATATGACGACTCGTAATTTACACGTTTTAATTCAAACTCACTCACCGTGTGCCTCCCTGGAATAAGATAATATCGCTGCAATTAATCCATTTTATTATTAACGGCTTTAATGAGACGAGAAAGGTACTAAAGTGAATTGAGTACTTTTGCGTACAGTGAGAAAAAGATAATAATTCTTTTTGTCATGAACAATAAGCATTTTATTTTATTTTATTAATTATGTAATTTTAATATGTTCGGTGAATTTTGTTATTTCTGCCAAAGAATTTCGCCATAAATGTTTAACAATTTTCTATATTGTTATTTCTCATTTATGGCGGAATTTCGTAAATAATTGAAAGTTAATCGTAATATTTTTGCATTCTTGTAATAAAATAATTTATCGCATAAATTAAACAATTTTTGTAATCGGCGACAGTGAAACAGGAAAAAGTACTAAAGTAAGCGTGTTAAAACTTTGTACGAATATCCTTGACACTTTTCTAATAGTGATTTATCGGAATGCAGCAGTTTGATTGAAGAGGTGTCCACGGGGCGCGATTTTTGAAGCTGGAATTCCATTTGTATGTTTTCACTCCCCGAAACACGTCGAAGGATATTATATTTGAAATATGAAGTACAAAATATTTTTTTGCAAAAATTTCATTCACCACATACTCTGTATATATTTTGCAATATACGAGAATTAAAACATATTTTTTGTATAAAAATTGGCAAACACGGAAATTTCATTTAGCCGTGCATTTTTATTCGATAAACAATAAATACATTTATAGCCGAAAATACAAAAAAAGTATTCTATTTTTTTTTAAATCTCCAACAATTTTTATCGAAATCTATATTCCCACGACAATGCAACTGTAACACATTTAGACGTGTATACAATTAAAAAAAAAACGTGTCGCGTGAGTATGAATCTGGTAGATTGCTTTCGTCGCTTCGATCGGTATACTTCGTTTTATCTGGTATCGCCCGCTTCGTACCGAGCATCCTTCAATTTTTTTTTTTTTCTCTCTTCCTGGTTCGACCGTTGCGAGTCACACACAGCGAACAGCAACTTCGTTTTGCAGGCTGCAATTTCCTCGGCTCTGTTCATTCTTGGCCGCCTGTGCGAAGCGCTCTCCACTTCCGGCATAGCGCGCTGCGCTCTCGGTGCACCGGTCTGAGCACAATGCCGCACATCGGCTGTACCTACTGGCTGCGCATCGGGATAGGACCGCGAGAAAGTGAGAAAGTGGAGTGCCCGAGATCCCGGCATTACATCCTCTTGCTCCTCGCTCTTCTGCTTACAATCTAATTTAAAGAGTCGCCAACCTTTGACATCCGAGTTAGCAGCGCCATTCGATTTCGAAGCTAAAAAAGCAAATGGAAATGATCTTCCATCGGAACCTGAAAGTCTCGCTTCTAAATTCTCGTCCGAGTCTCTGAACACCCTTCAAGATTCCATTTCCTTTTTTTTTTCGATTTTTCTCTCGTCCGTTTTCATTCGCAATTATTTGAAAGAACTATTTTTAATTAGTGCGATAATGAAAGTAGGAGAGAGCAATGAAAAAACAATTATTTTGGGAACGGTAATTCATTTTATTTTTGCAGGCATTTTTTGATTCACATGGACAAATTTTTGTTGTTGTTAATTCAGAAGTCATATTATGAATTTTATACATTTTTGGGTAGAATGAAAAGTGCACGTTTTTTGTATGAAATTTTTAAACTAATATATGTGTAAACTTTTATAAAAGAAAAAATTTGATGGTAAGTATCGAAGTTGTTTAAAATTTGTCTCTCCACTCTTACTTTTTCACATATTGTACTGATATTTCATAAATATGCTCATAATTTATTATTCTCACACAACTTAGACTTAGTGTTCAATAGCTGCGATCAGTGCGTCGTCACGTACGAAATTGAAGTGGAGTGCGAGGCTACCATCGATATAAACGTCCGGCAACCACTCTTCCAGGATTCCAGGCGCTTCGTAGTTTTTCAAGCACACTGAGAAAAATGAAGGGCTCTGCCGACGAAATATCTGGCTGAGCCAGAACCATGACCCACTCTCTATAACGTTTTGACAAAATCCTTGCGCACACACAAAAAAAAGGTTCATTAAAATTTAATAAAATTTGATATGAAGTAAGTACATTTTATTTGAAATACGCCCATATTTTTATTTCAATGCATATCATAAATATTAAATATAAATTAATATTTAACTTGAATATCAAATTTAAATATCTTTTATTTTTTACCTAAATCATTTGTATCAATCAATTCCTCGAATAAGCAGAATTCTAAATACGTTTCAATCAAGACCAATAATCAATTTCTCTGAGTTTATTTATGGCGACTAATCGTGACTAACATACACGATTAGCAAAATGATATCGTGACTGTAAAACAGTGGATTTCTCGCGCGAGGATATCCATGGCTATGGTAAAAAAAGTGGACATGAAAATACTTTGTTTTGTTGCAGGAGTCAATGATTAATCCCCTCAGTGCAGAATGGGGAGATTTCGGCACCGTAGAAAAATTTCTCGGACGGCTAACGAGGCCCAGGATGCGGCTAAATCGAATGGGGAAGTGCAAAGCTGTAGCGAAACTCCCGCGCTAACTGTTGCACGATCCCTCCAACTTTTCAGTCATAACAGGGAGAGAGAGAGCGGCGCCCGACGAGAGCGATTCAACGATGGGGTGAAAATGTGTTGCTGCCGTTCGCGCGGGTGTTTCCCCCACCGGAACTCTGCTGTGAGTCGAATGCCAGTCGTTTCATTGGAATGAGAAGCTTAAAAAAAGAAAAAGCATGGTGAACTGGCTTAGAACGAGAGAAATGACGGGATTAACGCGCAGAGGCGCCAAAATGAAGAGAAGGAACGAAAAAAAGCAATGCTAGCAAGTGGAGCAGCTAGAGGGAAAGGTTAAGGGAGAAAGGAGAGGAAGTTTGATTCAAAAATAAAAATACAAAAATTACGATAAATCATAATACGATAACTATTTTTTTTCAAAATTTATTTAATATTCATTTGAATAATTGGTCACATTTACTGCATTATATATTTGAAATAAAACATTAGTAGAAAAAACAGAAAGTACAAATCCAAAGACGCGAGCTCAGAAAATTACAATAAATACGATAACCATTGTTTAATGTTTATTTAATATTTATTTGAATAATCATTGCATCCCACGTTTGAAAAAAATGTTACTAGAAAAACCAAAATCTACAAATCCAAAGAAGCGAGTACAGAAAATTCCAATAAATGACAGTACGATAACTGTTTTTTAAAATATTTATTGAATATTCATTTGAATCATTGTTGCGTCCCATATTTCAAAAAAATGTTACTGAAAAAAAAAAAAAGAAAAAGTTCAAATCCGAAACTGCGAACTCAGAAATCGATCCAATGTGGAAAACACTCACGTGTGGAAAACAAGAGCTCGGTCCATGCGCGAGTCTCTGAAAATTGGAGCGCTACGGTTGTCAAACGACACGCAATTCCAAGGGCAGTTACTCGCGTCATTCGAGGTGACTTTAAAGGCAGAAGAGGAGGTAAAAGTCAAATGGCCGAAAGGGAGCAGTTTCAGCGCTGCAGGAATCTCCAGCCCTCGACGATTATTCGAGAAAAGTGACAAGCTACAGATATAGCGTCGCGTGTATAGCACAACACGTGGACCGAGGCGGCGAGCGTGGGTGGCGAAGGGAGCGAAGAGACAGGCGAGACTTTACGATGAGCAGCGCCCCTGTCCAGCCAACCAGAAGGGATATGAATCGTGGAGAATAAAACTAGATTGCCGTGTGCTCTCTGGTACACCGCGGTCCCGCGCTCGCCTAGTCACGAGGAAGCTCAGCCGACTCATCCCCGTTTTATCTCTCTATCTCTCTCTCCGGCTCTTTCCACTGCATTCGCTTCCACGTTTTTACGATCTCGGCGCCGTTACGACAGTGTCTGCGGCCCACCCGCGATATCGCACCTTCGCTTCTTCCTTCCTCCTGTCAGAATTTTTATTTTCATTTTTTTTTTTTTTTTCAACCATCGCTGTAATGTCTTCTTTCGATATTTGTTAGCTTACAATTGTTATTGCGACTGTGTTGCGAATGTGTTGCAAGTTCCCTATCTTCAACATTGCCACGACTTTTGACACAATTGCGAGGGTATTCGTTTTCGGTATCGTTAGCACTGATAAGCCACACAAGCTTCAAAGCCTGTTAAAAGTCGTCGTAACGCGGGAGATAAGAAATGGACGAAAATGGATGTTATGTTTTGTGGAACAGCAGCCCACAACACATTTTATTGTCGGCTGAGAGAAAAGGGGGGGGGGGGCGTAAAGGAATTCTGATATTTCGAGGGACCCGAAAGTAAACTATTGAAAAAATGTTTTTGGGACCATTCGGAAGTTCGCAATCGTTTTCGGTGAGGAGTTGAGGAGTTTTGTATACCGACGAGCCGAAATATGTCAAAGAAATTGATTAAAAACGAATATTTGCTACCGCGAAGATAATCGACCTGTACTTTATGCATTGATTTTATTCTCGTGACATTTTTAAATAAAATAAAATACAGTGCTTTTTCGACTTTAGAACGATGTGTAAAAAATGAAGATCTATAAATTTTCAACAACAACAAAAAAACAAAACAAATCATAAACCAACGACAAAAAATCAAAACTCCTTTCAGTTATATACATTTTTTTATATAATTTTATTGCATTTTATATCAACGATAGAAAATGCAATCAAATTGTAGATATTCCGTTGTCTTCGCATAAAAACAGGTAGACAGCAGGTCGATGAAAGTGCATCTTAGAATTGTATTAGAATTTGAATAATTAAGCGAGAAAAGTGGTTAACTGGGAGCGCTCAACTGTCTGGCTAGACTCGCGACGATGTATTCATATATCGAAGGCCAGAGAACGAGCGGACGAGCGAGGCACTTAATTTCATAAGGATCTTCCGACTGCTCGGTAGAACAAGATCGATTCGGGAGGAGCGGCGTCAGAAAGGCAGAAGCGGCGAGGCGGTGGCTGTGGCAACGATACTGCGGTAGCGTCTCTCTCGGAGTAACGCCACTGCCGCCGTTAATAACCCAGACGCGCACGTCTGGCGGTGCGGTGGCGTTGGCGGGGTTTCTTGCGCTGCCGCAGCTTCCACTACTTCACCTCGTCTCTCGCGACGATTGCATTAAATAATTTCGTTGGTTATCCTCACACGAGCGAGCGCTGTCGATTAGCATCCTATAAGATTCATCGATTCGAAATCCAGCCAGTATCTCCGATGCTCGCCCCGCAATGGATACTCGTTGCTGTTCTTCATGGTTTTTTAATCCCGCGGCAATTTGAGCATTATGAGTGAAAACTTAAGGCGGTATCCTGCTTTAGAAGGCTAAAAAGTAGCTTTTCTTTCAAAACTTTTTTTCGGAAGGAAAGAAAACAACTTATCCCAGCGAGCTTTGCGGTATATCTTCTTATGTATTTGAAGTGTTGAAATGATTTTTTCAATATACAAGCGTATACAATAAAAAGTTTGTTCTCTCAAAGTTCACTGAGTTAGGTTGTTTTAATCCCTTCCAAAAAAATACTCAAAAAAATCTATTTCTCAGTCCTCTAAAGCAGAATTCCCCCTTAACGAACCTTCACGTTTTTTAGTGTGCACTGAATAAAGTGCATGTTGCATTTTTCGGCAACAAAACTTGTCGAATTCCCTTGCATCGATTCGGAACCAAAGAAATGTCGTCATGTGGAAAATGAGGATGTCCGTTCGCTTCGTCTCTCAAATCCAGAGGATTAAGTTGCAAATCTGTCTATAGGTATACACATTTTCCCGAGCGCTCAATTTTAGCTTTATTTTATTCAAAGCGAAAATCTTTGCCTTTCGGGAGAGTTACGATACGTGGAGGGGGGAATTACGTATGTAGTGGGGGAGCGTGTGAAGTGTCGAGCGTGTATGCACATCTATAGTTCGGTTTGGGAGTACGTTCACGTTTCTCGTACGTTCTCGCCGCTGCGTCCGAGCTTTGCTGGTCTCTCGATATATCCGCAGTGCCAAGATTTACTTCCGAGGGAGAATGTACGAGTGAGCGACGACGGCGCGGGTCCCGTGCAACGATAGCCTGGCCAACAGCCTCTCATTCGGGCCTCGTGTACCTATACGTGTTCGCCTATGTATTAGCGAGTCGGTGGCACTGGTGCGGAGCTTCGTCTTCGGTAGTTCCCTCGGTCGGGCGCGCGCGCGCCAGTTTCCACGACACGAAACGGATGATCGAGCACCACTGACGTGGTAGCAGCGGCGGTTTGGGGTCGGGGCCGGCTGGCCGTGGCGTGCTGGGGATGATTAATGCTCGCCTACGCTCTCTCGCTCACTCCGTTTCGTTCTCTGGCCTCTTAAGCCACGTTCACAATGGAGAATTTTCCAAAAGTCGTATATTACGCTACCGGGGGAGAAAAATGGGTGATTCTCGGCGAGGGGGTAGTTTAGTGCACGGGGAAATGAGGACACGAGTCACCTGAGATGAAAATCATGCTGACTGGTGTGGGTTGGATTTGATTTTTTGGATCCTGGCGATAAAAAGCCGGCGTTTTGGGGGTGAGATGGGGGCGGGAGGATTGAGCATTTTTAAGGGATGATTTTTGGGGGTTACATGTGGAAATGGAGTTTTTTTCCTTGCTGCGAGAGGGTAGTTTAGTGCACGGGGAAATGAGGACACGAGTCACCTGAGATGAAAATCATGCTGACTGGTGTGGGTTGGATTTGATTTTTTGGATCTTGGCGATAAAAAGCCGGCGTTTTGGGGGTAAGATGGGGGCGGGAGGATTGAGCATTTTTAAGGGATAATTTTTGGGGGTTACATGTGGAAATGGAGTTTTTTTTTCTTGCTGCGCTTTGGAGACACTTTTCTACCTGCTGGGTTACTTTTTTTCTCGTTGCGTTGTTTTTTCTTCCCGCTGCTTTCGTTTTTTGTGCTACGTTACTTTTTTCAGCATTATTTTTCGTATAAAAACGAAATGATTGTGAAAATAATGGATTTGATACAGATAAATATAAATTACTCGCACAGAAATAATTCGAGATGGCATTGTTTGATTATTCGCGAATACTCTTTTGTTAATTTAAGGAGATTTGCATATTTTTGGGAGCAATTTCTTATTCCATATCCGTGATTATGGGTTTCGCTTACTCCGTCCGATTTTCCGTTCGTGATCGTACGTCCTTCGTTTATCTTAGCATCCCTGGAAACTAACACGCTTCTCGTGCTCAGATATCGTATCGGTAGGGAGACACGTGGCGCCGTCTCGCCGAGTCTGGGCCTCATTTGCACGCGCACAGGTGCATCTCGTTATCCTCCGCTCCTCCTCCGAGCGAGAATTTTCATATTCACAAACTTGCTCCCTTAATGCGCCCTTCAGACACCCCTTCTCATTTCCCTCGGAGTAAAGTTGCAAAGCCTCGGCATCGTTCCATCATCCACCAACGTCCACGAGTTTCTGCGCCATCGTAGTACGTGCAGAATAGGTAAAACTCAACAAACTTATAGACTCTTACACTTTGTACGTACATCCTTTTTATTTTCGTACTTTGCGAATAGTAATTCATCATCGGAAGCTTAAAAACGGAGCCAGGTAAAGTACTTCATTATATCGATCATTAAAAAAAAAAAAGAAAACACTTGATTCATTCTTGCTTGTAATTAAGTACTTAAAGAAGAAAAAAAAATACACGTGTATTCCTAGAAGGTATAGATATAGTTTACTACCTGGGATTGCATTGTTCTCTCTCTCTCTCGCTCTTTCTTTTGTCGTCGGGCAATTTTCCACTGACCTTTTGCACTGTCTATCGACATTTATTCCAAATTATTGACAAAAAAAATTAGTGCAAAAATCGAACTTTATTTCCCACGCGTAACAATAGTAAACATTCCATTTTGGTCCAGAGCCATGTGCGAACTGGATACACATCCATACATACATAAATGCGCACCCACACATTATATCCTACAGGAGAAATTGTCGATGGCGTGTGAAAAGAATGGCAAAGTAGTAACTTAGTCAACCTCAACGTGAAAATCTAGAAAAAAAAATAAAATCCTCCCTCCCCAAATTTTCAAACCAATGAAAAACCATCTCCTTTAACATTTCACAAGACCCGCACCCCAATTCAACCCCAACCGAGACCATCCCTTCCGCGCGAATGCACACGGAGTCCAATACTAAAAAGGCCCTCGAACTTCATCTCCCATGCGTGACAATAGTAAGCATTGTATTTTGGTCCAGAGCCATGTGCGAACTAGATACACATACATACATACATAAATACACACGTAGACGCACATAGACTCACATTATATCCTACAGGAGAGATAGTCGATGGCGTGTGAAAAAAATGGCAAAGTAGTAACTTAGTCAACCTCGATATGAAAATTTATAAAAAAAAAAAAATCCTCCCTCCCCAAAGTTTCAAACCAATGAAAAACCATCGCCTTTAACATTTCACAAGACCCACACCCCAATTCAACCCCAACCGAGACCATCCCTTCCGCGCGAATGCACACGAAGTCCAATACTAAAAAGGCCCTCGAACTTCATCTCCCATGCATGACAATGGTAACCATTGTATTTTGGTCCAGAGCCATGTGCGAACTGGATACACATACACACGTACATAAATGCACACATAGGTGGACACCCACACGTGATATTCTACAGGAGAGATAGTGTATGGCGTGTGAGTGTCAGTAGTGGCGAAGATGGCAAGCCAGTAGCGGAGTTAACGGGGCCGAACACCGTCAGAGAGCTGCGGGCTTCTAGTAGATACGTCCTGTAGGCATCGGGCCAGTGGAAATGTGCAGGGAAGCGAGATGGAGAGCCGGTTGAGCGGGACGTGTGAAGGGGTGGGTGGGTGGGTGGGTGGTCGGGGGGTGAAAAGCACAGGCGTTCGGGATGGCAGGCGCTATAGCGCTCGCGTCGACGTTCGTGGCAGAGAGAAACGGAGCTGTAGCAGCACCAACGGCACAGAGCCAGTGTGCCGGTGTGGTCGGGGACTCGCCGGGCCGTCGGTGGTGGCGGTAACGCGATAAACGGATTAACGGCGAGCTAGAACCCGAGCCCGGAGTTCGGCGGTCGGGCGAGGCGAGACGAGACGAGTAGCGCGCGGTGCGCTTCCGTGGACGAGAGAACGAGAGAGATACAGAGATAACAGTGGAAGAGAGAATGAGAGAGAGAGAGAGAGAGAGAGAGGTTGAACCGTGCGCGCCGGATGAGGGTGAGCCGAACGGGCAGAGTCGCGCGGGGAGAGAGAGCGAACTAGGCGAACCGTGAGGCGGCGGGATGTCACGGCATCGCGCGTTGCCCGACACCCTCCCATCCCACCCATCGCTTCTTCCTTCCCTCAGGATCCCCAGTAGCGGTATAGCGGCAACTCTACTCTCCGACGGGTTCTTCCTTGCACCGAGAGGAGCACATCAAGAGGAGCTCTTCGGCCCCACTTGCTCCATCTATGTGTATATATGTGTGTGTGTGTGTGGGTGTGGGTGTGGGTGTATATATATATATCTTTCCTCGCGCCCTGTCTCTCGACCCGAGACCAATTCGCTTCACCGTGTTCGCATCAAAGCCTTCGTTTGCTCGAATTCACAGCGAGAAACTCTCCCCAACGAGCTCTCTCGCTTTCTCTTTCCGTGTCCTCCTATTTTAATACACTTCTCTACGCGACTCTCTACCTGCGGAGCTGGAGACTCACCGAGCAACTTGGAAGCGCGGATGGAAGCTGCTAATTGCATTTCCCCCGACCCCCTGCGCGCAAGAATTTTTTGTATCGCCGCGATTAATCATGTTTCGAAATCAGATTTTTCTGGCGGAAATTTTGAGACTACACATTTCGTTGGACAAGATATGATGTAATCCTGTCCAAATACGCGGGGGCGTGATAGCAACTCGTCTCATGGTCACAATTGACAATTTAGAGATTCTTCATTCGAATCTTAACTGCGCTGATCCATGGTATCGATTTATTTATATTTTAGCGAAATGAATTTGAGAAAAATGATAATACTGGAAAATCCGGGGATAAAGGACTTCGTTCATTGGCTTATATTTGATACAATTTATACAAAATGTAATTAAAATAACGAAGTTTTGTGTGTAAAATGTGTAATGGTGTTATAATTACAATTTCCACGATTACTCACAACTTAGTCTTGAATTCATGAGCCAGGTGACCTTGAACTTGAACGTTAAACGGATTTTGGGATAGTAACGCCCACGCATGGATTCGCATGCGGGGATGCGGGCCTATATATATGAGCTGAGTCGTAAAAATTGTTTTTACCCCCCCACCCCCTAAACAGAAGACATGCTGGCGACGAAGCGTTTTCCGTGTATTTGATACGGAGCCTTTGAGATATTTGTCCGACTCAACGTTTCCGTCAAGCAAATAAGGATTCCGTTTCAGAGAGAATGGCGGAAAGGAAACAAACGTTTGTTCGCTCTGACAAAATCAGCAGAGGACAACGAGTCACGCACTCGTCAGGCACGTGAGAAAAAGGAAGAGGAAAAAAAGAAGAAAGAAGCATAAAAAGACGAGAGGAAAATTGAGGGGTTCACGAGCAACGACCGCGCAGGCCGAAAACTCTTTGTTTACTTAGCGGCCACGAATAAATAGGATCGATCGCTTCGCCACAGTTTTTCGACACCCTTTCGAATTTCCTTTTTCTTTTTTTCGCACTCTTAATGAAAAAAATTGAAAAAAATTTTATAACAGTATTTAACGTTACCAAAAAATTAATTGTCACTAATTGGTGATAATAACGGTTTTTTTACGTTTGTTAATCAATTATTAACGATTATAAATCGACATTTTAGAAAATAGGGGCAAAAAGAATTTTTCGAAAATTTCTAATCAGATGAAATGACGTTTTCCTAAATTCAGCGCAAATTTATGGTTAACTTATCGGTACAAAATTATATTTACCTTCACAAGCATACACTTTCCGTTTCAATGATTGTATATATTGTTAAAAATAAATTCCTAGCTTATCGATATTATTATACCGTCCAGAAAATTTTTTTAATCATGTTTAAGACCATTTTTGATGGCCTTAAATAGTAACCTCCCAGAGAAAAGTGACAAATGAAAGGTTGGTCTGTGAGGAGGCAATAAAGCAAAACATATTTCTCACGATTTTTCGTGAGCGAATAAAAAATGGGACTGATCAATGGAAAAGCGATTTTTCAGTAGTGTGAAATTAAAAGGTTTCCCGAAGTCCGCTAATTGATACATTTCCATAATGCATAACGCGGAGGGACGGATAGATAGCTTCTATAATTTATCGGGAGCGTCTTCTACCAGCAATTGGATCGTAAATTTACGTGATCCTGCGGTGTGTGTGCGCTGGACGCCGGAGAGCTATATCGAGAGGTATTAGGTTCGAGTGGAAGAGAGACCCCGACGTTTGGCGAGTCTCGAGTAGACTATCGATCCTGTACGTATATCGAGAGCAATTTCGTCGCGGTCGTTGGTACCTACACTACATTCGTATGAGGACCTATCTGCTACGATCTCTTGCTCTCTCTCTCTCTCTCTCTTGCTCCCTCTCGCTCCCTCTCTCTATCTCTCTCTCTCTCTCTCTTGTTTCTCTCGATAGTATCTCGCTTTCTCTCTCTTGCTCTCTCTTGTGATCTCCCTTGCTCTCTCTTGTTATCTCTCTGTCTCTCTCTTGCTCTCTCTTGTGATCTGTCGCTCTCTCGATGTCTCTCTCCAATTGTTTCATAGTCATCACGTTATGCGTTCGCTTCTGTGTGATAGATGGATACATCATCCGTATGTACTATATATGTAGGATCGCGTGTCTTGTATGCATTACATGCATAACAATAAAGACACACATGTACTAATGAACGTACACCGAGAGACAAAATTTCCTCACCTCCCAAAAGAATGGGTGAATCGTTTGTTTTCAATGAAATGCTGCATTTTAATTTCAATATTTCATTACCAGTAATGAAAAATTCGTTTTACAATTCTTTAAATTATTTTACAATAGTGTTATGTATAAATTCCAATGACAACTGGTTTCTCTAAATCTTTAGGGATATTTAAAATCTGCAATTAATTATTATTAAGGAGTATCTTTGTGAGTCTTAAGGGTGAAAACGAAGCGAAATGCTTCCTCCACACAAAAAGTGTGCTAAAAGATTTTTTTTTTAGTGCATCGAATTTTATTTATTTTTGGGAAAGTAGGAAATAGTTGTCTTTTAAGGTCACTTCACTGTATTGGTTTATTATTATTATTTAGTGAAGCAATTGTTGGTACCTCGGGGATTTTAGCTACAATGAAAAAATTATTTCTGCGTTTTTGAAGAACAGTAATTAACCGGTAATTATATATATGCTGTTGATAAGAACTAAATATCGATATATGCTTAGGATATGGTTTGGTTAACTACCGACACGACAACGAAATCCAAGCGAAGCGTTCTCGACGTTCATTCTTCCGCATTTTATCACCGAGACTTCATCTTTATTTATCAATGATTATTATTTCTGCGTTTTTGAAGAACAGTGATTAACCGGTAATTATATATATGCTGTTGATAAGTACTAAATATCGATATATGCATAGGATATGGTTTGGTTGAGTCCCGACACGACGACGAAATCCAAGCGAAGCGTTCTCGACGTTCATTCTTCCGCATTTTATCACCGAGACTTCATCTTTATTTATCAACGATATACTGGGCTAGTTTCTCGATATACATAGACGTAGTAAAGTCTCGTACCTATAGAACGACATCTGGCGCCAATATTACGACAAGAAGCAGAGGACAATCGAAAAAGCTAGAAGAAGAATGAACCCAGAGGCGAGACCTGAAAACGCTAGCGATGTATTCGCCTCCTTTTTATACCCGGAAAAAGGGAAGAGCGAAGAAAAATTCAATCTGAAAGTCCAGTATAATTTCCATTTATTCCTAATGTATTTACACATAAACAAAAAAAAAAGTATTTATAAAATATGTTTAGCCCAAAATTTAAATCAATCAAAAATTGCTTCTATTTGTCGTAAAATTCGATTTAAATCTCCATTTCGTTAACTACTTAACCAAATAAAATTATATTTTTATACCGTAACAAATCAGTGTTTTTTTTTTTAGTATAGATTTTATGAAAATGAATTCAAACATTCGAATTTTACCAGATTTTTTAGGTTTGAAAAATATATATTTATTTGCTCTAATGCATATTTTCATTTTTTCTAAATCTCATTTTGAATAATCTCAATGTAATGAAAAGTGTAAAATGTACTATTTTGAAATTTTTAAAAGAGAAAAAGTTGCAGGATATTTATTGAATACAGTAATTCTTTAAAATGTATACAGGTGCAGGATATCCCCGTCGTTTTATATATATCCTCATCATATAGATACAGGAGGTGGGCAGGCGAACGTATAGCACAGCAAACGACGTAGCGGGTCGGACGGGACGAGTGTGTGGTGGATGCGTGAGCGAGCGTGCTACGTGCGCGCCTCGTTATCGGGAATTTCGCACGCAGTATACCACGGCGTCATTCATATGGGGTGTTCCATATGGGATAGCGCGACAAGTTTTTACATTCCCTCATTTTTATTTATTTTCTGTCAACTACAATTTTTTTTAAATTCACATTTAATTCCCGGTGAGCAAAAAAAAAAGAGGAAAATCGAAAATGCATCGAAAGTTCACGCAACATTGAACCAGGTTCAGTTACATTTTTCATAAAATTTAATAGACCCCGAGGGCAAAAGAATTGCTAAACAAAAATGCCGCTCAAAATTCAAAATAACAATTTTTATTTTTATTTTGAGCTGATGTTTATTACCAATCGCATACTCTATGATTATCGCAAAAAGCGTATTATTCTGATTAACAGGGGTCATTTTTTTAGGTAAAATCCTAGTCATTCTTATTTAGTCATTGTCATCTGTTATAAATACGTTTAAGAGTGCCTAAAATGGGGTGGGCATGATGAAATAGCGAGTGGCTAAAATGGCCAATTTCGTGATAATGGCCATTCTACATTCACCCCTTTCTTATTTTCAAATTAGCTATTTCAGCCATTCGCTATTTTCACTCCCACCCCCTAAACAAAAAAAATGTTTTCTTCGAAATTTTCCGTTGGATCAACAACAACAACGAAAAAAACTAATACCAGTTCACACATATATAGCTAATAGGATACGAGGAAAAAATGTGTGCAGAGAAAAAAAAAATTCCGGTGCCAACGTTGGAAGGCGTTTCGGTGCGCGTGGAATGGCCCGTACATGGTTGGTATAGACGACTCGTGTGGCTGGAGCGGGGGCGGGGTGTCCGCGGGTCGACTCCCGGGAGTCAACGGGCGTCACGCGAAAGCCATTAAAGGCGTGCGGCACTCGGCATTTCGCTCTCTGCAGTGTCCTCACCCTCGCGCTCTACTTATCCAACCCTCTATACGTCGTTCTCACTCGCGCTCGCCCTCCGACGCACGTCCGGGCTTTACAGCCAGTGCGATATTACATGCATTTCTCTCAATCCACGCCGGCCACTGCTACACGCTGCGGTTTCAGCGCTGTCCGTCCTTATCGCTTCGGTCCGGGTGATGCACGCACTGCATACGTCGAACTTTTTTCAACGGCAGAAAGGATTGACACGGACCGCCTGCACGCATGGAGAAAAACGTTCACCAAACTCTACACCGACCGAGCATGCGAACGCATTTTTTCTTTTCTCACCACTTCAAAAATAATGAGAAAAAAAAGAGCTGAAAAAAATGGTCTTAAACATAGTTGGAAAAAGGGTCAATGGTTTTTTTTAAACTCGAAACGTGAATCAAACAGTGGGCTGGAAATAAATGGCCTTGAATGTAGTTGGAAAAAAGGTCAGAGCTTTTTTCAACCTCTAAGCGTAAATGCATCGATGGGCTGGAACATAATGACCTTGAATATAGTTAAAAACCTTGTTTTTTAACTATATTCAAGTATAAATGCAACAACGGGCTGAAAATTAATGACTGAATATAGTTAAAAAACAAGGTTTTTTTCTAAATTCAAGTATAAATGCAACAATGGACTGAAAAAAAAAAAAATTGTCCAGAAAAAAAGTTGATAAAGAAGGTCAATGGTTTTTCTTAGACCTCAAGTATAATTTCAGAAATCGCCTGAAAAGTGAGTCAATATTTGTTTCTTAACTTTAAAAAATGTATGCAGTTAATTTTATACTGTAACATGCGCTAGTCTCCAAAAAAAAAAAAAACCTTCTCGAGTTCGATTAATTTACAGTGTACCGAAACGTCAAAATCCGCGCGGAACGCACACAAAAACAAAAGGCATCAACAGCAAAGTGTCGTTCCAGCGGTGACCCCACGCGCCTACCCATGCCCCAGAGTCCATCCATTCCAGTGAAAGGACCGTGAAATCCTGTTGCAAGTGCATGAACTAAAGCTCGCTGCGGGATTAAAATAAGACTGAAGAAAAATCGAATGGAATAGGAAAGCCGAGGAGGAGAGTGGGCGGCTGGACTATAGTGCGGAAAAGCTCGAAGGCGAAAGGCAATGTGAGGAGGAGGAGAAGGGGCGGAAGGGGAGGAGGGGGAGCCGAGCATCACCGGCTATTCTCTTTTTCTCGTGAAAGCCAGAGGAAAGCCCGGTGGAATCGAGACTCCTTCCGTTTGGGTGTACGAGAGCATCACGAAAGGATAGGAGAGAGCTCCGGGGGATCGGGAGAGCACCAGGGCTGGTTTACGTCCTCGTTATATTATACTGTAGCTCCTCTCTCGAGCAGAAGAAGCAGCAGCACAACCACCGCCACCAGCAGAAGCGGGAAAACGAGCGATCCTCGTAGAGAGACGATCCTGTCGAGACTACGGGCGCTCCTCTGTGCCACTAGTGGCTGAGAGAAGCGAAAGCAGAAGCAGCCAGAAGCATCGGGCTACGGTGAACAGCGTTCGAGCTAGAAACGAGAGAGCTCGCGCCAATCCCTCGGGCTTTATTCATATATCTATATATATATATACATCTTTATACTTATATATGTGTGTGTGTGTGTGTGTGGGTGTAAACGCCCAGCGTTTCCGCCGCCCGTGAGAGCCGAGCGTGCATATGTATACGTATATGTGGGCTACGATGCAACACCGAACCAAGAAGAAAAGAGAATTCATGGAAAAATGTTCGAATAAGAGGGCATAACAAAAAATATTCGATCGTCGTATCGACGTAGATATTATACATAGTAAATGCTACACTATTCGCTGTACAGCTATACGCTGGAGCGGAGAAAGGTAATTTGTAGTCGCGGACTTTCTTCGGCGGACTTTCCACGGGAGGGACGCAGTGGAGAATTTTATTTTCAATTTTTATATTTTCCGGCTCGAAAGTTATGGGGTTAATTATGTGGTCCCAATCGGTGCGGAAATGTCGCGTGATAATTGGTAGCCTAATCTGGTCGCTAGTTGGATTCCCTCAAAGGTAACCGAGCATTAAAATCAATGTCGACTAAAACTTCATTTTTTTTGGTTCGCATTTGGTGGCCAAGAATATCATAATTAAGACATTGTCTCTCGTTTTGTAGGACAATTGCAGTTCAATTGCAAAAAAAAACACTCCAATCCATCCAACGACAAAACATAAATCAATTAACCCACTAATCAAAAATCGTATTTCCATCGAAAATTATTGAAATTCGGATACAAATGTCGCCAGCACTTTAATTCCAATACTGCCAATACCCAATTTCCTCCATTCTTTCCGCACGAAAATATGTGTACGGGGGGCGTATACTCGCATTCCTGGAGTCAAAAAAGTCTAGCACTATTATGCGTACGCGCGCGCCGCCTATAAACGAGAAACCGTGTTGCGTTATACACACACACACACACATATATATATATACCCGTAGGTATATCATCAACGCGATCGTATATCGACGCGTGACGCGAGGAGCACGCACACGAGTGACGAGGCAGAGATATACGGAGTTGCTATATCGGTGCTCGGTATGCGATGCGAAAGAAGCAAAGGGGAAGAGGCTTGAGGGACGAGCAGAGGACGACGAGGAGAGACGGAGTGTTGACGCGCGTGACCCTTCGGTCGCGTGCGCGTCTCTCAGTCATTCTTCCCCCCCCCCGGCATTGTCCGTCTCGCTCTCGCCTCTCCTTCCTCTCTCCGTCTCGCTCTCGCTCTTTGCATTGCACTCCACTCGACCAGAAGTTTCCTCGCGCGTTCCTCCGCGCGCTCGCGCGCACTAACACAAATATAGACACAGACGAGAGTGGCACTTCCTTCGCATCTCTTCCCCGTTCCCCACATACTCTCTCCCTCTCTCTCTCTCGCCGCGCGTACCCCTGTATACCTATCGTTATTTCTGCACTTGCCAATTCGTCCGAGCTTCGGTGAGTCGCTGCGCGGACATGCACGTTGCACACGACGTATCGAAATTGGTTGCAATGTTCTCACCGCTCGAGCATTGTACTTCGCTATCCGAACGGCCACGCAAAGCGACGGGGATAATGTAGCCAAACAAACTGGTTTCGTGGTTATTTCGACTTTTTTTTTAAATACATTTTTTATTTTTTATTTCACCGGGCAATGGATGTTTTCCGATAATTGGCTCGACCGGGATAAGTATTTTATAATCGCTTTCATTTCCAAAATACGTCTTACGACTTTTATTTTTATTGCAAGGAAATTGCGTCGAAGATAAAGGAGAGCGAACAAAACGTCAGACTTCGAGAAAATAATTATGATTTTTCAATTAATTCAACACACATGGCAAGATTAATGTGTGCGCACTGCTTTTCTCTTTTGTATTGAACGTCTATAATAGATAGATCGAAAAACGCAATGAAAACCGGAAGTAAGTAATTTCGAGTGATTGAAGCGCGTGTTTGCAGTCAATCGAAGCGCATTGATGTTCGGCACAGCGAAATTTCTCGCTCGCAATATAATTTCGTTGTAATTTGAGTGGAGGACACTTGGGCGGGCCGTTATTTCGCCGCTATACACAATATAGCGAATGCAAAGAACTCGGAGATAATTTTGCACGACATTAACGAGGGTCTCGGAGAGTGGCCACGCGCGGCGACCGAGCGAGGGCATGAAATTCTATGGATTTTAGCGGGCAAGTGGCGCGAGCATGTGTATGGGAACGGGGCTCGTGGGTGTAACGACCCAGATCGTACGGAGAAGACCACCCCGGTCGCGCTCGCTGCTGTAAGGCTAAGTGTGCGGCTTCTGTAAACGGCTGCGGTCGCTCGCGCGTCCCTATCGCGAATGAGCGTGGGCCTCTTCAGCTTCTCTCTCGGCTATACTTATGCCGAGCGCGTACACGCCACGCCGAGAGTACGTGCGTCGTTACATTCGATAGGATTGTGTGCGAGGCTTCGCGGGCCGGAGTTACGCGGCCTGCGAAGAGCACCGAACACGCGCTCCGAGAGCTTATGGATGTACGGTGCACTATACGCATATGTGAGTGCTGTTCGAAACCGGCGGACCGTACGCCGTGACGTAATCCAGGACTTTATATCGGCGAAGTGGAGTAAATGAAACGCGGGAAGAGGCAAACATGTATTGCGCTGAGCATGTATGTGTACATATGCTCATATCTACAGTGATAATGTATGTAGATAGGTGCATACATAGAGAATTTTTAGATAAAGGGCAAAAAATTGTATTTATGGTGAAAAGTATTTTTTGCTAATAATAATGGCTTGGTTGTATTGTTATTTATGCATATTGAAATTGTGTGCATATATGTAAATATCTACAGTGCTAGTGTATATACATAAGTACATACATAGAGAGTTTCCAAATAAATAGGAAAAAAATTGTATTTTTTGGTAAAATGTATTTATGTAAATCATTATGGCTTGGATGTAGTATTGTTTTTCATTTCGACTTGAAAATACCGAAGGTACCCGAAGGGTGAATTGCACTTTTTTTTATTTCAGTAGGTTTTGATTAATTCGATTTTGTATCGAATTCCAAGCCGTCAGTTGATTTCCACGAAATTGGGAAAAATCGGTGCGGATTTTAATGTGAATATTTGGACTTTCAGCGCCTTTACCAATTAGTATGAAATTATTCTTTTGAATGCACTTGTATATTTTTTTCTGAACCGTTTTGGAAGGACAGTGTTACGAAAAAAATATTATGTAATTGTAGAGAAGAAATTCAGTGGTAAATAAATATCACAATGCGCGGCGCATAAATAACGACCGGTTCAACCGCACAAGCCGGGAGTCGATCGAAGGACTCGTATTAAGGAGTATATATATATTTGTATATACCGGCGTGCGAACACTCTGAATTCCCGAGATATTTCTTCGATAAAGATGCTGAGTAAAACGCGTTATAAATGTGTTAACAGAATACGCAGAGGCTGCGTGTCCATGTAATGACGTAAATCGCGAACCGGTCAATTTTCCAGATGGATGCGTGCGGTGCACGCGCGTGCGAAATATAACACGCCGAGAGAGGCAAAATCGGACACGGCCAGTGGGTGCGTCGAGAGTATTCGAGCGTCGCACGCGGCTTATGTATGTGCCCTACCACCAAATATATAGGGCATTCCATGAAAACGCGCCCAGAAAGCCCAAACCTCCTAACTTCTCCAAACACATTTTCCACCTAACATTTTTTCTACCAATCTGTAATCCTTATCAGATATCCATGTCATTCTTAATTTACAAAAAAACAAACATTAAATCAACAACCCAAAACATTTCACCCAAACACAAAATGTAATATTTTCCTGTATCGCAGTTTAATATTTAAGAATCAAAAAATGTCGTTTGCGGTTGTGATTCAAGTTTTAAATCAAGAATAACTCAAAATCGAAATTCAAGAACAAAGAAAAAACACAGATACCTTTTTATATATTTTTTATAATAAGAACCGGCGAAAAAAATATATTGGTCGAATCGAGACGCATTGGAATTTCCTACCTGTGTTATTTACCACGGAATGGCCCATATATACACCACATATATATACATATATATATATATAGTTATACAGGCTGCGTAACACATCGTGTGTATAGCGAATTCGAGTGCGGCGCTGATAAGAAGCCGTCGCTGCCATCGGGCTGCGCTCGCAGCTCGGCAGCCACTCTCTTCCTCTTTTTCTACTCTCTCTCTCTCCGTCATTATTCGTCGGGTTGCCCTCGGCGTGCACCGCAGCGATCAGACTCGTCGCTGCTGCGACGGGCCAACGATAGATAAGATAACTCGTGGTGCGACCTCGCGCTCGCGACGACTCGCAGTGTATACAGCCACGATTGTGTGCCGCTGTGTCGCTCGGCGCTCCGGTGTATAAAGTACGTGAGCACACAGCGGCTTCCACCCATAAACAGGCGAGCGTGAGCTCGGCGGCGTATTCAAGCAGCGCCTGTGTTCCGCCTTCGCGCCTTTCGGCTCGTGCGTGTCCTCGCTGCTTGGTCTCGTAAATTGCACAAACTATAATCCCTGTACAGACATATACGGCTGTATATATGGCAGGCTATGTAAACTACGTACAAGGCATTCTGCGTAAATTTCGTTTCTCGATTTCTCAGCCCCTGCAATATTTTTATAAATTAAAGACATTTTTCATACTCGAGGTTACTTCATTTTGCAAATACTTTTTTTTAACGAGTTGAACCGACTTTTTGAGGAATCATTTATGTCCTGGAAGGGAATGGGACAATTAATTTGTTATCTATTTTAGTCTATGTATGAATTCTTGAGGATGTGCATTTTTTTATATACTTTAAGTTAATATATGAAAAATTTATGTTAAAAATGCGGTATATATATATTTTTGTAATTATTTTTCCGTTTTTCGTTTTAATTGTGGTGGATATACATTTTATTTTTCTTGCAGAGAGTTATTAAAAAAGTTCAGCATATTTTTGTAGATCGCAAGCGATTGTCTCGGAACAATTAATACTAATGCAATGGTACAGGCAGGAGTTTGTAAAATATAATGATACGAGACCGTACGATGGTTATCTGAAAAGAGTCGGAAGAAAAGTAGCTTTACTGGCAGAGAATGCCTAATACAGGCAAATACACGGCGCAAACAGGTATCAAACATAGAATCGCGAGTCTCGGAGTCGTCGAATCGGCTCGGCGGATTGCGCGAACAACCTCCGGCGGCGTCGCCAAGCCTGCAAGCCGAGAGCTGTAGTTATAGGTATACGTACGTGTTCCGTGGAGCATGTAGGTGCTCGTAGCATACGGTGCGTTCGTTGCCGGTACGCGGCGGCTCATTGGACCCGCTGCATAATTAATGGGGAGCATAAACTCTGGCTGACGCTTCTATGCAAATGCGACGCGTTGGAACCCTATGGAGTCTCTGTGTTCCATACATCTGCGTATATATTTGAATATATATATATATATATAAGTATATACATATATATGCGTATGTATGTATCCATACATATGTGCAATGGTTTCGCAATTCCGTAACCCTAACTCAAGAGTCACTCCAGCTTTTGTCCCCTTTGGATATAAAAAATTTCGGGATTTCGAAAAATTCGGGATTCGAAGGCCCTTGAGAGATTTTTAGAAGTTGTGTAATCGTTTAAATGTAATCATGATGATTTAAAACGCCGACAAATGACGTTTGTGAAAATGATACATAAAAAGCACAATTATACATTTCTTTATACGTATATATAAATTATTATATATTATATAATTCTAATATATGATTATAAGGAATTTCGGAAAATTCGATATTGGAAGAACCTTGAGATTTAAAAAAATGGTTCAATCATTTCTATATAATCATAATCGTTTATGAAATGTCTTATACATAATAAGCATAACATACATATATATATATAATTATATGTCTAATATATACTAGTGATCATTGTTACCCCGCAGTCATTACTATATATTTTTACGACACATAGCACTTAATCTTACATATGCATATATGAGGGTATGTATTATGCGCGCGATTATTCTCGTCGAGATCGTAGCGACAAGTCTGCGCTCTCTTCGGCTTAGCGAGCGGGCATATAATCCTGCGCGTTACAATTCCCGCGGGAAGTGACAGCCACGCGAGCGAGATCGATGCCCGAGTAAATAATTCAACTTGCAACGATCCTATCTCCTCCGTTGTACCCACTAGACGTGCAAGCGGAGATAGATAATAATAAAAACAAAAATAACGCGCGCGCGCGAGTGACCGAACACGATGCCACTGCGGCAGCCATCCGACCTCTAACGCTCCAACGCCCTTCGCTCTGACACTTTTCTAAAAGCTTTTTTACTCGCTTACTTTTTCTCACGTTTTTCCAGGAAATCTAGGACACAGACTCGTCGCTGTTGCTCGTGGCACACGAAACATTGCATATACTCGATGAAATATAAACGTGAAAAACACCAAGTCACTTTTTCATTAAAAATAACACAGAATCGACCCTTTTCCGTGATAAAAAATACGACTTTCCAACGATACCAAAAAAAAAATCTTATAAAAAATCGAGAAAATAAATCGGCGTTTCGTTTTTGGAATACTATTATAAAATCTCTATTATGTACTTTTTTATTAAATGTAACGATAACCCGAACAGCCAAATTTTCAAAAAAAAAAAAAAAAAAACAGCAAGAAATTTGGATTCGACTCTTTTTTTTCGGGCAAAATTTCACGGCTTTCCAACGCAACTGAAAACCCAAAAAGTGTATCTTAAAAATCGTGATTTTTCGAAGTGACTTACGATGGAAGCCACGACTCAAATTCGCTTGACCCTCGATGGGCCCTTCAATTTTCATCGGAATAACTCAATTCCCGGTGCTAGTCATGCAACTGAAATCCGCACCTAGAGCGAGTCCCTGCGAGGTATAAAGACGCATACGATACATTCACATGTCAACGAGTGGGAGGTTACGAGGTGGCGCACGATTGTGGCCGTAACAGGCGGCGGGTCGCGTGTAATGGTCGAAAATAAGGATAATAACGGCGCGACGATAGTGCTTCGGGGTTTGGAGTAGGGAAAACCGGGGAGGGCGGAAGGGGAGGGGGGGAGGTAAATGGAAGGCTTACACCAGAGGACACGAAGTCGTGCGTGCCATTTACAGCAGCGGTAAAACGTCGAGCCTCTCATCGCCTATGCTGTACGTACATATACGTACATATATACACACACAAACATATATATATATATACCAAATACTCCACATAAACTCGCACATCCACTCTTGCCCACGTATAGATATATATTGGTGTACGGTATATAAAGTTTCGAGGAGAGATGGGGCAACGAGCGTTCGGTGGATTTCAACACGAACGGCTCGGCAAGCATGTGCCAACCATCAGCACGAGCGACGGCAGAGGCGAGTACTGCAGCAGCAGCAGCGACGGCGACAAACTAGAATCGGCGAGAGCGAACGAACGGCCAACGAGTCAACCAGCCAGCCACCCAGTCGGCTGGGTCATTATGACTGCTGGCGAGCTAGCGCCAACGGGCTATGCATCATTAATGGTTCTCGTGCCACTGCCAGCCACGGTTATCCCACGATCCACGGGCGACCCGCAGTACCACCAGCGCACCGCTCTCTCTCTCTCTTTTTCTCTCTCGCTCTCGCGCGAGAGAAACGGCGACGACGAGCGTGCGCTGCCCGCATTTTCATAATTTCCTATACTATCCATAACCCACCGTGACCGCGGTCGCGAAACTCCGAGCGGGTTTGGATTTCCTCTCTGCATATGCTATCGTACATAGTGTACGTGTGTATGTGTGCGGGTTTCGGATATGCCGCGGAAATTTTATTCTCCCTCAAGCTCCGCGAGGGTTTCTGCAATATTTGTGGAATAATATACGAAGTGTGGTCGGTTGGGCCACGGAAATTTGTCATTTTCACGTCTGATATCAATTTCATGAGAACGGAATCATTGATTGTTTGCGGTTAGTGTTTTTGGGTTACGAACGCAGCGGTGAATTAGTCATAACAACTCCGCCCCTCGAATTTCGGGGCTACGGGGACAAGGGAAATCGGTGCTTTTCTAACCCTTGCTTTTCGGGTTGAAAAGGAAATGCATAGACGTGTCATAATATCGTCTATACTCGTAACGAATTGGAAGGTTTCGTTAGAATTCTCATATCGAAAACAACCCATTCAAACGGCAAGACTCATGACCTTCCGTTTCTCAAAACAAAGCGTACCGATTGTTTTGAAAAAAAAAAACACACACACACACGCGTTAATACATGCAGATACGTCAACAATACTGTGCACGAATGCAATACGTACTATCTGCAGCAGACACAACAGCTGGTTAACAGGTAGTTGATTTCTATTCCTATAGATGTCCACCCAGAACGCACTAAATGCATACGTATACCTATACTGCGTTCTCCACGTATACATGTATACGTACGTAACATTTATATGTTGCGTATACACATGGTAGACAGATATAAACCCTGCAGAACAGAACAGACAAGGCAACTGTGGGTGCCAGGCATTTTCCGTGATTACAGTCTACGCGTTGGCGGGGCATGCGAGCGCAGTGTGCATTTAAGGGTTAACGCTGGATATTACCAGCATTAAACGCGCCGGCGAGCTTAGTCCACTTAGCGAGGATAACCCCGTTAAAGTTACGCGCTCGCGTCTATATACTTTCGCCCGAGGCAATACCTCCCCCCCTCCTCTTCAACCTTCCATGCCTAGTATATATAGTATGTACACTAGGGTGTGTCATTTTTGGGCAATTTTTTTTTTCGACTCAGAAACAGGTTGTATACTTTCAGGAAGGTAAAATAAGAAGCCTGTAAAAATTTTAGCTCTTAATATTAATATTTAGATGCGCCTCATCGCGAATTTCTATTTCCCATTTAAATAACATGGGAAAAAAAAATTTTCATGTTTGGAATTTTATACGTTGGCAATAGCATATTGTTCGATGGAACGCATAACATATTTTATAGAGAATCGCACGCTCTACAAAAAAAATGTCTTGCATTTTTTCGATAGACATAGCCATTCTGATAATATTTGAGTTCAAAGTTCAAAATATACGAAAATTCATCTTTTTGTTAATATTATAGCGAAACTATTGACTCTATTGAGAATCTTCAATCAACTTTTATGTAAATTATTAAATTTACCATGAAAATTGTCTCATCCATGATTAATTAATATTTATTGGTGAATTGTTCAATGCTGTAGAGACCTGTCTTCTGTCACGAAACTGGTTCTAATGGGCTGATACTTATCATAAATAGTTACAAAAAAAATCGACAAAATACTCACGAAAAATATCTTTCGTTATTTCCATTAATAGTAAAAAAAAATGTTTATGTTTATGTTAAAAATTAACAAAAAGATGAATTTTCGTATATTTTGAACTTTGAACTCAAATATCATCAGAATGACTATGTCTATCGAAAAAATGCAAGACATCTTTTTTGTAGAGCGTGCGATTCTCTATAAAATATGTGTTGCGTTCCATCGAACAATATGCCATTGCCAACGTATAAAATTCCAAACATGAAAAAATTTTTTTCCCATGTTATTTAAATGGGAAATAGAAATTCGCGATGAGGCGCATCTAAATATTAATATTAAGAGCTAAAATTTTTACAGGCTTCTTATTTTACCTTCCTGAAAGTATACAACCTGTTTCTGAGTCGAAAAAAAAAAATTGCCCAAAAATGACACACCCTAATGTACACCCATTGCCTCGGGAGGTGTGCGCGCTTCCTGTTTCCACGCTGCAGCCTACGGTCTAATGCGCGTCTGTGTTTATATAGTCGCATTTCTCTGTGTACTCGTGTCGAAGGGATAAACCCACCGTCAAAGTGAGAGTGCGAGAGTCGCAGCGGAAAAACATCGCGGAGTGCGCTATACATTGCGATAGGATTCTCCGGATCATCTCTTCAGGGTTTTTTTTTGTTTTCCTTTTTTTTTTTAATCTCGAGTACGGAAAGCTACCGTATCATTACTATTGTACTAACTTCATTTATTTGCTCCGTCGGGAATCGCCGTCGTACGGAACGAAAAGGACGCATGTACGAGGCGTTCTCTGTCAAGCTGACGCATTTTTTATACTTGGATATAAGTTTGACCTTGAGTTTCGGTTCATTAAAATTAATTTGAGTTGGCTAGAGTTTTTTTTATTGTCTTATTGTCTTTATTGTTTTATTGAGTTTCCAAAAAATGATCTTCTGAAAATCCTTTTTGAAATTATAGAGGTAAGTACCAAGATATAAAAAGCCTCGCTGAAATTATGATTTTGAACCCTGTACTCAAAATCCAAATGATTTCCTGGAATGTCATTTTAAGTAGCATTTTTTATTTAGTCTTTTGAGTACTACGTTTTTTTTTTTTTTTTATTGCAATTGATTCCGTAATGCTCTGGCTGCTACGCGCGGAATGCACCATATAATTCAACTGATGGAGCTTCGAGAAGAAAGAGGCTTCGCTGGACATGGATGTTGGGATACCGTAAAGCGGTGAAGGACGGTGTGGCTCTTGTAGCAGCCGAGAATATGCAACCACGGTCGATACCGGCTTTTCCGGCGGACCGTCGGTTTCTCTCTGCCAAAATGTTGGAGCAAAGTGTGTACATAGTGCACGGGCGCATAGCCATGTGGAGCTCGAAGGCAATACTGCAGTTTCGCCAGGCTACCCATGCCGCCACTTCTGCCCCGGCTCCCGTACTTCTCGACGTTTATGCTGTGCAGCAGTCGTGATGTGGTCCCCCGAAATTTTCCCATATTCTCAGAGCGTACGTGGGCAGAGCATATATTAGGATTATTCCGCCGCAACAGAGAAAAAGCTAACGAAGAAAACAAAAAGCACTATTAAAAATATCAAAGGTAAAATCACTACAAAGGGTTGAAAGAATTTCTGTAATTACAAACAGAATTTCAATATTTTTTTTTTCATCACTTCACATCCACTTTTTACAGTGGCAAAAATATACATATTTTATGATCTCTCGCGTTTGTTTTTTATTATATTGCAGATAAAAAATTGCCGCGTCAGGGCTTAAAATATGTAACATATTTTAGCACGCGGATGCAGTAAAAATGCGTTACATTGTATACGCATTTTCCAAATATTTTTTACAGTGCAACTCTTTTCAAAATTATGAATATTTTATAATCATTGGTAAATTTTTTTTAAATTTAGAGATAATAAATTGATGAGTAATGTTTTTAAAAATGTAGTGCTTTTTGGGGTTTCTAGGAATAATAATAACGGGGTATGAATTCTCATCGGATGTTACTTATGACTTTTGGGCTTTTTACTCGAAAATATTGTCGGGAATATAATTATTGTTATTATGTATCGCTTTACGTATTTTTCGAAGTGATGTAAAACGCGAATGGGTAGATATCTCAGCGCGCAAATTTTCTCCCTGCGATTCAGTGTTGAAATAATTGTGATGGAAGGAAGAAATACGTCAAGGTCACAGCTATAGTGCACTATAAACACGGATTGCTCGCTGCGTCACCGCTGGGAGCGTAGAGTTCCTCCTCGCTCTTCCAGTAACATTACAATCTATCTATTTTTACTTACACATAGCAGATATATACATCACGACGACATTGTAACAGTTGCAAGCTCTGAACTTGTGAATATATCACACCAAAAAATGCATACAACGTCTACATTCTCGTCAACGCTTACAGAACAATTCTGTACTACATTTGTAACTAAAACTGTTACTGACCCATATAAATTCTCGATTTTTCAAACCAACTCACACAACTCGAATTAAAAAAAAATCTTCCCAAATTTTCAAGGAAAATACATTTTTCAATTGCATAAAATCATATTTACACATTTTCCAATAAAAAATCCCAAAACCACCTTTAAAATAAAAGAAAACCCAATATAAACCAACATTTCTCGAAAGCCCAGAAAACCGCAAAAAAAACATCCCGAATAGCTCGCAAATTTTCCTGGTCAAAATTTCAATGTTCTTTTTCTACCGTTCCGAAGACAAAGCGTTTAATGATATGCGCTCGGATGATTCATCTCCGCACACTGGACCACATTCACCCCCCCCCCCCCCCCCTCAAGATCGGAGTGCCGCGCACTACGTTCGCATAACTTTCCGTGCGAGCAGCTCACAGATTCCAAAAGCATTCCAGAAGTTCTCACTGATTCCAATGAGCGTAAGTAGTGTTCCCTTCGGCAGATATACGAATGCCCAGTTCCTGATACTGATACATTTCCTCTGATCTGCGCTTCGATCTATCACGATTTTACCCACATATCTATAGATATATACTTATAGATACATATATGCATGCATGCATATCTAGTTATACACATATATCTAGATATGTATATATCTATAGATCCTACGTTACTAATAGTCTCTGGTACTCTGTACATACATGCTGTATCGTCTATATCTGTATACGTATAACGAGGGAGGTGTCGCGGGCACGAATGCCGACTACCCGGGTAATCTCGCGTGGAGATCGATGCCGAGATACGCGTGGCGCGACAAGTCCCAGTGTGGGCGACACGCGGAGGAGCGCGGACCGCGGGAAAAAGCGAGAGAGCGAGGGAAGGTACCGCGCCGCTGGGAAAGGCGCGGGTTAGAGACATATGGGAGCGCAGCAGTAGCGAGCCGCATGTACGTATAGCCGCGGCTCCATTGAACTTCCGACTACACCGGAGAGCGGGAAAAACGTGACTCGTATAGGTCATACGGAGGCGAAGCTATTGAGATAGTGGCGCGCTTGTGTGGACTGTATATATGTATGTATGTGTTTTATACATTTGCATACGGAGCTCCATAGAGCCTCTTTACACCGTACTACGCGTCTGTTATATACGCACGACACGGAATGTACAGTAGAGAGCCTCGTAAGTTTGCGACGGATGTACAGGCGCATTTGTTAGGTTTGATTTTTTTTTTTTTTGGTTTTTGGTATGGGGGTTGCATTATTATTTTGGGGAGTTATTAATATTTTGAAAAATAGATAAATAAAGGGTTGGTTTTTTGGGGATTATTTGGAGGGTATTTTTAAATTATTGAATTGCGAAGTTTTCGACTATTCGGCGAAATTTTGGTGACGGATAATTCAATTATTAGAACGCGTTAACAACGGTGGTGATTTCTTCAAACGAGAGATTCTACTGTTTTATTGCATAAATTGCTACACTAAATGAGATAAATGAAATCTAAAATTAATAAACGATATAATAATTTTGACAATTTACTTCAACCCTGTATCACACAATTGTCCATTTAATCAACCAGTTTATCCATAAAAACTTGCAATATTTTTTAACAATCATATTTTAATTTCAATGTATATACGTCTCGTTATCCGAATATTACCAATAACGAATCCGATGATTTTTTTCGTATGGGAGATTCTACTGTTATGAACTACGGTTTACAAGCGCACTATCGTCCGTAGCATGTCGTGCATGTATATATGCGGTAGAACGAGAGCTGCTCATGGCACGAGTGTCGGTCCGGGTGCAGTGTCGAGCGGCTCGCGCGTTTGCTTGTACAAGCACCGATGATTACCCGGCTCGTAGGTACAGAGCTCGCGGCGTTGGCCCGGCCGCGAGAGAGAGAGAGAGAGGGACACCGCGAGGTGGCGAGTGGGTGGTGGTTCTCGAGAAGGGAAAATGTTGGTCGCGCTCGGGCTCACTTTACTCTACTGATATTGTAGCCGCGCGCACTGCACGATAGTGGACAAACGCCGAGGCACACATACGCGTGCGGGGGCGTTCGTTCAAGTGTCGCGAGGGCAGGAGGCGAAGAGAGATGACGGGGGCGGTGGACCGTAGCGCACTTGGCTGGAGGACACGCGGCGGCAGCGCGCGAATTCACTGTCAGCAAAACCGTGTTATATATAATAATATATAGCTATATATACGCAATACATATATATAAGTATGTATACGATCAAGAAGGGGGTGTTAAAAAAAATTGCTGCAAAATTACAATACCAGAATCGGAAACAGGAGCCAGAACCAAACGCGAACTAAAGAACGTGGACGTCCAACCTTCGTACTCCTTAAGTGGGAAGAATTTTTCTGTCACTCAGGGAAAACCCTCGCTGGACATTCTATTCGGCTGCCCGAATTGCCTTATCAACTTCTTTTTACAGCCGTAGGGATTGGATAGAAATAGCGTATTGAATGTCGGAAATATTTCGGAATCGACGTAGTGAAAAAATTGCCCTCGTTAAAAACATCTCCCTTAAGCAATACGTCTCTTGCGTTAGTAACGGCGTAATAAAGAAATTTATAATCCGACAAACGTGAGCGAAAAAGGATTTATCGAGTATTATTTTCCGCCACCCAAAAATAGCAAAAACATGTCTGCAATTCATTCCCCCGGTTAAAGGTGCCCTTAAACCCCAGAAACATATAGCACAAATATACGACGCGAGAGAGAGAGAGACAGAGCGTAGCGCTCGTGAAACTGCGACAGAGATACGTAAACTACGGCACCGACTAATCTACAGGTATTCCGCCTAATAATACAACAGAGTCAGATACCAGACAGAAATACGATACACGCACACGTGTCTGCTGGCGGGTCGCGTCTGTCGGGCTCGGCACGCTCTTCGAGTCTTTCGGGTAAGCGAGAGAGAGAGACACTCGCCTCTATCCACCGCGTATATACCTATATATACGCATAGGTAAGCATGCATACATAGATATAGGTAAGCAGTAGGCCCGCGGCGTTCTCGAAGAGCCAAAGTAGCAGCAGCAGCGGCCTTGCCAGTTCCGCCTGCCGTTGGTTGCGTCGTGTCCCATCGAGGATATACGTCTCGACGAGCGAAGAGCTCTCTTGGCCCGGTAAAGCGGCTTGTGCTGCGCAGCGCGCGCGGTCACAGAGGGAGAGAGAGAGAGAGAGAGAGAGAGAGGAGTCGCATGGAGGGAGAAAGCCGGAGGCGAGCCGCCAGCAGCGAACTCAGTGGCGCGCAAAAAAAAAGGGTAAACAAAGAAAAAAGGAGGTAAAAAGATGAAGGAGAAGCACGAGCGCCGGCTGCCTCTCGCTTTCTGTGTCCCGCGCTACAGTGCCACACTACATACACCGTTTTTTTTTCTCATTTTTCTCTCCTCTTGCCTATTTTCCATCGTTCCTTTTACTCGGAACTTCCTTTCGCTCTCTACTTCGGTGTATGTACACGGAGGAAGAAAGGGAGAGCGCTTCTCGCTTCTTCTTCTTCTTCTTCTTCTGCTTCTACACTTCTCTTCACTGTATACCTCGCTTGGTGTACTCTGCATCAACGTTCCCTCGGACTTTTTTTTTTGTCCCTCTTTTATTCTTATTTTCACTCTTCCTTCGCTCTAGTGTTTTTCTCTTCGCTTCTATTCGTCTTGCGAAACGCGGCGGTTGCATGCAGTACCTTTGCTGTGTAGAGAGATATATATGAAATATATATATATATATGTATGTGTGTGCGTGTATTGGATCGTTCTCTTTGCCTCTCGTTTTCCTTCCCTTTGCGAGAGACGAGGCAGAGCCAAGTTTGCGCTTCGCTCCGTTATACCACTCGCTCCCGGCTGCTTTCCTTCGGTGCGCGCTTTCGCACAGCCACCGCCGATACTCCCCCGTCGCTGCGCTGGTAATGCCACGGCCTGGACCCGGAGCTTTCGCTCGTAGCTCCTCGATGCGGCATTAGGAGGGATGAAAAAAAAACTGTTTTCTTTTTCGTCGAGCTGCTCTTCGATATATTCGGAATTTTGTTCGGTCGAACAAAAAGAGTTTGGCATTTAAAAAAAACACGGATAACTGCCGATTTTTCCTCGACCAAATGAATATTCATCCGAAATTCGAGGATAACGAGCTTTTTAACGTACCACCTTTAACACTTTCTTCTCATTGGCTATGATTATTGAAAAATCGCTAATTATGCATTAAAAAATAGTAAAACAATTCCCTTTCGCAAATTCGACCTAAATTTTTCGACAATCGGTACGTGCTACCGAAAAACTACGTTTAGAAGTTCGAGGGAGGAAAAAAAAGTGGGAAATACTTTAGTTTGAACGTTTTGTCGTAGCTCGAGTCTTTGGAAATGGTTGGAGCAGAGACTCCACGTCTCTAAATGAAAGAGAACGACGAAGTTGTGGAGGACGAGGTAAAGGATAAGGAAAACTATGCAAAGCCGCGGCCGGGACAAAATATAGCGCACAAAGTCTGCGGTTCCCGCGCTTTCCGACCGCCCAACGCATCAGCGACGCTTGCATGAATATATATCTGTGTGTGTACGTGAAACGGAGGCACATATACGCGATACCAAACGAGAATAATGGTCTCTGTGCCTTCTCCGCCGGTCCGTGAAGCATCTCGTCTCTGTAGCTACCTAAACCGCTCCGATGGTTCTCCCGCCGAGTTAAATGCACATGAGTAATGACGCCCCGTACACGCTCGAGCTGTAGCTACACGCTGCACACATATGTACGTCTCCGGGCGAAGGAAAAGCTAGAGGCAACGACGACAGAGAGAGAGATATCTTCGGACTTGCTCTCGAGTGTAATAGACAAATGTCCTCGCGTATGCAGACAACGCCTTGACGCTTATGCCGCTGTAATGGATCGACGCACTCAGTCGCGAGTACCGCGAGTAGATGAAGCCTGCCTGCAGGAAACAGACATTGTTTTTCTTCTTTTTTTTTTTCTCAATTTTAAGACGTCGGGTTACATTAATTTAATATCTGCGCAAGTAATTATAAACGGCGGAATTTCTTATGGGATTATTTTGGGATTCGAGTGTTAAGTATTTGAATGACCGGAAACTTTTGTCCCCCGCAATTGAAAATGGAGTTACGAGTTTCGCGATATCATTAAATTGATTAGGTACTGATTAGGTGTGATTGTTAAGTCATATCGCTTCATTTTTTTCCGGTTAATTATAAATTACGGAATAAAGTGCGACACAGTAGCGCATTAGGGAGGAATCGTTGCGGATAACACTCTGGGGGAAGTCAATAAAAATGGAGAGGGATAGGGGAACTCAATAAATCGAAGGGGACGAAGGGGAGTGGGGAAAACGTGAAAACCTGAAGAAGGTATACGAAGGAATTAAAAAAATATATATTTTAATGACGGAATAACACAGAAATTGTTTTTGCACAATCTCAAACCCTATTCCTTAGAATTGTCCTGTTAACATGAATTATTAACAATTGAAAATTCCGCAAATTTTGAAAAGCGATATCCCACAATTTTCCGCGTGAAAATATCGCTTAACGACACGGAGAACACGCAGCCAGGAAGTCTTTATTATCTCTTATCTCCATTTCCTCGCGTTCATTATCCATCGAGTATTCCAAGCTCATCAACCAAACCGACTAATGTCGATTAAAGATAAACATAAACAATTTCACGGTGTGCGAATCGAGCGCGTCACCCGGTACGTAGTCACGCAGGTACTAGTGCTAGGTACGGCACATTCCGGCGTCGTTCTCTAGCGAGCGTGCCCGACAGAGCCCTAGGCATACATACTATACTCGTGCATGCGTATATATATATATATATATATATCGTCGAGTAGGGCGGCCGAGAATCGTCTCGTCGAGGCACCGCATGCACCGCGGTCCTCGGCGTCGAGTTGCTCCGCTTGTGGGTGACAGTGAGATAGGCGAATCGAGCAAAAGGACGGAGACAACGTGAAAGAGAGGGACGTGATATGCGAGCGCAGAGGCGAACGCGCGCGAGACCGAGAGAGAGAGGGAGACACGCGTATAGAGTTTCGAAGGCTGAGTGTACACGCTGCGTCCCGAAAGTTTTGTATCATAAATCAAGCCCTCCGGGGTCGTCACGTACGCTCACTCGGCTGTTCGCATCGTTCGTCTGTCCGCTCGCCAAACCCGCGAGCCCCCATAAACGAGCCGAACGATTCGGCGTATACTTCGCTCTCCCGTTCGCCCCCAGCGCAAAGACCGACGTATATGTCGTCTCACCGATAGATTGTAATATATATATATGTATATATATGTGCGTGTATGTTTGCCTCTATGAATCTATGCATCTATGCATCTATGAACCTATGTTTATATGTATCTATGTATCTATACATCGATGTATATATGTCCGTGTGTGTGTGTGTGTTTGTGCGTGTGTCCGTAAGCATGTAGGTATGTATGTATGTACGTGTGTATGTGTGTATATGTCATAGATGGTCGAGTGGCTACGAAGGCACTCACACATCGCTGATTTCACCGCTACGCTGATCCTCACGCTATACAGGCACTAGGCTCGCGCTCGAGGCTCACAGGCATATTAGAGCAGAGACTGCACAACGAACGTCGGCGCGTGCACGCCCTTGTGAGAGCTTGCGGCACGTTCCTCCCGCATTACATGCTACATAGTTACTATCTACGCGCTAACGGCCGAGCTGATATGTATATAGTTAGCTGTATCATCTATATATCGCCTCTACATAAATAGGCGAAGATACGTCCGCTTGTGCAACGTATATTCGCTGTATGTGATTTTCTATGACGTATATCGCGTGCTTAGTTTCAGGCTTTTGCGGATCGTTATTCAAAGATTCGGTGAAAAAAAAAATGTTGGCAAATGTGTCGATGTTCGGAAAAAAATTGTTGTTTTGTTTAGTTTAAAGTGTACTTGCGAAAGAATTTTGAAGACCGAAAATAGATTTAAAAAAAATTATATGCATGGACTGATAACATTACAACTTTGTACACTTTTTATTTCGCATGTGTTTGAAAATATTTTTGGCGTCCCATGCCAACTTGAACAACGGCCAAACCTCACCTTGCCAAATATGGTTCACGCTTGTCACTCTCCCCTATAAAAAGTGCACGTAGAATTTCTTTCAAATTTTTGTTTTTTTAAGTTACGTATATAATCCACAAAAAAAACAGGGAAAATAATTTTTTCCGCCGTTTCTCTCGTATCCTGCAAATAAATCGGAAATCATTTTTAACCCTCAAACAATCAATGCGTTCAGGCGTGCCATTAAAAAAAATTCAAGAATAATGAGTATCCGTAATACCCAAAATTACACGAAATAAATTCGGCATCACACCTCCGTTAAACTTTCTATTCCCAACGATAAATCCATACGAACCAGCATATGCGAACACATAGTGTACCGCATAGCCCACACTACGGGAATAAAAAAAGACAAAAGTGTATCAGAGCTTTGCAAGCCAACAGCGCGACGGTGGTGGTATTGTCTACGGACGGCGAAAAAAAAAGAAAACGAAAAAAAAAAAAAAACGCGAGAGACGGAGACGAAGCGCGAGAAGAGAGGTTGACAAAAAGAAAAGAGCGCCTCGGGGCGAGTGGGCGAACCGAACGGAAGCGCCACACGAAGAAATCCCCCGGTGGAAGATCCTCGAGCGTTCCCAACGGGCGAAGAACGACGGGAACTGCTCTCAGCACGTTCTGCGACTATATATCTGTATATATATATATATATATATAAACTGTATACCTATACAGTATAAGCAGTATACTCGTAGCTACGTTATACGACCGCTATAGATATACAATATGTATATGTGTGTCTGTGTACAGATACATATATATAGTCGCTACGCAGTGTATTACTATAGTCTGACTACCTATGTCGGCGGTAGCGAGTTCCCGGAGTCGTTCGGTGCTTTCGCTGCGTCGCCTTCGCGTCCTCCTCTCACTCTCTCTCTCTCTTTCTCTCTGTTATTCGAGCAGGCTCGAGAGCGCGCCCAAGTTCGAACGCCCACCGTGCGGTCTTACCTCTAAACGACCTTCCACCCGTGCGGCGGCAGCGAGCGAGCCACGCAGCAGCTCGAGAAGAGATAGGTCCTTATACGAGCCATTCTCCGTCAATTCAGACACTTTTGTTCTGACCTTCTCAAGCGTTTATCATACGTAAACCGGGCTTTCTTTTTCTTCGCTCTTTTTTCGTGATGCCGGCGCGAATGTGTTTACATCCTCTCGGTTATTTGCGTTTTGCGAAGGAAATACGCAGAAAAGTGAGACATTTTTTGATTGTTTATAGTAGTTGTTTTGTACGAAATATGTAGTTTTGTTTTGTATGAAGAAAAATATTTTTTATTGACAACGGGATTTTTTTTTAAATTTTATTTTACAACCTGGAATTTTGCAAGGATGATTATGGATCGTGCGGCGAGCGGGCCACGCAGCAGCTCGAGAAGAGATGGGTCCTCATCTGAGCCATTCTCCGTCAATTCCGACACTTTTGTTCTGACCTTCCCAAGCGTTTATCATACGTAAGCCGGGTCTTTTTTTCTTGGTTATTTTTTGGAGATGCCGGCGCGAATGTGTTTACGTCCTTCCGGTTATTCGTGGTTCAAGAGGGAAATACGCAGAAAGTCGAGACATTTTTTCATTTTTTGTTGCAGTTTTGTTTTGTATGAAGAAACATTAACTTTTTATACAAAGTAAGCGAATCATTTTCTTTTGCATTATGTTTTATTTTACTTTACGACCTGAAATTTCGCAGGGATGTTTGTGGGTCGTGCACCGGAAATAAATGGGCAGTGGTTAAACACGAGTAATTAAGCTGTTGATAAAAATTATCCGGATGACAAAATATTAAACATTTGTTGAATGATTGAATATTTGTGAATATCTGTGATATCATAAGAGTGTTTGTGAGATCCGAACCCTCTAATCGATTTTCGGCAATGATTATTTCATAATTACATGTTACAACGGTCAGCCCAAAAGCGGTGTGCATGGATAGAGAAGCTTACTGCACCAGCGGAAGACGTAAAACGCGGCGGAAAGAGCAGAGGGTGGGAATCTCCGTCGTGGGAGGTTGGGGGTGCGGCCGAGAGTACTTTGCGCGACGGACGGAGATGGGCGGATGGATAAATGGCGAGAAAAGAAGGGAGAGAGCGTGATACAGCGAATAGAAGCGAGAAGGAGGAAAGGCGAAGGCGCTGAAGACTGAGAAGGTGAGAATAAAGCGAAAGACTGAGAGAGAGAGAGAGAGAGAAAGGTTTCGAGACCCTGCCAGACTCGGTGGGGATGGAGACGAATTTGGTGTGAGACCGGAATGTTCTATCTCCATCCCTTTCTCTCTCTCTCTCTCTCTCTTTTCTCTCGTATACTCCTCAGGATCACGCGACGAAACAAACGAGCGCCTGGAGGAAAACCCTCACGGAATGACGCATGAGTCGTGCAGATAAACTGACTGACTGGCAATTCTGCCTTTTTTTTTTACTACCATAGATAACTGCAACTTTGCATTGGTATTACGAACCAAAAAAAAATGATTGATTTTCGCAAATCAAAACTCTTCATAAAAGAAAATGTCAATTTTCAAAGGATTTCTAATCGAATATTTGCAATTTTGAAATATAATGATTAAATATTCCGAAATCGTTTGTGGTATAAGAATTTCCGAATTCGAGAATCGTAGGATGTTTACAATTTCGCTGCGATGAATTCCTAATTAAATGCCGTTGAGTATATTTTTTTTGTATTTGGCCATATTACTCCACATTTAGCAAAACCCTAAGCAACATTCCCAGGTTAATTGATATCGATAGCTCCGGCGAATAGCTGGAAGAGGTGGGAGATACTGTGAGATCAAGAAGCAGCGTTCGCCTATTTCCATCTTTGCCGATGAAGTACAACGTGCATGCCATCCACTGTGGCATGTCAACGACTGAGCGGCTTCGGTGTCCGCGCGTTAATCCAAGCCCAACACGTACGGGTTATTAGCTACCCACACCTACGCGGAGAGAGAGCCGGATTATATACGTATATAGTGGGCAACGTTACAGGCTCTATGCTATAGCTAGTGGGATAGCGCACTTGGCGGCGCGCGTGCCGACGAGAATTCGTCCTCTCCTCCCCTCCGCCCCTTCACCCCGCTTTGCCCCCACGCTTCGGGTTGCCACGACTGGCAGTCGTCGTTCTCGTCTCTGCACGGCTTTCCGCGCCGCTTCGCCTTCGCGTCACCAGACTTCCCCGTCCACTCTCCGTCCTCCGTCGTTTGCCGTGTGACCCGTCGTCTAGCGCCCCATCGCTTCGCTCTTGCTCTCTCTCTCTCTCTCTATCTGTCCTTCTTTCGTCATCTCTCTCTCTCTCTCTTTCTCTCTATGCTGTACTGTAGTATATACCGTGCGACGTCCTCGCGCTTCGGTAGCGACGAACGCCGCCCGAGGCCTCATCGCCTCCACGAGCCAAGCGGCATCACGGCCTCACTCACAACCCACTCGCCGCGTCTCACTCGATCTCGCTTCTCTTTCTCCGTCTATCTCCGAGCGAACTTGCCCGTACCACGGATCTCCTGCCTCCGCATACGACGACGACGACGACGACCACCCGCCGCAGGCCGTCTACCGTCGCCGCACGCCCGTTACGAGCACCCGCTCCCACGCGCACACCTACCAACCTCTCGTCGTGTCACGAACGTTGACAGAAGAGCGCGCGGGGCAAGACGGACTAGCTCAGTCTTGTGCATTGGGAAAATCGTTGCTTCGATAAAATGAGAGAGATTTTTGTTGGTTTTTATGTCGAGATACCGGGGATTAAAATTTTGGACGATTGCCGCGGTTATGTTACAAAATAACATTTTACATTCGATAGAGACACATTTTGTTGTTAGATAGTTATGTGAATTAGCGATGGGCAATCGTGATTATTGCGGTTCTGATAAAATGAAATTCTTCTTTTCTCACGCGGGCCGTTTTATGAAGTTTTGCGTCGTGTGAAGAAGGCCGACGGAAGAGCGCGTGGGGCAAGATAAACTAGCTTGGTCTTGGGCATTGAGAAAATCGTTGCTTCGATAAAATGAGAGAGATGTTTGTTGGTTTTCATATCGAGATACTGGGATTGAAATTTCGGGCGATTGCCGCGGTTATGTTATCAAATAACATTTTTCATTCGATAGAGACACATTTTGTTGTTAGGTAGTTATCTGAATTAGCGATGGGCAATCGTGACAATTGCGATTCTGATAAAATGAAATTCCGGTTTTTATGAAGTTTTGCGTCGTGTGAAGAAGGCCGACGGAAGAGCGCGTGGGGCAAGATGGACTAGCTTGGTCTTGGGCATTGACAAAATGGTTGTAACGATAAGACGAAAGGCAGACGATTTTATTGACGAGAAGTTCGTCCGATTAACAGCACTGTGTTATAAACTAACATTTATATTCGATGCCGCCTTGTACGGTCACTTTTACTGTGGTTACATTCAAGAAATCAAAAAGGAACGTAGAAAATAAATATTTTCGTTCAAAGAAACAAGTTCGTGAACATTGTCAAAGAGAATTTAGTTATAAAACAAGTTTTTTATTATATACAACTCGAGTAATTACCGAAATATCGGTTTCATTGAATCCGCAATGAACAAAACTCTTTTACAAATCGATTAACCAAAATCTGACGAGTGCAGATCATTGTAATCATCGAGAAGTACCCAAAATGCCTCATCAAAATCCTCGCAAATTTATCCACAGTCTATCCCAAAAAAGTATTATTTTTTAAAACACCAACTTACGATTAAACAGCAACTACGTAACCTCAAAAAAACTCAACTTCCAAGCGTATCTACAGTAACTCACATCGGGTGATGTACTCCGACCCATAAACCTGCATAAAAATCTCCACGATCCCCATAAAAACGATATCAAATCGCCTGGCGACTGACAAAAAAAAAACCCGCTAAATATCTTCTTGCCCATCAGCAACTCGAGAAAGATAGCCAATAGTATCGCAAGAACGCAGACTAGCATCCATATCCCATCTCACCCCATTTCCCCTATGTACCGCACGCAACCGTGAGGCTATATCGACAGGAGAGCGAGAGCGAGACAAAACCATCCATATATATATATATATATACACACACCGCATACTACTATACCAGAAGCAGTAGCAGCAGCAGCAGCAGAGAGCGTACAGCAGAGCATAGCAGAATTGCGCGCACGAACGGCTCCGTTACGCACACGCGCCCATCAACGGACTGCCGCCTTCGCCTGTGCTCTCGATACGATTCTCCGTCTCGCTCCCTGCAGCCCGCAGTGCCCTATTCGCCACAGTATTCGCGTGCGTCTCTCTTTCTATCGCCCCCGCACATGCTATACCTACTCTACACACGATCCACTCTCATTCCACCGCGCGAGCTCTCGGGATCTCCGTCGAACCAGCACACCGAGCCTTCCACAGTACTACCACTTCCCTCCGTCTCTCTCTCTTTCCCACGGCAATCTCAACTCGCCATCTCCGTCCATACCCACACAGCTCCGCATTTATACATTATCCGTCCATATACATCCATCTCTCTCCAGCCCTAGCGGATAAAACCGCACCTCGCACATTTCCCTCTCTCTCAAGCCCACCGCGCAGTGTCGACGTTAGCGGCGCACGTTCGAAACGACCAAAGAGAGAGGAGCGAGCGAGCGAAAGAGAGAGAGAGAGAGGCCCGCTCGCGCGATACCCGCAGGCAAGGGCGCGCGTGAGCGTGAACGCGAACGAGCCGACGAGCCTCCTTGCCCCTCGCCGTCCCCCGCCCCCACCCCGCCGCCCCCTTTGCCGCCGGTGGCTCACGATCGTCCTCCCGCTTTGTCCCGCTGCTTCCCGCGCCATCGGACGCGCACAGCACGTCGCTCGTTCATCCCCCGCGCCCCCAACGTCCCTGTGACGCCAAGCCTGGCTCTATACATCGACGCCGCCGCCGCCGCCGGTTGCGTCTCTCCCTTTGCCTCTGCGCCGCGCGCGCTTCGCCGACAACCGTGTGGCGCGCCGTGCCGCGCGACTCACTCCTCTGCCGCTGCCGCTCTCCCTCCCCACCTCGCCCCACCCCCCGCCCCCCGCCGTCTTTGCCGCTACGACCCACAACGCCGCCCCACGCGCTCTCCCGCCGCCGCCGCCGCCGCCCCCAGCGGACGCGCGTCGCCCTTCTCGCTCTATCGCGGTGGGATCACCGAGCAAGCAGAAACCCTCACCCGCTTGCTACCACACAGTCCGTCATCGGCGCTCGTTGTGCGAGCACGCGGACGATTATCCCACGAGTACTCATCCGACTTTCGAGTCCGAGAACAACAACAACAACACAACAAGCCTCGCGATATATCAACGATATATTGTGGATTAATGAACTGTTGGCCGAACGAAAATAAAAACTTAAAAAAAAAAAAGAACGTAATACGCAAAAGTGTTTGTTTTTATTTGCGAGAGGATACGTGAAGGATTGTGAGAGGAGTGAGTGGTTCCGGAGAAGACTCTCGTATTGTGATAACTGTTATCATTATTATCGCTGTTCTTCTGCTGCTTTATAGAGATTCGTCGCGTTACGATCTGGGTGTTTAATAAACTAAGCTGTAATCACGTGTGTGTGTGTGTGTGTTTGTGTATGTGTCGTAGATTTACGAGAGTGCTTAATCACACCTCGTTTTAACTACCGTAGATACTCTCTAGTGGCGACGTTATTGCTTGGAGACGGTTCTTGAGATTCTAGCGATAAGTCACACTGCGTAAAGACTCTCGCAGTGAAGTTCAGAGGAGTGACTGTATATCGAAAACGACTTTTTAAAGTCACTGTTACTCACTATTGTTTATAGAGATAACGGGTATAAAAAAAAATAAATAAAAATAAAAACAACGGAGATAGCACGGCGAAGCGCTGAGCGGCGGCGAGAAGAGAACGTGGCGCGAGTGACAAGTGGTCGGGGGTGGCGGCGCGTGTCGAACCACGTGGCGGCGCGCCGTGGGGTGAATAAGCCGTTCGCGTTCACCGGCTTCGCGTACTTAATCATTATATCGTCAGTCCGCGGTATTTCCTAAGGCGGGAGCGAATCGCGAGCCGCGATATGTCGACGGCTGCTCGGAGAACGATTGCCTGAAGCCTCGAGACTGCTGAAGAACGATTAAAGGTAATTTACGAGGAGAGAAAAGGCTACGAACGTTCACGCGACGAAAAGGCGGAAATAAAAATAATAAAAAAATATTAAAAAAACACACACACACGATACGGACGAAAGGAATATATTTGTTGAAGAGCAGAGACCCAAGGGCAACTTTGGCGTGACGGGGAAAGTTAGGGACTAAATAAGTGCGCAAGTGACGCGATGCTGAGAGTCTCAGCCGTCTCTGATAAGACAAGAAGGGTGCCGAAGCGTTCTTACCGCCCGAGGTCCGTGCGGGCCTGCTAAAATGACCGCTCGTCTGCACTCGCTCAGGCACCAAGACAAGAAATCTTCAGCTAACAGTCACAGGCAGCATCAACAACAACAGCAGATCCAACAGGCCACCTCGCAGGGTCCAAGCCCGGCCCCGAGTCCCAGTCCGAGCCCCAGCCCGAGTCCAAAACATTCGGACGGCCGTCGAGTAAGTAAACACCTCGGATTACTTTTCTTGTGATTCCCCATCGAATACAAATTTTTATTGCAAATTTATATGAATAGTTTTTCATTAATGTGAACTCAATCGACAGATTGAAAAATGTTGAATGGATTTTTTCGGAAAAGATTGCCATGTTTCTTGAAAATGTTGATTAAAATATTGAATACTCGAAAGGAGGAAGCGTATGCATATGTAAACGTAATTTTTACTGATACTTGTACCCTTTGTTATACTTAATTCATAAGAGATTCTATTTGCAATGTTAAAAACGTATATTCTGACTTTTTTACCAAATAATTGTGACTGTTTTGGTTATTTTTAAATAACGAGTATCAATCGATAGTCCATTGAACTATTGTAGGGTTACATCAATATTTCACCTGCAGCGTAACTAATTTTACTCAGATGTGTCTAACAATGATTTAATCACAACACTGCAAGTATTCCATAATTTCGCAAAAAATTACATTAATTCCAGGCCACAAAATTTTAAACTTCGGTACTAATTTATGAATACCAATAATAAACTCCAATAATTTTCTGTCCTTTCGATACTCAGGCTACAAAAAGTGGTGCCCTTTCCGAAAAAAGCTCGTTAAATAATTGCCAATCCCGAAAATTCCCTCGAGTGCCACTGAAATTCGCAGTGACAGTGGCGCTAAAAATTCCGCAGCGAAAAGTGGCGCGTGAAAAAAAAAAAAGTTTGTAGTGACGAGTCGCGGAAGGTCGCGCAAATGGATAACAAGGCATGTATCATTGGCATTGAGGCCCTTTCATCGTGTATCCGCCACGATCAATTAAAATACGTGGCCACTGTTGTCGTCCGTTGGAGCGACGCGGATTTCACGGTATTACGATTACCCGCAACGATATTCGTCACGCGACGAAAACACATCGAGCCTCCCGGCGATTCTCGACTGCCTGTTGTGTGTGCATACAACGACGCCCTTCGCCGCTCTGCGCTACGACCTTTCCTCTCCGTCTCTCTCGCTCTCGCGCCTCCCAACAAATTCCTAATCCCGAGGGCCACGACGATGACAGGGGTATACTGTATACCGCACCGCACACGCGTTGTCACGAGGCTCGTCTACCGATCGCACGTGCCATTCCCTATCCGGGCTCTTACCACCCAAAGCCCTTCCCCCTCCGCTGGCCAACCACTCGTTCATCCTCGACTCCCCATCAACCTCGATTCCGAGCCCCCTCAGTCTCGTGTTTGTCGAGTGCCATGGGCTCGCGCGAGTCACGTCACCATTGAAGATATCCCTATAGAAGAGGCGCAAAGAATAGGACAGTATTCCGAGTGCTCGAAGGGGACGAAAATCTCAAGCTTGGTATGTCGGCCGAATAACGCGCTCCCCGTGTGGCCTCCACCAAAGTAAGTGGAGAAAGAGGGATTTGCAAATATTCGTATTCGTCGGGAATACGGAATACCGCAAATCGTGAAAATACATGGGGTGATGTAGCACATACATTTGCATCGCGCAGGTCGTGCAAAAAATTTTGTAGCACCTTCCAATAATTATTAAGTCACAGTTACGTTACGCGACTATTTTTTCAAATAGTTAAATTGACTTTTCCATCAAAGCCTTGAAATTCGTCTCTGATTGAATTTTTCTTGGGTCATTTGTTTTCATGTGAAAATAGTACTTTCGTCAAATTTCCAATCTGCAATATTAAACTTACGAGTATGAATACAAACTGCATTTTTTGGTCATAATTTCTTTCACTCGTTTTGTTTTCTACTTGAAGAAGTACATATATGCAAAAAAATTACGTTATAAATACTGAGAGACAGGATTCTCCGTTGACAAAGACGCGAAGAATTTGATCGTGAAGCGTGCGATTTTCACGACGCCCCGGATCGCACGCCTATTGACGCGTTCGCCCACGTTTCATTGCAGTCCCGGGCGCAGTACGCGAGGAGGATAGGTGTGCACGCAATTGTTAAGCGCACATGCGTACCCATTGCGTGCATGCATGCGGAGGCGCTCGTGCCTCTATTGCCGCGGAATATTGCGTTGTATAAAAGGGCCCCGATGTATAGGGTGCCGAGAGGCGCGCGATGTTCACTCGTGCGTAAATTTACGCACGCCCGTGCAATAGTAGACCAGCGAGAGGGAGATACGAGTGTCGGACCCTTGTAACGCCAATTTGCGGTAATTGGAGGTATTTACGGGCCTGTTACAACGTCGTGCCACCAACGTCGTCGTCACCTCCTCCTCCTCCTCTTCCTCCTCCTCCAACTTCTAGTCACTGTCCTTGCCGTCGCACAGTAGTCGTTGAAACACCATTATTTCTGACGATTATTATCTTAGGTGAACCCAGCGTCCCAGCAACACAAGATACAAACGACGCGACGTGTGTATTGTTGTCCATTTTTTAAATCAACTCTGCACTTTCCTAATCGGACTTTCCAGTAATTTTGACAAAAAAAAAAACATTTTTCACAAATAAATTTAGTCTCTTTCACTTAACTTCCGGCATAAAATGACCGATCTTGAAATTTCTATAAATTCAATTGTATAAAATAAAAACAAATCTTGCACATGATTTTTTTTCACGTAAAATTGATTATTGTTGTGAAAATTATACGGGAGATTTATTTTTATAGCTGTGTTGTTATTGTTATTATCAGGTACCATTTGAATGTGAATGGAAAGGAAGTGGCCGGTTCGCTTCTTGCTCGTCTTCGCGCCGTTGACTTTCACTCTTTCTCCTCCTAATCTTCAAGGGCAGATGGGCGCGACTGTTGCGCCGGTTACTGTAGCTTCGACACGCACGCGGAGCTTGTATAGGAATAATGTCAGAAGGTCGTCGGGAAGGACGGACCGCGACGCGTGCTGCTGCGTGTATACGCCCACACATATCGCGAGAGCATCTACGTATCGAGTGTCGGCACGAGCGCGTGCATGCATAGAGAGTATGTACATACGCAGTACAGTATGCTCGTCGTGTCAGCCGCGCTCCTGGCGATCCTTATGCGCGCTCGGAACGAAATCAGCAGCACTGCAGAAATTCTACTGCAGCCGTTAAGTGTTTTCTGACTCGTCTATCCGCTGCACCTTCACTCTCCATTGTAAATTCGCTCTTATCTCCGCTATTTTATTGTCTACTGCAGCGTGACTGCACAGGTGACTCATTATTATTATTTTTTCTATTTATGTCCTGGCGTTTTAGCTACGAATCAACTGGCTTAAGGTCTGTTTAGAAATTAAGTTACATGTGACAATTGCGATTCGATGAAAATTTAATGATCTCGTAGAACGAGATAATTACTAATTTTAAAAAATTAATGCTGAGTAAATGAATTTGAAAAAAAATTAGGCTTTAAAAAAAAGTAAAAGTGTGGAATTTGGTAGATATACGTCGCGAAGTTCGAAATGCATCGTGTTTGTATTGAATCTTTCAGTTTATCTTTAAGATTGCAATAAAATGCACGAAATTTTTCAACGTTAGAAGTAAAAAAGATTTCGGAATTCCGGAATCACGCGTTGGAATGTGCGAATCACTGATGCATAACGTAAAGTTCCCAATTAGTCTCATACAATTTAGTGCGTACAAAACCATAAGCAAACCCGAGTATTTCGTGTGTGTTTAGCGAAAGTAATAAAAGCATCGCGTTCTCCAGATTCTTAAAAAAAAATGCTAGTGACTAAAAAGAGCATCAGAGCCGAGTCAAAGCGTGTAGTTAGTTTTTTTTTTCTTTCTCGTTTCTGGTCGCCGGTTTCCTGGCTCCTTCGGCACCGCTCGCCAACTTCTTTTATATATCTTCTTTCCTCGAAAGCCTCGCACTCATCACCGTAAAGCCGAGTGTGAGCGGCGGCGAGGCTCGCAAGCAGAAACGCGGAGTTAAGGCGAACGGGCTGCGAGGCAGGAGAGCGACTCGAGGGACTCGAGCTAATGAAGGCGATGAGGACGCCTGGCACGCTGAGCGACGAGGAGAAGAGAGCGAGAGGCGAAAGGCTCTCGCGTTCCCGTCGCCCGACGAGGTTCTCGCGCGCTTTGCGCCCGCATGTACTCGGCGCGCTCACCCTTCCGGTCCGCGCTCTTGCCGCTTCTCTCTCTCTCTCTCTCTCTCTCTCTCTCTCGGAGCTCACGTATCTCGGCTTCTTCGGGAGGCGAAAGCCGTCCGACGTCTCCGCAGACGTCAGCCACGTCCCTGTCGGACGTACTTGGGGAACGACGCCGACGACGACGACGACTACGAGGACGACGGGGAAAGCTTAATTGACGGTACTTAGCGAAGGGCGGTCGTGCTAGCATCTCTCGCTATGGTGCTACTCTCTCGGCTCTCGACCGGCGCGGACCTTAATTGCCTGTCGTCGTCGCGAGCCCCGTCCTCTCTTCCCTCGCGGTAATACGAGATGTGCACTAGTTATTGACCCTCCTCACCCACATATTCGATTTTTTCACATTTTATTTCGGGCATCCATGATATTCGACACTGCCAAAACTATCATTTCAATTGCACATTCGTACATTTATTTCGGAATAACCGAGGAAATAAAAAAATAAAAATACAGTTTGGTTTTGGATTTAACGTTAGTGCTAATGAAATTTATTTTTACGAAAAAAGGTTCATCGGAAAGATAATACTTGTTGGCCAATTAGAATCGAGTAAAATTGGAAATAATTGACACTAATGCTTGTAATCATTTTTAAGTCATTCCAACGATCGATACTTCCAAATCGTTTGTCGATGCACGTGTTAATGGCTGTTCAGGTCATTGACTCAATTTTGTTTTCGAAAACAATTCAACTATGCACATGCATAAATTGCGAAATTACGTGTGAGTCGATAGTTCTCGTTTGCGACTGAAGCCCACAAAAGAAAGGTTCATATATATATATATATGCACGTACCGCAATGTCATAAAATTGTGCCTATAATAACACTCGCAGCTAATTCTCGCCTCGCGGTTATCGAGAAGTGTGATTCGCACCTCATCGCGTGTCACACAGCGCCGATGACTCATGCAACGTTCCTTACTGCTGCGGTGCATGCACGACGATCGTATTCACGGTATGAACGTCAGTGGCGAGCGCTACATCCACCGAATGCATGCATAAGACCGTGCGAAATTATGCGTGAGCGTGGGAACTAAATCGTGAACAGATTTTTCAAAATATCCAGCAAAATAGGGATAAAAAAACACAGGCCACAGATTCCACGTTTTTTTTTCTTCTCGTTTCAAAGAATTGCATAATAATATCATCTCAAACTTCATAATTTATTTTGCTATAGAAGATATAATTTCATACTTAAAAAACGCTGCAAATATTGAAAAAAAAAAAAAAAAACTAAAACCATAGATACTTCAATTTACAACAACATTTCGCAATAATTCGTTCACGCAATTGCCTCAAAAAAAAAAAAGTATTAAAACTTCGCAAAACTTCGGAAGGCAAAAGTCTCTGTCCATTTGTCGCGGCGAGAAGAAAAAAATTTTCTTTCCGAAGTGCCCGCATAGAGAGAGAGAGAGAGAGAGAGAGCTTCCACCTACATGGTCATGTGTAACATAGAGAAGCTCGCCGCGGGAGCATGTAGAACATGCACACAATACGAGTACATAGTCACATAGTGGTCCCTCTGCATTCGACGTGACTGGTGGAGAGGCAGGCGAGAGAGCCTCCGAACTCCACAACAAGCGCGCGCGCGCGAGAGAGAGAGAGCGAGAGAAAGACAGAGAGTAAACACGCTTCGCCTCACCTCGTCTCATCTCGTCTCGTAATAATAGAGAAGCGCGTTGCCGCCTCCGACGCCGCCGTCGCCGACGCCAACAACGTTGGAAGCCTCACGCGCCCGTTACGCTCGGTTGCACGCCGCCACGCGAATTGTTCTGATATACACAACGCTGTCGTAGTGTAGGTGAAACGGCAGTGCATAACCTCACATACACACACACACAAACACATAATAGCAGCGGTGTACGGCAAAGCGAATGTGAAGTGACTCTCCGTATACTTGGCCTAGCACACTGTGCATCTGTATATACCGTATATCTGTATATCTATATAACTACGAGTAATACACGGTGGAGATAGCCATGCGCAGGGCTGTATACCTATAGCTATAGCTATATAACAGCACTGGAAGGTATACGGAAAGCGCGCGACCACGCAGAGGCGCCCAGCAGCGCACATTAATGCCTCGCTCGTTCGCTCACGCGGCCGCACGGCCTCTCTCGTTTGTTTATTCGCCGCCTCGAATCCCCTGCGAAAGCGCCTCGCAGTGGTAGTGGTAGTTACTACGCTACTACCACTACCATCGCGGTGCTACTGCTACTGCTGCATCACCTTGTTCAGCCGCGCTGTCGCTTGTCTTCGTTGCTCTTTACACTCCCTCGCGACTTCGCTCGGATAGCATGCTTGCTACTGCTCTGCTACTGCTGCCGCTAGTATACTATACTACTGTGCTAGTTACACCGCTACTGTTGCTCGCTGCCGGTTGACGGCTCGCGACGATAATTTACCGGAGCGAACGAGCAACTGCGACGCCGTCTACGCACACATTCGCGTTCCTAAGCACGCGGTTTACTGCTATCGACGTATATCCGGCGTCGGAGCGTTGGATTGGATCGAAAATTCGAGGCGGATGGATTTAACGGGCGTTCTGGGCAGGATTTTTCATCGTGTGTCAGTTTTTTTTTTATTTTTTTTTTTCAGGCCTGGTTTGAAGTATGGATGAGATGGAAAAAAAAGGGTTTTGAGCTCGTTATGTTTGATCTGGTTTTACAGTTTCTTTTGTTCCTATAGGACCTCTTTTTTATAGACATTTTGAGAATTAACGGCGATAATTGGGCCGATAGATGTGAGTTTGCTTGGAAAGTTACGCTTATTAAATTACTACGAGTTATGAAAAGTCAGAATTGGAGGATTTAAGAATCACGATAGAATTTGACGAAATTACTGATACAATACTAAAATAATGGATGTTCGAGAAAACAAAAAGTGCTACGGAGAGTCGAGATATTAACGTGGGTCTATTAATTATTTTTGTGGGTATCCGAAGTTGGAAAAATCATTGGCTGCCCTGGAATGCATATGAATATGGATATGGCCTCGTTTACGATTTTTATACCGCTATGTATAATTTATTTAAATCGACGTATCGTTGAGTACTCAATTTTCATGAGAGATGCACGAAAAAAATGAAATAAAAATTCTTAGGAAGTTCGGGAGTGATCAGAAACGCGCCGCGTATACATATATGTTGTTGTAAAAGCGGGAGTCCACGTTATTTGTAAGTGGCTGCGCCACTGCCGGCTGTCTCGTGTCTCTAGCGACGTCTGCGTAGAGTAGTGTACAACGGCGACGCCGATTTCGGCACTCTGCCAGGCTCCCCGGGAGCCGTATGCTTTTGCCGGGCTTCTCCCGACGAGACGAAATGGCGAGAAGGCTGAAATGAAGAGACGCGAGGAGCTCGAGGTATCGAGAGAGACGGAACTCTTGAGCGACGGCGCTTCAAAGACGTGCTTTACGCGCGTAGAATGCTGCTACGACGTGCCTCGCCTTATTCTTCCGGCTATTCTCAATACAATGCTCAGTGCCTTGTACCTATTTCTAAACCGCTTAATAAAATTCGCATGAACGAAACACGAAAGTTCGAAATAAACATCCGAACTTCACACGCTATTTTTTTTTTCTTTCATTCATCAATTGTAAATAGAATCTCACTAATTTCCGGGCAATTAGGACAAATTATTGCCCAAACCACTTAATAAAATTCGCACAAGCGAAACGCAAAAGTTCGAAATAACTATCCTCAATTCATACGCTATTTTTTGAATTCATTGATTGTAAATGTTTGCAATTAATTGACAATTATAATGACTTTGAATAATATGTTAAACATGGTATTAATTTTAGTGACCATGTTAATTGGTTTTTTTCTATGGGAATTGTGTTTACTTATTGGATATGAATATGATATTGAATAAAAATTCGTAGAGCCATGGAAATAATGCGATACGTGAATAAAAATGTTCGTTTATGGCTTTTTTGCAGGCCAACAAACCACTGATGGAGAAGCGACGGAGAGCAAGGATCAACCAGTCGCTGGCGGCGCTGAAGGCCCTCATACTGGACAGCGCGCGCCTTGAAAATACCAAACACAGCAAACTCGAGAAAGCTGATATCCTGGAACTCACCGTGAGACATCTTCAGCGTCAGAGGTCTCTCACGCAGCCTGGACTCTCCAGGTACAAGGCTGGATATCAGGATTGTTCCAGAGAGGTGAGTTCTCGTTGATTTTTCTCACTACAATTCTTCCCTACAACAAATAACCCTTTACAATTATTATTTTACCAAAACGGCACATCACTCAAATATTTTTTTTTTTTAACCAATAAAATATCTACCCTTACAAACCGTAATTGGACAATAAAAATCAATGAAAATATATTATTTTAATTATTTTATATATGAAATTCACTCAACTTTTCCATAATTTTTATCTCTAAAAATACAACATAGTTAAATATTCAAAATTCTTCACACCAGGGTAACAAAAAAAAATCTCATACAATTTTTTTTACCAAAACAAACGTTACTGTTCATTGTTTAAAACTATGAAGGAAATATTATTCCGGATAATATTGTCCGATAAATTTCCTTTTTTTTGCCCGCACAATTCAACGAAAGATTTCACGTAAAACGAAACGATAAGTTATTGTTATTGCATAACGTTTGTCCAGAGCGTCACGAGGATTCGATGGGACGGTTATGAAATTGTCCATACGGACACTCGATATAATGCACTGCGTATAATCCGGCGACGCAATACGGACTCGCGGAGTTTGTTTTGTTATGATGACGACGTATTAATTATTATTTAAAATTATTAAGGAAATATTGTCCGATAAATTTCCTTTTTTTTTGTCCGCACAATTCGACGAAAGTACTGAGCATCGAAATTTCTTTATGTCGCCTATGAAGTGGAATGAAACGTTTGACGATTTCACGTAAAACGAAACGATAAGTTATTGTTATCGCATAACGTTTGTCTAGAGCGTCACGAGGATTCGATGGGACGGTTATGAAATTGTACATACGGACACTCGATATAATGCACTGCGTATAATCCCGCGACGCAATACGGACTCCCGGAGTTTGTTATGTTGGTCTATAGTGACACGAAAATTGTCCTCCTGCACCGCCCGCTCATCCGGGCGGGACTAGTCCTCGATGACGACGTATTAATCGCTAAAATGCTCGGCGTTTCGCGGGTCGTTATCGAAACGTGTTAGACCGTAAACGAGACGCTCGAGTAGCTGCGTCGCAGCGTCGCTAGTGGTAGTAAATACCGAGCGTAGTAGTGGAATCGCACCGGCGACACTCGTGCTCGATGAGCCATAATCGCGCGCTCAATTCGAAAACGCGTGTCGGCGTTTCGAGGTCTCCCGAACATTGCGACGAGTCCCCATGAAAATTCGACGAGACGAGAAGGTCATATTTCTTTTTTCTTCATTAAAAAAACAAAAAAAAAAACTCCCAAACCGAAGATTAACGGCGTAGACATCGTAAAATTCGACCAGATTAGCGGACAGAGTTTGAAAGAATATTTAAATAGTTGCAAAAATTCACCGACTAAAAATAACGATTAACTGTCCTCCCAAAAATCGAAGAAAAAAAAAGTATTTTATTACACGTAATAAATAGTGATGAAAAAAAAAGTCACAATTTTTGTTGTACGAAAGGTAGAAAATTGTACTTCTTAAATAATTAACGCCACATTATTCTACAAATTTTACTAAAAAAAAAAAAACGAGGGTAATTTTTAAAATGTGTATAAAATTGTAGCTAATTATTATAAAAGCTCAATATATAGAATACCATTAAAATTCTACATGAAATTTTTGTTTTAAACTTTAACAACGTCGAATTTCTTTGAAATTCCATCCAATGGGCAGGTCATTATTTCACTTTAAAATAAAAATAAAACATGCAAAAGTATAGAATATCTCGTCTCGAAAATAAATATATATTGGAATGGTCCACTCTCCATTTTGCCTTGGCTGACTCTTCCTTATATATTGCGAGCCTCTTAAGCGGGTAACCGACTCGTCTAGTCGGTTTGCATAGTAATATCCGTCGTATTCTACGCACCGACTTGTATTATATCTCTCAGCACAAATATATATATATACACACATATATACATGTATATATATACGTATATGGTATTATACTTATGTATTATGCATAAGTGGAAGCTCCTCATATACATATCTATACTTGTGTTTCGTGTACACTAACAATATATCGGTTCGTGGAGGTATTGACGGTATTTAGGTAAATATGCATGGGACATTGGTTCGTGTCTTCCCTTATCGGCGAATTTCCATCCCAAACATTGGGGATTTTTTGGGAGTGCACGTTCGGTTTTGCGAGTCGATGGACTGCACCGACCGCGAGCGTTGTCGGTGTCGGCGACGGAGTCGTAAATTCAAAAAGAAATAAAACGAGCTGGTGGGAGTGTCCAGCGCGCGGTCCATTTGGTAAACCGCTCGCGGCCACCTCTTCTTTTCCCTGAGACGCCCGAACGTGAATTCCGTTGCCGAAACGCTTCTTCGCTCGACACGAAGTGCCTGAAAATATTAGCAGCGCTCAGCCATTACTAATATTAAATCAGCCATGGCAATTACAATTTTTCATATCTCAACTAAAATTCGCTAATAAAATATTCTCACCCAATTTCACACAAAAAAAATGTAGCAGATAAATTTTTTCATTTTCATTTTTACATTTTCTCAGTGTCCAACACTTATTTCGTCTTTTTCTATTTTTCCTTTTACGACTTACACTGATTTAGTAATATTTACAACATTTTGCCACCCCCATTTATAGTTAACCCTTTTTTATCTCCCTACAAGGATAATTTTTGTAGACCACGTTTTCTCCGAGTGTAATAGCAGCCGATGTTTGAGCCCCTAATTTCAATAGCCGAGAAATCCACCCCTTTTTCGTGTCTTTGATAAAAGATAAATACTGCGCTAGACTTTGACTTCCTTTTTATTATTATTTTTTTTAAAGCCTTTTACGACTTACGGCGACCTGTACATTGGCGTGCGGAGAAAATGGTCGAGTCCACGTTAGCCGAGGCTCTGCGATAACGAGTGTAGTTATAGCTAGCGTGCGAATGCCTCGTGCATTACGCTTACTCATGCGGAATAGTGCAGGCGGTGCGTGCGGGTTGTAAAGCTCGTGAAAGTTTAGCTACGTGCTCGAGAGGAGGACTCGGCGGAGGGTTGACAAATCCGCGATCGCGGAGCGCAGTCCTCGGCTCCGCTGAATAAACGCGTTCGCGTTCCCGACGAGGGTAGAGAAGGCGAGCGCGCGCGACCGACGTTTCCGTACACACTCGTAAAAACGAGGAGCGCCCGTGGCCCGAGGGAACGTCGTGCGCCCGAGCTCGGTTATAAAACGCGACGTTGAAGCGCTCGACTATACAGTCACGTTCTCGAAGAGCTCCGCTCCTCTCGCCTCTCGCGTACCCGCACTCGCAACGCCAGGGCGAGAAAGTTACCTCCCGGGGTTATATTACTCTATTTTCGTGGCCTTCGTTATCGTAGCCCACGAATGGAAACACTCATGGTCGATGGAATTCGTCGATAAGAATTACACACGCCGACCGATAAGACTTTTTTTTAACGTCTTTAAGCAGAATTTATTTTGACAGCGAAATAAAAAAAAAACCCCCGGTCAATTGTAGCACGAAATTTTAGGATTTCTGTCTTTGGCCTTGTTTTTCAATATATTTAATCCAGTGAAAATTGGGATTCTTTGTAATGGATTTTTCGACGAAAACTTTGTTTCTTAAAAATTTATTTGTCATCGAGATTTTGTTGAGTAGGTAGTTTTTTTTTGAACTTTGAAATAAAAAAAAAGTTATCACAGTATCGATTGAATTTATTGTAAATTGGTAAAGACCATCAATATTTATTTGCCAAATAAACCTAAGCTCGAAAATGTTGAAAAGCTACGGATCCAATTCATCACAATTACATTTCTTCGGAAAGTCTTCCAATACCGTTCCAGTATCGTTCCCTTGTAGTAATGTGCCAATATCCACCAGTGTCCAATTTCCTCCATCATCCTCCATCAAAATCACCAACTTGGATAGCTTCACCAGATGAAAATCAACGAATCTAACGATTGCCCTTTGATGTATGTTTGCAGGTGAGCCGATACCTCGACGCCCCGGACATAATAACGGGAAACACATCGCCCATGGATCCGGCGGTAAAGCAGAGGTTGCTCCGTCATCTGGACAGTTGCGTCTCGGAGTTGGATCTGGATTTGGGCTCGCGGCCCGACAGCGGCCTGGGCAGTAGTCCCGGCAGTGTGACGGACCGTGTTCCAGGTGCCTCGAGTCCAGGGCCCTTGGACCACCATCCAACGCCCACGCCGCACTGCAGCACAGCCCTAAACCCCAGTATTATCAAGTCCGAGATACCGGACATGGAAACCGCCCGACCTGACAGCAGTACAACCGCCGGCGACGAGAACAACAACAGCAGTCGACCAACGTCGGCATTCAGTCAGGTGAACCCTGGAGGTTTGGATCCCCATCATCCGGGAGGAATGCCGATCGACCAAGCCTCGACATCCGGACAAAATCCCAACATGCTCTCGGTCGTTCAAGTCATTCCCTCGAGGCTGCCGGACGGTCAAGTTGTGTTCCTTCTCCCTAGTCACTACGTCCAGTTGGCCGCAGCAGCGGCGGCAAACGGTATAAGCATCGGTCCTAATCCTCCGACGGCCATTTGGGCAGCGACGAACATGTCACTGCTAAAGGCGACGGACAAATTGGCGAAGAGGCCAAACGAGGCTGAGATCGGTCAGGACTGGTCTCAGGACGGCTCAAAGCCGAGCAAGAGCCCGAGGATAGAGCAGCCCGAGCAGCCTCTCGATTTCACGACCTCGAAAAAGCTTAAGGTGTCGAGAAGTCACGGGAACGGCGAGCTACAAATCACGGATTTGCAGCAGCAGCATCATCATCATCAGCAGCAGCAGCAGCAGCAGCAGCAACTTCAACAACAGCCCATGCAACACACGGATATATCCATGGTCCAGGAGGAGGATAAGGAGGGACGACCTTCTAGTCAAACTGGCAGCGAGGGCGGGAGAATCTCGTCGCCCTCGTCAGTGTCTCAGCAACCGGTTAAGGATGAAGAGGGCATGTGGAGACCCTGGTAAATCTTTGAAACTCTTCATTGGCTATGAGAAATTACGCGATGACGTTAACGCGAAGCATAGCAACGCGGAAAGACTGACTTTTGAGTCATAACGTGCACTGGTGCAACGACTAACGTCGTGATTTTCTTGTTGTTGTTGTAAATCCTCGCTTGTGCTTCGATGATGCTGAGTTCAATGGTTTCAACAAACTTTCTCTGTATTTCTTGGGGAAACAGAATTTTCTCGATATAACGAGTCGCGCGAACATCGCGCATCATCACAAACTTTTCGGAGAGAGTGAACGATAGTGATAGTGCGAGGGGCCGGGACGCGAACATTTACGCTTAAACGACGATACAAAGGACGTTGCAGGCCTCGACCACTCGTATTTTAAGTCCGTACACACGATTGTAAATAATCCTCGATTAAAAAGTAAATGATAATGAAGAGATGAACAAACAAAACTATTGCTATATTATATTAACGAAGAGTATAGATTTATTTTGATGTTATCTAGGTATAATAACTATGTGCGTCAGAGATGCGAGAACGATTACGAGTGATATATGGAAATAAAATGAAAGAAAATGAAAAATGAATGACGAAACCTTTTGTGTATGAGCTGCTGGTGTTATGCGACTGTGTGATTGCGTCTTACGATGTAGAAAACACCATTCACTGACACGTAATTACCGATATAATGCTAAATATCTTGGGATCCGATTCCTCATTCAATGTACTTAGTTACGCAGTCAATATAATTACAAAATATATTGAACCGTACGATCAATGACTCTATTTATTCGAACCTTCCGAATCTTTGGATTTTTTAAAAATTCTTTTTAATTATTTTAATTACAAAATAATTACAAAATATATTGAACCCTACGATCAATGACTATTTATTCGAATCTTCCGTATTTTTAGGGTTTTTTTTTTTCAATTCTTTTTGTTCACAAAGCAAGCGTTATTAATTATGATTTAGTGAAAATGTAGCTGATACTCAGATACGTGAAAAATCTTGACAATCAAATTTTTTTTTTCTCGTTATAGCGCTGAGATTGACCCGACACACCACTTCGTCTCATCTCCTTTTGCGTCTCGATCATTGATGCCATTTTTGCCGCGTCATTAATTTTTTTGCCAGCGCTCCCACGGCGGGAACTCGTTAAGGAGGACGTGCGGCTTGGAAACCGATTACTGATCGTTAAGTCAACTTATTTGCGCCTGAGGTGGCCACTCGCCTGATATACTATAGTATTCCCGTTTCGCGTCATCTCACTCTTACGCATCTTCATCGTTTTATTTATTTTTTCTTCATCTCCTCCAGCCTCCAGACGTTCTTCGTCTTGCTCATCCGCTCCCGTCGATCCACTCAACGCTCTTTGCTCTTGGCCTTTACGACGAATGACTCGCCGAATTTCAAGGCGGTCAGACTTCGCAGAATTTCTCGCAGAATAACCAGCGAAGACTTCCTCCCATGCACGTGAAAAACCAGTTGGATTTCTTGTGGGATGCAAATGGAAATTCTTGTCCGCTGGACAAATTAATTAATCGGTTAATTAATTTCTCCCCTAAACAGAAAACCACTAATAAATAAATCAGTCACATTGAACACTCTCCCAGTGATTCAAGAAAGGATAAATATTTTTGAAGAAAAAAGTAAATGAAAAAGAAGGAGTCAATTTTTTTGGAAATATCGAATAAATAAAAATCTCACTTATTTAAATAAAATAAATTCGATAATCCGCTCGATTACTGAAAAAGCATCGATTACCATTTTCCAGAAATGTCAATAGTGTCGAAAAACTATTTTTCACTTCGGCCCCCAAAATTTAAAACGTAAGAAAAATTGCTTTGTTTATTTTTATTTTTTGCCAAAAAAATGTGGAGACTAAATATCGAAGCCCTGTTCGCTAGTCAAAATATTACTGATGTAATTAAATCCAGGAAAGGCAGTCGAGAATAAATTCGTACGTTTGACGAATCAATACGAATTTAGTGAAATTTGCAGAATTAGCAGAATCGAGGCATTAGAATGAAATAGTCGTGCTTCTCGCTCGTCACGCACTCGTTATGTCACCAGAAAACCGATCGACCTCGTGAAATGCTATTCTTCGACAAGCCCGCTCGCTAATTGAGATGTATAATTAGCATACGTTACCAGAGGGGCTTTGAGCTTTTCCCGGTCACATATGAGGGCTGTACTGGATCCAGCAGCCAGGTATTAAACTCTCATTAATCCTGGCTTTCACGTTTCACATATCACGCATGTACCGTGGAATATGCCATGTATGTACGTACAATTGTGCGCGGAGGTTCCGCTTTTTCGTCCTATACACGAAGCGATATAACGCGTCCGACTAAAACCGGTTAATACTACTGTAAAACGCCTTTATGCCTCCCAGCAAAGGGGCATTATAAATATAACGTTCGTACTGCTGTACTGCAGGGCTACACATCGTTCTACGCATTTTCCATATAAATCCTGAAAAAAGTCCTGCAAATTGTTAGTACAAATTCAGAGAGAGAGAGAGAGTAAAAAAAAAACAAAAAAAAACTGTATCCCTTAATGCTTGAAATCGTCGATATGTATTCCCTAATTCAGGCCAATCAAAATAGGTCAATCGGAGAATCGATTGATCGTGACAAGTATAAACCAAATTTAAATAAATAAAATGCATTTCTCATAAAAAATCCATTGGAATTGTGAAATTCGCGATAACTGAACACAGAGTTTCATAAAAAATAAATGTTTATCTCAATATTGTAAAAAAATGTTGATGAGCAAATCAATCACATTCTGAAGGATAAAGGGATTAATTTAATGAAAAAATAATTAAGCATACTAATTATCGTGAGGTAAATAATTGAGGGAACATTTTCATTTTCACTGCAACGACATGGATTTTCGGTTTCCATATTCATTCCCAATCGACTTAAACGTCTCGTTGTAAAATACCTTCCTTTGTTTTTATTTTTCTCTTCATTGGAGATAATTTAATTTTAAAGGGATTAATAACTGCCATTTACCTTGTTAATATATGGGACTTGTACATATACATATTCTCAATCACTCAAAATTTTATTTAATCAAACCGATCAAGCAAAATTACATTTTCAACTGCAACGACATTGATTTTCGATTCCCACATTGATTGCTAATCGCCAAAACGTTTCGTTGTAAAATACCTTCTTTTTGCCTTCCTTCTTATTTTTCTCTCCACTGGGGATAATTAAATTCTAAAGGGATTAATAACTGTCATTTACCTTGTTGATATATGGGGCCTGTATATATATATATATATATATATTTTCGAGCACCAAGTTCACCTTCGATAAGACAGTAATGTTCGTCTGGCAGTGCAATAAGTAATAAGTATTATATCTCGATAGTCGTCCGGTTAGCGGGGAGCGCGGATAGTAGCTCGTATTGCAAGATTGAAACGCCTCGCTATCGCGGATATCTCGTTCGGTAAGCGAATAACACGGCACGCACGGGCCCCGCTCTTCGTTCTGTATCTCGTCTCGTTACCGCGTAAATATCGGCCGGCCTGGCACCTGGAGGCGGCAAATTATAGGCCGGCGAAAATTGATAGGGCCATTGGGTTCCCCTTTGGGCGGGGCACGTCCGTCAAATACGCGCTACGTGTCAGTCGCCCTCCGCAGGTACTTTGCTTCCCTATTCTCACTACTACCATTCGGAATGCAAACCAATGCACGATGCGAGTCCAAAATCAAAAGATAGAGCATCTTTGCTGCCCACTCTAAACATCACCTTTAATACAGCATCTAAATATCCTCGTCATCTAATGAATCAGGAGATTCAGCAGATTTTTCAGTACTCAACTTGAAGTCACCCTCAAGGGTGAAGATGTCAGAATAATTTTTTTTTAGCTTTTATTGAAAGTTTATGCCATGGATAAAATATTCAAATTTCGAAGTCGAATCTCAAGTATTTTGAGAATGAAAAAAAAATTAAAATGAAAAAATTAATTCGCTACGGAGATATTTCCCTTGAAATCAACGCCGATAATTCCGAATTTTGATACGTTATCAATTTCTCGTACGTGCGACAGTTTTTGCGTTGACAGATAAACAATAATGCAAATAATACGATATACATATTTCAATATTTTTTACCGACTAAAATATGTTTTCGAAAAATCTGAAATAAATTGGGTATCCTTGAGCCAGTCTGGAGAGCACGTAAAAAAATAATTAGCTTTTTTTGTCGCCATGGGAAATGTGGGTGGTCGAATTTGCCAGTTTTACCTTCTACAACGTGTATGGGGCATTCTACACCAGCTGGACCTAGGTCTTCACCTTCGACCTCTTGGATTTGTACCCCGATTTTTTGTGTTATTGTTTTATCGCGAAACGACAACCAGAATTTTTATGAGATTTTTTAAAAGACAATTGACACACTGATGATTATTTTCAACGAAAATCCCAAAGGGCATTTTTGAAAAATCTGAAAAAAAAATTGAGTCCGTATGGAATGTCTCATATATTTTATATAGTAGGTCAATTTAGTAACTATTGAAATATTACGAAGGGAGAGTCAAGAAGGATAGCGAAAAGGGTTCCAGGAGAAGATTCGTGAAAGGGGAGAGTAAGAGGAGGGTCTAGTAGGGGAAATTAGCTGGAGGATGACGAGGGAGAGTGTGAGATTCGCCCTGGAGATAGTACCACTGTGCTCGTCGTTTCGACGCCGCTTTTCTCGCTCTGCTCGAGCGTCGCCTCGAGCGGGCGGCGTCGGCGCTAGGATTTTCAATTCCACGGAGCGATTAATTGCTCGCGCGGCAACCTAGCGTTGCTCCGACCCTCGTGAGAACTCAACGAAGGGAGAGGAGTTGTTGCTGCAGAAACAGCCTCCGCGCAGTCACCGGAGCTAGTTTCTCGTCCGGCTCCAGTTAATTATGCTAGTAAGAAGCAATTCTGAATTATTTTCCAGCCAGCAAATAATCCCGTCTCCGCCTCTTCCTATTCTACCCAGGCATTTTTAAAAAAACAGCACCAAAAAAAAAAAACAACGCCATTACTATTACAAAATCGTCTCAATTTTGTAATTTTTTAATTTCTCTCTAACATCCAAGTCAATTCCCTAAGGTAAAAAAGTTGCAAATACCACGAAAAATTCAGCATCGAAATTTGGAGATTCGATAAACGGTTAAAAAAAATCCAAATTCCAACGTCTGTAAAATGTTATTTGCTCCCCGAAAGGCCGTAACCCTTTTCGGCAAAATTCCCCCACAAATCCTCCCCAAAAATATTTTTCCCGTATTACGAAACCGAAAAAAATGCCATAGACGCGCAATTCCATGGCTTGATAATCCCCGCGAGACTTCGAAAAACCATTACGCCCTAATTCGAGACAAAAAGACAAGAGAACCTCGACAATATAATCATTTTATCGGGGAGTCGCAGCCTCCGAGACTCTGCACCGCGCTGATCCCCCTTATCTAAAGTGCATCCCGCCAAGATTATGCTATTAATGATGATAATGATAATAATAATAAGGATTACAATGCTGATCAAGATGCGAAGGTGAGCACCACGTGCACCGCATGCTTCGAGCGCTAAGTACCGAACCTCCTTGCGAACCCTATAATAATATATATTAAGAGCCATGAGAGAACGAGGTATGGAACGTATGCACTACGTCCAACGTGTGTTATACAATATATACACGCGAAGCGGCTTCTTCTCCATACGTTGCGCGAAATATGTGCGAGCGAACGTGTATACCGAAGATGCGCTCTCAGGTCCACGAGCGGAGCGCAGCATCCCTGCACCGGGAGGAATCCGCTCGGGCTTTTTGCGAATACGGTAATAGGCGGGGGCAGGCTCTGCAAATTTGACGAGGGGTACCTGCGGCAGCCGGAAAGTAAAGACTCCGCGACTGCAGGAGGCAACTCTGGCACCGAGACGCGGGGCTAAGTGCCGAGCGGCGCGAGATAAGCGTTACAGCATCACTGCGCGTTACGTTACTAATACGAAGCTCGGTTTATCTCCTCCGAGAAAGCTCCGGAATGCACGGCTGCTACTACAACACCGTTCGAAGGACTCGGCGTTGAATCCAACACGTTTTTCGCCGGCCCAATCACTCAGATTGCTACGTATCCTTTTTTTCAGCACCGGAGTACTAAAGATTCTCACTTCGACGACATAATTATGGGGCTGCAGCAGGTTTCAGATTTCTTTGCCGATTTTTCTACATTTTTTTACACTTTGGGTCGTTAAAGTGGAGGAAAATATGTGAATCATCGAAAAATTGGGGTGTAAAGTATTTATAAGAACTGAGGAAATGAAGTTTCAGTCGATGCTGGTCACTTAAGGGAGTTAAAAATCGTTATGAATTTGTAGAAAAACAGACAATCTGGTTGGACTTTTTTTCAGTCAGGTCGCAGTTTGTGCCTGATGTGAGGCAACGAAGAAATTCTGCTCACAGTTAGAGACAGATAAGGTGATGAAAAAAGCGTTACGTTACTAATACGAAGCTCGGTTTATCTCCTCCGAGAAAGCTCCGGAATGCACGGCTGCTACTACAACACCGTTCGAAGGACTCGGCGTTGAATCCAACACGTTTTTCGCCGGCCCAATCACTCAGATTGCTACATATCCTTTTTTTCAGCACCGGAGTACTAAAGATTCTCACTTCGACGACATAATTATGGGGCTGCAGCAGGTTTCAGATTTCTTTGCCGATTTTTCTGCATTTTTTTACACTTTGGGTCGTTAAAGTGGAGGAAAATATGCGAATCATCGAAAAATTGGCGTGTAAAATATTGATAAGGTCTGAGGAAATGAAATTCCAGTCGATGGTGGCCACTTAAGGCAGTTAAAAATCGTTATGAATTTGTAGAAAAACAGACGATCTGGTTGGACTTTTTTTCAGTCAGGTCGCAGTTTGTGCCTGATGCGAGGCAACGAAGAAATTCTGCTCACAGTTAGAGACAGATAAGGTGATGAAAAAATTCCCCGACACGAAAAAAGGGGTGTTCTTAAAAGGTGGTCATTAATCGCTCATATAGTGCGGTAGCGCACGTGGCAGAATGCTCACATTGAGAGAAGTGGCTGGAGGCAGGAAGGCAGAGAGAGATATGGGAGTGACGAGCAGTTGGTAGCACCTGCGTTATATCTTCCGAAGCTGGTAATTGTCGCAGCGAATTCTAAGGGCCAGCCACACGTTCTCCCGGTCTCCTCCTCACTCTTCGCCCTGATTAGCGTTAAAGATCACAGGGCGCTCTGGGCGTATCCCGACGCCGATGTTACCGCCGCGTGGAACGAGCTCCGGGGGTCCAATTTGCTCTGATTATGGCAGGTGAGGGTCATCTTGCACGCCTCGTCGATCCCTAAAACTTTGTACCCTTTCCTCACCGCACTCAACAGCACTTTTCTCTCCTAATGTGCGCGCCAGCGTAGCAACGGCTCGAAATTTTATGACCCGCACGCGGGCATTGACAACTGATCAAACTCGTTTGAAAATCACCAGGTATGCGATAAAACATAAAGTAATTAACCCGTTGCAAAAAACATTACAATGTCAAATCGTTCGTTATCAAATTTTTGATACTCGTCTATTATATTTTCAATATAAATACACCTTAGATTTTCCAAATATTTTTAACAATTTGTATTTAAGTGGACAATCATGAAAAAAAAAAACTAACTTAGATCTTTCAATTTTCAATCCATAAATTGGTGTAAATGTAATAAACAATTGTAACGTGAATTTTTTAAAAATTTCTAGTAAATCTGAAGTAGAATTATGAAAATTAAAACGCTGGTACAAAATATGACAAATCTCTAAAAATCGAAGTACTTCTGACATTATTATTATAATTGTTCATTAATATTACAGCATACGGTATTAAATTCATTTACAGTTAGTGCAACTGTTATTGTATAAAAAATTTCAGGACGCGGGAATTTCAAGTAGAATTTCTCGAGGTACGTTATGCATATTCGAAAGGATAGTTTCGTTTGTGAATATCTAGCTGGAGAAGTGCGACCCTGATTCTCGCGTTGGGGATTCGGCAACCAAGTTTGTAATACCCCAGCATCAAACGATTACATCGTTCTTTGATCCCGCCGCATCTCGACGCACTCTTCTAGCCTCGTTCCGTTCGCCCTTTTCTCTTCGACTGCTCCTCTCCGGTCCATTCGGATTCTGCACGTGTGGAGCAAAAAAATTCAACGAGACTCTGGTTAACCCTAACCCTCCTCCTCGTCGTCCAAATGACTGCGCGTATCCTCCAAATGAGCCACGTATTAAAAAAAGTATACATCGAGTGGAAATAAAAACTGCAGAAGGAAGCGAAAAATATATACAAGGGAAAGAAAAGGAGTGGAATAGTGGAGAGATTGACGAGAAAGGATTCGGGCCCTTAAGCCCTTTTCGCGGTTCCTTTGTTCCTCCTTTCCCAACAATAATCATCGCTAATTATTATGCGAGGAGCTCGTACAGCTACGTCATTAATTCACTCGTCTCGAAATAATTGTCGAAGATTTTTGTACCTCGCGATGCATCCTCTTCTTCGTGGTCTTCTTCAATTACAGCGATCCGCCATAACAATGACCATCTTAAGCCCAAAAATGATAAAATGTCACTAGACAAAATCAAAAGAATCCTTTTGCTTTGATGTAGTAACCAATTATTGATTTATAGAATTCCTATTATCGAAAACCATTCAAGTTCATTATCGTTTATAAAAATATCAAACATAAAAAAAATCCACATCACTAATTAGAATAAAAAAAAAAAGCTTTTCAACAAATAACGTTGCAATTTTGTCCAGATGTCCTTGAAAAATTCAACGTCAATTAATTTTCAATATTTTCATCGTTTGATTAGATCAATTTATACCATCACAAAAAAGTGGAAAAAAGAAACAAATAAAAAATTAAAAAACGAAAAAAATGTTGCAGGATTAATAATAAATTTTCGCATCTGTTTGTGAACACCAAAATGTCCTTATAATTTCATATTCAGTTTAAAGTCTGCAGAAATGCGATCATCGCCGTCATTTCGAAAATTCAAATGGTACCCTCAAAAATACAAGGCAATATATATCGCGATTAATTCCGCGACTCCTCGAATACTTAATCGCGAGATTCGCGAGTCGAAAGTTGTTGCGTCACGCGTACTTGGAAAGACGTCAGACTCGAGAGTAAAAAGAGAAGGAAAAGTGAGAGGAAGCTCGGCCGGGGGTAAGAAATAAGAAGACTCTGGAAGCGGACACTCAGGGGGATGAGGTGAACGCAGTCGCCCGAGGCGGCTGACGCGTCTGATGAGCCTGCCCTCTCACCCTTTCGCTCCGTCCTTCACTTCGCGCTTGTATATCCACTACACTGACGCTCTCCGCTCTCACCAGATGTCCCACCCTCCGTACTTATACACGACTCTTGCTTCCCCGCAGATATACATATATATTGCTACACGGCAAGCATCATATATGGGCCATTCCACGCCAATTCGCCCTCTCGAACAGCGATTTCTTACCTCATTCTCTCATCCTTAACAATTTTCATTTTTTAAAATCTCTCTTAACAATTTACACCCCAAACGATTTTTCTTTTGAATCCAAATTTTAAAAAGTAGCTTTCAATAAATCTTTTAAAAAATTCTCAAAGTCCATTTTTCTCGCTTTTGGTTTTGCAGGAAAATTCGGAAAAAAAAATTAAAATAAGATTTAAGCTTAAAAATATTTTTCATTAGAAAATAATCATAAGTATCGAAATTGTTTGAATAAAAATTGTAGTTGCTTATTGGAGATTGGGATGAAATTCGAGAGGTCGAGGGTCGGAGCCAGTTGGTCTGGAACGCCCCATACATACGTAGACACATATATCTATATATGAAGCTTGGTGCTTCTCCCCGAGCTCTCGCTTCCTCTTTCTGCGGCGGAATTCTCTGCGTCGCTCTTCCACACTTCTCGCCAGCAGCCCCAGCAGTAGTACCGGTGATTACTACCCCCAGCTCTCACATCCTCTGCCACCCCACTTCACTACCAACCCTCCATCAGCCGCCCACGCTTCGCGATATTCTCTCGCTTTAAAGGTGCAGATGTATATATATATATATATATATATATACACTTCGGGAACAAGATATATATATATATATATATATCGCTTTCGCAAGCTGCTTCGCACATATACTCCAGTTCACTCTCGATCGTTCTTCCGCTGTGTCGATCGCTGTCGATTTTGTGAGTGAACGGACGTGAACGTCCAAACCGCTTTTTTTTACGCAATATACCGTGGCGAACTTATATAACACCCATTGTCTAAAATCTATGAGGCAGTGCACGTTTAGCCGTCGTGAAAACTGGCTCACAAATTTCGTGCGCACTGCGAGGATTATTTACGCTAATTTTGCATCTTGATGCATTTTTTTTTTCATTTATTTTTTGGTGCGTAAATGTAATGTGCTTTTTTTTGGTGTTTAAGGGCAATGTGCATATTTACGCGTGCACGAGACACTTGCACACAATGTAAATCGTAAATTGTGTGCACACAAAAATAAGTTGCACATTCTGGGTTAGAAAAGCAAGGATTTTTATTTATTTGTTAGAGTTATGTGAAAAATGTGCGACAATTGCGATTATTCCCATGAGTAGAGTTCAAATGAATGATTTACTGAGAAAATGTGACAAACTGAAAATTCGCAGGGTTTATTTTGGGTGCAGTTCACTGAACAGTAGAGTGTAAGTTACTTTTTTTATAGCATCAAATGCTCGGATAGATAAATCCCGTAATATAAAAACGATGTATGCGCTGTTGATAAATGTGAAAGTTACGCCCCTTTTCTATCAGACGTGTGATACACAGTCACGTGCAGCGAGGCAAGTGCTCAAGGGTTGCAGGCTTAAGTATATCTATAGTTGCGCGAAGTACATTCCTCGCATCCTCTTTCCCATTTTTTCTTCCTTTTCCAGCTTTTTTGTTTTCTCTGTCTCTAAAAATCGCTGGGCACAATTTCTCGATCCGTGCCCGGCGCATCCATCATCCCTTAAGGCTTAAGCCCAGCTCGTCGGGGATCTTTCAACTACCTTCCCCGCACGTATTTCCTCCTCCTCCCTCTCCTTTCTCTCAATATCCGTTCTCTCTCTTTGATGTCTTTCTATATCATCGGATTAAGTCAAAAAAATGTACCTCTCATTCTTTGATATATGAAACTCCCACCCTCTTAATCCCCAATCATTTATGCTGCCATCTACTAAATAACTACATTAAAAAAAAATTACAGATGAAGATATTGCAAATTTGGACAATTATGCAAATAATGTCTTGAAGAAACTATTTGTGTTATTATTTATTGATTAAAGATTTGGTAAACCTTGTTTTTTTTTCATTTACTGTAAAAATACTATTCTGAGATATCGAATGTTAAGAATTTATCCCAAAAGATATTTTTTATATATAGTTTTTTAATTTATAATTATTCGACCATAATTCTGAGTAATTAAAGCTGTCTGTAAGTTTCAGTTTTAATTGCGTGTAATTGTTGTTGGCACGAAGACATATTATAGTGAAGCGAAGCTGTATCGATGCAACTTCGTTCGCAGAACAAGCTTAACGCGGCCCTTTCGTTAAACTCTCTCTCTCTCTCTCTCGCTCTGTGACGGAGTATTCGACTTCCGGCAAAGTATTGATGGGTCGCAGAACAAATATGGGACCGCGGGAGTGGGCGAGGGTCTTCAAGGGGCATCGGCATCGTCGTTGACGAGCAAGTTGCCAACGACAATTAGACCCGCTTTACTACATAACAGCCAGTGTACGCTTTGCTATTTCACCCATCAAGCTTCGATAATTCTCTATAGAGCCTTCGGTAAATTGACTTAAAAATGATAACCACCCATTTCATGGCATTCGGTCTACATATTGTTGACTAAATTTGTCAGATAAAGTAATCGTTTTCTGAGAAATAACAAAACATTGATATAAACCAATAACGGTATAACGCTATGCAATGTTGACTACAGAAATTGTAGAAACATTTTTTAAATTTAGATTTGATTTGAATGGTGTGAAGCGGATTCAGGAAAAATTTCGTATTACAAATATGCGATCTCAGGTAATATAATTATATATTAGAATATCTAATGAGCGATTAACAATAATTAATTAGCAATAATTACCAAGGCATGCAAAATCGAATTGTGTTTGACTAATGTAATTCCGGGATAGCGCGAACGCAGTCCCGACTAACAAAAATTATACGCCCGAGATATTCACATTAGGAATATTCGCAAGGGTCAGCTCGACCGAAGTGCAATGGAAGAGCCTCGCCCTGGAGGAACCGCCTTGATGATCACGGTAACCTCTGCGCCAGGTAAGTATGCTTTGGCACCGTCGGCGAGGGTTTATATGAGCGGCAGGGGAGTGCATCACTTGCGAGAAACTTTTTCCCCCTGACGACATCTATCGGCGCTAATGCGAACTAAGACGGATGGCCCACTAATGATGGCGATGGACCAGTGACGTAAGCTTGTGCTACCATCGGGATGCCGAATTGTCCTCAAAGTAGCGATATTCGCCTTGTATTTAATGATTTTCCAATGTATCGATCCCTCGAAATGTCAAAAAGACAAAACAATCGATTTATTAAATATCCACTCATATTTAACACTGTAAATCTCTCATAATAATCATCATGCAAACCATGAAATCAGGTTTTTGGAAGCAAACAACTTTTTCTCGAATTTTGGCTGATACAATGTCAATAATCTCAGGCTCCATTCTTCCAGCCTTCTAATATTAAATCACAAGTTCGTAACACATTTCTCTTTCGCTTTGCTGTCAGTGCCACTATTTTTTTCTCTCTCTCGCACTACGGATTATTTAACATTTAAAAAATAAAACTCAATAGTTTATCCCTAACTTAACTTAGAATTGCTCCAAGTGTTCGGAGTGCTTTAAGCACAGTAAGTCGCTAGTAGCCAAAATTGAACATCTTATCACCTCTTATCGCTTCGCAGATCGACACCTTTTAGTTCCTTACTAATTACTGTCTATTTTCGTAATAACAATACAAACACTATGGTCTAACTTGAAAATAATTTTTCGCTGATATTCAAAGCATCATATAGACTTTGGTATTTTATCGGACGTTAATATGTCTCCAATAATTATGTTTGAATTATACAATTCCGGGATAGCGCGAACGCAGTCCCGACTAACAAAAATTATACGCCCGAGATATTCACATTAGGAATATTCGCAAGGGTCAGCTCGACCGAAGTGCAATGGAAGAGCCTCGCCCTGGAGGAACCGCCTTGATGATCACGGTAACCTCTGCGCCAGGTAAGTATGCTTTGGCACGGCGCGCGCCAGTTTATATAGCCGCAGTGGTTCGCTTCGCTTGCGAGAAAGCAAATGGGACTGCGACATCTGCCGTCGGAAGAGGCAACTGGCGTTGTAGAAACTGAACCAGTGCTCGGATAGATTTCGCCGAGGATTTCGATATCCGTGATAATAATGAAGAGTGTCGGCGTGTAATTATTAATGAGATACGATATTCATTAATCGATTATTCATCACAAATTTTGTGTAAATATGAATATACATATTTTTATTAAACATATTTTTATATCATTTAAAATCGTACCATTTTTGTGTCGTTTAGTGAATAAATTGGTGATAAACAGGAATAAATTCTCAATAAAAACCCTAAATTACAGGGATCACAGGTGATTTATAACTGCGACGAAACGCATCGCTCATGTCCGTGGAGAAGATGCTGCGTCTCGGAGAACGGGATCGTTACGAAGGCCGCCTGATCGTTGATGACAATCATTTGCAATGATTCGCCGATCGAGCGGATAATCGAGCGAGGGTCTGGAAGCTCGTAACCTCAATAATGACCAATGCTAATGAGCAACCACGGAGCGGTGATGTGGAGGTATGAAAAAAAAAAGAATTATTTCCCAAATTATATACGAACTATAGAAGAATTATGTCTGCAATAATTTATATTCCAATAACACGAAAATTTCACCGCCGCGCCGTGTCATCGACGTTAATAACCAATATTTTAAAAATTACCCAACGCAGCGACTTATCGATGTGAGCTTATTTTTCATTTATCATAGAATTATTATTCTCAGACAAGAAATATCATTTATTTATTTACAGCCATACCACGATGAATCTGAATTATTCAACCTGTTACCTATGAACCTATCAATCTCCATCAGATTAGAATAAATTCGATGACGACGGTACCCGCAACTAACAATCCCGAAACATCGCAAGCGTCCCTGGAATCGGGAGACAAATTATTATTCACTAAAACCCTAACTCATCGCCCATCGGACCCGGCGGAGAGTAAGCGGAGCGTGTGTATCGTTACAGCGGGCGCTCGGGCACGGAAAGTGAACGCGAGGAGAGGGGGAAGGTCGTCCGCGATGTAACGATGCGGAAGACGCGAGACACGTTCTCCCCCCCTACCCCTCCTCCTCCTTCCCAAAGTCTACGCGCCGCACGGGCAACCTTCCCTCTCAACACTGCGGCCCCATTCTCATCCCCTTCGCGCTCTCCGTCTTTCTCTCTCGCGCGGATCCTCTTCGGCCGACTGTGCCGCCGCTTTATAGCAGTTAACCACCTGTTACACAGAATGTTCGGGCGCGCGACTCGCGACCCACCGTTTTTTCGTTATATTCTTTTTCGCGAAACACGCGACTACACCTCCCCTTAACTCTTTACCCTCCCCTCCTCTCCGCCCCTTCCTCCGCTCGCGCATTTACTATATACGTTGGACTCCACCGTTTCGTCTCTATTTTCCCGAGGCTGGAGTTTTCACAAATACACCAAAAGCATTTCCCCGACTGCACATGCCCTCGACTCCGTACAGAGAACCGTTACTCGGTTACTCCCCGCGGTGAGAACAAAATTTTTCCCTCGGGCGCGAACGCGCGCGCACTCATCCAATTATTTTCTCAGGCTTACGCCCTGCGGCAAACCCGAAGTGCGAAGTACCGGGCGCCGCGAGACTTCACAAAGAACCACTTCACTTACCTTTCTTCCTCTCCCGCCCCTCGACTTCGGGATTCTTCAACCTCTTTCACCTCTATTCAAATAGACGCCGAGTGTCGGCTTCCCGCTGCACTGAGATGCGAAGAGGTAAATAAATGCGGGATAGCACGGTTTTTCTTCTTCTTTTTGAACTAGTGCTTATGTTAACTTGAGGATAAGCGTCGCGTATTTATCTTTAATTCAGCGGAATGATGTGGAGTTTTAGCAATCATTTTTCGGGCATTTTTACAATGATGTTGGTATGGTTTTTTATCTTTTTTTTTCTGTCGATAATATGTATTTTTCTCATTTTTACTTGGAGTTACTCACTTGACAATATTTGGCTTAAGGAAAAACAGTAAAAATTCGCTTCTACAATCCTAGAGAATTTATTATCCTTAATAATCTATTTATTTCAGCAACAATCAGTCAATATAAGTTTGATTTTCTATTGCAGTAAATTTAGTACACAAAGTTGCATGACTTTTTTTGCATTTACAAATTTTTAAGCGGTATCCACTTCCGGCTCTGATCGAAAGGATGTTGAACTCCATGCATCGAGTTCATCTCCACAGAATTCTTCTCGACTTTTGACAAAGGTGGTCCACGAGTCGAAAAACTTTTGGCACTCGTTTCCAAAATTGGTACGTGCTTTGGAGCGACCTTCGAGAGCTTGACGTAAGAACGTCTGGTCCCTTTTTGCGTCTGCGTTGCTGAACTTCTCGACCGATTGAACTTCAAATGTCTGCTGATCAAGTTCTGCCAGTTTGACGGCCATATTACAACGTCCTGAGCGGGACGCCCTCTGACCTTGAAGAGAAAAAAGGGAGAATCCCTTTTGGTCCTACTGAAGAGCTCCGCAATGTCATCGTCTTCTTCGTCGTCTTCTTCGAGGTCCTCATCTTCACCGAAGCTGTCTTCACTTGTTGCTTCGAGCCCATCTTCAAGGCTCTCTTCATCTGCATCATCAACTATATCCACATCGTCGAACAGACTCGAAATGGCGAACCCCGGATCTCCATAATCGAAGTCCTCGTCTTCAGCATCGATACTCTCATACATATGATCAAAGATTTCGCTTTCACTGGGCACAAAATCCAGTTCGTGGTCCAGAACTTCGCTGCTCGTCGAGTCTTGTTGCGATTGGTCCTCGAGGGAAGATCCAAAACCGTCTTCAGTCATTTTGGACATGTCTTCTATCCTGATTGTTGAATTGCCCGTCGTGAAGATTGTGAATTTCCTTGGCACAGAAGAGTTGGAAATTTCAGGACTCTGCCCTGGACTTCGCTCTTCATTTTCCTTTGATCCGTCTTCAAGGTGTGAAGACAAATCTGCGACCATTTTCCCAAATAATTCATCATCGTTAGTCATTGATTTCTCGGGGTCTCCAGCGACCACTGAATACATTCTGTTCCCAACACTTCCTTCGGTAGAATGATCACTCGTATCGTAACTCGGCGCATATTTTTCCAAATAAACCGGAATTTCCCGAGTGAAGAGCTTGACATTTGCCGGATTCGAGTTCTCGAGTTCGTCACGCGAGGCGAGCCAAGTTTTCAGTGCAGCGGTCCGAATTTTTTCGAGACGTTCGTGGTACTCTTCAGCAACTCGCAGCCAATCGACCATCTGGACACTACGCCTCTTTCTTTTCCGAGGCAACTCAGTGGAAATCGTATTTTCCGAAGATTTTTCATTGCCATTGCCAAAAACTGTGGAAAAAAATGATCTGTACATATTATCTTCATTGACCGATTTGTTATTGGGATCCAAATCTTTTGGCACATCGTTCAGCCAGTTTTTCTTCCAGTCCAGTTTTTCCTCCTGTAAACCAGACCCCACATTTCGTTTTTTTCGGTTGTGGTACCCCAAACCAATTCGTTGGGTTTTCGGATGATTATCCGGTATTTCAGTCGTTTCCTCTTCAGCAATTGTGTCCTCATCCTCATTTTTCTGTGCCTCTTCAGCATAATCCAGATACTCTGGATAAATTGGATCCCAATTGTCATCCACTTCAGGATTTCTTTGATTTGCCATAGTTTGAAGATTTTTTGCAGGCAAGACAAAATTTTTAGGCGATTCTCCAGCCTCCAAAGATTTTTCTAATTCAAGTTCAGGATTTTTATCCTCAACGATAAAAAGTTTGAACGATGATTCCAAATTCCGATCATCGTCTAAGAATTGTCTACTAAACTTATCGTTAACCGAATGCGATTTTCGTTCCGGTTGATGACCAAATATCCTCGACACTTCTGATCGAATTGGCTCAGGAATTTGCGTTTCCATTGAAAAAATGGATTCAACAATCGCAGAATTTTCAGGAGTACTTGTTCTCTTATTTCTTTCCCTGTTCCATGCAGGACTCAAAGGCCAAAGTATTTTTTCGTGGTCTGGTATCGAAGAGCTGTCCAGGACCGGATCAGAATCCATTCCATAACTGGACTCTTCACCAGCAAATTCCTTCGACGTATGTTGATTCTTCTGGATCGATGCTGAAGAGTTTTGTGAAAACTGTCGATAATTAGCATTGGAAAAAATGACCGGAGTTGTGAACTGCGCTGAAAAATTTGGCGTGTCTTCAGTCCATTTCCTCGTGCTGAAAATGTGAGCATTTGGTGCAGAAAATTTGTTCTCCAAGCCTCCAGGAAATCTTGTTACGATTTTTCCTCGTGAGTTACGCTGAGAAAAATCGGCTGCATAGCCTCCCATTTTATTGGGTCGTCGTCTTCTACCTCCCGAATTAAAAAAACTCTGAAAATCTCTCCAGCGACGATGTTGAGAGCTTCCAGTCGAATTCGCCTCTGGAAAACGAGGCGATTTTGCGCGTCGACCCATCGCAGGTATTTCGGTAAATTGATTCGCTTTCTCGGGTGTTGGATCGTCGAGGGTTTGGGTATTCATCGCCGCTAGTTGCCGTCCAACTGGATTTGCATTGATGGATACACTCGAATCCTCCGATTCTCCAGTAATCCTAGGTCTTTCGTTGGAGGGAAGCTCCAAAAAATGATCGAATATCGAGCTTGCAATCGCGACAACCTTCGTCTCGATTCTATCCAAGCGAGCTCTGAATTCTTCCACCGTCTCATTAACCCTGATAGTCAACTCGCGGAGCGAATCGCTTTCCAGAGTCTTTGGAAATGTGAACTGGTAGACGTTGCCTGTAAATTGTGAAGTCTGGCTCGCAGGGCTTTCCGTGACGTTATCGGCGCTAACTCTTGCCACCTTTTTGTACCTCTCGAACCCTTCGACTTTGGCCAAGTTCTCCAGGTCCTCTTCGGCTTCCATGGCTGGAACTTTGTCGTTGGCTTCAGTGACGAAGACTTCCAGCCCTACGTCGTAGTGACCGTAATCTTCTTCGACCGATTCGTCCCTTCCTCCTCTTTCCCGCTTCCTGCTTTTCGCTTGCAAGCCCAGATCTTCCGGCGTATGTCCAGGGCCTGGAACTCCAGTGATATGAATATTCATAGCTGTCTCCGTGGCACCGAGTTCCATTCTCCGAGCCATCGGCAACTTATCTTCAGCATCTCCTTCCACGGAAAGTGGCCAGTGACGGTCAACGTTTTCCATTGTTCTTGGCGTTTGCTTGACAAAATTGTAAACCGGAAGTTCAATGTTTGCCCCCCTATCGACTTGCCTCTTCGGATTCGCGTTGTCCCGTTGCATCCCAAGATGAACTTTTGAACTTTCTGTCTCTCGTTTGCCTCGCAATTGTTCGCCAAGAAGTTGAGGACTCTTCGTATTCCAAATTCTATGCAATTGGTTATTTTTCAACAAGAAATTTTTTTTTGAGTCACGAGCATAGCCAGGAAAATTAAGTTCCTCATTTTTGGGATTATTCGCTCTCTCCGAAGTTTGTGGATATAAATTTGCATCCTTATTGGCGACAGATTTATCCTTTTCTTCGTTTATGTAGTCCAGAAGATTTTTGAATCGTTCGTAAATTGTTTGAGCTTGAAATTTATTGAGGATCGAATTAGGCTGACTTTTGTCAACAGAATTGAGCAATATTTTGAGATCAGCAAGAGCGTCGTGACCATAAATCAATTGGAACTCTCTGTCGTCGATTATTAAGTTCAGAAAACGTCTTGAAGATCCAAAGAGAATTTTTTGGGCTAAGGCTGGCATTACAGGCTTTTGAATCTTGAAACCTGAAACCTGTTTCTGAAAATCAGAACATTACTATTTTTTCATTTGTTCAAAAATGTGAAAATAATAAATACCGAACCTTATTTCCATGGGCTCTGACCTTGAATAACAATTTTGTTAGAGGAGGACGTGGCTCTGCAGTGAACGTTGGGCGTGTAATTTTCCTAGCCAAGGCATCACCTTCATATTCACCAGCTCTAGGATATTTGACTTCATTATGATTATAGTGCTCATGGTCAAATTGACTTTGATTTTTCAGGTCAGTCGGTAAATCACGAAACTCCGGAAAGCCATTTTCGGTGTTTGGTAACCGACCATAAAGTTCAGCTTCTGCGGTATCAAATGAGTCAAGGGCTTCGTTTTTCCCTTGGCAAACAAAATCTGTGCAAACTGATCCACGTTTGCAGATGCTTGTGGCGATAATCGTAACTCGTGATTTCGCATCGTCAAAATTCGCGTTTGCTGAAGAACGAACAGCCAGTTGAGATCCGCAGGACTCTCCCAAATCTAAAAATATTCGATAAAAATATTATTAACAATAATCACAATTTTATCGAAACGATTTGGGCTAAACCTTGTCGAACAAATTTTTTATTGGTGCAGAAAATGTGCAAAAATCAAAATTTTAAATTGAACAAATTCGAGGTCCTCGAATAAAGCTAGTTTCGATGAAGTCGGATCAACTCTTCAGCCTTTCAACCAAAAGTTACCTCGAAAATGTACACATGATTGACAACAGCCACACAAATCACCACATGAACTGGACACCGCATTTTCCGAGCATCGCAAATGTTCATTTATTGCACAATTATTGCAGTGCTTTTCTGAACACCAATTATTAACACTTGGACCATAAATTGCTTCCACTTCCAAAATAAAACACGATGCTACGAAGAAAAGTAATATGAAACGCGAAGTTTTTTCTGAAATATTGAAACAAAAACACTTGTTATTTTTTTTTTTTTTTTTTCAAATGAATTCGGCGGAGAACTGGATATTTCATATTTTTGGAATTTTAGTTTGTTAATCTGCATTGCCTTTTCTTACCCGGGAGTAAAAATGTACGTCGCATTTTTTTCCGGTACGTCGACAAACTGTTGAAAACGAGTGATCGTTCCTAGCATTTTATACTCCAGCGACACAATGCTCATCGTCTTCCCGGTAAATCGTGTTTGCAATAACACATTCTCTGTGTAACGAGTCGTAAACGTCAACATCCGACGTAACTGGCATCGCAAAAAAGACTATATCGTCTTACCAAGTATGCGCTCTTCATGAAACTTCTTAATTTCCGAATATGCATTATTAATTTTTTGAGAAACAAAACATGACACCAGCTGCATTTATTTTTTGACAGGACCACATTAAGCCACAACGAAAAATTACGTTTAGCATTGAAAACAATATTTCTAAATTACAATAAAAATTAATTAACCGTCGATCGTTCAAAAATATTGCAGAAATTCAGCGAGAGTCATTTGACATTTTTTTGAATTATAATTAAAAAATGTCTATGTAATATAACCTGAGATAAAGTAACTTTCAAAAAAGGCATTCTGAAGATGATCGAAATTTGGTTATCACGATGAACAGCAAAACCGTCGGACGATGCAAAATAAAATGAAAATTGGAAACCGTCGAGCAAATGCAACATTGCAACTGATTCACTTTACATGGAAAAAATTGTAATGCTAATTGAAGCTAAGGTACCACAATGAGTGAAAGTCACCTCAGTGAAGAGGCGAAAGAAGAAATTCCTTCGGAGCTCTTGCCGGATGTAGAACCTGAAGAAACTGCAGTACCTGAAGAAACTTTCGAACAGTCAGAACCTTTCCAAATCCAAGAGGACACAGTTTCAGGGTCAAACACCTTGAATCTCTCAAAAAGTCAACAAGAAGAAAACCCTTCGGAGCCTCTGCCGGATGTCCATACAGCCGCGGAGCCAGGTCAGCCAGCAGATGCTGAAGAGGCCCCAGAATCGGACGAAACTTCGTCAATTCAAGTAGGTACAGTTTCAAGGCCAAACGTAATATCTCTTGAAAAGACATTCCGAACTTTTGCTCAAGAAACAAAATGTCAAATGTCCTCAGCCACGTCGCCGCCAAACGCTGCGCTATCAATTGAGGACCTCGAGGAGGAAGCGAGTACGTTGGTGCATCTCTCAGAAAGTTTGCCCCGGACGAAACACTACGACGATAAATTTACCCAGACGTTCTTCAAGTACATGAAGAACTTGAGCGACAGACGCTGCGTCGAGATCTTCAACACCCAAGTCGATCATGAAGACAAGTCACTCGTATTTTATCGAAGATCTTTCGAACTTCTGCAATTCGTGGATGTAGAAAGAAGCAGGACTTGACGATGGAACATTTGCCTGGAAAATTCATCATTTTTCTCACCACCAAAATTTATTACTCACAAGGAAAGTGGTAAGAGCGATTCCTAAGCTAAAAATAGGGTTTTCCCTTAAGGGTTGGTGGCCCCATCTACGAATAAATATAGGAAATGCTCGAGGAAAGTCTCTCATCGATCCTGATGACCGATAACGTTGCCTGCCCTCGTTTACTCGGTAAAATCGCTTCGCATGGTCAGGAGGATTTCTTCTTGCGAGAATGTAGCTTCCGAAGGTTAATTTCATGATAAATTATGAAGAAAATATAATAGCACTTTCGTAGGGACAAGCGAAGCTTGGATTTGAATTTTTTTTAATTGTTTGTTTTGGGTAAAATGATCAAAGACGTGATAATTACGTATACGTATTGTATCGCGTTTATTAAAGATTGATTAATACGATATATTAAGTACAATATGGTTGTGCATTGCAGTTTCATACAAAACGTTATGCTCTCGTAATTCGCATAACAATTAATGTATTCTTGATATATCGATGCCGGGAGTCCGGCATCGTCTTCGTTTCGCTTATATCTGGATTTCTTCGTTTCTTTTTCATTATCTTGTTTTGTATCGAACCGCGGGATTCACGTCTAGATCGATTATTCTTCATCGAGTCCTACGTCCCCAAGTTAACGCGGCTTTTGTCGCTCGTTTTTTAGCTTCTTCTTTACTGTGGCTCTGCCCCGCTGTGTTTGGCTCTTCACAGCTTCTTATACCAGAAGAGATAATATTCGCCTTCGCTGATCTCGAGGTCATCGACACCTGAAACAAAATGACAAACAATAAAAATCAATAAGCAATTGAATATAACTATTATTAGAATTATACCAACATATTTATATACATTTTCACAAACATTGTAACTCTATTCAAATTAAGAAATATTAATAACGATGGAATTTTTCAAATAGAATCATAAATGACAGCACATTTCCAGAATAGAATATTCTTATTGTGTATCTTCAATTAATCCTCAAAATTCATTCATTATTCTTTTAAAGAATTCAAGGAAACAAATGTCTTCAAAAATGTGCATGGGTTACTGAATTTTCTGCAAATTACTCGCTATTCATATTTCTGTAGATGAAGAATCTCAAATAATTAATTCAGCTATATGTTCATTAGATTTATATGCACTTTGGTAATATGCCAACGCTCATTAAATTCTATAAATGTTCTGAGGTTACAAATTAACTTAATTACGCTCATTAAGATAATATGAATGTTCTAAAGCTACAAGCACACCACCATCGATTATACTCATTAAAATAATATGAATGTACTGAGATTGCAGATAAATAATTGCTGGAAATAATTGTGGCTGATGAGATTCTGACCTCCCGGAGCGACCAACTGATTTCCAGGCGGCGAGGCTAGATCCGGCGGCGTAGGCAGTCTATAAAGCAGCCAATAATGATAGGACATTGGCTCTTCCTTGTAGCCAGCAAGGGTGTGGACGTAATGTCCGTTTGGCCATTCCGGTGCGGAAAATTGGAAGTGCGGTGAGATCTGGGCAGCGCGTGTCATCACACCATAGAAAGTTTCGTTTTTCGGGGCAGTCACCGTCAGATGATATGTCTCATTCATTCCAACCCACAGCGTATAAGATACGTTGACCATTTGGGGCATCGCTGTGGACGTCGTCGCCGCTTCGGTGCTCGCGTTACTCGAGTTGCTGCCTACGGTCGAAGGTATCAAATTTTCGCCACGATTGTCCGGTGATGTGACATCTTTAAATAACAAATCAAACTTCAGAAAAATGTCCTCCAATTTTTACACAATATATAATCGTAAAAAGAACAATCACAATTATCGATAACTAAATTTACCAAATATTTCTAAGCGAATTTCCATATTGCACCATTTTGATATTATATTGAAAATATAAATTTTTCCGCTTCACAAAATATTCCAGAGTCTATGAAATTTACGGTCTTTGAGTTTCTTTATGGATTATTAATTGGCATATTGTTTCCTAATCATTTTTCCCTCTTCGTCGACATAAATATAGCCCAGTTCACAAAATGAATGATTGACAACTTAACAGTTAAAAAAATTGCTTGTTGCAGAAATATTCGTGGAGCTAAATGACACCTAATGGATTTTGTCAATGGCTCTAAAGTCAAGATGCCTGGAACATCGATCAATATCCTTCGGGATTGAAATGCTGGGTTGAAAATGTACCGATGCTCGTGGTGAGCCGAGGCGGTGCACTATCGGTGAGTCCTTGGCCGCAATCGAGGACTCGGATGCTGGCTAGACTTCTCGGAGCCACTCCGAGGACGGCTTCCGCGGTGGCGTGGACGTTACCGTCAAAAGAACCGTCGGCTCTTTGACGACTGATGAGCCAACCGAGAGCCGCCGACTTGTTCCAATTGTCCGCCGGCTCGTTCTCCACTTCCTCGAGAGCCTGCATAGCCAGAGCCGTCGTATGCAAGTCACCGAAACTGCCATCGAGCCTCTGCTGATGAGCCAAATCGAGGGATGGCTTTCTCACAAAGTGGTGCAAGTTTCGGTGCCTGTGGTCCTGAACTATGCATCTCAACGCGAGTATCACCATCGCCACAGTATCTGCAATACAACAACGTTTGTATAGAAAAATTGAAAATAAATTGTATCGCTTGAACATTTTTTTTCATTTATTAAATCGTCATTATAAAAATAAAAAAAATATTCCTTGAATATCGCATTTGGCGACGAAATCTTGCAAATATCAGTAGAACTCAGGTGTGTAACATTTTTGTCATTATATTTCATTGCCTTTTTTCAAATCTGTATTTTTTTTTTTCAGAATTCGTCCGTATTCCAAATAACGACCACTTTAATTGCAATTTGGGCAAATTTATGGAAAATTAAATAGGACATGAGATAATAGATGATGAATTACTCACCGACGTTGTGATATTGAGCAGCTCCCGCGATATCCATGAGCCTGCGTATCTGTCTTTTACGCACGTGAGCCTGGGCACTGCAGGCAGCCAGAGTCGTCAAAGCAAATTCGTAATCCGTCGGTGGATCGTGGTGCTGCAAAGTGCCGATAAGATCGTGACCGTGAAACTGTCGAGGATCCATGCACAGAGCATTTAGTGCGAGAGTGTAACGGGCCAGACGCACTGCTGAAAAACCGACCTCGTGATGCCTGAAAATAAACGTCGCTACTTATGAGACCAAAAAAAAACTGCATTTCCATAGATTCACTAACTTATTGACTAATACTTTCATCAATTCATTTTACTGTCATTTTTATTATCAGTTTTAAAAAACGTTGCTTTTCTTCTACTCTTCTTTCAATTATTTAACTCCAATTTTGATTATCAGTAAAAAATATTAAAAACTGTGGTTTCTATATCAATTTAATACTGTACAAAAAAAAGTAGATCAGATTTTTGAGTTGGGAAAAAGAATTTCGGTTCTCTACGTCCTAAAAAAAAGTTGCCTCTTTGGATCATTAAAAAATGACTTTCATTGGTAACTTTGCTCCTCAAAATATTAGTTCCAACTCCAATTGATTGCAATTACATGAAATTATAAACATTTCCCTACAAGCCATTGATTCACTTTAATCCTTCTTCGTCGAACCTTTAGTTTATCGGTAATTTTACCCGACTCTTCAGAATCTTAGATCCCAGCGGAGTCAATCCAATTTCGTTTAATTACAGATTAGATTTCAGCTGCAGTCTTATAATAGCCCACAAATTGACTCATCGTGCAGTTGATATAGGCTATTCTATTAGGTGCATTAGATAATACGAAAATGGCTTCCTTGCGTAATTCATTCAATTGCCATTTGCTTTATATCGTTCATAACAGTTTCCTAAACATAGGCTACGTCGATTAGTCGATTGCGGAGGGACTTCCGGGCCAAGGTCGTCCAATTAAGTATTTTTCAATACCTCCAAAGCAGAAGTACTATTTCAAGCTCCATCTGCTTTCCACTCAGCTGCATTTCGACTGCAGCGGGCGAGGGAAGATTCTCGTCGTGAGAAAGATTCGCCAGCCGCAAAGCGAGCAATACTCTGTGAGTATCATTTCCCCAACCGGCGTCTTTATCTCGCTGATTCCAAAGCCACGTCGTGGCTCGTTCCAAAATAGCCTCCGACTCCACTTCGACCGCACTGGGCTCCGGATTAATTCCTGTCGATTCATTGATTATCAGAAATTATTAAACCGACGACAAATAATTAACAGAGAAAAAGATCAACAGTAAATATCGAGCACAATAATTTTGTAGCGATCAAATGAGTATAAAAAAACACAAATTATTTTGCAGTACACTTTTTACTGCATAATTTTTATCATAATTTACTTTATAAAAAGTGGAAAGTACATTTTTTTCTTATGCATGCACAGCAAAAACTAACTTAAAAGTCTAAATAAATTTCTTGTCAACAGGAATATCCTCGTAATTCGACATAAAAAGTAATCAGTCAATTTTTTAATTAAAGTTTGTGATTCATAGTCCACGTAATGGTATATTTAATGATCATATATTTCCACGAGAATTATGAAATGTACGAGTTCCTCTCGGGAAAATATTTCTTGCAGTTGAATTAACTGTTCGTTTGCTCATCACGTCTCTTACCTTCGCAGCGGGCGAATAAAATGCACGTCCATCCTGCCAAGAAGAGGATCGCCCTTCCAATATTTGCTCTGCCCCACATTTTTATATATTAACTTCTTCCTGCAAGGAACAAATCTGAATTAATTAATTGACTCACTTAAAAAATTGAAAAAAATCTTCCACGGTGCCATAATAATATTCAGCATTTATTTGACTCTGTCTCTGGATATTTCACCTCATATTTGCTCCTGCAAAAATCAGTTCAGTTTTTTTTTTTCTTTCAAATAATAAATTGGCCCGAATTATAATGGCACTCTTTATTAATATACCGCCATAAGCTTCACGGTAATCCTCCCTCATCTTTTATGAACGGAGCATCGTTAAAATATAATTCAAGTCAATTTACATGGAATAAAAAAAAGAATTTGCATTTCTAAAATAAAACAATATATTCTTGGAGCGTGTAATAACATATTCCGTGCCTTAAGCGGGTTACAACCTCAAGGGACTACCCGGCATCGTATAAATTACCGTCAGCCACGCTTTTAATCTTAATCTATAGATATTTAAATTTTCAGGGACCAACAGGATTGTGTTTCCTTATAGTGTAATTGAAACCGGAGGGTGAATGAAAACTTTGGGGCAGAGGGCAGCTACTATCTCAAATCGATCTGACCCAGATGCTTGAGATTAATTTCTCCAATCGTCTCACCGGGAGAATCAACCCCCAGCAGTGCAAGCATGGAGCTCGGAATTTCCTAAATCGATGTAAGCCGCGTTAAATTCAACCTCGTGTCCTATCCTCGACGCTTTACGTTACTGTTCAAATCCCCGAGGTGAAAATATATATTTCTCTGAGGATATTTGTGAAAATCTATAGCTGCGCGCTATTTCGCAAGCTTTCTCAGCTTCCCCGAGACTTTTATCTCAACTTCTTCATCCCCTCGATGTCTTGCCACTTTTCGCAGAATATCTCCAGAATTTTTAATTTAGCAGAGCGTTTGCTGCAAACGCCATTTCTCTTGCCAGTTTTATTTTAACTCTCGACGGTGCAAATATGAATCTGCGCAATTTTAAGAGAAAATACCGTACACCATTTTTTTTGTGATATTAAATTATTTTATTAAATTATTTGATATTAAATTATTTTTTCTAGTGATTTTTTAAATTTTTTATATAAAGCAGTTTGAGAGTATTTAACGAAAAATAGTGCAAAGGAAATCGAGGCAAATTCAGATATTTTCAGAATTACTGATGCACAAACTATTTTTTCAATCCTTTATAATATAGATGGGATTTTTTGAAAAATCAAGATTTTCAGAAATTTTACACGACATTCCGACGATTTTCAGGAATATCAACGTTTCGCGGAATTTCGAAACATTTTTCAAGTTTCACAGAGATATTCTAAATTTTCGGAATTTTTCACGATTTCCAACATTTATAGATTTTTTAATTTTCGGCAATGTCCAAAATTTACAGAGATTTTCTGAATTTTCAAAGATTTCCAAAATTCACAGAAATTTTCTGAATTTTCCGAAATTTTCAAAATTCACAGAAATTTTCTGAGTTTTCCAAAATTTACAAAATTTTTTGGGATTCTCGAAAAATACAGTTTATAAAAATTTTCTGAATTTTCCACGACTTTCAGAGAGTTCAATAATTTATAGATATTTTTGCTAGAAAAAAATCACAAAATTGACACGAGATTAGCCCCTAATTGACATAACACCGGAGATAAGGCAAATTTCGTTGAGATCAGAGTTCAAATGGCATATAAATTAATCCTAGAAACACTAAAAGGGACTATAAGGGCCGTGTAGCAGCGAGCATAGCATATTATCTAGCTTGTGATAAATCGGGTGGTCGCGAGCTCGGCGGGCCTGCATTGTCGTGGCGTAGATCGTGTGGCAAGTGGAACACGAGGGAGGCCGAGTGTCGGGACGTCGAACATGGGCCCATGCGATATTGCGTGGGATCGATATCGTGGCGCCTGTCGCCCCTCTCGACTACACCACGTATTCGCATGAATAGTTGTGTTGTGTCGTGGTAGAATTCTACAGGCCTATGTATTTGCGGCTATGTATCCACTTATATATATGTATACATGCTTAGGCCATAACGTAAAGTTTGATAGGATCTATATAATAATCAGAGTATATATAAATGCAGTTAATCATGAGAAAGTAGTAGAATTTCCCATAAATATCGTTCCAGAGGACATTGCCCCGTAAATAAATGAAAGATTTTTTTAAAATACGTTTTAAAATGATTTTTTTGTTCACAGAACACTTTATAAATAAATAAATGAGATCTGTACAATTTTTAACATTTTTAAAAAGGGTTTTTTTTTTTAATTTCATTCTATTATTTTCTATAATACATGATATCACCTATGAAATATGATATCATAAATATTATTTTATAGGACACTGGTTTATAAATAAATGAAGAAAATATTTTTTTTTAAGATTTCTTCCAATTTTAAATAAAAATTATATTGGCTATAAAATACCTACGAGTGTATCTCTATTTTTATTAATTCCCAGAGCCACAGAATTATTCAAAACGAAATTTTATAACAGAAATTTGCAATTATTTGAAAAAAAAAATTTGATTCATAGTCTTCATTTAATGTATAAAAAACACTCTAAAAAAGTATTTTTTTCATTAACATTATAAGTGTGCGAATATTTTTGATGGTCTATTATTACAATTATGGGTTTGATACTATCGCTACTTTTATAGGTCCTGACTGTTATGTAAGGCTGATATCATCTGGATAATAGATAGATGTATTACAGGTAATCAAGATGTAGTCGGCAATTCTGAACAAAAAAATACTCAGTGGCTGGAAAATATTTTGTTTGACATCGATTCCTTCAACCATACATATATACCCACACTTACATTATGTACCTACGATTGCATCTCTAGTTTTATGTGCTCTGACTCAGGTAAAGGCTGATAGCATCTGTATACCAGGAGTATATATTGTACACTTAATTAAGATCTACAGGGTTATCCAAAATAAATTTCTTTTCGCAATCACAAAAGCTCCAAAAAATAACATTTGCCGAAACGCAAATTTTTTCTATGAGCTAGCAAAAATAATTCAGCATTTTCCCTGTGTACATTTTTTTTATTGTATTCGAGTACGCAATTGGATTCTGCAACAATAGAAAGTACTTTTATATTAAAAAATTTATAAGCCGTGAACACGTCACCCATTCACCGTAGCATCTACTTCATAAAAAGTGTGTTTTCCAGAGAGGAACCTTTTTTTTGCGGTCAGTGGGTATTTAAATGCAATGCCCGTGCCTGCAGGTATTTACAAATACACCCACAATATTTTTGTTAAATTCCTCTCCGGACCAACAAAACGATAAAATCTACGATAGCATCTGTGTAATTAAAAATGACACGATTTTAATATTATTTTGCAAACAATAGCTAGAATAGAAAAAAGAAAAATACCTTTCATTAATGAGCCTCATTAATTACTTCAATGAGATTAAAATAAAAGATTTTTTTCAAAAATATCTTCTACAGCTTTTTAAAAATTATATGTATATTTATTTGTGTCTAGATCCCCTTAAGATGATTAAAAATTTCCATCTTCACATTAATAATCCATATTAAATGAATAAATAATTTCGGGAGAACATTTTTTTGTATTTAAGGGCGAAAATTCATTCTTACTGAGTCACCCTGTGTATATCCGTCTGTGAAATCAACTTGTATATCTGTCCATGTACATCTTGGAGGTCTATAAGCGTTCCTGTCGGTGCTGCACAGTATTCCACTGAATATAACCAGTCGTGTATCGCGTAACAACGAAGGCAAGCGATATCTGCGCTAGTCCGCATATAGCGAGCTTATTGTCTGTTCTGTGTACCTCGGAACTTCCATTGTCGTTCACGTATATCAGTCAATACTACAAATTCGATGATAACCGTCACAAACAATTGGCACTTGTCCTCCTTAAGGGCCACGGTTAAAAATTGGCCAGAGAAAAAGGTACGGCATGAAAAATCACCGAAAGTGATCAACTCCACTCGAGATCAGACCACCTCTTTAATTATTTTGTGTATTATGATGGGGAGGACAGTGCAGCTTTATTATAAAAAAAAAAAAAAGCTCGCCCTATTTTTAGAGCTCCACGCTGCGACTAATATTTATTTATAGTCACGCTCCGATGCACGCTTAATTAAACTTCCGCTTCGCCTGTCAACTTTATCGACTTTCGCCCCATTTTCGTTTGCCTGTCTGGAAAATTGTGGGAAATTTATTCAACGCTCTGGTCAATTATTATTATTATTGTTTTTTTTTCGGCATTCCGAGGCAAGAATTTTTTCATATTTTTTTTTATAATTAACCCGCAATGAAAAATAATTCAATATCACATTTCAACGCTGACAAGGTTATCGGCGTGGACGGGAACATTTTGCGCTCCTCGTGCTGCGATCTACTTTTTTTTTTTTTTAGGAATATTGGGAAAAATTTATTTCACGATACTGCTTCATATTTTACGATTTTTTTAAAACAATAACCCACGATGGTAAATAATTGAATAATCGGACATTTGCCACGGGTTGGCAAGGTTATCGATTCGAAACCTTGAATTTTCCGCTGATGGTGCGGTACTCTATTTTCGTTTCCTTTTCAGAACAATTGTGGACAATTTATTGGACGGTAGCATTGAATTTTTTCAATTCTTTGTGTAAATGCATTTTTTACAAAATTTTTGGTGCGGAATCCACAATAAAAAGTAAGGAAAAACGAAGCATTTCTGTTCAGGAAAATTATGAAAATTAATTTTCACAATAATCCACAACAAAAAATAGTTAAATTTCAGACTTTTTACGTATTGGCAGAATTATCGACTTAAAACCTGGATTTTTTTTATATTGTACGCAATTCTATTTTTTTTTCGTTATTAGATGAATGGTATATGTGGAAAATTCATTGAACGACATTGTTGGATTTTTTCAATATTTCGTGTGATTACATTTTTTAAATTATTGTTCATAATGAGCCTACGATGGACAATTAAGAAATATGTGCAATACAGGCGTTGCACCTGCTGACAAGGTTATCGACATGGTACCTGAACATTTTAGCTGCTAGTGGGAAGCTCTACCTGTTGGGAACCGAATCTGTCAGCGAGTCGTCCCAAAAACGACCACTGCTACTTGGTCACGTTCTGTCTGAGCTGTACAGCACCTACTCCACTGCGTGTACCTATCCTCGCACTGCCCAGTGCATTGCACTCTCTCTCTAATTACACTTCTACTTCTAACGTGATATAAAAAAGAGGAAAATAAAGAATCGCGTATAAATACCTTTTTGCACCTAAATTTAGACCTTCAACCACATTTTTAATCAAAGTGTTGCAACGGAAACATATTCAAAATCCTCATTGAATAACGAAAGCAATCCATTCCATCAAAAATCATTTTCTAACAACAGAGCACAAAAAAAAATCCAAAAATCGTCGCCCTTGAATTGAGCATTTCCCAATACCTTAAATCCAATAACAGGGCCAAGCATAAAATATGGAGCACTATTCACTAAACTACCAATAGTAAAAAATTCACTAAAAAATCGATAATCCCAGAAATCAAAAAAATCAATGCCCTTGAATTCCCTATTTCATCCAAAATAATGATTCCCCAAACCCTTCGATCTACCAACGAGTCAATAAAAAAAAGTACATAAAATACGCCCCAAGATATCCACAAAAATTTCAATGTCAATTTTCCAAAAATCGATATCCACATAATACAAAATTCATAGTTCACAAATTTTCAACCCTTCAACCCTAAACTAACAATGCCCTTATAAATTGCTCCAAAGTTAACACCCAATATTATCCCATGCTAATAAAATAAAAAATGATTCCACTCCCTCCTATTCGAACCCAGACGAAAAAAAAAAATCTTAAATCCACTAATCACAGGCAACCAAATAAAATCACTGAGCGACAAACTCAGAAGGTACTCACGCCAAGCAGAGAAGCCCTCGACGGTGCTCCGCGATAGAGTAGCGCCCTTGAGTCCGTTGTTCCTCTCGAATATTTGGCAGAGAGTGATAGAGTGAGAGAGAGAAAGAGAGAGAGAGAGATTCCGCCCTAGGAAAATGCTTGTGGCCGTTGGAATCTCGTGAATTCCGAGTGTCGCCGGGTGCGGGCGCGAGGGTGGGTGGTGCGAGGGCTAAGAAATAGTGTGACTGATCGTGTCGGCGGAAAACGCGTGGAACGTCCGTCGGCGAGAGAGAGTCTCGCGAAAAATAGTCTTTCACCTCGGCGGCTGTACAGTGGAGCCCCGGTTGTTGGGTCCGCGGTGATGTTTGCGGCGATTGTGGTGGTGGTGGTAGCGGCAATGATAGCTGCGTGCCGATGACAAAGGACGAGAGGGTTGTACCGTCAGTGACAGGCGTCACGGCGAGCGGCGTCGTCACGATGCGCCTGCCTCGTGAATGCGCAATGCAGACTAAAACCCAGGAACTTGCGAGGGGTTCGAAGACCTCCCTCCCTTGGCGCGGCGCGCGGCTCTCCCTCAGCAACCCCTCCGCGAGGCGAAGCGCGCGCGCCACGCGAGTCGATTCCCGCGACCGAGCGGCGCGACCCTTTTCGCTTTCCCATCCGGTTTTTCCGCAACCCGCCTGTCCCCGGTTGGACGGGGAGGGGGTGGCGGAGGAGGATGAGGGGAGGGGTGGTATATCGTCGCGCCAGACACGGAAGGGTTGTCGGGAGACTACTTCCTCCTCTTCTGTGCTCGAGGATTTTTTTTTCTTTTCTATTTTTTCTTTTTTATTATTTTTTTTATTTAGCTCTCTAGCTTGCCTATTTTTTCGCTGTACGAGAGCACGAGACTGTCGAGACAACGGAGTGCTCCGAAACCCAACCCTCGTCGCTATTGCTGCACGCCCTGTCTCTCACGCGTTTTTATGCTCTTTTTTTTCCTCTTTTTCTTCTTTTTTTGCTGTTTTTCTTTCCATGGGTCTGACGCTACTCTACAGGTATACAGGCGCGGGGGAGGGGAGGGGCATTGTATCGTTAGTTGGTATCTCTTGGCATTGTTTTCAACGAGGCGGATGGGCTAGACTGTTTCCCCGACAGTTCATCCCTTAATAGCCGGGGATCAGTCCGCGGACAATCGTGGATTGAAACGGGAACGATGAATCGTGCAGTTTTGGGATCGACGGGGGCCGGGGGGTCGTACTATGAAATGTATGCTTTTTTTTTATCGGATTTCTTTTTGTTTTTTGCTTCCGCATTGAGGAAAGTTTGTTTTTGCGATGCTTCTTTTTTGTTTCAAAGAAAATGGCCAAGGGGAATGTTGGTCGTTAATTTTCTATTATTTTGCCTGTTTTATAAAGGGGAAATCGATTAACAAACTTGTTCAAAGAACTTTGTGAAAAGCGAAAAATAATGAGGAGGGCTTGCATTTTTTTTTTTGCGCATAAGTGGAGAAGTTGCGTGTGTGGCTTGGCGCCATCGGGGTTGGTGGAACTTCACGGCTAGCCAGAGAGAGACTCGTGATTAGTCATACATGGGCATGGGGAATAGCCGAGGCAATGTCGACGGGGATGTTTTGATGAGTCACACAATCTTCTGAGAATGGGGAATCTGGCTCCCTCTCTTTGCTTTAGAATTTGTGGCGGCGAAGAGGAAATTAATCACAGGGCTGCACTGTGGCCAATAAAGCTTAAGGTCACATCGCAATTTTCGAGGGAGGAAGATGTATGGCTTTCTCTGAGAAATGAATTTCTTGAAATAGAAGAGACAGAACAAAAGCAAAAGTGTTTTTTCCAACAATTGTGCTCACGGTTGGATTTATCCACTCATGTCAAAAATACCTTTTCCATAATTAATTCGAAATTGGATATGTATCTCATAAAAATGAAACATCTGTAGGCTTATCGTATAAATTTTGAATTTAATTCTGTATATAATTCGCTCAATTTTTTAATGACAAGAAAATAAAATTTAGTAAGGGTATTATTGTTATTCGATTAATTTAGTAAAACTATACATTTTTCTCTAATGTTACTAATTCGTTTAATTTCTAATTTTTCATCATTCCATGCGATTTATATTTTCATTGCATTCTGGAGGTTGACGATTTTTTAAATTCGAGCCAAGGAAAAATGTTTACTGCGAATATACGAAATGAAATGTGATATCACAGTTCTGAAACAGTCGAACGTTGGCCAATTGCCCTGGTAGCTGTATTCAAATGAAATAAAAAAGAAAGTGTAGTCAGGCTACGTCAAAGAGAATAATAAAAGTAGGGTAAGGGAAGAAGATGGGAGACGCCGTGGATGGGGAGAGCGAACAGTTGAGTCCCGATTGGACTTCCGGGGATCGTTGAGGGTCCTCCCTGGAGGACAAACCTCGCTTTCGGCGAGCTTTCTCCTCGTTCTTCCCGTGACGAACACGTTCTCGTCACGGGAACGCCACTTTTCCGAGTGCCTTCGTCCTCTAAAATCACTGGTTGCTCCTCAGGCGAACGTGGCTATTGTCGTTTTCCAGGAGGCTCGGACACTTCCTCGCAGTGTATTGGCGAGCCATCATCGCTGTTACGTGGCCCATTGTCCTCCTGCCTTTTCTACTTGCTTTCAATACTCCGGTACGTCAATGGGAATAATTTTGTACGCTAGAAACATTGCCAACTTTTATTCAGTTCAACTGAGAGAATTGTTTGTATTCAATGAAAAAATTATTCATTGAAGCGAGAAAAAAAAATCGTCGAGAGGAAATAAAAGATATTATTCGAATGCAACAAAAGTAATCGAGACAATTAGTCTTTTTCATACAATTGTTCTTTTAATTAGCTCATCATCTATTTTTTAAAATACTTATTCTTATAGTTAATAAAATTATTCTATAAATGAATTTAAAAAATCTTTTTTACTTGTAAATAATATGACAAAAAATATTTAAGTCAGAGATGAATAATTTATTTTTTAAATCAATAAGTCAACCCTTTCCTTGAGTTTTGTATAATTAAAAAAATATGGAATGATACATTTAATGAAATTACTTTTTGCAATGTTTCCTTATTTGAAAGGAGATGCGATGTGCTTATACTGTTCTTATTATGGCGGTTTACTGGATGACCGAATGCATACCCTTGCCAATAACGTCCCTGATTCCATTGGTGCTATTTCCCTGCTTCGGTGTATTGAGTACCGAACAAGTTTGCGACTGCTACATGAACGATACGATAATGGTGTTCATCGGGGGTCTTATATTGGCTATCGCTATCGAGCACAGCAACCTGCACATGAGAATAGCTCTGAGAACTATGACGATCGTCGGATGCAGTCATCCAAAACTTCTCGGTGGCCTCTGCACTGTCACCGCTTTCCTTTCAATGTGGATTTCTAACACAGCTGCCACCGCAATGATGATCCCAATTATAATCGCTATTCTCACCGAATTAGAAACGGTTTGCCTCGCAAATGTCCTTCCTTTAGATATTCTGCAAACAACGAAAAAAAAAAGTCAAACATTTTATCAATTATTTCAGCAAGGACTCTGTCAAGTATTTACTGAGGGCACGACGCCGGATCCCGAAGATCCTACCAAATTGTTAGTTAAAAATATAAATTAAAGAATATTTATTTTCAACCTTCAGAAGGGAAAAAATGGGAAATTAATTTTTGGAAATGCTTAAGATGAAAAATTACTGCGTATAATAATAATAAAAAATTTTCAAACGTATTTAACTTAAACTGTTCTGCAAATATTGAAAACAAAAAAATAATTTTTTGCTTCCAATATTTTTTTTGCACTTATTAAATTTATTTTCGTGCATTTTTTTAGAGAACCTAGACCAACAAGAGTCACAAAAGCGTACCTTTTGGGAACTGCATACTGCTCTACCTTCGGAGGATCTGGAACACTTGTCGGAACCGGTACGAATCTGACTTTCAAGGGAATCTACGAAACGACCTTTCCCGAAGCAGGAAGCATCAGCTTTTCTGGATGGATCGTATGGACTATGCCACAAATGTTTATCAACGTTTCTCTCACGTGGTTGTACCTAATGTGCTGCTACATGGGTCTCTTCAGACCAAAAAGTGAGGCAGCAAAGTCTGTGAAAATCGGTCCCGAGGGCGAGCTCATTGCGAACCGAGTATTTAACAATTATTCCCTCAAGAGTTCCTCTGAAAAAACGCTACCAAAAGGGCCTAATCAAACTACGTTATCAGGTAATATCCGAAAGATACAACAATCTTGGTCCCATGAGTTTTCACGAAAATTGCACTGCCATTCTATTTGGATTATGTATTTTACTCTGGCTCTCAAAGTCACCAGGATTTATCACCGGATGGGCAGACGTCATATCTTCTGTGTAAGATAAATGATAACAATTCACCATCACCTTAGTAACGACAATAAAGTCCCTTTTACTTTTGCTTTAAGGGAAATCAAGGACTCAACTCCAGTGATATTCATAGCTATTCTCATGACTCTCATTCCCAAGGAATCAGCTTTCATCCATGGTCTCAACCGCAGACGTAGGTTTCTTCCAATCGTGGAGAAAATTTCGCCTAATTGTTTTTATTTTCACCTTTCCTATTTTTGCCTGCTAAAAATATTACCTCCCAAACTATTATTATTCTCGGTTGCTCTAGTTTCTTGTTTAGCAGTGTATCAAAGACCTTCTTATTGATTCTATTCTTTATCATTTTTTTAATGAATATTTTAGGCTTTCTTTCCCTTTTTATCATTCACACTTTTCTTCCTTTATTATTTCTCAGCGAGTAGGGTACCTACTCATGCCGGAGAAGCGATGATCACCTGGAAAGTCATTGTGACAAAGATGCCTTGGAGTCTGATGTTCCTGCTGGGCGGTGGTTTTGCGATAGCGAAGGGAAGCAATTATTCTTGTCTCTCGAAGCGAGTAGGAGAAGCATTTGCGCCTCTAAAACACTTTCCACGGTTCCTGATTCTCACTTGCGTGTGTCTTTTCACTGGAACTATAACAGAAGTGACGACTAACGTTGGAATTGCAAATATTATGCTACCGATAATTGCACAAATGGTAAACGAAGAATATCACAGTGAGAAAATACCGATGAAGAAATTTTTAGCGTTACACCAGACACGAAAGGGGAGCAACTATTTTAGGAGACTGAGAATTAGTTGCTCCCCTTAACAGCGTCAGATCCGCCTGATGTAACTCTCCAAATTTCTACTCAGTTTACGTTGCGGAGAATTTGTAACTTGAATGTGATTCGATACAGTGCGTGGCTATAGAACAACATCCCTTGTACCTAATGCTACCAGCAACCCTCTCCTGCTCTTACGCCTTTCGTCTTCCCGTTGGCACGCCGCCAAATGCAATAGTTGCTGTCAGTGGACACCTGAGCATCAAAAGTTTGATGAAAGGTGGATGTCTGCCAGCGATCTACAGTTTCATCAGCATTCTCATTCTTTTTCCAACGTGGGGTGTATTCGTCTATGGCATCGGCGAGTTTCCAGAATGGGCCAAGAATCCGGAAAACACAACCCGTAAAGATTGGCACTGCGACTAAAAAAATAATAACGTGAAAAAACATGATGATGGAATGTAAAAAAAAGAATTAATTGTCGCTGTGACTAAATAAATGATAGGAGATTTAAAAATATTCTCATTTATCGACTGTAATTTATTGAATTTCGATTAAGTTATTTGCGAGGAAAATGTAAAAAAATTTAAACAACTCTGTAAGTGAACATATTTGTTAATTGAATTTCGTTTCTTGACTACTGCCCAATGGACATTTTCGATTAAAAAATCCATTGTTGAGGTAAATAACTGATATCAGAAACTGGTATTGCTGCCAAATTCAATGCCAGACATTATAGCGAGTATCTGCAATTATAAAAAACTATTTGGCTCAATAGCCAACAATTTGCGGATGTTACGCCGGCCAAAAACCATTTTTAGACAAGAATTAAAAAATATAATTTATCTCTATTGTTACTTTGAGAGAAATCTCATTAACTAATTTATTTATTTATTATTGGTAAAAAATAACTATCTTATTAATTTTGAGAGAAAATACAATCCGAAGGAATTACTGGTTCACTTTATTATTTAAAGTATCCTGACATTAAACAATCGATAAGAAAAAAAATGTACTCTGTATATTTTATTAAAATTCTAATTCATCGATTTTCACCAGTCTTTCACGAATGAGGACAGAAACAATTTCCATTTCGGCTTCGTAAATGACACAAATAAAGCATTGAAAGTTTGTGAATCGATCACAGCACACATTGAACCGGGGCATCGCGATTCCATTGTCTATTCAATAGACAATAAACCGTGTATCGACAGATTGGTTAGTTTCTACACGAGAATAATCAGAGAATTTAAAAAATGGCAACGGCCCCGCAGCCGATGCCGACAAGGGCAGAGTTGAGTACATTTATTCCCTTTCCCAAATATATATTCTTGCGTCCAAACTTTGATCCGTTCATTTTTTATGATGCAGAATGCTTCGGGATGTTGGCGAACGTACGAAGCTTTTTTGCGAATTATATTGGCGAAGCGTTATTATTGTCGTCTGGCCGATAATTCTACTGCCATTAATATTATCCAGTAACACGCCGGTACGAAACCCTCTCAAACATGAACTTGTGAACCCTGATGAAAAAAAAGTTCAATTTTCATTCAATATTTTAGTTCTCTTTAGTTAGCAATACCCGCAATTTTAACTCGATACCAAACAACTTTAATCGTATCTATATTTGGGAACAAAGTTGAAAAAATTCATTCACTCACAGATTAAATTATAATAGCTCTGTCAATTTTAATCAAGCTTGGTACTCGTATATTCAACTATTGAATGAAATTGCACTGTCCTCGGCCATTCATTCTCGTGTCGTTCGACTAAAAATACATATTTCTTTGCTTAATCGATAGCCAAATCGATGCGCGTACGTGATATTAATAATGGCGATGTACTGGGTGACCGAGTGCATCCCATTAGCGGTGACGGCCCTCATACCCGTCGTCCTCTTTCCCTGCCTCGGTATTTTGGACAGTCGAGAAGTGGCGGGTTGCTACATGAACGACACGATAATGGTGTTCGTGGGAGGATTGATACTCGCCATAGCGATCGAACACAGCAACCTTCACTTGAGACTGGCGCTCACGGTAATGAGAATCGTCGGATGCAGTCACCGTCGCCTTCTGGGTGGTCTCTGCACCGTCACAACATTCATCTCCATGTGGATATCGAACACAGCTGCCACCGCTATGATGATCCCAATTATATTCGCCATTCTGCAAGAATTGGAAAAGGTTTCAATACATTAGATCATTTTCAATTGACTGACAATTAAACTCCTGAATAAAATTCAATTGCTCTCCGATAGGAGGGACTCAGCAAAATGTTCGAAGAAAAACCTGACCCACACGATCCAACAGCTGAACCGTGAGCTCCATCAATTTTTATAAGTTTAAGGATCCTTTACACATATTATCATCGTTTTATTTCAGTCGATTATGAATTTTTTACGACATGAGACAAATCTGCAAGAAATTAAAGTCATTAAAGATTATAAGAACATTAATTTTGAACAATAAAAATGCCAGCTACTTATCAATCAAACAGACACTGAAAATTTACAAAATTAACATTTGTTTTTTTTTTTTGCAACTATGCATTTGATGGTTTTGCCTAAACTTTGTGGGAAAATGTATAAAAGATGTTTGCGACTTTCTTCATATCCTAAAACAGTAAAACAATAATTTCGTTAATACCTTATAAAATAAACGTTGGTCTTTTGGCGAAGAAACCATATTCTCATCCAATCAAACTTTGGATCGGGAATCTACGTTTAATCTTTTATGATAACGCTTCCTTCCAGGATTCAGAAGCCAACGGATGTAACCAAAGGCTATCTACTTGCGACAGCTTACTGCGCAACTTTCGGCGGAACTGGCACTCTCGTCGGTACCGGAACTAATCTAACATTTAAGGGAATATACGAAGAAACTTTTCCCGATGCTCCTGGTATTACCTTCGGCCAATGGATGGCCTGGGCATTTTTACCGATGATTATAAATTCTTTCTTGACTTGGATATACGTCCAGGTATTTTACCTCGGCGTTATGCGACCGAACAGTCGAGCAGCTCGCGCAGCTTCTATTGGAGCAGTTGGTGAAAATGTCGCCAATGAGGTGAGATTTCTAAAAAAAAAATTGTGTAAAACATGGCCAAAGTAGATTGGATCATCAATTTCTTAGTTAATGCAACTATAATACAGATCAATTCATGAAATTGAAACGAATAGCTACAATTTTGTAGTTACCGATGCCAAATTTTTCCATTATCTCAACATTTCGTTTATAGGTGATGCGAGAAAAATATGAGAATTTAGGTCCTATGACTTTTCACGAATCTGCGGTCGGCGTTCTTTTCTCCCTGTGCGTTTTTCTGTGGGTATTCAGAGCACCAGGATTTATCACCGGATGGTCTGAACTTATGACTTCGCTGTAAGTACAGAAAATAAAAATTCTCTCATGAGCAATTTTTTCAACTAATTGGTATATAATTAAATTTGCGAACCTCCCATTAACAGCCAAGTGAAAGACTCCGTTCCGGTTATTTTCGTGAGTATCATGTTGTTCTGCATTCCGAAGGATCCCAACTTCATTCGCAGCTGCCATCCGGATGGTAACTCAGAAAAAAATATAAATTATTTCGAGTAAGCTGAACTGACGTAATTATTTCAGCTTCAAAAAGGCCTACAAAATCATCCGAAGGCTTGATTAACTGGAAAGTAATAAACAACCATATGCCATGGAGTTTGATGTTTCTTTTGGGCGGTGGATTCGCGATATCGAAAGGCAGCGATCGCTCTTGTCTTTCGATGAGAGTCGGTGAATCTCTCGTGCCCCTTAAGGATTTGCCTCCGGTCATAATACTCTTCGTGATATGTTTGTTTGTCAGCACGATCACGGAATTCACTTCGAACATCGGCATTGCCAATATAATCCTTCCTGTCGTCGCCCAAATGGTGAGCAAAATGTTGTATGTGAACTTGAAGCGTTAAGTTTTCATTATACCTTCAATAGAAAGCATCAATATTTTTATTAATCAAATTCCGATTGTGAGTAAAATTACCGTTTATACATTTATCTTCGATACAGTCGACGATCTTTTCTGCAATTCTTTTCCTTAATTTATTCCCGTAGTGATTAATTAAAATACAAGGTTTTTCATTTCAGTTGCAAAATTATATTAAACCAGTTCATCAGTTGACTAGAATTAATCACAGCGTTAAGAAGTCGTCGTTTATTTACTGACGATTTTTTGTGGCTCTCATTTCACCGATAATCAACAATAAATATCATTTAATCCTAACAGTGCGTAGCAATAGAGCGACATCCGATGTATCTGATGCTTCCAACGACATTTATGTGCTCGTACGCTTTTCGACTTCCGGTGGGTACTCCACCGAATGCAATCGCCGCAAGTGTCGGGCATATACCGACGCGTTCTCTGATCGCCGGCGGATGTATGCCTGCGGTATACGCCTTCATAACTTTAATGTTACTGTTTCCGACATGGGGAGTCTACGTATATAACATACATGAGTTTCCCGAATGGGCTCGACATGCAAACGCCTCGGAGAGCGATCGTTGTCAATTTTGAGGGGACGTATGCATTATCATATATATTATCAGCCCTAGAAGTACGTGACTCCTGTTGAAAACCATAAATTATAAGCCATTAATTATAATACATGAAACCCAAATAAAGTAGCAACATGATTCGTATTAAACAAAGCTATAATTCGTTTATTCGCAATGAATACATGAATATATATGACGTTCACGTTTTGTTATTTCTTTGTACAATGTGTAGCTGATAGCTCGTTTAATCGATCGATTGGACGGACGTCAGCGAGCCAATAGAGTTCGAAAAATCGATGGTTCGAGAATTAGTTCATTTTGTTAATAAATTCTTTTTATTGAATCGGTAATTCATCGGTTTCCGAGCGATCGATCGATTGTCTTAATCCTCACAGAGGATAGGGTAACAGTATACCTTGTTTCAGGTAACAATTTTTTTTATCATTGTTTTTTTGTTGTTTTTTTCTTTTTTAATTTTTCGACGTACGACGATATAATATGCTCTGTAAAAAAGGAATGGTCTCGTCGTTTTGAGAAATCTCGCGAGGGCTTCTACGACTTTTACAGTCTTTTTAGAGGCAACCAATGCTACAGTCTCGTTTTTTTTTGTGATTCACGAATTGGTCACTCGTGCTGCGAGGACTTCGACGATGAGCCGCGCGTCGCGCATAGAATTCTATAATCCTTATATTATCTTAGCGATATTGGTGACAATGCTTTTCTTTTTGTCTGTATTATTTTCAGTTTGCATTTTTTTGTTTTTTTTTTGTTTGTTTCGAACAATTTAAGTTGGCTGCGGCTTCATGCCTGGAGAACTGGGCTCACCCTTCTTCGGACTCGAGTTTATCTCCTGCTGCTCCAATCTTCTGTGGCGCAACATCGTCGACAATACACCGTTGAAACTCGCCGTTTTCTTCTTCGCGCTACCTTTCGGTGTGCTTTCGCCCATCCTACGAACCGGTAACCTTGGCGACGCCATCTCATCCATGAAATCAAAATCCGATTTTTCTTCAGGCCTGCAAAATTATCTCCATTAACTACGAGTAAATAATAGTATTGCAATAATCGTATCCCAATTGCATTACAATTTTTTTTGTGATTTTAGGTCATACTTTTTTTTTCTCTTTGACGTTGAATAATTTAATAGTGTTTGAATGCAAAATAGTGTCCATTGCTATTTTGACAAACGAATACAGGAAAATTGTCAAGAAATGTAACCACACTTTATAGCGTTTTCTTTTTTTTTTTTTTTTCAATTCAGATAATTATTTTTATGGAATTATCAATCGAGTAACGATTCAATGGAAAGTACGAGAGCCAATAAACAAAGTTTCCTTTGCATTATTGCAAATAATAATGATCTTACAATAATTTGATCATAAAAAAGAAGCCAATCATTCTCACTTATATTCTTGCAACCCATGATCCTGTAGTTGATTGTTCGCAGGTACAGGCGAAGGTCCTCTTCTTCCGGGACACTTCCACTCCAGTTCCAAACATCGATTATTGCACTCCAATCCTCCTATCAATGCTAATATATCATCCGGTTTTAGAGACCATCCCTCCTGCAATACACGCAACATTTCGGAGTCATTTCTCATTGAAAAAAATTAATTAATCCGCAGCTTCGAGAGATATCGAAGACCGATAACATCCGATAACATTTGCGTTAGAAACTTCTGCTGCCTCTCCAAATATTTTAAATCTAAACGACAGATGCGGAACTTTGAAAAAACACTAATTTTATCATAATGCTATTGTTTTTTTTCTCGATAACACCAAATTACATAGTCACGTTCATAAATATTGTATCGTTAACTAAAAAGGAAGAGCAATGAAAACAAATTTAAACCTTAGGATCAACTTCGTATTTTTCGTCGTCGGAACACTCGACGGACCAATCCTCTTCGTTTCGTTCCATTCTTTATTATATTTATACACGGAATAACTAAGAAACAAGGTTATTCGGTATTAAACCTCTCATATTGAGGTTATCTTCGGTTGCCTGCGTTTGGTTAACCGAAGAACGTCACGAGGCCATTCTTCTTCCGCACCAAACAATTATTTTCACAGTCTACGAATTCACAGTAACGAAACATGAACTATTTGTTTATTTGATATTACGAGATTTCACTGGTTTTTAAAATGATAACAAATCATGTCTCGCGTCAATGATAACGAATAGTCTGTAGTGGGGTCTCTGGCGTCCGTTCCATGGCCAAATTTTTGCGTTCTGTGCGCAGATTTTACGCGCACGCGCTCGTTGCGCGCTTATTCTTTCATCCGGTTTAAAGGGACGAATACATTTTAAAGCACGAGCATGCGATTCCTATTAGTATCTGCTTCAATACAAACTATACTGAATAAAAATGGTAGTAAATATGATATACAAAACGTTATGACATTTATGAATCTGATGTGAATTTCATATTAATGTACTTTTTGCTTTTCGCTTCGATGCAGAAATGCAAGTAAATTTAATATACGAAACGATATGAGATTCACGACTCATCAAATTACGTTTTAATGTACTTTTATTGTACATTTTAATTTGGGATTTGAAATTTGAAAATCGATATTGGAAAATTACAGAAGGTGAGAATTGATATCTTCATTTTAATACACCGATATTGTAATTGTCAGTGACGAATTCATTTGAACATTAATATAGGGTTTAATGCATCCGAGTTTTGTAACCGGTATATTAAGTGAAGATAAATGTTGTTCAAAAATTGCAATCCACTATATTGTACAGTGCGTTTCAGACCGAATGTGCTTTATCATTTGGCCTATTTGTAGCTAAAGACACGAACACGAATAAAAAATGAATAAAAATCAGGCACCTGATAGTTTGCGGATTACGCGACATCGTTGTTTCACACGCGATCTCCTTCTTTTTCTTCACCATTCGATCGAGCCCCTCCATTCGAAGCTATAAGAGCGTATACAATTTTATTTTGCGAAAATTACTATTAGATTTTGGTGCAAATCGATATTCTTTATAGTCATTGAAATCTCGAGCCCATTTCATGGGACATCCGCTTTTTGTCTTATAAAAGAATGCTGCTAAGAATATTGAACGATTTATTGTGCTTTATTTACAATCTACAAATTCACAACTTATTCGGTAGCTAAGACAATTCAATGTGTCGTTACAGAAAGCAAAAGCAAAGTTAAACTAAAAAAGTTTGTTTTGAATCACGACGAATTCGAAGTGATGACCGGTAGAGCATCCCCACCGCAAGCACTGGGAATGCGCTAACGCGTGAGAGCGAGTGAGTTGGAAAGTCTGGCCCGTATGCGGGAGTGCGAGCGAGTGAACCGCATGGCGCGTGGCTTGAATTGTGTGGCACACCGATATATAGTCGCGCTAACTATCGGCGAAATTCTGAACTACTTTTTCTCTGTCAAAAGTCAACAGGAAGAAGAGAGTGGCAGAAGCTTTTGGCACTGGTCTCTTCCAACTCTGCTTCCAGGACGAGCCAACCATAGGCTTAAAATTTGAAAAAAAAATAAAGAGTTAACACGAGCTATACACTTCCTTGTAATATATGTTCTTTGGCTTGGTCGGCCCTGTATTGGTCGTTAGACTGAGTCAGTCGGTTGGTTCTGCACTTCAGCAAAATTGTTGGAAGAAGAAGAACACGGAAAACAGAAGATCGGAGAAAATCGGTTGATTCGTTGTACATCTGTGAAAATTTGTAAAATTAAGTTGTGACAGTCGATGAGCTGAACTGTAAGTAAATGATACCTGTTGTTACATTATGTTTTTTCCAATTCTATTATTGCCATTGTATTTCTAACTATGAATTTAATTGCATTATGTCATGCTTATTTCTATGCTCTGTTTCGAGCATTTATTTCAAGCAACCCGTGTATTCTACTTGTCAATATTAGCAATGAAAAACTGCAATCACAATAACGAAGCAGTATATATTATGCAAATTCTCGCAATTAGTTTTTCAAGTTATTCCGGTCGCGTTCTTCAGAATTGTACACTGTGCCTCCCCTCCTCTCGCGCTGCACACAACACTCGGCTCTGCCTCGTGTCGTTGTCGCACTCGTCTTGGCTCGTGCGCCGCTTCCTAACCTCCGTGCGATAACGGTCGCTTCATCCCACAAGTGTTGCATACTATTTTTTGTACCGAGTGTCAACGTACTGTTGCACATCGTCGTGCCTGCAAAGCACTGCGTAAAATCATCTTGTAAATAGTTTCACACACGCCAATGTGTGCGTGAAGTTATCTACATAATTCTAGATCACTTCACACGCCAATGTGTGCGCGAAGTTATGTACAGAATTCTAGATATTTTCACATACGCCAATGTGTGGGTGAAGTTATCTACAGGATTCTAGATAACTTCACACACGCCAATGTGTGCGCGAAGTTATCTGCAGAATTCTAGATAGCTTCACACACGCCAATGTGTGCGCGAAGTTATCTACAGAATTCTAGATAGTTTCACATACGCTAATGTGTGCGTGAAGTTATCTACAGGATTCTAGATAACTTCACACACGCCAATGTGTGCGCGAAGTTATCCGCAGAATTCTAGGTAACTTCACACACGCCAATGTGTGGGCGAAATTATCTACAGAATTCTAGGTAGCTTCACACACGCCAATGTGTGCGCGAAGTTATCTACAGAATTCTAGATAGCTTCACACACGCCAATGTGTGCACGAAGTTATCTACAGAATTCTAGATAGCTTCACACACGCCAATGTGTGCGCGAAGTTATCTACAGAATTCTAGATAGCTTCACACACGCCAATATGTGCGCGAAGTTATCTACAGAATTCTAGATAACTTCACACACGCCAATGTGTGCGCGAAGTTATGTACAGAATTCCAGATAACTTCACGCACCCGATGGCGTGCGTGAAATTATCTACGTTTATGTGAGGATAATACGCGATCTCACGCACGCTTCCCAGGCACGAAATGTGGGACATTACGCTCATGAGTTACAAAAAAGTCTCATCGAAATATTTTGGTCATGCTTTCATCATACATTGTCGACAGTTGATCGCCTTATACTGTTTATCTATCTTATTCCATCACAATTAAAATGAGCTGAATATTGATATAGCTGGTCTCCAGTTCGTCTTACAACACAGTGACGTTTCGTCGCCAATGTAAACACTGACTGTTGTATACACGCGACCCTCACAGACACAAATGGCTGTGCATGTCTAATTTAATTATCTGGAGCTTCATCGAGCCCGCATTTTTATTTTCGACGAAACTACAGCCCCGGAAATCGAATTCGCGACCCACAGATGCTACTACACTAAAGACTAATCTACCGCACTAGCAATATTTTCTTACTATCAAATTATTTAAAAAAATGGAATTTAGAAAAAATTTACACTTCTTCGTATGTGTCACTGAATAAGGATTTTCCTGTAGGGAACCATATTTTTGTCTGATCGATTAGTGCGCGTTAAATCAAATTTATTATGATTTCATTTAGTTCTTATCTCCGGTAATAATCCCCTCTCACACCTCCGCTATTCATAATTGAGACACAGTAACTTGAGTCATCCTTGTTAAGCAGTTCTCAGGGTTTAACCCGGATGACTATTTTTCGAGGAAATAATGATGCAACAGTACGTATCACATGTATCTAAAAAAAAACGCCAGTTATTTACACTCTTCTGTAGATGTGCCAGCGAGTAAGGATTTTCCTGCAGCAAACCAATACGCATGCAGTACGTATCACATGTATCTAAAAAAAACGCCAGTTATTTACACTCTTCTGTAGATGTGCCAGCGAGTAAGGATTTTCCTGCAGCAAACCAATTTTTTCCTGATTGATTAGTGTGCGTTCAATCAAATTTATTATAAATTTCTATTTTTCATATCTCCTGTAATAATCCCCTCTGACAATTAAGCTTTCCATAATTGAGACAAAGTAACTTGAGCCATCCTTGTTAAGCAATTCTCATCGTTTAACCCGGAAAATTATGTTGCGAGGAAATAATGGTCCGATAATACGTATCACACATATCTGGAAAAAAAAGTCAGTTATAGCGTATGTCGTTGTGGATCTTCATTTATCAAGACCAGTGTAATCATTGATAGCTTCATAGCCAAGGCCAAACACTGATAAACATTTTCAATGTGCAACACTAACAAAGCCTAAACTTTAGAGACGGAAATACGAAAATGTCTGCACACCGACAGCTAATGTTGATTGATTTGCATGTTGAACTTGAAGAAACTATCCAAATATCTGCAGACAATAAAGTGGTATTAAAAATGTTGAGGCGATCGACCATGTTAAACTTGAAGAAACTATCCAAATATCTGCAGACAATAAAGTGGTATTAAAAATGTTGAGGCGATCGACGCGTGATCTCAGCATTAATCGTGAAAATTCAATTTTTCTGTATATCGTATAATAAAATATGCGGAATATTTTCGAAGGTAATATTTTTTGGAATCAGTAATTCATTTATTACGCATTTTCAGACATACTGTGATTTAAAAATTCAAGTATCAACACCGCGAGTCTTTGGATCATCGTACCTAAAAAATGTCGTTACTCACAAAGTACAATGCGGAAGTCTTGGGCTGGCAGAGGAAAGAAGGCCCATTAAAAGTGTGGTCAGTGGTCGAGGGCCGAAAAAAAACAGCCAATGGGGAAATTCCAAAGTTCTCCATACAGGAAATGCCGGAGGATCGTTACGAAGATGCTTTGAAATTCATTCCCCCTATCATGGCGGGTGAGCCAATATGCGCAAACATAGGTACGATCGGTTCTTTCACATGTGCATGAATATAAGTAAATATTATGTAAGAACATCTTCAGGAGTTTGCTTTTCAAGAACGTTTTATTGCAATTCATTATTTTTCTCGAAGTATCGTAACGCTTTCTGAGGATGTCAATATAAAGCCTCGTATAATTGGATTTGAAAACCTTTGGTTGCAAGTAATCTTACTTATCATTGATTTCTAGGGCTATTTGATGACCCAGAGTCCTATGACGAGTATCTGAAACTATGGAGCTTCTGCCTTCAGCAAGGTGCAGTCGTGGGAGCTTTTCTTGTCGATCCGAACAATCCAAAACCTGTTTTGGCTGGTATAAACATGACATGGGTGGTGTCTGATGATTCTAAAAAAGGATTGAAACATATTAAGGTGAGATCGTGACAACGATATAAGTATCAGGGTGTTTCACGAATTCTATGAAAATTCAACAACAAAATATCATACCCAAAATGTTTATGATAATTCTCTGAATGCAGATTACTTCGCATAGAATGTTGACAGTGGCGCAATTTATGAGCGATCTGGAAGCCGAAATAGATGTCCGAAAATTCTACAAAGTTGACAAATACTTGTCGGCCTTTGGTTTGGCTGTGAGTCATGAGTTTCGTGGCCAGGGCATCGCGAATCATCTTCTGAAGGCGCGGTAAGCTTTTACTATCTTCAGTCGGTACTTATTTTTTTATAAAACTAGTTTATCGCCTTGAGAATGTCGTCCCGACGTTTTCAAGCGAAAAGCCCAAAACGTTCGGTTTTTTTATATCGCATAATTAGAGCGACCTGCGCGTTTCCGGTTCGATCAACCAAAAACTCATCATTGTCATGTCCACATCGCTCATTTGATTTTTCAGAGACATGATGGCTAAGGAGTACGACATTCCAGCGACTTCAACCCTTTTCTCGGGTCCCGCGTCGCAGAAAGCAGCTGCTAATGCAGGTTTCGAAATTCTCATTGAGCGAGAGTACGTCGACGTCCGAGACAAAGAGGGCAAAGAACTTTTTCCTGGTATTCCGGTAAAGACGCTCAAGCTCATGGGAAAACATTTTTGATGATGATTGTGATGATTACGATGATAATGGTAATAATTCAGCAGCATTCCAGAATTCTGTAACAATTTTTACCAGAAAAAAAACTGTCTAATCACAAAAAGAACAAAATAACACTTAGTGGAAATTGCTTTTCGTGCAAAAAGAAAAACATTCGGAAATCGTCAAAATATCTGATTTATTTGATTATTATCGAAATGTTTTTATCTTTCGTGCACTATTATTTTTGTACTAACTTCTACGGCTGTGGGAATTGTTGGATATATAAAATAGAAAGTATCATATATATAGCAAAATTAATAAATATTATAACATAAAGAAAATGCATTTCAGAACTTTCCCCTCAATTCTTATCGTATTATGCTTTTTTAACTCAACCAAAACTATTAAAAAATACGTTACCTACTCAAAAATGAGTTTTTCCAATAAAGAGCGTTTAATTACAAAAATTCTTTCCAACAATCCAGATAAATCACGACAAAAACGTTTTGAGTAAATTCCATTTTTAAAAACCTCTGAAATCAGGCACATCACATTTTTGCGTACCTATGTATTTTGTTTTTCTTCATAAAATAACGCGTCCGTAAATTTAAAGAAAAAACCGTATCCGCGTTTCTAAAGATTCCAGAAACTGGGCCATTTACTTTAGTAACGACTAAAAACACCTGGCAAATATCGACTCATAGCGGTTGCCGTTGAAGAGGCTTATCACTTATCACGTCGGTAAAATTGATCGAACTTCTGCGTATTTATACAGTGCACGGAATAACAAAGCGCGTCAGTGGTGTTAATTCTCCAGGATACACACGAACGGATGAATCGAATATGGAAAAGCTGTAACCATTGGCTGTGCGGAGTGACACACCCCCGGCACGGTTCCTTAAGCGACCTTCTGTAGGTCAGCCTGGCACAACAATAAACATTGTGCAGAATAACATAGCGCCTATTTTTCTACGCGCGCGCTCCAAGCCATTGCGATCTGCAATCTGCAGTAATTGTGCAACGCACCGTTAATTTTCTATGATTTATGTCCCATACTCTCCGCAATAATCTCTTTGCTTAAGCGTGATGAGATTTGTATTAAACGGCATTGATACTCGATCTCAATCTGTTCGTACAAATAATAATGCTACTCATCTTGTCACTTTGACAATTCATCATTAGAATATAATCGAAGGTAAACCCAGTAAAAACATGAATATAGAAATACCCCATAAATGAAAGTAACGATTCGTCATCTGCATACAATTGAAATTAAACCCAGTAAAAAGATGAATATAGAAATATCACATAAATGAAAATAATGCGAACGTTTCGTACAATTAATAATGCTGCTTTCCCTCGTCGCTCTAACAATTTATCATCAGCATATTATCAATATTAAACCCAGTGACAATATGACCACAAAAATAAATGAAAATTATACGCCAACTTCCGTTAAAATCCTCATTCTTTCCTCTTTTACGTTTACGTCCCTACTTTCTTCCTCTCTTTGCTTGTCATCAGAGGATTTGTATTACAGCACATAAAAAAAAAACAAAAAGAAGTGTGTATGAAACGTTTGAACGACTATTTATGCAGCCCCTGCGGCATTCTAACAATTTGCCTTGAGTAAACGAGCGGAGAGCTTTCGAAGTGCGCTGCAATGTGTCTATATCTGTAAAACAAACATTTTGAACACGTCGAGTTCACGCTATTTCTCCATCGTATCTTTCATCGATTACAGAAACGTCTAAGGCGTACTCGCTATTCGAATGCGCGGTAACTTATGTATGCCTCTCGTTAAAAAAATAAAAAAAAAGCGCGGAATATTTCGAGCACCCAATTGGCGGCTCTCGAGCTTGCGCGTAAACGCAGTGTTTACGCGCCAGCCTCTGGCTATCGATTGGTCCGTGATTAATCCAAGGGAAAGCTCCGGTGATCATAGATGACGTTTAACTCGGGAGCTCGCGATGTTTTCAATGGATAACGATCTCTCGAGCGGCGTATTGTCAACAATAATTATCCACCTTTGAATCTGACACGTACGAATGGATCGTGAGTTCCACGAGCGAAGAATAAAAGTGGAGGCTCCTTTGAGAAAGGGTTCATTCGTGCGCGCTGCGACCAATGGCAAATATGTCTCTCGACGCGGGTGAAAATACGCGGGAAATTGGGTCTTCGATGTTATTTATCGTCCGGAAGTAAACAAGGAGCTTTCGTGAATGTGTAAATGTTTGAAAATAAAATGCATATGACATGGGTCGCTATTAAACAAGTAATACCCAGAGCAAGTGAGACTATCGATTTTTCGTTACGCGTGCATTATTAATTAATCGCCGCACGATAAGGCGCAATAAAAAATATATATATGACTATTCGAAGGTGAATTTAATTACAGAAAATCTGCTGACCGGAACGGAATGTGTCGTGAACATTAACGGAGCGGAAACTATGAGCAGAACAGTGAAAACCGATCTCTACTACGCGCTCATTCCCATTTATTATCTTAGCAAAATATTTGGACTGCTTCCGGTGCGATTCGTCGCCCAAACTTCCGGCAGGTATTTGGGGCACATCCGGATTGCGGACGTGTGCTATAGGTGAATATCGACGAAGCGGATGAAGTCATTTACGAAATGGGAATATGAATTGTTACGTCCAATAGTTTTTCGTCAGCGAACATTTTTACATAAGTGTCGATTACGTCCGCAAAATTTGAATTACTTATTTTGAGTTACTTTTCATTATAATATTTTTTACAACTTTACTTTAGCATTACAACTGTCTATTTAAATTAATACACCGGTTTATCTATTCAATTGCCAGTGAAATAAATTTTAATTCGACAGATTTTTTTTCCTTTAAAGAGATTGATTTCCTTAAAGAGAATTCAAGTATTTTCTCATTTGAAAAAAAAAAAAAAAAAAAAAAAAATGGAACAAATATAAGTGATGGATTCTATGAATATTGAATTTACCTAAAGACATTACCAATAATTTGTTAATTTTCGAATATTGCACAACCAATGGCTATGGATTAAAAAATATATATTCTCCTTTTTAGAATTGGCAATTTAAAAAAAAGTAAGGTATTCGAGTGTTAAAACAGTTTTTTTTTTTGGCCAGTATGGGGCTGCTTCTGTTTTTCTTAGGCGCCGAAGCATGGGGCTTATGGAGAGACATGAGGGACGGATGGGAGCAAAGCACAAGACTTAAATCACAGGATGCGATCGCCGTCGCTATCGGCGATGTGCTCGCTGTCGCGCTTCCTGCTTCTGTGGCAATACTCGGCGCGCCAATACGATGGAAATATATGCAGGACATCGTTGGTCGTTTAGTTGAGGTGCCAATACCTATTAATTAACGATTTATTACGGGAAATGCATGATGGCCACGATTTGTGTTACGAAAAAAAAAAAAAATCTGGAAGGTTTCTTTTCGTTGAGAAAAACTATAACTAATTATTCCGCAGCCGCCGAATATTTACGCGCAAAAGAAAAATTCTGATGAGTTTTGCATAATCTAAAACCTTTTTTTTTAAGGGATACAGTTTCTAAGAATTTTTGTATTCAAAAAAGTATACGAATGAATTATTTGGTCTCAATTTGTTTGAATAATAAAATTTTGAATGTTTATTAATATTATCAATTTAAATAAACTTAATCTTAGCAGGCTTATGTACGTGTGAACTTCATCAACAAAAATAACAAGCAACGCCAAAATTTATATTGAAAATAAAAACTGTGGAACGTTTCTAATCCAAAGCAATAATTAATCAACTAATTAATTGTTTGTATTGTTACAGGCTGACGAGAGGCTCGGTTACGTAGCTCCGAAAAAAACGCGTCGATTTTCTATAATGATAAGTGCATCCATAATGATCTTCCTCCTGTTTCTCTCAATGCTGGATTTTTATACGTGGAACGCTCAGAAAAAAGAGCAAAAGTTGCCGGACAAAGGGGCGATTAATTACTCCCCCATTTACGTACTGTACATGGTTGCGTTGATGATCGAGATTCAGTACACGACATCAACTTACAATCTCGGCGAACGATTCGCTCGATTGAATAAAAATTTGCATACCCTCTTAAAAGGCACCAAGCTTTACGACTTCGCAAGGAAAGATTACAGCCAAGGTACTAAAAAATAAGAGCCACCCATAACTTCAATTTACTGCATAAATGCATTCCTAAAAAATGTATTCCCAAAAAAAAAGCTTGTAGATCAATGTAACTGTGAAGATTTTGTTTTACCGATTATACATTTTCCGGTTTTATTAATTTTTCAATTTATCACTCTCAGTTGGAGATCCAAGAACGCAAGACAATCTTCCCGCATACATAAGACCGGAAATGGAGTACAGAACGAGTGTCCGAGTGTTCAGAACGCCGAAAATTTCCGATTGGCTCGTCAACGAAGGAGGTACAAAATAAGGTGCAAACCGATTTTTGAAAACATTGCGGCTATTATTTAAAAATCGGATTCTTTCAGAAAATAGAAATGTCTCGGATGCGATATCTCATTTGATAACGGTGCACTCTTCCCTCTGCGACGTCGCGCTCCTCATCAACAAAGCTTACGGCCTGCCGATTCTCGTCGTGACGATAACGTGCCTTCTGCATCTCATTATAACACCGTACGTTCTTTTGGTCCAGGCGACTGGCGATCGAGAAATTCTATTTGTCATCGTACAATCTCTGTGGTGCGCTCTTCACATCATCAGGATGCTCATAGTCATCCAACCGTGTTATTCAACTTCCAATGAGGTATTTTCCTACGATTGCAGAAAATCGGCAACAGAATTGCAGGCTTATTTACTTGGAGCCCGGCAGCATTTCCGATTTAGGCAGATTTGAGCTTAATTGTTTTTTTTTTTCACTTTTTTAAGTTGATATAAATGTTTTTAGAAAAATAGTAATTTTCTCGATATTTACAAAGATATGGCTATTACAAATATGTTGGAGTTATAACAGTTTAATAGTGAAAAAAATAAGGAAGCAATGAGAAAAGATTCTATTATGTGATTGCTATTGAAATTAATATTTTTAGTACCTGCGATATTATTCTTTTCTCAAAAAATGCCTGTATAATCTTATTTTTCGCGGGGAGTGTATGCACAATTCTCAGAGCAGTAAAAAAACTATATAAAAAAAGACAACTTGTCGCATAACGACCGCAAACGATACGATCTCCCACCGCGAACACTGGCTGAACGTTAATAATTCATAACAATTCTTACAGGCAAAGACAACAGCGATAAAGATCGGTCAACTGCTTTCCGCAAACTGGGAACCAGAAGTGCGCAAGCAATTGGAAATATTTTCACTCCAATTACTGCACAGGCCTCTCGATTTTTCAGCCTGCGGAATGTTTTCCCTCGACAGAGCGTTGGTCACTTCGGTGAGTATCGCGATAATCGATAAAATGGAACATTTGAACACTGGAGAAAAATAGTGTATTAAGACACGAGGGCGAAATTTGTTTTTTTTTTTGTAACAAGTGCATGAATAGTGATACTGTAAATGTACGTGTTACAAAAACTATATTGCGGATGTGCAGGAGAAATTTAAAAAGGCAATGTCCGCCCGAGTTATACGTACGAAATTATTTTAGAAAATCGAAAAAAATAATAATAATTTTCTCTAATGTTGAGATGCATGGTTGGCCGCCTAAGAATTTTAGTAAAAGCAGAATTCACCCAAATCGCAGATGGCAGGTGCTGTGACGACGTATTTGGTGATACTCATCCAATTCCAAAGAGACGGAGAGACCGTCGACGCCAGCAACATTGTGAAGAATGCGAACGAATTTCTAAAGAACGTGACATCCGGAAAGCTCAACGCCTCTAAAGCTTCTTAGTCGTAGTGTTATAGTAGGAATTGTGATAATAATATGTATTGAATACAAACTAAATGTTATAATCAATTACTAAACATAGAACCGTACTCATTATTTTGCACGCGGCGGTACCAAGATTTTTTCTTATGACTTCAATTTACAACTAAGACCTTGTGGAACACCTGTAAATTATATTGGAATTTTTAGCAAAGTTTTGGACTACATAAAATATCGCAGAAGCGATTTGTATCGTTAGCTGCTAAAAAAAAAAAGAGTGTACGGTTCCAGGGTCAACTGTGATGTATACCTATGCAGACTTGGAAGCCTCATTTACTTTTTTAAATAAAAGTTCACGATAAAAAAGAAAAGAAATAATTATCAGTGAAAAATATCGATACATTGTAGGAAAGTGAGGAATCCTCTATGAAATTTTCTATTTTTTAAATGTATGCCCCCGTTTTATAATAAATATTTCCCAGAATATAATGCATTTTTAAAATTGTAATTATAAAAACTAGCGCTTTTCACGTAAATTGTCGGATAAACGTTTGTCAGAGGGAATGACGGAGGGAATTCGCTACCTTGAATAATGACTACGTAGTTTGTGGATTGAATAAGAAAAGCTGAGATAAGGACAATAATAACGATTTCACTTTATTCATTCCGGCGATGCCTCAGCACGCGCGTCGTTACGGCGATGACCGTGACAGCCGCGCGCGTTTCGGTCGAGTCACGCGGAGCGCAAAAATATTCGTAATACGTCTCCCTTCAAGCTACCTTCGGTTAGTCCAGGGCTTAACTGAATTGATCGTAAAACGCGGCTAGCGTCTCGCTCCGAGTAGTAACACGTTGATACATTATATACATTGCGCGAATCGGTTGTTCGTTTGCGGCGTCTCTTTCTTCATGCTCGCGAAATTTCCGCCTCTCCGTGCTAACGAAATTTCGGCCTCTTTACGAAATCTCCTCGCGGTGTGTCGCGCAAACGACAACGAGTGAGCGCAATTACAGCTTCGAGTTTTGTTTCTCGAAGCACTTACTTCTCGAAGAGCGTCTTTTAATCTTCATTTTGCTTTGTTTTTTTTTTTTATTTTTCGAATAAGTGAGAGAGAGAGAGAGAGCCTCGAAGAATCGTAGCGACTCGCGGAGACACGATGAAACAACGAAATGACATTTAATATACCAATCCTTCTCAGAAACTTCCACAATATATAAATAACACATTTTTTTCGGCGTCGTTAAACTTAATCCGGTCACTAGATCGATTTTCTCCGTCGATCGGTCGATGAATTTCCAACAATCGATAATAATCAGTCCCTTCTTCTTTTTCTGCATTTCTTCTTTCTCTCCTGTTTTTTTTTTTACGTTCCCAGAAACGAGACGTCTGTCACAGCCTATCCATCTAAAACGCGCTCCCGTTTTACCCAAACTTTTTTCATTTCTCTCTCTCCGAAGCCCCCGACTCTTCGTCAGTTTTTTTTGTTGTTTCTTTTAAATTTACTTTTCTTCACTTTCTGCGATCGTCGTATCCTTAAAACGCGATTAAATTGCTAAAGTCCTAAGTGCGGGACCTAGATTACTCTCTCGACCTCAGACCACGCTCAAGGTATGTTATGTACAACCTCGTATACTGATATCGTTCCTCCCACTTGCCCCTTCTTCGCCACTCACGTCACCGGCTCTCTCTATACATATCGTCGTACAAATCATTAATTCTATCAATAAATATTAGATCGCTCAAAGAACCTAACGCATCTTTAGCGCTTACGATACATATACAATATACATATACTATATAGGTGTATAGTATACATATATATGTGTGTGTGTGTGTCATGTGTATGTTTATGAGTGTACTTTTGGTGTCTGCGTGTGTAATTCGTATAATATGTATACTGTACGTGTCCTCCCTTACAAATTATGTATAAATCCGCCACCGACGTTCCCGCTTACGTCGGCATCGAGTGGCTATGTTTCTCATCGTCGTGGTGATGTCCCTGCGAGCCGAGCTCCTCAATTAACCGCGCTTGTTTCCGGCGAAGGCTGCGGTCGCTTCTGTTGCGTTGCCTGCAACGAGGCCTCGCCGCAACCGCCTTCTTTGCTCACCAGCGTGATCCTCGGCCTCGAGCAGACCAAGGGAACGTTGCTCTCGCCAATAGCCAGGTTTTCAATCTCGTTCTCGGCGTATTTAATGCTCTGGTTACGCATGTTGCATTGGCACGGACTAGTGTGATGATGATGACGCGAGAAACATTCGCTGCACACTCTGACGGGATTGTACAGCTGCTCGCTCGGCAACGGTGTCGAATTCTCCGAACAATCGGCACAGAATATCTTTCCGCAACTTCTGTTAACGAAGAGAATTGTAATCGTTCGCGTTAGCTGCTCGAGTGAATTTCACTCGGTTAATACACTCACGATTCTAACGTGACGATCTGTACCTGCAGTGATGCTTGCGCCTTCCCAGCCAAAACTCTGTGTCGCAACCCATACAACGATTCACCGCGTGATCCGGAACCCACAAAGTCGGTGCTGGACCCAATTCCTCCACCGCCTCCCACGACATGTCCGAAGGCACTGACTCACCGTGATCACCCGCACTACCTACGGAATCCGGCAGCGAACCCTGCAAACGAAAATTCGGGAATTGTCGAGAGCCACACCAACTTCCGCCGGATTATCGCTACGCAGAGATGAGCTTTTTTTTTTATTAATTTCTTAACAAGTTTCTCTTTATTTTGAGTGAATTCAAATTCATCCAACGATTTTGCACATAAAGATGTATGATTTTTCGTACAGAAATTGCAAACAGTTACTGCTGAATTATTTTTGTGATTGCTTTATGGAAATTTATTTCCAAGGCTCTGTTGCGTGGATTATAAAATGAATTTGCCGATTCTGTTGAATACAGATCATTCTTCAATGAATTTGCGAAGAAGTACGCAACTCATCTCTGCATTTAGGTGGTCCAATGACTTGTGCTCAAAAAAACAAACCACCTCATTAGCATTATGGGTTTTAGGGACAATTCACTCCGGTGATAAATGACGGCAAGCATGACATGTTCCTTTCTTTTAAAAATCGCGAACGTTCCAAGGAAAGCCCCGATTAGTCGCCTGGCGGCAACGTCTCGAGTTTCTATTTATCTGTAAATTCGTAAGATGCAAGCGAAGTGATAGATTTCAATATTTCGCGCGGTTCGGAAGCAAATATAAATCCGCGAAAATTTCGGCAATGACGTATGAGTGACGGGAGAGCGCTGAATAATTTGGAAAAAGATCGATACTCACGATATCGTCGATGCGATCACTGTCTGCATTGTGATTGCAGACTTGTTTTACCAGAGCCTGTCGAGTCGTGTACACCTCCTTTTTCAGCGCGTCCTCTCTTAGCTAAATCGAAAGCAAACGAATGTGCTAAACGTTTTTTTTTCGTTCCTTGCAATTTCTTAATCGTAAGCCGATGATCTGATGACAAATGTTGTGTGTTTATTTTCATAAAAATGTAGATTTTTAGCTAGGGATGTACGAGAACTCTATTCGCGTGCCGCAGCTGAAAGCAGGCTACCCGATTTCAAAGTTACTCGCTCTTTCTTTTCTTCATCTAATCTTTTTGCTTTGTCAAACGCTCGTAATACGTACTTCCGAGAAAACTGTGGGCCACCGTAGAAATGGCTTTTGGCCCGTGGATATTCGAAATTTGGCGTATCCTTCTTATGGCGTCCTGCGCAATCTCCATACATGCGATCTACCACAAATTTGAGGAAACCAATGAGCCACGAAAACGGTACATTGATATTGTATTTTTTGATTTGTTCTGCTGTTCTTTTTTTTTTCAGATTGCACAGGACTCTCCGTCAATCACAGAAATCCAATCAGTACTAAAATCACTACTAGATTAGAACATTTCATCGTCTATAGAGTGTTCAGCTGTTGATTAAGCGAGTAGCTAGTGAAGTATTGAGGAAGGCGATCAGTCAGCCGCCGATAAATAAGAGTGATACAATTTTTTGGGTTCTTGCACATGCCTAATCTAAATTATTCTAAGAGTGTCCAACCACGAATACAACAGAAATATTATGACATTTATACAATTTACATAGAGATCCAGGATTTTTTCATTTTTTGGGAGAAATCCCTACTCAAAACCAATCCCACAGAATATACTAAGCTCATGAAAATGAATGTGTGGTGCATGCTTTACGTAATTTTTCGCGGGTTAGACACTCCATGATCTTGGGAACGTAATTTCAGATACTCTTTAAATATTTCAGGTATTCAAAGGGTTAAAAGTGCAAAAAAATGCAAAGCCTGCGCTTTATACACGATGAAAAAGCATAATTGTACCTTGTGCTCGTTGATGATTTGCTGCACTCTGAGCTGAACGTCGCAGTGAATAACCGGCAGACCATCGACGTCGTCGAGGCTGTCGGGATTTTCGGGCACGACATCCTGATGGATAGGCGATGCTGGACATATGCTGCTCGGCGTTCGTGAATTAAGGTGAATGCTGGTGTCGCTGATGTCGCTGCTACCTTCCTGTTGAACGCGATTGCAGGTGCACGGGGGACGACCTCCCACCGCTCCGCCGTCTACCCAAGGCGATGCGGACTCTTGCAGCGCAACGGTTTGTACCCTGCGGAGCATAAATTCCCCCGAGCGATCCGGTTCGTACACACCTTTGGCAAACTAGACGAGAAAGCTTATAGACGCAGAGGCATCGTAGCATCGGATACTCACGTATCTTTATCGCCATTTACGGCAGGAACGGCGGGATCGCTGATGGGTATTAGAGTGTCCGTGGAGCTGTCCACAGATGGATTCGCTGGCGAATCGCTCGACAAATGATTACCGCTGTAGCCGTTCATTCGAAAGTCAGTCTCCGGCGTACTTTCCCCGATAATTTGGACCTTGCTATCGTCGTCGTCGTCCGCGTCGTTTACTTCAGTCTTGTCGGATTCGTTCTCGAGATTTATCGAGTCGAATTTTCTGCAATTGAAATCGCAATTAAACAACAGGAAGAAAATGAATTCCTGTAAGTTTTTATTGTCGCCATCGGCAGATGCAAATCGCAATGTTTTATTGCGATGAAATTGATGATTATTTACTACAAACAAGCGCATGAAAATATAATTGATATATTTTACAATATTTGATAAAAGGAACTAACTGACCGGATTGTAATCACTTGGTTTGTGATTCCGGGAATTATTGAATTTTTGATAATTCTGATAAATGCGGACGTACTTTTCAATGGAAATACTGGGATCGCTCAGTCTGCGATGTAGATAAGCTACGTGATCCTGGGCGTGGATGAGATCGCCGTAGGAACGGGTCTTCGTCATCTGTCCTTGTGGCTCTTCATTTTCGCCACCCTCAATGTCTATGAGCGAGACTCTCTGCTTGTCGCCTGAATTCTTGAGCGACACTTCGAGAGAGCCTGTATAAACTTCGGACCACAGCACGAGATCGCGGACGTTGCAGCTCGGCCACAAAACCTGTTGGGCCTGTTCGTTACTATAAAAATCGGCGATAAACCGTCGCGTGGGCGTTGCCGACGGCCCGCGGATACTCACCTGGTTCTTCGTCGGTGAATATAAGTGATTTACGAATGCACTGGAATTCAGGAAACGCCACACCGAGAACGTACGATCCTTTATTCTCAATTGTAATCTCTCTTGTCGCGTGTTGCACAGAAACGTGCCAAAGAGCTGCGAGTACGTATGCTGAGCGAGTTTCACCTACGAGCGATAATATAACGCTTGAAAATCATTTCGATTATTATTAAGCACTTTATCGTTACGCATAATTAGCCAAGCAGTGAATTTTCTTGCGAATATATTCAGATTTGTTCCTCGAAAATTCATGAGCCATATTTTTTTGACACTCAAACGTAAAAAAGGAACATTATTTTCATCGTTGTACACCAGTGGAATTCAATTTTGACTTTCCATTTGAAATAAATATAATTCAGATTTCGATCAAGACAATGAAGTTCATTTTCTTTGTCCAGGATCTCGAACTTCACCCGACAATTTCGCAGATTACAGAGACATCTGAAGAATCTTCAGCACAATTGGCATTGTTGACATTCTATTTTTTTGACAGCTCAAATATTTAATTTCGATGCCACCGATTTGTCTGATGAACGTTCGATAAGAATCTGTGTTTATCTCGTTTTTCGATGCATCCTCCACGATTTCGCAGAGATAAAATGAGCATTGCCATTCTCGATTCACCGGAACAACGAAAAAGCTTCAAATCGTATAATGTAATTTGAAAAGTTAAACATTATCTTTAAAAAAAACTATTAAAAATCCTCTCTAGGTTTTTCTAGAATTTTTCTCCAATTAAATTAAAACAACCTTAAACTCGCTTTGTACATTTGCGAATATCTCCCATCCCCAAATTCATGTTCCGTTCATTCGAAGTAATATTTAAAAAATGTACGAACGATGTATGCCGGTGACATTTGAAAGCTGCACGGAAACTTCAGTATTAGTTGATGAACGCAATCGAGCCACTGAAGAAAAACGGGACATCGTTCGTTGGGATCTTCGCATCCGACAGTCTGACCGCACCGGTCAGCAAACTTGTGTCCAAAGTCTAGCCACTCTCTCTCGCAGAGCATTTGAAATCCCTGGAAGCCGTGCAAGTGTTGAAACTTCGAGGATAGGAGCGATATATCGATCGCAATCGTCGTAATCGTCGCTGTGTTTCTTACCTCCATCGTCCGATAATACGGATCCAAGAGAATCTGTGCCAGAGCAACGATCTGCGGTGTTCTGTCCCAACCGTCGCTGCAATGCACGAGAACCGGTCGTCCGTCTCTCTCGATTGCCGAGACGACGGTCACGGCCGCTCTCAAAAGTCCCGACATGTGTTGAAGCCATCGAGTTCCCTCGAGAAGGCTCAGCCAGCTGTGAGACGACGAATAAATAATAAAGCAAAGAGATTAGATAACGATAATAATTCGACAAATTCGATTGACGAAAGTAGATCCCTTGTCGTCTTACTTTGGCTGATCGGCGTCCGATGCACACAATTGTCTCACCGCGTGAAAGCTCTTTCGTATCGAGTGTATGTTAGGAAGATTCATAAATTGTATGTCGCAACTTGGATAATATTCGGGGCATTCACATCCCCCGCCTCGGGCTCTGTTCGCGACCGCCGTTGTGTAGGATCTCGCGTCGACGATCAGTACTTTCTGCGATAAAGATAAGCGCAATTAATCTTACGGTGCGCGTTGCGAAACGAGACGAGAAAAAGATCGATTTATCGGTCACGGTTTAACAACTGACTTTGGTATTGCTCGGGGCGATAACGTCGTCCACGTTGTCCGAGTAACTTATCGGCGTGTCGGTGTCTAAGGAACATGCGTCCGATAGAGCCTTCAGAAGGTCCTCGTCCTCGGAACTTCGCCAGCCCAACCAGCCGACCTCGGGCTGACTACTTCGGGCTATTACCGCGCCGTTTACTACGTGTCTGTAATATATCAACGATCGGAATATGAGATTCAACCTCTTTCTCGATTAATGTCGAGAATATTGGGTCTGCCGACCTTGCTACTTTTTTGGAGTATTAAAATCGAACAGAGTCATCGATTTGTTCTACAAGTACTTTGATGACGTAGCGAAAAAATTCAGATGCCGAAATGCAAGACATTGGGGGAATTTTATTTTGTTTTTGATAGAAAGGAATTTTAAAGTAAGCAATTCTTTAAATTTAGAATGGAGATTTTGAGAGATATTTTGAAGGAGATTGTTTTGTAAAATCGGTGAAAAAATGTTGAGTCCTGTTTTTTACCTCCATACGACGGATGGTATTCTTCTGGAACTTCTGAACTTGGCAACAGTCTCGAGTGTATCGTCCGAAATGCAAGCTGGGACAATAATCTGCGGTGGGTATGAGGGACACATGCGGTAGTCCTTGTTTATTTGACTTATTCGCCAGGTACCGTCGAGGTTGAATCGCAATCGTTCTACCTACAATGTTCGAATCGTTTTGGATTAGTACAAAGTCTTCGAGATTTTCTTTTTCCTTAACTGTACGAGGAAAAGATGGATTTACCTCTGAATTGAAGCTCGCTATGTAGGAGCCATTGTCTTTTCCTAGACGCGGATAGTCCTTTCCTTCCTCTATGGACCAGGCGTAATACCCAAATGCAAACATATCCTCTATATTTTTGCGAGGGTAAGTCACTTTGTGTAGACGCTTGAACCACTCCAAGCAGTGCTCATTGGTTGAGAATGCGCAGCTGAGATTCAACATTAATCAGTTACATTCGGTTAACGACACAGATTTAAGGAGATTGTGTCAGAGGAAAATTGTGAAAACTTGACCGTATTTTTCTTAGCACCAGAAAAACTTGCACAACAAAGCAGTATGTTCTAAAAAGCAAAAATAAAAAAATATCTGTGCCAAATATGAGTCATTCGTGTGGAGGACGACTCAATTTGCTAGCCACTCACATTATCATGGATGTATATATCAACAAAATATATACTCTGATACACAAAGAATAATTTTGCATGATTAATACTGTAGGTTTATTATTACCATTATTATTACTATTGCAGTTCCCAGTTTTATTTTAACTGCAAATCTATTGCTCTTGACATAATGGTTAAAAAAGAACATGTTGGCTGAAATATTCACATTCTTTGGCTCTAAATTGCTCTCTTCAACCAAAATTATAGTTTCTTCAGAATAATATGGAAAAAAGTACATACGATTCATTTCTATCTCTTTTTAGGATCATATTTCTAGAGCATAAAAAAAAGTCAAATTATAAGCTAAAAAAATTACTTAATATGCAGTTGCACAATTAAATTTCTACACCGAATATACATCATTCCTTAATTAACAGCCAAAAGAAAAAAAAAAAAAATCAGTTGTAACTGAATTAGCCTATCGGTTCAAAATCTTATCGAAGAAATGCAAAAAAAAAAGTACAAATCTAACAGTCTCAAATCGTTTGTCGTTTTTCAAAACCAAAGTGACTCGAGGGCCTTTCTAAAAAGTCTCTAAATCATAAAACCCAAAATTTCAGTACCTCAGAGACCGAGCGTCCTTGCATCCTATTTGCAAATAGAAGATTTCCTTCACTTCTAATTGCTCTATTAACCCGAGAGGTATATTGTAGCATGCTTGATTGAGCTGCAAGTACAGTCTGTAGTTGGATAGTGCCAAGATCCCATCGGAGGTCCTACCGAGAGCGACAACAAATTCTCCGCTGAGTGGGGTGAATGGAATAGTCAACGTGGGATCCTCTCTCTCAAAGTGCGTATGTTTCGGAAAGAGTTCGGAGGCTCTCAGATGGCAAATCGACTGCAAGCTGGTCGGCTCCTCGGAACTCTCCATGTCGATCTATCGTCACACCCAAATAATTAACCAAATACCTATCTGATCTCAATGAAATTTGCATAAGACATCGCCGCAATTAAACCTCAAACTTTACACCAATATAATCTCACTCTCTCTCTCTCTTACAGCGACAACAAAAATAATAATAATAATAACAAGCAGCAAAAGATTCCAAAGGTCATATTGACAGATGTTTTCTTACCTTTTGCGAGTCTCAGCAGAGTGGGTTGGACAACCAGGGTCAGGAAAAAAAAATCCACAACAACACGGTGTCTCTTGTCAACCCTAAAATAGTAAGCGACAATAAATCACCTCGTGACCATCGACAATCGATATTATAAACCGACATAACCATAATATTTTAATAAAAGTTAGATGGAAAACCTTGTGTCCCCGCTCTCTCCCTCTCCGCACGCACCGATAAAGTAACAACGTGTATCGTCTTCGGTGTTGTCAAAAGAAGAGCGCAACTGCCTAATTAGGTCCGCGCCACATGAAGCAGCAGCACCGTCTGACATGTCAGTTACACTGAACGGCCGAGTCGCTCGAAAAATCCATTCGATTCATTGTCAAAGGATAATGTCCAGTGATACACTTAGATAAGGTTTTAAGGATTCTCGAGATACCCGATGAACTGCGGAAAATCTGACGTTTCGTGAGCTCGTCAAAATGCAACTCGTGACTAAATCAGCAGGAGGAGAAAAATTCACTCGGACTTTCTTGCGACGTCGAGGAGCTAAAATTCATTGTCGAAGAGAACAATGTCCGGTGATATTCTTAGATAAGGCTTTAAGGATTCTCGAGATACGAAAGTATATTCGGAAAATCTGACGTTCCGTGAGTTCAGAGACACGAAACTCGTGACTAAATGAGTAGGAAAAAATGTATTCGGGCATTCCGCGACCTCGAAAGCTGAAATTCATTGTCAAAGAACAATGTCCGGTGATATTCTTAGGTAAGGTTTCAAGGATTCTCGAGAAACGAATGTATATTCGGAAAATCTGACGTTCCGCGAGTTCAGACACGAAACTCGTGACTAAATAAGTAGGAAAAAAATGTATTCGGGCATTCCGCGACCTCGAAAGCTTAAATTCATTGTCAAAGAACAATGTCCGGTGATATTTTTAGGTAAGGCTTTAAGGATTTTCGAGATACGAAAGTATATTGGGAAATCTGACGTTCCGTGAGTTCAGAGACACGAAACTCGTGACTAAATAAGTAGGAAAAAAATGTATTCGGGCATTCCGCGACCTCGAAAGCTTAATTCATTGTCAAAAAACAATGTCCGGTGATATTTTTAGGTAAGGCTCTAAGGATTTTCGAGATACGAAAGTATATTCGGAAAATCTGACGTTCCGTGAGTTCAGATAACCGAACCTCGTGACTAAATGTGCAGGAGCAGAAAAATCCATTCCGACATTCTACGACATCGAGAATGTGCAAATCACCATCAAACAATAATACCCAACGACATTCTTAGACGAAGCTTTAAGAATTTTCAAGACACCCGAGTATCTCCGTTAAATCTGTCGTTCCGTGAGCTCAGCGCGACGAAACTCGTGACCGAATCGGCACAACAAAAAAAATCCATCCGTACCATTCGGTGACCTTGAAGAGGTACAATTCTCCACAAAAGCGCCGGTATATTTGGATAACACTCAAAGGACTTTAAAAAAAAATCTCTTGAATCTCAAGACTAAAAACATGCCCAAAATTGCTTGCAAAAATGGACAATCCGTTATAAAAATTCCCACTCAATATCCGAAATTCCAACGCGCCACTTATTAAAAAAAAAAAAAAAAAAAAAAACCGCGAGAATCGCGAGTGAAAATCTAATGAAATCGCACCTCGCGGCTACATAAACAGTAGAAGCATAAGTGGGCGCATAAGCGCGACGTCGGGACGCGAGCAGCGGACAACATTGGGCCTCTATTTCCGTCCATATCTCTCGAATGATTTTGAGAGCAGGGACACAACGGCATCGAGTATAGAGAGCGGCACCAAGAAAACCGTGGTCTCATGGTCCGCTCTCGTCCCTCACTTACAAACACGCACAACACGTACGTACGTTGATCTCGCGTGATGCTGCGTTCGATGGAATCGTGTGTGTTGGTACGTGAGAGATCGCAAATGTCAAAACATGCTATTAAGGTCTTAATAATAATAGTATGTGTGTGTATGTGTGTGTATGTGTCGTGGGTGTACGACGACTCACTCTGTTTCTAACTCGCACAAAGTTACTCGAAGGATACGAGTCCGTATGTTATGTATGTACGAAGTTTTCGCTGAGCCGAGAACCGACGTATGTTTTTCTTTTTTTTCTTTCTCGTCTTTGCTTCTTCTTCTTGTTGTTGCTCGGGGTGTGTTAACTCAGCCGCGGATATACATGCGAGACACACACGGTAACGTCTCTCACGACGCTCGAACCGTCGACGACATTATCCGAACGCGACGCATTATTTTCTTTATTATTTTATCCTGCTGGAACGGCGAGTCGACGCGAAACACGGATATCCACTGGCACGTAAGGGGCACAAACTGTTGTAACCAATGTCGGAACCACGTAGGGAACAGTTTTCATCGCGGCCGCACATAAAAATGGCTCGTCGTTGAAATCATCCACGAGCTTTTACAGTTTCGGAGCTGCGTACCTTCTTATGTGGTTATATATGTATATAGGTATAGGTATTTAATAAACAAGCCAGTGCGGCAGAGTTTTCGTAACGCTGCCCGCTCTCTGTGTTTTATACTCTTTAGGAAAATGATAAAGCTGACGTGAAAGCTGTTACGAGACACTCGGCACACAGAGACACTGACGGACGAGACGGTGTACGCGTGTGTATGTGCAACGGGGGCCTTGCACATGGAAATGCAGAGCAAGGCGTGTTCGGCTTTGAACCTCGAGGCTCACGAGACTGTACCTACGTTACTGCATTGGGCTTCTCTCCGCCAATGAGAAAACCGCTCCAACGCCATCTCGAGGACTATGTTTGCAACCATTTCTGAAGGTTCATGGCTCTTACCACCAATCGTTCGAGCAGTTCACTGCATTTATTTATTAATTATTGGAGTTTTTGGCGATAATAATGATGAGGATTTTATGGCGAATTTGTGAGGCGATGGATTCGTTTATTTATGAAGAGAAGAGGTTATTATGGTCACGATTCATGGTTGAATCCCTTTTTGGAATTTTTTTTTTTATTCCAGGGAAAATAAGGATGAGCAACTTCCGGCATTGATTTAATATTAAGAGCAGAAAGGTCGTGGGTGGTACATTGCAAATTGTCCATGGATTACATATACTTACGTTTTCTGCATTGTGCTGATGTTCGTTCACCAACGAGCACACTCGCCCACGCAATCTCGTTGATGTTATCTACAAGCATTTCCCAAAGTGGACGATTTACCGTCCATCGCTCGAGCGACTTCCTGCATTTATCAATTATTGGAGAATATATGCGAGCGCTTGTCACCGGTTTGCGCAATAGAAACGTTAGGAATATTTATTTCCGCGCTGTTTACAGACATTTCTATGGTATTCTTCCAACTGCACCGCCGATGCTTTGCGATGATCGATTCGTTCGTTTATTAAAAGAAGTACTGGTCACTATAGTTACGACATATGCTTGAATTCCTTTTTCGAGTTTCTTCCAGTTTCAGGGAAAATGAGGATGAAGCAATTTTTGGGATTAATTTAATATTACGAGCACAAAGTTTGTGAGTGGCGCATAAAGTATGATTTAGCTGATGTATGTATAAATATGCAAATAAAATGGAAATGAGCAAGTAATTATGAAGTTTCTATTGATTTTCATGATTACCACGAAAATCCGGTACTTCGGGTTTCATTCTGTTAAGAGTGCATATGGTTCTTCTAGATGCACTTCATTATTTAATTTAACTATAGGTCATAGGCAATGATTGCGACATACGTTGTAATGAGGATTTTGAAAAAAATCAATCTGAGATTTTTCGCATCTGCGCGAATATGCAATTCAGTGCATTTTCTCTCGATGTCTTTGATTATTTATATTGAAATATTTTTCTTACATTTCAACGCGGTCGAATTTCGGCGCCAAGTATTTAAAAAAAAGTAAAATTGCAATATCCATTCGTCAACGAAATTACAAAGGTAAAACGTTTAGTGTTCGGTCATCAATTATGACGATAGCTCATTGACATTAAGTAGTCAAAACATGTTGCAATCGAATTCTTTTTTTCATCTCAATTATTTTTAAATTATTACAAGACAAAAGATTGAAATATCGACGCGATTTCCCTCAAATTACTGACTAAATGTATAAACGCAATTAAATAATTACAACATGTGTTGCAAGAATGAGAATTTTTTTTTCCTATTTTAACGAAGCTACGTAATAACTATTTTTCTGGAGAACAAATTGACACAGAAGCGCGAATTAAACTGCGGATGATTCTTTATTTCATTTGGTACAGAAGCACTTGGGACATTAGTTCCAATCGACGAATACTTCCATCAAATAACTTACAGCTTTAAAAAAGTAGCGAGGATACAGATGATGCGGGTACAAAAACTCCTTAGACACTTTTGTTACATTCTTAAACGTGTTTATTTACTGGATGAAAATGGAGGTGTCGAATGCACAGTTTTATTAACATTGGACCTTCCTCCTGAAGGAGCAGCCTTCGGTGAGGCGCGCTTTCCCACCGGTCGACGTGCACAGTATTGTGCGGCAGCCGTCGCACTCGACTCCTTGCTGGGCGTGCGAGAAGATCGTCTTGATGGCATAGCAGCCAGGGCATTTGACATCCATGAAATAGCTGTTTGGTTTTTGTACCAAACGCTTCAGCTTATGTTTTCTCTTCTCCTCAGCAGGGCTGGGATGGAGAAAATCTCTCGCAAGCGGCATTCTGCAAATTAACCAAACACAAAAAACAAAAATTACCAAATTGACTATGTGCTCCAAAAACATTTTGTCATCATGTAATCTGATAATGAAATAAGAATGATAGGATAGAATATAAAGAAATAAAAAAAAAAAAAATTGCTATTATGGGTGACGTGGGTTATGGTTCGGTTAACGTTAATACATTTCCAAAAAAGGCTCGGGAATGTCAAAAAAATGTTGCGACAAATTGTGTGGCAAAAATTTCAAGGATTTTGGAGATAATAATCGAGGATTTGACGAGGATTGCTTTAATGTCGGAAGCGTAAAATTCCGGAAGACGAGCATTCGCCGCGAAGCTTCTCCGCTCGCGGTCTTTCACCGGGCAAGGAAATATCAAGGAATTATATACTTAAATGATCGAGGAATAATTGGCGAATGTTTTGGTTATCTTACTTACGTGTTTAGCTTAGTATTTCACTTGAAATTCGACAACTACAGCTTCAGCCACGTGTTTGTAGCGCGACGTATAGAATTGGAAAGGAGTGAACATGAGTGATGGATTCCCCAGGTTGTAAACGCTCCAGCACGAAAAGTTACTAGGCGCAGGATGCTTTGCCTAGGGATTTTCGTCGTCGCGCCGAAAAATTTGAAATTGCGCGGGAAATCGGTGATTGGCAAGATCATTTCCGGTTTGTCATTTAAAGCGCTTGAAACGAGATGAAATTGGATAAATCCATGGAAAATTATTGTCATAGTTTCTGAAAAGGCATATGGGTTTAATTAAAGTACCGAAACATTTTTTAAATCATTTTTTGAAATTATAAAAAGGTTAATTGAGAAAAAAAGCATAAATAGTAATAAAAGGCTTTTTTGTTGCTTTTTTTTTTAAGAATGTTAATTTGTACTGATTTAAAAAATTATTATTATTATTATATATACATTAATTTTAGTGAATTAAAATTTGAGCTATAAATCGCGAGGCAATGACAGAAAACTAATTGAAATAACGAATTTTGTTGAGGAGTCACTGAGAAATTTAGAACATTTCGCTTTTTATTGATTATTCAGAGCTAAGCGTTTGAACGTACATTACGAAAGGGAAAGATAAAGAGACTTTCGATGGAGAAACGAGTATTCGCAAACTCCTGTTCACGTTTTGTTTATGGCCCGTTCGATATATATATATATATCTTTATGTAAGCGAGATCTCGGTCTTATAGATTAGTAACAATTAATTGGATTAATTATAATCAATATATATCGACAGATATACGCTTTTCTTATTTTCTTCTTCTTTTTTCTTATCGTTATTGTTCTACGTCAAAATTACACTCGGATTCAGATTTTCTGTAGTTTTTTCGTTTTTCTTCGTTTTTCGCACATTTAAAAAATAATAAAATTACAATATAAAAAAAGGAACGAAGATAGAGAGAAGGGAGTTTGGGAGAAAGCGAGTCTCGTGAGCGAGCGACAAACTCGAAACTTATGAAAATCTGAGGCCTCGGCAATTTCAGGCGTAGCGATCTCTTTCTCGTCATCCAGCGGGGAAATCTCGAAGCGGTTTCTCTACAAAGTATATATATATATCTAATCGAAATCTAAAGACAATTATAATACACAATATATAGAGTCGAGCGAGTCGAAAGATCGTTCGGGAAGTAAACGTGAGTTGCGACTTCGTCGATTATTCGCTACTTCCGGGATGATCTCGATGTCAGTTAATATTCAGGATAGGAGGAACATCTCGAAGACGCGAAACACGTGCTCCGCGACGTGCCGAGGGAGAAATCCGCGCGTCACGGCACGCGCACGATTATTAGACTATACAAAAATTATGTAACAAAATTAAGGGTTTTCTGTTCGTATTTTTTCGTTTTCTTTTCTTTAATTACGCTATCAGTCACTTGCACGATTTGCGAGAGGTGCTGTCAGATAGGGCGCTAACAGCTCGGGAATAAATGCATTTTCCGGGTCGCGCTCTACTGCAAACACGCCTGAACCTTCTCGATCCATTCCTGAGCCATCGCCGCGTCACCCGCGCAAAAATTGTACGTTCGTCGATTTGTGCGGAGCTGCAAGGGGAATAAAAAAATATCAAATTAATTAGAGTTCGAAGAAAAACGAAGTTTTGGGAAATTTTCAAGGATTTTTCGCAACTCACGTCGAAGAACGACTTGTCGTCCGTTTTCTTTGGTGGTCCTGGTGTCGGTGTGGCCGGCGTTACCGAAACTACTTCCGCCAGATCTGCAAAACGATTTGGCAAATATTCGGAAGATGATTTTATTGAATTTGTTAATGTAAAATTTCTACAAAAATGCGTTAATTATGCCGTTTGCGTACCAATATATCCTTTACAGTGAGAATCCTCCATCGCATCGTAATATCGCAGTTGGTGCTTTATGGAATCGAGTACGAACCATCGTTGTTTCCAGCCCTTCAAAAGGGCACCTCGCTTGTACAAATAGCCCTCATGGGTTCTGTTCTCCGCGACGTTACTCGAGAATTGTTCGTAGTATTGTTGCGAAGAAGTTTGTATCGTTGTGACGCCTTCAAGTCAAGGAAAAAGCACATGAATATTTGACGAATACGATGTCGCGTTTCCGAAATTATGCAATATTTCTTACTCGAGTTGACGCTTCCGTTGTCACCTCCGCTTCGCGTAAGCGTGTGAGATTGCAGATTATCAGCTACGGCTTTGTACTTGGTGCAGTTTTTCGGTACGGCATCGGCGCATTTATCGTGACAAACGTGGCCACAATCTACGCATCGTAGGCCAGCTTTAACCGGTCCCCACAAAACACCGGAACACGCGTCGCAGTGAGTCGGTGTTGCTGTGTCTAATCTTTCGAACCTTAAGTAGAAAGAAAAGGAAAATGAAAATTCGAATTTTTGCCGAAAAATTCTATGAACTGGGGAGTTATTCGTAAATTACCTATGCGGATGAGCGTAGACGGAACCCTCGTTTCCGGAAGCGTTACCGCCGGCCAGTTTTCCGCGTAGAAGCAATTCCAGGGTCGATCTTTTATGAATTAATCGGCCATGGTATCGCACTAATGCGGTGCTGAATGACGCGTGCCTCTGCAACAACAAAAAAAAAGGATAAAGTGAAGCGGAATACGATAAAATATAACCAAGGGTATATTAGGGTGTCTTAAAAATAATAAAATACAAATAACTGGAACAAAAAATAAGCGATAAACTTACAGCCAGCGAGTCGGTATTCGGTAGTTCGAGTTTATCCCAAAGCACCTTCCATTTTTGCGGCAAATGGCCCAGTTCCGTTTCGAGCTTATGAATTTCTTCCAGAAGATAAGAAAATTGATCCGGCACCATAGTACCAAGATTATCGTATCTGAAACCGCGCAAAAACTCTTGATTACAATGTATTCGACCCAATGTTGTAACAGTGAACAATAATGAGGAGCCAATTCGCAAGTTTATATTTTATTCTCAAAATGTTTGCCAAACTTGGGATTTTCGAAAATCTTACCCTTGCGTGACGACTTTTCGATTGCTCTTGATAATTCCATCGGCAGCTTCCGATTCCTCTTCCTGCTGCGTGTCCTGCTGCAGAACTTCAAGATCGTAAGCCGGACCATGAGCGAGTTCCTCTTCAAGGTAGTATTGCCAAATATCGAGGCTCGGAAGATGCGAAACGGGCCTGAGTACCGGATGTTCAGTATTCGGGGTGTACATGAAGTTATAAAAGAGCGGGCAGCGAGCGTGTTGTTTTTCGATGTAATCAAAAACGCTTTGGCCAAGATTTGAGCCGGTGTTCGTTCCGGCGAGTCTTCCGCCGGGATAGACGATTTCGTCGTCGCTTCCGGTGTCCACGCCTTTGTGATGACTCGTCAGAGAGCCGCGCTTGTCCTCCACCGCGGTGATGCCGCACTCGACTCTGTCGAACTCGCAATCGAGCAAAAAAGTACGGAAGCGACAGGACACCGAGTGATAAGCTAGGAACTTAAGGTAATAATCGTTGAATTCGAAAGCGAGGGGAAATTGTCTCTGTATCTGATGGACTATGTCGAGAAATTGAAGGAAAGTCGGAGTGAAATTAGTCGTTTGTGAATTAGCCGCGAGATTGCTACGGTGACTGAATCTGTGACCAAATCCGAGCCATTCTTTCTCGATCAGCACTCGAAAACCATCGATCGTTCGGTAATGAGGATCTAGACAAACTTGGGCGACCGAACAGACTGTCGCCGTTGTGTCCCAACCGTCTTCTAAACAAACCGCTACCGAAGAACCCTGAACGTCCATCAGATCTATTACCGCCCCGGACAATTGCATTAGACTCTGTAGCTGCTGCAACCACTCGGAACTTTCGACTAATCTGTTGGACAAACATGAAATTCGATTAAATATACGCGCCGTATCATGGAGTTCAATTTTTCTTATTTCAATGTCTTACTTTCATTTTTTTCTATTTGTTTGGTAAGATTTTTAAAAAAATGTTTTTATTATGGTAATACTCACTTGTAGAAACTCTGATCGGGCTCAAGGTTCGGCGAACTCGGGACACAAGCGCGCATGAGCTTTTTGAACGCCGTTTTCGTGTGCCTCACGTCGAAATATTCCACTGGTATGAAATCTGTTTTTGGTGCAGATTCCGCTTTAACGCCCTGTGTGTAAAGTTAATGATTGCAGTTCAGTTAATTTAGGACGTTTCCGATGTTTAGTTTGCATCGTATTTCCAAAACAATGTACAATTAACGTGTTAGTGTAATCATTGACCAGTCGATTTAATGACGATAATGTTGGTGAGCTTACCCTCATGTGCGACTTTTCTCCGAGAATGTAGAGAGCTGCTCGTTGAAAAGTATGCACGCACTCGGTGCCACTGTCGGAGTCTGCGGAATGACGAACGGTTCCTCGCTGATTCACCGAAGTCAAAGAAGCTTGAGAATTGTGCCTTTTGTCTTTCAGCGAACCCCAACGACCAAAATTCTTCGGTCCTTTACCGGCGGACGATCTAGAATAGAAAGCATAACTCATTCATGTAAAAAATACAAAGAATTTAATTTTATTACCAGAATTCGCATAAAAGTTAATTGCCCTACAATCTTAATTGTTTATAATAAAACAGCTTACCCAAGTGTGCCTATAGCTTTGTTGAATGGATTTCTCCTGGACTGCTCAGGTGTTGCGTTACGATCTTCGGCAGCCAGTAACAAAGAATCGATGCTGAGCGAACTATCGGACATTCCCCACGCGGAACCTTGTCGTAGTACGGATAATGGAGTCGCAGCTACTAAAGCCATGATATACTTTTCCTGTTCTAATGTCGAAGTGCTTTCCGATGACGTAGCTGTAAATTAAGTAAAAATTGATACAAATTTTCCCTTAGGGAAAACTCGTGAAAAATGTTTTATTTACTAATTAAATTGAAACACCATTCCAATTGAATAACGGAGGTATATAATTTTTTTTAAATCGCCAGAAACAAGTTTAAAAATGGAAAATACCTTTCAAATTACCGCCGGAAGTTGGGTGGGCTTTGAGCATGCCCATAACTCCCTTTCCGTGATATCCAGCTCCCCTAATGAGCAAAGCTTTCGTTCGCGGATGCCTCCAAGTAACAGCGGGGAGTCTGTTGTGCCTGTAGAGTCTGCAGAATCGCCGAATACTCTCGTCGGACACGGAGCTCGGTACGACGAGTAGCGCCGGATAACTTCTGCATATCATGTACGCGCAATTGACCGAAGTGAGCCGAAAGGGTTCATTTCTACGATTATTTTGCAGTCCGTTCGGACAGAGGCCAAGCCTGTACCAATCCCTGACGTAACTTCTCTCGGAGAGTCGCTCGAGGGTTTTGGCGTCTGTCGGCGGCTGCTGAGGCACGAATCCGGAGACTTCGAACTCGTCGATGCTGAGATCATCGTCGTGACTAAGATCGGTATTATCGGTGACGGGAAGACTCATTCTACCGGGCGAAGTCATGTATTTGTTGCTACTAGAGAGATTCATATTCGGCAATACATATTTCTGTCGTTTCGACGATTGTTTCGGCTTGAATCCGGCTCTTCGCGCGGTTTTCAAAAGCGTCTTTTTCGCGAAGCCCTTCAAAGTCGCGTTCTTCTCTTTTCCCTTGTGATGTGCCGTCGGGGTAACGAGTACCTGACCGTTAAATGCAAAGTGGTGAAAAATGTGAGGAGGATAGCGCGCCTTGTGCACGAGTTTTCGCAGAGTTTCGATGTTTTCCGGCGTGACTTCCTCGTCGAAGGCGAGTTTTATGAGCTGAAATGTGCAGGAACGCAGTTGGAGTCCCTCCTGAATGCACTGGTCGAGATGCGCGAGATGCTGAACCGCAACGCGTTTTTCTTTTGTCAGGGAAGTGACCGGAAAAGCGCGAACAACGAGCTGCTCGCAGGCGAAAGGATCGCAGGGCATTCCTTTGAATACGATTCTGTAATTCGTGAGGAAAATTGCTCCTTCCGCTGGCAATAAAGGCGGCGTTTTCGGCAGACCACCGGAAGTCTCTTCTCTTCCGTCCGGAAGTAGATAGACTCTCAGACCGTCCATTATCACCTCTTCGCCCGGTAACATGTTCGGTGTTAATATCTTCGGCTTCTGGATCGGCGGTAGAGTCTTGCTCTCTCGATGAACCGCCTCGAGAGTCTCGATATGCATGTGCACGACGCCGGGAACCATCTGATGCAGGCAACGCACGTGCTCCGCGCTTACGCCGCCCTCGGTACAAACGCGGTCGACGAATCGCGAAACCATTCTTATAACCGCGCCTCCGGTCTCACCGGGATCGGTTTCCTCGAAACCGGACTCGGCATCACCGCTGTCGCTCGCTACACTGCAATTATTCATAGAAATATTATAGTTGGTTACGAAAAATCCATATTTTAAATTGTAGTAATAAAGATTTTCTACGGAATCGATTAGAACGAATTGGATTACTTCTACTAGGATCGTTTGAAAAATATTAAGTTCTGCATTCAATTAACTTTCCTGAAAAATACATTTAATTTATTTATTTGGAAAAAAAACTCTCACCTATTTGTGATGCTATTACTGGCTCTCTCATCGTCATAAACATTGTCCTGCCGATGAGTTTTCGCGCCAATATCAAGTGGCACAAGTAAATAAACCATTCTATTGGCGTAGTGAATCGCTTGGCTGTACATGGTGCTCTCCTCGCTCGTGACCAATTCTTTTTGCTTGTCGGGATCGATGGAAGACCACACTCTCATCTGTTCGGCGGCTATTTCGAGAGCGGAAGGTTCCTGACTTCGGTATATCGAGCCTCGATCTCTGAAAGGAAATTCTTTGCTCTCTCGCGGGCTGACCGGACTGACGAGGCCATCGCCGCCCAGTCGCGGCGTGAGATTGTCTCCTGGCAGATATAAACGCTTTACGTCCTTTTGTACATCTTGATAAAAAGCGTCTTCCCAGAATTGCTGATTTTGCCAAACTGCGTGTTCTTGTATACACGTGTAGGCGAATTGTATTACACCGGTGCAGAGTTTTCTGCAAAAAGCCGTGGCCAAGGGAAGCAAAGCGGCGGCGACGCCGTGCTCGTCCATCGATGAATCGTCTTGCAACGCGCAGTTCATTAGCCGCACGACTAAATCGAATTGTTGGTGCTCGAGCATCGCTTTGTTGCCGACTACGTGCTGCGAAAGTTCGTTGCAGAGCGCCAGTCGAGCAGCCTTGCTCTTCAAGGCTCGCAAAACCGCCGGGAAAGTCTTACGCGCGTCCGATATTTTGTTCTCGAATATGCAGTTTACGCAATTGCGCAGAACTTCCAATCTGCGAGCGGAATTGCTCACGAGATGCCTCGTGTCGTGGACTATCGATATGTGCGGTCCGGAAGGTACTATACGTGGTTGAAGCGGCCTCAGCGACGATAATCTGCAAAAAAGAATCAGAATTATCTCTAATTTTTGCGACCAGGAAGTGCGCGGTAAATAAATACCTCGCTACTTGTTAATTACCTGACTTTCAGATTATTCTTCGCGAGACCTTCATCGATAATTGCTTGTACTTGTTCGGGGTTTATTCTGGGGAGGAGCGGCTGGTGTATCCTGGCAAACGCGCCTTCGGGCGGCTTCAGAATCTTCTGCACGTAAGGCTGAGGATTCGGATTTTCATTCGTGTAAAGCTGTTGCGCCAATTCTTGTATGTGCGACAGAAGCAACCCTGAAAGACAAGCAGAGAATGCATGAAAAATGGAATTTCGGACATCCAAAATTCGGTGTTTTTTTTTTTTTTTCGCGATTGCGTACTTACGATGATCTTGAGACTCCTGCTTCAACATATCACTGAGATTGCTGTGCAACTCATCCCAAACGTCACACGGCCGCCACGGTGGTCCTCGTTCGGCGATAAACGATGTGAAAAACATGCAATCGAGAACTCGCGTCGTAAAGTCGCAGTCGATGAGTCCTCGTTCTCCCAAAAACGCCGCCTAAAATTAAATACGCATAAACTTGCAAGGGAAATACAATTTAACAATAATAACATTTTCCCAATTAAATGTTTTCCTTTTTGACAAAAAAAAAAGAAAAAAGCTTGAGAGAAAGTCACAAAAAACGCACCTTGTGAAAAGTGATAACAGGCTTCGGATGAATTCGTATCAGAGTGAGACAGCTTCGATAACCCTGCAACAGCTGAGCAAATGCCCTCATGAATACCGCGCGTAGTTCTTTGTCCAGCATCGGCGGATGCGGTGCTCTCGTTGCGAGCGGAGGAAATGCGTAATCGGCGCAAGCGAGCTCCGGCTGTAGTACGAGCGAAAGGGCGTCCTGGGTCTGAGATAAGAGCGGTTCGGGTAGTAAAGAGAGCGACACTCCATCCGGTACCATTATCGAGCCACCGTCCAAATCCGCGACTATCACGTCCATCTAAAATTTAAAAACGGAAGCGTCAATCGAAATTGCTTGTACTTTATTTTAGGAGAGAAAAGCGGTTGAAAAAACCTTCTTGATTATTTCTATTCACTATTTAACGCCAATAAAGTAACTCACAAGCTCGGCGACTTCGTACTTCAGCGAACTGTGAACTCCCATGATAAATGGCGTCGGTGTACTGAGTACCTCGACTAATGCAGCCGGCAATAACGGAATGTAAACATGGGTATAACGAAACGGGTACATAAGCGCAGTGAGTGCGCGACAGCCTTCGGTCAGTCTTGAGTAGCTCGCCGAATGGAAAAGAATCTTGTGCTCGGTCATAACCGCGCAGAATAATACTAAAACGTTTCGAATGCCTGAAAAATGAAAGGTATCAAAGGTCAGATTGTGTTAATCAAGAAACACCAGTGAATTTGGCCTACATAGCCACTCATTAATTTCTGTATTGCTGTATTTATTAATCAATTCCATAGAAACTTCAACACTCAGATTTTTCGCGTTTATTCTATCTTATTGGTAGGATTATACTAAAAATGATTAAAAAATGTATACACATTATGTTTTCCCAAATACTGATGAATCTTGTCTGCGGAATTTAAGAAGTGAAACGTTTGGAAAAAATTGCACAATTTTAAATTGGAAGTTTATGCAATTTCTCATCAGGCATTTTCGAGTAATGTAAAAAAATATGATTTTCAGTACTTACCGAGCTGCTGAAACAACAAATTCACGCTAGTGTGGGTAATGGGAAGAGCCGGACTTATCGGCGGTTGCAGAGCTTGCCTGTCTCCGGCTCCGATACTAAAACGGACTTGCGGTCCTCCCGGTGGCGGGACTTGAATACAACCAAGAATATTTCCTACTAGAGTCTCGAGAGGAATTCCCGAATTTTCGACGTACACGGTGTAAATTATACCCAGACAATTCTGCGGACAAACAAGAGGATTCAATTATAAAGTCTTTCACTCGTGCTTTGCGCGTGGAATAAAAATGATGATTTAGCGAATAGCATACCCGAAAGGTTTCTATGTAATCGAGCCTGGAAACGAGCACCAGACACTTTGGTGCATACATTATACTGTGATGTGCTATTGCTGGAATACTTCGAACCAATGTTCGACTGTCTCCGTCCACGGGATCTTCCTCTTCGTCCACCGGTTTGCTCGGTACTATCGAAACTGTCTCGTTGAAACACATGCAGGCGCAGTAATGACGATTTGCGTCTATGTCTGTTAGAATCGAGACGAAAAATCGTGGCTCTTGGCGCTCGGTCGACAGCGCCCATCCTTGTGGCTGGCAAAACTAAATATTAAAAGAAAAAAACAATCTCTTAATGAGTCTGAAGAACAGGACGTTTTTGTGCTACGTAATTTAAGGGAAACAAAAAAAGTAATTTTCTGTCATGCCGATATGTTCAAAATATTTTCCTGTGCTCCATTTGCAACCAAATCTCATAATGTACTTGCTATTGTTAATAATACAGTGTCCTCAATGAATACACTAAAATTTGTGTTCAGATTTTGGGAAATCGTTGCTTGTTTATGCAACTTATTGAGTTTACCAAAGTATCAGTACTGTGAATCATCGGATCTTTCTAAAAATTGTTATCAAATCTCTTAAAAAATCTCAAAATACTGTTTTGAACCTTGCCACATTTATCAGCACCACTCACTAATTACTGATAACACTATCGCTCTTATTCAACAAGCAAATGAATCACGGTGAAACGATAAGAATCATTCTCGACTCGTTTTTCCTCGTTATTCCGTATTTTCCTGCAAGAATTACTCCATTGTTCTTTTACTTGCGCAGTACAAAGAAAAATCGATCAGAAACATAGCTACGAATCTTGCGTCCTCAAAATTGAGCAGCGATAAATATTTTAACATCCTTTCCGCAGCTTACCCATTCTATACCCTCGATAAACGGCGTATCTGGCCAATCCTTTTCCGGGAACCTCTGAACGATGATCCCGCTACTTATGCCACCCCCCGAAACAGCGCAATGGCCTGAAAATGTACAAATCAGCGTTAACGACCCTCATTCTCACTGGACCCTCTCGACTTTCTCAACCCGCAACGCGGAAAACTCACTTTCTTTGTCGTGGTCGTAGCCAACGACGACAAAGTAGTCTGCCAACCGAGACATCTCGGTGTACTCGTGGGGCTGAGTGGGGGTGGCTGCGCTCAACATCCCACGGCAGATAGTAAATTTGCGATTTCATGGACCGAGCACTGCGCTGTGATCGTGGAGGCAGTGTCTTGGGTGGTTGTTCGCCTGGCTTCTTTTTCAGGCGATGACGGAATCGAGGAACTCTATCCCCGATTCTCGACTATATCAATTGTCTCACAAAACAATAATTCCGACGCACTGCCTGCACGATGAAACTGACCCCAATTTCACCAGAAACATCGCTGATCCTTAAGCCCCTGATCCTCGTCGCCCCTGACGTCCTTCGAGGACGTTGCCAAGCGAGAAACACTGGCGATGTTGACGTCCGCGAGGAAAGTGACAAAAAGTTCACGACCACTGACGAGATGGGTTATCGTTATCCTCGACGCGACGCTCCCGCGACTCTGCGATCCTCTCGATTGTCACTGTCTCGTTATGCCGGCTTTCCTGGATCTTAATTACCGACATAATACTTCGCGTACGTCACTGTCATTTTATAAATTCGTATAAGATGCCACACCCCGAAGCTCGAATCCATAACCTTCCAAACTAAGGCGCCACATTGGATATCAGATGAACGCAGAGCGCTCCCAGAACTACGGCGAAGCGGGTGAAGCCGATGGGAATAGGATTATATGTGGCTTTCAGATGTTCGTAGTCGTGCGTGTGTGCAGATGTACGGATACGCGCGCTGTATGTGTGCACAAATGTGTACAGTACGTACAGCGAGAGTTATACGGCCGAGAGGCGCTCTTCTTGTTCGGGATCTACGAATCGCCTGGACCACTTGCGTCAGCGGAGATCCATCGATGCAGGTGCCTTGCTTATCGCTGCACAAAACGGTTCAACGACCCTTCGATGCCTTTTTTTTTCTGCAGCCTCGGGGGTATCGCCGAAGAAAGCCAAAAGTGCCATCGTAGACAATCGATGCTGATTCAATTTAATGAGTTTCGTTATCTTATTGCGCAGTTGCATTTTTTAGCATTGCATTTTGTTTTAATCGCACGAATTTGCTTTGGGTAAGGCGCGCGGGTGGGGAAACATTTGTTTCTATTCTGCTCAAGCGGAAAAGGGTTTTTTGAAGGTTTGTGCGTTTTTTTAGGCTCTTTTGCTTTGCTTGGATGTTTTTATTTTTGATTTTTGATTTAACGTCAATTCGTGGAATTAAATCGTTTATGGGATATACTTTGGATTAAAAAGTGAAGATATATTTTGTCGTTTATGGGATATACTTTGGATTAAAGTGTGAAGATGTATTTTGTTGTTAACTTCGAAATTGTTCGTTGCGTAACGTTGTTTGAGAACTTTTGTTTCCGAGGAGTTACGTAATTTATTCAAAAATCCATTGCCACTGCCAAACAATTTATTTCGCTGCTTATTGCGTTCTGAAAATAACTCAATGACCTTTAACTCGTTTTTCTTCTCGTCGCCGATTCGATCCGATAAACGTATTCATTTGTAAAACGTGTTGATCGATTGGGAAAAGTGCGAACAATGAATTGTAATCGGCTGATTAGAGTGTAGGACATTTTGAAGAAATCGTGAATTAAAAATATATTGTAGTTTGAGGAGAAGGTTTAAAGGCCCTTAAATGTTGGATTTCTGTAGCGACGAATAAAAAGTGCAATACCAAGCGATTTTCAATATCAATCGATTGATTGGTTCGATAATTTTATTACGCACAGTTGAAGCTGATCGTTTTCTATTATATGCAGCGAATGATATTGCGTTAGCGCAAAGAGTATTTTTTTCGAAGGTTTAAGAGTCGAGTGAGGAATAAATAATCGCCGGGCGCTCCAAAAATTATTTATACAAACATTCGAGATATTATTTTCAAAATTTTATTCACTAAACGTAACAGTAGAATTGATCCTAATATATTATTATCGAAAGCACACTAGATCTACCGCGATCTTGATCGACTTCCGTTAATCGCATACGGCCGTCGAATCCATAGAAATTCGTCGGTTCCAATGAGTTGCTGGATCATCGTCGGAAATAAATCGAAATAACGAAGAAACAAATATGACGTCGTTAAAGCGTATTCGTACATAAATAAAATCTCCGTAAATCGCGCGAAGAAGAGAAGAACAAAAAAAAAAAAACGGCGAGAAATCATAGATTTTTAAAAAAACGCACATCCGCGCGACGAATTACAGACCTCGTTACACATCAAAAGGATAAACTTCACAATAACTCCTTCTTTTTTTTCTTCCGTCTTTTTTGTTTTCATTTTTTTGCCTTTTTCACGTTTCTTTTTCAAATTTACAATATGGGTATAGAAAGTCTTGGTAAAATCAGAAAAAAAACCAATTTGCGAGCGTCGTGGAGACGTCGATAACACATCCGATGGTATAAATATACAAAGCCACCGAGTAGATCTCGTTCCGCGGGTCCCGCGGGTTTCGAGTTTTTCTCTTTATCATTTTGTCTCTTGTGGCGTTCGAGGGAGCGATCGGGGCTGAGGGAGAAAAGAATAAATAATTTGTATTTGTTTTGTTTTTTGTTTTGTTTTTTGCGTCTCATCAATTAGTTCACCCGAATAGCCGACGAATCCAAATAATTAACGTGATTCAACGACTTCTTGGATACTAGCATCTACATGTTGTTGTTTTTTTTTCTTGTTTCTCCTTATTTCGTTTTTTTTCTTCTTAATCGCACATACTAATCTGGTGAAATTAGTATATCTCGAAAATCACACAGAAACAACAACAACAACAAAAAAAAAAAAACGAATTCTCGTCCATCGTTCATCTAAAAATTCACAGTTCGTGTATGATTCGTATCATCGATTCACCTCTCGTATATATCACCATCCCTTCGCGCTCCGCCTGCTCCTCAGCATCTGTCCCTCCTTCCGCTTCCGCTTCTTTCCCTCTTATTTCTCGTTGCTAAATCGGTTAAAGATGTTGCCACTGAGTGGACATATGATTGCTGGATGCTTCGATGGCCCGAGCGATAGCCTCGTGAAGTCCGTGCCCTAGCCACATTTGATTGAGTTGCTTGTACTTGTCCGCGCACAATTTCAGAGGATTTCCGCGTCTGAGGCCTTGATCGGTCTCCCCATATTCGTCGAGATACGGCGGACAGACGAAGGACCCTCTGTTCGGGCTCCGGAGAAAGAGAATCTCGCATTCCCGTACACGGAGAAAGACCCCGACTCCGGTTCCACATTTGCTCGCGTGATACGTACAAGCGCCGACCATTGTTTTGTTGAGCTCCGTTTGGCAGCAGTAGCTTTGAGAGCAGAGCATTTCGCCGCAAACGAGACACATCGTAGGATTCCTCGAGTCTTCCCTGTCGCTGTTCGGGCAGGTGAACAGCGAGACCGTGTTGATGAGTTCGCTGTAATCCTCAGGAAGAGGCACGAGTCTGTTGACCTTGAGAGGTTCCTTAACAGGGCACGGTAGCCTCGCTCTCGGATGCGTCATCCACTTCCTGGCGAGTTCCCGAACGACCTCGGAGTCGAGTAAATCGTTGCAGTTCGTGGGTAATCCGAGATACGTGCAGATATTTTCATAGGTGTCGCCGCCCTTGTTCGTGAGTTCCACCGGGGCTGGTACATCGGTCACGTAGTGGAAGTACAAAGCGCAGCATCGCAAAAATGGCAGAGAGGCTTCCTTGACTCTTCTCCAAATTTCGCAGAGCGTAAGACCGCCGGTTTTCAGAGCCATCGCGTCCATTAGAGAGCCGAGGGCTTCGCAGCTCTGGGAGCTGCTCTCGCTCTCCTGCTCGTCGATTTCCATGGCTTCGTCAGCGACGATTTCGCTGGTGGCTAAGATTTTAGCGATGAGCGAAAGGAACACGAGTTTCAGTACGTGACCCTCGCGGATTCCTCCGGTTATAATAGAGGGCGGTTCGGTTTTGCTGGTATTCAAGAGGCTCGGGAGGCTTATCATCAGCGGTATCAGAACGCCAAAAGGGTCCCATTCCGTGAAGCATTCGCCGTCGTGAGAATTATGCAACAGCAACGAGAGAAGATCAACGGCGTAGACGCCGAGAGTCGTGACGATTCCTTCGTTGCTGTTTGGCCAGGTGGATCCTAAAACCGCGGATATTCTCGAGAGGCACTCGAGGCTGTCGCGTTGTCTTGAGGAAAGTGCTCCGAGGAGAGGTTTCTCCGTGTCCCGAAGCAAAAATTCTATCGCGTGTATCGTGTAAGCCGTGGATTTCCACGCCAGTAGCGGAACACTCGGGTCTTCTTTGACGGAAGCTGTACTCGTAACTCCCAAGCCTTTGGTGTAAGTAGCACGAGCGAAAAGTACAACCATCGACGCGAGCGGCTCCGAGAGCGCAGTGTCGTGATTCGCGTAGAGAGACTCCAAAGCCGCGGCGGTACTTTCCGAAATATTGGCACAGATTCTCTTGAGCGGACAGGCGACCTTCGTGCTGTCGAGAAGTTCCGCTAAAGTGCTTTCCTCGGCGTTGCGAGGGTCTTGCGGCTTTGCCGCATCCGCGCAGTACCGACAATTCTGCTCGTCGTGATTGAATCGCGACTGTTGATCCTCGTCAGCGTCGATTTGATCGTTTTTTCCTGTGACAAATTCCAGGGTGATTCTCATGGCTTTGAGCCATGTTTCGAAATCCACGTCGGCGCGATCGTTCTCCGTCGGTCGAATTGTTCCCAGAGCCGGTAAAAGCGGAAGCACGGTGTTGCTGAGACACTCGCAAAGCGGGCAGAGATATTCTTGCTTGTCGACGTCGAAGCTCGCGGGCTGACGGATTCTGTAAGGTCGACGGGTCTCCTTCGTCAGCACGTTGTCGAAATACTTTTGCCAACAATTCGCGTGCATAACGTGACCACAAGTGCTCGTGTGGGGCGAAGCGCCGAGCTTCGAGGAGAGAATGAACGGATTCGTTTCTTCGGGGTCGTTTCTTGTTTGGCAGAGAACCGTCGATTGCTGAACGAATGCCGCTAAGACCATCGCATTGCCCGACGCGTCGACCACCTGATCCTCCTGGCAAAGTATGCAAGTGTAGGTTTTTTCCTCCACCATTCGCGCTGTTTGACGAGGGCCCACAGCCACCGGAGCCTCTTCGACGCATTCCGAAAGATCCATCGACGATCCTCGGTCGTTACTCTTGCCGGCGTCGAGAGCGGCCTCCTCGAAGAGCTTGGCGTTCTTCTTCATGAAGTGCTTCTGCATCGCTGCCATCTGAGCCATTACTTTGGCTCTTTTTTGCGCTGCCATTTTCGTTCTCCACTCTTTGCTCGTTTTCGCTGGATTTCCATCGGCCGCTGGTTCGGCTTGGGGACTCGTCGACGGCGAGGAACTCGTGGCAACGGCTTCGGGCGGTTCTTCCCCCGTGACCGTCGAACCCGCGACTTCTCGGTACTTTCCGAGTACCCAAGTCAGAAGATCCTTGTGAGCGTCGATCCGAGGACTGCTCGAAAGATCCTCGAGCAATTTGTAGATCTTCCATTTCTGTGCGCGTTCCGTGAATATCAGGAAAGGATAATTGCCGGATTCTTCTTCCTGAAGAGCGTAGCCGATGAGGTGCAGGATTTTGTGAACCTGCGGCTCGGAAAACGTGCGCGCACGGAGATTCAACGCTCTTTTCAGCACCGTTTGCATTGTGTGAAGCATCACGTCGCACTGAAGAAGGTTCGTCACGAGGCTGAAGACCTCGGTGAGCTTCGGAAGCTTCGGTGGCGGACAACATTCCAGCTCGCCCATCGCCTTCCTACGCTTGCGTTGCGCTTCCTCCGACCTGCTCAGCTCCTCCTTCGTGTAGTGATAGAAGAAAACGTTGTATTCCGCGAAGAGATGCGGCTTCAGCTCGTAGACTCCCTTTCCCGCGGAGGATTGCGAGGGTTTCTTGAACTCCGCGACATCGTCGATAACCCTTTCGAGTCCGGTCTCGTGATGAATTCCATCGGGCAACGTTTTGTTGAGTTCCGAGTGGGAAAGCGGTTTGATGCACAGCTGCTGAATGATCTCCTTTTTGAGACGATCGTCAGCGGTGACTTGACCGATTCCGGGAACGTGTCTCTCACCCACGATTGTAATCAGCAATCCCAAAAATTCCTCGACGAGATTGATCGTCTGTCTCGTGCTGTCCTCCTCGCTATTTTTCAGCGAATTAGTCTCGAACTCCGGGTCCGCCCAATTAATGAGATTGAATTTGTTGATCACGTGGATGAGAAACTCGTTGCTTTCGATCAGCGAAGCGCCGACTTGCAGCAATATTATGTCCCGATCCAACATTTCAGTTCGGCATCTAACGTTGTGATAGAAATACAGCTGATTCAAGAGACTGTAGCCATTTCTTCGCCACATTCCAGCGTGAACTTGAGATATCATCGCCTGGGCACGCAGAACAGGTTCTATTATCTGCTCGGGCGTGGGACGATTTCCTACGGAGAATTCATTGCTCTGAAAGTGGAGATCGTGCTTCTCCAGATAGAGAAAGAGTCCGGCGAGGAATCGAGAGAGCGGAAGATGAATCGATACGGGCTCGGAGGCGACGTCGTACTGCAGGCAAGAAGCCGAATGATCGGCGATCTCTCGCAGCTGACCGGGGCCCGGATCGTTTCCCGGTTGCTCGCACAGCTTCCGCAGCACCATTCGGAAAGCTTTTATAAGAACAACGCGGTCCGAGCCGCACCATTCGAGCGCGAGGCTGATAACAGGCGAGAGTTTGATGTGAAGATTAAAAGCGCTTTCCCACTCAGGTTCGTATTCCATGTGCTGACCGACCTGACGCAGAACAGCGTCCATCCACTGCATACTCGACAGTAGCTTCAGAAGTTGCGTCATTCCCTGAAGAAATCCGCGTCTCAATTCGTCGGTCCAAGTGTCGGGTTTGGAGGTGAGCAAGTATCGGAGATCGTAGAGAATATACTGCGCTCTTTTGAACGAAGTATTCGGCGTGTTGCGCTCAAACTCGAGTTTACCAGCTGCGTTGCATCTCCGCTGACTCTCGGAAATGAAAGTGTGAAGCAGAAGATAAAGAACGTCGTGATAGGCGATCAGATGATGAGCGAGGGTCGGAACGGTGAACAATTGAACGGACAGCGATGTTATTGAGAAGGAGTGGTCGTGATCGTCGCCAATGAAGTCCTTCATAACCGAGCCGTAATTTTGCGTGAAAACTTTGGCGAGAGCTTTTTTGCTCTCGTACTCCATTAACATTCCGGATATGAAGAGTCTGTGCCACGCGGTTCTCGCTGATTTCCATAGCTGCGAATCACGCGTGAGAATTCCCTCGACAATCCGCAGTTCGACTTTAGTATTGAGCGCTATGTCGCTGAATATTATTCGAAAACCCTCGCAGAGGCTTATGAATTGTTGCAGCCAACCGAGAAGCTTCATCGCGAATATCTGATGAGCAACCACGTGAGAATGAACGACCAGGACTTTGAGGGGTCGATTGCTGTGTCTCGATGTGAATCTCTCGACGTCGGATTTGAGCTCGTTGCAGTGCTGAAAGACCGAACATTTGACGACGGCTCTCCCGTCTCTGTCGATGTTTGTCACGAAATCGATCGCGTCTTTCTGCGAGCACTTTATCACTTTTGTCAGGGTGCTTATGACCTGCTCAAAAGTGTGAGTCTCGTCGTTATACAGAACAGTGCAGTAGGTGTCGGTGGTGCCGAGGAGCGACAGAGGATCCTCGTCGGTCTCCTTCACCTGGAGATCCGAGGGTAAGCCGGGCCTGTGTTGTTCCAGAGTCAAAAGTTCGTAGCAATACTTGAGCACAGCTTCGAATGTCGCGACAGCTCGCATCGCGATGTCTTTCGGTAGTTTCTTGCTCGCCGATTCCTTGGACTGCGTTCCAGCGAAATGAATTTTGCAGAAGGGCTCTTTTTTCCATGCTTCGAGATCGCCGCAGTCGCAGCAACCGCCGCCGTTCGAGGTTCCCATCTTGTACTTGTGATTGGGATGCACGGATTCCTTGAAACAGTCGACGCATAAAACGCAAGTCGGATCCATTCCGCACTCCCTGCAGAAATACGTCGGTTCGCCCATTTTGAAGACCCTGCCGCAGACCGAAGGCGGATTGTCCATCTGGCGCAGCTGTTTCAACACCTCTCGAGGATCGCCGTTGCAGATAAACTCCTCCAGCGTGTTGTACAGCATCTTCTGCGCCTCCTTCTCGTCGAAGCTCCAATCTAGACAATCGCCGTTCGGCTCCGGGCTGTAGATCTTCGGAACCCAGATTCTCCAGTGCTCCTTGAAGTGCGTCGACGTCAGCATACCTTTGCTCATTTTGTCCATCCACACGTTGACGCACGGCTTGCTGGAGTTTGGAAAAACAGGGAGGACGTGCGACAGCTCGACGTCCCCCATGTTTCCGTGCGCATCCATATGCATGCTCTCAGCGCTCATCCTCGGCTAAACTCCACTCGGAGTTGGCGAAACTGGGAAAAGAAATTTCTCAATCTATTACTCTCGAATATTAGAAAGAATACTCGCTACGGCGCAAATACCATTTTTTTTTTTAATTTGTCCGACAAAGTGTGACACGTCTATGACCAGCTGGTCTCGTGATATCGTGTCACACGCGCGACTACAGACAAGACGATCAAAGAACAAGACGATAAACTGCGTTTCACGCTCATAACCCGAGCATGACAATCGCAAAGGAGAAATAACGGATACTGGCAGTGCGTACGAGTGACGAATCGCTCGGCGAGCTCTCGAATCGTATTCTCGTAACTATTTATAAACCGCGGACTTCCGAGGGTGCGAATACTCACCTCGGTTTAACGACGACGAGGCCAAGGTTAATAAAGGTAACGAAATACGTTCTTTGTCCCGCTAAACGTCGCGACTTAACTCCAAGATCTCTTATCCAAACAGGCATTCGTGCTGTGGAACCCTCACGTGGCGAGTTATCTCGCGCACGCTTCAAGTTCGCAGCATTATTTTGTCAATCGCGATGTTATTTTCACTGTTCCACAGGATTTGACATTTCGGGTAGTTAAAGGACGTGTAATATTGCACAGCTGCTCCTACGATGCACAAAATGGCTCACGATACGGAGTAGCACTGAAAAACTACGATCACGGTAACATCGACAACGAGAAGGTTAGCCTCGTTCGTTTATTTGGAAAAAAACGTTGCCGAGTTTTCGCCAAGCGCGGGAAATTTGAATGTCTCAAACGAGTGACTGTCCACCAATGTTTTTCATCGATTCCCAGGGCATTTAAAAACGAGCTCCACGATTTTTCGACTTATTCTTTGGGTAAAAAGAGAATTGAATGATGGTTTTGATTAAAAATTAGTTTATGGCAAATCGGTGAATTTATCTTTACCGTCGCTCGCTCGATAACGCGCGGCTACAGATTTTGCGGGTGACGCTCGCGAGCGATATCTACAGACTATTTTGTCTACGACCGAGTGGCTCCGATTTTAACCTCTGCTAGAGTATGACGACGTAAACATAGCCTAAGTTATTTTCGAGTGATCTTTTATTCGGCTCTACTTTAATTCTTGGACCGAAGCATTTTCTCTGCGTTGTCGGGCAGCTGTCGTTAAATTTTTATCTTCTAGGATCCAGTAATTCATTAAAATGTTTAAGAAGTGAGTATTTTGCGGTTTTCAGTCGAAACGAGGAATCGTTGCTCAACGTGAATGCAAAAGTTACGTGGTTTTTTGTTCTTCTTTCTTTTGCCATAGATTCGATGAGAAAGACAGCGTTTCTGGAGTACAGCAACTCAAATCCTCAGTGCAGAAGGGCATTAGGTCTAAGCTTTTGGAGCTTTATCCTTTCCTCGAAAGTTACGTGGATCAAATCATTCCAAAAAAGGATTCTTTTAGAATCGTAAGATGGTAAGCATCGTGATTGTGGTTTTGTGATTTTCAACGATGGTTTTCTATCGTTTTTCTGCAGTCTCGGTCGTATCGTATTTCAATTTATTTATTCAATTTGTTTATATCACGAAATTGGAGCAATTAAAATTTTTTTCCATTTGGATGTATGAAAGCTTTTGTTTATTAGCTAAAAACAATAATTATTTCGATAATTCTCTGTTGATAATAATTATAATGTTGGGTCTTATAATTTTTGTCATTTATGCTCCAATATTTACTCGTACTGTACTTGTAAAAGTATTATGCGAGAGACCTTTAAATTAAATGAATTGAAGGTGCGAGCGCAAATTTTGTATAAGCTGAAGTTAAATTTTCTGGAAGATGTAATAATGTTATTATTTTGTGCAGTCACGATCACATAGAAATAATGGTGAATTCTGCCGGCGAGCTGCTCTTCTTTAGACAAAGGGAAGGACCGTGGATGCCCACTCTGCGACTTCTTCACAAATGTAATTATTGTGTTGATAATTGTGATACAATCTACATAATTACAAAATGTAATACGATGAAATTTTTCTGACTTTTTCCAGATCCATTCTTTTTACCACTAGAGCAAGTAGACAAAGGTGCCATCAGATTTGTTCTCAGTGGTGCTAACATCATGTGTCCTGGATTAACGTCGAAAGGAGCAAAAATGACGCCCGTGCCCAAGGGCACAGTGGTTGTATCCTTTGCAAACAGTTTTACTGATGTTTTTTTATTTCAAGCGTTTCCGAATTCATTGTTTCTAGGATTTTATTTATTTTATTTATCATTGTATTTAGGACTATATACTTTCAGTCTTTTAGTCAATTTGAATTTCGATAAACCCTATGAAGACTGACTAAAAATAAATCAAATGGAATCTATGAATTAATGCCTTAACTTTGAAAAATAGGCTGTAATGGCGGAAGGTAAACAACATGCTTTAGCAGTGGGTGTAACAACTTTGTCGACTGATGATATGTAAGCACATAATCACGTTAAATCAAAAGTGTTCGCAATTTAAATAAATTACAATAATTCGATTATTTCCGTTTATATTTTCAGTGCCAAAGTAAACAAGGGCGTGGGTGTAGAGAACTGCCATTATCTTAACGACGGCCTGTGGCAAATGAAAGCCGTGAAATGAACGCGCACGAAATCCGCTTTGGTTCATTACCGAGCATTCGATTGTCTTCTGAGCCCCAGCGATTTCACATAAGCCCTACATCCGGTTTATTAATGTAATTATATAAAAAATAAAAACAAAAAACAATTCATCGCTGTTTCAATTTAATCCTGCATTTGCATTTTATATCCCTCTCCCGTTTATATTTTAATCACCTTTCCCCGATGTTCAGATTACCACCTCGATACGATTAAATGTGCAAATACGAAGATAGAAGAGGGGCTAAAAATACAAAACAAACGCTTTCTTCGTTCCAGAATAATATGAACAAAAAAAAAGCGGATAATCCGCTTGCACGTGCTGAATAATTTTTCACCATTCCACGACGCGTTATTAGCCATAATCAACCAACACCCACGTCGATGGTGAACAGCTGAAACGTAAAAGTATCGATGCGATAGAGCATCGAAAAACTCCCACAATGAAAAAGAAAAACACATCATCGTTGTTACAACTCAATCCTGTATTTGCATATCATTTTTCTTTTCTGTTTAAATCACACTCTCCGCCGATACTCTACAAGATATCAAGATTATTACGTCAATGAGATTAAATGTATAAATACGAGGACCGAGGAGACTCCGAAAATAGAAAAAGCGCCTTCCACGAAGCCTATTTATGAGCGCCGGCATAAAACTCCTCGAGACAAGAAAATCGAGTCCGCCAGCGTGTGTCGAATAATTCCCCACCACTCAACGATCATCACGGGCACGGGAGTTCCAGAACAACAAGAAAAAAACCCACAAAATCATCTCCACCTCTACCCAGATCCAGATTTAGAGTCGGATTGCCCATCGACTTGATTTTCCCCTTGACCAGCTCGTTCACCGTCGTGAACCGGTGTCGGTGGATACGCGGGATTGCCGCTTTCAGGATTTCCCCCGGGTCCCGGTCCGGGTCCAGCATTTCCAGGTCCGCCTTCTCCAGGAGCGTGCGGCGATTGTGGATGATAGTGAGGACTGTGCGGACTGTGAGGTCCATGAGGATGGGGTCTTCCCATGGCATGGGGCGAGTATTGAGCGTAGGGTTGATGATAATAAGGATGCGAATACTGGGGATAGGGTTGATGATAGGGTTGCTGTTGTCCATATCCGTACGACGGATGCGGAGGTCGCGGAGGTAGGGGTACATTTTGCGCTTGAGGTTGTCCTCCGCCGGGTTGATACTGTTGTCCATAACCTTGACCCGGTGGAATCATTGGCGGGGGTCCATGAGGATTTCCGGGTCCAACCTGGGGCGGCATAACCTGACTTCCCTGGCTTCCCTGATGCGGAGGCATCGAGTGATTGGGTATCATTCCGGGTTGATGAGGATGTTGCATGGGCGGAACAGGCGAAGAAGCGGGCGGCGTGGGCGGTGCGTTGGGCGTAACCGGCGCCGAAGTCGGAGGATGAGGCTGTTGCTGTTGATGCTGTTGTTGTGAGGGTTGTTGATGTTGATGCTGAGCCTGATGTTGCTGAGCTTGAGCCTGTTGAGCGGCCTGTTGCTGGGCCTGTTGCTGAACCTGTTGCGCTTGGGCCTGCGCTTGTTGTTGAGCCTGTTGATGTTGTTGCTGTTGAATATGCTGAGGATGTTGTTGAGAGTGTTGCTGAGGTCCTTGTCCCGGATGCTGCTGCTGCTGTTGCTGCTGTTGATGTTGTTGCTGAGCGGATTGTTGTTGAACGTGCGAGTGTTGCTGCGCCTGAGGATGTTGCTGAGAGTGTTGTTGAGGTCCCTGCTGAGAATGCTGAGGAACTTGATGAGGATGCTGCGGTACCTGCTGCGGATGTTGAGGCCCTTGCTGAGGATGATGAGGAGAGGGCGACGAATGTTGCGGCCCTTGCTGAGCGTGTTGCTGAGGTTGATGCGGATGCTGTTGCGGATTTTGTTGAGAATGCGATTGCGGTGGACCCTGCGTGTGTTGTTGCGGTCCCTGAGGATGTTGAGGACCCTGCTGAGAGTGCGGACCGCTTTGCTGTTGATGCTGAGGGCCTTGAGGAGGATGTGGACCGGATTGCGACTGCGGACCCTGTTGATGTTGCTGCTGCTGCTGCTGCTGCGGACCTGGCTGATGCTGAGGCCCCGGCGGATGTGGAGCCTGTGGACCCTGTTGATGTTGCTGAGGTGGGCCTTGTTGATGCTGCTGCGGTCCTTGCTGATGCTGCGACTGAGGACCTTGCTGGTGTTGAGCCTGAGGACCCTGCTGATGCTGAGACTGAGGCCCTTGTTGATGCTGTGGCTGAGGACCCTGAGAATGTTGCTGCACCTGCTGAGGATGCTGTTGAGCACCTTGCGGATGCGACTGCACCTGTTGAGGATGCTGATTCTGCGGATGAGGCTGCGGACCCTGAGGATGCTGCTGAGGAGCTTGCGCGTGCTGAGGAGATTGCTGAGGATGCTGAGGTGGCGGCGGCGGCGGCGCGTGCTGTTGATTCGGTTGAGGATGCAACTGCGATTGGGAATGCGGCTGAGGCTGCTGCGGATGCTGAGGATGCCCCTGCTGCACCTGCTGCGCCTGGGGACCTTGAGGATGAGAAACGCTCTGCGATGATAACGACTGCTGTTGCGCAACTGATGGCGGCTGTTGAGACGGCGGTTGTTGCTGTTGCTGTTGCTGTTGCTGTTGCTGTTGCTGTTGCTGCTGCTGCTGCTGTTGCGGTGGCTGCTGGACCGCCTGGGGCGGTGGATGAGGCTGCGCCTGTGGCGCCTGCGGTTGATGATGAATTGGACTCACGGCGTTTGAATACATCGCGGAGCTGTTCGATGCGGCCGATGGCGTTGTTGATTGTCCCGGGGAGTCGGATTTTGCCTCCACGTACGGCGGGGATGGACTGTCCTTCTTTGAATCGATCGCCACGGCTTTTTCGGGCTCGGGAACCTTCTTTTCGGGAATGTCGCTGTCGACCATCTGGCAATGCGGAGGTAAGAGATTTAAGCGCTGAGTTAGGAGCATAGCTTTTTTTTTTTAGGAATAGTGGCGATAAAAGTGATATAAGTTTATAGTCATTGTCGGTTGTTATTACGAAATCTTAATGGAAAAATTAATTTTTGGGTACGAAATTGTAACACCGATTAAGAGACGTTTTGTAGGTGTGGAATTGATGAGATGGTGTAAAATTTCTCACGTTTATGTCCGTCGATGAATCATCCGTCACCGGCGCTGGGGTTGACGTCGGTGTTGATGTTGGTGTTGTTTCGTTCGATGCTGGCCCGTCCGAACGGCTTTGCTCGGTTCCTTTCAATCGGTCGCGACGCAGAAGCTCGTATTGACGCTCGACCATTTCTTTGAATGCGTCTTCTCCAACCGCGGGTTTACAATGCTGAATTATAAAATAACGAATTCAGAAAAAGAGCTTGTATTCTTGAATTATTATTTTTGTGAGTGAAACGAAAGTGTTCCATTATTGGATACAAAAATTCTGCAATGCGCAAAATACCTTTTTCAATTCCTCCTGAAATATCTCGCTCGTTTCGATGAATTTGCGCTTCTTAGCCTCAAATTTCTCCTCGATATATTGCAACTCTGCTTCCAATTTTTTCTGCACATTATAAATATTTAACATAGTAGAAAATAATTATAGAAACGTTATTTTTTCATGAAAATAAATGTACCTGGTGCATCGTAAGAGATTGAACCTGCCGGCGCAATACCTGCATCCTTTGAGTAGTGACTACAGACCGAACGTCAGGAACGACGGTATCGCTAAATATTTCATTGATCAGCCGATGATTTCTTGTGTAACGCGAATACGCCACGTGCTTTACGGAATATCCGTCGTCTTGATCTATGAACACGAGATTATGGAATTTAATTGTGAACTTAATTGGTGAAAGTGATTTATGTTCTTATATTATATCACAATAAATATTACTATTGTATATTTTAGCCATTAAATTTTCAAATTTTAATATTTTTTCCAAATTTCGAAATCTCCTAATTTTAAATAAAACTGGTGAACATACCATCGTCATCCTCAGCTGGAAGAATATCGATCCGTCGATCCTGAGCCGCTTGACTTTTACTGCTACCAGTGGAACGTTCGTGAGTCTCGCGATCGTCGTTGCTTTGTTGTGCTACACACAACGCTGTGTTAGATACAAGACAGTCGGTAAATAATTCGGCGAATCATCATACCGGCTGACTCAACAGGTTACACTCAATGTTCAAGACAAAACGACGCATTTATTAATGAATTTTGTTGGAAAAGAGGGATTAAAATTGGAGATAAACTCACCAGACTTTCCTCGATTCTTCGCCGCAATGTAAGCGAGATATGCAGGCGAATTGTGATACGTCTTTAAGCTTTTTTCATACTCAACCTGAAATGCATAAACAATGTTGACGAATTTAAGTAGAAAATTTCATTTAAAAGATAATTGATGCAATTTGTCAATGATTGAAATAAATTGAACGTTTTATTTTTTTTTAATGCCAATTTTGGTCACAAGTTGCATAACGAACAAACCTTTTCTGCTTCGTATTCTTCGATGAATTCCGTCTTCTCGTCTTCCGGTAAATCGCGCCACATCTGACCAATTATCTTCCCTATTTCCCAGAGCTTTAACTCAGGATTCTGAGCCTTAACTTGATCCCATACTTTTCTGCTGTATCTCATGTAAGGCATGAGCGGCTTCTCTGGAGGTTTTGGTGGTTTTGGAAGCCTCGAGTCAGCCTACAATTTATCCAATAATAAGGAAACGCTTTTTGTTTAACCATCGTCTGGCAGAAAAATTCAATAAAGATTCGTTCTTACCGGCGTATTTTTCCCAACTTTCTGAGGTGTAAAACCAGGATGACCGTGCGGCGTCTGAACGAACGGACTTTGCGAATCTTTCTGTAGATTTCAACGAAATTGCTTATGAAAAACATGATTTTGGAGGAAGAATAAGGTATTTTCAAATGCGAATCTCCCGAGCTTTGTTTTGTCATCGATTATCAAAACAAAAAACCCAAAATCTGAACTAACGCTGCGGAATAAAATTAGTGAAGTACTCACATTAGCGCCTGAGCCGCTGCTGCTACCTCCGGAAGCTCGCAAACGTTCTAAAAACATTATCGAACACACACCCGGCATTATCGTATTATTAAACCGAAGAACAGAACTTTATACTCGACAAATGTGAAAGACTTACGGTTGGTAGCCACAACGTTGGAAGTGGCCATCGCCACTTGCTTGTAATTTGGCGGAAGAGCCATGGTGATATCGAAACGACCCTCGGTCACTTAGAAGCCAACTGAAAAAAATAAATCTCTTACCTCGTTTCTACCAATTACGACTACTATCAGTACTTGAAGTATATTCTACTGTATGAAATTGTTATGGGAGTCGACGGACGCGTCCCGACGTCAAGCGACGCTTCGGGTGATCGGGAACACTTTTATTTACAACACTGAAAGAGATTCCCTCAATCGCTGCTAAGCCACCGCGTATTTATTATCAACGTGCATTTTTCGAACATTAACAATTAAACCTACGTGACTTATAACGTCTAAAACATCGAACCGGGCATCGGTAGCCAAACCTCCAACATATCAATCGAATAAAATGGCCGTCCTTACAGTTTTCACGTTGAACGACGTGCAGCGCCACTTTTTGGGAACTACGGAGTTTGATCGAAGGCGGGAAAATTTTTTTCAAATCGAAAATCATGAAAAATATTTTTTTTTAAGTCTGACTGATTCGACGACTTAAAAAAACGATTTTCAGAGCACGAATTCTACGTATTCGATAATTATTAAATGGTCAACACCTTCGAATATCTATTTATCGAGTTTCTATTTTAAGAAACAACCTTTGTTGTGTATTTCTTCAAAAATTGTCATTAGTCAGATTATATTTTTATGAATACACTTTGAATCGACGTTAATTGCACATACAAATTGAAAAATTCAAAAATAAAGATGTGGAAAACTATCACTAATTTGACTAGTTTTAGAATTTTTATTAGAGCCACGGCTCCCGCCGTTTGTTTCTCCGTGAAAACCTTCGAACGGTTAGTTTCACGGTAGTTGTCAGACCACGCGTGTTATGTAGAACCTAACCAAAATCAGGTGAAAACAAACATTGCCGGTAACTCTCAATAATTCAAGAAAAACGTTTCCAAATGTTAATTTTTGTTCTAACGAGGCATTTTTCTTTTTCAGGTTGTCCTAGAATTCAAAAAACTTGTACAAGTATTTCAACAAAGTCTCGTAGAGGTTAAGACCCAGATCAGAAGGCGAATGAGCTTCAGACATGAAATCCTCTAAAGAAGTCGTAGTAACGAGTGACAGCTCCGGAGAAAGTTACAGCGCAGCTGTTTGGGATCCTCTAACAGGTTCGCTTTTGTCGACGTACAGAAATGGCGCAGCTTTGGGACACCACACGTTGCAAATAGTCGGAGATACTTATATCCTGGCTGCGGATGTGACGAAGCCTCGTCTGCACCTCTGGGCGCTGAATAGTCAGGCTCCGGTCCCTAATCTTCGCCTCACGACTCCAGGAAAAGTTTCCGCGTTAGCCTGCAGCCCGAGCGGTTCGTACGCGATCGCAGCAGTGGGAGAAAAAATTTTTGTATGGCAGTTAACGACGGGACGTCTGCTCGGCTCGGTTGCGAGGCATTACCAAACGATAACGTGCCTGAAATTCGGTCAAGACGGTGCGAACTTTGCTAGCGGAGGAGAAGACGGTCTGGTTTTTGTCTGGTCGCTGACCAGAGTCGCCAATAATCACGAACAATCCGCACCGACTCACGGTTTCTCGGATCATTCGCTGCCAGTCAAGGATTTACATTACGGAAGTTTCGGGGCGCAAGCCAGACTCATTTCGGTGTCTCTCGATCGCACTGCCAGGATATACGACTCGAACGCAGGAACTCTGCTTCTCACGCTTGTTTTTGATGTACCGCTGACTTCTGTTTGTACGGATATACGAGAGGCTGATTTGTTTGTTGGATCTTCGGAAGGATTGATAATGCAGTTCGATCTTAGAGATCCTCCGAGAGGAACTGAATATCATGTTCCTGGACGATCGACCACTGAAAAGTCGGGAAACGCCGTTTTTCGAGGACACACCGGAAGCGTAACTGCTCTCGCGGTTTCCACCGACTGCAGAGTCCTTTTATCGGGGTCTGCGGATGGCGCGGTGAATCTCTGGGATATTCCGAGCCGGCAAGTTGTTAGAACGATAACGCACAAGGGACCGATAACTTCGGCGCGTTTCTCGCCCGCCTATAACAATTATCGAGCTAATACGCTCATTCCTAAGTTGCAAGTACGACCTCTTCAGAGGATTTCCGACGAGAGCGGGAAGGACGACATAATTGAGATAATATCGCCCCGCGACGATTCCGATCTCCTTAATTTTGAGTTTTACTCGGAGAACGGCGTGGAAGGCAACGATAACGACGGAGATTCTTCCCGGAGACTCGCGGAAGCCAGAGCGGAAATTGAAGCGCTCAAGACGAAGAACGCGGAGATGTACAAATTCGCTGTTAAGGTTTTGACTTCAAGGGCGGCAGCGAAAAAGAAGAAATGATAGATCGGTGACTCTTCCTTTCAAAGTTTATTCAAAGTACAATTTCTCCTTCACTTATGTTACGAGTTTAATAAGAGTTTAATAAAAAAAAAAAAAAAAAATGAAACTGTCGGTATTGAACGTATGTTCGATATTTTAAAGCCTTTCCCTTGAAATTTCCTGCAAAACTTTAAGTTTATATTATGCTCTAACTTAAAAAATGTAATTGGTATATTTTTTTCAAGTAATAGATTATTTCGATTGAATCATTTATAATTTTTTGTGCAAACGTGATTTAAAAAATTTAATTACGATTTTTAAAAAATTCGAAGTATGCAATTTCTGATTGATAAAATTTTTTTTTGCGTTCGTATTCATGAAGCATTTCGATGCAGTCGTTTTTTGCTTTTTGAAAATAAGAATAAGTAATTTCGAGAGAAGAGCTTTTGAAAGTTAGTACCGATTCAACTAGTGTTCGAATATTCAGGTCGAAATTCTCCTATTCACCCTTTACCTTTACCTTTCCAGACTAATTCAAACCAAAGGGGCTGCCCCGTTAATTGATAAATTATCGTAATTTCGGCTTTGGTACTGGAGGTTCGAGCTATCCATTTCCCAGTCGCAGATTAAGATTAACGCCGCATTACTGGGCCGAAGGGAAGAGCTCGCTAATTATTCCAGAGTCGTAAGTCATAGCGAATAATTTTCGTTGGCGGTTATTAGCAGCCTTAAAAATCAAGGATCCACACAGAGAAAATTGGAAAGTTCAGGGAATAATCCAGCAGGCGTTATCAATTTTCTATGGAGGAAGGATCATCTTCTGTGTCTGTATAAATTGATAATATAAACAGTATCGATGTAATTCATGGGAAGGCAATATCGGAGCTCTACGATTAGTTTGTATATGTAAGCAAGTAAAAGACACTGTGCAAGCGATAGCAAACCCGACGCCTCTGCAGCGTCTTTTATATTCAAATGAATCGTTTAGAGACGCTAACCATGCATGCAAACGACGTTTTCCATGATGAGTTCTCCCTGTAGCGCCTTGCCGATAATTTACTTCTCGTCGCAGCCGAGATTAACGCCTAAACTTTAATCTCCGTCATACTATAATTACAAATATTGTGGCGCACTTGCTTCCGGTCATTTAAACCTTGGAAGGCTATTTTGAGATAACTCGTTGTCCACGATATTGATTTTTTCGATTTTTTTATCCTTTCAAGAGGATTTTTGAGTCGTTTTTTCTTTTTAAAAAGTGGAAAAAAAGACTACGTTTGGATTAATGACTCATTTCTTTATTTATTTGCCGGCACATTTTTCTTTTAATTATTTTATTGTTTGTTATTTATATAATAATAGCGAATAGAAGAAGAGATCAATGGCCCGTTATTGACGAGTCTCAAATAGATGGATAGAGCGCTAAAGGATTGCAGTACGAAGAGAGGATTGTCACGAATCAGTTAATCGCTGTAATCTTCCAAAGGACTATAGAATCACGCACATTCCGCGCGAGATCACATTTGTCTCCGCAATTAAACAGGAAACTACGCAATGACGGGTATTACTTGGAATCCCATTCGGAGCGCACGTGTCTGATCGAAAGTAGGTAAGGCCGTTGACTTGTACTACTTGAACATTGCACACGTCTGAACGGACGAATATTCTTACTACTTCCACTATAAACAATGATTTTCCCTAGATTTTCGCCATTTATACATATAAAATTAATTTTATTTTGTTTTTTTAATGAGCAGTCATATTTATTTTTATTGGAAAAGCAGAAAAATTAATATTTCCAAAATAAATTCACTTGAAATTCGAAATGAGTCTATAACTTTCCTCTTCTGTGACCAGATTCTTTTGCAAAATTTTGAAAACTAAAAGAAAAATTACTTTGAAGCTCAACGAAAAAAATTATAATTTGATATAATATAAATTGTCTAATTTAAAAGAAATCAATCTCAGCTAGACTATGTATTAATTGTGAACGAAATATTAAAAATAAGTCTGTTTTTCGGTCCACAGATTCCTTAAGGGGCAAGAAACACATTTTACAACGCAACTTGGTCTGCGAAATTATAGGTAAACATGATTTTAATAATTTTTCTACGAACTACAATGTTGGCCTTCTTTTTATTAAAAAAAAACCGAAACAATTATCGTTCGGTATAAATTGCACGAGATAATGAATATTATTGGAGATTCGGAGTATGTAGGATGTAGCGTGTATTTAGACGTCATGACTGTTTTTATGTTCAATTAATCGAAGCCCGGTATGCTAAAGAACCCGATCTCTGTGTTATAAGGATAGTGGGTGGCGAACAAATGGGGAAAGAAGGGCGAGAGAGCGACGAAGGGGGTGCGAGGAAGCGTTAACTTGGACAACGGCGGGAGGTATAAAATCCCTCGCTGAAAAGCTACCGGCATCCAGTACCGTCGCGATCTTCAGTCCTGCAACATAGAACACACACACACACCCACACAAAAAGTCGCAATTATTAAAATCGAAACTTCGTGGAGTTCACAAAATTTTGTAATACGGTCATTGCAAATTCATCGCTATGGAAAAGCCTCTATGCATTATTGTGCTAGTAATTCTGGTATTCTCGACGTCTCTGAATCGTCAGTAAAACTTTTTACCTGCTTCCATTCGCCCACTGTACTCGTTAAAAGTTTTCCTTCCACTTCTGTTGTTACATTTATATTTAATATCTCGTTGTGTGTACGGATTATTGTAGAGGGACAAAAAATAAAGTCCAACCAGAGAAGAGCCATGGGAATTATTCCTTATCCCAGAACTGGACGACATCTCGCCATGGCCAGTTTTTCCAGACCCGATGGCAACGCCGGCATGGTCAATTATCCTCGAGTCGGACGATCGGGATCCAATGGTGATCGACATTCTGCACGCGAATTTGCCTCGGAGCCTGGAGTCGACAGCTATCGTGATTTTGAGCCTGAGATCTCCGAAGATTTCGATTATCTCGGTGAGAATATGGAAATAAATAATAATTTAATATTTTTATTATTACGGTAATACTAAGTTTGAAATATCTTAACATATAAATCAGTAAAGCGAAATGGTAAAGCATTCAAGTAATAATTAAATACTTGTAAAAGATTCACAATTTGGTAATATTATATTAATTTATATATTGAATTTTATCCACCGGTTTACACATCAATAATTTCTGAGAAAGTGCATTAAGATTAAAAGATGAAAATCTTACCGTACATAAATCACTGAAGTGGTCCACAGCTGTTTACCTTGTTCAATCTTTACAACATTTATCTTATAGGGTAATAACTATTGAAATGGCTTTGTTACTATATTATCTTGTACGGGATATCATTTTATATACTCATAATTAAAATGTCTAAGTTTCTCCGAGAAGCGATGAAATAAGATTAGGATCTCGAAATGAACTATTTCAGCATTTATGGTCATGTGTGCTTTTAACGATTCATTCCGTTCTTGAGCGTTAAATTTCTAAGTCCATGGAAGGAAATCTAAAAATTTGATGGAAGAAATAAATTCTATAATAAAAGTGGGGAATGCTATTAAAATATTAGAGATGACTCGATAAAACGTGGCCAGAAGCGGCAAACTAATGTTAATATTTTAATGGGAAGCTATGCAAAAAATTGATGTTCATCAGCAAATTTGGAGTAAAACCTAATTTCACCGGTTGTAATTTGCGGCAAATAAAATTCTACAACTAACGGAAAACTCATTGCACTTTTTCTTTTTTATGTGGCAGGACATCACGCGGTCGATTATCCAGAATCCAGGAAGCGCCTGGAAGCCTTTAGAAACGAGGGTATGTGGTTAGGAAGTCAGTCCGCTCCTGGACCACTAAAAGACCACCACCGGATGCATCGGTGTAATCAGCAAATCGATGGTCCGTGGGCTCTACTCTTTGCATCGCGAGGTGCGTTTTTGTCTCCCAAATTAGCGACAAAAATCGCTTGAATATTTATACATTAAAAGATAAAAATGTCATATAATTATAATCCGATATTTTGTATCTGATTAGAATTTAATACAAAGAGTCCTTTTTTTAAAAACAACTTCCATAATTATCTTCATCTGAAGAAAAAAAATCTATTTTAAAGTTCGAGTAGTACAAAAACAATGTTATCTTTGTAATTGTAAAATCAGCGTTGGTTAATTTTTGAAAATTGCATTTTAATGCGCAGAAATGGCGAATCTGGATCAACAACCGGTACACAACTTTATACCAAGATTAGCGCGCGAAGTCGATCACGACGCTTCCGCTACGAGCAACGTTGTATCGTAGAGAAAAATGCAGCGAGGACGGTGACCGACAGCGTTTGATACGGAAGGGACCCGGTAAAATTGGCTCGAAACCGCTTCGTTCATCCCTCGAGGGCGATGCCGGTGAACGCGTGAAATTTAACGATCGATATGTACACATATATATTACTCTCCTTGCCGACGAAAAAGCAGAGAGGACGCTCGGCTGACCGACATTCTCCCGCCATCGTTATCGCATACACGTACCTACAGTTCACTTCTCTCTCTCTTTCTCTCTCTCTCAAACACTTGTCATGTATAATCACGAAGTATTCGCAATATACAAGCGTCGTAATTAAAACGTAGCATGGATTTTCGAGGGTGCATTCTACCGTAACATACTGGCCGGCAGTTACTCGGACCCGACGTTACTCTGTTCGTTAAATCAGATTGGCCATTTAAAAGCCTGTGAATAGAGAATTTCGTGGGATGGACGAGGACGATAAATGCAACAATAAGCCACGTCATATAAAATTCAATGGTTTTATTAATTGACAAAGCGTTCATAATAAATACCGATTTATGATGTCCTCTTATCTACGTACTCGCGCACGTGTTTTATTCACTACGCGTAATTGATCTTTTTCGTTTCTCTTTTTTAATCTTCTTCTTCGTTTTTTCGTCTTTTGTTTGGTTTTTTTTTTTTTTTCATTGTATAATGTAACAAATATTTACACAGGTAAGGATTTTTAACAAACTAGTGATACAAGGGTATTCTTCTCTTTGGCTTCTCTCTTTTATACCTTTTATCTCTGTAGCGGAGAACGGAAAGCGGAAAATTAAGTTGTTCCCGTTCCCCCTATAGAGTTACTCTCACGCCTCGCGAGGCCGAAAGTTTAATCGTTAAAGTACGAAGAATTTTCACGTGAAAATATTTACATTGGCTCCCAACGATCATACTCTTTTAGCGACTAGGGTAAAAGTTTCGTAAAAGTGGTTTAGGGGGAAGAAAAAACGTGTATATACTCTCTCTCGCACGCGCTCACACTCGCTTCCACTCAAGCAAAAGTTGGAGTCAAACAACCAGGCGTTACGCAGACAGACAAGGGAAAGGTATAGTCTCTTTAGCTCTTTAAACGGTACGAGATGAAACTTATATATCTTTTGATTTTTTTCGTCTCAGTATTTTAGCGTTTTTTTAAATCTCTCCCTCTTTCTCTTAGCATATGTGTAAGTATGATTTAGTCTCCCATCGCCCGTCCCCATGGAAATGAAAAATAATCAGATATATATTCTGAGATGTAAAAAATTTCGACGTTTTTACATCAGAAATACATTTTAAGTATATTATGCATCGGAGATATATATTTTTTCGCTTGTACATATATCCTAAAATATATTCGAGATATAGAATCGTTCGTCGAAATATATTCAACATATTCGAAAAATCCGCATGTTCAGGAAATTTAAAAATGGGGTTTGTATTTTTATTTTCATTCTCATTCAGATGAGAAAAAATAAAACACTTTTTCGATGTCTAAAATCGCACACGCGGAAATTGGCCGATGAATTTCGTGCACCGCTGCCGCATATCAATGGGAATTTGCAGAAACGCAGTTTTCAAGGATGTCGAAGTTCGAATATCGTTAAATCTTTTGGTCTATATGCTTTGTGAAGGCAAATAAAAGCTCTCGCCAAACCTCAGAGTCGAACGATTTGGAATTTATGTGTCAATGTTAGCATACGTGATTGTAAAAATTTTAAACATCGACAAATTATTCTATTAATTTCGATGCTCGACCTTTTCCACTCATCAAACACGCTGGTCTAGATGTGAAATCAAAGCAATGTCACCCAATATTGAGTTGGGACTAATAATTGGAATGAACAAAATCAGCGCTTTACTACAATATTGAAATATTTGCAGACTGGAGATTCCGTGGAATTCTTTACACCACGCCAATCAAAATTTAATCGTATTGAATACGTATCGCTAAAATCTGAGTTTGACACGAATTTTACGCCGGCCATACACACGTTTCATTTTATTTTCAATTTGTTCTCTCAAAATCGCTTTTCACGAAATTGTAATAGTCGAGGCAGTACTAAAAAAGCTGTATGCCACAGTTTTTGTGTGTGCAATTGATTTGATGAAAAACAAACGAAAAGAGAACCCTTCGATTGAAACCAAGGATGAATAATAAAATTCAAACAATATAGTAATGGGCAAACAAAAACCATTTTGCTTGAATAACTACGAATAATTATCAGAGAGCGGTGAGAGTATTATTCTTTTCAGAATGAAAAAGGCTAGATTTTAATATTTATCGTTAAAAAATCTTATTATTGCTCTTTGTTCAAAATTATTCCCAGTTATTCAAACGGGAAAGGGTTTTTAATGCATTTCTTTTGAAACACTATTCATCCCTCGCTTAAGCTGCCCTGCATATCTAATATTCCTGGTCAACTGTTAAATATTGGATTCCAATCTCTTCCGATTCGTCCTATGATTTTACAAATTACAAATAATTTTTTGGAAAAAAAGGTAAATCTCGTGTGATTTAAATTCATTCAACAATTCTCGACCAAACCGCTCAACGTTAATTAATTCATCCAAAAATATTCGTTCTTAATTTCTCGCACTTTTCGCCTAAGCTTGCAATTTTTTAAAAAACCTGGATCACAAATTCATATTACAAAAACGTAAAAATCGAAAAATCTTTAAAAAAACACTGTTCATCACAGTACAAAAAAAATCACGTGTCGAATCCGAAGCATCCAGCCCGAAAAATTCGTTCAATCGATCAAAAATACTCCGAATATTTATTATTTCCATGGGAGCAGGTATCGCAAAAAGGTCGTCCTTCAGAGAGAAACGAATTCGATGGGAGGTTTGATGATTCTGGGTGGCGGCGGCGGCGACAGCCTAAGATCGTCGGTCAGTGAGAAAGTGGAGCTTCCGGTGGCGGTGACGCGAGGTCCCATGTTATCGTAGGGCGAGCCAAGATCGGCGGATCTGAGTGATCTGCGCGGGAGGGTCGCGAAGCTGGATATCATGGAGGAAGAGGCGTGCGGATTCCCGGCAAATTTATCACCGACAATGCCACTTCCATGCACGGGTATGTCAAGTAAATCGGGATAGCATCGTTCGCCATCCTGCGGCAGAGAGACGGATATGAATATGTTGCCGAATATCCCAGCGGGCAGTACGCCGGTCGTGAATTCCGGCGGGGGCGGAGGAAACACATTGGCGCAGGGTATGGCGCGTATCCCGGTGGGAATACTGCACTCGGGTCTCAATCGTTCGACGGTAACGCTCGCCGCGCCGATAGTATCGCAGTACGATCCTCGTTCGGTGAGTTCCAGATCGCCAGGGCTGCAGGTTTCGGCTAAACTGCCGTGTCCGCTGGTGCGGTCATTGCCATTGCCACTTCCGGCGGTGGTAGTGGTGACCGAGAGATCCAGCAATTTTTTCTCCTGATCCCCAAAGCTTCCGCTTCCTTGGAGTTTCACTTTTTCCCGTTGTCTCTTTCGCCTCGAGCTTCCGCACAAGCAAAGCACAAGAACGACGGCAGAAACAGAGGCGCACAAAGCAGCGGCTCCGCCTCCAGCGAGGCTCACCCACAAGAACCAATTGTCCGTTTGGGAAAGTGTGGGAGCGGTGAATACGCGAGGGACAACAATGTTGACCGAATCTTTGGCGATACCAGCGACGTTTTTAGCGAAACACGCGTATTCACCGGCGTCACTTTCGGTCGCGTTGTAGATGGTAATATTGCTCCATTTCTCCATGAGCGTGCTGCCGGAGCCTCGGTATTCCGCGTAGATATCGCTCGTCGTTGCCGTGCTACCGGAAAACGTCTGTTCGACTCTGCTCACGTTGAGGCTTCCCCCGTTTAGTTGCCACCAAACTTCGGGCTCGGGATCTCCGGTCGCGAGGCAAGCCAGACTCAGATTCCCGCTCACTTCCTCTTGTATTGTGTTCGCCAACACGAAGACTTCCGGTCCGCAAGCGAATTCCGATGGCTTAACGTCCTCCCAACGGCGCGAACGAAGCCGCGATGGGCTCCAGCAACTCTGGGACGTTCCGTATAGCTTCTTAGGCACTCCATCCGCTATCATCCAGCTTCTGAGGCCTCGGAGCCTGCAGTCGCAGCTCCACTTATTGCCCTCCAGGGTCAGAGTCATGAGACGCTCGAGACCCGAGATTACCGAAGTTTCCAAGTATTCCAACTGATTGCCGTCGAGTTTCAAGGACTCGAGGCCGCTTAGACGAGCGAACGCGAGGCCGTGAATTTCCGTCAGTGAACATCTTTGCAATTCGAGGGTTCGCAGATGCGGGAGAACCGGAAATTGATGGGAACGCAGGCTGCCGAGGGGATTCCCCGTTAATATCAGAATACGAAGCCTGTCGTTGCCGTAAAACGTTCCGGGCTCCAGCACTTTTACGTGGTTCTCCGAGAGATCGACCTCCACGAGAATTCCCATGTCCCTGAAGGCCTCGACGTGGATCTTATGGATACCGGCGTTTCGCATAAACACCCGCTGGAGATTAACGAGCCCCGCTCGCTTGAAGACCTCCGATTGGAGGGCTGGAATTCGATTGCCGGAAAGGTCCAGCACTTGCATGTCTGGATCCAATGTCGCTGGCAGGGACGTTAGACCTGCGTCCGGACAAAGTGCTGACTTCTTGCCGGACGTCCACTTGCAACGGCAAACCGCTGGACAATCTGTCCAGTCTGGAAATGCGGCAGCGCGCGATTGCAAAGCGCAACTGCCGATAAGGAGCAGAAGCGCCGGTACGACGCTCCCCCGAAGAGGGTGCCTTTTCTTCTCTAGCATAACGAGCTTGCAGCAATCTTCCGTCGAAGCCCTTTCGATTTTCGCAACGCTCGCCTCGAACTTTTGGTGCCTCTTGTCACGACGATTTCCTTGCTTCCCCCGAGAGAGAGACTCACGCGATGAAATCCGCTCCTGCATCTCCGAGGGTCGGCAGAATTCTCTCCCCTCTCACACCATCGCAGGGATTGTCGGACTTCGGGGTTCACCTGTGTTTTTTTTTTTTTGGACAGAAGAAAAAGATACGTTAATTTGGCATGCCGAAAATATTATTTATTTGAGAAAAATATAATTATCTTGTCTTGTCTTAGTTACTTGGAATGTTTGTGTGAAAGTAAAAGCGTGGACGTTTTTATTTCTTAGATGAAATATGTACTTTTTTTTTGGTGGAGGAAATGGGGTTTCTTTCATAGTCTCAATTTTTTTTAGTGTGGATGAAGATAATTAAGCTCCCAGTTTACTTATTTTTCTTCTCCCTTTTTGAGTTAAGTTGTATATTATCTATTGTTCGATAATGGGGCTAATTGAAATTTGTTAATAAGCTTTTGATATCTCTCTCTGACAAAGGGACCATTGATGGTTATTACTGAAATGATAAAGTATTCATTTGGATAGAGAAAAAAATTCATTGTTACGTCGATGAAATATTGTTAATTTGTTGTACAATCACGATGACTCCCAAGTATTAATTATAATTGCAAAAGCAGTTTAAATTGTATTTTTGCGTAATTAGTTATATTAATTTACTCCTAATTTCATTCGAATAAATTCCATCACCCGCCGAGGCGCAAATTGGAGCTTTTAAACGCTGCGAATGTCAACTTTGGTAGCAGCTGTCGCAGAAAACGCCGAAATTTGCTTATTTTGGATCTGTGAGTCGACGTCACGGGAATAAACATTAATTAAAATTATATTGGAAGTTTATTATTATTTTTTGTGACGATAGACGTATTGATGAATGTTTCATTAAAATGCAGTTGCCGTACTAATTAATACCAATCGTTATTAAGTATACATCTAAAACATTTGATGGAGTGGACGATAAATTGCACGATCGTCCATAATTATTGCTAATGATTTTACGGTAATAATTCCATAATTAATGGAATCCTTGTTTACTCTGTCATTTTTTCTCATAAAGATATGATACATGAGAAATTTAGGAACACCGTAACTCTTTAGAAAATAGAAGAGTGAATTAGTGAAATGAGCGACAACACAAAAAAGCTTTTGCTGAGTTTTAGTGCAATAAAAATGTTCATATTTTCCCCAAAAAAATAAATATAACCAGGGGAATGAATAAAAAATAATGTTTGGAATAATAAAACCAAATAAGATGAGTATGATATAAATGTAATAGGAAAGAACAGCGAAGAGAACAGCGCCGCAAAAGTATAAAGTATTCATAAGTGAGAAGATACATTTTTAAACAATCGTAGACTGGGAAGATAATTAGTTATCGAAGGGAAGAGGAGCAGAAAGACAATTTTTTGAACTATGTTTGGACGTGCAGAATCGAATTACGAGAACAAAAATTATTAATGCGGGACTGAATGACTTTTTTTTTAACCCGTTGACCTTAGACTTGGTACGCCTTGCAAGGTAACTTGATAAAACGCCCGAGGCTGCAGGAAAAGATGAAAAATGAACTCGGCAACTGGCGCGCGCGCTTCATGAATAATTTCTTCCCGGTTGTGTGAACGGATTTTCGTTGAAATATAAACTAGAAAAATGTCCGATAGACGGAAAAAACGCCGGGACACAATATTTCTTTAAATTATTTAGCGGACTAACGTTTGATTATTAATACAACGATCGTCAAGGCGACGAAAAATATCTTCTTATTCAAAATTACATTTTTTCTAAGATAAAAAAAAAAAACGAACGCAACGAAAGGCACACGTGGTTCTTAAATAATTCCATCCCGGTACCGGAAGAATTTTCATAGATATATGAGCCGGAAAATTGGCCCACAAAGAATAACTTACAGAGAAAAACGCCAGGTTGTAACATTCTCAAGTTATTTCGCCCAGGAAAAATTTAATTATAAATACAAAAAAATCGACACGACGTCACATGAATTTTTTCTAACAAATGGATTTTTTACGGTACATTTTCCGCTTAAAATTACTCAATAAAACGGGAGCTGAAGCTCGGACGAAAAAAAAGTACTCAAAGATCAAAATTATTATTTCTGGGTGTGCTAAATGGATTTTGCTGTGTTCTGACTGAAAAATTTTACACGTATTTCTTAAAGATATTTTCCTCAGCAACATGTCATTATGGGTAAAAAAACGTATCAACGCAAGGCCGATGGCCTTTTTAGCGGGTTGACTTTAAGGTCGCCACTCCTTGCTTCAAAGTAACTCGATAAAACGCCTGAGGCTGCAAAAAAGAGGTAAGAAGTAAACTCGGCAAGCGGCGCACGTGCTTCTTAAATAATTTCATCCTGGTTGCACAGAGCGTATCTTCGTAGGTGTATGAGTCCCTGAGAACTTGCCCATATATTTCTAAAAGTTATTTAGCGCAACAACAATAAATTGCATCCTCGAAAAAATTTAAATGCTAGACCAGGCGAATTTTGTAAGACCGGTTGACTTTAAACTAGATACACTTCGCTTCGAAATAACTCGATAAAACGCCTGGGGTTGAAAAAAAAAAAAAAACGCCGAAGTAAATTTACTTGGTGACTAGCGCACGTGCTCGGAAAAGGAGGTCGTGTCAAAACTAAATATTTGAACTTTCATGCTCGAAAATTTTGTACATCATAGTTTAAGCAAATTTGAACGTAATTACAAAGTTTGAAGGTCGGCCATCAAGGAAACTTACGGGGAAAATTGACAGTGGAAAAAGTGCATGAGGGTTCATAGGGAAAAGCCCCCAAATTATGATTTTGAATATTCATGTTACATATGTTAATGTGGACTTTGAAGCAATGATGAGTATATTACAAATTCGTTTATTATTCAGAGTCTAGCTTATGTCATCAAAAAGTGGTCTACCCGGGTATTCGATTGAGTAATTGCAACATAATGAAGCTTGACATATGCGAGATGTAATGTCATATCATTCGCAAACAACGGATAGTGACGTTTATAGAATTTAAATGGGCGTTTATATTGGAATAATTTGTATAAATGAGTTCGAAAGCGAATTATCTATTATATTCAATATCAATACACAATACATTCGCAGGAGTAGACTGCAAAAAAAAAAAAAATGAAGCGCATGTTTCTTAAATTTTGTCTTCAACATTAATAACACCTCATATATTTTCAAAAATAATCTTCCCCGGAAATTTGAATTTAAGGACGTAACATTTTTCGCTGCGACGAGAAGTTGCTTCATATTTTACTGGTTGAATTTACATCAGAGCATTCTTACTTCGAAGTAAGTTGACAAAACACCCGAGCCTCCAAAACAAAAAAGAGAATTTTTCAAAAATTTAGCGCATGGGCTTGGAGAATAATTTTTCCTCGATTGTGCTGAAGGGATTTTCACGGATACATGAGCCAGAAATCTTTCCGATAAAAGGAAATAAGGCGCTTTATAAGAGAGATCAAAAGCCGTGACGGTATATTTATTAAATGCATTTTGTTCACCAATATCGAATTAGGTACATGCAAAGTAGGCTAATGCCTTTTTTAACTGGATTGACTTTGAACCAGGCACTCCTTGCTTCATAGTAACTCGATAAAACGACGGTGGCTGTGCAAAAAGCACGGGAAAAAATTAGTTAGAAGCTCGGCGCATGTGCTTCTTAAAATTTTCTTTTCGCTTGTGCTCAACGCATTTTCCTAAACATGTGCATTGGAAAATAATAGATATATTGAAGAACAATCGTAATAGTTTCTAAATGTATTTTTTGGATGCTCGTAAATCTGTGGTCCACAATTTTCCCCGTAAGAGAAATATCTCTTCCGAAAATTTGGTGACTTTCCATTTTTATCTATAAAAATGTCGAGATTTATATTGTTGTCGATTTATCAATATATGCACAGAACCTCCGCGCATCTGTTTATTCAGTATGATACATAAAGATAGAATTACCAGCAAACGAGCGGTGAAAAAAGGGTGATTTAGTACAGCGAAGACTTTGTTGTCCTTTCAGTCACTCCCATGAGATTTCTGACGGCATCCGTTATGAAAAATGTCTATGGTGTGAAATATGGATTGTGTCGAAGGTAAAAAGAACTTCTATCAGCGAGTTTAAGCAGTTTTTACTAAGAGTGCAAATATCCGCTTCGAATATCGAATAAAAACGAAATAGAATAGACAAAACAGATTTGAAATGATTAAAACTCGTAAAGTAGTGACTGTGAAAATTCCTGCGCGCATCGTATCCCAGTTTTCATCACTCGTATAGCATTTCATATGAATTTCCAATCCCGCGGAAGCCTTATATGCACGATAAGTTCCAAAACTTTTGATATACGAATAACTGAAATGTAAATCCGACTTGTCAAACTATCGCAGTGCCGGAAATAATACCACCAAACCGAAAGAGAGATGTGGAGTGAAGGCGAACATTTTGCCGCGCATAATCTCGCGAGTGCGGCCCGTGGCATCAATCCTATCCTTAAATTCCTACTTAAAAATGCGATTTTAACAAATTACAGGGCGAAACGTAGATGACAATCGATGTAAACAAATCCCAAGTTTCTATTCCTCATTCCGTCACGATAAATATTTCACGCCAGTTAAAAATGCGATTGTCGCGTGTTGCGATTTCGCGACTAGAAACGCTTTTTTTAAATATCGGGTATTCCTCAAGTATACACCTATTGACTTTTACTATCCTCTCAGCTTTCTTTTCCATTCCATTCCTTGCAACCCCCTGGAGTATTGTCCAGATCCACTCTTCCTAATGAACAATTGCACGGAAGCGCTGCTGAACAGCGGAAATGCCAATGCATACAATTTGATTTCCACAAGATTTCTATTACACAAAGATTCATTATAAACTCAGAAAAACCACTGCCCAATATTATACAATATTTTCTTTAAAATTTCGCATTTAAAAAATGACTAAATCAAATGTTTCCCGAATAATCACAAATGAAACGAGGAACTTAGGATCTATCACGTCGCGACGAATAACATTTTTAACCCCTTATCGACCGGAACAAGCCGTGCTTCATAATAACTCGATAAAACGACGGGGTCTGCGGGGGAGAGGCCGGAAAAAATTGAGCCCGAAGAGCGGCGGCGCACGTGCTTCTTAAATAATTCCTTCCCGGTTGGGGCGAACGGATTTTTCCCAGATATATTGTAAGCGGAAGAGTTCCGTTGGCTCGGCGGAGCGTACGTGCGCGGCTGAGTGCTGTATGATGACAAATTGCGGTTTACGAGGAGACGATCGGCCGAAGAGCGGCTTTCTCTATCTCGCGCGGGGCTCGCGCGACAAATCACCACGAGACACGAAGGATGATCGTGTGGAGAAGTGGCGTTGCGAGTGCTGTCCAATTACTTCCAACGCCATTAATTACTGGGCGGTGTACGAGTGGCTAGCTCGGGGAGCGTGCGGTGAGTATGAGAATGAGAAGGTAACGGGAAACATATGTGATGCGGTTGTGCCACAGGGTGAATAGCACGAGGAGGAGAGGGTGGTGGTAGCGGGTAGCGAGTAGTAGTCACTATACACATCCGGTGGGTAGACATTGCGATCGTAAGTTCGAATTCGTACGAACGCGGAATGAGACTCTCGAGTCGGTCGCGGGCGCCCGCCCGTCTCTGCACCGCCTCCTCTTCTCACCTCCTCATCCTCTTCTCCACGCACCAGGGATTCTCTTCGCTTCCCTCTCTCGAGGGTCTCGGCTTTCCGCACTTCCTTTGACTATGTCTCCTTCTCTCTCTCGGTCACGCGGAAACCCGTAATACAGCTCCACGTACTCTCCCATTTTCCCTCGTGACGGTTCATGAGTCCCGCGAGCAGAGAGGTCGAGCGACGCTCCGGAATATTACGCCGGACGAGTGTCCGGTGCACCGTCTCATCTTCGCTTGCTTCGGAGCACGACGAGTCCGGCGGTGGCTCACGCTCCTCTCGCATCCCTCAGTATCCCATTAGCAGCTCTCCCAATATTGTACTGAAAGCATAATTTTCGTGTCAGTTAACTCGTATAGCATTACCCGGCAGAGAGTACGAACATATTGAACACAGTCGAGGGGATATTTAGGAAAATAAATAAACCGGGGGCTTGGATAATCACGGATTAATGCTTCGAGAATTCAATTTTTAAGGAATTTTGAAGATTGGAAAGAGGATATGAAATTTTCTATGACAGTCAGGAAAAAAAAGAAGAAAATATTGAACAGAGGAGAAATTAATTTTTTAAAAAGTCACGTTGAAGAATATAAATTTCAAGAAGTCAAGGAGATTGGACAAAAATTAATCTCATGCATTTAAAATAATAGTTTGTATTTATTTCCTGAGATTAATTGAGTTTCAATCATTTTTGCATTTTCAATGAAAAAAAAAACAGAGTTTTTGAAAGCAGCATTTCAGTGTTAGATTTTTTATTTGTTAATTCATGAAAATGCTAAAACGAATAATATTTTTTGGGCATAGTATTTCAACGTATTAATGTGGGGTCGGTTCTCCAATTTGAGTACTCTGATATTTGACTTTCAGCGAAATTTTCTTTACAATAATTTTGTGCAGAGAACAAAAAAAGAAGATCTGTACGTTGTAATTATTTCTGGAGGAGCGTTGTAGCGGGGTCGAAGTTCAGCAGGTTAGCAGAGTTATTACGTTCCTTTGTTGGAATTTGCACGATAATTGAAAATGAATGAAAGAACAGGTCGTGCTGTAATTGCAGTTTTCTCAAACCGGAAGCTTTGGGATAGTTGGAAAATAATAAGAAGGAAGTGTGCGAAGTACAATTTTCCATTCTTTTGCGGGGAAGCTCCCATAAACTGAAGAGTGTTAGTAATAATACAGGAAAATGAATATTCACGTCTACGGCGCCAATTGTACAAACTCCGCGAATGCATTCTTATCACAACGTGATTCGAGGAAAAATAAGTATAAGCCCGAGCGAATAACACTTCCGGTTGACTGCGTCGGAACTTTAAGGCTCGAGTGTTTACCGTCTGCGCGACATCGTCATTCGATTCCTAGCACAAGCACAATAAATTATCTTGACGCTGCGCGCATTCATGTGTCAAAGGGGTGGCTCGCGTTAAGGGTGCGGAGGAAACAGCAAAAAGTGAAGAAAAAAAATTTGCAGTCAAATATACTTATTTTTCCTATTGACAGATGAATTTTTACTCCAACAAATCGCCGAATTTATCCAGCAATAAATTTTCTTCTCAACGGATCAATTATCATTAAACCCCATTTGGACTTTTTCAACCCTTTGCATTGTTTAAAATGCACTAAAAATATATATATAAATTTAATCATTGGTATTTAATAATTGGCTGGATATGTTTTTGAATATTTTTTCCAAGACTTTGTTTTCCAAAAAGGAAAATAAAATTTTGTTTAATTTAAAAAAAAAACAAACCATTTTCAAGAAATTCTCTCGCTGCAGACTCATTTAATCAATGAACCTTTCGCAGCATTCATTTATGCTAGAAATTAACGTTCGTTGTATGCTAATTCGTGGCATAAACTAGTTAGTAACAATACCACTGAACTCTGATGGTTTTGCGGCGAGTGCGGGGGCGTCAATGGTCTCCTGAGTCAAGGACAAGAAGAAAAAAGGTTGGTTGGTGTAGCCGATAACTTAGTTAAACATGTTGCCGCAAGAAAAACTCGGTAGGCTCAACTAAGTTAAGGCAAGCGGTGTAATCGTTGGTCCCCCGACATTACTTGGCCGATACGTTGGCTCTATCGATCCGCATTGGATGGAAAGAGAAAAAAAACGTGCCAATAACTGTATCACGACGTCGGAGGGCCAATAGGTGTGCTGTTTGCACTATTTGTTAGCCTGACCACCTACTTGCTTGTATTAAGATAATATGTTCAAAGTAAATTAGTCATACGAGAGTTGCAATAAAAATGATATCAAGCTATTCAGAAAACAAAGAATAATATTTAATTATTATTTTTTTTATTAATACGAGTTGAACAGTGTTAACAATGAAACGGGTTTAATTGTTTTGCTGTTATAATTAACAAATCCCTCATTCGAACCCCTGAAAAAAGAATCATTCATTAATAGTTAATAAATAACGTGTGTGTATAAATAATTCAATTTAATATAATGTTATACAATTATAAAAGGAACAATAAAATAATTCAGGTTGTAATTAATGTACAGAAAGAATTGTATGATATTAGTTTAAGTACTTTTTTGGCCTTCGGCAATAAGCTCTCATTAATAAAACTTTATTTCTTCTTATCGTGATAACGTCGAGAATAATAATCTTGTAAAGAGAGGAAACATTTATAGTCTAACATGTGGCCACTTTTGTCAGACACTCCGTTGAATAATAGGGGAAGAAAAGCGACGTTGAGAAAGAACCCTTATACCATTATGAGTGCACTAGCCAATGCACTGCAGTACCAATTCTTCGGATTTCATTATTTACCGCAAAGAGCCGCTAAGGTTGCTTGAGTTTTCACTTCCAAGCTCCTGTTCGCATTGTTTCTGGTACATAAAAAGCATGCAAAGTATAACCCCGCACATTGTTTCCTCATTATTTTTCGCTTTTTACAAAGCTATCTTTATGACGCTGTATTTCAATCGATTGTGGCTTTCTCACAAAGGAAGCATTGTGAAGAGCGAAAAAATAACGAGGAACTTTCTGCTTTGATTCATTGTTTAGAATTTATAGATAAAGGGAAAAAAACTGAAAATCAGGAAAATTTTTGTCCCCGAGAAAAAATGAACTAAAAATAAAATCATTATTAAAATCAAGCCCTTTGTTACAATTTTTTGAAAAATTGGACATCATCAAACTATCTTTCTTTTTGCATAGTAAAATTGTACTCGTTAGAGGAATTTTTGCAAAAATTAATGTGATGATGTGATTTTTTTTAAATGAAAAAAATTCATAAAAACTCAACCGGTTTACCGATCTTATCCAAATTTCATATCAAAGATCGCGTAACTTTCTTCAATTTTTACACGAATTTTCAAGCCGACAAATAAAAATTCGTGGCAATTGTTTTAAAAAAGCTTTTGTGACAATTTCGTGATGCCGTTACTCGGATCGGTGATCATTTAGTCATACACCGGCTGAAGCATCGATCAGTGGGCGGAGTGAGGCCAGTTTTTCCGAGGGTTTGGTGTTTAAACCGAAATAAGCTACTTTTGTGTACACTTCGGCGAATCGGAAAACTCTGTGCTGTTTTTGTGGCATTTTCCCATGGACATGGCAAATCCAGTACATTGTAACTAAATCGGCTTCGGACGCACCGGAAAGTTAGATTAGCACAGAGAAGTTGTGGTTCGGATCGCAAGTTTCACACGTAGAAGTTCGAAGAATGTGTATCGGTGGTTTTCCGCCAGATCAGCCACTTTTTTAAACGAATTACTTTTTCCGTCGTTCAGATAACTTATTTTCACCTTGATTTTATGGAACATAAAGCCGTGGGAAAATTTCCTGTCCAAATTTGCTTCGATTTGGACCAACTGGGCAAAGGAACCTGGCCAGCAACTGACGTTGTGTGTAATCTTGTATATTCCTCGCCTGTAGGCAATTGTAACAGTTTGGGAACTAATTAACAATACTAGACTCACTCTTGTCGATTTGGCCAGCGGCTAAACAGGCTTAGGGCAGGGCAGAAATGGGAAACGTACTGTTACATTATAATTATACATGGATTTGCATAAAGCATTTATTCCAAAGCTTGCAAGACATGATTTTATTGACTATTGAAAATAATCAATAAATTTGTATTCAATAATTAATTGTGATTTCTGAAATATGTTTTTTTTCAGTCTTATTTTCCAGCACTTATAGATGAAATTTAATAAACAGAAGAAAATGTTTGAAAAAAATTGTCAATATTTCAATTTTATGTGCCTTCGAATCAGTTTATCCCAGATAAATTTCCACGTGGGAAAAAATTACAGAAAAATTGGCAGAGTAGAGAAAATATATTTGGAGGGGTGAAAAAAGAAATTTGGAAATTCACAGTCGCTCAACTGACGAAGAATGCATCAAAATGAATAGGTAGTAACGGTAGTCGAGGGGCGAATGCAATAGGAGATCATCCGCAACGATATTTAATCGCTAAAGTGCAGGACACACATACTGTGCTGAGGATATATATATATATATATATATATATAGCGAGAATGGACCTGAAGAAATGCTTTGCTGAACGTGTATGAAAGAAATTGGGGCTAACTTCGTGAGCTGCACAAAGATAAATGCCGAAAGTCTTTCTTTTATTCGGCTAACTTCCAAAACCAGACCCTTAATCATCGTCCAATGCTGACCTAATACATTATCAAGTATCCTTGACGTTTCGTTAGTTTTGTTTCCTCATAGAGAAAGCTTTGCTTCCATGAATTTCATTTTTTATTTTTCTCAGTACATTAAAGATTGTCTGAAATGATAAGAAAAGGGTTTGAAAAAAATGTCCAAATACAAGGACCAAAGTTGGACTGGCAATAATACTCGATAGAATTTCAATATCACAAAAAGAAACCTAACAATTTCTCATAGGTATGGATTTTATAAAAATGAACTTGGGAAACGTAACGAAAGTCTACACCCAAGAGGCATTTGAAAAAAAAAAAGTATATCTATGAAAACATTGGTACCTAAGGTCGAGATACTTTTATCGTAAAACTACGTGGAAATAAATATTAAATTCGTCGTTTAGATAAAATAAAATAAGGCTGGCCTCTATTTTCCAGGCGTCTGGGTAATAAAGATCATGACCCGGACAATGTAGGCCAATATATTCTGTACACTTTAGATAATGGCCCAGTCGTTAGTACGATACAATATTTACTTTCGATCATCGACTGAAGGTAATGCACAATGTTTTACATAAATAAAAGTTTCGTTTAGAATAAAAGCTCCGTAATACTTTGAAAAAATGTTTAGTTGTAACTAAAAGCATATTAATAAATGAGACCATTTACTTTTGCCTTTTTGGTCCTCAGTTTTATTTTTGCATAATTTTTAAATTGCAACCAAGATAAATAAATCTCGAAATGAGTTCAACGACATCGGATAAAAAAAGATTATATGCCAAAATTCATTTCCGTTTAATATCGGTGTTTACATAATATCGATATTTGGGCATTTCAAAATTTCGAATGTGCATTACTACCTCTGAATGCTGTACTCAAAATATTGCGACCATTTGACAGCTCGAAAACGGAGGATTATCTCTCATTGCCTCGGAAAACTGGAAAATGGGAGGCCACTACAGAATCCGAGTTTAATGTCGGATTTTGTAGCCGTAATAAATGAAAATGTATTGACTTTACACAGCAAATAAGTTTACACAGATTTGGTCTTGCAGATAGAGTTTTATGATGTATTACCAACGGGCCATCAACCGGAGCCCTTTAGCCCTGCCGAATTTTGCGAAATAAAAGTACGTTTTTTTTCTCGTAAACCGGCATTTCATCATCAATTCAATTTCGGCCACGGTAAAATCCTTAATTGAATTTCGCCGCTTTTACATTCGTTCGCGAATAATAAAATTCTATGTGTAAAAACATTCACCGAGGAAAGATATCATGATTCGGTATTAAATTAATGAACTTCTTATTCAGTAGAAACATTATGAACATTTGGCTAGGATAATTGAGATGAACCCGCACAAAATGTGGTGGATCTCACTTCCGGGCGCTCCCCCCAGCCCCTCAACCCACTCGCTATTAAAAGCACACATCTATCAGATATTATCCCATTAAAAAATCATTCTAAAATTCGAAAGCTCCATATCGAAGAAGTTGGAACATTTATTTTTAATATATTCAACATAAGGGGCATCGAATTATAATATACATGCGATTTAAGGGCGATTTAAAGGCTCTCGAACAAAATTAATTTTAATCAAATCGTACGATCCCTTCAGGAAAAACCACCCCTCTGAAAAAAAAAAAACAGTTTTTTGTTCAAGTATTTTATATGATATATATATATATATACAATTAATGTACAAAATTCTGAAATTTCTATTGTTCATTTCATCACTATTCAGCAGTAAATTCACGATAAAAACTTCACGCCAGTAAAAAAAGTGATGAGAAAGTCGCGTGTTGCGAATACGTCGGGCGCAAGTTTTCTTCGCTTTCTTTTAATTTGTTTCCACGAATTACAAAGCAGTAAGTAGCTTATTTCATTATTGAGGCAACTTTATTTTCCGGGATTTAATGCGATTTGGTTTTATAAGTCGAATGTCGCGAGAAATGCGTGACGAAGCTCAATTTATAAAAAACCTTATTCATAAAAGCTTGTTTATAAACGTCTTATTTCCTGTTCATTATATTTTACCCACTTTGCAAAACCTTATACAAATATGTTGCTTTTGTATCTTTATGATAAAAGCAACGCGCTTGCAAGTGCATAAAAAGTGACCGCACTGAAATGGACAGGAAACAACGCACTTGGCTACACACTTTTAGAGTGTATACGTTGAGGTTGGCATCGCTGAACATACAAGTTTTCGGCTTCATTGAAGCGAGGTAAAACAATCGGATAACAATGTCATCGCCGAGGTCGAAGCTTCTGTTACAGTCGCGTTATAGAGGAAAGTTGGTAACAAAAAGGGAAGTGCAGTAGTTAGAGAGCGCTTTGGATGCTGGGAAACTTCCGAAAAATCGTTAACCGTTAGAATCGACGCTGCCTTTTGCGGGACGACAATAGCTCTTTTGAACATTCCGATATTCTCCCCGTGCTTCGCGCCGTTAATTCTCACGGTATACGCCGTGTTGTCACGTTCCTTTTAAGCGTTTGAAAATCGCTCGTCACCGTTCATTTTAATACAACTGCTTGCTCGAGATTTTTCGCGATAATGATTTTGTATTTAAAAAACGATTTGTCAGAGTGTCGATTTTAATGGTTGTTTCGAAACGATTTTTAAATTAAACCGCATTGGCAGAAATAATATTTCCTGGCGAGAATTTCTGGAACGTCGGAAAATCGCTTGTCAGTTCATTTGGACAGACATTTTTTTCTGCATTTTTCACGGCTACGATTTTGTAGTTCAAAAATGATTTTCATCAGCAAAAATAATATTTTCTACCGAGAAATTGCATTTTCACACCTAACGTTTAGTTTTGAGATTTGATATGGCAAATTGGTGATTGTAGATACCCTGCTAATTTCTCCCGTGTCTGTCCTCTTGTCGAGTATATTTTACGGAATTTATTTCGTAAGTTAACTCGGTTATTGCTCGGATCAACCCAATTAGCTCGCTGAGAGGAATTTAATATAAAAATGTTGACTACTCGACGACGGGCGGCCAACTATTGTTTTCTGTTCTTGATATAAAAAAACTACTAGTCCTGGAGGTCGTGGACTCAAGCGGCGCCGAGTGGAGGGATAAAATGGCACGAAATTATTATGATTATTGTTATAACAGGAAAAAGAATTTAATTTAAAAAAAGATATGTGATGTTTTCCTTTTAAATAGAGAGCTTTAATTCGATAGGTGGGAATATTCGCGAGCTACGTCGACAAAATTTAACATCTATAACCATTCGCAATGTGGAGAAGTTTTATTTTTGCATACTTCAGCGATCGTGGAAACGAAAACGTAATGTTCTGTAAAATAACGCGAGAGAGAACGTACCGATCGATTTTATCCAATTTGACGCTGAATATTCTTGAGCATACATACATTACGTTTAAAGCTCTGTTTGTCCACGGTTTTGACAAAAAATTCACGGGGATAAAAATGGAATAATTTACATTGCCATTAAATCCGAGCACCTCCGGCGACCTTTGCCAAACCGTTCACTCGAAAAATCCGAACGTTGTTTCCCTTTCGTAGAAAATTGAAAATAAAATAATAAAAATGCCAGTTTATACGAATCATTAGGACCGTCAATTTCGCAAAAAATCCCGACGCGTGAATCAATATTGAAACCGAACAGAATTCTGTACTGACGTTTACACCTGCATACCAAAGTCCGTTTGAACAGGCCAAATATTAGAGACATTTCATTTTGTTCAATTTTTCGGAATACGTCAAAACCCGAGAACCGTACGAATTTTATAGAACGTTCGTTTCGATATTTATCATCGCCGATGTTTGCAAGAATAAAGTATCGAGTCGCTTGAATAATACGAGCTACTATTTCGCGAAATGGTATTTCCAAAAATCGTGTTTTTCATTTTTTTTTTCTTTCTTTTCTTTCAAAGCAAATTTACAAAGCGCCGAACCGTTTGAAAATTCGGCAATACGAAGAAAGGTGAATCTATCATATTTACCAGTGTTTTATTTTTCCGCGAATGATTCGATATCAATTACTGTGCCCGAACGTGATACAGGCGCCTCCTTTCCGTGTTTTTTTTTATTTTCGTCATCGTATTGAAATCGTATTTCGCGTGTCAGTAAACTCCTATAGTCGTTACGACTAAGCCTAACAAAAAACAACAGCCACTGAACATAGCGATGAAAAAAAAAAAAAAAAAAAAAGTCGCACACACTAACACAAAAACAAAAACAACCTCGCAGTAATCGCCTTTTGAAATGAATTCTATAGGATCGTCGGGAGGCACGACGGAAGATATACAGCGACGTGGGGAGACAGAATGAAAATAACAGGTGGTGCGCGTCATCCAGTGAATGTCCAATGCGAATTGCTCAATTCTAAATCGGATTATACGAGATGCCCATTGAAATATGCGTTATCTCGCTTCGCGGTTTATGGCTCGGAAATTCGCTCGGAAACTTGAATGCGATGTTACCGAGGCCGTTGTGGAGGAAGAAGAGAAAGGGGTGAAGAGAAGAGAAGCGAAGGGTGTAAGGGAGAGATCGAGACAGAGAGAGAGAGAGAGAATTACCGTCGAGAAGAAGGGGGAAGCGATGAGAGGAGCGAACCCACGGATCCGTGCGTATTACTGCGAGAGAAAGTATATAGGGATGAAGAAATGGAGGGGAAGTGTATCGCCGAGTGGCGGCGTCGTTTCGAGTGGCTAATCGACAACAAATCTGAACCCTCAAGTGGAGTCTATGCCCTCGTCTGGTGCCTTTCATAGGCTTTCCCGCTGCCAACAGCAGCAGCAGCAGCAGCAGCAGCAGCAACAGCAGCTAGAGCACAGCCGGTCGCTCTGGACTCGAGCGCATCGATCACGAGAGCATTAGGGGACGGAATGGAAGCAGCGTGGTGTGGTGGATGAACACAGAGCCCTCGCGAACCGATGGAGGGAGGAGCAGCATCACAGTGTAGGCGGATGCAGGCCGCGGAAAAACAGGCCTCGACGCCGCTCTGCTCTCTTCATCCTCGCAATAAATTAAAAGTCGACAGAACATCGATTACCCACACCCGACGAACGATGCAAATTTTTTATCCTCCAAAGCGCTGCATATGAATTTTCCTGAGGAACGAAAAAAAAACCGAGAACAAGTGGAATTAAAAAGAGGCAGAAAAGAAAAAAATAACAAGGATGGGGCATTGAAAAAATAGAGAAATTATACGAATAAAAAAAAAAGAAGAAAAGTTTTTACCGCTTGCAGCCTTCACTTCAATCAAACGAAGCGTAATTTTATTCACGTTTCGGTGTGCAATACCAGCCAAACGCACCACCGGCCTTCCAAGGTATATATATATGGGGGATATATATATGGTGGCGATACATATATGCGTTATGTGGAAGCTCCCGCAGAGATTTTGTCCGGATAGCTATGGACCAATGCATACAGTGATACTGAGAGCTGGGGAAAAGTTAAAAAGTTTGCGATTGAATGTCTACGTGTTTCACAATGGCGAAACGATGAACCGCGATTTATCGCCGAGGGCCCGGTTCACTCGGCGCTCTCTCTCTCTCTCCTCTCCTCTCCACTCGACTCTTGCGGCTTTCCGAGGCTCTGCTTTCTAATGAGTAGTAAACTATCGTTTTGTGGGCGGTTTCTATGAGCAATCGATAGCCGGTTGTTATGGGTCTTCATGTATTTATGGCTCTGTCGATTCAGCTGCAACAAGGTTAATTGCATAATTAGTTATTGAAGGAATAATAAAAAGAAACTTTGTTTTGTTTGCACGATGTTCGCAATATTATCATGAGAATTATTGTGATAAATTGTACTGCCGGTTGAATGTATTTTATTTTTCTGAATGATAAATTTTAATTTATGCGTTTGTGTAATTGTACGGAAGATGGATTTTTTTGTTTTTTTTTGTTGGTGATATGAAATTCTGCTCCCATTGAAAATATATGTTAATTCAAAACAACCTGCTTCTTGATAAACCAGAGTTACCATAAAATTTCTCCGCATAATTTGTGGATGGATGATGTTTCATGGAAAATAAGACAGAGAGGGTTATTCTTTGAGCATCTGGATCAAATGCAGAGTTGGAAAAGCTTGAAATCCGGCTTACTAAAGAGAAAGGTCGACCTGACTGATTTTATGTTAAGAGAAAAATGCTTCGTTCCAATCTTCAAAGGAGGGATTTAATTAAAATTTGTCAGTCGAATAGAAAAGGGAGAATTATTTCGTTCTCTGTGGATTTGCTCCCTTAAATCTTCAACTTCCGACATCGCATATCTGCTACACCACAGGTAAACGTATTTTTTTTTTAAATATCGTTTTAAATTGAGTTCGGGATACCCTAGAAAGAATTTGGCATAGAGTGGAATTTGCTTGGGTATGCACCAAAGTTTTTCCTATCGAGGATGAAAAGTGTATGACGTAAAAATGGGAAAAGTGGTTTTTCCAATACGTCAATTTTTACACCATTTTCATTCGAAAGAGCGTTCGGTATTCCAGAAAAACTGTTGGGGCTTTTTCTTTTTTAATTTCAACGTGAAAGCGTGGTAACCATTAAAGCGTTAAGTATGATGGAGTGCTCACACTAATCAAATCAATGCTACATTTTTTAAAAGCTTTTCTGCAGTTTTTTTCGGTTTTCACTTCACTGGAATGGTTTATGCGCCGCATGGTTAACATATTTATTACCGCATTAACAACTTCCTTGATTTCGTTAATTATGACCGGCGAAAGTTAATTTGTTATTAAAAAATACTTCACTCATTCATCGACCCGATTATGTATGTTAGAAATTATTTAAAAAATTATAACCGTTCGTTTATCTTAAATTCCGCAAACGAATAGTTGTAAATGTAATTTTATATTGTAAATTAATAAAAAAAACTGGTAATCGAAGCACAAAAAACTGTGGAATCCATTAAAATTAGTAAACTTTAACAATATTCGGTAAGATTAGTGGATTTATTGATTTTCAATTATTCGACCCCCCCCCCCCCCCCCCCCGATTACCCGGATTCCTCTTTTTTTTAGAACAAACATTTATCAACCACTTGAGTTCGGAATTATGAAATTGAAGTTACGGAGGCTGAAGTTCAGGAGCAATAAGTAACCAGATCATTTTCAGTACCCGACGAAACTTTAAAAATTGTCGAAGAAACTTCCCTGCGATATCTTAATCCCGTAGCGAAACTTTCAGAATTTCCATTAACTTATCAGCAATATTATTATTTATTACTCGCTGGGTATGGGTTTTTTTTTCTTGCAGCCTAATCCCAATGGATTATTCCATTAATCCAAAGATGCAACTTGGAAACTCCGCAAGTAATCATTCGACAAAAAAAATCTAATAACAACTATCCCACAGGATAGGCAATGTTAATATAGGTAACAACATTTTGATCAAACAACTACAATTACTTCGACAACAACCACGATTATTAATTTTAAATTGGAGGCAATCCATCCACAGATGCAAATAATCAAGGTGAACAGCCGAACATTGCAAAATTCATCAAAAATAGATATCAAAGGGAATCCACAAAATATTTGTCAACAGCTGCTCAATTAGCGAAAACTATTTAATCCTTTTACTCATTTATCAGTGTAAACCCTTTCCTATCGGATTGCATTTTTTGTAAATTGGGCCTGTGCGTCGAAGCACTTGGCAAATGTTGACCAACAGAATTACAATCCTACGTAAACATTGTTGCGTTCTATATCATTCGCAAGGTTTAACACCATCCGGTAATTAACCGTCCCTTCATTATGTTTTCCACCAACACGTTTACATCCGAATCAGCTCGTCGTCCTTTCCATCGACACGCGAGCGTGCTAATTGCGCATATTATTGATTGTTATTTAAGCGGCCAAACACAACACGGCGCAAAATTTCGCAACTACGAATAATGCGAGGGATTCGTCATTGTGGAAACTCGCGGTGGCGTGTATAACCGAGTTGCCAGTGTAAGTGAGGGAGTCAGTTAAGCCACGCGTCTCTCCAGTCCAACCATTAAGTTTTCAATTAACGTTTTTGTTCTCGGTGTAGTCGTCCTAACACCGGTAATTGGGTGCACAAATTAGAAGTACGTTACTCGACTGACAAACCCCGTTATCTCCAGAAGATATCCCAGTGCCTGAAACAAAAAGAAGCGAGGGAGTGAAATGAAAAGAAAAAAGAAAAAAAAAGTAAACCAGGGATAAAAGATAGAGAGAGAGAAAAAAAGTCAATATTGGTTTTACCTATTAAACCAGTACGAACGTAGGTGAAGAGTTTTAAAGGAGACTCTTCGGATAACTTTGCCATTTGAACGAAGCTCTCCACGATAATCCGACTGCTCGTCACTTTACCATTCGCTGCTACTCTCCAACTTTAGCTCTAATATTTGCTGAATTTCTAATTGTCCAAGAGGTTCGACGCTAAAGCGAGGGATGGATTGAGTTCGAACTGCCAGCGCCAATTACTCAGCACCCGGTTTCCGTCCTTCCTGTCTGACCAGACACTGACCAACTCTACTATTTACATTGAGCGCACTCGGGAGCCTCGAGAGGTTCGGGGTGTTATCTATAGGGGTTGCCATAGGCTTCTCTATGTCCCTATATTTGCCCCGGCCGCTGTAACCGCCAATCAACGGTCGTTGACCGGTAGTTTAATCTGTTTCTACATGTAGGTACGCAATGACTGTATATATACTTGTATTATATATATATATATATATATACCAGACCAGTTCAAAGAAGGGAAATATTTTTCTATATTTTTTTCTCATCGTGATTCTTGACATTTGATGCATAAGAAAATGTTTCAATAAAAGCAAAGTTAAAAAATATATATTTATAAACATTTAGCGGACTCTTAAAGCTTGGACAATACACCATTAAATACCACAATTCCAAATTTTCTAAAAGATTACGCGCCAAATCGCATCATTGTTTAATAGGAAATGAAAGTTTTGGGAATTCTCAAAATGATGCGAATTTGAAAAATGTTTTAGTGAAAGGAATTAAAAATGAGTGATTTAGATTTTCAATTTACACATTTTTTGATCAATATGTAAGGGACGAAAAATTGAATGGAGGTGTGGTGAAATTGCGTGTATTTTGAATAGGAAAGTTGGTGCGTTCATATTTTCATAGAAATATGTGATAAGGTTTTTTTTTTTTTTGGAAACTCGAGTTTCACATTATCACAAGTTGCAAAGTAGAAAGTTCCACATCGTTTCATCATCCTTTTGGCCAGTCATCCACAAAACATCCTCTATGATGAAGTGCTTTTCTTAGTTTGGCTTCCGCATTGAGAGAGGTTCGTGGATGAGTTGCCAAAATAATGAGGAAGCAATATGCAACGTTCTACTTGGCAACTGTTTTTTATTTTGGATTTTATAGCCTTCCGACGATAATTATTAGAAAACATTGTACGATTATTTTTTATGTGAATGTTATTTTGTGCAGAAACTTTTGAAACGTTAACTTAAATTTTTGGTGATTTGGAACATTTGTACCTCATTTGACAGTAAATGTAGAAATATTGCTGTTTCAATTTTTTAATATAAGCGATATTGTAAAATATAATTTTGCATATGACGAAATAACTTGAATTTGTTATTTACAAACTGCGAAACATTAAGACCTGATTTATTCACAATCTTATTGTTTGATTCGGATGACAATCATTTTAACACATCAGATATGCGATATATGAATGGGCAGCAAGTTTATCGCTGTAATTTACGATTGATAATACAATTTCAAACAAATTTCATGTATTTCGATTTTAATGTGCACAGCCAATAAATCAGGGGCTTCGAATCTGTATGCTGTGTTGGTTTACAGCCAATATATTGGTTTATGCTCGGAGACTAATCGCTGACGTTAAATACAACATTTTCATTGAAAATTGTTTCGGCTTAAGATTTAATTACTCGCCGTTTATGACAACACATTTATATATTCATTATTTTTTAGCGTATTAAAAAAATTGTCAATCCACCGAATAATGCATTTTTATATTGCACATAATCAAAATATTGTATTTTGTATATCTTGTATATTAAAATAAAATAACTTACTGATACAAAATAAATCCAATAAATTGAGCAGTTTCAAAGGAGCCCGAGAAACAAAGAAATCAGCGAACTTTTTGTTTTAGAAACATTTCGACCCATTGTTCGACGTTCTACTGAAAAGTTCCGCAGTCTTCAGTTTTCTTCAAAGAAACTCAGTGGATACCGGGAAAAAGTGAACCGCGTCCGAAGTTCCACGAAGAAAAACTTTCCTGTAAAAAAGTGAAAGTATAAAAATCGAATGCCCCTGTATTTTATTAGATATTTTGAAAATAGAAAAATAATAAGTACATACCGAATTACTCGCAATAGGTCATATCGGATTTATTACTGCTTGCTAAATTAATAATTCCGATATGGTGCCAAATGGTATTAAATATTGAAATGGAAATTCTGTGCACATTAGTAGAATACCATTGTGTATCAGAGCTTCCTTGAAAACAGTATTGATTAAAAATATCCACCCACTGCAATATTCTATGAGCACCTAAATTTTAATACAATTTAAATACTTCCGTTTCTACGGGAATTAAGAGGATTATTAAAAATGTTAAGAGCCTAAAAGGATTTCCTCACGAAGTTTGAAAAAAAAAAAAAAAAAAAAAAAAAAAAAAAAAAAAAAAATGAAAATGAAAATCCGTTCTGCCGGGGATTCTCTTTAGAACAAAAAAAATTCCACAGGGTTTTTCAGTTAATTCGGGTTTTTGGGTTTATATAAAATGTCCAGCACAACATTCATCCCTGAATCCCCTTTTTATTCACGAGTGGAAAATTGGGTAGACAAAGGAGTGAAAGAGAAAAAAAAGTGTTGCGAATGAACAACGGGCAATTTAAAAACAGGATTAAAAAAAACGTAATACGGAGTGACTCGATATAAAAGAAACACAATAGAACAACACGACACGGAAAAAATGAACAAGGGGAAATCGCGATCGAAATACGGAAAATTCAAGCCATCCGGAAAGTGGGGGAGGAAGAGGATCACTTGACAGGAGCGCACGAAAAATTTCACCATGCTTCTCACATCCTTTCACTCACTATGTGAAAAAGCTGAATCGTAAAAAGTTAAAACTGTGCGCGCTTGTAACGCGACCCGTAAGCTCGAGAAGTCCAGTTTCATGGAAATAAATACCATTGTAAATTGAAGCGCGGATGCATGTGAGCCCAAACAAGTTCTATTCATCAGGTGACCTTGTTGTTGTTTTTTTTTTCCATTGATACATTTGACCCAGAAAGAAGCCTGCATTTTTTTCCAGGATTTTCAAAGCAGTTTCCACGAAAATGTCAGCCCAACTAATATGTGCAAGAGGATTTTTTCCTCGCGGCTCGCACTAGATACCGTTTAAATTAAATTACGAATAAAAAAAGAAAAAAGTGGCGAGAAGAAATTGAAATTTCCAACGAGCTGGGAATTTTAGTTGAATTTTGAACCGCAAAACCTTTGAGAAATTTTCCATATATTAAAATGCACAAAATGAATCAGTTCCAACTTTTTTTTCCGTCGCATACTCTTCTGCGTTTACGTTTTTTTTTTGTTTTTTCGAAATTTTAAGTCCGTTGGATCGAACATTCGATGAAACGATAAATATTCATTATTATTGTGTGCATCATATGGAGTTCGTCTGTTGTATAGATAAATAAAAAAGTGTGAGGTAAAATGGTCTGAGTACTGAATTACATTGTCTCATATTCAGGCACATAATATATTTCATATAAAAGTATGATGTTAAAATATCGAACAACATACTCAACAGGATAACAAATCGTCATGTAAATTTTGTAATATTGTAACTCACTTGTAATTTAATGCCGAGTTCATATCACGGATGAATAAATAAATAAATGCCGAGGAGAAATTGAAATTGTCAACGAGCCGGGACTTTCAGTTAAATTTTTAACCAAAAACCTTTCGAAAATTTTCCACTTTTCCAGAGATATGATTTTTCCATATATCGAAGTGCACAAAATGCATCAGTTCCAACTTTTTTTTCCGTCGCGTACTCTGGCGTTTATGTATTTTTTTTATTTTTCAAAATTTCAAGTCCGTCGGATCGAACATTCGATGGAGTAATAAATATTCACTATCATTGTGTGTATCATTTGCAGTTTATCTATTTTATAGACAAAGAAAAAAGTGAGAACTGAGTTAAATTGTCTTATATGCAGGTGTATAATATTTAATATAAAAGTATGATATAAAAATGATGAACAACATACTTAACATGATAAATAAATTTTTAAATATTGTAACTTTTGATTTAATGCCGAGTTCATATCACGGATAAATAAATAAATAAATGCCGAGGAGAAATTGAAATTGTCAACGAGCCGGGACTTTCAGTTAAATTTTTAACCAAAAACCTTTGGAAAATTTTCCACTTTTCCAGAGATATGATTTTTCCATATATCGAAGTGCACAAAATGCATCAGTTCCAGCTTTTTTTTCCGTCGCGTACTCTTTGGCGTTTATGTATTATTTTTTTCGAAATTTCAAGTCCGTCGGATCGAACATTCGATGGAGTAATAAATATTCACTATCATTGTGTGCATCATTTGCAGTTTATCTATTTTATAGACAAATAAAAAAGTGAGAACTGAGTTAAATTGTCTTATATGCAGGTGTATAATATTTAATATAAAAGTATGATATAAAAATGATGAACAACATACTTAACAGGATAAAAAAATTGTCATGTAAATTTTTTAATACTGTAAACCACTTGTAATTTAATGGCTAGATCATATCAGAGGACTGCATGAAGAACTTCACCATAACTCGCCCATTTTTACATCACTACACGAGATAACTAATAAAGATTGAAAACTCTACTCAGACGCAACCTGATCTTCACGCTGAAAAAATATACTTCATAAAAATAAAAGTACTTGTACATGAAGCGATAATGCATTTAGAGGTATATTAAATTTTATGCACTCGTACGATGTGAAAGTAATGAACTGCATACTCATCACGGCAGAGAAAGAGCTTACAAAATCCACAACTTCTCCAATATTATTATTAACCGCATGTAATTCAAATATATGAGATTCAAAAACAAATAATGCGATAATATAATTTACCTCATTCATGGCTTCAGCTTTTAACAACCATTGAAAAATAAACCGCGCTTAATATAACGCTTCGATACTGAATTATCTTACCGCGTGCGATATTCGCAGCTACATAATTGTTTTAATGATGTAACATAAAAAAAAAATGTTAATAAAAAAAATCACTAATCTTGCTTTTTGCGAGTCTCTCGGTCAAAAAATGCGGCGCAGGTGGTTTTAATTTAATTCACTGGCTTGGGTAAAGATTTTTTTTTTGGTAACTCTGAATCAAGTTTCGTTAGAAATGTATTTTTTTTAATTGTACAATTTGCTTAATTCATAACGAAGCCTCGAGGAAACACCTGCAATTTATTTCAGTTTTACTTGCATTATTTTGTGTATCGCGAAAGTAAATAAAATAGTGAGTGAAGAATAATAACTGTTGAAATTGGAGAACCGGAAACAGCGTACGGATTGCACAGCGAATACTTTCTGACCTTCCGAACAGGGAATAGAAAGGCGACAGTGGCTATTTCTGTGTATAGCAAAGTTGACGCGATTCCTTGTCAGACACGCACGCAAACGCAAACAAAGATACGCGTAGGGTCACCCTGAGGAGGACTCGGCTCGCCGGAAGAGAAAGTTGCAAAGGGGGACGAGGTGGTGAATAGCCGAGAAATTTTATAGCCAGCCCAGATGACCACACGGAGTATATTTAATTCAAGGCACACGTAGGAAGTTAAAATTATGAAAGCTACTTAAAATATGATGGAAAATCGTGTTTTCCACGCGATATTTAAACGCGCCCGTCCTCTGCATCAAAGGCATTTAATTTGTACCTCGCACATAAAGTTTTGGTTTCGCAAAAATAAATTTTACGTTGAAAAATTATTATATGAGAAAAAAATGAAAATAAAAATATGTAGCGGATTGGCAAAGTTGGAGCGTCACGAACGCTATCATTGATGATTAATACGACGATTGAAGCGCTTGTTAATATTCCACGGAGACTCTGAATTATTCAATAAAATCAGTGCGCGTTCTAGCGACGGCAAATTTTTAGCTGATCAATCGTTGACGAATGGAGTCATGTTGAAGAGTAACCGATATTGAATCGCACCGGAATTTATTAAGCGGCTCACGTTTTATCCCAATTTTTTTTTTTTTTTTTTTCGAAAATTGAAATTGCCGCTATATCTTTCATGAACTTCAGACACGTTGACTCTATTTTTTTTTACGGCGCCAAAATATCATTGAACGATGCTTAATGATGAAAAATGTTAACTGATGTATAACCAGTACAATTAACACAAGTATAAGTGTCAAGAACTTTTTCAATAATTATTTATACGACGATTAAAGCGCTTGCTAACATTTCATGAGACTTTTAATTATTTACTAAGATCAGTGCACATTCTAGCGACGGCAAACTTTTAGCTGATCAATTGTTGACGAATGGAGTCATGTCGAAGAGTAACCGATATTGAATCGGACCGGAATTTATGAAGCAGCTCACGTTTTATCCGATTTTTTGTATTTTTTTTTTTTTTCGAAAAATTGAAATTGCCGCTATAACTTTCATGAACTTCGGACACGTTAACTCTATTTTTTTTACGGCGCCGAAATATCATTTCAATTAAAGCGCTTGCTAACATTTCATGAGACTTTTAATTTACACTTCAAATTTAGTTGACGAATGGAGTCATGTTGAAAAGTATATAATGGATATTGAATTTATGAAGCGACTCAGGTTTTATTCGATTTTTAAAATTGTACACGTAAACTATATTTTTTTTACTGCGCCGAAATATCATTAAGCGGTTCTTAACGATGAAGCATGTTATCTAGTGTATAATCAGTACGATCAGTACAATTTTATTCGAATATTGCCCGTCCCTGAAATATATCCGGTGAGTTTGGAAAGTTTTAATTATTACGTCGATACTTTGCACAGAAAGGAAGCTCAGAAAGGCGAAGGCGCTCCAGAGACTCCAGAGATTCGGGGTGTTACATAGAACAGGGGTGGCTAAGCTTCTTTACGACCCTATATTGCCCGGGCATACTGTTATTACGCTACATATGTAATTTGATCATTATTGGTGGAAGGATTTAGATTACACAGTAATCCGATGTTTTTTTCTCCACTTCCACACTTTCCATCTTTTTCAAAGTTTTATTTTACAACGAAGCCCAGCAAAATTGATCGTTTCTCCACGAATTCGTGCTTCTGTGCAAGGTTAACAAACGGGGAATTAATATTTTAGCGATACAAATATTAATACCGAATATCCCTTATTATTCGTATCATCAAAATAACTCGTTCATTGCTTGCACTTGATCTTCAATTCACGAATTTACCGACGATTAATAATGAATGGATTTATTAATATTGTTACATACGAACGATAAATGAATAGATTTATTAATATTGTTACATACAAACAATAAATGAATGCAATCACTATTATTGCATGCACTGCCTGCAACTAATTTATTTTACTGACAAATATTTTTTAATTAGTCAATTAAACTGAACTGAATCAGACGCCGAATTAAATATTCAAGCATAACGCATAAATGTTTGACGACATATTCGCCGTCCCGAAATTTCACCTGACATTAAGTGACGAAATACGTAATTAGTTCACAATATGTGGAACGATTTCAATTTTCCTTTTTTTCCCCCCTAATTTCTCACATTTATATGTTTTCATTCTCACCACAAAATAATCGCTTCTTTTCAAATTTCGCTGGCATTAACAATGACGTATTAACAAAAGTAAAGCCTCCGTGCAGAATTACATCCGAATTACTGGTGGAACGATGATTAAGTCGATACTTAGCCCTGCACCAAGGCCCAGAAGGGCAGAAGGGCGAGGGGGAGGCCGTAAGAATACTCACAATACTTTTAACCCCGAATCACTCGAGGGACTGAGAGGTTCGGGGTGTTATATAGTATAGGGGTTGGCTATAAGCTTCTCCACGTCCCTATATTTGCTCTGACCGCTGTAACCGCCAATCAACGGTCGTTGACCGGTAGTTTAATCTGTTTCTACATGTAGACTCAATGATTGTATATATGTATACATGCATGAGCATTTAACCATATATATATGATATATATATCCACCCCCACACTCACACACACATATACACACATACATATGTACATACACATATATAACAATATATTGCAATGATGAACAGCACACGTATCGATACGTGTATCAGATACTATACGATACGCGTGTAACCCCACGGGACGTTCGACCGCGCACGCGAGAAGCGTAGTGAGAGAGTGAAAGAGAGAGAGAGAGAGAGAGAGAGAGAGAGAGAGAGAGGAATAGAGGAAGAGAGAGAGCGTTATAAAACACGAAACAAACAACCCCTCTCCACTCTGCAAGGGCTATAAGCCAACCGCAACGGGTACCTCGACGACATAAAATTTCTCTCCTTCTCCCCCACCCCCCCTCTCTCTCTCTCATTCTACGCTTCTCTTGATATTCCTCGAGATATTGATCTTCTCACGGAGTCGAAGAGCAGAGTAAGCCATAAAAGAATATCAGATCTCATCAATCCACTCTAAATGATGTCCATTATATCCGGGGTCGATATGGTTATGGTTTAAGTAGGACGCGAGCGAGAGAGAGAGAGAGAGAGGGAGAGAGGCACCCGAGAATTCTTCCTCTGATATAAGCTTACGAATATTCCCGAGTTTCACCTCACCAAGTGGTTATTAAGGAAAAGTGAATAAAACCCCCCCCCCCCCCTTGCCCCTCTCCACGCCAACTTATATCACACTTTGGACAGAAAGTCGCGAATTACTCGCGTTACCAAAGATAACGAAAAATAAAAAAATAAAAAGTACTAATGTGATTAAACAAATGAGAAGATAAACGTCACGAGTATTATCGGAAGCTTACCTGACGGCAGAGATGAACCGCGAATCGTGGTAAGCCGCTCGTCTCCCACGAGTCCCTGCCAACGGGACACTTCCCTGATACCTTTTTGTGTGTGTTTTTTTTTTTTGTTTTCTTCTTCTTCTCCTCCTTCTTCTTCTTCCTCTTTGCTGTCACCACCTCGCGATAAGCGGCTTTTCCATAGTCCCAACCTCGCTGTCCCTTTTTTTCTCCTCTCTCTCTTTTTTTTTTCTTCTTGTTCTTCACGTACCCGGCACCAGCCCCGAGGCTTTATTATTTCGCTATTTTCCGAATCAATCACGGCGAGCGGCGGCCAGATTGCGCCGCTCGGTAATAGCCGCACGTACGAGCCCTCTCCAGTCCCTCAGGAGGAAAGCACTCTCGTGGTCGCCTCTTACACCAGCAATATCGAGAGGTAGTTGCGCGAAAAACGTGAGGAGACGAGTGGCCGCGGCCGCGGCGGGGAGCGGGGGGAGGGAGGGGACTCGGGACCAACCGAACTACCACCGCGAGTCCCGAAGAGCCACGACGACCCGATGCTCAGCCAACGAGAGCGACTGAGAGACTGAGCGCCGGCGGAGAGACGCGCGGAGTGCTGCCAGTGCTAAACAGGCTTGATCTAGAGGTCCTCAGCAGCGCAGCGTCGCCTCACGCCGCACGACGTATTCTTCACGCTCTTATCCCGAGCTTCGCATTCGTGCCGTTAATCAGTCATACACGCGAGACGCTTGTACACACACCGCCTAATCCTCTACCCGGGAACCTGTGTACCAGTGTACATCGCTTCAATGAACCAACTCACACACACACGCGCGTGTGTACGTCTATTCGTCTTCACGCCTGCTTCTTCGATTCACAATAACTGCAAAGCAAAAAAACACGCACACACACACACACACTGTGTTTTCTTCGGGATGTCACGTTTATCGTCCACGAGGAGCCGAATGTTACGATTTTGTCGACGAATTTTTTGGTGACTGGAGGTTGTTGTTCTCTGATTTTTAGAGGCTTGTTTCGATTATTCGGCGTTTATGTAATTTCGGAACCTCCTCCTCCTCCTCCTCCGGTTCCTCATCATCCCACCCAACCCCCGCCTCTCTCTCTCTCTCTCTCTCTCTCTTTACTTCGTTTCCAAGTTTGTTAATCTTTCTGTGTTTGTATATATTCTTAATCTATCGCCTCACTGCGATAAACTGGGGCCGGGCACAACGGGAGATTAAACTCGAGTTTAGCCGGTCTCTTCTTTCGTATTCTCTCGGTCGCGAAGAGCGAGCGAGAGAGCGAGTGTTTCACGGTCGGGAGCGCGTGGACCCGCAGATTTGCCGCAGCAACGACTACGCGAGAGTACCTCAGTGTAGAGCGACGCTCACCAGGGATTCGCAGCCCCTTCTATTGCGCTCCCACTCATTCCACTCGGTTTGTGCGCTCCCGAGTTGCGCGCTCTCTCTCTCTCTCTCTCTCTCGCTGCGCTTCGCTCTATCGCCTTCTCCCTTTCCCTTCTATCACTCCTATTCCGTGTATACCTAACGGCCTTTCTCCCACGTCGACGTAGGGGGTGGGGGGAGGCCCCCGCTTCTAACCCCTCTACTCACGACCCCCCGCCCCACCCCCTCCTAACTTTACTCTCGCCCGTGATGTTAAATTACTGGAATTTTCGAATCGGTTAAATAACGCCTTTTGGGAATGTTATGTTACCGGGATTACGGTGATAAGAGGTGATTTTTTGTAATTGGGTGTGATTTTATTCTGGGGACGTTGAATTAATTGGAGGAGAATTTGGGGGGGTGGGCGATTTGATTGGCGGATTTGGTGGTTAATGGTGGCCATGGAGAAGGGGTTACGATGTATTTGGGATGAGGATATGGATTTTGGAGGGGAATTGTGTTTTTTTTTGTATTTGATGATTTTATTGATTTGATAGATTTTTTTTTAAGAAGATGAATGTTTTTGGTGTCATTGTGAAATTTCTTATGGGAAGTGCGATAAGAATACCCGAAAATCTATTCGATATTCGGCGACCTCACGAACGCAGTATTCAAGTCCCGTAAAAATGAAAATTCAACGTCGTGTGAAAATCATTTGAAAATCGTAACTCCGGGAGAAATTGGTACATTTGCTACACGAGGTGAAAAAGTTTTCCGAAACTTTCGGAACTTCGGCTTAAAAGTAGTTGATCAAGTTTCCAGAGCTGTTCCCAGTCGAAATCAATTTTCGCAACATCGCGGAATGCTTTTTCATCGTTTCTCGGGACCCGAAATTCTATTATCACCCAATGGCCCTAAACCTTCGATTTTCACTGGAGTTTCCACAAAATCCCTAATTACTATTGAATTCATTATCTTCTTTACCTCCAATCGTATTTCAATTCACAATACTTCAATAAAATCCTTAAACCTTCATACCAAACAATTCTATTAATTACATCAAGTGCCCAAAAATATCCCAATCGCGTTGAAAAAAAAAGAAAAAAAAAACCAAAAAATCCAATAACATCTTTCCTTGTCTCGTGAAAGAAATTACATCCAACATTACATTCTACATTAATCCAAGTACCCCAATCGCCAACAACTCAATTTCTCCCCCTTCCTCACAATATTTTCCCCCTCATTTTATTAAAATTCACCCCTCTATTCGACCAAAAAATCCCCCGCCCCCCGTGACAATCGCACCTCCACTAAAGAGAAAAACGTAATCACCTTAAAACCCGTCAATTAATAACCACCGATAGTTTGCCCATTAGTAATTAGCACAAGCGCAGCCTAACATTCACCGTGAAACTCCCAGCGGTGGTGCGGTGGTAAAATGTCGGTAAATGACAGTCACGTGACGCGTCTAATGACGGCTCTACATCACAGCCCCCCCGCCCACCCCATCGCCACTTGGCTCAGTGGCAGCGACTCTCTCGCCCGTTGCCGTAGCTAACGTTGCCCCCTCCCCGCGGGCCACGTTGCCAGACGTGGAAGGGGCCGCCGCGCAGTAGCAGCAGAAGCGCAGCACCGTCGAATTCCGGCGGCGTTCAATGAAATCCGCTGACTCTCCTCTACCTAACCGTTCCCCCTCCCCGCCGCGCGCCACAAGCACACGGAGAGAAAGTAGTAGTTGGAGTTGCCGCGCGGGCGATCGACGTCCTCTCCCGACGACAGAGAAAGCCCGAATAGCCGTGGAGAGAGAGTCGCTCTCACTTGGCGAGAGGAACTCTCAGCATCGCCGGTAGCGCAGCGGCAGCAGTAGGAGAGAGGACAGGGTAGCGTCGACAAACCCCTTTAGGTGCCCCGCGTCCCTCTGTCGCCTCGACGCCTCGAACGACCCTCGAAAAGCGTGGTGTGCGGCAAGAGCCTTTCCGTCGAGGTACGCGGCGGAGAGGGATCTTCCGCTTCCTGTTCTGCCAGCGCGTTCTCGTTTCCTTTTCGCCCCTCTGAAGGCCTCGCTTTCCTCAACGTCCTCCCCACCCCCGCCTCTCTTCGCTCTCCCCTTTATGACACAGCCGAAGAATCCTTTGCTGACGTTGCCGATGCTCGGATTTCCACACGGAATATTCATATTTCTGAGCAGCCCCGGCAAACTAACCATTTCGTCCAAAGATTTAATACGAAATTTAACTATTTCAGATGCCGGGGACGTATCAACGAGCAGCGGGCGATATAATGGAGAAAAAAAAAAAGAAGAAGAAGAAATAGGAAGAGGAAAAAAGGAAGCGAAACGAGGTTCACTCACTCGGGGTTGAAGGTACGCGAGAAAAATTTGCAATTACGTCGACGTCGATAGCGAGAACTCCGGGCTCTTCAACGATTCGGGAGAGAGAGAGAGAGAGAAGAGTTTCGAGGGGGAATAAAAAACACCGCCCCGGAGCCCATTTGGTGTTATAGTTTGATGTATAGCTATACCAACTCCCCCTTGTGGTATATATATGTGTATGTTTATATACGTATGTAGGTACGTATAATGTATAATATATATGTATATAGACGACTTGGATGGTATACGTACGGTCGTCATAAGCGTTCCGCGCTTCTGGAAGAGAAATTGGATCGTTCCGAGGACGATTTGGGTCTCGGAAAGTGGCCCGGCCAGGGAAATAATTAACCCTCGGTGCTGCTGGCGTGGGCGAATATTAATAGGCCGATCGATCATGCTTTGAGGCGAGTTAACGCGGTAGCCGACCCCGCCACCGAGTCCTACCGCACCTGGCTGTTTTATCGGCGCGGTCAAGTATACAGAGTATAACAAGTATTACACTATGTATACATATATGCTCCAGATACTCCCGCACACAATGTGCTCTGCGTATATAGATGTATACGTGTATACGTTTGTAGGCACATGCTACTCGAGATATACGAGCTACGAGCTCGTATACCAAAGCCTACCAACGTCTTCGAGGAGCTATAACTTCCCGAGGCGAATCGGCAAGGCAGATTAACCGGATTCTTGAAGAGCAACAGGCTGACATGAGTTCGAGAGCAGGGGATCAAGTTTGAAGGATTCCACAACGCGCAGAGACAAACCCGACGATTATTCAATTCTGTATGCGACCTTCACCCCTTAATATTCATATCGTCGGGTATAGATAGACACATTCGGGATCAGAGGCTTATGCATGCGACCCTCGGCTCACTGATAGCACACACTACGTGATAAAGGGTGAGTTATTGCGCCGGGTTGAGCCGCTGGATTCCGAATGGACGAAAAATGGGCTCGTTTGGAAATGTTTGGGAGCAAATGGTCAGTTAAGATTTTTTTGGGTTCTTAAACATGGTTGGAATTGGCGGAAGAATTGAATTGGCTTGAGAGGTTTAAGGACTAAATTTGGGGCTGGCAAATGGATAAGAAGGTTGAGTTGGTTTTTACTTTTGAGCAGATCATTTTAGGTATTTTGGAGATGTGTGATAATGTTTTGATGAAAATATTCATTTCGGGTGACACAATTTTATATTCGTTAGGGAATTTATCGATTATTGGTTCAGTTTTTTTTATTGCACTTGATATGGTTTTTTATGTGAGTTTTCTATGAACCAAAAAAAAAAGCAGATTTATAATCAACCCGTTAACTTTTGATGCTATTATAATTGTTTGCTTGATTCATAAATAGTTTGATATAATGTATATCGAATGTCATAAAAGTTAAACGGGGAAACAATGGTAAACTTTCTCTGTTACTTGATATATATTATATGTCTTTTTATGCATTTTTAACGAATATGTATGAAAAAGGAAGTTGCTGAATATTTTAGGATAATCAGAAAATGGAATAACTATCGAATTATTTATTGAGTAAAGGAACAAAAGGGTTTTCGGAAGTGACGAGCTTGCTAATATTCGCTAATCAGTTGCACAGAATTTTTATACCAATGAAAAAATTAAATTCCTTTTTTTAAATCTACGACCAAAAATTCTTGAAAATATCAGCGTACGAATTTCATAAGGAAAAAAAGTGAAGTTTTTCAAAGTCTACTGAACAATGGATTTTATTAACGGATTTCATATAACGTTTTGGCACTAATATTATTAGAAATTAATGTCCACAATAATTGCAATGTCGTTGATTTTCTTTTTTTCAGTTTTATCTCTTGACGCGAAGAACTTAAATCGATGAAAATTTTTTGTTACGTTTGTGTGTACGAACTATTTGTAACAATCGTTCAGTAACGGAGCCAACACATGATAAATATCAGCAAAAATGGATACTAATGCGCATTATCGATTTTTCCCAAATAATTTCGAATTTTTTCTTTCGCAGAATTTTTTTTTTCCAAATCATAGATACAGAATTTTTTTAACCAACAACAATTCCTTAATTTTCAATTATTCTATGAAATATCAACAAGCAATCAAGCGAACGCCTGATTACAAATTCCCAAAAAAAAAAAACCCCTGAATATCGTAATATTGGAAAAAGTCGCCAATACGCATAAATTTTCGAAAAAATGCTTGCTATCTAAAAATGGCCTATCCGTCGGATTGATTAAAGCCAACGAATCACTTTCCAAAGTGTCGATTGTCGTTGATGGATAAAAACCCCGAGCGTTATTCCTTAATCGCTAAAATAATATCTATCTATAGGTAAAAACGTAGATTTTCAAATCTCGGGAAAGAATCCAAGTGTTTTTACATTTTTCAAAGATTTTATTACAAGAATATAGTATAAACTTTTCATTCGATAATTGTTATACGCTTTCGTGCGCGCGCATGTATGTGTCGTCCGTGTGTTTGTTTGTTGAATATTCGTATTTTGTAAGTGTGTATCAATGAGTTGTTGTTCTCCGTCATTTCGCGCCTCCTCCTTTCATTTAATTATTTATACATAGTCGCATCTCACCCACGCAGGCCACGATAGTCATAGCTTTTTTTTTTCTTTTTTTTTTTTCAATAGTTATCCGATATACGTATATAATATATCATATATACTCTTATACGTTACTTTAATCGACTAACGTAACTATAGGTTATCGTTTGTGTGTTTCTTTTCCTTTTTTTTCCGCCCCCTCTCGGTTTTATGCTTTTTTTGTCATGTTTTTATTTTTTTACTGGAAACATACTTGGCAGTTCACGTCTAATAAGTTTTACAACGAAGCGATTTGCTGACCACGACACAGGCAGGCGCGATTAAAACCCCCCGTGCACACAATCATCCCCCCACCCCCCCGCCCACTCGAAACTCACCCCCACACGTTTTCACGTATCCACCAAATTTTCTGATCCTTTTTTGGTTTCCACGTGGCTTCCGCACACGCACGTGTTGATATGTGAATTGTTTATTTTCTTTTCTTCTCCCTCTTTATTTATTTAATTTACTTTATTCGGCTCTTCGTCCTCTTGCTATCCTCCCGATCACGTATTTATACAGCGAAGACCAAGTTCTCTCGTGGAAAAGCGTAGTACTGCGGAATTCGATCGAAAGCATATCCGGCATCGCTGGGCTAATTAGTGTCCCAGCTGTTCGCTGAAAAAAATAAATTTTTAATGCTATTAATTGTGAATTGTTATTAGAATTGTAGGAGTAATTTTTATTATTAGTTACGAATAATTGTTTACCTTTATAATATATGTTCATGTTCATCGTTGGACAATTCTTGTTATCCTGTTTCGCAGAAAGATATTAGTATTAATAATTAGGACAATGTTGCAATGTGAGTAAAGACGGAAAATGACAGAAAAGGGATTATGTTCAGAAAAATAAAATAACTGCATTTTTTATAATGAGGTCTTGAGAACGAAATAATTGCTTTCTGGTTGAATATAATATTTCAAGATAATGCTCTGAGCATTTTAGAGGGTTTTTTCGTCAGCAAGAATTATTATTATATTGGCTATTTCTGCCTGTAGACGTTCTTTAAGTATTCCATGCCTCGATTGATTTATTTTTTCGTGAGTGGTTGGTAATTGGCTGATTTCCATTATAATACAGCTCCATTATAATGCCTTTTTTTATGATGAAAATAAAAGTTATCGCTCAATCAAGAATTCTAACGAGATTGTTTTTTCCAGGTTCGGCTTTATACATTCCATGGATTCAAGGGAGGCTCCACCAATTTCTGGGTAAAGCATCTTGCTTTTTTTTTTGAGAGTATAAAAACTAAATGCGATTGATTGGTCGTGCAGTTTTCTGATCGTCCAAAAACCCTAGTCGAGAATGTCGCGAATTGTACAATGGAACCAATTTATTGCCTGTAAAACTGTTCTCATTTTTTTGTTGTATTTTTTATAAAACGCTCTTTCTACGATTCTTATTACTCGTATCTGCAAATTTTTCAGCATGATCAGAATCAAGCTACAAGCAATCAATCGAAACGTTTTTTTTGTGCGATTCTATTCTACCCACAAAATAAATGAACGACTTTTTTATTCAATGGATTTTCATTCAATAGAACCACTCGTCACTTTTTTGCTCTTTGTTGATAAGCTGCACCGCAATTACTGGTTTTCTGGAGACGATCGAAGTATCGAATTTTTTAACTATTTCACACAAAGAATCTCATTAATTGTTCAGGTATGTAAACTCACCGACGAAGTGTGACATCAAAACTGTTTTATTTCAAAAAATTCTAATTATACTTCGAAAAAAAAAATTTCTTTTCAATTCTGTCTCAGTATACCTTCAGTTTATCAACACTTCTATGTTTTACGAAAGCCAATATATTTATCAATTCAATAGTATCGATTTTGTAAAATTATGAATTCTAAAAATGTCATGTTTTTAAAAATATTCAGTTTTCCAAAACTCGAAACGAAAAATCTTGCCAAATCAATATTCCAAACCCAATATCCAATTTTCAAGGTGAAAAACATTTTGCCGGCGTTTGTTGAATAAAAAAAACGTTCAAACATCTCTAAAAAAAAAAAGAGCTCGCAATTCACCAGTAAAAAGCCATGAATACCTGTGGAACGCTGAAATCAATATTCGTTCGAACAGGGCGATGATGTAACGGTTGAGGAGGTCTAAAGTTGTTGCCGAGTGGAGCCTTGTTATCTCTTTCGTCCCCCTGAACGAGTTCCCTCAGCCCGAGTAACTGGAAGGAAAATAGAATGAAAAAGGTAAAAAAAAAAAAACACCATCGAGGATTTCCCATATAAATACTGAATATAAATGCGTATTAGGGTGTTGCATAACAAAGGAGAAAGAGAGAGAGGGGGAGGGAGAGAATGGAATGAGAAAGCATTTTCGGAGGAGAGTGGCGGACGTAAATCTCTGTCGAGCGTTCCTGCGGTAAAATGCCCGAGGATCGCGTGATGCCGTTTTAGCCGAGTAATTGGCTAACGGCTCGAAGTATATCCTATGTATGCGTGGAGAGCCACGTTCGTGTGGGAATTTTCGTGCGTTTCACTCTCCTCTCTTTTATTCATATACTTTCACGCTCGCTCTTCGGCGTCCTCCCCCCTCTTTTCTTCATTTTTCCACTGATAATCGGATATATAAAAAGGCGGCTACAAAGCCTGCTTTAAATTCTCACCTGCTGCTTCGTTATGTATATCGGCTTGTTGATGATAATCCACGTGGTGGTCTCGTGACATGCGGGCATAGTTGTCGAGCCATCATAAGTCATATAGTTGTTCGTGTCTGGCAGCAACTCCCGCACGACGAATCGTTGAATCTTCGTCTCCTCACCTGTGGCACACATTTTTACGTGTTACGGGCTAATTATCATTTTGTGCGAACACTAAGCGCGGGGGAAGTGATTCGTTATGTTCTCGCTTGCTTTTTTAAATTTTACCTGAAGACTCTTTTTTTATTTTTTCATTTTTTAAAGAAACTGAAATGGATGTGCTTTTTAAAATTAATATGTCTATTGTCTTGAAGGATTTGCGGGGATGTTTTTATCCCACCATTGTGGATCGGTAAAATGCTTATTAGAATGCATCTCAAACGGAATATTACTTTTGTCAATATACTTCTATTTTAAAAAGAAATGCAATTGTTGGATTTTCGTTTTGTCACATGTGGCACACATTTTTACTTGTTACGGGCTAATTATCATTTTGTGTGAATACTAAGTGCGGGGGAAGTGATTCGTCATGTTCTCGCTTGCTTTTTTAAATTTTACCTGAAGACTCTTTTTTTATTTTTTTATTTTTTAAAGAAACTGAAATGGATGTGCTTTTTGAAATGAATATGTTTATTGTCTTGAAGGATTTGCGGGGATGTTTTTATCCCACCATTGTGGATCGGTAAAATGCTTATTAGAATGCATCTCAAACGGAATATTACTTTTGTCAATATACTTGTACTTAAAAAAAATGTAATTGTTGAATTTTCGTTTTCTCACATGGGGCACACATTTTTACGTGTTACGAGCTAATTATCATTTTGTGCGAATACTAAGTGCGGGGGAAGTGATGCGTCATGTTCTCGCTTGCTTTTTTAAATTTAATCTAAAGACTTTTTTTTTTAAGAAACGGAATATATGTGATTTTTGATAATTAATATATTTATTGTCTTGAAGGATTTACGGAGACGTTTCTGCCACATTGTCTATCGGTAAAGAATCTACTTTTATTTCTTATTTTTATTTTACAGAGCAATGCGTGTCTGTTTCATTACAAATTTAGGACGCATCTCCAACGTAATATCACTGCTCGTCAATTTTTTTCTATATCCTTTGTCACGAAAGTAAAAGCGATGAAAAAGCGACGCTGTGTAAATAGAATAGAAACGTTGCATTTTCGTCTCTGTGCCTGTGACACAATTTGTACGCGTTACGAGCTAATTACTGTTCCATGCGAGGAAGTGATTCGTCACGTTCTCCACTTTGTTCTGCCTCCTTTTTTCTTTACAAGACTCTATTCTTCGCTACCCCATTATTTATTTTCTTGACTAGAGTCTTTAGCACGTTGGTTCTTAATAACAAACCATTAGAAGGTTCAACCATAAAAACAAATTTCATCCTCTTTTTCTATTTTCCATGCCTTTCTACTACTGGAAAAACGTTCAATGCATTCTCAAATAAAATATCACTATTGTTAATTTTGTTCTGAACTCATTTGACAAAACATAAGAATAATCTCTTAAAAACAAAAAAAAAGCAAAAAAAATCTGAGCGAATTTATCTGATTCCCCAAACGTATTAAACCCCAATTAAACTATTCAGAGATTCCATTATCCACATCCGGACCATTAAGTAAAAAAACGTCCCTCGAATCTTTATCTCTTCGCCTGACACAATTTGCTCTCGCAAGGGGTCAATTATGATTTCCTGCGAGAAAAAAAAGTGCGAGGGAAGTGATTCGTCACGTTCTCCACCCTTGTTGTTTTTTTCTCCCCCAAGACACTTTTCTCGACTACTTTATCATTTATTTTCTTCGACGGAGTCTCTGGCACGTCGTGTCTTAATAAAAAAAAAAGATATATATGTATATATATATAAAATTGCCACGAAACACGTACGATATATATCGTGCAAATATGAAGCTTTAGGGATCTCTCACCTCCGTACTTAATCTTGCCAAGCTTGTCGGTTAATATTCTGAGCTCCGGATTCGAGAGGTCTCCCACCTGAAAGACAATCGGGATTGCTGTGTATATTGTGTATACGTGTGTATTTTATTTTATATATATACGTTTTTTTTTCTTTTTCAGCTTTTATCCCTCATGACTTATCGCGAGCAAGGATCTGCCTGCCAGATGCCACGAGGATAAGACAACGTACATGCCACGCGCTATATGTATTATTTATTATGTGCCGTGAAGGGCTAAGGGTGAGTTTGACGGGGCGGGAAACGGGAAGGACAGTGTAAAGAGGAAGAGAGAAGGGAGTGAGTTGTGTACGTGCAAGCATAATAGGAGGGTGATAAGCCTGCTGAGATTGGTCACGTACTTGAAGGAGCAGAGATACTGCGACGATACCCTGGGCCCTGTGAAGGGCGTCGGAGTAGTTGTTGTAAAGTTGCGAGTTGAAGCCGTATATTTGAATCTGCGAAAAAAGGATTGAAATAATTAGGATTTTTCATTGCCACTGTAGAAACAACAAGTCTCCTTGAAATTTAATGAACGTGTACTGAAAATTGCTATTCATAAACCGGTGGACTAAATTTACTAAGTACCACACTTGCTTTTCGCACAAATGTTTCAATAATTTTCTTCAATTTTACTTTAAAAGTTGCTTTAATACTAAAAGTGGCTTAATTTTCTGTGGAAATTGTATATTATGTTTAATTGTGAAGTTTGCGAATAAGAATTTCAAGGCTTTTGTTATAGATTCAAGGGTATTATTTATATACGTGTTGATAGTTTTTGAGAATTTGTTTAAAATTGTGAAATGGAAAAAGAGATCAAGGGGCAGGTAGAAAATGACTTTGCCGGGCTAGGAAATGTTTGGCTAAAATAGTGTTAGCATTCGGTTATGTGTTAGGGTAGCGAAAAAACATTTGTTAGCTCAGTGAGAGAATTTGTTAGCTCAGGAAAAAATATTGTAGCTCAGGGAAAAGATTTGTCGAGCTAATTTACTATTCTAGTAAAAGACCTGCTGATCTGGCAGAACCGTTTGCTTTGTGCACTCGGTTGCTATTATTGAGAAGCAAATGAAGAAAATGTTACTTTCTACTTTCCCAAGAAATACGCGCTTGTGTTGAAATGAATATTTTTCGGGCTTTAAATTTCTGAGGTATTAATGTATTTTTAGTTTTTATATCCAAGTGCTTTAAACGTTACATCAAAGAGGTTCTTTTAAGAGACTGTCCTCAATGACTGTATTCATTAACAAGTGCGAAAAAAAGTAGAAACATTCATGCTGTGCTGAGAGTAGTGAAAGAGGATGTTACTCAGACGGTCCGTAAATATAATTGTGGTTAATAATTCAAATCGTTGAGTTAAAGAAGTAAGTGCTCATAGACTTTAAATCTCTGGGATAGTCGCGACGTTTAATGTTTTATTCACTAGTGCTTCAAATTGATGATTTAAAAAGTCGACTTAAAATTACTTCAGGCAATGTCTTCTAAACGAACGAGGTAATAATTCACAAGTTTATGGCGTTAAAAAAAGTGACGTTATTCGTGCTATTCTTAAGATACTGCGAGAAGCTATTACTCAGAAATTATGCAATATTTGTTGACTATCATAGTTTTTAATACTGGTAATAGAGTCGATAAGCAGACTCTAGAATCTCGTTACGAACGCAGTTACTTTTATTGCGAGACTGTGTAAAAACGTAAAGATTTAAAAAATTAAGAGATCCATAACACTTTAGGAAATTAATGCCACTTGACTTTTACGCATTTAACTTATTTAATTAGTCGCCTCTCATGATTCCGAAGAGGATAAGCGGAGGCGACGTGTGTTATAATTAAACTTTTTACGGCCAAGCCATTTTTTTGCTGAAAAAAAAATTCTACGTTGGGCAGATTACGAAAAGTGGTAAAATTAAATTTTTGAATTCTGAAATCTATATTAAATACGTTTTAGTCCGTATATGAAATAAAATTTCAATGATTCTTGACATTATTCTTTGTACTTCATTTGCCAGATAAAATCAAAACTAACACAGCGTACATTTTTCGTCTACGATAATGAATTTACGTAGAAAAAAGCCAGACATTTAGGACAGCATTTTTAAATCATCATCAGATATCATTAAAAATTAGAATAATTGCAGAAAACTTTCGAAATATAATATTTACATAAAATTGCTAGAATCTCGAATTTGATACCAAATTTTATCATTAATTCATGCGCGAGGAATTTTTAGAAATATATATTCTTTTAAATCGTAAATACAAAAGTACGTTTTATCTGAAATGTTTTTTTTTACCTCGGCTGGGAAGGCATAACCGTCGACTGTGTGTTCGCTACCTTTACGATCGGATTGACCGAAGTGCAGTTGAATGTCGTGAAATTGATAGCGGTAGCTGAGAGGACCGCCAGATATGTTTACAGGATGTAGAGTATTGTTGTCGACTGTGAAGACTACTCCGTGCCCAGTGTTAGTAAGCACGCCACCAACTTTGTGCTTGTCCAGCTGGAGTGGCTGGAGATTTGGGTCAAAGAGCAAAGTCTTTGGCTCTAAATTCACTGGCGATTGTCTCCTGCCCTTGTTGCAAAGGGACCAGTCGGGATTTATCAAACCCCAAAAGGCTGGACCTGAAAATTTCATTGAAAACTCATTAATCATTTATATTTCTTTTCTAGAGATGAAGAAAAAAAATGTCCCCATAAAAGTTGTGAGAAATATTACCGGAAATTCCGTCGTACGTCCACCACTCATCCCAACTCACGGGTTTGGATTCTGAAAAACAATTCAACTGGTAATATTTATGTGTAACACATAATCGAGATGATGATTATTATTGCATACGCTTTTATAACATAAAAAATTATTTGAGGTACAAAATAATATTTTTTTCACGTAGTTCATTAGAAATAATGTATTTCAAACTAAACCGGAAGTTCTAAAATCATGTAGGACAGTAATAACTTTTTTTATATGCATTTTTAAAAAATTCACTATTTTGTTGGTAGTGATAAATAAATTTGAGAAAATCCTTTGGATTAAGAGAAATTACATTAGATGACATAACAGGAGATATAATCTTTGAGATTAAAGGTTGTATGATTGATTACCTTTAATTAAAACGAGAACAAAGACTCCCCAGACACCTAAAAAGACGGAACTGTATGGGGCCATTCCTACCAGTGGCTTCACGTCAATTAGACATCATTTGTGGCGCTCCTGGAACACAAAGAATAATGTTCGTGACGTGACCCCGATAAAAAAAAAAAAATTGCGCACTCCTACGATTATTACGATCGAAGGCGATAGCTCATCGACTTGACAAGTGGTAAGAACCAGCTTTATAAGTAGTAGGAACCAAATATAGTCGGACGAACATAAATCTATTTCAATCTATCGGAGGCCACCGCTCTTTCCTTGCATGAATAATTGATGAAGCTGATCGATTCACCTTTTTATATGAATTCTATATGAGAACCGAAACTGGTCACGCTAAATTTGGGTGCATCTGTTAGCAAAGTCGAATAATTGAATACTCAGAAAGAATTTATTCAAAAATCGAGATTAAGATAAATTCAATAGATTGTTATCAATTATGTGACTCCGCATTTTGAAATGTCAATGGTTCGTAAGATTTCTGTAGCAATTATGATATTTTTTCTGACACTGATATGTTTTATGTTCTTTTAAGGATGCTGCATTTGCAGCTGAAGAAAAAACAATCATTTTGTGGACGACTCTGTATATATTGTGAAAAATTACAACGATCAGGGTCAGGCTACTGCTTCACTTGTCTGCTAAATTCCATCCTCATCCGTTGGGCAGTTTGGACCATTCTGAACGGTCTGACAAGAAAATTTCTCAACAAATTCCATGGCAACAAAGCTTCCTCTGAAGGTAAGAAGAAAAACCCCATATTTTGGTTGTCCAGTGGACATTCCATGGATTTAATGAAATCCTCAAACGATACTAAAATTTAGCTACCAACATTGAATGCGCTACGGTTTCAAAATATTCTCAAAAAATAATTGCTACTATTGGATTATTCAATGATTTCGTAACCTCAATAAAATCCCCAAACTATGAAAAAATTTCGATACCAGCATTGTATTTTGTGGCACGGTTTAAAGAGACTGAAAAAAATGATTGCATTTAAGCCAAATTCACTGCAAAACGATTCTTGCCGAAAATCAAGCGGTCCTTCAAATCAAATCTTGTTTCCTGCATGATCATCGTCTAATTTGGATTCCCACAAATTTTGTGAGCAACACAATATTCAAAATTAAAACCATAATTCATATTTCAGTTCCAACTATGAATAATCGGATTATTCAATGATTTCATAAAATCCCCAAGCTATGACAAAATTTCGATATCAGCATTCTATTTTGTGGCACGGTTTAAAGAGACTGAAAAAAAACGATCGCATTCAAGCCAAATTCACTGCAAAACGATTCTTGCCGAAAGTCAAGCGGTCCTTCAAATCAAATCTTGTTTCCTGCATGATCATCGTCTAATTTGGATTCCCAAAAATTTTGTCAGCAACACCATATTCAAAATTAAAACCATAATTCATATTTCAGTCACCAACTATGAATAATCGGATTATTCAATGATTTCATAAAATCCCTAAGCTATGACAAAATTTCGATATCAGCATTGTATTTTGTGGCACGGTTTAAAGAGGCTGGAAAAAATGATTGCATCTAAGCCAAATTCACTGCAAAGCGATTCTCGGCGAAATGGAGGCGGGGTTCTATCTACGTGCCCTGCACGATGCATCGCAGTCTCGAGCTCAGTACAACGATGCGAGGCAAACCACTTCACCCCACTCTTTCCTCTTGTATATCTAGTCGAAGTATTCTTGCGCTAGGAAAACTCGAGTAGGCTCACTTCTGGCCTACGTCGATCGATCGATCCCGATCTTTCCGTATACCTCCCACATATAGATATAGGACACGTATAGATAGATACCGGTATCCACCAGTCTCAAGCTTCGTCTCGCGTAGGCTTACAATTCGGCAGAGGACTTTTCGCCTATAGTGCGCCACTTGAGTCCACGAGCTTCTCGAGCTCTGCGAATAAAAACCCCGGAAGACGAGTCAGAAAAAAAAACCCTCAAAAGTAGACCCTTCCACATTGCTTCCTCATTATTTTTCACCTCTCACAAAGATCTGAAAAAATGTAATCAATTTTTGGCTGGCTTATAAAAAAAAATTTTTAACGCTTTGTAATAGCAAAATAGCAAACGAGGAGGTAATACACTTTTTTTTGCTTAACACGGATACACTAAATGTTATCTGCTTGAAATTCGAAATAATTAAATCAGATTTCTAAAGTGTCTGTAGTCGTGTCCACTTTTCTATTGAAATTTTCAATCGAATACTCAAAAATTTAATGATTAGTTTTATTCGATCAATTTTATCGTGAAGATAGGATTTTAGCTGCTTCACTTGGACAGAAAATTTTAGTTCGATGCTTCAAGTCGTTTTGAAGCGATATACGATTAATTTTTCTGAGAGTTGAAAAATAATGGGATCTCTTGAACGACTCGACAGATTTTTCTCCAATTCGATATCAATAATTCTCGGCTCAATATTCAGTTTTCCACAAAGTTTCGATTTGATCGCCCAAAAATTACTTCAGTTACGACGTTAATTGATTTTCTCAAAAAAAACTGGAAATTCAAAAAAAATTTGTTATGTCTACAATGTTGTACCAAAAATAAATAGTTTTCTACACAAATGCAGTAAATCCATTTTGTAGTTGGTTTCGAAATTCCATCAGAATTCGTTTAGCCGTTTTCGAGTTACGAACGTTTCACTTCCAAAGTCACTTTTTTCAACAACGTTTTTTTTTTCAGCGTTTCTGACAAGCCTAAGCGGCCTTAAAATCTCGTATATTAAAAAAAAAAAAAAAACAAAAAAAAAACTGAAAACAAAGGCTCTGCGAGAGAGACAATAAAAGCGGAGAGAAAGAGAGACAGCGAAACGACCAGAGAAAAAATAAGGGCGCCACCTTTTTGAACCTCGAGTGTAACGACCCTCCACAACGTCCAATAACTTCCCCGACACCGAGAACAGCTCGGTGCACGGGAATATGTAAATTTCCAGTGGTTGAAAGTCAACCCAAGCCCCTCAAGTTCAAAAGAACATTCAAATTGGCAAATTCCCTTTGATGCTGTTACAGCAGTCGTAATAATAGTCTTGAAAGAAGAAAAAAAAAGCCCAAACACGAAATCCCTCTTTTCACCCTTTCCCCCAACAAATAACAAGAGAAATTGCCAATAAAACTAATAAACTCTTCGTCATCTTCGACGCCCTTGAAAATGCTTAAAATCACAGCAGCAAAAAAGAATGATTGATTCACCGACGTGAAAATTCTTCTCTTCATCACTTCTTCGCTCAATTCAACCCTTTAAACACATTCCACAGTGAACATTGGAAAAAAGGGCTTTTATTTCTTCCACAAGTGCAATATCGATCTCGCGCCTCCTGCAGGTACGAAAGTGCCTTACGAAATTCTAATGGCAAGCTCTGGGCGATGCAAGCGAGCCCGGATAATTACATAGCCCTCTCCAAAATAGAGCCTGAGCGCTTCCTCCTCACACAGCGAAAGCTCCCGGTGCTTTTCTTCAGCAACAACGAGGCGAGCCCCGTTAGTTACACATCGAGCAAACTCCTCGGAGTCTCGTCCCGAGAGCAGAGAAAAAGGGAGTGTGTACAGTGTGCACGGGTAACGGGGAAGAAAATCGATCGATTCTCGTTGGAGTCCAGGCGCCCCGAGAACTCCGAAGCAGGTGTATATACGAGGCTATTGTGCCCTGGCGAACGCGAGCGGTTCAATTGGACAGGGTTAAAAAAAGCTCTTCAATCTGCCCCTTCCGTTCCCCAGTCCAATTATTCGATGCTCAACGGCGATTAGCCGAAAAAAATTGCATTATTGCGCCCATCGAGGCCCTGAAGAAGATTGCCATTGAGTCGAGAGGAAGGGGAGTCTCCGCTTCGCACAGTCGAACGTGCCAACGTTGAGGAATCGATCGATTTCCTCAGCGTTGTCCTCACGGTGAGAATCCACGTTAATTCCGGAATGTTATCCTGGCGAACGCTTCAAGAGACGCGGAAGATCGGCATCGATCAGCTTTCGATCCTCGACATGTTCACCAGTGTGGATTTCGACGAGGTATTGCTGAAGAGTCAAGAGAGAGAGAGAGAGAGAGAATGGAATCCGGATGCAGGTGTTCTCGGGATTCCCCGGAACCGTAGGAAAATTTCTCTCCTCGGAAGAGTATGCGGATCGATCGTCTCTCTCCTCTCTCTCTCTCTCTCTCTTTCCATCCGCACGTCCCTATCTCTCTCCCTCTTTCCTCTCTTTCTCATTCGCTCACTCTCGCCGCGGCGCGTCCAGGGAAGGCCGCCGAAATTCTCGTGGCGAACGCGAACCCGTGCGGAAATCAATAAGTGGCAATAGACTGGAGAGAAGCGCCGCTCGTTCCCTCGCACACGGTTGCTGCTCCTCTTTTCACTCGCTTCACTGTCGCGTCTCTCCTTTCCGTCAGGATCCCTCGATCTCCCCCCTCGGACACATGCCTCGATCATTAGTCATTGGCCCGCAATGAATCTTCGAGTCCTGTCCGACGTTTCCGGTCGAAGGGAGCGCAGCAGGATCTTCTAGTCTCGTCGAACATTCAAAATAGCTCCAGTTCCCTTAAAAAAACTGCACAACCCTTCACTTCCCAGTGAAATAGGGACTGGTAACTCGTTGTAAACGGGGAAGGGAGCTTTCGAACCTTCGTCTTCTCGTTGCGTATTCTTCAGCACTGTTATTCTCCTGAAATCGTCTCGACACGACGAAACTTTCTTTGATAAATCCTCGAAAAATTAATGGATCACGTTTTTTTTTGTTTTTCCCGATGGTCGATCACATTATCTGACGGTTTATTTACTTATTAACAGGGTTAAATACTGACCGCTGAACTACCGTCGCGAGCCGACCAATTGCGACAGTCTCGATAACGACGACGACGACGACGACGGCGGCGTGAGAGGCGAATAAAAATAGGAAAAAGTAGACGCCTACGCCTCCCTACTGGCGAGGAATCCAGCACGGACTCTCCGGAGTGTGTCGCTCTCCGGTCGCGGCCAGACGTCTTCTCGTGCCTCCCGTACTCGTTCGGAATAACTTCGTTAGAGTGAGAACGAAGGAACGACGAAGGAACGACTGCCCTACGAGGGAACGGACTACGCTGGGAGCCTCGTTCTCTTGGCCACGCTTGCGCTTTGCCTTCTCCTCCCAACCCCTTCATCCCTCGCTCCACCTGACGGCGTTCTCGCTCTCGACAAGCCCCGCGAGAGTTTCGCTCTCTCCCTCGTCAAGCTCTTCGCTCCCCTCTCGTCTCCCCCTTTTCCAGTGTTTCCCTCCCACTTATCCTGTTTGTGGATTGTGTCCCTGTCCCTCCTCCTCGTTCCAGTGGCTCTTCCTCTCCCTTTCTACATTTCTGTCTTCATCCAGCTTTGGCATCCCTTTCCCTCTTCAGCAACGTGTCTCCTTCTCCCTCCTCCCTCGTTCCCGTGGCTATTTCTCTCCCTTTCTACCTGTCTGTCTTCATCCCCCTCTCGCATCCTCCTTCTTCAGTTCATCTTGCTTAGCTTCCTTCTCCCTCCTCTCATCTCCGAAGGCAGTGGCTCCCTTTCTACTTTCGTCTTCCCCCGGCTCTAATCCCTCTTCCCCTTTCGCTCTCGGCGCTCGTTGGCCTCTCCCTTCTTTGCTCTTCAATCCCTATGTCCCTCCTCCTTTACCTTCCGCTCGTCCCCCTGTTATCCTTTCCTCCGGCACTTGTCCGCGCTTTGTAGCTCTTTCGTTCTCCTTCGCTCTTCACTCCCGAGTTCCTTCTCTTCCTCTACCTTTCTGTCTTCATCTTCGACCGGCATCCTTTATCCCCTTTCGCTTGTTCGCGCTCTTACTCTTCCCTTCCCTTTCCGTCCCTTTCCCACTTTACCATTGCCTTCCCACCTTCGTATCCTTTCCTCTCTCGCACTTTGCATCTCTTCCTTTCTCTCCCTTCTCCCTTTCACTTGGGGAGAGGATCGACCGGCAGAGTCGCGCTCCCTGTCTCTCTCGCTCTCCCTCATCATCCCGCCACTCCAACTTCCTTCCTCGTCCATCCACCTCGTCGGGGTCACGCTTTCCTGTTCTCTCCACACTTCGGCTTTCCTCGGCTAGACTCACACACTCCTGGGAGCTTCTCTGTCGCGCTGGATTGTCCATCTCCGTCGCGGCAGTAGTGCACATCGACGTATAGCCCGGCACCGAGGTGGACGAGAGTATATTTCGCGCCTACAACGAGGCGCGTCTGCGCACTCGTTGAAACAAGGACATGAAACCTCTTCCCTCTCTTTTCGTCCCTCGTCTCGTTCTCCATCTGACTCTGGCTTTACTAGCGCGGACTCCAGAGAGCACAGAGCCCCACTAGGATATATCAGCGTCGACGCGCCACTCGGGAAACTCTCGGGCCTCGGCATCGAGATTAGAATTAATTCCCGAGGTCGAGCGTATGTGTGCCTACAGCCCGCCCTTCCTAAGGCAAACCTACCAACATAACTACGCTTCACATGGGCTTATGTACGTATGTATAAGCGGTGGCACTATGTGCTCGAAGAAAGCGTACACTGTTCGGGGTCGCGAGGACCTTTCTTACGATTATACGACTAAGGCCAACGCGTATATCCCTCTCTGACACATCTCGAGTACGTGGACATTTTTACAACAAAAGTTAGGGACTCTTCCTTCTCCACCGGGTTTATCAAAAGAAATGGCCTGTCTCGTCTCCAGGCTTCGATCAATTTCTTCTCCAGCAGTTTTTCGTCATTTCGGGGATTAGATCAATGAATCGAGATGTCATTATGCGCGCCTGTTGCTCCACGCTCATCGAATCCCATATCTCTTATCGATGCATTCACAAATTTATGACGATTAGATTTCAATCGGATTACATCACAGATGAAAATGCCACTTGTGGAGAAGATTATCAGGATTCCGGCGAGAGTGCCATGAATATGGATTACTGGAGGTTGCAAAAAATTCGACCCTCCTGGTATTCATTTTTATGAATAAGCTTATGCAAACACCCACAAAATGCTCGAGGATTTTGCTCAGTCTCTGTCGTTATTCACATACATTATTAATCAATGAAAATTTTTCCAAATTCCTTATAAATCATATATACGAAAAATAAAATGAAAAATCTGTGATCACGAAAAACTGGGACACAATTATCAGTGTCCTTCGAGGCTCAAGAAAAAGTACCTGCCCTGATTCCCGCGTGTCCCTTCGCAATCCACATCCTCCCCCATAAATACTCGTATAAAGCTCCCTAACATACGCTATACGTCCAATTTTATGGGCCTACCCCCACGGTACATCCAACGTGCCAAAAGAGCGCAAACCGTGACCAGTGAGGACCTCATTTTTTTACGATTATCCAGCGAGGAATCCGTTATATATATATATATATATATATTATCCGGCCTCGCTGAGAAGGAGCGAATCCCTATCCTTCGGGAGATCAATTCACCCGAGCCAGGGGCTCTTTCTTCAAGGATCTCCGGGCATCGATTCGAGAGGAGCCGAGGCGCGTGTCCGTCGCGGAGAGCAGGCTTCAGCCGATAGAACGAGCGTTTTAGAAGTTTCGGGGTCCGCATTTCACCAGGCCGAAAGCTCTTTGGCTCTCCTATGGCGGAAAGGGGCGAGGGGCGAAGGGGTTGAAGGGGGTGGAGGCGGTGGGGGTAGCCGGGCTCTCTCACTTCACGCGGGGATGGCTCTCGCCGTCATCCACCACAAACAGCCCCATGCCGGTGGTTCATGGGGCTGCTGACGCCGAGTCGCGTACACGAGACGTGCCGAAAGGTCGTGGTGATTGGCCTCGCTCCCATACAACCCCACAAACACGGACCACCGGTGGAGAGAAGGCTACAAATCCGCTCCAACACAGAGAGGCGCGGATATAAGCGAGAGGATTGCGAGTCAGGAGGAGAGAGAGAGAGAGGGAGAGGGATAGGGAGAGGGAGGAAGAGGAGCGACGCGGGCCCTCCTATCGATTTTCAAACGCGCGCACGGCTCTCTTCCCCGAAGCCACAGCGAGCAGGAGAATCAGCAGAACCGCCAGGAGCAGGTGTAACATGAGGATGCTACGCCCGCGAGGAACATCGCAGGCAGGAGAGAGAGAGAGAGAGAGGGAGAGAGGAGATGGAGAGGAGAGAAGAACAAGAAAAAAAAGATCACGCAAGTTGTAGCTTCTTTTATACACACACTGTGGTTGTATAGCTGCTGCCAGTTGCTGAAGATACTTTGGAAGACTCAACTAAGGGCAGCAGTGTATAACAGCAGTGGACGGGGAAAGTTTTTGCCGAGAGCGAAATGCTCTCTCGTCACTTGCATGGAAGCAGAGGGGGATGTAAAAAGGATCAGTAGTAGTGGCGAACTTTAGTCAGACATTGGTGTTTCACATCGCAAGACTCGTTACAGTGTCAATGTAGGCTATTTTTGGCAATATTATCGCATATCTGCTGCCAATTGCTGAACATAATTCGGAAGACTGAAATTAGAGCAGCAGTATTAAACAGTAATGGACAGGGAAAGTTTTTTTCCAGGCTGGAATACTCTCTCGTCACTCATATGTGAGCAGAGGGGATCTATAATCAGGCTTGGTGAAGTGTGTTAAGACATTTTTGGGGATATTATTACATATTATACATATGATTGTATATCTGCTGCCAGTTGCTGAAGACACTTCGGAAGACTCAAATAAGAGCAGCAGTGTATAACAGCAGTGGACAGGGAAAGTTTTTGCCGAGGGTGAAATGCTCTCTCGTCACTTGCATGGGAGCAGAGGGGATATATATCCAGGCCCAGTAGTGGTGGCGAGTTTTAGTCAGACCACGATATTTCACCTCGTAAGCCTCGGTAAAGTGTGTATATAGGATATTTTTGGCGAATGGGCATTTACTGGCACGTTTGCAGAGCTGACCCTCTGATCTTTAGCGATCTATGAGCACTAAAAGAGACCAGACTCTCCACGACCCCTTCAGCTACTTTCGGGCTATGTGAGAGGACTCTATACGTCCGTACGAGCTTGTAGAAGTAGTAAAAGCAGATGAGGACTCGAGATACGACTGGGATCGGGAAAGTTCGGGCGAAACGGTGGTTACCACTCGAAGAGCTTCCACCGAAGGTCCAACCCAAGTACGTCCCGATCCTTAGCGCCAGTACAACCAGATTGCGACTGACGCACGCGATGAATTATTTGCCAAGATTTGATATTCTCGTAGAGAAAGTTTTTGTGACTTTTACTTTTCGACGATTTTATGGCAGAATGAAATATCCAGTGATTTTAGAAGCATTGTTAACCGGTTACTCATAAGTCAGTTTTTAGAATACACAATTTTGTTTTTTTTTCCCCCATAAACACACAAACTTTCGAAACGCAAGCTATTTTAAGTGACTCTATTTTTTTCTATTTTCCCTCGTGTGCAATTTCAAGAATTGCTGACTAGCAACATCTGCATAATTCTCCCACTAACTCGACCAAGTATCCAAAAATTCGTTGGTCCATTTATAGTCAAATGAACTCACAAAATGCTCCCCAACAATTTAGTTCTTTTTTGCGCTATAAAAAATACCACCAAACCATTTTTTTTTTCATGAAAAAAAAAATGATTTTATCCAGTAACATCTAAATCGACTTACAGAATAATATCCGGTACGTAAAAGTCATAAAATTTTTTTTTAAAACTAGGCAAGGAGTGCAAGGAATGCATGTTTGAAAGTATAAAGAGGTGTCGGGGTTTAAAAGATTGGTGAGCGGCTTCGTCGGGGCATTGATAGGGAGAAAGGAGGCGCGGAATTGAAAGAGGGGTGCGAAGCGATGCCAGCGATTCACACCATAAAATATGTCGCCAAACTCGAGTTATATACAGTGGAGGCTCGAGAGTTTGAGGCAAGAGCTTAAAATTGTGTATATCTGTAGCGAGCGGGGGTGGGCTATACATCAGCTTGAAGTTTCAAAGTACGATATGCATATAACGTACACACTGGTTCGACAGTTTCTGAATGGGCGATGTGCTGCTGCTTCTTTCGCATCCCATTGACACAACTTTCTCCCTTTCTCTCTCTCTCTCGCGACACGTTTACCAAGTGAAAGACGAGAGCTTGAACACGTACGTGTCGGAGCGAGGGACATCGGCATTCACGGGACACCGAGCGAGACAGTCCGAGACTTAAGACCGAGACCGGCACCCACGATTTTATTCACGCGAACTCACCGCAGTAGTGCAACCCACCGGTGCACAGACCCTGACGTTCCGTCTGACAAATGCCGAGCTACTTCACTTCTCGATCTCCGCAAACGTCTCGACACTCCCATTTCTCCTTTTTCCACCAACTTGTGGCTTTTCCCCATTAATGGCAATTGAAGCGAGTTGAAATGAAGCGAATACCAATCATTGGTACTTGAGGGAAATTGTAAGCTTGGAAATTTACATAATTTTTACTTGGATTTGATGCATGGTCAGAATTTTTTCAATAGGTCGTACGAATGTCCGGTGAATTAATTCTATAATTAAAAAAGGCTATCGTAAATTTGGGGCGAATTGTATTTACATTATAGTGAAAATGAAAATTCATTACTCTGCCAGAAAAAAAAAAATCACGAGACTGACGATGTGACAGAATTAATGAGGATCATCGTGAGATCATCGTAAATAATCATGAAAATCATTTCTCGGTCGTTTTTGGTGGCCACTTGGAAGTTAATACACTTTTTATTGAAAATGCAGATTTTTGTTTCAAAATTATTATGGAAATAGAATGGAGGCAATAATTTATAGCACATGGACTGTATGATGTACAAGTATACAGTGAAATAGCATTATCCGATGGAGAGAGTCGCTCAATTATTTAGCGGCGAGGGTGCGAAGGGAGTTACACTCGCGTAAAGCATTCGTGATCCGACTATCTGTATATTTATATATATATATATTAAATTAACTCTCGACCAAGATATATATATGTATATATAATATATATCTTGATCCGTTACGTCGAGAGTTAATTTGGGAAGATTCTCTTTGTCTTGTGCTAGTGATCTTGGCTCTGGTCTTGCGGATGGCGTTACAGAGATATAGTTTATGTTAGCGGTCTCTGGTTCCGTCCTTTTCGTGGACCCATTGAGTTCTCACCGATCTCTTTGCTTATCTGACCTTATCATTTGGTTGCTATCGATCGTGCGGTGGTCCTTGCCACTCTGGATTCTGCAGTGATTCAATATATACGTGATCGGCTAGGTTGGGTCTGAGGAAACGAGATAATCAAATTAGTAGTTTCAAGCATCAATCACTTTTCGATTTTTGATAATTCATCAGCCCAGAGAAAAAATTGATGACCAGCCCCGAATTATCCTCAAGAATTGCTTATATTATTGAAAAACATCTCTTCACATTTGGTGCCTTTGCTGTGCTTACTTTTCCTGAAGAGATCAACCGATCTCATCGAAACTAATTTTGCAATTTCAAAAATCGTACTGAGTAAAATAAAAAACGTTGGGGATATATTATTAGAAAAGATTTCAGTACATTCGCTGCCTCTTCTGTGGTCAATTTTCCTGAAGAGATCAACCGATTTTGCAATTAAAGAAATCATATACACAGTACAAAATTTTTTTTAAGTGTATTGAATTGGGTTTATGCACTTTAAAAATCATTTATAAATAAATTACGATAAACCCAAATTAATTATTTGGTGTCCTCTATAAATTGTGTGTAAATTGTCTGTAAAATTTATGCATTTTATTTATGTATTTAATATTTTTCGATACAATGCATTTGTATTTATGATTGGCTTTAAATGACTCATAACACTCCAAGTGTTAATGAACATCTTAGCAAAGCGTGCGTTCGCGGTTGAGTACACGCTTCGTGTTGTCGTACTGTCATGCAAATATTTGCACCGCTTGTTTCTCTACAATGTGATGTCACCGAGAGTGGAGCAAAATCTGGTCTCTTATCTCCTTGTTCTTTATGAGAAATCTACTCTTTCGTTCCTTTATTAAATTCTGCAGTTATTTGGTTCTACGAAGCCGAGGCACAGATGCTTGCGAATAATGGCTTGTGTTATTGTGTTGTGGATGGCAATTATTCGGTATGAAGAAAAGTGGAGGGTCTTGAGTTAGAGTTGGCTTGAATAAACGTATAAGCTTATAATAATACAACCAATAATGGCTAATGAAATGAAAACAAAGGGCAATTTAAAAATAATCTATTAATATCAATATTAATAAATAATAGACCAATAACAAAAGACCAATTGCCTATATTTCAGTGAGTGATTATTTAATGGCTTGAATCAATTTTTCATTTACCTAAAAATTTAATATCTCTCGAAATAAAAAATCCTGACTTCCTGCAGCGGATTAATCGCGTCTCAAAAAAAGCTCCGATAAAAAAAAAGAAGAAGAAAAAAAACAGTGTCATCACAATAACCGTCCGAAACGTGATTATTTCCTTGTCGAAGTAAATTCTTTATCTGCCTCAAAATCCAATATCCCTCGAAATCAAAAAGCCTAATTTCCTGCAGCAGATTAATGGCTCCTGAAAAACGAAAGCGCCCCAGGAAAAAGAAGAAGAAGAGAAAAAAAAGTGGTGTTATTATACGGATGGTTCGAGACGTACTTCATACTTTTTCAATTCTGAAAGGCCAATTGCGTATATTCCAGTGAACGGAGTTTGGGTCAAAAGGCGCATCGCAATTACATTGGAAAGTCGAAGAGTGAGTAGTCGTACGTCAAAGGGCTCGGGAGTGAAAAACTTTGTGCGAGCAGTTTGCCGCCGCGGAGAGAAAATACTTTTCCGAGCGGAAGCAGAAGCGGCACCAGCAGCGGCAGGAGGTCGTTCTCTCTCCGTTCAAGTGCAAAGTGCAAACTGCCGGGTCGACCACTCCGCGTCGGCTCGTGCCAAGAGATTGAAAAGTTACCGCTGAAAAGACGGTAACAACGCTCTCGGAACCGCCCTTCGCAATATATAGCATGTACTACAAGTTGAAGAAGCGTGGAGACCTTCGCCAGCTATCGGGAACGATAACAATAATGATAAATAAGAAAAATGACTTTAATAATAATTTATTCATAATGACGAAAGTGTCTGGTTATATTTAGGGTTCGCGCGTCACGGACAAGGGTCGAGTTTGACGAGGGAACGGCTGGCGCCTCTGCCTTTCTATAAGGCTCTTCAAGTACTCACAATATATCTATATACATGTGTGTGTATAGATATATATATCTATATAGATATATGTGTTTCTACCCCTCGCTCACACTTTCACTCACGCGTGCTCGTCGTCACTGATCCGGCAATTAAATTTGTCTGCAGGGTGATCCCAAATAGGTATCGATTATTTAGCTAATTGAAAGAGGTTGCGATATCGTTTATTACCTCCTAATTTAGCAATCCATTAGTTTTATGATACTACGCCCTCGTACGGGCGGAGGCCTTTTTGTTTTTTTTTTTTTTTTAAGGGAAAAAGGTTTACCGAAGTTTTTGGGTCAGGGTTAATCCGAATTCAGCGTGGAGAAAATTTATTTCGAATAAATGGGAGGAATGTTAAATTATGAACATCCTCGCGGAGGTAAATTTGTAAAATTGAAAAAATAATACGAGATTTTTTTTTGTTGAGCTTTCATGAAATTTTTGCAAGTTGTCTTTAGATTTGGCGTTCGTTTTTTTTTTTTTTTTCTGTGGCCGACAAGAAATGTATTTACACATTTTTTCGACTCCAGTTTTTCCCCATTTTGTTTGGACAGATTCCCTCGTCGAAAAGCTCAACCTTTGTCCTCGAGTCCCAAAAGCACCCGAACAATTAGTCCCTTCGAAACAAGTAACTCAATGAACCCGCCTTTTACACAACCTCCAAACAAATTAATTCGAAATCCTCTTCCCGCACGTGACAAACGCCCGGGATGTTAGTACACCGCTGGAAAAAAAGACTGGAAGCTTTTGTTCATAAACTCGCGAATCACATTTAATGTACAATTGTCATATAAAATTACGGTGCCGTTTACAATACAAATAGAAATTAAAAAAAAAAAAAATTACTTTTACATTAAAATTACAACAAGTTTTAAAAAATAAAGTATATTATACAGTAAAATTAAAGCGAAATGTTAAAATTCCAGTACCAAAAACAATTTTGACACTGCACTTACACAGTAAATTTAGTACCATCATAAAAAATTCCACTACACGTTCGTAAAATTTCGCGTTTATTAATTAATTTAATTAATTTTCTCAGCACCGCCCCCCCTTAATTTTTTTACTTTCCAGAAAATCACTAATGTAATTGCAAAATTGATGATTTGTCGAGAAGCATTGAAAGAGTGGAATCGAGATAAGGGGATAAAGGGCAGTGGTCAGAAGTGGAGGGAGCGTTCGATACGAGGGAATGGAAAGGTGGAGGGGCGAGCTGTTATACACAGCGAGGTCCAGTGTGGAACTTGGGAACCGGAAGCAAAGACAACATCGATGCCCGGGACAGAACAAAAGCGAACTCAAGGGTCTATACAAGTAGTATACGTTCGACGTCTGCCCCGGATCCTCCCTTTCGATCCTCTCGATATTTTTCCTTTTTTGCTTCTCTCTCTTTGTCACGGTTCACTGTACCAGTGACAACGAAAGTACGTGGACGACACGAAGAAGAAGAAGAAGACGACGTCGACGACGAAGACGACGGGGTGAAGCATTCTCGACTCGTCCTCGGCTCGTCGCGCGGTCTGTACCTTCGATTCTGTCGACGCGAGTCGCGATAGCGCTTCTTCCCTCGATCCCAGTCCTCGAGCTTTTCCCTCCACCCTCAAGACACACATTCTCAGTCGGCTTTTCCCCCAGCCTCCATATCTTCCCTCGGACTTCGGATAAGATTGAACGCGAGCGTAGAAAAAGAAGAAACCGAGAACTGACGCAAGCCGATATACCTCCGACTCCTATCGCTAATGGAAACGACGAAATGTGCTAAAGACACCGGATTCCAATGATATACGTGTGATCCTTGAGAGGACCAAAACATCTGGCGACTGACAATCATTTTTTTTTTCCAAAATATACGTAATTTACTCAACCGCCGATTTTTTTTTTCACTCCTTTCAAAGTGAAGTTAACTTTAAAAAAGTAAAAGGCTCAACTGCCGATAATAATTTGCAATCGAAGAAATCGGCTCTCTAAATTTGAAAAAGCGAAACTTTCACGTTTTTTTTTTTCTAAGTGACATTTTTTTTCGCTCCTTTCAAAATGAAGTTCACTTTAAAAAAGTAAAAGGCTCAACTGCCGATAATAATTTGCAATCGAAGAAATCGGCACTCTAAATTTGAAAAAGCGAAACTTTCACGTTTTTTTTTCTAAGTGACATTTTTCTCACTCCTTTCAAAGTGAAGTTAACTCTAAATAAGTGAACTTTCAATTTTTCACTCAAAAACAGTGAAATTGTACTTGGGAATTTTTTTTTTTTTTTACTTTCGAAAAAGTAAACTTCAAATTTTTACATATTTCACTAGTTCAAATATTTTCTTTATAAAAAACATAATAACTTCTTGATATTCACTTTTTAGGAAAGCCAATAGCCACTTTTTTCGGTGAGGTTCACTTATAACTTAACAACAAAGTGAGTATTGACTTTGAAAAAGTGAATGACCACTTTTTCAGATTTCGAGAGGGTTTCCTGGATTTATGAGAATCGAATCCGTGGTCTCATTGAAATAAATAAAAGTTTGTAAAAAAACAGGGAAACTGCGGTTGCGATCATTGATGAATTTCATGGATGAATTATTGCAGAGCCAATAAATCAATACGGAAGAAATAGAGTCTATTTGATTATTGGTTTAGTGATACTCCGCCCGTCTAAAATCTATTTTCGATTAAAATGCATTTATTTTCGTTATCCCAATTAATTATTCGGTCGAATCGAGCGATAAATTGCGAATTTATTGTTCCGTACTTAACTCCGGTAGGATAAAAAAGATAAATAAATATTGATCACACGCTACACTATTAGACATACGCTTATGGAATATTAATGAACATTACCATCGCGCTTCGGTGATTGAACAGCAAAGCTGTTAGCTTTGAGTTCAATCGCCGGCGCAGGTGGCGATTCAAGCATTTGGAATTGACGTCGGTCGAATGAAACATTCCTTAATTATCCAGTGACCCATTAGAGGGAAATAAAAATCCCATTTAACGCAACTATTTGCTCAATAAATAAATTTGCTTCGTGATGGACACGGCTAATTGATAATCCAAATGATCAAACGTCGCTTTCACAGTATCGACGTCTTAATCGATCTCGACATACTAAGCAATACCATTAAATCATGCTCCGATTTGAAACACCGTAACATATAAAATTTAATATTATAATAATATCATAAAACATATTTCTTCAGCAATTTATGTCAGCATTTTTTCCCAAAAAGCCAAAAATGTTGACTTCACAAAAAACCATGAAAAAAATCATAATTTAATTCACTGTATCGCCATAATCCTTCTGAAAAACTTTCCAAATCAATTGAACAATCGTAGGAAAATAAAATCGGTGCCCGTTATTAAATGAATGTTTTTCACCGATCGAATGTTTAAATCATTCCGGATTTTCCTCCCCTTCCGCTAATGCAATATATCGGTCGCGGTCCAGCTTCAGTGCATTCTACAGCGATTTACGTTTGATCGGCTCTTGGCCATGTTCCATTCAATCTCTTGTTGTACGTATACATGTTTCACTCGACCCGAGCAATTCCATCTGTTCCCTGATGTCATGTTTCATCCCCTCTGATCCTACCCCTGTCACATCTCCTTCTCCTCGCCCCCTCTTCGCCCAGTATCTCGCACCCCTTGGACAGGCACAGTACAATCGACGTTAGTCAACGTATTACCGATTCCATTTCCCCCGTACCGATCTCGCGACGCTGCTTCTGCTCCGCTCGTCCAGCGGACCGTTTTCGCTCAATGTATCAATGATTGCATTGCGCGTTCCAACGGACGTTCCATTATGATACCTACGTCAACGTATTATACGTTCCACTCCCACTTGCATTCGATTCCGGTCAATGCGTTATCGATTCCAACTATTCCACGTCATTGTTTCCAGTCAATTGGGCCACCCTCTCGTCTTGAGTCCATCGCGAGTAGCTCGCGGGGGCGTTTATTCGGATTTGTCGCTCTCGATCCGATCCTCGAGAGAAGATCCGTCTGTCCTCTTTCCCTTCGCGTCCCAAAATCGATGAAACATCCCGCTCCGATTTTACCGTGCCTCTTGTCATCGGTTTATTTTATATTTAGTTTTCCTAGAATATCATACGGTTACGTTATTTCAACTCCCACACACATTTCCCGGTACAACGTAAAAAAACGAAGCTGACGGAAAATTATTATAAGAATAATCTTTTTTCTTGATTACTGTGGCGAGCGGTTCAGTTATTTTTAGCTTTCCCACGATATTTTCCGGCTGAGCATTTTTAAATACCGCGTAGTATCGACGGGAATTTAGAGGATGAAATTCATTAGAAGAATTGTCGCGTTGTCTTTATTATTGGGATGACGGGTTTGTTTATATTTAGTCGTAATGGAGATTATTGATAAAGCTCGGGGATTTCTTTTTGTGACCATGGAATTGTTTCGCCGTTTTTGTGTATCGACTTTTTTATGATTGGAGTCTGGTGGAACTGTCGGTGGTTATTTATCGTGAATAATTTGTGCAGCGGTAATTCTGCTTAGATTTTGTTTTGACAGTTTTTTCGACGTTTTACTTTTGTATTAATTAAAGTCACTTTTAGATTTTCCCACGAGTTTTTATCTCGAGGACTCCGGATTACAGGAAACGGGTAATTTAAAATTATATTTATCGTTGAAAATAAATCGACCGATTGATTTCAATAATTTTTTACGCGTATAAATAAAATCTCGACGTCTAGGATTTGAATTATTTATTGCAAAATTTTAAATAGCGCTCGTTTTTATCTCGCGGACTCCTTATTACCGGAAAAAGGTTTTTTAAAATTATATTTATCGTTGAAAATAAAACGTCTGATTGATTGCAATAATTTTTTATGCGTATAAATAAAATCTTGACGTCTAGGATTTAAATTATTTATTGAAAATGTATAAATAGTGTTTGTTTTTATCTCGAGGACTCTTGATTACCGGAAAAAGGTTTTTTAAAATTATATTTATCGTTGAAAATAAATCGTCCGATTGATTGTAATATTTTTTTACGCATATAAATAAAATCTCGACGTCTAGGATTTGAATTATTTATCGCAAAATTTTAAATAGCGCTCGTTTCTATCTCGAAGACACCTGACTACCGGAAAAAGGTTTTTTAAAATTATATTTATCGTTGAAAATAAATCGTCCGATTGATTGTAATAATTTTTTTACGCATATAAATAAAATCTTAGGCTGAATGACCGCGGTCAATGGCCAATTGGCACTATGCATTTATTGTGTATGTGTATATTGTCAATAAATCACAATTACTACTACTAAAATCTCGACGTCTAGGATTTTAATTGTTTATTGAAAAATTTTAAATAGCGCTCGTTTTTAACCGATCGGACTGTTCGCTCATTTAATCGCGATTTAAACGCATTTTCCTGGTTAGTTCGTTTAAAAGCGACAATTAAAGCAACGAAAAGATCCGCTTGGATTTTATGATGATTGCTTTCCGCCTTCCGCTTCACCGTTTTATTTTACTTTGGCTTCTCTTCTTCTACGCAATTTTCTCCGTCACACTATTTTAATTCGTCGGGAAATGAAAATCTTAATCCCTCGCACGCGCTTCAGAGTTCTGGAGAGGGATTACAACTCTTATGGAAGGATTAATAGCGTTCCGCTACGACCCAGTTCCCCAATAGCCCGGAACTACATAATACGAGTTTCCTTCCCTCCGGATATATGCCAAAAAGTTTGCCAAATTTTTCTTATTCCTCCTGCTCCCTTTCGCCATCCGTGTCTCTCTTTCTCCCCCGTTGAAACTTTAACCAGTGATTAAAGACGAGGATTGCGGGGGTTGGCCTCGTTCGGTAATCTGATTTTCGTGTTTTTCGAACTTCTGAAAGAAATATAAGTGTTGCATTCCGTTAATTGACAGCAATCAACATCAACATTTGCATACTAATTAATAAAATTTTGAAAAATACATGCATTCGGGAAACAATAAAAAAAGGATTCCTTAAAATTATTGACATTTGAAACTAATATCTTTAATGTATTGAATAAATTTGAATGCTTTCTGATTAATTTATTTTTCCTGTAGCAAAGTACTTGGGTTTCAATCCATTTCATTTTTTTGCTGGGAATGTATGTTTGATGGCTCGAGTTAATTGACAGCAATCAACATCAACATTTGCATATTAATTAATGAAATTTTTAAAAATACATGCATTCGGGAAAAAATAAAAAAGGGACTCCTTAAAATTGTTGACATTTAAAACCAATATTCTTAATGTATTGAATAAATTTGACTGCTTTTTGATTACTTTTTTTTTCTTGTAGCAAAGTACTTGAGTTCTAATCCACTCCAAATTTTTTGCTAGGAATGTATGTTTGATGGCTCGAGTTAATTAACAGCAATCAACATCAACATTTGCATATTAATTAATGAAATTTTTCATTCTGAAAAAAATAGAAAAAGGACACCTTAAAATTATTGACATTTAAAACTAATATTCTTAATGTATTGCATAAATTTGACTGCTTTCCGATTCATTTTTGACTTTCCTGTAGCAAAGTACTTGAGTTTCAATCCACTTCAATTTTTTTGCTGGGGATGTATGTTTGATGGCTCAAACGTTTGACATCATCTGCTATCATCGTGACATAAAAAAACCGGATAATCATGAAAATAGAACCTAGCTGAATAAAGAATGACCGTCCATCTCACCGAAAGTGTGCCAAACTCATGACACATTGAAACTCGAGGATGAATTTGGAATTTCCGTTATTTACGCATTTACGAAAATATTTGTCCGTCTCTCATTTCGTAGCCACTGGAAATAAAATTCTGAAAAATTCATTACGTCCCGTTACATCTCAATATCATTTTAATTGGGATTGAAAAAAAAATTCCATCCAAATGGACCTGCGATTACACCGACCCAATTACAAACAATACCTAAAAAATTTTACCTTCGTTTCCACCAATAAATTGCAATACTCATTAAAAAACACTATCGTCCCTCCAATCAACATCAAATTTTACAAAAATATAGTCTCTTCAGCAAAATAAAAAAAATTAACAATGGCTGGAAAATAATACCCATTAACTAACAAATTAAATATTCGCTTCCTATATATCATTAATGTTTAAAGATCCATTAAAAAACATTGTCAAATGACGTTTCTTATAAATTTTATGAGCATCCGGATAATATTTATAAAAATATCGTGACCTGCTTTTCAGTGCAGTAAAATAAGTAAATAAAAAAAAAAATCGCCGGAAATATTTTGGAATGCGAGGATGTTATTCAAAACATTCCAATCTTGTTATTTGCCCGTCGACAAGATCACCATAGAGATTTCCCGCACATAATGCAGAAGCCAGAAGGTAGACGAGTCAATCCCATCAGGCTGCCGAGGTACGCCGCTCCATATTATTCCGTGTAGTGCATCCGAAGAACGTGATACTCGAGTCTCGTTCCGATTGCGAGTTATCGGCTTACGGGGAACGCGCGGCGTATAGTCTCCTTCCCTGCAGGCGATACGATAACGCCCGTAATTAGGTCGTCGTGACGAAGCTGCACATCTCAAACCCGGCAAACTTGGCCCGGCTCAGCCGTGCGATCCTAAAATCACAGCAACTGCTATATCGTCAAAGAAAACACGAGAAATATTCTTCGGGACGATACTCTGTTGATGTAGGGAAGAAAATTAGAGATTCACCTCTTACTTTCGGAGTATCTGCGTCGTAAACCCGAAACCTTCGCCTTAGGATAGACTTGACAACCCGGCAAACCTCGAATTCTGATTTTTTTTTAAATTTCCGGCTAATGTGCGATTGATAATTTTTCTGATTAAAAAAAATCATTGCATAATTTCCAGGATTTATATAGAAGTAACTTTATCTATTTTAATGTAGGTTCGTTTTTTTTACAACGATAATACAATAAATGCCTGATAATTTTTATTTTTTTACAAATTGGTTTTATACAAAAAACAAAAACGTTTGTTTATTGCCGCATTCATAAATAATATCATCGCAAAACTATAACTACAAACAAGAAAATTGTAAAAAGATTTCTGTTCGATCAAAAAATTCATTCGTGACTCGAAACACCGAATATCCTTGTAATTTCGGTATTCGTTATTCGCCCTCGCGAAAACCGGCAGCTTCCGGTGGAAATAATTTGGAAGATAAATAATTACCTGCACAGCGCCAAAAGTGGCAGACCGGGGAGCGAGGTGAAGCGCTTAATCGTCCGACAACCGCAGATAAACAGTACAAAACGGCGCGTTTTGAAACACGTGCCCATTGCGTCCATCAGATCCATCTCTGTTTGCCGGGAATTAAACTCATCGGGCAGCTTTCATGAACTGCTCGGTAGAGCGTGCTGTATATCCGACAAGTGGTCCGGAAAAGTCGCAAAACGCCGCTTGCCGCGATATAGGTCGACAATAAAATAATCATTCGAGTTCAATTCGGCGAGCGATTCGAGGGCCGGCCCCGCCGGCTTGTTGGCTAGTGGCAATTCTCGAAAAGCTGATAGTGTCGGGTTTCCGTATTACGGGATTCTCTCTCCTTTCCCCCTCCCTCTCAATCTCTCTCTTTCTCTCTCTCTCTCTGTGTTTGTCTCTCCCTCATATAACGCCGCGCTGTGCAGCTCCGATGCACCGACGCTAGTGCAACGGTACTACACAGTATGTACTCGTAAGCACGGAAATAATACAAGCCGGGCGACGAGGCGCATATATATATATATAGCTACTGGTGTGTATACCAGCGCTCGGCATCAAGTACGGGGGAATCGTGGAAGCGGAAATACTAACGCGTAACGAGAGGCTGTAGCCGGGGACACGGCCATTACCAAAATGTGATCGAGCCATGGCGTTCGCGATGTTTCCCCAAGCTCAGCTACTATCCTCGCCGAGAGGAGAGTCTGTCGGTTTTATGTAAATATGTGTATATATATATATATGTGTGTGTGTGTGTTGGGGAGGGGGGGGGGGGGGTGGAGGTTCAGGGGCACTAAACGCTTCCTGTATATGTATGTATGTGTATAATGTATTCCATCGCAGTTCTTGAAACAGAACTCACTTTGGATGTACTGATTTTTTAATATCGTTACTCTGGACGAAAGGTACGGTGGAGTTTTTGACGATTTTTTTTATTCATTGACTCAGTTGCGGATTATTGATTGGGGGAGGGTTTCGAAAATGGGAATTTTGAAGGCGTCTCAGATTTGGGGGAAAAGAGGTTATCCGGGATTATGGATGTATGCGTGTAATGTATTTCATCGCAGTTCTTGAAACGGAAATTAGTCACTCGCTCGAAATGGGAATTTTGAAGGCGTCTTAAATTTGGGAACGAAAAGTATGTCCAGGATGCCGAAGAGTGTGAAGAAAAATCAATATAAGATCTGGGACTATGTATATATGAGTATATGGCTAATGTGTTTAATGTATTCCATCGCACTGATTTTTTAATATCGTTACTTTGAACAAAAGGTACGGTGGATCTTTTTCCCGATTTTTTTTTTTTTTTTCGGTTTCGAAAATGGTAATTTTGAAGGCGTTTTAAATTTGGGCGCGAAAAGAATATCGAGGATGTCGAGGAGTGTGAAAAAAAAAACTTCAATATCGGGTCTGGTATTATGTATGTGTATGCATATGTCTAATGTGCATAATGTATTCCGTCGCAGCTCTTACGGCTCGAAATAGAACGCACTTTGAATATACTGATTTTTTAATGTCATTACTCTCAGCGAACGGGACGTTGCATTGAGATTGTTAAAAAATTTACCAAAATTCTCTTCATAACTCTATTTACAATTCCTCAATAATTGTAACAAAGTGACACAAACCAAATTTGCGCTGAATCAGTAAAACATTTCGGACTTTTCAACAAAAATTCACTATTTAAGCTTCCTTTATGCACAAGGAAAATGCGAAATTTGAAGTACGAGAATATAGCATATATGTGCCATAAATATATCATGTAACGTATCCAGACACATACATATATATATATACACACACGTACAGTTCTCTGTCCCTAAATTTGGGCTAAATGATTAAATCCTTTCGGTTTTCATAACTTATTGAAATTTACCAATTTTCACCCAAAATAACTACGCATCTCGGTCAATTTGATTTCACTTCAACCAAAATTTCATTAAAATTTACAAAGCTTCCTTTATGCACAAGGAAAAATGCGAAGTTGAAAGTACGAGAATATCGCATATATGTGCCATAAATATATCATGCCTCATATCCAGACACACACACACACACATATATATACATACATATATACAGTTCTTCCTCCCTAAATTGGGGCTGAATCATGAAATCCTTTCGGTTTTTACAACTAATCGAAATTTCCACGCGAAGTAACCACGCACTTCGATAAAATGTATTTCATTTCAACGAAAATTTCATTAAAACCGAATAAACTCTTTCTCCGGATGTACAAAGCTTCCTTTATGCACAAGGAAAAATGCGAAATTTGAAGTACGAGAATATCGCATATATGTGCCATAAATATATCATGCAGCGTATCCACACTCATATATACATATATATATACATATATCCACAGTTCTCTCCACCACATCGATCGGTGACTCGCTGGGCTGGCTGGCTGGTTACTGGCTGCCGTTGCATTCGCCCCGTAAATACGTGCTCGAGCGTAGAAGCGAAGAAAAGTATAGTATAGCGCAGTTTGGCTGTAAAGCTCCTCTCAGTGTGCCGCTAGTCGACTATGTGGGCGTTATGAGCCCTACCGGCAGTAAGATAAGAACGTGGAAGCGTCTCCCACTAGAATCAAGTTAATTCGTTCATCGACCTACTTGACTAATTTATTCATGAATCATAGGCGAGGTAATAATTATCACAGCGGTTATGACACATAGTACAGAGTAATCGTATACAAAATATTGGCAAAAGGACTGGGAGAGAGAGAGAGAGAGAGAGAGGGAGAGAGTGGAAGCTCGTATCTCGATTACAAACAGGCTTCATTATAATATCATTATCACCGGCCGTTAATGAATTTCTCGTGAATATTCACTGACGCTCCTGCCGCCGCTGGAAATGCTAAGGACGAAACAGCCAGCGGTTCGCTCCGGGATACAATAGTTGCGGTATAACGTTATAAATCGATTTTGGAAATCCGGTGTGCGGTCCATGACACGACGGCTATGTGTCTCCCAAATAGTGTTGCCAACTCGAAATGTTCTCCTACAACAACAGAGATTGTCATAACCCGCTTAAGCTCTTCAAAATATGGGCTATTTTACACGCAAACAAAATAATCGATGCGTTTCTGTTGTGTGAATTCAATGAGTTATGTCAATGGATGATTTTGTAAACTGCTAATTCACTTTGGTCAAGCTGAAATAATTCGTAGTAATGATAGTGGCTTTTGAGAATGGGTTATTGATAAAAGAAAAAAAAATTTGATAAAGGGTAAATTTGTAAAGGGTTTCGTAGAGCTGATCTTTTTTTTTTTTTAATTCATATACATTTTTTCTAAAAATTTTTTGTCTTCTGGACTATTTTAAATATGCGAGAATCGGAAAAAATGAAGCTCGTCGAAATATAGGCTACTTTCCACGTAAACCAAATTATTAATATATTTGTGCTATGTGAATTCAAGGAATTATGTCAAGGGGTAATTTTATAAGCTGCTACTTCACTTTAATAAAGTTGAAATAATTGGTAATAGTGATAATGGTTTTTAAGATGGTTATTAATAAAAGGAAAAAACTTAAGTGAACGACATTGTTAATTTTCAAATGGGCTGATAATTTTTCAGGGTTTTGTTTAGCTGATCGTTTTCTTTTATTATGTTTAACCGAATTTTTCAATTTATTGCCATAAATGCTTTCTCTCTTTTCATATATCTAATGTTGACGATGGAGATTTTTATTTGGATAGAAAATATAACGCGAAGATGCCGTTTTAAAATTCGCGCATGTCTTCCGGTATGGCTCATTAAAGCTCCGCGTGAGCGCTTCGAGCGTTCGGTCGAACCTGAACGTGTTCCATTATCGACTTTTACGACACACTTCACGTGGTTAATACCTCGCTCTTCAAACGTGGTTATGCTTACAATTGCGGTCTGCCTCTCGAGCAGCAGTAGTTTTGTGACTCCTAGAGGAAGCTTCTTATTTTTTATTTGCCGTTTTAAAACTGAAGACTGGTGAAATTACAAGATAGAAAGCGATGGCCCCCGAAAATGTGGAAAAAGGAGGCTCGCTGACACACAATTTAAAAATTGCTTTCTTCGCCACTAACGATTACAAACTATATTTTTCACAAAAATGTTCATTTCTACGAAAAAAGTTGAAGAAATGGCCAATTACACGATTGCTCTTTACATATACATTTTTTTCGTTTTTTTCGTTTTTTTTTTCTAATAATTTAATAAACCCGATTTTTGAAGCCATTTTGAAAATGACATATATTTAGTAACCAATTTTTACCTTTTCAACTAAAATACCCAATAAGCAAATGGGCGAAGCAAATCCATTTTTTAAGTTCTTCGTCAATTTTTATTACTTCGACACTTTCGGCTCCGAGTGAAAGTATTTTTTTCGGAAAACCGAGACTTGTTTTACATAGGAATACGTTTTATTAGAACAATTTAAAGGAAAAAATCGAGCATCAAATCGTGTTAATTATGTAAACCTTTAAGCAATCCCCAAAAAAATCTGAAAAAATGACAGCAATATTTTTTTAAGGCAAAACTATAGCCAATCATTGATTAAGAAATTATGAAATCCCCTGTACATTAATAAAGAAAATATTGTCCCGAGGGATTTTTTCGGCATTTTTGGAATCCTATCGCGATTTATAAATAGACAGTGTGATAATCACTAAACAGATCTGACTATAATTTACAGATGGGCGATATCGTGCGGGTACACAGTGAAATACCGTTACTCGATGGAAGGCATCACTCAATAATTCAACGGTGAGAGTGCGAGTTGTGTTACACCCGTGGAAGCCACGCGCAACTCGATGAACGTATATCTTGATTTGTTACGTCGAGAGTTAATTCGGGAAGAGCCTTTCGTTCTCTCGTGCCACTGATCTCCTCTCCGTAGCCGTATCTTCTGGTGTGTCTTCGTGTCCTCGCTCCTTCCTGTCTGTCGCCTCATCGAATCCTCGCCGAGTGCTCTGCTTGAATGACCTTATCTTTCGGTTCTTATCGATCGTGCTTCGCTCCTTCCTGTTCTAAATTCCGGAAGGAATCAATATACTAATATATATTTGGTTAGTTAAATTCGATCGGAAGAAATGAAATGACATAAAATTCCACTGAATTTCCGGGTTAAAAAATCTGAATGTGCATCTTACGTTCACATAAAATTGGACTACTAAATATACAACCTGATCAAAAGGCAACACGTAAAAACACACACCCCATACACATGACATACTACCTCCGAGTAAGAATAACTAACAACCAACAATGAGCAAAATGTAAAAACCTATTCAAGCCAAAAAAATAATTGACTCACAAAAAAAAAAGACAAACCAGGCGGCAGGACTTTAGTCGATGGCCAATTGGCAATAGGTGAAAAAACACCTTAAATTCTTATTTATATCATGTAACCGACTGATAATGGAAACCTGTCCCACGTTATGTATTGGCATCATAAATTAACTTATACTACTACTACTAAAATTGGAAGATAATCTAAAGATTTTATTTTGTGATTTTGTATACGTTCACTACGGTTAATAGGTTTTATTTTCATGATGTATCAATGATATTTACCGAAACTTATCAACAGAGAGACGTATGGAATTTAAGCCTTTAACCGTAAACATTAAAAAATTGCTTTCCAAGTAGCTATAAAAATGTGCGAAACGACCGGTGATGTTCTCTGCGTTAAACGCTATCAGTCTTGAACAAACGCCGTTAATGGAGAAAAAAAAGTACAGGTCTTTTGCGCAGTACGTTAATTTTCAATAGTAGCGACATTCGAAGTTTTTGCCACTTTTGTATTGCGATTTGCGAAAAATACGGTGAAAAGGAGAATTCTGGAAAAAGGGTTCCTCAAAAGAAGGTTTTGTGAATAACAGGCCTCGCGGTAAAGAGGTTCTCGGAAAAAAAGGTACTTTCGTTTTCCAGCGGCTTTTTCGCGGCGGAATTTTTCTCCAGGATTAATACACACCGGAGGTTCATAGCGACGGAATATTTTTATTTTCTGTGAAACGACGGCAGCGCAATTCGAAACCGCGAGCTACGGATAACTCTGGTTTAGAGGCGAGCGTACAACACTAGCCACTGAACCACAGTCCCGGTTAATTCCGGTGGAGTGTGTTTATATGCATGTGTATAAAAATTGTTATCTCCTTTGGGGTTTCAACGAATGGTAAGAACCTGGACAGGTCCTGGTGTAAATCCGCTGCGTTTTGCTTCAACGCACCAGGCAAAACCCCTGTTTTTTCAACCCAAACCCTTAAGCCTTAAAACTTGAACATTCGACATATCGTGCATTTTGCAGTAAGTTTTTTTACAATACAGCTAATTTATAAAATTAATAACAAATTATTTTCCACGTGAACATAATTAATTTCTAGATACCTAACGGAAACAATCGAGATAACTACGTAAATAATTTTACGTAAATAATTTTCACAACCTTGTACATGAAACTATATAATATAGCGATTTAATGTCATCCAAGATTTCACAAAAAATGACGTAAACAAAATATAGCCTTACAGGATTCAACACTAAACGGTTATATAATTATAATATACAGTAGATAGAATGCAAGAGTATACAGTGAAATAGCATTGACCGATGTGTCGCCGGGAGTATCGCTAAAATATTCAACAGAGGGTGTGCGCGACCTAATCAGGTATACAATATATATTGATTTGTTACGTCACGTTAATACGTAACGTATGTTGCGTCGTGATTTAATGAAGAAAGACTCTCGCTCCCGAGTTGCTGGTAGTGAGGTAGTTGGTGTTTGTGTTCGCTGTTCGCTCTTCCATCAAATCTTCTCTGAGTGCTGTGTTTGTGTGTCCTTCTCCCTCGGTTGCTATTGACTTAGTGTCTTAAACTCACTGACTCCTGTAATGAAATGATATATACTTGATCAGTACAAGATTCATTGAATAGTCACCTCGATCAATAAAATTTTATCATCTCTCTGGTCGAAAACAATTATTTTCACATTTTTTCAATATCTCAAGATGCACATCTAAAATTTTTTACATGATACATTGAATTTAAAAAAACCGAATGTTAGTCGTAACGACCGTAAAAACGCGTGCTCTAAAAATGATATGGGGTCGTTTTTTTCGATTTACCATGGACAACCGGAAGAGCAACTGAATAATATTTCCAGAGTGGTTGTTCTTGCAGTCGTTGCGATCGATTTCCGGTTTATCTTTAGCAAAAAAACCACGCGTTTGTTTGACGGTGGTTTTGACGGTGCATCAGCTGAAAACGACTGCAGCTGGTCAAGATCGCCGAGAAATTAAATAGCAAAGCTATCAAAAGCCCGTGCGACAAAAAGCAGAATTCACAAACACTCGAAAAATAAATGAGATAACAAGTTCGATTTACAAAAACGTGATTTCAATCACCCGACTGTTTGTCCTTAAATTGGGAGAATAAAAAAAAACTGAAAACGCTGAAAGGGAAAAGTAACACAGTGGCCTCAAAGATCTCCGCGCGGAGTCAAAGCATTCAGGCGAGTTCACTTGACGGGATGCTGAGAAAAGGGCGCTCAAACGTTTTGCCCCTGCTCGATGGAGCTCTGTAAGAGGTTTTGCGCCCAGAGTCCTCGAGGGTATTTGTATAGTGTAGGAAACGTCGGTGGTAACGTGTACGTGGCGGTAACGAGAGGAAGCGAAAGCTGCGTATTCACGTGACGAGTTAGTAGCCGCTTTAGCGAGCTTTTGAGAAGCGTCTGGCACGAATAAAACGATGTCACTGAAAGGCGGGCCCGCGGCGGGCCGCATAAACTCACTTAGAAGACCCCAAGTGTTTATGAATACGTGAGCGAAGCGCGCGCGCGCGTCGGGAGTTCGTACCGGATATAGCGATCGGTTCGCGACACCGGACGCTCGCCACGCGGCGCTGCGATCTCCTTTTCTCTTCGTGCAAATATTTATACCGCGTTTGGCTCTCTATAATATAAAGACTGGAACGTAGCGCAGTCCGAAGCGGAGGTTGGCGTTGTTTTGCGAGCAAACCTCGCGCGCTCTTATCGCCGCGATCTTTTATACGAGTAATCCACTGTTTCGGTTCTTTATTTAATTTCCGAGCTGCTTCGCTTGACGAACTCGAGGCACTTGCAAATAATGGCCTATTTTATAGCGGGGAATTGCGCAGGGGGCGAATTATGTCGAAGACGAAGAGGAAACTGAGGAACTCGAGTCACTCGAACCGGAGATTCTGAGTTGCTCAAACTAGATGGCGTTTATGTTGTTTTTCTTCAGCGTTCGCGGTCACCAGTCAACTGATCTGCACATTTTTCGCGACTCATTTGAGTTCACGAGAAAAATGGAAGATTTGAATTTGTTATTTTTTTTTTCAAATTGTCAAGGTAACATTTTTTCTTTTGGATTATATATTTTTATTGGGTCTTTTTGGTTTTGGAATATGCGAATATGAGGAGACTGAAGAATGTTCATAAAAATTCTTGAATGTCTTGTGATTAAAAATTGTTGAAATTTTTCCTGTCATATTGCAAAATGGCATCGATTATCGAGTTGACGATGCTTTAATCGCCGCGGGTTTTGATGACGAACATTAATTTCACTCTCGATACTTTGGAACTTTTGGAAATTCGGAGGTGAAAATTTGAGCGCTTATCACCGAATGTGCATAATTTATTGTTATAAGTTTAAAATGCATTTATTTATAATTGGCTCAATATTGTTGAATTTACTTTACCTTAGGGTCCAAAGATATTATTCGCAAGTGACGCTTGCAAATAATGGCTTGTATTAATGTTCTACAGAGGGGAATAATTCGCGTAGGGGAAGAAGTTGAGAACTCGAGTGGCTCCGGGCTGATAGAGGGTGCGGTGCTAAGCTCGCTAGCTATATGACATTCATATCATTCCTCTCTACAGTTCGAGGTCACCGGCCACGAAATCTTATTATTCTACAAGCACTTTTCACGAGAACTCCACAATCTCTACGCTGTTATTTAAAACACACGTGAATCTTTACTATTTAATTTCCAGTAAATCCTAACATTTAAAAGAAAAATTAAAAATTCACATTTTCTTCTGAAGTGCAGTTACTAAAAAAAATAATCAGAATTCATAAATTAATGATCCAGTGACTGGAATGATATCTTTTCAAGTCTCGAATTTTTATTCGCCTATTAATTATTACTACTATCGTTATTCTATCTAATCCTGTTCATCATTCAGTCGCGAATATTTTAAAAATCAATTCGTAATTTTCGCGATAGCATGAAAAGTTGATTGATAAGATGCTCAACGACAAAATTCCACCTGACACAAAAAAACGTAATTGAGTACTGGAATAATCTGTTTGGTTGTCGAGATGAATTCGACCTTCCAAAAAATAAGCGTAATTGGGTACCGGAACAATCTGTTTTGGTTGTCGAGAAAATAGAGGAGAAATTCGACTGGCAGAATATCCGGAAGTGGTTGATGAAATCAACGTCTTGGAATCAAGTGTTTAGCCGTTCGGAATAGAATGAAGTATCTTTAGCTGGAGTGTCTGTTGCTCGTTTGAATTGTTAGCAAAGAGAATACCTCTCGAGGCTCTCGAGTGTGTCGGGCTATTGATTGACTTTCTTTTTCTCTCCTCCCCCTCGGCCCTCCTATTATCTATTCTTCTTCTCTCGTCTCTAGAGCGACTTCTCTCTTCGCACGTGTTTTCCCATTGTGCTAAAGAACGAGGGTGTCGCCTTATGTGCTTTCTCGAGGGTTTCGGGGCTTTCGGCTTTTACGTCCTTTGTTAGTCCTGCGAAGTGGAGATGACGAGGGTGGGAGACACTGAGGATGGACCTCTCGGGCTTCTCCGGGCTCAGACAAAAAATAGCTACTCTCGGTACGAAGAGAAGATACTCCTTCGGCGAGCCCGGCACACACTCAGCCCCTCACATGGCACACACTCAGCCACTCACACAGCGCACACATGTAGCAAATAAACAAAGCCCGAAAACACTCCGCGCTGACGACGATTCCGTGCGCGACCGAGTGAATGATCGTATGCGTCCTCATTAGGGCCTTTCACCCGCTGGCCCTTCGTAGCAGGGCCCTCGAATCTGGAGAACCCTTTTGCTGCCTCCGTTACACAGATCTTCTCCCTTCTCCTCTTCCGCAACGATTTTAAGCATAGGGGTTTTGAAATACTCTCAAGGCCATTTCCCAAATCGTTGACACGAGTTCGTCATATATCAGAGGTGTAAAATTGCGATGGTAAAAGGGTCTGGAAAACTTCTGAATTAAAGAAATTTCAGAAAAAGGGGTTTTCGTTCGGCGCATTTAGAGAAGGTTTTGTTACTCGGTTGAATTTTTTTTTAATTGCACTTATTTACAAAAAAAGTTTGAAGCGTTTCTAATCTACAAAATATTGTGAAAAAATATTGATTTATAAAAGATTTTTGTAATTTTTTGATTTAAAAAAGAAATTGATAAGGCAGGACAAATGACAGGTGCAAAGTGGAGTCACATTCTCGTTTCCTCATTATATCTTTCATTGTTTGCAAAGTTTCCTCTATGAGGAAGTATGTCGATCGTGTTTTGCTTCCTCATAGAAGAATCCTTCCTCTACAAAGAGTGAAAATGAATCAAGAGGAAGCGTGTCATCGATGAAAAGGAAATAAAGAAAAAAAAGTTTTAAACAACATTTTTAAGATATCCGATTTAAGCGAAATTCGTTAAATGAATCCCAAAAAAAGATAAAACATTTCACTGAAACATTCAACTTTTCCCTAAATAAGAAAGCAAATACTCCTGGTGAAAACAAAATTTGGATACTCACCAAAAAAAAAAAAAAATGCACTCAACAATTTGCGTTTCTCCGTTGTCAACTCAAACTCTCTTATACTTGAACTTCGGGTATCGCGGTTTCATGTCTTTGCAGGCCATTAATTGCGAATTCCGATAAACGGGTCTTTGTCCTCGAGGACAGGGTGTAAGTTGAGGTCTCATCACGTAGGGCCCCCCTCTGCCCGAGGTGAAGAAGAGTCCCATTATTACGAAAAAGGCAAGAATAACAATTCGAGATAAATCCGCCATTTGTGAAAAACCGATTTAACAATTTGTTGTTGTTTTTTTTCCCCCACTATAAACACCACAACTTTGATAGTTTCGTACTTAAGCGATGAATTAATTGAAGAGGTCAAGCAGAACGAAGCTTAGGAGAGAATTCTCGTTGAATGACGATTAAGCTCGCGTGGTGCTCGATTACTGATCCTCCTCGTGGAGTTTCTGTTTCCAGCGAAGCAAAACGAATGAGAGCGTACATGAACCGCTAAGCGACGAACGATAATGGTGAGAAGTAACATTTCCGGTAGCTGGACACCACGCGGAAACGAGAAATGTGCTAGCGACCACTGTACGTCACCCTGGCGGTGGCTCCTCGTATGGTTGCGGTCAGCAAATGGGGGCCCGGGGGGGCCGATGACTAGACCTGAAAATGGAGATCCTTCGTATCTGCTCTACTAATACGCGGCCACCTCGCACACGTGTATTTCACCGCGAGTTCACCAGAGCTTTGCTCTTCCTCGGACAGGATGGTTCACTCGCTCAAACAGACGAGTTGATCCCCTGTCTCCCTCGCTGTATCATCAACTTTTTACCAATTGATCGTCCCACTGAGATTGATATACACTGTGCGAAAAATTTATTCGAATTTTGATGCATATTTATTGGAAGGTATTGGGCATAAAGTGGTATACTAAATTCACTGGGCAGGTGTCGTGGATTTTTTTTTTTTTTTTTTGATAGAGTAATTTTTATAATAATTGCTGTGATTTTATTGCACGAGTGCTTTAATTTATTTCATTTTGTTTGATTTCGTTGCGAAGTACCTTAATTTTATAACACAATTGTACGTTGAATTTAATTGACGAGTTTGTGCGTAAAAAGTTGCAGTATTTTCGAGGAATGTCTAATTGGTTAGACTGAATATTTGAATAGGCCACTTATTTGCAAATATTCAAATAAAGATCTTGATTTGAAATTTTCAAGTGAAACATATACCCGATTTATTTTTACTAATCAAGTCATTCTGGTTATTCCATGGAGCATTCTATGTAAAATTAAGGGGGCAAATTTTTGTAGACGGCCTCACGATTGTTCACAAAATATTCTACTAGATTATCAAAACCGAGGGGAGATTTGGGTGCGGTCAACAAAAGGGGCCGATGACTAGACCCCGAAATGGAGATCCTTCGGATCGGCTCTACTAATACGCGGCCACGTTGCACACGTGTATTTCACCGCGGGTTGACCAAAGCTTTTCCTCGGACACGGTGGTTGACTCGCTGCAATAGACGAGCTTTCCTGCCTGCCTCGCTAAATCGTCAGCTTTTCACGAATTAAACGTCACACTGAGAGAAACATATAATTGGCACCACTGAATCTTCAAAAAGATCGTTGAATTTGAGAACATTTTTTTTTTTTTTCAATTTTTCACCGATACAAGCAGCGATTTTACAGGAAACCTGCAGTATCGCTATTTTGCGGTATTATTACTCAGATCCTGCCTTGAAATAATATTTAAAAAATGCAGAACGATGCAGCGGAAGAGACCAAAGAAATGCCTACGGTCGCAACTTCCTTTTTTTCCTCCACGACTATTAAATGAAATTAACTTTCCATCGCTGTCCTTTTATTTCTCTATTCACCGACGATCTCCACTGTCATTTTATAATTACATACGCAGAATACTGAACATTGAAAAATAACACACTTTTTCCTGATTCAAAAAATGGACAAATTTTTTCCGATTTTACAATATTTCTATTGCGAAGAGAACATACAGGATATTATTTTATAGAATCTGCAACAATAATGATAATTATAAAAATTTCTATTGAGGTTTGAATACAAAACCGTAAAAATTATACCCTGAGATGTTTAATATAATTAACCCAGAAATTATTATTAAAAAGTTCATAAAGCAGAGTTGAAAATGATGGAAATTTATTTTGACGTGCGTGAAGCTCAGTTCGTAACACGATATTTAATTCACGCATCCATGAATCAATTGAATGAATTCATACAATGGACTTAATCGATTCCAGCAACGATGACACATGAGCTTTCTGTTGTAAATCATGTGCGCATATTCATAATTCGATAAAGTAATAAACGAAAAATAATCCGATATTAACGTTTTGCCGAATTACTTTTTTGACAGGTTAATTAATTGTCAAAAATGGGACATAGATTGTGTCTCATTAATTTCAACTAAAAAAACCCTAAAATGCCACATAAGAAATCACGTGAAAATGATTTTATCACTCGCTTTTGCCGAATCCTTAATTTCCAACAATTGTCGGAATCACAGGTTCGCGAACCCGGAACAAATTCCAATACAAAGAATGATAGGGTCTGTGGTGCTGTTGAGAGTAAGAAACCATCAGAAATCCCTCCGCAACACGCACATCAAGAACGAAAGAGAGCTCTCAATGTTCTCGGGAAATCTCAACCCCATTACTCCCCAGTGTCCATAAACATTGAGTACATTTTCTCTCGACGGACCCTCTCCCCTTCGACCGTCGAAATCTCACCCCTTAAGCCGAAAGCGTCGATTAACGAATTTCCACAATCACGGCTGAGCTGTGCCAAAAGAGCCGTGGAATAACGTTAGCGAGAAGTGAGTCTGTACCTCCTTAAGAGGCATTGTATATCTTCCGGGGGTTGCGCTCTTTCGCCCCCTTAACGTCTTCCCCTCTCACGGGTTTTTTCTACGATTGGAGAGGCCAGAAGATTAGTTGAGGAGGGTGGATCACGTATTTCTGGCGGGGAGATGCGCGGATTGCCGATTCATCGGTTACATCGTTATGCCATTCGGGTTCAGTTTTGTTTTTACATTATCTCGGAAACTAAGCGAACGAATTATTTCGTGTTTCGTTGAAATTCTTCTCCGGAACGCAAGGAACAATTTGGTTATATTTTCGTCGATGTGACATCATTTTTTCGTATACTTTCGAGCATAACAGTGGAGATCGGTATAGTTTTTCCTATGTCGCCCGTGTATAAGAGTGAAAGTTCAATAATTAATTTCTCGACAACCATTCAGTAGATTGACACAATATTTGGCATGATGATGTGATTCCTTTCGAAGAATGTCCTCCAAAAATTTGAGCGCGTTTCCATCATTTTGAGTTTGGTGACCTTAAGGGGGTCCTGGCTCTTATTTTTACATTTTCTCGAAACCTAACCAGATTCAATTAATTTCTCGATAACCATCTAGTCAATTGACCCGAAATTTGCCACGGGGATGTGACTTTCATCGATTAAGACTCTCCGAAAAAATTTGGGCGCGTGATTTTAAGTTGGGAGCACAAATTCCTTAAGGCACTTTTCTTCCTTGGGGTTATAATGTTACTTTTTCATCCCCTTCCCCTGAACTCGGGCTACCTGTCTCTGGGTATCCTTAAGGTAGCCACCCTTTCCATTTCTCTTTTCGCTCACTCTTCCTCCCTTATGTATACATATATACATACGTATATAGATATATATATATATTTCCAACTACGTATACCCGTGCCAATTAACGATGGCCAGGCCCGGATTTCCCACGAGACCTTTTATACGTACACGCTGCTGGCCCATCCACGTCGCGGCACGTCGAGGCCGCCCTGAGTCGATGTTCGGGCTTCCTTCTTGCTCCCTCGCCTCGTCTGCTTGCCTCTTGGAAGTTTGGCTCGATGCCGCTCCAACTTACCAGCCAACTCCAATTAGATCTCTGTATCCGATAGCGAGAGCGACTTCACGGGAGATCCGCGTTGAGCTTAGCGGTTATTGCTCGTTATCCACGCAGGCATTCCCAATTTGCATCGCTCTTTTACATCGATTTTCCGGCCCCTTCCACAATCTACTCTTTGTACGCTCTGCCTTGCGAGGAAACGTGACGCCTCGAACTATCTATCGTGCAGCCAATTTTCTAGCTCTATAACCACTATTAATTACACACACTTTGATAGAACGTGCACACTTTTTTTATCCTCTTTTTTTTATTAACAACTGGCGTGATCGAAAAAAGTGACTTTTCGAACCCGTTTACTTCCGGCGTCGAGCTTTTATCATAATTTTATTAGTGAATATGAATAATAGAAAAATTTTGAGATATTGATAATTAATTGTTCATTCAATTTTTTGGGAAATTAATTCGTGTATTTATTTGCAAAATACAGTGTGATGTGTGGAATTATTTTCCTAATAAAATAAAAATTGTTTATATTGATATTGGTGTTTGTGGGAAATTAATCTTGTTTTTTTAAAATATGAACAGGGAAGGTGGAAAGTACGGGGTTATTTAATTATTGGATTAACTAAAGTTTTGTTGATGTGAGGGGAAAAAAATTGTTTCAATTCTGAGTGGATCGTCCAAAATCCATTATATCATATAAAATGTGTGTCTTGACCGATTGATACTCCTTAGGGACTTGAAAAAAAAAAAAAAAAAAAATACTGAGAAGGGATGACGTCTGCCTCGTGTCTCGTCTCCCCTCGTGAATCCTCGAGAATATCACGAGCTTTTTCCCTACACCATCGCAGCTGGCGTGTTGGGTTGAATTGAAGATTAAAGGCTCAATTTTCGATACGCCGTTCTCAGGAAACACTAAATCTTCGAGTCTCTGAAAATTTAATCAATTTGGCTATCTCTGCCTCAACTTTCCATTCATTTTCCTTCAACTGCGATTTATCTTTTTTCTACACCACATTTTTCGATATACTTATTCAGGAGTGCATCACACTTACATTCTCAACAAAAAATCAGAGCCCATCGCAATGTGAATACCTCGCCACACCAAAAAGTTTGACTAAAATTATTATTTTTGTTTTCCAATGCTGAGATACTAAGTGTTGAATTTTTGACCATGAGTTCAACCTTAAAATTAATCTTTAAATTGAATTCACAAATAAGGAATAATATTTTTCATCAAACACTGTACAAAATTTTCTCAAAGAATTTTTCGCCGATTCGAAGATTAAATAATTGATATTCAAAGTTCGAAAAGATACGCACGAGGAACTTCAGGACCTTAAGCGCATGACTCCATTAAAACAGGGTGAAAAATATTGCAAAAACAGAAATTTCAAGGTCGTAAATCTCATCCTTCCGCAAGTGCCGATACAATGTTTAAACAAATAATTTGGCGTGCTACATTTGTTTTTTCTCTCACTAAAAAAAAAAACCTTGGCAAATGTTTTGCCGAGGGTCCGGAACGAAAATTCCTTGACACATGACACAAATATCATTTCGGAAGATTGAGCGGAGTCCTGGAGCGTTTCAATTCTCAGCAGATCGCACGTTCGACACGCTCTATCATATGGAATATGTGTCTCGACCGACAGAAGCCCCGAGGGAGTTCGAAAAGCGGTAAGAAAGCGTCTGCCTCGAGTCTCGTCTATATCCCCATGAATTCTCGAGAATCTCTCCGGAGCTTGCATGGACATTGGTCGGAGAGATACCCCGTGTGTGGCTATGGATGTGCCGGATAAAAGCAGCGAGTGGAATCCCCCCGCGTGTGTATGTCGTACCGAGAGCGGTGAATTTTATGATAGCCCGGGGCAACTCGGTCGGCGATGATACGCATCTTTACCAACGTCCGCTAAATAATCCGTACGTACAGGCCAAATATATAGTACAAGGATATATACACACCGGCGCCACGATAAGACACTCCCCTGCTCGATAAACAGGATTTATACGGTGTCCTTTAGGTTTAGATTATGCTAATGAACGTTGGTTCAGCATAATTTCCGAGATATCGAGCGACGCGTATTATACTCTCACTCTGCACTCCTCTCCTCCTCCGCGCGCCTTTCGTTCATCTCTTCCACTTTCTTCCTCGTTTTCACGATTTTACAGAGACTTTCGCGAATAATTTCCAGCTTTTCGTTTGTTTATACAATTTTTTTAAAAATTATGTTTAATTGTGAAAGATAAGTGAATGTTAATTATCATTGAAGTTCCAGTGTAGATTTTGTTCATTAATTTTTTGTATATTTGTGATTATTTTTTGAGAAATAATAGGAACTTGTAAATAGCACCTCATGTAATTCATGGTTTTTGTGCCTCCATTTTTTATCGAGCGCTTTTGTTAATTAATGAAGAAAAGATGCGAAGGGCAATTTTCCTACCTGTTCTCAATTATTTTCTTTTCTTCATAAAGCTTCATTTGCGAGAAAGTACGTTGAACCATTTTTTGTTTCTCATTGAGCTTTCTTTTTAAAGGTAGGAATATTATAACGCAACAATGTGGAAGGTCTGTCTTTGTGGGATTATATAAATAATACTGTATTCACTGCCTTATCAGCATCAAGCTAATATAACCTCGACAGTTTTTTTTTAAACGCAATATTGCGTGAGCATTTTTTGCTTTTTGATTAAAAAACTTATGATTTTATGAAAAATGTATTAGAAAAGAGCAATGTATTCATGTAGAGATACTCCGTCTGGTCTGAAACGTCGAGAAAAGTTGTTTGGAAAAAAAGTACAGACGTGTGTATGCAGAATTTCTTGATAAATTGATAACATCTATAAAATAATATGACTGAAAATGTATTAATTCAAACACATCCATGATGGCATTAATTAGATGGAGAAAACTGCGTAGGTAGTGCAAGGGACAGGGCAGAAATTATTCCGACGGAATGCGATTAATCATCGACGTCCGAGTTGACCACAATATCCCAGAGACATAAATACCCCCCCGATAATGGCAACCTGTCGAGTGAACGCTCGATTGAATGAAACACTTGAGGCATTATTATTCGTGAAGACCCTTATCCGTTATGGTAATCAGAAATTCGATACAATGTAAAGCCGATAAACGCTCCGGGGAAACGTGTATGCACAGACGGACCGACTACGCGAAGGGAGAAGGAGCTGTAGGATATTTGAAGGGCCTCGGACTATTCAGAGTCGCATGATAGCTTTCACTTATCGAATATGTACCATTGGTTGATCAAATATCGTTGAATTAGCCGAATGTGCCATTAAACACCACTGATAAATGCGATAGAACCACTGCGAACAAGTTCGTAGTTGTTCGAAAGCCACGAACTCAATTCCGGACCGTCTAGACTCGTGTTTACATTGAATTCGAAGGGCATCATGACTGCAATGCCTCGTCGCAGAGCTACGACTCAAAAGGTCACATGCAAATGCACATTAATACTCTTGCGTGGTTCTCAACAGCTAGGCAAAGTAATAAGCGCTTCCGAACCACTCGCTGTAGGGAATAACCACTGATCTAGACTCGAAAGTTCCCGGATGACTGATAAGTCTCATTTATGGAACATGAAAGCAACCTAATGCACTTCTAAATATATTTCCAGCTCTATAGGACCATTCCGAACCTGTTCGAAGTTGTTCAATGTCCAAAAATGTATCTACTGACCTTATTCATTTGAATTTCCGAAAAGGCATAATCCTTTGCTTTGAACAAAAGAATTTTTAACCCGACCAGTTTTGCTGTTTTCAAATCGAATCATCATGAAAGTGACTTTTCATAGAAAGTAAAATCGCGCAGAAACAAAAATTCATCGACCATAAGTTCGACATTTTCGCCTAGGAATAACACAATGCGTTTAAATGCCGTTTGGACCTGACAAAACCTCTCCGAACAAGTTTGAAATTGTTTGACAGTGAAAATGAACTCTCTCGCTACTGTAATTTACATCGAACTCGAAGAGCACTTCCTCCTCGTTGCATCGCAGAATCACAACTCAAAGGATTCGATGGAAATGCACGTGAATGCAGTTGCGTGGTTCTAAACAGCTAACCGGCGCAATAAGCGAACCGCTTCGCTTCAGCGCGGACTCGTTCGCGCACAGAGAAACGCCGCCGCAATTTTATGTGATCGACAGTCGCGTGCACGGATACAAGTGTGTATACGCGTATCGGGGGTTAAATAACCGGAAGGACGCTCTTGGGGAGCGCGAGGAACCGGCCCAAAGCGGTGCGAACTTGTTCGATGGGAAGACATTACACTTGGGGATAGACTCAAGACTATGCGCCGACTTTGCGAGGCGTGACTCACACCACTGCCAAGTATAATTGAATGATTAACGACTAAACGCATCCGCATGGATATCACGGCTTTGCGAACTCCGTAAAACTCGCTCGGATGCACAGGGGCCGCTCGAAAGCGGTGCGAACTTGTTCCACCTCCGCGTGAATCATCGTGGAAACTGTGAGTACCAGCAGTTCGCGTATATATTACCGTAGGTAATACGCGAGCTTTAAACATATCGCACAATGCCCGAAGACATAACCATAAGAATGTTCGCTTTATGACGTGTATTATAGTCAAAGTCGTAGGGAACACGTATTATGTTTTTTTATTGATGGTAACACATGGACCACGTGTGACGGTAAATTTTTCCACCGACGAACCAAATTCTTTGATCAAAAAGCTCATATATCAACGGAAAATAAGTGCCGATAAATGGCGAACCATTCGATCTGATCTATAGATCAATCAAAAAAATCATGATCCGCTATTAAACAGCCAACGAATTGGGAAACCGAGTGCGAATTCCTGGTAATACAATCAGAGCAATTATTGCAGTCGAACAAATAATTGTAATTGGTTATTAATTTTTTTTAAATTATAAATATCGTCGCAAAGCTTTGCAATTAAAAGCTTGCGATTAAGATTTTCATTGAGAATAATTTGGTGAAGTACTTAATTACAGTCATGTACCCTGAATATGGAAAATTTTCGTTTCATCTAAAAAATCGTGAAATTGTGATGAACGGTCACTCGATGTTTGACGGGACAGCCACGATTCTACCGAATATGCGACAATCACATTGAAAACAATGTGAAATTCCTACAGTAATGCAGAGCGAACGCTCGCGGCATTAGCTGTACCGGCAGAGATCCGTAGTATCTCTGAAACATAAATCAAGCCGCGCGTAATACGATAATACCTCGGGGATGGTATCAGTGTGCGTGATCGATTCGACTCACGCACCGGCTTAAACGGTGACACGTACGTACGTTTCGCCCGTACGGAAGTACGTACAGTCCCGGCAACGCTCACGGGAATGACAATTCGGGTGGGAATTTACGAGCGAACGACCTTCCAGAATCCCAAAACTTCTCCCGCGGCTCGCTGACGTCGTCGTTTCTCGCACGCTCTGCTTCGTGTTCGTTGGATTTGTTTTCTCTCCTTCTCTCTCTCTCTCTCTTTCTCCTTCTGTTTTTTTTTTAACAAGCGTACACTAATTGGACTGAATATTACAAAAAATTTTGCACGTCGATTAATTCATTCCCATTGATCGATCAATTAAATTCGTTTAGTTAATTATTTGTTTTATTTTGTTCGTATATAAAAATATTTATCTCTCTTATCTATCTGAAATTGCATTGTACTACTGATAAGATGAAAGCAACACAATATATTTTGATACATTGTGTCGTTATATATATTTCCCTTTGATGCTTGATGCTTAAGGGGGCTCGCCATAAATATTGCTCTCTCTCTCTCTTTCTCTTTCTCTCCATTCGTGGCATTTATATGCCTCTGCCCCTCCGACATCAAGCGATTATTAGTACTTCGGGAATGATCGTTTTATCTGCCGATATAATCGAGGGGCGAGCTAACGGTATCAGTATATAACGATAATAAATACAGCGGTGACGGATCAATTGTTCCGAACGTGAGAGACAAGCAACGTCTTCCGTAATCATATATTCAGAACATATCTTCTAAATCGTATGTATACGTACATTCCTTTCGCCTGAAAAAAAAAAATTACATTTCCTACTATCATCTTAACTCACGATAAAAATTTAAGCGTCGAAATTTTTCGAAACAAAAAAAGTCACGTGGGTCAAAGATAATTTTTTTAACGATCTTAACGATTTCGACACCAAAAATCGAATTTTGCGGTATCGCGAAAAAGGTTTAGGTTTCTTACCTAAAAAACCGTGCGACAGCGATTTCCGATTTTAAGGGTGTTGGCGGGGCACCTCAACGGCATGTTGATAATAGAACCGGTCTCGACTCTCCGGTCGAAGAGTATGAATCTTTTGTTGTCCTTGGTCACGCCGAGCGCGGTTGGGGTCAACGCGAGTGTGAACAAAACGAGAAAAATAACAAGCGCGAATGCGCTGCTCGCCCGACGCAAACGGACTTTCATGATGACGACGACGGCTGCTGCTCGCGATCACCCGATGGCGTCTCTATACCGTCGCCGCTGGTACTGGCATCGAAAGAAGCGCTGATAAAACGCTGCCGTCGGTTCCCCTCCCGTCATCAGCATCATCAACGCTACGATCGTCAAGGTAGAGCGGCCAGTACGTGATACACGCGCCGCGCGTGCATATCTCGTCAAGTTACAGAGCCTTAACGCTCAGTGATACACCGGCGAACATTTCTTCGCCCAATGTTCAACGCCTATATCGTTGTCTCTCTCGCACCTAACCCCACTTTTTGGTTTATTGATCCTCCTAAACATACGGCTTTGAATATCGAAAATCCCGAAGCTACACTCTATCAAAATTTGAGCTATTTCTGCCGAGTATTTCGCGAGAAAATAGGTTTCAAATTTTTGAAAGTGGTGGGGGAAGTTCCACTGCCTCTTAACACGATTGGCCTTTTGCTGCGATGCTTTGAACATCGCTAAAAAAAGAGGCTTATTAAGAGTCACGAGTTTACGAGTCTCCTTCATCTTCACGCGTCGCGCGCATTCAATCACGCACTCAGCACACCTTAATGCTTCAATTTCACTATCATTGTTATAGTCTGCATTTGATAACTCGCTGCGAACTGCGTCACCGCTGACCGCTAATTAATCGAGGGGTTTTGTGCGGCATTTTTACCGAGAACGGTGCTAAAGGTTTCCGGTAACGTAAGACCTCGGGGACGGTGATATTACGAGCGAAATTAATTTTTACAGCGCACGGGAATTATTGAATATTAAATGGGCGATTGGCTTACTGATAAGGAGGTAATAGTTCAGTCGTAATCATTTTTTGACGGCAAATGTGGCGAAGGACAATTTTATTACAGAAAAAGAACAATTTTTTTAACACCCCCTCTAGTTTCAAAATTTATAATTAATATCACAGAAAGATTGCGGAAAATTGCTGTGAAAAATAAACAAAAATTGCGTACATTTAAAAGCCCTTGAAATAAATATTTCTCGACACATTTTCCCCTCATGAAAACACTTTTGCTAAAAAATTGATACAAAATTCTCCCACAATTATCTGATCGGATACAAATTTCGTTATCTCATTTGATATTTTCGTGAGTGAAGACATACGCGGCGTCCACGTCGATTGCGAGTCATTAGAAAATCGCATGGTGACGTCGTTGCGGTGGAGGTCATTTAATAAACGCATAGGCAAAATAGCCACGCGCATAGTGACAAGCGGAAGGGCTCGTCTCAAGAAACTCATCGCGACTAATGCGAAGTTACTTGCATTAGCGCTCCGACGCGTTAGACCGGAATAGCGATAACCTTGAGGCTGGCATTTGGTATTTATGCGAACGTCCGAAGTTTGCGCAGAGCGAACGACTCAACATAAACATGCTGTGTTTACTGGATGAACCGGAGAAAGCCACAACAACGTCGAGAGCTCATAAGCGAGTCTATTTTTTTTTTTTTCATCTTCTGCAACCCGGAATTACAAACACAGCTGCGATTTTTCCCAGCGATTTCCGTCGTTATCACGATTTCACAACTGGGTCACCATAAACTTGACAAATGTATCTGTGAATATTCTTCCAATTATTTTCTCGTTACGATGCATTCATCGGTGTGCGCACCTAATATTTAATATCGAGAAGAGAGCGGATAAACAAATGAAAAAAACATAAAATAAATCGATGCAAATGCAAGATCGCCAGGGTTTTATCGAACCCTTTGAAACTGTTTAACGCAGGAGAGTGAATGACGATTTACCGTATTTCGAGAATCATTAAAATATAAATAACCGGCTTTTCGGTCTGTTGATCGAACTGTGCCCGTTTTAATTGAAATAAAAGGCAGCTTGGCCGAAATACGAACTAATTGTGAAAGTCAAAGACCATAGCGGGTATACGAAGTCATTCGAATGTTATAAATGACGATAGACGCGATTTGTTATCGTAGTTTGTGAGGCAATTTAATGTAGCATAAATAAAATGAAAATAAGTTCTTATTTTTTTTTTTTTATGGTGCAAATGCACTTTGACGTTGTCAATATTTTATAAATGTAATGTAGGAATAAATGACAAAAAAAGGGTTATTTTTAATACATGGAATATTGTTCAGCTTGAATTTCATATTTTACCACCGTTAAACCTCATATTTCAATAACAAAAATACTTATCGCATTTCCATGTTAATTAGAATTTCAATCTTTCGCTCGTTTCACGTTGTAAATCGAACAATGCCAGTTTTAATTAAACTAAAAGGTGGATTGTCGAAATATAAATAACTTGGGAGCGTTTGAAAAATAAAACAGCTGCAGACAGTCGTTAAAAGGCTATAACGACAATTGACGGTATTACTTATGATGGAAAATCCAAATTCCGTTTTAGTTTCGTATGTATTATAATAAAAATAACGACAGTACTGATTAAGCGCTATAAATATCATTTCGCTATTTCAATTAAACAATTCGATTCGAAATAAAACCAAGGCTGAAGGACCATTTAATTTCGAGAACGCCGACAAAATGTACAGAGACACTATCAGGCACTCTGTTAAATTTCCCGAATAACGATAACGCGGAAATGGAAAACAATTCGTTCGAAGCACGTTAAAGATGTCGAGAGCATCGCACCAATTCCAGCGAATTGTTTTGATCTTTTTCCCCGTTTATTTAATCGCAAATTCCACGGCAAGTCTTCCATTCCAGTCGAAATATCAAAAAGCGCTTTGCAAAAAGTCAACGATAAAATTAGAGTATTCACTCTATTGATTTTGTTATATTTTTCAATATTAAATAAACATACCGTTATTCATTAATTCTTGGCAATACATTATCCCAATGATAAAAAATTTTTATAAAAAATGATCCCAATTTATTTTTTATACAAATTTTTTTTTTCAGTCTTCCTACAAATTTGTGTATTTCATTACACAAAATATTTTCTTTAAAACCCAAATGCAAAATTTAATAAAAAAAACCAATTTCCGCATGTTTTTGGAATCGACCAAATCCTTTTTCTCAGTGCATGTGATAAATAACAAAAATTTTCAAACTAACAGTCAAATGTCACGTCGTGCTTTTATGACTATTCGGTGAAATTTGCGTGACGCGAGTTGTGAGTGTCTGGGACGTGCTGGGTGCTGATGGACTGAATGTGGTCGACCCGAAGATGCTTCAGGTCGACCTCCCGCCGAGCGGTATTGTCAGTCCAGTGGATCGTGGTCACGGAGAGCGGAGGCGCGTCAACCCTAATAATCATTCCCGCTGTGTAGGGCCATTGGGAGCAGACGTCGGCCCTCATGCCCTATCTGTCCTCGAGCGTTCCCCATATCCATGCAAAGGACTTTGATCCGCATCGCTTTTATTATTTTTCGCGACGTAACGATTGCGATCGTCTGCTCCCTTCGCCCTTACCCTTCCCAATCATCACCCACTGATCATTGTTCCTCCAAATTGACAATAAACTTTTTGTCTCTCTCACGAAACTCGAGATTGAGGATACAGCAGGTATTCCAAGGCTTATGTAGATGAAGAAACCCTCCATGACCCCCAATTCCCCCTTAAGGCTCCAAGACCCTGGAATACGTGTTTCCCGAGGCCCTTAAGGGCGAAAACCCTCTAATCCACCGAGGGTCTCGTTTTATCACGTTTTTTTTAAAACTACTTCTTCTTATATTAATAAAAAAAGCAATATTTCCTCCCCCCTCAGTTTCTAATTATAATTATCATGGCATTATTGATTCCCTGAGAAATTATTTTAAAAATTCCTCTTTGGTCTCGTGTATTATTTTACAGGGAATTGATAATCGGTGATTATAGGCGACTAAAGGTTTGTGGTGACTTTCTGTTGAGAGGCATTTACGCTGTTTGTGTTTGTTAAAGGGTTACACTATTATAATTAGCCGCGGCCGAAAAAATCATTTTTTTAATTACTAATTAGTACTAAAATTTGGTGTTTCAAAAAAAAAAAAGCATAACAATAACATTTTCGCTTCAATTCCCAAATTTGTGCTCTCCCGGAAATTACCTCAATTGTACAATCCCCATAAAAACGCATAGAAACTAAACATCGAAGCCACAAAAAAATAAACTAATCCAATATCACAGAACATCCGATAGAACGGACTATTTCCGCAGATTGAGAAAAACGGTGCGTCAAAATCGCCTCCCAATCCCCAATAAATTTGTAGCCCATCAAAACGTTTTCAACCCAGCCATTAACCAACCAACCAATATACCAACTCCATAGGTAAACGATACCCGTAAAATGTTCCATACACTTCCTGACCGAAAAAAAAACATTAAAAACATATTTTTCATAAATTTTCACCGCCTATTTCACATCCATGTCAAAGCCTAAAAATCGCATGAGAAGGAAAACTGAGGACGTACGTTAGATTTTCCAGAGGCGCGATCACCAGACGGTTCTGCACTTGCCCCGCCAGTCCATCTGCTGTCCAGCCTTGCAGCGATTGTTTCTGCGTCGCCTGGGCGCAGTGATGATGGTGGCGCCGGTCAAAGGCGTTTCGGTGTCGCGGTCGGAAGTCTCCATATTTCGAGGCCCGTGGGCCAAGTCGGTCGACGTGAGTCGACTGGCGCGGGCCCCGAGGCCAGATCTTTCACTGAAAGACGCGACGATGCTGCCGAACGACCAGGCGTTTACACATGTCGTGGATAGGAGCGACAGCACCGTGAACATCAGGAGCATCGCCAACGGCAACCGAGATACAGCCCGGCCTCGCATCTCTCGAGGAAATACACTGCACACTATAACTCGGCACTAACTCGCTCTAACTGACCGCGATAAAACACACGTTCCACGCTCCTTCGTGCAACTACACAACGTCGCCCTGTTGCGAAGCCTCTGACTCGATGTTCTACACGACGGGAGCTTCGGATCGTTGACGTTACCCGAGTATACGCGTCGTTCCAAGCGACGATAACCTCGGTGACACTGCGGAAGATCTCTCCGGTTCACGGCCACGAGTAAAAGAGGCGAAAAATTCAAGACGCAGTAAGAAAACCGAAGTTTCCGGTTTCTCGGCCTTTTATTTTATTTCTATTTGTACTTTATTCTTGTTTTGTTTTGTTTTGTTTTTTATGTGGTGAGCGATGATGAAGCGGCGAATTCCAGTCGCTGGATTAGTCAGCTGATGCAAGCGCTTTCACGGGTTTTGAATTTCAACGGTGTCGCAAGCTGGTCAAGTGCATAGAAGCGCACGAAATGATGATTCGTCTGACGCATCCGTTGGTGGTGCACTCCGCTGCAACTACCGGGGATATAGACGCTGTAATTGGCGGTACAGGCTGCGCTCTGTCGTTGCGAAATGTATCATAGTCGTTTGTCCAGCCGTGAGCTGGATCATGATGATGATGATGATGATGATGATGATGATGATGATGATGATGATGGTGATGACGATGGCGGTGGTGATGATAATAATCAAATGCGCAATATTCGGACACGTTTGTGGGAACTATATGTTGGATTGATAGCTCGCGCGGATTGAACGTGCTCCGGCTATAATCTGACCCCGCATAAGTCAAGGGTACGACACGTGCCGATTCCGACCGAGCTTACTCGTGGGTGGCAATTGTAACGGCGGTGTTCGGGTTAGTGATTAGAATGTTATGGTTTTTATGGAAATGCCGTGATTTTAACAAGGATTTTTTTAGTTGGTGTTTAGAATTTTTTTAAATTGAATTGGGTCGATTTTAATAGCGGTTCTTGCAGTTGGTGATTACAATTTTTTGTTTAGTTTTTTATTTTATTTTATTTTTTATGAAAAAGTATCGATTTGAATAGCAGTTCTTTTGCTTAGTGATTAAAAAGTTTTGTTTTTTTACGGAAATGTGTCGATTATAAGAGCGGTTCTTGAGGTTTAGAAAACATATTTTTTATGCAAAAGTACAGATATCAATTTTAGTAGTGCTTGTTGATTGTGATTAGGAAATTGATTTTTCAGGGAAAGGATGAAGGCGATGAAAAGGATTCAATTGCGACATTCAACCTGCAGTGGCAGTGAGATAAAGGGGGCGATAAAATACTATAGCCGGAAATTATGAGGTATTGTAACTTACGCGAGTCCCTACTGTACTATATCTACGCTACAGTGCGTACATAATCTGTGTCGAATGCTTTGCCGAAATGTGCATAATCCATTCTACTTATGCAATAATAGTATAACGCATATCCACTCGCAAGCTTATTCGCGATGATAACCCGAGCCGGGCTCATTACGGCGCACCAGAAATTCTCTCATAGGTCTCAACCACCTCTCGCAACCACGAGCTTTTAAGCCCACTCTGCCCGACTCTCGACTCTCCGGGCTCGTCTTTCCCTCTCTTTTTACGTCTCCCTTCGTTGGCCCATCTCTCACTCCGGACAAATTGCATCTACTTTGTACCTCGTCACCTCGCACCTTCGCTCATTTACGAAAAGATCCCCTGTTTGTTCAACGAAATCATTAGCGAAATATATAGCTATACAAATCATCGTAGCATTTTAGAGTTCGGAAATTGGAGCGTTTTTCCAACTGTCGATAGGTTACCAGCCCAACGTTCGTCGGTAAAAAGGTTTTTATCTGACGATAAAGAAGAAAATTAGTTTGCCGACCGTCGGAATTTTATCTACGGACACTACTAATTTTCCATCAATCGAAATCTGCATTAGCATGACAGAAATAAATAGATTCCTGTATTTTTACATTTTTTTCTCGTACTTGGTTTTCTTTGCTTTTCATATTATAGCAAGTTTTGAGATTTTTGCAAATATTTGTGGTGTATATAGTGAAAATTAACAGGTTGGCTTAAGATTGAATTTTGAACATGGACAATTGAAAAAATGATGTTACACTCACAATTAATTTCATCGAATATTCGATCGATTATATACAAATTTGGTGCACTTGATATCTAAGTTCTTTTTTAGTATTTTCATCCGAATATCGCTACAAATTTTCTTCGGGCTAATTGATCGTTTGGATAAAGGTGGAGAATAATAAGAAGAATTTTTCTAATTTTCTTATTTATCTTAAGCATGTGATACAGAAATTTACATTACAGTTTTTTTTTCCTGACTTGTATTCATTTTTTAATTACTAATAATCCTAACACGAAGTACTTATGGAATTTCCAAAATTATTTTCCTTATATTTATACAAACATTTTTTAAATTAACAACAACAATATCGAGCAGTTAAAAGTTAACATGCATTAATGAACTTTTTGAAAGGTTGAGTAGGAGGAATCCAAAGATAATGATAATTCGCAGGAATAATTCATAATAATTAAGTTTTTTTCAGGCCGGATGACGAGGAGGAAGGAAAAAGACGATGCGGTCTCGCAGTGACCACAGAATTTAACGGATACTGTTTTTTTTTTTTTTTTTGTCAAAACCGCAAAGTATTAAGTGCGACGATTAAAATATTACTCGTTAATACCACCGTCCAATTATTCGATTTTGGTGGTCGCTATTCGCGCACGAAGATAAAATCGATTTCGACCACCTCGCTTGCATTTATTTGTGAAATTACAATTTCACCGGTTTTCTTCATGCCCGAGAACTTCGAGGAGTCACGCTCATCGCTTCTTTTACATCCCCGAGGCATTTCGCTTCCTTGGACCGTTGGCTATATATTCCGGAATATTTTGACGTCGCACAGACAATTGCCCACGTGCGTTTCGAACTGTATACGTCATTTTAATTATCAACACTTTGACGTTTTATGGAAATGCGCATTGACAAAGTACATATTTAGATAACATGTCAAAAGACTGCATTAAAAATGTCTTATCACACGCAACCTTAATTTATATAAGTTTTTTGCATTCAGACAGTGAAATATTAGTGGCAAATTAATTCCAGTTACTCCATTTAATAATCTTCAGCAGAGAATAAATTTACTGGAATCTTTTGCTTTTGTCACGTTTTTTTTTTTGCATTCTCATTAACGAAGCTATTTACGTAATGCTATGAAGGATGAAACGTTGAAATGCCATGAAACGCCGGAAAAAAAAGAGCAGAAAAAATGTACTATTAGCCCAGATGATTAATGATGGTCGTAACCGATTCGATCCGAATAGAATCGGTTAGGATTTTTTGAATCTGCACACCAGACTCACCGAAACAACAAAGATCGCTCGTTTAAGGTCGGATCGAATGAATGCCAATCGAATCAATTGGAACGAATCGCTTGGAAATTCTTCCTGAGCGAATCTTACGAAAGAAAGATTTTTTTTTTGGATTTCATTCACATTTTACTTCATACCTTTTCCATTTTCTTATGTAAATTATGATTTTGATAAGCATTTTTTCCGTCCTTGCAAACAAAATTCTTTAAATTAAATATACAAAAGAACTTTTTTAAACTCCTGACGAAAATAATATATTAATCATTACAACTTTGAGCCTCGTTGCGTAAACTAGAAAAATGATCGATATTCAATGAAATAATCAACGTGAGTTCGTCGCGTTTGGGAGTTTTCCAAGTCCTATTATATTACCCTCGAAACTATTCGTGTCAGTCATAAGCTGACCGTAATGTCACAGTTTGCGCGAGCTTTGCAATTTGTCCTCGGCGTATCAACAACTTAAATATTCCGCTTAACACAAATTACTTGCTTTCAACGACTTGCAGCTATTTTGCGCCTCACGCACAGCTGAACACGATGCACACATTACCTTGTTCGTGTTTCCTTGACAAACTTTAGCCAAGTTTTGCTCGTAAAACGTACAGTGAATTCAACTATACGGTATTTTCCCAGGGCAAATTACTATATTCAAAGTGCTCGATAAAATCGTAATTTCCCACTTCAAACTTAATTTTTCATTTCGTCACAACTTTCACGTTGTTACTAAAACAATTTATTTCGCACTTATCGCCATAAATTAAGCCGCTCGCTTTATTTTTTTGCATTTTTTATGTGTCGTTATATTCAACAATTCAAAGTATCAAATAAAGTCACAATAAATCGCGAAATGACGCGTGTTGAATGGAAATCAGTTTCGAAATGATTATGAATCGACTGAAAAAATATAAAACGCAGTGAGATTATCTTTGAAGTGTATTTTTCTTTCAATTTTTTATTTCCCCAAAGAAAATGTCAATTCCTCCAAAATGAAGTTTGACAAGACAGAAGATTATTCAAGATAGCCCCAAAAAAACACTTAAAATATATTTCCATGTGCACTATTAAATACAAAACTATTAAAACAAAAAAAAGTGAGCATAAAAATTAAGTTCTTATTCCACATTTCTCATCATCCGTGTAAAAAAAACCAGAAAAGTAAAAAAAAAAATTCAAAGCGCTCATAAAATACGAAGCAGTGTTGAGAAAAGAATTTTCGTTCGGTCGGTTCCCACAAAGAATCGAGTCTCACGTTGTGCACGCTTTTACAAAGCCTTGCACAAGCCGACACTTTTCTTTTGCCTTCTTAAAGGAATATTTTCGCACTTGAATCGTCGATGAGACGGGCCGCGTGGCTTCGCTGCGGTACGCAAGACAAGCGCGCGTCCATCGACCGTACATATTTAAATATATGCTTATAGTTATATATCTCCATACACACACACACACACACACACACACACTTATATATACATACATACATAAGTAAACGTATAAACGCTCCAAGTCTCATCCGAGCACATTTACAAGGATATTCGCGTATAGGTACCGCGCATATACATAAGAGTAAATTTTAAAAGGGCAAATGACTGACGGAGGTCGCCTACCGGGCAATTCCAGTAGCGGGCAATTGCGTGCAAGAAATTACCCGCCAATGCGAACTGGCACGCAAGCACGAATCGCCAAGGAGAGACGAGTCTTGACTTTTCGTATTCTACATTCTCATATTAATATATATATATATATATATATATATATATGTGTATATATAGTAGCTGACTAATACTTATAATATACGTATATAAGTGTAAGTTTGGTGCTCTGCATTTCTTCTTGCCTCACCGACGAGCTGTGCGCACCATCACAAGCACGTGATCTGTATCTTTCCTCGTCCTCAGCTTCGTTCAAGCCTCGCCGGTCCCGTCAGCGTGCATGCAATCCGCCGCTCGTTCTGATGCCGCTACGGATCATCCGAGAGCCTCCAATTCATCTCCGGAGACATCGGCGATGGCCCGCCGAGCAGATATACACAATATCCACGTTCTCATGCTCTCGATTTTGGTCCCGTTCTTTCTTGAAAATGGTCCCGGCCTTCCACGCTCCTTTTTACCTCAACAGCCGGCAATCCATCGCATACCGAACCCGTCCGATTATCAAAACTGTCTCTCTTCTCGCTGCCTTTTCACGGGCATCTGCATTCTTCCGCCACGAGAGCGAACCCCCGGCTGTGGAAAAGAAAGAGCGAGCCTCAGTTGGGAGATACGTAGATGTGTAATTCTACTACTACCAGAAAAAAAGATCTGGTAGACCGAAATAGATTCTGGTTAACGTAAATCAATTTTCCTGCTCGGACGCACCTCTGAGGAATTTTTCTTTCAAATTAATTCAATTTTTTTTGTCACTTAAGATAATATACAAATTTTGTATACTCAGAATAAACGATATGATAATTGATAATTAATATCGGGACAAGTTTTTTCAATGGATCATTATTCAATAATTAATACCTCATTATGCAATCATTTTTTACCTCATTACGTGGAAAGTATATGATTTTCGGGAAAAGTTTTTACAATATTAGGAAAAACAATGATAATAATTTATTCTGAATGATTCATAAACGGCTATTAAATTATTATGAATTCGTTTACTGCTCATAAATATTAATAATCGTCATGCATAATCAACACTCTTCCCATTGTCCATTTGCGACAATTCTAAGTACTTTACTATTTAATTCATAATCTAGAACAAAAAAAAATTCCAATTTTGGTGGTGACCCACAGATTCTGGTTTATTGTGTGAAAACTCCATGCTGGATGCCCCAGGTCATGCTGCAGGTGTTGTGGGGGTATAGATGGTTGTTGAAGAGCGGAGAAAAAGAATATGATGAACCGTGGTGATGTTTTGTTGACCCCTGGAGAGAGAGAGAGAGCTTCGGCTAATAGTTTGCTATAGCTTGTGCGCTTAACGCGCTCCTGAACGAAGACTAATTTTACGAGGTCTCCTTTCACGCCTTTGGAGCTGAGTCCAAACAGCGTGCGCGCCGACGAGCGCAGGTACTCGCGTGCCGCGCCTCTATACTACACGAAGACCCCTCGTCGTCCTTGCTGCCTGCCTGCCTGCCATCCTACCAGCCTACCCTCCATATACTACCGTGTGTGATGAAGCTCGGCGTCGTTCCTCCACGAGTATCCCGCTTAAAATGGTAGCCGCTACTCTACTATCTATAATCCCTCTTCACGCCTTTATAAATTGACCGGGGAATCAATCAACCGTGCCCCACGACCTATCGCCTAGTTTTAGCTCCCGCAATGCATCTTTTCTGAGACTCGACTGCTGCGTTTAGCAGAGCTAATTTATGCTAAAAGTTACATTTTTTAATAAGGATTATATAAGTGTTTCTTAGTGGGACTGAGTCACGTAAAAAGTGATAAAAAAAACAATATTCTGTTAACCTTCTGTTAAAAAGGATTTTGTAAAGAGCTTCATTTTTAATTTTGTATTATAATTTTCAATAAAATTTTCTTTTAATAAATAATTTTTTATAAAATCGGTCGAGTGAAATAATGTATATGACACCCCGAACAGTTTTTTTTTTGTTTCTTCATGGAAATCCAATTGAAAACAGGGTTTTAATTAATGAGCTGATGCAGAGATTCTACAGCACAAATTGCGTATTCTATCGGAAACAAATTCTCGATATAATACTTAAAAAAAAAAAAACGAATAAAGGGAGATATGGGGCAAGCTGACGAGCTGCCGCAGTCTTGCGGCCGCAGATTCTTCGATAATTCTGCTCGCACGCACGCAACCAATCAGACTAGTGACGCCTTGGCATCCACTGAAAGTGGGAAGGCATCAAAAGGAGACGGACATCAGTTTCCATCTCGCGTACCAGTTATTTAGTATCCATCGCTCTTAAAATTATCCTTCTCAATAACAAAATATCTACCCATTTTATTTTTTAAAAAATCGTTCTCCTCAAATTAATTTTTCAAAAATCCCTAAACAAAAAATAAAAAAAATCGGTAATCACCTATTGTTTGTTTTCAAGCTGTTTTCTAAAATTATTTTCTGATTTTGAAACAATTATTCAAATAACGCATTGGATAAGACAAAAACGTTGCGTTAAAACTGCTGTACAGCATAAATTCCTGAATTTTTAAATTAGAATCACTGAATCGAGCTGTTTTAATTTCCACTTTTGGTAATTTACTTTTTCGCGCGAGGTGGTCGTTAATAGGAGCGTGGTCAGATACGGGGACACTTGCCTTACGCCAGTTAGAGTAACATATGCTCATGTTTTTTTCGACGCTGACGATAATATAATTCCAGAGCTCAGTCTTTGGCGTCTCCGCGAGAATATGCGTGAGCGCGCGGAGTCTGGTGTTTGTCCGGTGTCGGATTGCCGCGCGTTGCGATGTAGAGTATACAGTGAGTACGCGTTGGGGCTCGCGCGCGAGCGCGTTCAGAAGAAACGAGGCGTGGCGCAAGACGCAGGTACTTAATACGCGCTGTACGCAGGTAGATACGGTGACGCCACACGGCGAGACCCAGGAGTGTTTCGTAGCGCGAAAGAAAATTTATCCCTTCTTCGATCGTCACTGCCATCAGGTAAGAAAGGTACCAGGCTCTCGAACCCGAAGAGATGCATCTTCTCGCACAGTCTCCACCCCTGCAAAAACAAAATTCTTTTAGAAATACATACCAACAAGTGTAATTATTATGAATAAGAATCTATCGCGTTAAATTGATTGTAAATGTACCTAAGTTATTATTATTATCAATTATATACAGGGATAAACATATTACAATATTAACTTAATATTACTCTTACTTTAAAATAAGCATACGTATTACTTTCTTCCGGAATACTATTTTCACATCTTATGTTCATCTTTGGCCAGTTAAATATATCTTAAGTTTATTTTATTCATTATTTTTAAAACGCAGGTAGTTTGTTTTTTCCTTTTTTTTCTTGAACTCATTTTTCGCGCACTTTTCTTGGTTCAGAGCTTTTATTACAGCTTTTAATTTGAATACATAATCATAAGCGGCAGATATGAGGCCGATATCGCCACTGCGAAGCGATATCTGTAGCGCGGCGAAATCAGTAGTTGGTATATATATCGGGGTGGGCAGTCGGCGTGATCGAGAGTGGTGAGGGCCGTGAGAGGCACACCGCAATGATCGCGGCTACCGTGGGTCCGTACGGTCCGCACGCTGCGGTGCCTATCTCGGTCCCCGAATCGTATTGTGCCACTACGACTATACGTATATACATACACGGACTTGGTATATAATACGAGAAATAATGTATAACAAATCGAGAGCGAGCGCTCGCACGCCGCCTCCCATTCCACGGGCGGTGAAAAGTAATTAAGGAATTAATTAAACCGGGGCTTACTCAGCTAAAGTTTGGCCATCCATCAGACCCGTGGGCCATATAATGTACAGTGTATATATGGGCCATTCCGTACCAAATCGACCTGATCTTGACTCTCGACCTCTCGGATTTCACCCCCGATTTTTTCCCTCAATATTCCATCTCTAAGAAGCAACCACAATTTTTATCAGATTTTTTCTATTACAATTGACAATAAAAAGAATGTTTTAAATTGCTTTTGAAAAATCTGAGAAATTCGGCGAAGTCCTGATTTATTTGAGAAACGGTCAAGCGAGGGTCTGTAGTAAAATTATTGTTACACGTTTAATTTCTGACAATTTTCATTTTGAAAATGATTCCTAAAAAAATGGAGCTAAGGCCCGGGATATGTTGGGTCTTAGGATTAGAAATACGTTAAAAATTGAGAATTAAATTCAAGAGATCGAGTTGGTATGGAATGCCCCATATATATAAGGAGCCTCGTAGGAGCTGGCGATGCGGCTGTGACCACTGGTCGGCGGTCACGTCGTTGACTGACAAAAAACACCGCTACCGAAATCATAGGGGAGCGCCTATTGTCAGATCGGTGAGGCCCCCCCGGCGGGGCCTTATTTTGAAAATGACGTGACCGGCGATGCCTGAGAGAAGTCTCGTTGCGTCAGAGAATGAGGAACGAGACAGCAACAGGTAGAGGCATATATAATACGGCTCTTAGAAGGTAGAAAAAAAGGCAACTTCGTGCAGGAAATTAATAAGAATGAAAGGGCAGCGGGTCACTCGAGGGAGAATTCTCATATATGTGTCAAAAATAATCACTTACGAAGGATTCAGACATTCCAAAAGCATCTTAATCCTTTGAGCAGTGTATTAATTTTTTTTTTTCAATTCCATACACTCATCTATTTACTTATTTACTAATATATTAAATTTACTATATAATCACAACAAAAATCTATTTTTTTACTTTACTTTTAAATTAAAAAAGCTCTCGATTTTCATTTTACAACCAACAAAAAAAAATAATAATAGATACCCCAAAACCTTCCGACGACAATTGAGAAACTGATCCGGTAACAATATATATCCTCTCGCAGATGATAAAATAATAAAATTGCAAAAGGTGCTATGAAAGCGGCGCTTTCCTCAAAACCCATAAAGAGAGGAGAAGCCCGAAGTCGCGGGTCCAGATAAAAAGAAGAAGATGAGGAGTCGGGGCGAGAAGAGGGGGAGAATAAAGAGAGAGAAAAGGAATGCGGCTCGCGTGCTCCATCCCTGTCGCTACAAATTAGAGTAAAAATCATGAAGGAGGATCGTGGCAAATAACTTACACAGCGGGGTGCTTCGACCGGTATATATAAGACTAGCTATACCGCGAGCAGAAGCAGCGAGGAGTAGGTAGAGAACGAACAATGCCTTCTCCCCCACCTCCGCGATCTCTTTCGCTCCTTCTCGAAGGAGCAACCGGAGCAACGAGGCAACAACGCGTTGCCCGCACTTCTCGGCTAACAATGAGCGACCAGGCTTGAAAGTCCGCAGCCACCGAACGACGCCTCGGCCACCGTATAACTCGACTATGTGTATACATCCATTGCCCGCCTGCCTCGCTGGGCGCGCACTGGTTTGGCTCACTGACTTTGCCTTGCTCCTCAGTTCTCGCTTCTTCTCCTACAGCTACTCCAATCTGCCTTTCCTCTGCGTTTCCTTCCACCTTTCTCTTCACCCCTTCACAACCTTTCCTATGCTGTTCGCTGGAAGACTATAGATGCATGTCAGGCGCAAATTTCACATTCAACTACGAGCATACTCATTTTTCGACGAATGCCAAGAATTTTGCGAAACACATTCAGGGTCTGAAACAGTGAAAAATAAAAATTTTAGTGATACGAATTTTTGCAAATATTGACTGCTTGATAAATTGAATTAATTACATCGGACGTAATATCAGGTGCATTTTATATTTAACTACCAGCATATTAATATTTCGACGTATGCCGAGAATTCTCGTCGCATTTTGGGTGATGGAATTTTGCGAAACACATTCAGGGTCTGAAACAGTGAAAAATTAAAATTTTACTCATACGCATTTTTGCAAATATTGACTGCTTAATAAATTGAATTAATTACATCGGGCGAAATATCGGGTGCATTGCATATTTAACTACCAGTGTATTAATATTAACACGTATGCGACTGTTCTCGGTCAATTTTGACTGATGGAATTTTGCTGGATTCAGATTGAGTGAAATCGAAGGCTCATTTAAATTTTACTAATGCGACGCTTCGGAAATATCGACGGTAGCTGCTTGGGAATTTTTGTTAATTACAACGAAGAGAAATTGTAGGTACACTTCATACTAATCTCTCGAGGAATACAACTATTCGCAAAACCTCTCTAACGGATTCTTTCCTTTCCTGCCAACGACCAGAAATACTCGGGCCAATATCAATTGTACAATAGCTTTTGAGATGAATTCGGGAATACAACGAACACGCACGCAACAAATATTTTTGTTTTGCATTCTCCGCAATTGGTCTTGCGAACATTATATAGTGAACAATGGGATCGACAGAGCGACGAGAGATCTCGGTGGATCGTAGTGCCGTCGAGATTCATCTCTGTTTCAGCATCCAAGAGCCACGCGATGCCCGGGACTTTCGTAGTTTCGCCTGATCCTTCAGGAAGAGAAGAAAACGAAGAAAGCGACGCAAACGGAGGGAGAGTCGATGCAGGTCCATTGAAATAAAAATCACTCTTCCTCCTTCCTCGCCAATTCCTTCCCTCGGAATTGCAGAACAAATGGTGAGAACTTTCGTGAGGACTCGTTCCAAATCTGTCACGAGATTGCAGAAGATACTGCTGATCTCCCACGTGGAAAAAATAATGTGGAGACTTGGACAAAAGTCATGAATTATGCACTAACAAAAATTTTAGTACGAATTTCCTTGTAATTAAAAATTTGTAATTAAGCTAAAATTATTTATTATCGTACAAAAGTCTTTGCGTTTTTTATAAATATTTTATTGCAATGTTAATGCAATTTGATAATATTTTTAGAATATTCAATGGGTGACAATTTCTAATAATTAATGTGAAAAATTTTACTGAAAATTATAAGATTCTTTCATTTTTGCTGCTTTCTTTGCTCACAGCTTTGAATCTATTCAAGCAACCGTGGCTTGCAAATCCACCACAAATATCCCTGCCTTCTCTTCTCACTCCTAATATCCTTTACTCTCGTGATCTTTCGAAACAGACTCCACGAATCTGCGTGAGAGGAATCGCCGGCAGTGACTAATATGCTCACGAAATTGAGACAGCGGGCGATGAGAATTTTTGGCAAATCTCTGCGGCCTATCACTCGATTCGAATCTTGTCGGATGGTATAAGGACCTGGAAGTCAGCCACGCGATATACATCACGTATATACAGCAGCTAGACACGTACCATAACGATGGATGGTTTCAGGTAGGCGATAGCATATATACGGCATTCTCCGTCAGTTCAACTTTTTTTTTATTCGAACCCCTCAAAAATTTCTAATATCCGAACAATTTCCTAATTGCCTAATAGTAACTATTGTCCATTTTCAAAGCGATTTTTCAATCATCTGCTCCAAAATAATAAACTGTCTTTCTGAAATGAAGATAAAATTTTTTTTTTAAGAAGTAAATATTAAACCGGACATAAAATTATTGTTGAAATTTTATCGAGAAACGAATATAAAATACCTGTTTTATTTTTAACATTTTCAAGACGATATATATATATTAGGGTGTGTCATTTTTGGGCAATTTTTTTTTTTCGACTCAGAAACAGGTTGTATACTTTCAGGAAGGTAAAATAAGAAGCCTGTAAAAATTTTAGCTCTTAATATTAATATTTAGATGCGCCTCATCGCGAATTTCTATTTCCCATTTAAATAACATGGGAAAAAAATTTTTTCATGTTTGGAATTTTATACGTTGGCAATGGCATATTGTTCGATGGAACGCATAACATATTTTATAGAGAATCGCACGCTCTACAAAAAAGATGTCTTGCATTTTTTCGATAGACATAGCCATTCTGATAATATTTGAGTTCAAAGTTCAAAATATACGAAAATTCATCTTTTTGTTAATATTATAGCGAAACTATTGACTCTATTGAGAATCTTCAATCAACTTTTATGTAAATTATTAAATTTACCATGAAAATTGTCTCATCCATGATTAATTAATATTTATTGGTGAATTGTTCAATGCTGTAGAGACCTGTCTTCTGTCACGAAACTGGTTCTAATGGGCTGATACTTATCATAAATAGTTACAAAAAAAATCGACAAAATACTCACGAAAAATATCTTTCGTTATTTCCATTAATAGTAAAAAAAAAATGTTTATGTTTATGTTAAAAATTAACAAAAAGATGAATTTTCGTATATTTTGAACTTTGAACTCAAATATCATCAGAATGACTATGTCTATCGAAAAAATGCAAGACATCTTTTTTGTAGAGCGTGCGATTCTCTATAAAATATGTGTTGCGTTCCATCGAACAATATGCCATTGCCAACGTATAAAATTCCAAACATGAAAAAATTTTTTTCCCATGTTATTTAAATGGGAAATAGAAATTCGCGATGAGGCGCATCTAAATATTAATATTAAGAGCTCAAATTTTTACAGGCTTCTTATTTTACCTTCCTGAAAGTATACAACCTGTTTCTGAGTCGAAAAAAAAAAATTGCCCAAAAATGACACACCCTAATATATATATATATATTTTTGTGAAAAAAGTGAACAAAATTGCTAATCTAATCGAACCCAGAGGATGGAAATAAAGTAGCTCAGTTGACACGGAATACCTTATAGGCACATTAGTAGAATATGAGAGAATCGTTCAGACATCACGCACGTTTCAACAAGGGTATAAAGCCGCACAATACTCGCATACCTAAATCGGTAACCGAGAAGTGGCCAGTCACGATCGAATCAACAAACATATACGCGAGAGTTCCAAGGCCTGCTCCCGAACTCATTGGTGTTATGGAGCACCGTATTTCTACGGTGAATTCCTTCTGCTCGAAAATCAGAACGTCCTGATTCGTCACACTCGTATGAGCCACGAATTACTCGCGTACAACATACCAAGACGATATCTTCGAGCTCAGAAGCCTCTTCTGAAATATTTACGCCCTTTTAACCGAAGATTTCGTTGAAAAAATGCGCCAAGTTAAACGGCCCAATTTCCAACGTCTATTCAACCACGAACCTGTATTTCTATTATTTCTACACGTTATATTACAAAAATAAAAAAAAAACTCCTCTAATGTGTACATTGAGGCATTCTGAATGAAATTGTTATTTTGTTTTTTTTTTTTCATTTATAAAAGTAACATCCAACAATTGATAAAAACCAGCACAAAAAGCTGCATATTTGACTTCATTTCAACAGCTCATAAAAACACTTCTCCAGATGGCATGGGTGAGTCCAGAGATAATGAGTCCAGAAAACCGCCCCAAACATAAGAGCCTCGTTTTTTTTTTCTATACGAAAAAGCCAATTTTTCAAAAATGCAACAGGTATAGAGAATTCGAATCGAGATTATATTACGAAAATGAAGAAAAAAATCCTCAAATGGGTACATTGAGGCCTCCTGAATGAAATTGTTCTTTTTATTTTATTTATTTTTTTTTTTTCATTTATGAAAGTAGTCCGGCAATTGATAAAAACCACCACAAAAGCTACGTATTTGACTCCATTTCAGCAGCTCAAAAAACACTTCTGCAGATGGCATGCGCGAGTCCAGAGATAATGAGTCCGGAAAATCGCCCCAAACACAAGAGTCTCGTTTTTTTTTATTCGAAAAAGCCAATTCTTCAAAAATTCAACAGGTATAGAGAATTCGAATCGAAGATTCGTTCACGCTGTGCGAGCATTCAATGAACAAGAGGATTGCTATTCCAAGATGATAATGCAGTCGAGATGCCCGCTTCATCCATTAATAATTGTTACGAATATAAAGCCGAGAGGAACGGAACGGGAGGTGAAAAACAACGAGCTTGAGAAACGGTAACAAGCCTGACCGATTCGCTGCCGCTTCTCCGATCGCCGGTAGTTGTCTAAAGAGGAAGAAACGAGAAGAGAGGGGCGGAAAAAAGAGGCGAAGTGAGCAGCGCAAAGATAATATGCTGCTTCTGCTCGTGGTCGCGGTGTCGATGATGCCGCGCGCGCCGCTTTCGCGAGGCCCACCCCCGCTGCGTACCTAATAAACCCAACTTGCCGTTCGGATAATGAGAACCCGGTGACTCCACAAGTCTGCGCGCGAGGGAACCTCCATCATCAGCATCGAGCTTCGCCTTGTTATACGCCACTACCTCCTTACGCTCTTCTTCTCGCTGCTACCAATCTCTGCTGCTCCTCCGGAGAGCCGCTTGATCGAAGAGGACTGGAGAGGTCGAGCAACAGAGTATTATGTCCGAGCGACGAAACACCGACGATCCTCTGTATCCTGTCTACGATGATGGGTTGCTCGATTGGTAGCGATCTTGTCATCGTTTTGCTCGTTTTCGTGGGGTGTGGATATACTTCTCGTGGTTCGCCAACAAATCCCCGTTGAAATTTCGAGTCTTTTCATTCAAACTTCCCCGCTTCGCTGCAAGAAAAATCAGAAGGAGGTACAAAATTAATATTAACGATTATCAATAAAATCCCGTGTATATTTCATTAATTCTCGACTTAAAAAAAAATTATTGCAGAAATTGTAAAAATCAGATCAAAATTAGTGACAAATAAAACCGTGTGCAGGCGAAGTCGTTTTGACAAAGGCAAAAACATAGGATTTTAATGTTACGATACATTACCAATGCCCATTTTTTTAAATTCCCTCTTGTGTCTTGACGTGGAAATTGAGCGTCAATTAGTAGCCGCACATGGTTCCGTGACCAGAGGCTTTCGCCTCGAATTGTAATGTTGTGGCTCGTGACTCATATAGGAGGATCCAGTTCCTCGGGTGACTTTAATAGCCTTTTAAATTGAATCTTCTCCATAATTGTCGCCGTGGCGCGTTGTTGGGTTCGGCGGATACGATTTTCGTGGAAAGTCACTGCCTAGGAGTGACTCTTATAAGCGGCGACTATTAAGCGTGTTTGATTCCGTATGCTCGGGCCGGTGTCCGGTTTGTAAATCAGTCCCTCGTTATACCAGTAGGCAGTCGGATACAGTATATAACACGCGCGGCTCTCTCTCTCTCTCTCTCTCGCTGTATCCTATATACTAACCGCCTAATTCGTGACCGTGTATAATTAGGAACGATCGCTCCAGGTCCTCTTTTTCCGAGCGCGTACGTATACGTTTATACGAGACACTTCCATATACCTGCAGCAGTAAGTATAATATAGTACAGATAGATATACGGAAAGAGAAGAGGGTTTCCCTCGTCTCCTCGCTTTTACATACCTGCTGGGCTTCGTGATCGTAGTCCACCGCTAGAATATAGGTATCTATCTCTCCGTTCCTTCTCCGCTCCTCGGACGGCACGACCGCGCGATGGGAAGATTGACGATTATTCGAAATCGCTCCGGTCGTTAGCGCGATAGCGACTCGCCGTTAACGCCGCGCCGCGACTCTCCACGATATACTCCTGCACCGCTATTTTACAACGTTGGTCCCGCACGAAGCGGACCAGAAGAGGTGAAAATCATTGACGAGAAGAATACCAGACACTCGTGACGATCGCCCTGTCGGCTATTCCAGTTCACGATGTTCGGGAACGTTTGTATGAGAGCATCGAGATCCGAAACCCTGAAAACAGAACTTGAATAAGACATGGGCTTCCAAGGGACTAAAAACGACTTTCGAGTGGATAAAAAATGTTGAACCTTCTTTTTTTAAATCGGACATTCAAACGGCCTACAATTTTGCAATTTTTTAATGACTAACAAAATAGTGTGATGTAAAAATGTTGACTTTTTTATTGCAGCTTTCCGACCAAACAGGTGAACAAATTTTGGGGTCGATGTCTTAATTTATCTGCAACTTGTATGAGCTTCCATTTATTGTTTTGAATAATAATTTTTCGGTGATATTGAGGACGTATCTAAGGAAATAAAATGTTAGTATAAAAAAATTTCAACACATTTTTGTTTGTGGCGATATTTTTTATAAAATGTGAGGTAGAAAAATATATATTTACATTATATAAAAATTTGAGCTATTTTTGCCGAGTATTCTGCGAGAAAATAGGTTTCAAAATTTTTTCGAAAGTGGTGGCGGAAGTACCACTGCATCTTAAGAGAAGCGCGAGAAACCGCGTGACAAATGACTCGAAAATATACGCGATAGGGTGATCGATTGTCGCGAAAGTCAGCGTTCCATCAGCTTTGAAAATCCAGCCGATTATCATTATGCCCCTACGAACTCTGACGCGAGGGTGGGCTTATATTCTTCCGAGTCTCCTCACGAACGCGATCGCGACTGATCCTCACGTGGGCTCCGCATGACGGCAATCACTCAGACTGCCTCCGTATTACCATCTCCGACACATTGGGATTTCGGTAACTGTAGCACGAAGCCCGCTTTCCTTGCGTATCAGTCTTCAGCGTTTTACGTACGACGGCGAATGAACGATCGTTCCTATTTGCATTATTCGTGTTAAGAATGCCGGTTTTGCACTATCAGCTCCTCAATCGAATTCGTCTTAGAAAAATCTCATTCACGGCACCTAAAGCATAAAAAAAATGTCCAAGTCAAGAGAATTTCTTTCCAGTACATCAAACATCGTGAGCCCATTTTTTCAAATAAAAAAAAATCTCTCAAAATTAAATTATGTTTTTCGAAAATTATTACATATTGTCTTGGAAGCGGTTTATTAATTAATTTCACAATGTGAATTCTATAATATTCAGTGTTACGTGTTTTATTGAAATTTAGTAGAAAAATACAGATATTCGATTATCGACTGAAATTCCGTTCCATTTTAATTATTCAAATTTATCTGAAAAAATACTTTTTTCATTTCACCCAAAATGGCCTCCGAATCCAAAATCGACTTCCCGATTAAAATAATTTCCATTCTTCAATCTCTTCATGTCCGCAAGTCTGTTTTCACATGCAAGTGCAAAAAATTTTTAAAATCGTTATTCCTAAATCCACGAACTTACAGCGAATAACGTTACGCGTTTTAAAAAAATTGTAATAACAAAAGAGATGCTGAAGTGAAACGAAGAAATTCGAAGTAACGCGTGGGGTCGAAGCGTTTCGCCTAATTGCAACACGATGACTAAACTCGATACGCTAATTGCGGCCCGGTAAATACACGTCGATCAGAATTCTTTAATTATTTGTCCCGTAGAGCGAATATTGCGCGCGTGTGCTTGCGTATAGAGATCCGAATGCTCGTTACCTACATATCTATGTGTGGTTGACGAAGGCGAAGCCTAATCGAGAGGAGCTCGTTGCCCGTGAAATAAAAGGCTCGAGAGGTGCGAGACGGAAAAGGAGAGAGCATATACAGGCGTGTAACACTCGCGTTCCAGGCCATTAACGCTTTATTTGGACGCGGAACAATAAAGATCGATCTATCGCCTACAGCGAAAGTATCGTCTCTCTTATTCGTAGCGGCCGCTCGAAGACAACTGGCAGCAGCAACAACACCAGCGGCAACTCTGTAAAGATCTGCCGAAGTTATCTCGGCCCGATCGATACCAAGTCGACAGCCTCTATCGTGCGCACGAGATGAGAGTTAACTAAGGACAGGAAGTGAGAGCGACAGAGAGAGAGAGAGAGAGAGATGTGAAAAAAGAAACAACGGATACGTAATGACGAAAAAACTGGCGAACGAAGCGCTGTCATCGTTGCGGACAAAAGTTGCACTACTCGGAATAATTTCGTAGCGCCGGAAATTCCGGGTGCCGTTCAATTGAAACATATGAGAAAATAGAGGGGGAAGGTCATGGAAAGGGTGGGAGAAGACGCTGAAATTGTTACATAACAGAATTCCAATTGGACTAATCGGTAGAGTATCGATAGACGCGAATTAAGGACTTAACTAAAAATAGGAAGTGAGAGCGACAGAGAGAGAGATGTGAAAGAAGAAACAACGGATACGTAATGACGAAAAAACTGGCGAACGAAGCGCTGTCGTCGTTGCGGAGAAAAGTTGCACTACTCGGAATAATTTCGTAGCGCCGGAAATTCCGGGTGCCGTTCAATCGGAATATATAAGAAAAGGCCAGCGAAGGAGAGGAAGAGGGGGAAGGTGATGGAAATGGTGGGAGAAAACGTTAAAATGGTAAGGTAACAGAATTCCAACTAGACTATAATCGGTAGAGTAGCCATTAGTCCAGTGGCGAAAGACCCGGTCAAAGGAATAACGATAATAATTGGTCGTAAATTCATCAGAAGAAGCTCTGGGCTCTCGCCACTCTGTTGGTTATATAGGGACACGACAGGATATGCACTTCAACTTGACTGCGAGACGCGGTGCTTCGTCGGACTCTCTTCTTTCTCCTCTTCTGGGATACAATATAACGAGCTGCGGTTTAGAAACCACTTCATACGCCTTTACTGTTGACCAGGTTTAACTTTGGTCTTCGAAGATAATAGAGAATCGATTATGGACGCTGCTGACCTCATTTCACTAACGACTTTGGCATGGCCAATTTGCACCTCGTTCTCTTTGTGTTTTTCGAATGGAGAACAGTTGTGAGTGTGTTTGTTATTTTAAATGTTCAACATGTTCCTCAAAAATATAATAAATGAAACAGTTGCACGGACTAAAATTTAAACTTTTCAGGACTCCGTCGGAAAAGTGCACTTTCCGTAATAGTTTACGAAATGTGAATTTTCCCGACGAGATGACTAATAAGCACCGACTTTAGGGCTACCGGGAATTTTTTGAACCCTGCTGCATGTGAAGTGGCACACTAATCGATGTAACGGATCGATGGTGTCGAGAGTGCGCGCGCGCGCCACCTGCCGTACTTTGAGCATCTTATTACCGGGTGCAGTTCGTGGTATGGGAAGGATACGGGTCGTCGACCGGTCCTTCGCCTAGATCGTCAATAAATAAATCGACGTCGCGTGCCTCGCGAGGCTCATCCACAAATCGCTGGTGGCGAATCCTCGAACCCAGATTTCCTGATTTAATCCTTCGATCACTGATTCGATTTTCGGGAAATCTTGATTTCTCTTATCGCTAATTTTTCGTGTCGAAAATAACGTGCAGTCGAGTGAATTGTGATAACCGTTGAAAGTATGTGTTATCAGTACAAAAATGTGAAACTATCAGCTATCGATTGTGCATTTCCTAACATTAGCTTTTATAATAATATAATTATATAATTTTATAATGCAACATTTTGTTTTTAGTCTTATGCCATCATGAACCTTACGGCCAACGAAATTAATGATAAATCAAGAATTTGCTTAATTCAACGTAAATATAACGTACCCACGGAATTTCCATAGAAGTGAAAGGACATTCGGCTGCAATTGCGGTTCCCAAAAAATCGATGAGTACGCCGTAATACTTTCGAGTGGCAAAGTACTCATCAACCGGTAATTGTCACTGCGTTATCGGTGACTGTGCTGAATCCTCTTTTTTTTTGCCTTCCCTCTCTCTCTCTTTGTTCCCACTCTGTTCACCGCGACGTTTCGATAATTGATCGTAAATACATGCATAAATACATCGGCGAACACACCGTGCGATAGTTCGGGGTGCGTGGCAGCGCATCGAGACACGCCGAGGGTATGCATGTCGCCGGTCACTCCTATAAACATGCTAATGGCGGTTCCCGATAATAAGTTAGTGGTGCGATAGCGCGAGTTCCCTCCCTGGCAGCGAGCGAGGGAGTTGGCATCAGAGACGGAAAAGGGGGAGTTACGGACACCCGAGAGCCAAGGTACACACACTTACCGAACATCCAGCGCGCAGGAGCAGCAGCAGAATCGCACGAAACAAGTAAACGCGGTGAAAATGATTTTGCTAGGTCCGCAGATCTGCTAAAATAGTTACAATATTCCGTTACTCGCTAACTTGACTAAAAGAATTTTTAGCTTATTTGTTAGCAATTCGCAGGCTTGCTGAGCTAACAAATAATAACCCAACGCTATCGCTATTTCGCCAAAAGATTAAAAACGGAATAGCGAATGGAAAGTATCGAAAACCGAACTGAGACAATTCAAGCATTCTGATTGGTCGTCGATGGCGTGCACGCTTTGACTTAAAGCCAACTTCAGACTTGTGATCGCTGCACTTACAAAACGCGCGCTTTTTGAATCGCTGCGAAACAGAATACATTCTATTTCCCGTAAATACGAAATAACATGGCACATCGAAAGTCGAATCGTAAAAACATGGAAATATGTTCAGCCACAAGAAAACATAAGTGAAAGGACTGAAGTAAAGCGATTCCCAAAAATAGATACAAAAAATTATAGTCGACGGGAGAATGATCCCACGAACTTGACTCAGAACCGTCCCTAATTTATAGCACATCAACTGCGTAGAATCGTAGAATAAAGCAAGTGTGTAACCGAAAGAAGCAGCAAAGTGGCGTGGTAATATATATGTAATTCCAAGTGTATCGCCGGGTATAATAATAGAGTTGGCCAGTGGCTGTAAATGTTGAAAGGGGTGTGCGAGATCGCAGGGGAGCGACGGCAACGCGCAGCCGAGAGAGAGAGAGAGAGAGATGAGAGCGAGCTGCAAAAAAGAAGCTCTGGAAAGGCGCGCCATGGACGGTAAGTAACCGCGGGCGCACACGAGAGGGAGCGAGCGAACGCTGAAGACGGAGAGTAGCCATCGTCGAGCCAAGAGAAGAGGAGAGAGAAGGGTTAGTAGCTCTTGTAACGCTATCGACCCTGTCGCTGTACATCACCTCGACACCATCCTAGTCGGCTCATTTCAGCACCAGCAGAAGCGGGAGAATGAGGCAGCACCAGCAGCAGCAGCAGCAGCAGCAGTAACCACAGCATCAGCATCGGGAGACCTCGTGCCGATCCACGGGCGTAGTAGGAGTAGCTACCCGCGCCATTACTTCGGACGTCTCTCGATCCTGCCACTTTGTGTGTACACGAGGTACGTGAGACGAAGAGAGGGGAATGAGAGACGAGAAGAGGACAAGGGAGGCTGAAGAGAATGAGAGAAGAAAGTGAGATGGGTATAGATAAAGCGAGAGACTCGTTTCTGACGGTTGTCCAGGTAAGTATGTATACACATAAATACATATATACAGAAAATATAGATATACATGAATATATAGAAATATACAGATATATAAAGCAAATGTGAAGGCAGTCGTCGCGTCCGAAGATACACAAGGAAAGGTGGAGTCTTGCGAGGTGCCCAAATGGACGATGATGGTGCTGGTCGTGCGAACCAGACGCGGCTCTCCTCTCCGTGGCTTTCGTTTCCACGGAAGCTGAAGATTCTCGTGCGGGGGAGGCGAGAATAAGAAATAAAAGTAAAGAGGAAAACAAAAAGGGAGAATTTAACGGTCCCCGAGGGTTTATTGCGTTGTTCTTCTATATGCTCTCCGCTCTGGTAGCGCGATCATCGTGTCCAACTTTGTTGATGGTCTAGATTGCTATGTACTAGAATTCAGGGGCTCGGGGCGCACGTGAGAGCGCCGAGTTTCCTTATAAGAGTTCAGATAGTGACTACACATAGGTTGTAGCAATAAGAGTGCGGCGGGGCGAGAGGGTGGATACTGCTGGCGAATTCACATCGGTAGTAAACAGGTCTTTAGAATAATAATAATAATAATAATAGTAATAGCGATACGTACCCGTGCACGTCTAATTGTTGCAGTCACGTGTTTTCATACATTTTATCTGACACTTATTGCCCTGCTGCATTATTGCTTTGATATTGGGTGCTCGCAGCCGGCCTTTTGCAGTCACTGCGTAAAGATCACTATCAATTAGACGAAACCTGATCGCGACGCTCCACGAACGAACTTCTGGATTTTCACTATTTCACGGTAAGTTTACACTCGATATACGTGCTTCGTAAGAGGCCTCTCAGACATATTCCGATACGATTTTATGCGCTATCAATGAAACGGAAAACCTGCCCACTTCGCTGGACAGACGAACTTCTAGATTTTCGCTATTTCACGGTAAGTTTACATCCGTAATACGTGCTTTGTGAGAGGCTTCTGGGACTATTATGATATGATTTTATGCACATGGCACTATCAATGAAGTGGAACCAGCTCGTTTCGCTGCACAGACGAGCTTCTGGATTTATGCTGTCTTACGGTAAGTTTAGATTCTTAATGTGTACTTTGTGAGAGGATTGTGAGACTGTTTTGATACGAGTTTATAACTTGAAACTCGTTGATCAAGGCAACGACGTTTTTTCTTCGTCTATGTCGCTATCTTTTCTGAAATTTACTGATCATCTTTCTCTTACCGAGTAAATAATTAGGTACCACTATGATCAGAAGTAAAAGTACAACGGCAACGAGGGAAGAAGAAAAACGCCATCAGTCGTGGAGCGTACGTATGTAGCCCAGACGCAGAAAGGTGTACGAGCAGGGCTCCAGGCTTAGATAAGGGCGACGAGGCGAGGAGAAGCGTTACAGCGTGAAGGTAGCCTGAAACCTTCTCGGGTTCGCAGGATGACTCTATACAATCCGGTGTATAATGCGTATATACGTACAGCCTCCGTTCCAGAACCGCGGATATCTCTCGTGGCTCCTTTCTCGCCGGTTTAATTGATCGTCGCGGCTCTGTGAGGAACGTACGTGCCCGTCGGGCTGTAGTATCCCGATACGGTGAATCGGGACTCGAGGAACGAGCGAGAGGAAACGAATAAAACTAAAGAGGTGCAAAACAAAAGGAAACACACGGAGCAAGGATCAAAAGAGCGAGGCGGAGGAGAGGGAGGGAGGGAATACGAGACGGAACGGCGTGAATTCAATCGTCGAAAAGGGCGATGGTCAGTGGACGAGCCAATTAGCTCCGTCCCAATGCTCAGGTCCAGCGAGCGGCGAAAAATAAGTCCCTGCGTCTCCTGCACACCAACGGAAGGACCATCAGTGGCAGAGAAGCGAACGCTGCTGCTTCTGCGCCAGTCGGAGGGGGCGAAATCTTTGGACTTTTTCTTATAAGTGACCTGGAAGGCTTCCGGGCCCGAAGCAACGGGGAGAAAACATTACGGGGTGCTGCGCGGACGTCTCCGCGGACCGGGAGAGAATCGGCCGCGCGCGAACAGGACCCCGACCACGGGATACCGTCCTATCTTATCCACCCGAAGAAGTTTATAGCCCGGTCGACTCTAATTGGGCGAGAAATCATCGGGCACTCCTTTTCTCCTACGGCCCGGTCAAATACGCCACTAATTCACGAGCCTCGCGTTATTGACCCCTCGCCACCCTCTTTCCGACGCCTCCGTCCAGATTCTACCGTTCTCAACGTGGGCTACTTATTTCGTGAATTATTCACAATTGAGACGTCGAATTAAGACGAACGTCAAGCTCATTTTCAGTGGATTGTCATTTTCCGAGGATTCTTGTTGGATTATGTTCAACTCGATACTTAAAAGACCAGGAGTCGTTTATTTCATTGTTTTCAATGGTTTGTCGATTCATCGACAGGCGAAATAATTTTTCGTAATTGTATAATTCGACAATTTTACTTTGCACCAGAAACAAAAAAATAATTTTGATAAGTACAATATTAATGAATATGAAAGTAAATCATTAGTCCATTAAAAAAATTCGCTAATGATTTTCCAATCTAATAAATCTCGGTAAAAGTCCTAAGTAATTCAGGCAACAAAATTCGACACATCGGAAATACCGCAAGGATTTCGGTTGTTTCGAAAAAGAAAAGAAGTACAACAAAAAAAAAACACTTTGCACCAACTCGCTATTCCACTTTCTGTCGAGCCCGCTTAATTGAGCGATACAAAGAGCCCCTCAACGAAACAAACAAATAGATGTAATTCGAAGTTAAATATCGGAATCCTTCTCCCCGTGGTATCTTGATACGTGCCGGGTACGCTTTTTCGGCGTTCACGCACACCGCGTATCCCCTCGACAATATAGATATATTAACACCCACAGAGCGCCCAATATATATATCCCAACCGATTAAGCCATCTCTGCCGCGCGTCTCAACGACATTCTTCGAGGACACCTCTGGCCGAGGTCCCACGCGTGATCCTAATTCGCCAAACCCCTTTACCTTACCCTTTTTTACCTCTATTTTTAATGCTTCCAGAAAGAGAAAGAGATACCGAGAGAACACGAGCAACTTGACCGTCAGCGTGAAACCTCTCTTCTTTCCTCCACCTCCTCTTCTTTCATTCAACACACGGATGCGGGTGCACCACCAGCAGCAGCACGCGCACCACACGTACAACCGAGTGGACTCCTACTCACTCTCCGTTTGCGCGCGCCCGCGCGGTTGAAGAGCACGCGCGTTTCGTGGTCCGCGGGCCGTTTTCGAGCTAAAAAGGACCAGGATTTACAAGGGACCGACGCGCGGACGGGAAGAGCCCGGCCGAAGAGAGAACCAAGGAAAAGAGGTAACACACATATACACATTTGTACATACATAAATATATATATACATACATTTATATGTACGCAGCACAGCACTGAGAGTAAAAGAAAAGGAAGAAGAAGAAGAAGAAGGATGGAACCGAGGATCCGCGTGGAGAAGCCCGGAGGTGGACCGCAGCAGCAGCAGCATCACCAGCAGCAGCAGGAGCGCCGGGGGAAAAAGGTGCCTCGGCCACTCGCCCGGCAATATCTCATTGAGAAAGGAGGAGGGTGACTTTAATGTGCCCCTCGTCTCGTGGGCAATCGCGTTGAGGCACCCGACGTGCCGGCAAGAGTAAGATCGTTAATCTTTCCGCGCCGATCGGTCTCAGATAGTAATTGTTACGTTCTCGTTTCTCGCGCCTCACTGCGGCAGCACCATCGGCAGCGGCAGCCCCAGGAACCAACGGCAGCTACATTGCCAGTGGCCACCAGTACATAGAATACTAGCAGTTGCTATATACAGCGTTACTACACAACTATAGTTGTTAGGAGGCTGAACTTCTCGAGCTGAGCATCCGAGAGGAGACTCCCTGCATTTGGATGCTGGACGGTTTATGTACATATATAGATATGTATTTATATTGAAGAGTCGTGAACTCGCTCACGTTCCTCTTCGCGCCCCAACCGACGAGGCTCCTGCTTCGCAGCTTCTGACGCCTCAACGGCCAATATAAGCTTCGTACTCGGACTATGTAACTGCTCTGTGCAGCTCAACGCTTAACACGGAAAACAGAGAGTGCTCGTTGAGCGTCTACAGATACAGCGCAGCTTGTAAGAGGAACATTGAGTCGTATATCCGTGGTCCTTTTGCGGCCGGGGAGGCGCGCCGACCACTCACTCGCCAACGGTGTTAATGCCTTTGGCAAGTTTGTTCGGGTTACAATGCTGCCTATCTCTTCAACTTCCTCTCCTTCTTCCTCTCCTTGAGCTGGACTCTGATGTACAACCTTCGCTGACACCCTGGATGTACTACTCAGCAGGCACCTGTGGAATTATCGTCAAGTTGTCCTGATTTTTGGGTGTACGCGGAATGCGTACTGTCAATTACAAGACAGAAATTTCGGATGTGCACAAGGACCATGATTTTGACAAAGTTATAAATCTGGAGGCATTTCCTACTTATGGAGGTGAATGAGCTGAGAGTCGATGGGAATTTTTGACGATTTCACTGAGCATGACGATTTTTTAATTAATTTTTAATAATTTAATAGAAATAGTTTGCTTACAAAATTTTGATCAGGGATTTAAAAAATGTGTATAGCATACTTTGTAGCAGATAATCGAAGTAAAATTGTTCTCGAGTACCCGACATTTTAGTGCCAGGTTGAAATTAGTTTGAATCCTTGAGTTACTTCGAAGGGGCCTTATTTTCTTACCATTTCTCTCCAGCTGGAACGGCTCTCGTTTAGCTACTTTCCACGCGTTCTGAATGCACCGTGTAGTGCATTTCAGAGTATAGTAGCGATAGCGAAGATACGATCGAGTCTCTCAGCGAACAATTCGGATCCCGTGTGTCCATAGGTGTCCCTCGCATTCGTTTCTCGCAGTGACCGTACAAGAAACATCGACGACGCGTTAACGGCTCGCGCCAAGTGTCGCCGAGCACGAGAACCAGTTTATCCTCTCATTCTGCCGCACTACCGCACCGTGGAGACTCGAGAAAAGCCTTATTCGCGAATCTGAGAATTCACGAGTTAATCGGACTGCGTTGCTCCTTCTGATGGCTCTACTTCTCACTTTCTTTTTATTCGCTTATTTTAACGCGTCTCTTTTCTCCCACTTATCGGACGCCCCCCGTTTCTTTGTCTCGTTCATGGGAATCCCCACGGGTTTTCTGTGCGCGCAAGAAATTTGGGAATTTCAGGATAACCGGTGACCACTTTATCACCCGAATAACGTAATTCACAAGCGACACAGTACCGTTTTTTCTTTTCTTAATTTTTTTTTTTTTTCATTTTTTAAATAAAATTATCTCAACAGAACTTTCGTACAGAGGTATAACGTATACGTACCCTATAGGTGTATTGTAAATACGCATTTATCTATATATATAATATATAATATATATAATATACTATATAATATTGTATACATAGTACAGGATATGTATAATCAATTAATGAATTAATTAATCGATGTTACTTACGAGCTAAACAGAGTATCTAATAATCTAGTGGTTTTCTTTCGTTCTTTTAATGTTGTTGCTGTTCACGTTTTTCTCATTTTTCATTTTTTTCGTTTTCTTTTTTCTTCTAGGACTAGTTTCGAGTGAGTCGAACTCTCGTCGTGGGACTCATCGTCAATTAGACTCGTGCGTCTCGGCGATATGCGGAGTAACGAGTTTTACTTCTTCAGGTAGATAAAAGAGAGCAGGAAAAACTTTATGATGCAGTCGACTATAAACTGACGACTGGCTCGTGCTTGCCGCGCAAATTCTCACTGGACATTTGTATAAGTCATTCGGTGCGAAAAGCAACGACGACCACTTATGAAAAAGTAAAACAAATAAACGAATAAGAAAAAAAAAAAAAAAAGAAATAGAGGTGTTAAATAGCTGCGGATCGTTTGCAATCGAGTTCTCAAACACGAGCCACCGTGAGTTTCACTAGTCTGTACGAGCCGCGCGATATTAGTGACGCTCCGCGTGGAATCTCCAGCGAGAGCAAGCACCATCGAGATATCCCCGCGTGCATGATCCCCGTCGATCATCCTTTAAACGTCGCTTGTACTCGTCAACGACGATGTTCGCAATGATAATTAAACGTGAATACGTATTAGGATTAAAATTGTTAACGCGTTAGCAGAGGAAATATATGTGGTTTCGTAGATCAAGATTAGAGTGTAGTGTGATGATAGTTATCGCAGCGGCAGTATAAGGTACAACTACAGAGGATAATAGCCATATTTTAGAGAACCGTGCTGTCGTCACAAAGTGACTAACAGAGAGAAAGGTAGAGAAAGAGAGAGAGAGAGATTCATCGGTTCACAGTCGACGTTAATTAAAACGCGAGATTCTCGACATTCAGCGCGACTTACACGCACACGTGCACACAAACATATCCTCACGCATACGTTAAACAGGTGTATTTTAATCGCAGTTCCATTTGTGCTCATCTGTTTATTGTCCATCGACGGTTCGGCTTAATCACTGGATAACAACACGTACAATCACTTTGTTATTCGTTTTAATCGCACCGGATAGCTTCACCATTACTTTTTCTTTTTTCTCTCACGATTTTGAATACTTATTTAGGTGCATTTGTTCATTGTTTTAATATTATTTAATTTGTCTTTTTTTTTTTGCAGAGGGGATTCATTAATTTTTCTCAACGGTCGTGCTTCGTCAACTCGAGGGGTTGCTGATCACTCCAATGATCTCTCCACGCCACAGGGGATGAAGATACTACCTCCTGATCAGAGTCTTGGACGTCTATCTCCTCGTCCTCGTCGTCTGCAGACTCCAGCTCCATCGGACCTGGACCTGGACCCGATCTCCTGTCGCTCCCTGGACTCGTCGATGACGCCGTCGCATTCGTCGTTGTGTCCTCACCCACCAACTGGCTTATCATCCTAAAGGCGCTTGGCTTTCTCTCCGCTTGCCTCGAATTCCCCAACGAGTCCAGCCTCTCGATCGACGCCGGTGTCGTCGTTACTACCGCTCGGAAAGCGCTATTTTCGCCGCCCATACCTCCTATCGAACAGGCCACCGTAGTACGGCCGATATCCAAGCCAGTCGCGGACGCGGAATGCGGCGGCATTGGTGGCGGCGGTGGCGAGCGCTTTAAAAGATTCATTCGCTGATGACGCCGCCACTTTGCCCGTCTGTTGGAAAACCAAACCTAAGAGTCACGAGTTAGGTCGTTAGAAGGCTCGTGACTTAACGATAAGGTAATTCAGCGAGAGAGAAAGAAATAAGGAACGGAAGAAATCAACTGATAAATAGATATTTCAACGAAAACGTAATAAAGGGACAAGTTGATCGTTAACAAAAAAAAAAACGGATATGAAGAAATGTCGACGGAGCGGTAGAAGATCCGCAAAATTTTATCTACAGAAAATTGAGCCACTGGAGCGATCGGAGAATTCAAATAGAGACCCATTTCGAGGACCAACAAAATCCTATCGATTATCGATGCATTCGTCGATATGTTTTTATTTATTTTTTATTAAAAAAATCTAAGCTGGTATATAAAGTGCAATTGGAACACAGGAAAAAATTCAACGTGTACTTACTACAAAATCATTTGCAATTGCCATGTGTATTCATAAATAAATATGCAAGTCTGTTTTCGTAAAAAAAAATATATATAATAGTAGATTTTGCGTTATCTCATGGATACTTTCTCTCTGATTTTACAGTTTATTAAATTTGTATAATTAGTAATCATCTTTATAAAACTAGTATTTAAAAAAAAATTGATTTCAAGTCTTTTCAGAGTTCAAAATCGTCGCAGTGGACACGATCTTCCGATAGACGCACATTATCGATCTGCCACCGATCAATCGCAGCCAAGATCTTATTTACACGGTCGAGGAGAAAAAAAAACCCGAATAAAGCGAGAAATCAAGTGAGAAGGAAGGAAACTGAGAGAAAAAAGTGAATGAGAGTCAGAGCGCTCCCGGCGAATCAAGAGGGAAGAGGATATTCATCGTCCCTCACCTGTACACGGGCTTCGGACAGCGATGTTTTGGATGCCAGACGTTCCCGAGTCGAGACACACGGATAATGCGACCTCTCGAACTCCTTCTCCAATTCCTCGAGCTGTTCCGGACTAAACGTTGTGCGGTTGCGTCGAAACTTTGGTTGCTCCGAGCCGTCCAAACTACCGTCATCGCCGTCTCCGTCTGTGGATTATAAATCACAGCGCACATTTTTACCAGGATTCTCCATTTGTCATCTTCATTATCAATGCTCAACATCAGCAAGTTTTTTTTTAAATCATAAAAGCTAAAAAATTGATTACCACGATAACAATTTTAAAAAAATCGAACAGTGACTAAATATTCAAGACTGAAATATCCAAGAAAAGGATATGGAGAAGCAAAAAGTGACAGAAGCGACAAAAAGAGCCTGTCTTTGATAGTCGGAAAATCCGGGTACGCAGGAGTCAATAACTCTCGTTTTCATTGACTCCGAATCGATGAAAGTTTGCTTGACGAGAGGTTTATTATTAATTGCCGAGTGATAGCCGATGTCACGCTTCGCCGGGCGATACGTGGACCCCATAAATTAATCAGTCATCGAGCGTAACGCGCCAAATGGATAAAGCACCAACTTCCAACGCACAGAATGTCAAAGATCGAGCAACGAACGTGATTTTAATCTAAACTTCTTGACGTTTCGCGAGCGATAATGAAAAGCGTGGAAATCCTGAAGCGGCGGATAGAAGCTGAGCGCTCAAACGTCGTGAGAGCCCGCGAGGAACCCTGTCCCGATAATTTATGTCACGTGCATTCTTACTCGCTGTTTATGTGGTCGTTAATGAATCACTAAGTAGCGGCCTGTCCGCTGTTATAAACTGCCTGATCATATCCAAAGTCTAGTACTTATACGCGCGCGGCGCTATGCACTCTTTGCTCCGCTTGACTCTCGAGCGTGTTGGGTGTAGGAGGCATGCAATATTCCACGCCTCCCGCTCCATTACAACGACGAATACGAACCCAACTCTCTCGAAGCTAAGTGTATTTTCTGCGGTACGCGATCACGAGAGTCTCGGGGCTAAATTAAAACGGCGCTGATCACGATACTCGATTATAAAAATGACCTTTCTTTGCACTCTGGAATATCAACTGGATAATATGGAGATCTGTGGAGCGCAGATCGGATCTACATGAGAGTTTAGTGGAGAAACGAATTGGTGCGGGGCTGGAAAAAATTTTATGGCGTGAACTCACGATCGGCGGACTCATAAGAAGTGAAAAGAGTCTGACTATCGGTAACGTTAACTGCCGATTTATATTGTGGCTAGGGCGTACTTTTACTTTACTTCTGCTTTATAAATTAATTCTATTGGAATAATGCAATCTTTACGTATAACATTTATTTAAATAGTACAATATTTACAGATTGTTTTAATAGAAACAAAGTACAAGTTCGTTAATTTTGACACCTGTTTTTAGTAATGAAAAAAAAAATTGTACCTTTCAAAAACGAAACAATGTCGATTTTACCTCGTACAATTACAATTAAATTTCCTATATAATATTGTTTACCTTAAAAAATGTAAAATACTTTTTCGTTCAAGCATCACTCCGTACTTAACTTGTATATTGCGAAGGAAACCTTAGCATCTGAATCGCGCTCATCAAGCAACATCCTATTACAAGTAAGACCATATAAGAACCAAGCCGTTTCAATGCCTATTTTCCAAACTACAACCCTTTTAACTCTGCCAAAGCTCAACGACGACAGTAACCAATTGATGCTTGCTCTGCACTGAGAAAAAATATTTAATAGATTCCAAAAAATCGGGTGAATTGATTTTTTAATCGATTGCAGAGAAACATTTATTAGCTTTTCATTAAGTGTTGCATTTAACAAATCAATAAATTGTTGTTATTATTATTTTTTAAGGAACACGTGAATACTGCAAGTACCTTGAAGATATCCACGGGCCAACGCGTCCGCCGCGTGAAGAGCGTGCTCCGGACTTCCGGCGACGGTCGCCGAAGCTGCAGCTGATCCGGGACTGAGCGACGGCGGAAGTAGAAGCGAAGCTGCACCCGAGAGACCAGAAGCCAGAGGAGGCATCATCCAAGGATGGCCCGGTGCTCCAGGCGTCGGCCAGCCTCCCGGTAAATGATGAGACGACGACGGATGGTGATGGGCCGAGTTGAAATAAGGATGAGGTCCCCCGTAGAGACCGTAGCCCGCGGCTCTCGCGAATTCGGCGGCTGCTCTCTCCGCCGCTCGGTTTCGCAGGATACGGTTTATACTACTGACCGAGGGAGCTGTCGCATTACTGCACACACCTGGAACACCGGAAGCGGCACCGTTTTGTTATGTACGTTGACTTAGAGCGACCGGATGGGCAAAGAAAGTCCCCAAGATTATCAGGAGGGGGATTATTAACGGGGAACTGATAAAAATAAAAAAAACGCATTCGCTTTTTACGCTCACATTAATAACCAGATGCTGATTGGAATAAAAATAATACTGTGAGTCTCTCGATCCTTTTTAACTCACTGTATTAATTTTTTAAACACACAATTGACATTAAAATAGGTTGACATTTAATTCGGATAGAAATTATTAAAATTAAATTAATTAAAAAATTGTTGCATTCAATGGGCAAGAAAATAACGTCTTTGGTATATTCGATTACTAAGAAATAGAAATATTTTACCGCGTTCACGGGGCATAAAAATGATCATTTACCTTCTGAGATGAGCCGTTCTCGGATTTCCCACGCGAAAATTGTTGGGTTCTCCCTTTTGTACTGTTCGATTTTAGCGACAACCGCTGGTGTTGCTACCTTTGGTTTGCTGCCACCAATTAATCCCGGCGGGCGAAGTGTACCTGTAAAGTGAAGAGCAGACGATATTTTAATTAGGGCCGTGCGGATAGTTAGCCAATTTAATCGAATCTGATATTTATTTTATTGCAGCGCAATGGCCACAACGGCAAATCTTCTCCGCCCGTTTAGCGGCACGCTTTTTGCTGGTCCGTAAACTTTGTCAATTACCGTAATTGCCGGATGACGATATTTCAATTAAGGAGATGCGAATAGTGATCGAATTTAATCAAATCTAATATTAATTTTAATGCACTAAAATGGCCATAAAGATGGCCATTTCCTACGCCCGTTTAGCGGCACGCTTTTTCCCGGCCCGTTGACTTTGCGAGTTACCGTGATTGCCGGAAAACGATATTTTAATTAAGGAGGTTTGAATAGTGATCGAATTTAATCAAATCTATTATTCATTTTAATGCACTAAAATGGCCATAAAGATGGCCATTTTCCACGCCCGTTTAGCGGCGTGCTTTTTGCCGACGACAATATTTTAATTAAGGGGGTGCGAATAGTGATAGAATTTAATCGATTCTAATATTTATTTTAACGAACTAAAACGTCGGATCTTCTACGCTCGTTTAGCGGCACGCTTTTCGCTGGCCCGTTGACTCTGTGAGTCACCGTGATTGCCGTATAATATGTTGCGCGGGTGGGCTCCAGGTGCACGCGCTTCGCTTTGACGCGACGAATCATAGACATTAGCCCCTCTGCGCCGACTGAACATGCTACTACCGGACCGGGTCGCGCACTGCACACTCCTCCGCGACTTCCTCAAGGACGGCTTCGCGTATTATATACCTCGTGCAACAGTCGCAGCTACAGGAAAAGCCAGTTACGGGAAAGGCTTAAGCGGCTAGACGCCGGAATGAGAAACAGACTCGCAGCCGTCAATCACATACTTTCCTTAACATAGTAGCAAAAGTGCTTCCGGAATTAGAATATGCCGATTTCTCCATCGATTTCCATTTATCGATTGAACATTTTCAAACCCTAATATTATTTTTTTACTAGTTATCACAAAAAAATGTATGTATATAAAATTTGTCGTTTCCATTTTTAATTGAATTCCCTTAAAACATAAAAATAATCATGCAATTACCACTTTTCAGGCAATTTTTAATTCACCTTCATTCTATTCCACCTCTAGACATGATTTCAATTTTTTTAAAAACATTATTGAATCCCCTTAAAACATAAAAATAATCATGCAATTACCACTTTTCAGGCAATTGTTAATTCACCTTTATTCACTTTATTCCACCTCCAGACATGATTTCAATTTTTTTATTTAAACATTATTACAATAACAAAAACTAAATCTCAGTTTCACTTCCCGTTGGTCATTCGCGTTTTTTTTTACATATTCAACCTCGACCTTGAATGTTTGTTAAAAAAAAAAACCGCCCTCTCTGCATAAACCGACCTCGAAGAGTCGTCACACAGCGAGTCCTTTGAAAGGACAAGGACGGAGCTGCGAATGAAAGAGATTTTCATGAAAGAGGCTGCGAGGCCGAAAGATAGGAGCGGCGTCGGCGTGCGACGAGCAATCTCACGATTGCTAATGGAAACCAGAGGCGCAGGCAGACTTGAGCAATTATCGGTCGTTATTACGTACTATTATTAATAACAATAATGAAGCCAAAGAGCCGACGAGGTCCTACCTCTATATATATATATATATATAAATGCACGTCCTGGGCACGGGGCTAAAACGGCATTGGCGAACCAGGGACGCTGTGTATCGCGTGCGCTCCCACGAGAGAAGTGCGTGCCAAGGAATAAACGATGTACCCGAGAGACCTAATAGGTATCCGTGCCCCGAGCGAATTCCTCGTCCCTCGGGCCACGTACCGCACCTCTCTCTGTCTCTTTCTCTCTCTCTTGGTTCGCACCACCCCCTTTACTCCCACCCTCCCTTATACTTTTCTTTGTTTGCACGAGTATTACCTATATAGTGTATTATAAATGTATAGTGTATAAAAGATTGTGTTTTTTTTTTCTTTTTTTTTTTCAGACCGCGAGCACATTTAATAAAGGAAACAGCACGCAGCCGATTATTGGAGTATCGCGGGACCTTGGCGCTCTGTACTTCGTGAGGGATTCTTTCGGATGGTTCACCGAAGTATTGGCAACTATACGAAAAAAAAATGCTCGGTGTATTTCCGAGCCGCGAGAAAGCACGTAATTTTTGAGAGGAGCGTGAGCCCAACACACGCTTCGTGTACGCGCGAAACGAGAGCGTATTTTGGCGGCGAGGGAGAGAGATGAGCCGCGAGAAGATTTCACGTGGACCAGCTCGCGTGACTTACGGACCAACAGCCATCGATCGATGACCGAAATGGGAATTTTCGCGGTGGAGAGAAGAATGGAAGAGAGAGAATGGGCTTCTTGGGGTTTGCGGTCTCCATGCGATTGATGCTGTCCTTAAGAAAGTAACGGCATTGAGTTTTAATCGGTTCGCGGAGACTGACGAACGATTTTCGAGATGTGTCTTCGAAATTGAGGATACTTGGCTATCGATGATGCTCCTATTTTGGGACTGCGTTGGAAAAATAGAAATATGGTGTTTTTTTTAATAATGTTTTTTTAAATTCGAAGGAACCAAATTTAATGTTATACTTCATTTTCATTTCGTTCATTCCTGACTTCATTAAGCGAAGTGGTCATTAATTTACTTGAAATAATTACAGGGTGTTTAATTATGCCCTTAATTTCTCATATAGATTATTTAAAAGATGAAGTTCATTTAAAAAATTGTAAGTTTTTTTTTAAGTCACGCACAGTTTTTTTTAACTTAAGTTTAGTGTATTGTATTATAGTAAATTTTGAACGTATATAAAGAAATGTTGGGATAAATCTGGATTTTTAAAAAAATGTTAAAATGATAATAAAAATGGTTGTGACTGGTGTAGTGAGAGGATATGCCAATTTTATGAAAATATCAGTTTGTAATCAAGATTTTTATCTGAAAAATCGATAGAAAATCGGTAACTATTAAATTGAGTGTTAATTGCGGTGCGACATCAATGGATAAATCGGCGATTATTTTGATATTCATAATACGATTATTTATTTTCTCAGGCGAATAATTCGCGGAAGGATGCGTTGCGTGATCATTTTTATGCGGGTATTAGGAATTTTGCTCCTCGTTATACCATCGGTACTCGTTGCATCTGTATTTACTGTCGCGTGTACGAGTTTTTTTTTTTGTTAAGGAAACAAAGATTGACAGTGTTGCGGGTGAAATTTATAGGCTGTTGAAAACGCAACCTGCATCACGCCTCAGGCTCGGCAATTCGCATTACTGCGACCGTGAAATGGTACTTAAAATGAGGAGAAATTAAGTTGCAGGTGTCACGGACGCAGTCGGCTGACAAAGAGCCGATGTTAATGCTCCGGCAAATGCAGACAAGCAGTTCCCTGACTCCCTGAACCAAGAATAAATTATTCAATTGTCAAAAGCGCGATAATTCACATAATTTTAAAACGACCTGCAGACAAATAATTTGTATACAGTCGCAATTATAGCATACATGAATATTGGATTATAACTTACTGCTACTTATCATTAAAAAAAACATTGCACAAAAATTTGCTCATACACTCATAAAAAATAATTGATTATTGCTGCTGTCAAACTATGTAAATTACACTAAGAAAACTGCCCTTATTGATTCAATTATTTTTTATTCACCACACTAAAAAAAAATTCAGAATATAATATAAGACATAATACACAATTACATAAAAAATTTATTTGCAAATACGTTTTACCTCGTAAAACAAAAATGTAACTGTCACATTTATCCAAAATAACTACATCGTAAATTAGTTTCTGAACTCATGAAAATATTCACCAACAATTAATTATCCCCGCCAATGTAATACATAATTAAATGATTAATCAAGCGTTAATTTAATCACGAGCCCGATTAAGGAATCAAAGTTCACGTTTCGTGAATCCGACATGACTCTACATTTGCGTTTCATCGATTACACGTTGCACCGGAAATTAATTGGAGTTTGACCGAGGCCAAAGTTTCAGGGAATTTAAGCGTGCGGTAGTAATTGCAGCTGGTCGAGGAATCACGGAATGGAAAAGTTGCACGAAAATGTTAAGTCCGGTCGTGTTATACCGAGGATATCTTAAGTATCAGAGCGCGGAGTGGGAAGTCAGGATAAATTGTAATTGGCGACCGGTTGACGGTACACGATACACAACATTATATTGGCTATTCGCGTGGACGAAGAGGAGGAAGATCGGGGAACTGTGGAGAGCAAGCTGACCACGAATCGCTCTGGCTTCATCTAGCGACTTAAGTATACCCATGCGTTACGTACATCCCGAGAAGAGCCCGGCCTATACACGCAGTTGTATGCTTGCTGCGGGGATGTGCTTCAAACTCCCACCGACAGCCTCTGATATAATGTGCAGCTTCGCAACTAGTGACTTCGCGTGTCTGCGAAATCGCAGTCACGAATCGATTCCGCGGATCCTTGAGTCACGTAGACTCAGCGGATTCGACTTACTGGATCATCTAATAATTTAATATAATCACTCTGTACACCTGTAAGCTACGATTATCCTCGCCTTCCTGCTCGTACATTCCGTTCCGACAATATTTTCGCTTCAAATTGCAACAGGGTTATTAACATTTCTTCATCTGGCAAATTGTTTGTTAGTTTTGTGTGTTTTTATAGATTTAGTACCGTAATATACGAGGTATCCGATGCACCTGAGAAAGGTGTGAATTTGTTCAATATTTTAAGGGGATCGTTAATTACTGCTCGTTATATTAAAGTCAACAATCGTTTCACTGTTTTTTAGCTGTTAGAGTGAGTTAACATTACAATTGTTAGTTTTTATCTTCGAAAATATTTTTTTTAAGTTACATCCATGCCCAAGTGTCATTTTCTTGGTAATGAAGATAAATTTTCAATGATCTGTAATTTCTCAATATTTCCTTTGCAACATTTTTCCAAATATCAAAATAATCTTCAATGTTCCTCCGAACGATCTTAAATCACAATATCAGCAATAATCGAATTGAACAATTGACGAGCTTACTTTGCATAAATCATTAAAATTACTGCTTCAACAATTTTTTTTTTCAAAATTGAATCCTTCGCCCTTCACTTCAACATGCTCATTTCGAGTGCCCAGAAACACGATTCCTCGTCGTGAAACAGTTTCAGGGTCCGCATAGATAGATCGACGTCTTGGAGTTTTAGGATCCCGCGTATCTCGCGGTGTTGCTTCGGCGATATAAATTGTCCTTCGCCGTTAAGTAATTGCCCGCGCGATTATGGTACATTATATTCACCTTGGGCGCCTAAGGAGGTTGGTATTCCGAAAATGAAGACATTACCGGACGCGCGGGGCGAACGGTACTTTTTACGAGCGGCTCGTAAAGTTAACGAGGAGCGAGCTGCTGGCCCTTTTGCTGGGGCTGCGGTTCCTCTCGGGCGTCGAGTCGAATGTCTTGCTCCTCGCGGAGATTTCCGAGGAGAAAGAGTACAATCCGAGCCACGCGGACCCGGGGCCTCCGAGCCGATGCGCGCTTTCCTCTCCGCTAGGCGTTCCAGCCTCTCGCAGTTTCATTTTTTATTACACCACTCTCTCGAGTTCACAGCGCGCGCTTCGAGCGCGTCGAGTTGAGGCGCGCGCCTTCGACTCCTCGGCAGTGATCACGATAACCCATCCAGCAACATTTTTCTCCGTCCTCTTTTTCAACATTTTTTTTTCTTTCTGTTCTCCAGCTTTCCATGAACGTGGCGATTTACGCGAGCGTCAATAAACACCACAAAATCCAGAGAAAAAAAAAACCAAAAGGAAGCTGAGGTAAAGGATCGGCACATTGTGGAACGGAAATGGTCCAGGACGAAAGCAGCAAGAAATTGAGACATCATCAGGAGCCTCTGAGACCCTCGAGAATTTGATTGAAATGACCGTTCGCCGAAAGCGATTTGCCTCCTCGGGGAATATCGTTGGGGCTTTTGCCGGGGAATGAGAAAGATGGTAAAGGTTAAGCGAAGGCTAGTCATATTTCTATATTAATACAGGTAAGTACATGGCCGAGGAGCTTTCATCGTCAGGTGGATGAGAGTGAAGAAGTCATACACCGAAGGGAAGTTGGTCTTTAGGTGCCGCTAATGAACTTGGAACGCTGCTTCACGATTGTTAAGTATACACTTTTGTGTGTGTATACTTTTTGGCCTTACGTGGACGAAGGTATAATGTATAGTTACGTAGGTATTTATGTAGTCGTTGAATTTTTGTGTTCGAGGGCACATTGTGTTTCACCTCGTGAAGACGGTGAAGCAGAAAGAGCTTCCACGAGGTGCGCCCTGCGCGAGGTAAAGGTGGCTTCAGTTACACAGGTATATAGAAGCAACTCCCGTATATAGATGGCTCTAATAACACCTTCGCGGCTACTCGTTCGCGCGAGCATTTCGCAAACCCGATAAAAACCCTACAAGCGAGAGAGGCCTTCAACTCGGTTGAAGCCTGCCGGCCAGTTGAGGTCGCTCTCATTCCTCCACTGCCTCTCCCACTAAATCGACACTTTTCCTTTCCATCATTTTGCTTCGCTCTGTTGTTGTTAGTTGGTACTGGTGATGAAGAGGAGAATCGGAGTGGTGGATGAAGGTGAAGGAAAAGAAGAAGGTGAAGATGGAGGAGAAGATGATGAAGATGGAGAAGAAGGGGAAGAAAAAGACAAAAATGAAGAAGGAGAAGAAGAAGAAGGATGCCGTAAGGAGAAAATGGAGGAGGATGGTTCGGACAGACTTTGATTTGTGAATGCACTTACCCAGGAGCTTGGTGACGACGGCCCCTTGCTGATTCAGCGAGAGAACGTGATTCGCCAGATCGTTGTAGTGCCTCAGAGCACCCAGACCGTGCGAAATCTCGAGCAGACGCTGGCGGGATGTTCCACCGGTGCTTCCACCACCCCCTGCACCGCCCGACGTGAATGGACTTCCAGTGCAATTCTGGAGACTCACACCTGGAGGCATAACAACGATTCGATTAATAATTGTTGGAGATAGTATCCCATTTTTCTTCGGTACTGGACGAAAATTGATAACTTGTATAAATACGACAATTCTTCTCGTTATTGTCTTTGTTGTCAGTCATTAAACCAGCATGGTTAATGTAAGCAAACCAAAATTATCATCTAACTAAAAAAACCACCTTAAATATTGCCTCGAAAAAAAAAAAATTGAACATTCATTTCGCTATACCACGATTTGTTTGGGACATTTCAACTTCCCCTTTGAATCTTTCGCTCTGTTCAACAAATTCAACAATTTCCATCATAATTACTCACGTTTATCGTGATATTTGCATTCCTACCTGAATATATATCAGTTTGTTATCTCAATTCTATGTTGGAATCAGAATTAGTTCCAAAATGACTAAGTTCCCTTGAAAATTGCCTGCGAAACCGTATTCTTTGATAACATTTTTTTAAATGCTGCTGTGACCACATGATCGGCACGAATTTTAACACGAGGCTCCTGCTGATCGTCAAAAGCTGCCACCCACGACGCAGAACGGAAATGCAACCATCGGCTTAGCGTTCAATTCCGCAATTGCCTGTGACAGTATTTGCCGACCGGTTTACACGACCTTATCATTTCTTTTCCTTCCCGCCAGCCTGAAATTACCTTTCTCGTCGTAGAAGGAAGCCCATTTCCACATAAATTCAACGCCTGTGACAGCCTTTGATTATTAAACCAAAGCAAACCCAACAAAGTCGGAAATACAAGTCTCGCTGAATTACAACAAGGTCGAATAGTGGCAATCGGATCTAGTCTCTATTTTAATCCGTCATGGAGATTACGAATGTTCGATAGCGAGGGAGAATTTCCATGCAATTGATTTAAGCTCGACTCGCCCAGTGATTGCTCCGCCTATCTCGAGAATATTTAATTAATCATATGCAGTGTTCACATTACATCAAGTTCTACACGTGCTTCGATAATTACTGCATTATTTTGAATGATAGAAAATAGCGTTGGTCCTCATATATTCGATTAATTGTCTTTATCACAAAATATAGATAATATTTACATAAATATCGAGCGGGTGATTTTAATTAATGTTAATTGTAAATAATTACACGAATTTTCGGAAATATCAAAGAGCGTGTCATAAATTTCTCGGGGATCTCGGGAATAAATTTCAATTTGTAATATATGCAATCAATAAATATTCTTCGAGGGAGTTAATTTAAATAAAAAAAAAATTATATCATTTTTAATAAATTTGTGGGAGAGTGTAATAATAATTTAGTAATGAAGTACGTGATATTTAGGGTCGAATAATTGTCAGTAATTATTGTCGTTATTTGAAGGGTAAATATTAACATTTAATTCGGCAGTTATTTATCGTTTGAGGACGACAGTCTTTAGGGATATATAGTATGCAAATAACGCGTTATTTATCAAGGTATTTACAATTTTTTGTTACCATATAATTCGAGTAAATATGATAAAAATAATCGGAAAATCTCACGATTGCTTACAACTGGCGCCACTACACATGCTGCCAGCCATTCAATGGCTCGAACCGGATTTTTTAAACATACAAACAGGTGTATTAAATTCGATACACATGCATAATGTAAAATTAAAGTCCTTTCGCGCGAAGCACACAAGTTTTAAAAAAAACTTGTGTTTTGGATACCGTGCATTTTATATTCCGCAAGTATATTTAAATTAGCATTCCAGTTTATGCATCAAATCTTCCCGTATCAGTACATTACGTTTCATCCAGATTAAGAACCATTTTTCTTCCCCGCCTTTCGCTTTTCACGAAATAGTCAGACCTTCGCATTTGCATTTTTACTGACAATTAGCGCTTCTCCTATTCGATTCCAATTATTTAAGTTTTACAATTTTTATTTTTACCCAACTATCCACCCTTTATTCCAATCCTTGGAAAAAGTGGATTTTTGGTATCAAGTCATTTAATTAACTATTTAATTAATCTCACGTTTCCCGATTTTTATCCTCTCATCCTAAATTCGAAAAAAAATTATACTATTCAAGTAAAGTTACTATTAATTCATAAATTCCTACAATAAATTTTCCGCAATTACAACTTGACAAAAAAATCACTGTAACTATTTGAATAGTAAACAAAATATTTGCACGGATAAAAAATGTATATTTGTCAATCTTACAATTTCCCTGAGAGAACATTAAAATTGGACAATTTCTAAGCTCAACGGTAATGGTATTTAAATTGAGTTTAAGCGTTATCTAAAATAGCAGCGGTGATTGGAACCTCCTGTAAATATCCACACCTACGTCTCCTTTATTCCCCCGAGATTTAACAAAGACTGCACTTATTATTATACGCGAATATCTCGAGGGGAATCTCCCGAGTATAACTCCGGTGTACATCGTGCTTCTGGCTCTCGGAGCTCTCGCTATATCTATATACACAGTTATAAATGTATCTATATACCCCGACGCGACATCGCGACAATTTTTAATCGACATTTTCGCACCGTCGTCCCAGTGATACTGGAAATCCAGCCATACTCGTTGAAAAACCGGTTCCCCGGTTTCGTGAGAGACGACCGAGCGGAGAACGACGCTCAGACTCGGTGTATGGCACTTATACGTTCGGTCTTCCTCTCTGGGCCTTAGCCCGTGCCCGCCAAGCGCCTACTTTCGTTTTCGCCAACGAGTTCGCTCGTTTCGTCGCTTCCTCGCTTTAGCGGTAGCGATCTTATTCCGAAGACCTAAAACGAACGAAGCTGAAGAGCCGAGAGGACGGACGGAAAGTATTGCGCGTATGTATACCGGCCAAAGCCGAATTCGGGTATTCCGAGCTGTCGTTAAACGCTCCGCTTTCATAAGCGCCCAAAAACCCCCGCTATTTTCTCCCAGCCAAATGCTAATTTACGCGCGTTAAGAGAATTTTCGATACATTGACGATTTTTTTTCATGCTATAAAAAATGTATATATATATATATATATATATATATATATGTACTGGAGATTGGGAACTTTTTTGCTGTGTCAAAGAAACGTAAAAAAAATTGTACTGGTGACAATGATTCATTTTTAGTTTTAGGAAACATTTTTTATAGCTGCCAAAATTATAATTTTTATCCATATTCTCCAATTTGCTATTTATGTGAAGTTAAGTATGAATATTTTGATATATCGTTTAAATTCCACACATATTTATTATTTATTCTGCTGAATAAATGAAAAAGGAAATATATCTGATATAATCAACTAGACGGACAATATATTTTTTAATATATTCTGGATATATACCAAATATATTTTTGGCTTGCATGTTTCGCATATATTCGAAAATATATCAGACATGTTTTTGTTATTTTTTTTTGCCGAAATATATTGAGTACAAGAATTATGTGTTTTAACGTCATATGGGAATGGTTAATGGGATTTTCATACATATATAGGAGATACCGAGCAAAGCTAAGCTCGCATATTTGAAACTGTCGCTGAATGCTTCTCGTTCATAAGCACCAGACACCCGCAATGCTCCGCCAGCGAAACGTCAATGTACATGCCTGAAGAGAATGCGCGATAAATAGTAGCCGCCGCTATACTGACACGTGTCCTATGTACACGGCTTTTAGTACGTAAGTATGTATCGCGAAACGACGGAGCTGCCGCCTATTCAATCGGCCGCACGAGGTGTGGCGAGATATTGAATCGCTCAATGCTGATCCTGCTACGCGCTGCCCTCCTGTATATTAGTATAATAACGCCGAGCGCACTCCTTTTGGTCTCACCTCCTTTTACCTGCCCCGCAGCTTGTATTTTAACGGCATAAATGAATCTCTACGAGCATCGAGATGGCACCAAAGAAACCTCGACATTAATTCTCCATCATTGACCGTTTAGCTACCGGCGCGACTACTGCGGGGAATCCCCCGTTTCTCACGACATTTTTCCCACTTTCAGGACTGCCAACCTTCGCCATTTAACTTGACAAATACTTACCGTTTTACATAATTTTGTCTCAGCCACGGCGATTTAATTTACAGTGAAAATATGTTTATTTTTTTAATAATCGCTATGGAATTGTAATTAATTTTATCTGTCGATTCGATGAATATGAAAAAAATTGTAAAGTGCTGGTGAGTGAGCGTAAAGTGTTCTTTACACTGGTGAAAATTTTGGCGGGCTTTCAATTGTTTTTGTAGTTACGTAGAGTAATTAAATGTGATTATGGATATTGATGGGGTGAAATTACGATTGTGATTTGAAAGATTGTCTTAATGAGTACAATTAAAAATTTGGTAATTAGGAGAAGAGGGTTATTTTGGAAGAAGAAGAGTTGTTGTGAAAATGGTCAATCGTTTCTGACAACCAAGTGGAATAGTCAAAACAGTCTCTGTTGGCTTAAGGAATTATAACCTCGTTGGTAGAGAATCGATAGTAACAGTAACGAGCTCACATCACAACCTCAACTCACCGGTTTGTTGGTGCGACCGATCACCTGGATCAGAGAGCAAACCGATAGTTGCAGGAACTAAGTTGTTGGCTGTATGTACAATTTTTTTGGCTACTTATCGAAAATCCTTTAGACCACAATTCCAATTTGTTTTAAGTGATTACGGTGCAGCACGAAAACAGAAAATCTTTGAAATATAACAAAACAATAAATCACGAAAATTCGTGAGGGGAATTTTAAAAAAATTGGATGTTCTAAACTGACCCCAACAAAATAAACCAAAATCAAGCAAACAGTTACGCACTTAAAGAAAAAATACAGAAAATTCATAAAGTCAATTTCCCAGGGCCAATTTTTCGGGAACTAATTTTCCCCAATTCCCATTTTCCACGTAAACCCCACAATTTTTCCTATAATATAAATTCTCTTCCTGCGGAATTTCACATCCAATTGACTAAATTGGTAAAAATATTCCCAATATTTTTGGCTTTAAAAAAATAATTAAAATTTCTTCACCATTATTTTCCAATTATCGCCAGTTAGTAATATAATTATTTTAAATTATATATCACACAGCTCCGAAATGTGGGTATTTTTTTTGTTTTTTGAAAAATAATTTCCTTCGCAATTAACTCGCATCGATTCGCGTGTCGTTGACCGAGACATTGACTTTATTCGACCGACAATTGAAAACGGTATTTCTGGGGTCTCTCGAGTCAGGGCGTGAAATCATTCCAACGACCGAGCGACGGGCTTCGGATGTCCCGAAGTCGGGTATTGGCATTAGGAGGACCAGAGGTGTGAGAAAGAGTGTGAAAATCCGGTATTCGACTATCGAATTACGATACGTCATTGTGTGCTTCTTTGAGGCATAGTCAACATGATATAACTATATAACTATATATATATATATATTGCATGCTAGTATTAGAATGGTCGCTATGTAGACGGAAGAAGCCAAAGGTCTGCTGAGACCCGCGAATGCTCACCGCACCCTATTTTCGGTAATTTTACTTTGGCACTTTGACCGGCCCAATATGACGGAAATATCTCCTGAGCTTTCGGAGGCGATTCACTTTTACCGCTTAGGCTTCGCACGAAATCCTTGAAACTAGGCATTGTCACGGTCGTTTAAAAAGGGCGACCAGTTGCACTTTGTGTTAGACTTTGGAGATTCGAATGCACTGTCAAAAAAATCTACTTCAAATTGAATGTACACGTACTGGATATTTTATTTTAATACAGTGGTGCATTAAAATTACGATCCGATGGGATTAAAAATTTTTTTATTTAGCTTAACTCCCTTGGAAAAATAGCTTAATTTTGAATCACAGTTGTACATTGAATTTAAAAAGCAGTGTTAAAAAAATTCACTTGGAATTTAATGTACATGTACTGGCAATTTTTATTGATAAAGTGATACACTAAATTTAGTATACAAGTGCGACGTTTTATTTATTTTTAGCACAATAATTTTCGTAATTTTATCATTTTGCGTAATAATTTTACGGGGAGAGTATTTTTTTATTTGCTTTAATTTCTTTGCAAAAGTACCTTAATTTTCTATCGCATTTGTACATTGAATTTAATTGACGATTTTGTGAACGAAAACCTCCGGTTTTTTTTTACAGTCAATAACGTTATTAGTGGGCTAATCTGTGCACCGAGAGAAAAGATTCAGTTGACTTGAAATGAATAGATGGATTTATTTTTATTTTTTTGCTTTCAATTAAATGTTGAATTTGTAATTTATCAAAATATCCCATTGCTTGTAATGAAAGATTTACTTAATGAGCATATAATCAAAAAAATAATGTCTTTGATTCAAAGAAGAGATATAAAAACGACTGGAGGTCGTTGCCAGCCTGTATTTCGGACACCGGAAAGGGTATTCGGCACAGGTGAACCTTTCCGCCAGACAGAAGGGCCCAGCTTCGCCTCCGTCGTAACCGTTCGCACTATAAACACACGTGTAAGATTGCTGATTAGATAAGAAGGGAAATATGCGCATTCGCCACTTCCGCTGAGTATTTTTGTGAATGAAATTTTTTTTTTCGTCATTGAAATTCATGAGGATTGATGCTCAATGGTATTTTATATGATTTCAGCAAATATGAACCAAATATTGAATAATTAAAAACTGCAAAAATCCTGGAGACTATTTTCTGTATTTGCTGCACATTTTTGTGGATGAAATTGATTTTCTCATCGTCGAAACTCATTGACAACTCTAGAATATAAAATCTCTTTCACTGAATATCAATTTATATTTTTTTATATTAAAATTACCGTACCAAAAATAAATTTGACACCTCACTTTCACAGAAAATTTTGTTTACCCAGTTTAACAAAAATTTCCAGTGTCTGTACGTTTAATTTGACGTAGATTTTTTTTTACAGTTTCGGCGAGAAATCCAGAGTTCGACTTTCATTATTTAACGTGCTTCGGTAACCGTAACAGAGCCGAAGATAAAGAATCGGACACGGTGAGGATTCACTTGTCCATACCGACAACAAGATGCATAATCCCGATTGGAAACTCTAGACGAAGATCCGAGATAGGGCTGGGAAAAAATCATAGAGAGATAGGTGCCGAACTCGTTTGTTCTTTCTTGGACGAGGCTCCCTCCCACTTTCTTTCTCTTCGGTATCTCCTCGGCTTTGGGTCGACGAGCAGGTGCTCGCTATGTTGGGCCAACTCCTCGCATCAGCCTCGAGATAATTTACCTAATAGCCAATTAGACACCCTCGTGTCTCCCTTGATCTCATCACTTATCTCCATATTTATGCAACTGCTTCAAAAGGGAGCTAATTGACCTGCAGCATAATACTCTTCGGGGTGTGCAGTAATTTTCGAAATACCCCGTTTAGATTGGAAAATGATTCGGCGAAGATATCATCGTTTTTAAAACGGACAGAAATCGATTTCTGCTCCTTAATTTGTGAGAATATCAAACTCCAATCTTTCGCGCCCATTTCTTCAGTCGTTTTAAAAATCCTGATGGAAAACGAGTCGCGAGAAGTTGATGTTGTTCGAGCCAGAAAACTTAGACTCCAATCAAGAAAATAATTAAGGGGGCAGACATTTTTGTTGTAGAATAAAATTCAATCTGACGGAATATTTTTTTCTCGGCTCTCTGAAGTTTCCATGGAAAGCCATTCATAAATAATGTTCGTTTAATCATCAGTTATATGGTGAAAATATTTTTTTAAATATCAGGCAATATTTTCTTCGGTCAAGAAAATATTCAAAATGAAATATTAGAATTAGAAATCGATTTTTGCTCCTTAATTTGTGAGAATATCAAACTCCAATCTTTCGCGCCCATTTCTTCAGTCGTTTTAAAAATCCTGATGGAAAACGAGTCGCGAGAAGTTGATGTTGTTCGGGCCAGAAAACTTAGACTCCAATCAAGAAAATAATTAAGGGGACAGACATTTTTTTGTAGAATAAAATTCAATCTGACGGAATATTTTTTTCTCGGCTCTCTGAAGTTTCCATGGAAAGCCATTCATAAATAATGTTCGTTTAATCATCAATTATATGGTGAAAATATTTTTTTAAATATCAGGCAATATTTTCTTCGGTAAAAAAAATATTCAAAGTGAAATATTAGAATTTCTGTTTGTAAATCAGTACGAATATTGATTTAATGTTACGAATTTTTTATTTCTTGCGGAAATTGCAAACTTTTAGAAAAAAACTTATTTCCCAAAATGGGACAAATATTAATCTCGTGCTAAAAAAAACACCTTTTCGTAGAAATGTACAGTTGCAGTTAACTGAATTATTTTATTGGGTAATTTGCAAAATAGTCATTTTTGACATATTATTTACATACATGCTAATTAGACGGTTATTAAATTATAATAATCACAAATTTGATTAAAAAATAACTAGAACACAATTGTTAGTATCCCCTAGTTGCACTTATTCACAAATTCTTCTCTGAAATTATTTCGCGCATTAGCCCAAAAACAAAACACCGCTAAAAACCGAGTAAAAAAATTGTCTAGAGAAAAAAAAAACTTTTCCCCCGTCTGAATAAAAAATCTTTCCTGTCATGTTCATGACCACAATGGAAACTTCCCCAGAGAACTAACACCCAACAAAAAGAGTACATAATAACTCACTTCCGGAATCGCGTGGTGCGAGAGTGCGCGCTAAACTCGAAGAGCTATTGAGGCGCGAAGCGACGGAAAGTTCACTTTGCGAACTCGAGCGCTTTGAGCCGAGTTCAAAACCCTTTCAGTTCAAAACTTTACGCTCGACTATATTTTCGAAGCGAGTGAAAAGGTAACCGGGAAAACAGTGACAAAGATTGCGGACGTTAGTTTTATGAAACTCCCACAGGAAAATTCTTACAGCTGCGGTGCTTTGACTTTCTTTGACTTTCTTCGATAATTACAAAAGTGTCCTCATTTCACGGACGATTTGCCGCGTGTTATTACGAGACTTTTCATTGAACGCGTGCCCCGAGAGCCGCACAACTTAATAGCAATAATAACCGGGCCCCTCGCGTACTCGTCGTGATTTTTGCAATCTGGTCGCGCTGATGGGCATTCCATGCACCTTTAAGTGCTGTTACTTCTCGTTATCTCACCGGTCATCGGAAGCCCGTGCAACTTTTTATCTGTGAAATCGGAGAATGTGCTTCTGGCTGGGCCCGAGTCCGGTGTGTATTCTCCTCGTGGTAAAGGGTGCACCTGCCGAAAGGTGGAATTAATTCGTCAGTCGTCGCGGTCCGCGACGAGGAGAGTGGCAGTACCGCAGGTGACTTCGATCTCGGTATGAGTATTTCCTCTGCCTTTCTCGCTGTCTCGAGCCCGTCGACAATCTGCTCTGATTATGCCAGATGCTTGTTGTACTACATACGAGAACAGATGCTTATTCGATTCGCTTTTTAATCAACCTGTTTTAATTTGTTACAGCGGAGATTGTGGGGCATAAGAAGAAAAAGGAGAAAAAAAAACGAGAATATCAGGCTGAAGGACTCATATATTGAAAATGACGACATTTAGCCGGTAATGACTTATGACAGTCGATAAGCATCGAGTTTTGGATGGGCCGTCGCTAGCCTGCCAACAAACCCGTGTACCTTTCGTGTTCCATCAATCGACATTAATTCCTCGGATAAAATGTACAGCGGTTAATCACGAGAGGGTTAACGATGTTCATTGCTATTCCAACAATGTTAATGACTATTGTCGCAGCTAACGGGATGATGGTTATAGCGATACAAGCGTCCAACTTTATTAGCTTCGCTGTGAAACTCTCGTATGTTACACCAAAACCAAATGGCATTTATCTTTGGTATAAAAACGTCGAGATAGAGTGTCTCTTGAGTGTCTCTTCTATCTCGGATAGTCTAACTACTTCCGAAGACGATAACTTATCATTGAATTGTGCGTTTCGTCGACGGGACGAAAGATTCCGAAGCAGTTGTCCAACAAACTATTGCAAAGTCCTTGGGACATGTCTAATTCCCAAATACCAGATTTTTCATACTTTGGTTGAAAAACGTCAATGGAACAGATCAGAGATATTAGCCTGGCAAATATGGCCAGCCTTGGTCTAGAGGTTTGACAATCTCGGCCAGTTTTCCGCAGGCAACCAGTCAATGAAACTACCTCAAAATTCGTGTACCAGAAGCTGAGTTGATGTGTCAATCGACTCGTCAAATCGGGCGTAACTAATGCGACTAAAAACTTCAAACAACGTAAGCCCAAGCGATAATCTTCAGAAAGCTGAACGGCGTTATTCAAATACAAAAATAATCGGAAGTAAATGAGGCGAAAAATGGGAAACGAGTCGCAGACCCAATTCTGCTGTTACTGAAGCAAAGCACCTTGAAGGATGGAGGCCGTATTTCCATCATAGCGGAAGAGAAGAAATGAAGTTTACCTTCGATCAGTGGAGCCGGCGGCACGCCAATCTGTTGATGATGATGGGGTGGATGGCTCGCGTGTTGGGGATGATGATGCGACGGATGAACCTGAAGAAGTCGCGCTCGGGATTGTGCTAAAGTGGGAGAAGGGGGTTCCCAAGGTCTGGTGACAGTGGTACCAGTACCGGGGCTAACGTCGTCGTCCTGACAGCATATCTTGCTTCCGGAATTGCCAGTGTTCGTTGCACCAGGCGCAGCACTACTACCCACCACTATAATGTGTCCCTCGTTATTGTTATTGTTGCTGGTGTCGTTGTTGTTGTTGTTGTTTGTACTGTTGTTGTTGTTGTTGGTGGTGCGAGTAGATCCGGTAGCCGGACTTCCACTGCCACTAGCACTGCCACTGACACTGCCACTGCCCACGCTATCGACAACCATCTCGGTGTTTATCGCTGCCACGGTCTTAGCTGTACCCGGAGGTGTCGCGACACCACCGCCGATCATCATCACCGCGCACTCTCCTCTTTGCGCCCTCGCTCCTCGCGGAGGCCCAGAATTTGCCCCTCCACTTCACCGCGTTGATGACCTGGTCTTATACTTTGTTCACCTTGTTTGTTGTCAACCTCCGACTCTTCGAGGCTCTTGGTAGCTCTTTTGGCCACTGGAGACACGGGGTTTTTGCACTTCTGTCAATCCCTACAAAAGGGATTCGAGAGAATCTGTGGCGCAACAAGATTGGGGCAGGATTCAATTTTCAAGGTCTTTGGATGTTAAGCTTGAGAGTTATCAGTTATTGAGTGATTCCTCAAGGACTGCGATGACGGATAAGACGGCGTACCGGTTACGATCAGATTCCATGATTCCGTCGACGTTGCCGAACACTCGATGACTCGTTATGTACATATAATTGGAAACCATCCGCGCAAGCGCCGATTATGATGTCTCGTCGCACTTTGTGGAGCACCTGATGTCACTAAGCTGGTCCGGACTGATATCGAACACGCGTGTTGCGGTAAAGGGAACGAGAAACTTCCGTATGTGCACTGCGGGATGGTGATACGTTCCCGTGGATACGACGATCCGATTCCGTACTTCTTTGCGAGTTGTTCCGAGGTGGACTAATGCAATTAAATAACACTCGCGGTCTATCCTATTCAAGTGTCCGCCGCAAAAATGACATCGTTGTGGAATGAGCGATAATCGTAAATTTGAAGAATAAAAATTGTATGATTTTTTTCGTTGTCGAATATTTTGGCGGTGGACGTCTTGCCGTCGCGATAGTGTCTCAGTGGTAACCCGACGACGACGACGACGACAACGTCCACGACGACGACGAAACACAACGATCGAGGGAGCGAGACAGTCGAAGAAGGCGGCCGAGCCTATATCTTGAATGCTATAGGGGTACCGTGACTGCTCGCGCTCCGCCGGATTCGAGCAGATTGGCTTCCGTTCGCCGGCTCGAAGCGCACCCAGACCTGCCTTCTCTCCCCTTCTCCGGCGTCCACCGCCACCGGCGCACCGCTACTGCCACCGCACCACTCCACCTTGCCTCGCGCCGCACCTCGCCTCCACCTCTTCCTCTGTATATACCTCTACCTGACTGCCTGCCTGCCAGCACCGCGGCTGAGGTGAGATCAAGATTTAAGGCAAGCGAGACTCGCGCACGGCATTACCCCCGGGGGCCTCTATGCATCGTTTATAAGAGCACACGCATACGTAAGCTAATTGTCCCAGTTTCTGACCGCTTTGGAGCACCTTTTTACGGATTGACAAGCGAAATTTTAAAAAACTGACTTAAACCGCCAAGGCATCATTGACTCCCTCCTCAGAGCTGTCGAAATACCTGGGTCCCAATTAAAAAGTCCGATTAATTGCCGGATGGCGAGCGATCCAAATTTTGATCACATATTGGGACAATTGCGCGAAACCAGTGCAACCGAGTCCGCATAGCGTAGAATCTGCACAGCGCAATGAGATGCAATGTTGAGATGTTCGGATAGTGAAAAGATGAAGAAGGAAAAGGAAGAGGAGGCGACGGTTGGAAGCTATCGGAGCAAAAAGAACGAGGTAAACGTGTGGTGGAGGAAGTCAATTCGATGTCGAGGAGCTCTTGATCGTTGGAGTGTGCACTAACATAGCGGAGGCTAACAGCGGCGGTGGTGATGGTGGTGGTGGTAGAGAATCGCCTCTACGTGCAGCTAAGCGCACAGACGCCGCATATATGACGACGAAGACCAAGTTGCGCACCCCCGCCGCGCATATACGTGAGCCTGAATCGTCGGTACGCCCACCGCCCACCGACCATTACCCACCGATCGGCCAATTGGATGACCTCGTGGACGCCCACCTGGGCCACTTGGAGACTTAGAGACGCGGGAAGAGCAACGGACACCCGCACTTCGCTGCTTCTTACTCACAATACAAGCTGAACTGTAGCATGCACCTCATATAGTATAACCGGGTATCCTGCTGTAAGCTGCGGAATACTTGCATACCTAGTTCCTACCGTTTTTCTTGTTCCGTATATGTCTTCTTTCCCTTTGACTCCTTCTTCTTCCTCTTCTTCGTCTTCTTCATCACCATCGGCCTTATTCTAATTCTTCTTCCGCACGTTTTTTTCCCTCCAATTGCTCTCCGCTCTTTTTCCACTTTGCTTTTTTATTACTTCTCCGGACTTCGGCCAAGTTATACACTCGTTAGCATCACACTCGTCTGGGTCAGTCAATTTTTTTTTCTTCTCCCTTTGCCGCTTTCTTCTCTCTTCGTCCTGCAAAACTGCGCGTGGGGCTTCGTTGACTCTTAAAGACCTGCGTGACCACTCCGATTGACTCGAATGCATCTCCGTTACGTATATTAGCAGTCAGCTACAAAAACTTGTAATTCAATATGAAATTTGAAATTTTTTTCACCCGGTAAAGGATTTATCGTTGCCATGCCGTTTAAATGTATTCCACGACGATACGATAGCCGACGCCTGTGTCGAGATAAACTTACGTAGCTTCAACAGACGCGTTATCCCCGATCCTCATACTCGTCATCATTATTCGCTGTCGTCATGGACAATTAATCCCAGAATCAGCGATCGATCGTTACGGCGCGCGTCCGGGAGACCAGCGTTACTTCTTATTCTTCTTCTGCACAGTGATTATTATACACTACTCTGATATGCATTATTCCTTGGGCAAATTAACGCGCAGGAGAGTCTCGTGAGAGTCTCTGCGGAATTACAAACGAGAGTCTGTGCAACGATGCGTTACCATACCTGTTTGTTTTTAGACATTCTGTCGGAAGTTCGCCTGCCAACGATTGTTCAAATCGATAAAACAAATTTATTGGTGTCGTCCTTAAAAGTCAAGAAATTTTATTAAATTAAATCTGTAATTACGTCTTCGGTAACTCGAGAATCGTTATTTTGTGCACTGCAATGAAGGCGATATTGTCAGTCTATAACGAAACAGACTTTACGACGCGATTAACCCCCGGAAAAATGCCTTTCTCGTTAATAATGTACTCGAGATGGAATTTGCTCGCTACGATTTTCTAAAAGTAGCTCCGGATAATAAGATCAACGGTGCTAAGTACGCAAATGTATAACTCGGACTCGGGAATTTATGCGTGCGTTGTAATCAGCCTCATACGTCATCTCACTGCCGTATCTGCGAAGAGGCTAATTAGCGACGTGATACAAAATGGTGGTGCTTCGAAAAATAATAATTCTTCGGCTCAACGAACCGATTCCACCATTCGAGGAATCAAGAAACGTCAATAGATATGTTAGAACAAATAATGATAAAAATTTGGAACATTTTCCACTGAAAATTAAATTCCACCTTTTCTCAGTTTTACAAAAAAAAATTATTGCATGCTTACATAAATAATTTCGCACTTAAAATTTAATTTTGTACCGGACTGACATTTAATTCATAATTCTTTTAATCCCAGTTAAGTTCCAGGTCTGTCTATACTCCAAAGTGCGTAAAATTCTTCAATAAAATTAATTTGAAAAAAAAAAAAAACAAAAAAAAATGAATTATGCATTGAGGTCGCAAAAAATGCAAAAATTCTTTTCCGAGCTCCCAAAAGTGCTTCTGCAGTTACGTCCTATATAAATAATTAGCACTCCTCGATAATTCACAGAATAATTTTACCCTTAAAACTATTCTTGTATCGGACCGACATTTAATTCACAATTCTCTAAATCCCGGTTCATTTCCAAGGCTGTCTATATTCCAAAGTGCGTAAAATTCTTCAATAAAATGAATTTACAAAAAAAAAAAAAACTGAATTATGCATTGAGGTCGCGAGAAATGCAAAAATCCTTTTCCGAGCTCCCAAAAGTGCTTCTGCAGTTACGTCCTATATAAATAATTAGCACTCTTCGGTAATTCACAGCCGGGAGGAGAAGCGCGTGCTGCTAAAGAGAGTGCCCAGTATGCGCTATGAGGGATTGCGAGGGCCTGCTCATAACTTCGTAGCTCGATTCGCAGGGGAGTCTCGCTATCAGATCCGCCCCGAACCACTCGGCACGCTTATTCGCTCCATCATAATTTTCTCCTTCGTTTCTTTTTTTTTCTTTTTTTTTCAATTATTCATGCGGTGCAAAAAGGAGCGGCGCGTATTTAAAAAGTGCACACACGATGCAACGTATTTCACCGTGTTTTCAGGCACACAATTGTGTCGGTGCTGACTGTGGTGGTTAAATATGCAGGTTAAAATCAACGGGCACTCGCAGGTACGCAGGTCGTTCTCCGCACGCGGCAAACTCGCATAAAAAGAGGGAAAAGGTACTCGGACTATCGATCCCGAAATGCCTTGCTTTTCTCCTCTGCAGTCGAGAGCAATAGACTATAGTACATATTCGACTATACGATTTTACTCCGCATTTATATATATATGTATGTACGTGTATACATAGATATATGTGAATTTATGCTGGCTGCGTTTAAATAATTGCCGATCGTCTACGTACATCGAGTCTATGCGAACGTTACACGCTCCGCCAGGTGCACATATACGTACCATTTGTGTGGGTATGAGTATGGATATCCTAGTTGCACCTTCTGCCAGTGGAACTACAGTAATCGTTGGAATGGGTAGGTGCTCTCCCATGTGTACGCTGGACTAGGCGCCCATCGGTTTATTTCCTGGCGGCTTTTCATTCCGCTTTGTATTCTTCAATTTCCCTTTTTTTTCCTCGGGAGCCATTATTTAGGACGTTACAAGGGCTGGGTGTAAATGGGAGTTTGGAATTTGCTCGGGTATTTCGTACTGAAAGGTTTTATTTATTTATTTTGGATTCATAATTTTGTTTAAATATGAATTTTTGTTATTATTCGGGATGGGTAAAGTTCTAAATTTTTATTAATGAATAATTATCGGTAAAAACGATCTATTTTTATAATGGCCAATTTTATTCCATCGCCGGATTAGAATGCTGTGATTATTTTTCAAAATTTTGAATCAATTATTGTAACTGCTTTGAACGGTGAATTTTTCGTTTGTCCGTTTATTCGAAATATTTGATTAACAATCGGTTTTATGTCCGTAATTATTATTGTCTCGGGGGAACGTAATACGTGGTTAGATAAAAAGTCACATATTTCATATATTAATTTCTATACCGATCGTTTAACTGTTTAACTTATTTTTAATTTTTTTTTCTTAAACTCGTTATGCACAGTTGATATTAATGATAAAAAACTTAGTCGAAGTGGTACAAACAACGGATGAGCTATTACGACTTACGTGGGTAATCATTAAGCACGAATGTCACGTGGTCCGGGATGTCAATCGAGGCATCGTGCAAACAGATTATTACCATGCATGCGCAAAGATTCCACGGAGCAATTATTCTTATTCGTCACGAAATGACGACGCGCACCGCCCTATCGTTTCTTACGTGTCTAGTACAGATTTAAGCAAAACACAGCGACGTCTTATCCTGTGCTTCGAGCCAAGGCCGTTTTATTGACATCGCGACGGCATTGACCTCTCCTTTGTCGTGATTGTGACCTTCCCAGGCCGTCGTTAACGCGTATCATTTATTCACTTGTAATCAAGATATTGGATCAGAGATTTTTCCATTTCCATCAACAATAATGAAGCTTCCAAAAATTTTAAATATCTACTACTTTTTTCAACCGATTTACTGCAATTTTATTTTTCTCCGTTTTTAATAGACTCATGGAAAATTGGTTTATTATCTTTTGTTTATATCTAAAGAATAATAATAACAATTATTAACACAATTATAGAAAATACAATTTTTTAAACCTTCAGGAAATTTTTATATCTTGTTTATCAATTGGAGTCTTCAAAATTGGGAGTTCGATCTTGGAAAATATACAATAAAATATCGGCCTGATTAAAAATATATTTGAACGTTTTTTTACAACTCTCAAATCGGCCATAATTTCATCGCCTCGTAAAAAACGCCAGTTAACATATCCCGGCGTTTCCGGCTTCCAAAAATTGAGATACGATCTCGAATAAAAATATTTGATCGGCTATTCCACGCAACCCTTCCGCGTTGAGAATGAAGCGGGATCGCATTCGAAATCTGGAAAATCGGATTTCTCAATCAAAAGCCCCGGCAGCGAGCCTCGGCGATTTTTATCGTTACCTAACTTCAGGAATTCCCTCGGCTCCTCCGACCCCCTGAATTCACGCCCTTTTTCCTGTTCCCCGAGGAAAAAAAGAAGAAATATATCCCGCCTATAAGTGCGCAAGAAACTGTTTGCTATAGCTGTCTGAGCGTGGCGCGGTCAATTTTTCATCGTCACGGCGTGTACCTCGCACGCATCGTGTATAGTTGCGAGTACGTACGACCGCACCATCACCACAAATCGGCCGCTGCTGGATAAATCATGCGACAGCGGAATGAATCGGCTAAATTGGCCGCGCGCACGTAGCTACTCGTGCGCTCGCCCTCGACGGGTTACGCCGCATGCGGTTATAGAACGTGAAACGCGAACCCCGCGCCGCCGAGGCGAACGCGAAACGGACGAGCCGAGGGGTGATTACGCCGTCGAGAAAGATAGAGCAAGGTAGGAGCACATATATACATATATGTGTATATATGAAGAGGGATATTGAATGCAAGGCGGAGGAAAAGGTGGGGCGGGGAGAGTGGCAAGGGGGTGGGGGTGGGGGGTTACAGGGAATGAGGATAATGCGGTGTAGGTACTCGAGTTTCTCTCCCTCTCAGCGAGCTACTATACACTCGTGTGCTATAGTTGTGGGAGGGGCGATGCCCGTCACGCGAGCGTACGCACGCGTGCTAGTAGCCATTGGTCTATTGATTTGGCGATAGAACGAGCGGTAAGAGGGTTGTGGCGAGTCTCTCAAGGAAAGCGAGCGCGGTAAGAACGAACGAGGCTTTTCTATCGGCCCTCTCCCCTCCAAAATCGCGTTCCGTTGGCGTGGTTCCATCTACGGGGGCGTGGCTTACGCGGGGACAGCCCGCCGCTGACCTATGAGCGCCGCGGGGTGGAGTCTCGCGCCACGCCCTCCGTGATCCCATTGGCGGAGACTTAGATCGCGGTTCTCGCTACCGGTTTTACGCACACAAGACCGCGAATGCTGGGAATATCGAATCAAGCGCTGCCAGAATGCGTACCGCAAGTTTTAGCCGGACAATGTCGATCCGGTGAGCGCGGACACCCCGGCCATGGACACCGGAGCAATGGGCTCCCGGTCGTTACCACACACACCCCACCATCCAACGCCATAAGCTTAATTCTCACTATTATAATGGGCTCTCGACGAACCGATCGCAATGCTGCGGCTCTCACTCTCATCGCGGCGGACATTTTGTGCGATATTACACTTTATAGGGCCCCGAGAGGCTGGGTTATTTATTATCTTTCGAGGCTGTAAGTCGGATTTTCTATTTGCATTCTTGATTGTTTTTATGGGTTGGTGAATTTTTTTTTTTTTTTTTTTCGAAGCTAAACGATGGTGGAAGATTCGATATATTTTGTGGCTTTTAAACATTTTCTGGTTTTTTAATTCGGCGTGGAGCAAAAATTAGTGGCGGCAATAATTAATTTAGAAAATTATACGTGTCAGTGAATTTGTAGTTAACAATTGTCATTATTTTCGACAATTAGTGCGGGAATAATAATTATGATAATTTGTAATTTTACGGATGCAAGTAAATTATTTAAAGACGTTAACGTTAACATTTAATTTTAAAAAATGCAAGTAAAATATTTTAATACATTTACCACATAACCAAAAATTGTCGTGTATTGGTTTAAGTAGATTATGAGGAGAATTCAATTACTAAAATAGATTTAGAAGTGGAAATTCCCACTGCAGTGACACATTTATGAAATAGCTGGTTCACTTGTCATTGCGTGCGAAAACATTGAGATGAAAGGAACTCGAAAAACTCGTTATTCATGCAAATTCATGAAATCACTCTCATAAATTAAAAATCAAGGCGGGTGACTTCGTTGATCGTTGGAGTGGCTCATCAGTGACTGATAACACTGATCAGGCGCACGATTCCTCACTTAATTATCCCTGTAAAGCTCCGGATAAATGCACGACGTTATTATCAACATGAAAGCGATATCGTGACATTTCCGCAATGACGAATGTCGCTATCGTCATGAATATTAAATGCTTATGACTTCGGAGCTTGGTATTTTTTTTTTTTTCACGTGACACAAAAAATCGCAATTAGTCATTAGTGCATAAACAATTGAAAAACTCCGCATTTTTTACAACTACTTTTCCACAGGTTCGTTATAAACCAAGTGTGACAGCCATTTATTTATTTACAATAAGTGAATAAATGGTCGTCACATTTTGTTTATTACTCGTTAAAAAAAATAATTGCATCAACTAACAATTTTTGTTCTGAAATATTGTCATACTCTTCCGTAGTATTTTTGATTTTTTATCGAATTGACCTTGACCTTTTTGATCGCAAATAAAATTCATCTAAAAAGTGCTTAATCTCAACGAATTGACATTGAACATTTTTTTTTTTTCTCACACAAATCTTAAGCGCCTCTCTTAAGCGTTATTTGCAGTTTAATGGAATCCAAGACACGTGCCGAGCAGTAAAAGAAACTTTGCTCCTCGTTTATGAGCGTGGCGTGATCTTTTGTCGTTGTTTTTGGGTTGACATCCTTCAACGTCATCTTCGAGGCGCTTGGGTGTTCGAGTTCAATGAACATTCCTGGAACTTGGCTTCGTCTCGTGTACATACGAAATCGTACGTGTCTTGAATTTACCTGGATCGTTGAATTTTTCAATGGTTCTATTCAGCGTTTTACATATTTTGCTATTTATAGGGTACAGTTAACATATTTCGTCATTCTACGATTCGAGTTTCGCTGAGTATTAATTTCTTCGGTTGAGTAATAATTAATGTATTTAAAGGAATTTTTATATATAACGTTCTGTGATTAAAATTGAAGTTTAAAAAAATAATGGAGTAGAATTTCATGGTGTTACACTGTTTTTTCAATTTATTAATTTTTAAAAAATTTTTGTACACTCCCACACAAAAATAAACCCTGGGTAACCATTTTTTTAATCGAGGCTTTTTGTTGACACTTACAATATTCCCTTAATCGCTGTTTAAAGCTTTAACAAATTTATAGATCACCTCAGAAGAATTTAAGTACTGATTAGGGTTACATTTTTCAAAGGCTCTCCCATTTCGCTAAGCGAGCAAAAGCGAATGAAACTTCGACAGTTGCTGAAGTGAATTCACAACCATTTACGTATTTTCCATCCGTTTATAGTTGCAACGACCGTGCACGATCGCGCGTCTCTGCGAAAGCCTTGAGAGAGTTCGTGAGTAAAACAGACGTTCACACGTCGCTCCCTGATTCTGGTTATTACACAGTTTGCAATCCGCTCCCGGCGTGTACAGCGTATACTCTCGCCGCTTTAACCCTACTTAACCTTCGTCAACCTATCGCGATGCTTCTTCTTCCAAACAACGCGGCAAGCACTCACGCCACTGCGATTTTCATCGTTCAACGCTGCACGTTAGAAATTTACTAGCAACAACGTCGTCACTTCGCTCGCCCTGCTTTTTTTTTATTCAAGGAAGCAAAAACGCAGTCTATTCCATACGTGCGAAAAATACGATTCAAAATGCGCGCGCTACTCCGCAGCGAGGATAACAGTCTGAAGTTGGCTTTACGTCAAAGACAGCAGCCAATCATAATGCTTGAAAACCGAATTTCGATATTTCGACTTTCGGTGTGGCTCATCTTTTTCTTTTTGTCAGCAGCAGATATTCTAGCATTGCTTTTTACGTGTATTACATTTTCTTTGTTGTTACAAATATATTTTCATATAAAACACTCGGAAGAGTAAATGATAATAATAAAATTAAAATGAAAAAAAAAAAAAGTTTTAATACACATTTGTCAGGTTAGCTAAAAAAAAAAAAAGAAAAGAGGCAACGAATGATGACTAATTTTTAACCAAAATGTTTACCGCTCACATATCGCTCATTAATTATAATAATCATAAACAGAATTGCGAATAGTGGGAGTAATCGAGAAAAATTAACATATTTCGCGTTGCTGACGCGATCGATTAATTATCTCGGTAAAAAGCTCTTCTGGGTGTCAACATATGATTAACTCACTGCGTAAGAGAATTATATAGGTGATATATATACATATATCTTAAGCGTGCAGCACGTGTTTGTAATGTAAATGAAAAAATAAAAAATGATAATATCCGGTTGTGTACGTAAAAATTCTCTTGGCATTTCGGCCAATATTTTAATGTCCAGATAAAGCGATCGGCGTACGAAGTGCTTAGATTTTAATTACCCTTCTCTTAATTACTTCCAAAAGCATTAATACCATGCGACAAGGATAATCCGAGACTTCGTAGCTGCTATTATTTGCATGATGCTTTAGTATGTGGGTATAGAGTCGCATTGGACATTATTAGAGACGTGGTCGACAGGTTCATAGTCTCTGGCGCCTTGAATTCGATTGCCATTTCTTATTGACGCACAGCTATAAGAACTAACCGTATAGCGGATAATAGGGGCGGTGGTGCAGAGTTTAAGGTGTAATATATGCATGATGTACATAAGTTAAGGATCGAAACGTTGAGGCACAAATATGTCGCAATTTAACGAGACTCTTAGCCTTGTCGAGTGCTCAAAGTGATTTGAAAAATAAATGCGCTTGTTATTTAGATACTGTAAGAATTCCGCTTCCTTTACCACACTGCATTTCCAGTAAAGAGATATACAATTTTTTTCAGCGATACTTTGCTTTCAGACTCAGTTCATTTTATAAGAAAAATAATTACGCGGTGTAAAAGTTTATTCAGCTATCACTAAAATATATGAAAATCATTTTTCCACCATATTTGCAAATAATTCCTCGAAAAAAAAAAAAAATAAGACATTTTTTACAATTATCACTATTAACAATTACTATCTATGGACACAAAATAATGAATCCTCATTTTTTACAGCTCGCACTATTGAAATTCGATAGTCATTGTGTCCGAATAATATTTTGACCGAATAAAAAAAATAATCAAAAATTTTAACAGCTCTCACTATTTAAATGCGATAGTCATTGTGTCTAAATAATATTGTGACCAAATAAAAATAATAATAAAAATTTTTAACAGCTCTCACTATTAAAATTCGATAATAATTGCGTCTAAATACTATTTTGACCGAATAAAAAAATTAATAAAAATTGCTAGAGTTATTGAAGCGGCCATGTTTCAACTATACACCTTACGTATTGGTAGCACGCGGCTCGCTTCGGGTATGACACTACTATGCACGCCTATACGATACGTGAATACGTGCGCTAATAAATAAATTTTTAAATAATATTTTGACCGAATAAAAAAATTAATAAAAATTGCTAGAGTTATTGAAGCGGCCATGTTTCAACTATACACCTTACGTATTGGTAGCACGCGGCTCGCTTCGAGGATGACGCTACTATGCACGCCTATACGATACGTGAATACGTGCGCTAATAAATAAATTTTAAATAATATTTTGACCGAATAAAAAAATTAATAAAAATTGCTAGAGTTATTCAAGCGGCCATGTTTCAACTATACACCTTACGTATTGGTAGCACGCGGCTCGCTTCGGGTATGGCACTACTATGCACGCCTATACGATACGTGAATACGTGCGCTAATAAATAAATTTTAAATAATATTTTGACCGAATAAAAAAATTAATAAAAATTGCTAGAGTCATTCAAGCGGCCATGTTTCAACTATACACCTTACGTATTGGTAGCACGCGGCTCGCTTCGGGTATGACGCTACTATGCACGCCTATACGATACGTGAATACGTGCGCGCGCTAGCGCACTCGCGGAGGCAACCACCTGTGCGCATAGCTAATACCATATAATAAGGACTCATGCATATGAATTTAGAGTATGGGCCAGCCTTACCGCTTATCGTTCTCAATCTATCGGACCACAAATACAGGCGCACATACACGAGAATGCATCGGAGAGTCGAGAGCACCGCGATAACCCTTTGGATACGCATAATAATGATTCACCGGGCCGTCATGCTTGCCACGACCGTCTATTATGTGTGCTCTATGCGTCCTGTGAAATTCTCTCATGTTCCTACTGATCGCCTTCCCGCTAATAGTAACACAAAAGTCGTGAGACGCAAGAACAAGGAATATGTATATTTTAAAGCGAACAATAAAATATTCAGCAGCTGATATATCCACCGCGTGATTGACCCCCCCCCCTCCCCTTCCTCTTAATTCTCAAGAACGGAAACTTGACTCAAATAAAAAATTTCTCTTCAGCATCGTTATTATTAGCGTTATAATTACAAAGTTTGATTAACATCACTACGAGTACAAAATTATCTGTAAATATTAAATTGCTTTCTCATTATTTCAAGGTTTCGAAAGAGCACATCATTTTTACTTCCGGAAAAGAATTGCAGATGAATTTTCTTGAGATTTTGAGCATTCCGAATGTCGTGACATGAAAATAACAGAAGAGGGCATTAAAATTGAAGCGAAAAAAATTGAAGAATAAGAATGAGTGAAAAGGGAAAACTTGATTCGCAGAATTGACTTTTTTACTCAGAAAATTTCCAATTGCTCCTAACAAAGGTAATAATTTTTTATTTTGCTTAAAATTCCCAACTGCTGCTAGCAAAAGTAATAATTTTTTATTTTGCTTACAAAATTCCCAATAGCCGCTACCGAAAATAATGATTTTCAATTTTGCGTCAAAAATTCCCAATCTCTGCTGGTAAAAACATCAATTGTCAATTTCGCTTTAAAGAGTTGCCACTTTTCAATGTTCCTCAATCACATTCAGCATCTTAAGTCTCCACGATGGAAACCTTGCTTCTCCTTCCTTCAGCTCGCGCTTCCGCCTTCGCAATTCTGCGCGCCCTCCTTCCTCTCTCATGCATGATAATGACATTACGATGAGATAGTAGAAATACAAATACACAGAGAGAGCAAAGAAGAAGAAAAAACACAGGGCTTCTGCCACTATTTAGTGCCGCCCTCCTCGGAGCGTTAAATATTTGATCCATCGCTTAATTATACCCGTTTATATGCATATTTATATATATATATATATATATATATATACTATTAAGAACAGCGTGTGCGTTTCGGATACTCGTCTCATATCTTCGAATACTCTTCTCATCCATATTCAGTCCTTGATACTTCGCAACTCTGCTTTTCTACCACGCTATACAAATATACAAATATATAAATATAAATATACATATACACTATATACAGGAATGCACGTCAGATGCGAAAGACGAGAGAAGGTTCGAATAATGTATAAAGAAGGAAAAGAAAATGTGAGAAAACCGGATACCGTTTTGTGTGATCATCCGGGAGTTAACGTGCGAGTGTGTAATACATACTGTGTATAATACGCTCTGTTATTATCTCCATAGCTCTCCCAAGACGTGGACATGAGGGGATATCCGGAATCGTTCTGAATGTCAGGCGAGCTTTCCGGATAAGCGTCGATACTCTTCGGCTATAGTTATTGCTAGTCTATAAATATATACATATATATAATATTTGTATGTACTTAAAAGGACAAACTTACTTATTGCTTCAACTGTATAGATGGTTGTATGCAATTTATTCGCTTCCTGTGGATGACGTCCGGTCTTGAAGCGCAATCTAAAAACATTGAAAAATCGAAGTATCACATTTTTTGTATTGTTAAAAACGATCTTTCGAAAATTCTTCTCATAGCTGAGTGAATGAACGTGACTTTATTGCTTTTTAAATTTATATCCTGACCACAAAACAATTTTTCATACTTCAATTCATATTCATATTCAATATTTCAATAATATGTATATATATTTACAATTTTGCAGAATGATCATTATTATGTACTGTTATTATACTTACTTCATTTTTTTTTCTCGTATATTAATCTTTCAGATCTTATTATGACATTATATATTATTTCGCCATTAAATAAATGAATAAAATAAATCACAGATTTTTTAATATTATCACCTATTTCATTAACTCTGTCCGCTGTAACAATTTTAATGGTAAAATAAACGGTAAAACTCGTCCAATTCTATATTATTCCACCGTTGAATAAATAAATAAATCACGGATTTTTAAATATTATCACTCATTTAATTAGCCCTATCCCCTGTAACAATTTAAATGGTGAAATAAAAGGTAAAACGTGTCGTGTAAATCGTACGGTCTGTTTCAGTCAGCGAACGGTGAGTTGTATCATTCGCACGGATGTCGATTCCCCGGTGAAAAAGGCATAGCTGCTCGGTCACATATACAAGCTAAGCTGGTGGCTTTGTCTCTCGGTAATCAAAGACCACGCGCTCACTCGGATACTGCAAGTGCGGTGTGCAATTCCAAGGAACGTTTGTGAGCGCTCTCGCGTCCCAATAATTGGCGTACGAACAAAAGAGGCAAGGTCTGCTCGCGTGGGTCTCGGCGCCGAGCGCTAAGAACGTCAGACGAAGACGCCGAGAGCCAAGAGTAACCATCAATTACCTCCCAAGTCCATCACTCATATCCGCGGTAGCGCTCTTTCACCCAGAGCGCGCCAGACTATCGTTCTCCTCTCGAAACAAAACCGAACACGGACAATAAATTCGTTCTTCTCTCCGTCCGCTCGGCTTCTTCTTCTTCTTCGCTTGTAACGTTTCTTCACACTGAGGGACAGATGCTGTCGCTGCACTGTCGCCGTCCTTCCTGTCTTACTCATTTCGAATGCTGTAATAATTATCTTTTTTTTTTACATTACGTACACGGCGTATGTTACAACGAGTACAGTATAACCTCGATTATCCGGACTAGACTCGGTCCCAATGTATCAGCTTTCAAAAAAATTATTGCCTTTCGTTGATAAATAATTAACACCCGAATTCGGTTTCAATGATTCGCAAATTTGTGGAATTAGAAACGTTCTGCGGGATTACGATAACGCACTATTGACCGAGTGAGTTTTTTTATTGAAAATGACACGAAAAATGGTAAAGTTGTCGTGTGAAAAAAAATCGCTGTAGAGTAGCACAGAAAGTTAAGGTACAAATTTTTTTTTTAAATCCTCCCAGTGCGTTAAACTTCATAATTATTCAAAGTTACTATTGATCGTAAAAAATCGTAAAAAACAAATGAATCAAAAACCAAACCTCATCAACAGAATTCCTAAAATTTCCAATTAATCCCTCCCCCCCTCCCAACCATCTCAAATTTATACAAACCACAGTTACTCATATCGTCCCCCGATACGTATCCCCAGACAAGATGTTTAAAATAATAATGTTACTTTGTTTAATTATCGGTGCTGAAGTGGAAAAATTCTCATTTACTTATCTCCCCCCGATCCGCCATAATTAGAGTGACCGTCATTACCCCACAGTCCCTCCTCCCTCGACAAAAAAAACCTTGTCTTATGCATATGTAAAATATCTCTCGTCGAGACATTCTCATATCGATGTACAAATCCAGAAGAAAAAAAAACCCACCACTCCACGTGTACACATTAATACATACAACATACAATATACATATGCATTTATATATACATTATCATTACGCCCTTATGGCACTGAGACGTCGATATCCATCTCGCAACGCGCGCTCACTCTCGGTCTCGGCTCCCGCGCTTCCATAATTAATAGGGTGCCGAGGAAGAGTCGCCGAACGAAAAGGGTGAACGAAAATACGAAGCGGAGCGGCCTGCGCGAGGAGACGAGGGCCCCGCCGCGCGCCGCTAAGAACAAGAAGAAGAACACCCGAGTTAAACGAACACCTGTGCCAACTGGGGCGCATCCGAGCAGAGCGGGAGCTCCGCGAGGCAGGCGCACAGACGGATGGACGAGAGCGAACGGGTGGACAAAACAGGTGGGCACCTCTCGCGCCGGGATTCTCCGCGGCGGAGCAGCGCCCGGTGGCCACGGACGCTCCGCTTTGCTCCGCTTTAATTCATGAGGGGCACCAAGAGTCGCGGCCGCGCGCGCGGCTAACTGTTAGTTCCGAGGCTGGTACATACATCGTCGGCTCGTCGCACGTGCGTACCATCGACGATCATCCTCGATAAACGATGGCTCTCGTGCCAAAAGGCCACGAAAAAATGTGTTCCGCTAAGCAGTCGGGACAATGCTTTATGTGGTCGGGGGTTTTTTTTTTTTTTTTTTGCACTCTGCCCTTCAGCTAATCAGCTATGAAACAGATGGACGTAAAGGGAGTCGGGATTGCCAGGGAGAATTGTGAACGCTTGTCGAATGGTCATTTGCAAAAGGGTCATTTTTGCTCTGGGAAAGAATCGTTTTTTTTTTTTGGGCTTGGTTGTTAGGGGATTTAGAATTGGCGAATATATTGAGAAACGGGAGAAGTTGGGAAATTAATGAAGCTTTTGATTTTTGGCATTTTTGAAAAAAAATATTGTGGATTTTTGGGTTTTGTAGATTTTTAATAAAAGTAAATAAATGATTATTAAAAATGTAACAAATTTTGTTTCAAATCACGCTAATTATTGTAATCAATATTATTTTTATATTGACAGTGTATTAATGATGTTTATAATTGTTGTAATAAAGGGAAACTCGTCACGTTTATTTAACAGAATATTCAATTTTTATTGTGACACTTCTCGCGGCACAAAATAGCCGATCATTCCAACATATGCCGCAGACCTGATCAGTTACGATTGCCTCGTTAAGGATCTATAAAGATCAATCTTGATATCGTCTAAACCGTTGCACACCCTCCCAGCACACATCGGTTTTGAGATAAAGATGAAAAAGGTGATAAACTCGTTCCACCGATAATATGATGGAGTGGAACGAGGCCGAGGAGAGACTTCTGTTCACGATGGAAAGTCGATAAGCGCAGCCTGTGCTCTCCTCTCATCCCTGATCACCCGCTTCCGGCCGGAGGCTCTCGGAAGGGCACGAGAGATAAAGAGAGGAAGCTGAGAGAGAGAAAGAGAGCCGACGCTCAACGTCCCCGCCTTCGTATCCTGTCTGTGTAAATCGATCTTTTGTCCTCTTTGATCGCTGCCCACGTTTTTTTTTCCTCTCTTTGCCACTAAAAAATTGGGTTACATCAGGAGAAATGTAACTCTACAATAAAAAAAACCATTATTTCTTTCTATTTGGAAACTTAAGTACTTTGTTTTATTTTTTTTATTTTTATAATCTCCTGATTACCAATAATTACCATATTAATTTATTATGAAATTTTTTCGGCTAACGTTTATGTTAAAAATTCAGTAATTAACGAAAATAGTCATAATCGTTTCAGGACATAAATTAAATGACTCAATAAAAAATCGCCATGATATCACGTCGCAAAAAAAAATGTACTCAGCAAATCGGGACGAAAAATGTGCTAATTAAATTTTCTTGTAAATAGTGAGTTTAGCAAAAAAAATCGATAAGAGCGTTCACAAAAATAATTGAACGTTCGATAAATGCTTTTTTGCGGGAATCAATTGATGGTAATTTTTTGCAGAAAAGAGGCAATTTTTTTTGGCACTTGATTTCTTAATCCATTCTTCGGTGTCAGTAAGTTGAGAAAAATGTTTCGTCCCTTCAGGCTTCGCCCTCAGACAGACAAACGTCACATGCGGATATATAGACGTACGCAGTGCGTATACAACTTTGCGTATCCCACGTACGACAGTTAGTAGCACGATGCATGCACATACCTGCGGTCCGTCATCGCCTAAACGCCGAAACCACAGCCAGATGTTTGCTCCTCACGCGGTCGTACATTAAGTCTCCCTCCGTGACCAGCTGCTCGACTCCTCCGCGCTACAACTCTTTCTCCGGTGTTTTTTTCATGAGCTTCGCGTCCCTCTCTCTCTCGCGGCCTCGTCCTCCACGATTCCTTCCTCCTTTTCATGTAATTCTTTTCTCCTCTTGTTCTTCAGGTTCTCCTCTCCCTCTTCCGTGGAACTCACCCCTGCCATACGCGGTGTTTGGACGATAATACGCACTCTCCACGTCCGTCCGCTAAATTTATCAATGGATCTTCGTATAATAAGCTAATCGGATGTATTATATCGCACCGCGGCGTTCCTCCGGCGCTTAAGTACTACGTGGAGATCGACGGAGTCGAGGAACCGGGCTTTACCACTTTAGCACGTATTTGCGGGCTACAGTAGGATTTCCCGTAAGTTCAATGGAATATTCGACAAATTAACGTTGGAAATGCGAACGTCGATGATCTGTATAGTCGATACATTTTTCAGGTTCTCTTTTCACTGTTTTTAACCCTTTTGCCATTTTTATTGAGAACGTATTTGTCAACTTTATAATTAATAATGAATTATAGCCTGAATCGTTTAATTCAAAGGAAAGAAGGTCTCGAAAAATTAGCGGTAAGAAGGCGAGAAAAATGAAAGAAATCAAATTGTGAATCAAAATTTTTTATTTTAGCAATTGCTTTTTGAGAATTATCTTGTAAATCTAGTATATGAATTGATTGAATTTTTTGTTTGTAGTATTTCTGAATAGAGTCGATCACTGTAACTTATGCGAGGCTCTACTGTAAATTTAGCCTTGTCATGTCATTACATTGGAGCTGACGAGCCTACGACAACTTCAGATATGATTTCAGTCCCAAGCCAATCGCTTGTACAGTGTGAAACTGCTATGTATATTATGCGTAGTAAAAGTTTGAGCAAATAAGAAAAGCGTTTATGCATGCAGCGCCGTAACTGCCGTCGAAAGCGACGGACGCGGAGGGCGCGAAAGAAAGAAAGACGGAATAACGAAGAGAGCAGCCAGAACACGAGACAATGAGAGGAAGTCAAGGTCCAACGAGCCCGGCTTCCTTTTCCTCGATTCCGCGGGACAACGCTACGCGAGGTTCGCCTTCGCGAACGCTCGACGCGCGGCGATCGCGATATCGCGATATCTCATTGGATCGGAGCTCAGACGGGCGAACGCGCGGGCGCGCGACCCACCGCCGCACCAATAGCAGCGCGCGTCTTCGCTCATCAACTCTCCACTTTACACTTGGCGCTTCGCCTCGAACCGCTCTCAAACTCCTACCGTTATATCCGTAACAGATAACTCGATTGCTAGATTGCTACCGTGTGGCCTCACAGCAACGCAACCGCGTCGACGGCATCGTCGTCGTCGTCTAATAAGCACGGCTTCCTCCTATTATCGCGCCAGTGGCACATACTTAAAACCGATCTAACCGGGCTTTCAGCTTAACTTTTACGACGCCGGCAAACGGAAGTACCGAAAATGGATCTACAATGTACATTATTAAAAATAATTGAACAGTATAATTTTCGATCGCGGGTTAAGGAAGCTTTTTTACAGAAAATGGTATATTTGATTTAATATAAACATAGGAAATTGAATATAAAATTTTTTTCTTTTCCTAATTCAATATCATGTATGTAATCTATAGTGTAATAAGTCTTTACTTTGTCTCTTTATCATAAGTTTGAAAAAAAAATGCTAAGTCTATAATATTTGAAAAAATTTAATCTACCCTGCCCCAATTTTTCTTCAAAGCGCTTATGAAAAAAAAAAAAAACAATTTCCGTTTAATAATCTCCCATCTATCACCTCCAGTGCTCACAATTATGTACCTCGGCAAATACGATCCTCCTTCATAAGATTTTCCGCAAATAAACCAGAAATTACTAAGTACGGAGAAAAGTAATTTCGTCGGTTTGATAGATCACAGAGATATAAATAAATAGGCGTGAAATTTAAATTGTGCTCGGGGAACGTGTAAACGGGGTACAATAATTACCGAAGGAGGGTGTGCAAGTGCAATATTCAAGGTACCACGAGACTTTCTTTCTACACAGTCACAGTATAGTACACAAAGTGTATTATTATAGTATAGGCTATAGTGCAGTTCGATGCAGCTCTGCACTCTGGTGCTAACTATAATAATACGGTATCGGAACGAACTTCCTTGTTCGTCGACAATTTATGTATCGAGCGTGCATACGAAACTTTTGTATTTGTGTATCAGCAGCTATAGTTTGCTTTTTACATTTACGTGCATGTGTGTTGAACATACGTGTAAGGAAATGCTTGTGAATCTGTGTTAATACACTAAACGTGTGGGTGAAGTTGTATCGCTAGATACATATGGGTCATTCCGTACCAACTCGACTTGGATCTGACCCTTGACCTCTCAGGATTCATCCCCGATTTTTTATTTTATTCATCCGTCTCTAAAACGCATTCACAATTTTTATTACATTTTTCTCAAACAATCTAGTATACTTATGATTATTTATAACATATCGAGGGTCGTTATTTGGAAATCTGACAAAATTCACATAAATCCTGTATCAAATATCAATATTTTTAAGCTTGGACCCAAAATGCCCTGAAATTAGCTTCTATTTTTTTTTCGAAATATTTATAAGTATATCAAACGTTTTTTAAAAAATCGTATAAAAATTGTGGTTGCTTCTTAAAGATGGAAGAATAAAATAAAAAATTGGGGATGAAAACTGAAAGGTCGAGGGTCAGACGCAGGTCAATTTAGTTTGGAATGGCCCATATATCTATATATATTCAGGATGCAGATCACGATACGGCTTGAACTGCGGGGTCTACAGCCCCGCAATACTACTAATGATATAGGCTGCACGTATGCGATCGTAATTAGCATCGTATATGATGATCCTAGCTGAGAAGATGAGTTCCTTCTTATCTCGTGGTTGTGAGTCTTATACTCATCGAGCCGAATCGTCGGCGCACCTCGATGGCTCTACAGGGTTCAGTAGAATTTCTTCTCGGAAATAATAGTGTAAAGGTGTAATAGTAATTGGACTGCTGGTTTTTGCAGGCTCAAAATAAATAAAATATAAGATTTCATAATTTAAAGAGCTATAAAATCCAAACTATACCCAATATTTAAAAAATGAATAACCTATCATTATCAAATATTCGGTCGCTCTTGCAAAAATTGGAAAAAGACTTTCTCAAAATTATCTCGATTTAAAATGACTGTTATTCAAAAAATCAAAAAATGTAATCAGTTTTTACGAATCAAGAAAAAAAATGTTCCAATCGAAAGTTAAACTTTATTAAAATACTGAATTAAACTATAGGCGAATGCAATAAATATTTTGCATTACATAAAAAGACACTGAATTTTTTTTAATTACATGATTTTACTTACAAATAATTTCCAACAAAATTCATTCGTCTTGCAGCAATTTAACAAATTCATCGTTTCATCCTCCAAATTCCCACTTCCTCAACTTCATGAATAACTAACAATACAATTTCCTGCTCTTACAAATAACTGTAGCAATAGTTGCAGCGCAACTTCCCAACTTCCTCTGCACCTGCGTGTGGACCACAATATTCTGCAACGTGTCTTTTTCAACATTTCCACCGTCAGAAAAAAAAAGAAAAAAAATCGTCATCTGTTTCCGAAGATCGAGCATGATTAAAGGCTTCGATAAGTATTCCACGTTGTCTCATCCATTGACGATCATCGACTACCCTCGTCTTCATCTATAACACGATATATGCACATACATTTATATATATATATATATATTTCCCATTATATCGCTGTGTGTATTTTAATCGTGCATGCGTAATAATAATCGGATAAGTACCGTGTAATGTACGTAGTACGTGATGCCGTGCGGCACATCCCGGACGAATACATTTATAACGTACCTAGAAGGCGCAGCATCCGTGCGCGGAACCTGAACACCAAGAGTCACGCTCGCTCTTTTGCCCGCAAAGCTCCTGGCTTCGGTGCTTGATATGCGCATCCGTAAAGCGTCGTTACATATATATATATAAACCGAAAGAGTCGTTGCGATATATTTGTACAGGGTAATTCAAAATATTGGCGACTAGTACATCGCGAAACAAAAAAAAAAAAATGACATCGGAAACTAAAAGATAAAAACCAATTCATTGTAAAACCACTCGAATTTTTTTAAATTTTCACAGTAAGGAAGGGAAAAAAATTACATGGTCTAAAATTAAATTCGTCTGAGTATAGCTCGTCAACCTTGAAAAAAAATGTACTTATCCGTTTTTCGATACTCCGAGCAGTCAATGAGTTATCGAAATTATAAATTTGAAATGAAGGCCGGCCAATCAGAGTGGGAGAGTTTCCCGCGCTGGGAAAAGAGAGGGGGGCGGGCGATTGCCATTGGCGGACGTGCCCTCCCATCTGTTCTCCGGCGTGGAGGGAGAGATTCTCCTGATTGGTCGATTTAGTCAAATTTCAAATGCTTATAACTTGATAACTAATGGTCATTTTGGAAAACGGCTAAGTTAAGTTTACTCGGGGGACATTGAGGTGTCATCACTCGTTCCAAAGATTATAAATCATCCTGAATCACCCTGTATATATATACATTGCTGTGAGCTGAAGGCATCGCGCGGCTTCTCTCTTTCTCTCTTTTCTCTCTATATTCTGTTATCCTCTCCGGCAGCTTGAGTGTGTATATAACCGCCTCCGCGTGCGTGTAAACGTGTGTAATGGTCGGGGAGGGGCACCAGCTGGCGTCAGAGTGACAAGATCTAAAATTAGAGTGTCCGTGTTGCGTGTCGATCGTCGCATGCGCTTATCATACGCCCCTTTCCGGCTTCGCCTTATTTTCATAACTTCTTTCAATTCGACTGTGCAATTCCTCTTTTCGATTTCCTCCCTTTTCCGATATATATCGATTGCGGCGCTTCTTCGGAAGCGAAACTCTTTTTTTGTCCTTTCCGCGGTCGATGCAGCTACGCATTTTTCAGGTCAACTTATCAACGGGTTCAACATTGGCCTCATTATTTTATTTTATTTTTCAATTATCGGTAACAATACATTTTCTTTAAATCCTCAAAACGCCAAATTTCTAAATCTTAATCAATATTTTCTTTTGAAAAATAAAATAAAAAAGCGTCATATCAAAATATTTCTCTGTCTAAAAAGCACTTTAAAAAATTGAAGAAAAATGTTCACGCAAGTGAACAAAAAAAAATGAATCCCTTAATTATTTTGCAAACATATCAGCCCCTTAAAATATTTCTACTAGCATTATGTCAGTATATTCCAAAACGTACATCCGGTTTTTAAAAAATACATCAGAGCGCAATTTTCGGGCAATAAAAGCGGCATTAAAAAATCAGACTAGGGCCAGGCGATGATTGGTAATAAAACATGAATGAGTGCTAGGCGATGAAGAGAGTAGATAGCAGCGGTGCACATCGACTTTGGAGTCATACCGGCACATCTTGGCCACCCCACATGCAGAGCAAAGTTTAACCGCCGAGGAGAAACCGTGAGAGAGAGGCAAAGATCGATAATACGCCGACGATGATGAAGGCTCTTGCGGCCGCGAACCGTGCGCTTACGTACATCAGGTTGTACCTGCCGAGTCCAAAGTGGAATTGCTCGCAAGGGCCTCGCCCACGAAACGCTCAACGCTTTGCGACGTTTTTTCAGCATTACATCGAGACTATAGCGTGTATTCCTATATATTCAGAAAAATTATCATCCAGTCTTATATCTACATTAATATACATGTATATACGTATATATAGATATGTATATGTATATGTATACATGTAGATAAATGGAGAAACCATCCGAACCACGTGAACACACTTTTGGCTTCAATTCTCTTATTGTATTTTAACATTGTTCTCATTGTTGGGAAGATCCGGTAGGATGTACTCATTGAGGAAAGTAGTGAGGAGTGACTGCTGCTGTTTGTGTGTTACAAGGCACGTAACGTTGCAAGGAGACAAACGGCCGGACGACAGGAAGCTACCAATTGCAAACTCCAATACAACTTCTCGTACACGAGTTATATGAATAAATACCCTTCACTCTCTTTCAATGTAGCTGGTCTTGACGAATTTCCACTTCTGGCCCAATTTTTTTCCTCCTCCATGTGAGAAGAAGCCTTTTTATGGCCTGTGGAAGACGTTCGAGCTCCACTTCCTCGGTTATGCCTTTCTCATTGAAAGTCTCATCAGCGTCTGGAATAATAAAGTCAGATTTTTCGAATGAAATAATTAGTGAAGACAAAATTATTATGTCAAATTATTATTCTCCATAGCACTAATTTTTTTAATTATCCAAAATTAAGATATCATTCATTATTGCGCAGCTGTCAGAATTTTCGTTTTTCTAATTGTAATTAATATTTTACAATTGATAATTATATTTCGTAGATATATAATTGCGATTAATTATTTCATTACAAAATGCTACAATATTTTCCCTTGGACTATGACTCATCGGATTATAATTCCAGGGAGGAAAAATATTATTGTGTACAAATTATTATTTTGCATAGCACCAATTTTTAATAGTATGCAAAATTGAGCTATAATTAATTGTTGCGCAGCTGTCAGGATTTTCGTTTTTCAATTGTAATTAATATTTTACAACTAATTAGTAGATTTTGTGTAACTTAAATTGCTTAAATTAATAATTTCAACGACAATTGTTATTAATTACAAAATGCCACAATATTTTTCGTTGGACTATGAATCATCGGATTATAATTCGAGGGAGAATAACAATTTCATTATTGATTTGCGAATTCACGAACATGCCAACGCAATTATTACTCTAATTAGATACTTCCATCTGCGGCGTAACGAAAACCTCGTGAATTGCCTCACAATTTCTGAGAGCTACCCTTCGCGACAGTCAACCGTGTAATTACCGTAATGCGTATGGTACATGACATTTGTCGAGAAATACGAAATTCGTACGACAGCGTTGCATTTTTCTTTTTCTTTTTTATTTTCCACAAAATAGCGCACAGTGTATTTATACTTCACATACTTCATTTGTGGGCGATCGCATGCACGTTTCACGGACGAGACGAGCGCGTGCATTCCCGCGTTCAACGGGCGCGCTGCTACCGCGATTTTACCCGCGCTGGCGTGATCCACGTTCACGCTACGCACTCTGCAACATAACGAGTGCAAGAGCACGAAAGTGTGCATAAGTGTAGCCGCGGTTACTTTGCCCGATTTCCTCTCCTCGACTTATCCTCACGAAACGAAAAATCCTCGAGGGTACGTAATTTTCGCATGCGCAACCCTGAAACCCAAGTGCCTCGAAATAACCCTTCGGCTCCTTCTCATTACCTCATTTCCCTTTTCGCTTTGCCGCTTATTTGCTTTGCCAATCACAATTTTCGCGATTTTTCTTTTTCTCGGACTCGAATATTTACTCATTCCTCACTTTCTAATTCCCATTACGTTATCAAAGTGGAGATTTTACTTGCAGAAAAAAAAAATTTCTATTCTCATTTTGATTCGATTTTTTTAGATTTCTATGCCAAGACACAGAAAAATTGTAAAAAAGTGATTTAATTTGGGATTTCGTTCAAATTTCACATTTTAAAGCATTCTCTGTATCTTTACATTTTTTAAAAAGTCAATTGCCAATAAATCTTGTGAATTTTTCATTATTTTCTTCTATTTAGTTTGTTGGAATAGAATATAAAATCTGATAGGAAAAATTAATTGTCTTTCTAGGCACTCACATTCCGAGAGGAGGGGAACTTCAAAAAAGTGTAGATATCATGTGGAAAAAAAATTTTGCCCGTAATACCGTTCAGTAAGTGCATAACTGTGATTCGAGTCTCACGGTCACTGTCGTCTCATCTGCCGTTGCTTTTCCTGTCCCGTTTAACGCATCCCCGCATGGACAAATCGTCCCAATAAAAAATCAATCTGTCGCTTTAACGTTCTGGTGTCCGTTTGCGACACGCAGGATGCTCTACCGCAGGAAACAAGCACAGGCTGAAGACCAAAGTGTAGCAGCCTTTTCTCGTCCGGTCGGCGATAGAAAACGAAATAGAAATACATAAGCAGGGGCTTGTACGTCTATCACCCGGTACTAGGTCTTTCCGCTACCGGGTCGTGGCGACGAATACCGGGAAGGCAGTAGCCTCGATTGCCTCTTGCATTTCTTCCTCCAGCTTACATGATTTGCCTGTAAAAATAAAGAACAAAAAAAGTCATATGTTGAATCATATCTATTTTATTATTGCGAAGAAAATATGTCGATAGTCTATTAATATTGGGACATGTACCTAAGGAAACCAAATTGTCCATAATAATTTCGATCTCAAATCTTGATCGATTGCCTCCTGCATTTCTTTCTCCAGCTTACATGATTTGCCTGTAAAAATAGAAAACAAAAAAAGTCATATGTTGAATCATATCTATTTTATTATTGCGAAGAAAATATGTCGATAGTCTATTAATATTGGGACATGTACCTAAGTAAACCAAATTGTCCATAATAATTTCGATCTCAAATCTTGAATATTTTTCACCAGCACAATGGTGAAAAAAAAATACTCACTTTTTAAATTCTGCCTTTCAAATGCAAATTTCTCAAATGAAACAAACAAGCATTACACATTTCCAATAGAATTTCACCGTTTGTAAAATCAATCCAGGATTTTCAATCACACGTTAAATGACATTATTTTTATTTCTATATCAATGTCAATATCAGTCTTATGTGACCGATAATACCATATTTTTGGCCTTGGCCTTTGTTAACTTTTACCATTTTTTTTTTTTTTTCACATAAATCCAGTAAAAAGCAGAAAAGCAGAAAATAAAATAGAGAGAAAAAAAGTGAGCGGTTGCAACTGCAGGGGTGAAAAATACCCAGTGTTATTATCCATTTATCGACAGCTTTCCTTATTTGCATTGAACCATGTGGTTACGACTCGATACGAACAAAGTCCCATTACCGACTGCTGTTCTATGCTGGAGAGTCGAAAAGTTTTCCGCACGGCATCGTCGTATCCTCGGAAAGTTGGCCATGTTCGAAACATGTACATCTAGTGGAAGTATTTGCAGTGGGGCCGCGCATATGGGTGGATATGCGGACGCCTAATGGAGGAGAGCATACCGAGGAGCGTGCGATGCCCGCGAAATTGCAGGAGCGAGTATTCGCTCCTGCAATTCGCTGTACGGCCAAGGATACCAAGTCCATCGATGCGCTGTTCTCTCCATCACGCAACTTTACGCCCCTATAGTATTTACCGCGTGTAAGAACGGTAATGTCTGGCCTCCGCAGAACGAAGGGGCGAGTTTGTCCACGCTGGGGACACAGGACAAACCTTTGGGGATGGTACATTGAAATTACCCCGTGGTATTAGTCATTGCTTCTCAACCGATACTTCGGACAATGTACGATGTCCTATACGTGATAAAAATTTTTTTAAATAGTAGTAGCAATAAACGTATTTATTGACAATACACAATATATAACAGTTTTTTTTAAACATTCATTATAATTATTTTTGTTATATTCGTTTTTTTTTTTTTGCCGTCGAATGAAGGGAAATTAATTTTTTTTTTTTCGTTTCATATATATATTGTATGTATATTTGATTTCGTCATTCTCGCCCTTTAGGGCATCAGAATGCATCATGCTTTAGATGTAGTCTTATATCGTACAACGTACTTTGCTTTGGTTTGTAACGAACTTCTTGAATATTAAATTCGGATGACGATCATTTATCTTATATTGAATAAAATAAATATCCGAATGACGGGAATTCATTTAATATTTGAAAAATGTATATTCGTAAGTTCGGTTTTTCCGCGAATACGGAAAATATCGAAAATTCATTTTTCTGTTGCTTGGTACAACAATTCAAAAATAAATAAAAACAAAAACACCGTTACGAAAATTTCATCCCGTTCTCAGATTACTTTTTATACCCGTGATAAAAAAAATAAAAATAAAAGAAACCACTTTTCCCAAGAATTTATGAATCCACCCACGAAAACACGTCTTATCTTATCACATATGTACATTCCGAAATGCCCGAAAAAAAAAAAAAAAAACATGATAAAACGCGAATAAAACGAAACGTTATTGCCCATTCCCAGGCTGCCTTAGATCCACGCACTCAACGTATCCGCTGAAAAAGAGAAATCCTTGAAATCAGATAAACATTTTTCATTCTCGAAGCAGCTCCCCAAAAACACGAGGCATAAAAACGTTGGTGCGAAAGCTGCGCGTACGATATCAGATCCCCACGCGGCAATAAACCAGACTTACCTGCCCATTTTAACAGCCCGGCCGCGCGGGACCAAAGAAAGAAACGATTTCTCTGTAAACCGAGAGGCATAAGTAATTGTTTCATCGATTCTGATTGAGGACGCGAGCAGGCGTCGCGTCGCCGCGTGTATACCGGGACAAAAGCGACGGTGAGACAGCAAGCTGCACAAACTTAGCGCTCTCATTGCAGCACCGAAGATCGCACCGGTATCCGCGCGTTCCCGATTTCACATTATGCAAGAAAGTCGCTTATACGCGCCGGCCACGGTTATAGTCACTTATGCGCACCTACATACACGCAATATGCATACGTATGACGGCCACTTCCGGTACATGCAGCTTGTGCTGCCGGGTGGCTGGAAAAGGAATCACGGCCGTTGTCGTTCAGCGCCAAACGGCGGCGTGAAATCGAAGTTGGCGCACGGTTCGCTCGTACGCGCGTCGTGCTTCTCGCTAATTACGTTTTTACAGGTGGTCGCCGTACAAAGCAGTAGAGCGTCGCGAGAGGTGCGGTGAAGTTTGAGTGCGGGGGAATCCCCCGGCTCCGCAAATCACCGAAGGAAAAGTCGCCATCTGGTCATGTTAATGGTAATATTCACCAAGTGCTTGTTTTTTGCGCGCCATCGGTTCCATCGGGCCAGATTGAATAACTCGTTCCTCACTCGGCGAAGGAAAGTAAGACAAGGCTCCTCGCGATGGGCCATGATTTTGTCGGTTAACCGCACGCGAAAAATACCCGTTTCTTCAATACTGTAATTTCGCACTGATTACGTTAAGGTAATTGGATATTTCGTACCGGGCACTTTATTGATTATCCGACGTTCACGAGACACCGTTTATATACGGCCAATGCAGCCGATAACGCGTCCTTGCAAATTAATATGTTGTTCGCGCAGGGCGACTTTTTTTTTTTTCTTCTGTCGGACTTTTAATCCGGCGATTAAAATGATATTGGGACATTATCGGGCGCCACGCCTCGGGGAGACTCTTGGGTGGCTTATGGGGTTTTGTACTCTGCGGAGGATTTTACGGGCGGGAATTCGGGGCACATGTTTAGGTGTGAAAACAAGGAATTTTCCAATGTGGGACATTAGTTTTTTATACGTGCTGTTTAATTTCGGACTTGAGGATCGAGGAGACTCTTGCGTGGCTTATGGAGTTTCGTACTCTGCGGAGGATTTTTCGGGCGGGAATTTGGGGTACATGTTTAGGTGTGAAAACAAGGAATTTTCTAATGTGGGACATTAGTTTTTTATACGTGTTGTTTAATTTCGGACTTGAGAATCGAGGAGACTCTTGCGTGGCTTATGGGGTTTCGTACTCTGCGGAGGATTTTTCGGGCAGGAATTTGGAAAAAGGGAGTTTTGAAATGTGGGAAGTTAGTTTTTTATACTGGTTCTATATTTGGGCTTGAGAATTGAGTATTTGGTTTGTGAAGATATGGTGATTCGTCTTCATTTTTTGAAAAATTCGGAAATTGTGTAATCGTTATTTTTGACCAAGTTGTTGTGGCAATTATTTAATAAGGAAAAACATAATAGCACAAATAGGTCCTTAGTTGTTAAAATAATTTGTTAAGCACAACGATTAAAAAATGATAACCATAAAGAAAAATTAAATATCAATTAAAATTCTTCTCAGGCTTAATGAGAAATTAGCAAACTTTTTGTTTAAGTCTGAAAATTTGCCAGACTTCAAAAAACAATCGAAGCATCCATTAAAAATATATTCATATTTCAAGCCTTCCAAAAAAAAAAAAAATCTCTATAAAAATTTCCAACGTTTGAGAATCGCTATCACATTCCCATTTCTTCAAATTCTCCATCCTCATTAATTATTCAGTGAGCCACATGAGAGAAGATGGATCATCATCCATCATAATTTCCAAAAACTTCGAGGAACCCTCATTCACCCTCGTCTCTCGTTTGTCCGCAGCAAAAGCGCCGATTGCCCACCACCGGACGCTTTGCGCGGCGGCCGAAAATTTCCGGAGAAAGGTCTAATTCCAGTTCTGTCACTGCGGCCTAAAATCTCCGATCTCGCGGGACATGGCAAGGGAGGAGGTGCACCAGGAGTTGGAAGGCAACCTGTGCACCGCCGGTGCATCGCTATATATATGCAACGATGCACATTACGAGAGACTGTCGGCAGGACGCGTGCATCTGCGTCCCGAAAGTGAGGCTTTCTCGAAACAAAACCTGCGATCGAGCGAAAAATAAACAACAACGGTAAGAAAGAAAGGAAAAAAAGAAAACGAAAACGCCAACAACTGAGAGAAACAAAGGTACATGAAACCTCGAAAGCTGAGAGAAAGAACGTTACCGAGAAAAAATAAAGTCAAATAAATGAAGAGGAAAAAACGAAAGAAAAAAAAAAGGGAAAAAAACGCATGAGAAAGAGGAGGAAGAAAGTGGAGTAAAGAAAGGGGTGACTGAGAATAAGAAAGAAGCATATCGAGAGGAGGAGTAGAAGATAGGATCGGACGCGCCGGTAGCCACCGGCTGGCCGAGATAAAATCGAAACTGCACAAGTCTGGAGCGCGCTGCGAGAGCCAAGAGGGCACAAGTCCCAGGTTTCATTCCGAGGCCCCGTGGGCCGGATTCGTGCGGCTTTTTCAGCCACCTTGCGCTTTCCAGTGCTTCTATATACTGGAGTGTAGGTACGCGTGTAGACCGCGACCGCGTGTTTCCCCTACCTTCGGTTGCTCTCTTGCCGCTACCACCGCCTTACGACAATATCACCATCTGTACCTCATTAGGTTAAGCGGTACAAACAGTCCGTGGTATCTCACCTCGTCGCCTCGGGCCCCGGGCCCCGGGGCGATGAGGAGGGGGCCCGCCGCGTGTGCACCGCATACAAGCGTTTATACACACTGCGTGCGCTTCGCTTCGTGGCCCACCGGCCCTTTTTCCGCTTTGATGCAATCCTATTGTAACTCACTTCGATATTTTAACGGGAGGCACGCCGTTTTCAAGCTACCGTACTCAATGCGTCACGAGGATTTATCAGTTTTTTTTAAAACGCTTTTCATGACTGCAGTCAGACATTTTATTTATTTATTTATTTGTTATTTCATTTTACGGGGCAAGCCCTTGACAAAAATATATAGGGCAGCAAAACAGGCCAAGAATACAAAAAGTAGTTACGATATAAACTGAATAGACATGTAAAGATCGAATTATAGTCGATATAATTAGTAAGGCCCCGCAAAAATGACGAAAACGACCAACAAAAAAATCTATAAATTCAGCAGCAACAATACCAGACCTAAGCAATCTGGTCAGAGACTCATTAACTCCAGAATTTGTTCTGTGACAACCAACATGAAGGGGAAGTGAAATCGCACATTTGTCAAGGGAGCAGAAATAGTCACAAGCTCCAGTAGATTTTGATGGATATATGAAATTGAGAATAGTATTTGTCATTTTTTTTTCTGAGGCTTGCTAAGAAAAAAATAATTGGAAGCTGCAATCGAAATTAGTTGAACAAATTTTGTTTATCATTGAAGAGATGTATTCATTAAAAATTAAATTAATAACATTGTAAAGATATTTTTTCTTAAATTTAGTTTGATAAAAAAAAGCATAATTGGAAAGGACGAATATATATATTACAATTAACGTCCTCGTTAAGAATCACTGAGAGTTATTCGACCAGAAAAGTATTGGAAATAGCTTGTTATTCAAACTTTTCATTCACGCTCCTCAAATATTTCTCACCGTCGTTAAATACCGAGTAAAGCATAGAAAATGTACGTACGTGTTAACGAGCTATGGGAAGATCTGCACATCTGCGCACTTATTGCACTGAAGAGGCTACATAGTGTAAAAGCATAAGACAAATCTCAATAACTACCTTCCACGGCATTTATCATCCAATCTCTGGAGTTAATTTGTGGTTCCCGTGTTCTCAGTATCCTTAGCTTATTATGATGTACAAAATCAGAAGGGCTGCTGCGAATGTTTCGATAATACCAGTTAATTTTCATAAGTCCAATGGGAACTCGTGTACGTATGTACGCAAAGCTTACTTCTACATTTCTGATGATCCCCGTGAAGTTCGTGAAGTTTTCTTCTCTTTCAGCATCTTCCGCTCTGCAGTTAGTCCAAAGTGAGATAGAGTCATTGGCCATGATCCTGCACTTATGCTTCAGAGTTGAAGGCTGTGAGTTCACTAGCAGCAGAAGCAGCATATGAATTTCTCCAATGATTACAGTATTTTTTCTGCAAAATAATCCTCATAGTTTCATATGATTATAAAGATGTTTTTGTAGTTTCATACAAATGCATTGATCAACAAGCAGTACGTAACACTTCGCTTACAGTATTTTAATAAGAGCTCATTAAATTTCCCCAGGTATTATTAATTCATAAAATTAATTATATAACTGTTTCCAAATTTGTCGGTTGGCAGTGAAGTTTTTTGGGGGGAAAAAATCATATTATTACGCTTTCAATACTGTAATATATTTTCTATTAACACAGAAAAGCGGGCAGAAATTTATTTGGCTCCTGGATTTTGCTTTACTTATTTCGCTTTTGAGTTGCGAACAATATCTTCACATCTATCAATATCCCTATTATCATTATTCTTATGTATTGTCCGGGTATAAAATAATAATCATTCATTTGATTTGAGCATAAATCAAAAATTCATAAAGGGAGTTGAAATTTCAAGTGATTATTATGCGCATTTTTTATACATACTGTCCGCAGTCTAAACGAACAACCCTATGAAAAAGCTCTTATCATAGCTGATAAAATCATCGTCTATAAAAAGCTTCAACTTCAAGGTTCGACTTTCATGCACCCCTTTTAAAAAATGGTTTATAGCCCCCCCACAATCAAACCGAATATTTATGAATGTCCTGCAATACAAAGACTTTTCACCCCCGCAGTGAATACAAGCTGAAAGTATGTCGCACTCCACGTCACATAACACGAGCCCGCGATATCGAGTTTACTCATTAGGTAACAACGTACGACAGCACAGCAAACTAATGTGTAGCACAGAGAAGAAAAGCAGTCTCTAAGATTATCGATAGCGATACGGTTTCCTTCGAGTAAATAGCGAATACAAAAATAAATTGACAATACATCGTTTTACCTACTTATTCTCTAAATAAAATAACATTTATTCAAACCAAAAAAAATTCGCTTCACTTAAATAGATTTACGATCGTGGTAAGCAAATTCGAGGCGAATAGATGTTATTTTATTTTTTATAAGCTCTTATACTGATTTTACAATTTTTTTTAATGCCATCACTTAATATTTTATTTTTTTCACAATATTTCTGGAAAAATTTACTTAATTTATTCAGCAACAATATGTTTAATCAATACAGCGTCACTTTGTTTTTAAAAAAATTACTTAATACTGGCATAAAAAAATATGTTCACAAAGTTTTTAATTTCTTTATTTAAAAGAAGAACTTTACCAATATTTAAGAAAGAAAAAAAAATCTCACACTAAAATTTGGAAATTTCTCACTTATGTTTTTCTGCTGTTGGAAAAGTCTCTTCTTTCCGGAAGCACGTTGCTAAACTTTCGCTGGCTCGTAGCTAAAGCTTTGTGAACCGTGTAAATAATAAGTAAGCAGTGAGAAAGTTCCACTTTTCAACCTTATTTAAATAATAATTTTCATAACTTCCAAACCTCCTTACCGATCTGAACTAAACTCATTGCTAAACAAACTTGTTAGTAATTACACCTACCCAGGAAATTTCAGTTTATAGCTCAGACGTTTGCTCGAGTTTGTTAATTTACGTAATTTCGTATATAATTTCACAATTAATAAATAATTGAACTCTCAACGAGGGCATCAATTTTCTGGAAATTTTTTTGTAAATCTCTTCACTGCATTTTTTAAAATGATTTTAAGTATCTCAATAAAAAGCCACGATTATCGTGTAATGGTTCCAAATTTGAAAATGTTTCTAAATATTAATCCCCATAAAAAAGAATTCCAAAATTGTTCTCTCGAATCAAACATTAGCTTCAATTTTTCTCCCAGAAAAAAATTGATCCTAAAAAACCTGCGATCCTCCATATTTACGCACTTCACGAGTTTTTCCTTGCGTTCGATGTTTTCCATTCAACTTTGTGATTTTTTAAAACATTTTTTTCAAAAACGCTCTACAACATCCACAAATTTCCACACACTTTCTTTTTTTTTCAAATTTTCCTCATCATTTTTTTCCTAACTAAAAACGTTCTCCAAAAACAATCTTAAAATGGTTCAAATTCTATAACCCCCATTTTCAATTCCCTTTTTTTTAAATTTCTCTTATAAAAAGCAAATCTCTCCACAGTTAAAAAAAAAGCAACAAAAACATTACCGTGCAGTTCTGGAGATTATTATTCTAGAATAATGATATGAAATTACGAGCACATTTTTATTTCCCGAAATAATGATGCCCTGCGGCAGAGGTGAGCCTCAGAGGTCATTAAAACAAAGTAGACGTTGTTATGATTGATATCAGTCGTTCCGTGTCATTTCCGCGCGCCTTAACCTTCGGCGCTGACCTTTCGGCCCGAGAGGTCCATCCCCGATCTCTGACGTCTTCATTCGCCGCGCGATATTTCCCGGCTTAGTAATGACCCTGAAATACTATTGAAAATCGCCCTCGGGAATATCGCGCGATTTGCGCGTGCATGCCGCTAATGTTTATTGTAGGTAGAAGAGCCGAAGCTGCCGCTGAATACCCGAGAATGAATACGTTCGACGCGGAGGCTTCTTCCTCGCACGAAACGGGCCTTTATTCGTTATCCGACGAGCCCGCGGATTGTTATTACGTTAAACGCGAGCGCTGCCGCGTGTTTTATCCAATGTAAACGCGTAAACGAACAAAACGGGGATTCCCCGCGGTGTGTAATCGGCCGAAAGGTGAAATTCGTTTTGTAGCCGCGAAGAGATTTTTCCAATTTCCAACATCGAGTACGTAGAATACGCGTGTTTATGAGCCGGTAAGAATGTAGCACGTGTAGAACTGAAGCAAACGAATAGTGTGAGGTGCCGGAATAGTTGCGCCTAGATCTTGCCTCGGATCTATTATATTATGTGTACTTAGAGATATATATATATATATATATATAGGTACAAAAGGCGTCCGGTAACTATACTCCTTGCTCGCTATAGGCCCGAGAGGCAGATGTAAAGTATGATAATACTTCGCGCTCCGCCCGTGCGCTCTCGCTATATACACGTTAAAATATTTCAGGCACAATTACTGCACGGCGCAAGAAGACCTTTCGCGAAAAAAGCGCGCAGGAAGTTTACCGCGCGGTTGTGACGTTCAATTGATTTACAATTATGCTAAGTTTTGTGGGTCGGTAATTAATGTACAATGTTCGATTGATATTTTGGTTTTTGGTATAATGACGAATGATATCTAAAGTCGAATTAACGATGTAAATATTTTACAGATTTGTATAATAATATTTGATGTTGAAAGTATATAAAAATTTAAAAATCGATCGTAAACCGAGAGCAGTGGGCGCGCGGTTGGTGTATGGCTTCGGCGGTCTCTCCCAAGTTAAGCAGCTTCTCTCGCGGACAGTACTTAGATGGGTGACCGCTTAGCTATGCACTAACTTGAGCGATAACTGTTGAGCGGGAGGCAGTTTTTCTGACTTTCTGATGTATTCTCATACAGCAGAACGTCAGTAAAATATAGCCGCGTGTATCGGCGCAGGTTTTCCGCAGTTTCCCTGTGCCCTCGTGCAAATGCGATACAGTAGTGCATTAGGAAAGAGTGGCTGCGGGTAACACTCTGGGGGGAACTCAGTAAAAATGGAAAGAGATATGAAGGGAGTGGGAAAATCGTAAAAACCTAAGGAAGGTATACAAAGGAATGCAAAAAAAAAAAATATATATATATATATATAATCGATCGTATAACGTAAATTCGAAGTGGAATTCTGCTAAATTTGTTTAAAAACTCGTTATTAATGGATGCATAGTATATGAAAATTGATGTTTCCTGAATCCATTAAAAATGTCGTGTTTTTTAAATAAATTGACTTCATTAATTTTTATCACACGTACATTGAATTTACTAAAAATACAATACATCGAATTGCTGTACAGAATGAATTTTCCAATTTTTTTTTTTTTGTGTAGTATAGTGAGTACCGGAAGTTACGTAGGCACCATAGCTTCTCTTGTTCTTACACACTTCGCGCCGTTGAAGTATAGTTATCAATATTCATCACGTCAAGCATCGCCCTCGAAAAAAAAAAAAGCGGATATTTCCTCGCGTCAAAAACCTCGCCTAGAACGAATTTTATGCGGCTGTGAATTTAAGGCGTTTTCCCAGAACGTATAGAAGCAGTTCTACACAAAAAAAGGGATCAGCATCGCCGCACGTAGTTTTTGATGAAAGGGGTCTTATATTCTCTGTTGGCTTTGGGTCTAGACGAGGTGCGTCTGTGTCAATAAAATTTATAGCGTTGTGACGATCGATTCGACTCGGGAATTCAGGAATTAAGACGATTTTACTTTTTGTCTGATAAACCTTGATTCTCGTGCACTTAATCTTCACCTAATTATAAGCGAATTAACCGCGAATTATTAAAATTTCTGATATTTTGAAAAATACTGTATCCCCGTAAACACATATACCGCTATATTATTTGCTTTTGTATCAGAAATAAAAGTGAAATCAGTTTTTTTTAATTATCCAAAGGATAGCAATATTTACTCACAGTTGTAAAATTCTACAATCGATTTTTCCAAATCCATGTCGTATAATTTCCAAAACAGCTTTTCATTTATAGAAATTCACAGAATTATCGAAACCGCAATCAGCCAATAAATCAATAACCAATAATGACGACAAGTGCCAATAACCAATGAAGGCCTCATAAATTGATATGATTAATTATTATGACGATATAATGATATAATTGGCATTGCCGCAGTCTGAAATTACGTCGTCATAATCGCAATTATCGATTACCCTATTCGTTATTATTTTTGTTATTTTCAATTATTTCCTAATTTACGTAACGTCGATTTCACGATTACTTTGGTATTCTTTGGGCGTGTCGATATTTTCGTCCGGCGAAATTCCCGCATTAATTCCCGACAAAAACAAGCGCGGGCCTCGCCTGGCGATAATTACCGGCAAAGTGGCGGTTCTTTTCATACAGCGCCATTTTTTTCTTCTTCTTTTTTTTCGTAAACTCTTGTTCCGGTTTATTGTTCCTCCATTAATGATAATATTGTTAGTGGGATAATGGCAGCGCGCTGCTGTTCGCCCGGTCGCCAGTGGCTAATTATAAATTCGTCAGTCGTTTCCTTCTGAGAAAGACGGAGTGCGCGAGGATGTGCTCTTTGACTTCGATCGATGCTCCCGCAGCAAAGCCGCGCGGAGAGAGAGAGAGCGAGAGAGACGAACGCGCGTAGAGCCGCTCGACGATTCGCTGCGCGGTGCTCCCGGAAGTCTCCTGTTCAACGAGCAGAAACTGCAGAGTCGATACACACAGGCATAAGCCCATCGTCGGTCTCTACACGGTCCTCCATAATACTCGGTTCACGCACATGCGAAACGCTTCGCAACTCTGGCCACGATCCATTGTTTTCTCAATAGGCGCGCGAGCCTCTCGGCAGACAGCAGCGCCTTCGAGTTCCGGGGTATAGTCTATTGCTACACGCTACGATGGCGCTTTCCTTCGATTCATAACCGTTCCTCGTCTTTTCTTCTTTTTTTCTCTCCTCCTTTTTTCCTCTACATTCTCGGTGTCGACTCTTGGACGCTTCCCTCTTTCATCCTCCACTTCCGGTCGATCTTCAGCCATGGACTTTGCTGCTAACGCTCTCTAATTTACGTCGGCTAAGCTTGTGTGTTGTTTTTTTTACAGCGTCTTATGTACTCGGGATTATGAAAAGTGTTTTTTTTTGTTGGAGTAGGTTCGGTTATTTAAGAGGAATTTTTTGTAATTGTTAGAATAGAGTATACGAGGTTTACGTTCAGTTAGCAGCGAATCGAGGATCATTCAGCTTTTTTTTGCGAAGTTTGAAGGGCGTCAAGGTGACTGAATAGCTGACAGTGATCAACAGACAAGATATTTGCATGTTTATAGGATTAGTGATTACCTAAATATATTTATGCTCAGGGTTTCGATATTTCGACTTCCGGTGTGCTATATATATGTGCTATGTGCTATAATGGAATTATAGTCGAACGTGACACAATTTAAGCTCTCTCTCAGAAAAAAACATTCCTCCAAGATATTCAATTCTTATCAACTCCGCATCCAAAAAAAGCGGACAAAAAAATTCTCAAGCATTTCTCAAATAACCATCCAAAAAATGGTAGAATGTAAATATCGCTGGAACCTGGAAAAACACAGTACAAACATTAGTCAAGACCTTAAGAGAAAAAAAAACCATAATGCAATGATTACATTTTACCTGACAAAACAAACCCGTTCATAGGCTCATTTCCTGCCCAAATGTAGGGGATCACAATAATAATCATCGAAAAACAGGCGAGAGAAAACAAAAAATTCTCAAACATCGGTGAAAAATTGGAATACATAGATTACACATTGAGCATCGAACGTGAGCTTCATACAGACACGAGCGAGAATATATATCGAACGGAAGTCGGAGCTATTGTGATCGTTGGGCAGAGTATTAGCGGCAAACGAGTTGTTAGGTGAGTAATGTGTGATATGGTGCACACAGTAGCCACTGCTAGTCAACAGCAGTCATACACAGTACAACGTTACATATGTTAAGCATTACAGCTGAGTCTACAGTGATCGATCTCCGCGCGTTTTCCTAAACAGTCCATACACATACTCTATGCACATGCACACATACATACATACGTACACACATGCATACATTCATATATACACACACATATATCCATAAATACAGCAAGCCCGTTGAAAAAGTCTCCTATCCGCTGCTAATATGTGTTAACGCTGTGAAAACACATACGTACATACATGCATACATACATTTATACATATATACACATAAGTACAGCAGACCCGTTAAAAAAGTCTCCTTTTCGCCGCTAATTTGTGTTAACGCTGTGAGGACATACATACATACATGTGTACATACGTACATACATACATATATACATATACACACATAAGTACAGCAGGCCCGTTGAAAAAGTCTCCTTTTCGCCGCTAATGTGTGTTAACGCTGTGAGGACATACATACGTACATGTATACATACGTGCATGCATCCATATATATATATATACACACATAAATACAGCAGGCCCGTTGAAAAAGCCTCCTTTTTTCGCCGCTAATGTGTGTTAACGCTGTGAAGACACAGACTAAGTAAACCTTCTTCACCAGAGAATCTCCCGAGTTAGAGAACTCGTGTATCAATGAGTACAATGAGTGTCTCATGCTGTTTTGTGCTTCTGCCACCCAACGCGCTCTCTGTATCAATGTCGAAGTCGTCGTCGTCGTGGTCTTGGTCGTCGCGGACCTCCCCTCCCTCGCACTTTCTGTGCTCATCGCTACGAGTCATTTTTCCGGTGACCGTCGGGAGTCCGAGCGCTTTATACACCGCACGCATGCCCTCGTGACAATGCCGAGCGACGGTTATGGTCACAATGAGGGAAAAGAGAGGCGTCTCATTGTCAGGCAAATTAGAGAGGTCTCTCCGCAGCGGTGGCGTCGTCGTCGCTGCTTCTGCCGCGTACCTCGCGTCTTCGGCACCGCCATTCCATCCTCCTCTCTCGTCTCTTTGTATCTCGCGCACCCACATCCGCCGCTTTTCAACGAGCACCCACGAAAAAAAGGTACACGCCACGCAAATTAATCGCGCGTTAACGCTATGGGCTTCATTAGGTTGCGTGGGAGTCGGTAAGCAAAGGGTTTGTCGAAAAAGTTCGTTAAGTGAAGCCAAACAAAACGTGACCTCTCGTATTGCAACGATGTTTTTATTTTCATTTTTTTTAAATCTATCGTACACAGTCGTTGATATGTGAAAATTAAAAAAAGTGGCTAATATTGAAAAAAAAACATGCATTTCTTCAAGAATTTCCTCACATTCTGTTTCCTTAATTCATCACATTTTTCGCTGAAAAAAATAGTTTTAATTTCAGGTGGTGGAAAAAGAAGAAAAAATTGAAATTTTAACATTTCCAAGTTGTTATTATTCCGAAGTTCAACCCCCCGTCGACTGTTTGGACGTGGATATCATTTTACGAAGCGCTCTGTCATATTTTAGTGATCTATAGTGGAGGAAGAAATAAAAGAGCGTTTGTCGAAGAGCTTCCACAATAATGCTCGTCTCTGGGTATCATTCCTTTGAGACTCGAGCACGTACTATAGAGCCCGAGGGACTCGAGCATAGTGCTTTAGAGCTGAGAGAGGAAGAGAGATGAATAAGAACGGAGGATGAAATTCTTTGGGCTGATGGCGAGCACGCGTGCCGTGTTTACACGACGGTTTACCGGATAATTTATGGGAAGCAGAGAAAAGAGAGCCCTTCGGTATATTCTCGAATTATAGGACAACGGGTAGTCGCATTAGCGCGAGGAAACGATGACTTTTAGCTTCTTAACACTGTCAACGGTTCAGGCATATATAATATAAGTTATGTGTCGCTTTGTGGCACTTGGAAGTGCTAACTGAATGGAAATTGTGTGATCACCGATCAGTCGAATTTTCTGTTGGAACGTGCGAGCGAATGTATTTATATTATATATATATATGTGTGTGTAAAATGACAGCGATAAATAACTTACGCGACCAATAATTTATCAATTATATTATACTTGTCGCGAGTGTCGGTTAAGTACGCGAATAATATATTGTTTTTCAAACAAATGAATTATCTCGCTCGATTAACTTTCCTCGCTTCTTTGTAATTATCGCCGCGAGCGATAACGCGATAATAATTCTTCTGCTATTTGAGCTGTGGACTCAATTTCGACGCCGATTAAATATCGCTGTGCAATTTCGAATTTCGATTATTGGACGATGAGTTTGTTTATTCGTGCAGTGGACTTTGTGTTTGTTGTGTGACTATCATTTTATTTCAAGCGATGTGCACATTTTATTACTACCAATGCGTTGGAAGACAATAAGGGATTTATTATTGTCTTCCAGTAAAAGAAAATTATTTGCAAATATCAAAATGGTTCAAAATTTGTACCATACGCAATATTTTTTTATTTTTGTTAACTTAAGTCGGAATTTTTTCGCTATTTTCAAAATCAATTCAAGCGCGAAATCGGTGCATTTTTAATTTTTCATCACACATTGTCGCGTATCCCAAAGGTGATGAATATATTAATCGATCCATTATCAATTAGCAGACTGATTTTTTAATCGTGTCACACAACCCTGACAGCGTTGACGATATCTCAATTAGTAATTCAAAACCCGACTGTGTAAACAATTCGCACAGCCGAAGTTAAATGAATTAATTAGACTGTCAGATTAATTTGATCGGCAAATAACGTAATCGATTTGTTTCGACAGCCTCAACGTGACGCACAATGCTCAATTACTTATCGTTTGATTTTTTTTTTTTTTTTTTTCAAAATCCTAATTCGAAATTAAATTCGTGTGTGCTTGACGACCGGAAGCATAATTCTGAAATCAATTCAAATCAATCGGTTGCGATTCTTGTAAAACATGAAGAAAAAAAAGAAGAGTTTACAGTCGCCTCAGCAATGACATCTTCGTGGTTCGGTGTCCAATATTTTTCGGTATCTCCATATCCATAGCGCCATCTATCGATCAAAAATTGGACAATCATTTTCGCAATCCATTGATCGACTGATGATAAAACAGTGCAATACCAATTACCGATTGAGTCAGAATTTCGAGCGGACGCTTTTCTGCAGAAATGTCAATACCGACAAGGTTTTGGATCCGTCAGCTCTGTCGGTAAATCGAATCGCGCTAATCAGCCGCTCTATAAAACTGCTCTTGATTCCGAGTGGTTAAACCGGATAACGGTGCGGACAACACAATAGAATAGATCCCACGCGTCCGGCGACAAGTGAACAACCGGTGAACTTTGGGCGACGTTCTGCTTACGTGTAAACACTGAGTCAAAAGCTCGCGCGATTGTAAGAGCACGATGGCAGCTAAAGTGAGTTAAGACACCTACTAAAGAGTCGCCGCGTAAACCCGTCGTATTTTTCGTATTTTTTAGCGGTCTTTTCAGTGACACTCGATTTTTTTGTTATTGCCTGTGACAAAATTCGCACTTTTTTTTTCAGGTCTATGAATTCGATGTCCCGATGACCTGCGAAGGGTGTGCAGCACTCGTGGAAAGGGTGCTCAGCAAAAAACCTGGTGAGTCATTAAATAAACGTTCCATTTTTTAACCATATTGTTGTATCATTGCAAAATAAGCAAAAAGGGTAAAATTGCAGTTTAATATTTGGGGAAAAAAAGTTGGATATGTAGGGAGAAGATATATATATATATATATCTCTTGTTACTGTAACAAAGAGCATTAACGAATTTATTGGTCATTTGGTAAAGTAGTGAGAGTCACAATTTTGTTTGCCAAATCTTGTGACGTTTGCTGTGTAATCAACAATTTTTTTGTGTATTATCGACTCTCCGATTACAAGAATATTTGTCATAAAAAAAGACATGCTATAAATGATATTCATCTCAGGTTCATCGATTACACAAAAAAAGTACAAATCTGATAATAAATTTGTTTAGGCTCTGTTGTTGAGTAAGCAAAAATGTACTGCTTAAATTCAGTGCGTAATATCCAGTTATGCTTACAATAATTTTTTTTATTTATTTCAGGCATCCAAAACATTAAGATTGACCTTCAGGCAAAGAAAGTCTTTGTGACATCGAACCTGGGTTATGAAGAAGTTCTGAGTTGCCTCAAAAAGACTGGCAAAGACGCGTCCTTCGTTGGACTCCAAGAATAATTCCTTTAGATATAAGCAATCTGTAAATCATTCTCGAATGTATATTCCCCTAAGTTTTTTTTTTGTTATCGCTAGACTATTGTCTCCAAGGTGAATTTGGCTAATGTTTATAAACATGTTTACACTAATCATAGTACTTTTGCTCAGATCCTCTTTACTTTTTTTTTTTTTTTGGAGGCTTAAAGGTTAAAGGCTGGGAATATTCACAGAATGTAAACAAACGGTGTAGATTTGCCCATCATCATGAGTATTTAATTCGATTCTACGAGCAAATGAGATACCACAAATAATACAACAATTAAAAAATGTTTCTTCTATAAAAACGACTCTATTTCTCGTCCACAAAGCTCCAAAATCCTGTTTCCTCAATTCAACGAGCGAAATCCAGTGCAAAAATAATTTCCAAGTGAAATATTTCATTCGCGGTTCTCCTCAGTCTTATTATATTTTTTTGGAGTCTCAGAGGATCGGAAATGTCCAATTGATACATTGAGCGTAGATCTGTCCGACCATTCCATTTAATTTAATTAATAAATACAATACAATGACTTACACAATAAGTTTTTTAAAAAACGTTTCTGGTATAAAAATGACTCCGTTTTGCCTCCAAAGGGCTCCAAAGTCCGATCTACCGAATGAACGAGCGGAACTAAGTTGTAAAAAAAATATTCTGCGTGAACAATAGTTGATACGCGGTTCTCCTCAGTCTTCTTTCCGTTTGTATGACACATATCATTCCCTGAAGTTTGGTGAAGCACTTCGCACTAGCTAACGCGACTAGTTCTCTTAAGTACATGCTCGGGGTGCGTTAATCACGTGTCTGAGCGAATTGTCTTTGGGAGTTTTGCGATGGCTTCATAAAATCGCGTTTTTTCAACCCTTTACGTCGATCACCGATTTTCTGTTCGAATTTCCCTTATTGTATTAAAATTGTATTAAAAAAACATCAATTCATAAGACCGTTTCGTTATTGAAGTGAAATCGGTACGTAAAGTGATAAATAAACTCGAGTAAAGTTTATGAGACCATCGAAAAAATGTATTTCCCTTATTTCTTGAGTTCATCTTCGACGTTAGTAAGTCGCTGTTCCAGTAAAACAATCGTATCTCGAAGAGAGTCCACTTGTTCGGTAAGCGCCTCGACGAAGATGCTGCTTTGGCTATCGGCCTTAAACAGCGGAAGTTGAGCGACGTGTCCTGTTTCTCGTGGCCTGACGTTCCGCAAATTGATAACTTCGACCTCGCAGCGTTGGCCCGGAATCTCTGCTATCGGTCCGGAGCATTTGCTTCCGGTAAAATGACCTTCCACATTGACATCCTCCGTAGAATCAGATAGGAACTAAACCGAATTCGAAAGAGATAACGCTCGAGTCCGTGGGGACTTTTGATCGCGCGACGAGAGAGACTCAAAGCGTTGAATTTACCTCAGCTTCCTCGGAAACTGCAGCTTCTTGTTCCTCGTCCGTTTTTAATTGGTCGTCGATGTCGTGCGCATTTTTATCGGACTTAAGAGACGTACTGGCAGCTTTTAACTTAGCAGCGGACGAGGAGAGTTTCTTTGGACGCTTGCGTAACGCATCGTCACGGTCGAAATTTGACTTCCACACGAGCAATTGACAATCACCGCCGCCCGAAGCGAAGTAATCGCCTTCGGCGGAAAATGCTATTGTCTTAACGCCGTGAGTGTGGCATTTCAGGGTGTAAATTGGTCGAGCCTCCAGTAAATCCAGTACCTGAAAAATCGTTAATATGCAAATCGTGTTATTTGAATTTATTCAGTTACTGGAATTCATTGAATTTTCATAGAGAGCTCTGAACAATGGCGAAAATACTCCGAATATTTACCCTAAATTAGCATGAACAATTTATAATTTCTCAACCAAAATCCAATCTAATTGGGCTTCTATATTTTTCAAATAATTAGTTACCTTCATCGTCGAATCTTCGGATGCGGTTAACATGAAATTTCCGCTGGGATGAAATCTTGCTTTGTTCACCGTTCCATTGTGCGCCGCGTAATGTTGATGAAGAGAACCCGTTCGCAGCTCGTAAATTTTAACGCATCCTCCGGTATTTGCTGAACCGATTGCCGCTCCGCTCGGATGAAATTCCACGTCCACGGCAGCGTCTGTTTTTTATTTTGTATCATTACACAATATAACATTGCAAGAATAATCATATACATTGATTTTATCATTTGTAAAATCCAGTTTCTACTTGCAAAGCAAATGTATAGCAAAGAAAATTGTTCGCTAATTCGACATAAAATAAACACCAACCATTTTCTAAAGCAAAGATTTACCTTTGAGTTCGTTAATAGTCCTGATGCACTTTCCGCTCGACGAATCCCACAGCTTTATGGTCTTGTCATCGCTGCAAGAGACGATCAGTCTTCCATCCGGTGAAAACTTAGCGCATCGAACCCAATTCGTGTGGCCCACGAACGAGGAGAGGAATCTTCTCCGGCAGACCATCCAAAGCTTAACGCTTTTGTCATCGGAAGCCGTTATTAACTGAAACAAACATAATTTTATTAGAATTCTCTTCCAAAAAAAAAAAAAAGCTAATTTTTGACTTTTTTTTACCTGCTCGCCATCGGGACTGAATTGAACCGATCTGACCGCTCCGATGTGAGCTCTGAAGTCCAAGGACTCGCCTTTGATCTTGGGAACCCAAATTCTGACAGTTCTGTCTCGGGAAGCGCTGGCGACAACTTCTCCGGACGGAGCGTAAGCTACGTCGAGCACGGCGTCTTTGTGAGCGAAGAATCTGTAGGCTCGCATGGAAGCAGCGAAATTGAAGACCATCAGTGTGCGATCCAAGCTGCTCGTAGCGACTTGTGATGAGTCGGGGTGAAAACAAACCCCAGTTAAACTATCTTTATGGCCCTTAAGGTGTTTTTCAACCGTGGGATCTGTGCAACTCAACATTTTAGCTACGAAAATTCAAACAATATTCAAATGTAACCGCAAAATCGCGCAAAAATTTGCATTGGAAATGTCAAAAAATGAGAATTCTCATCAATTTGCTTATTGCGGTAAGCATGAATGAAAATATTGATAAAATCAACAATTCGACTCTCCTCAATAATAAATCAGTGACTACACATGTTCACAACGCGCTGAGCAACAGTTTTGACAGTTGCATGTTTTCGAACCGCGCATTTACTACAGCACTAGTCAAGTGAGATGAGTTCTCGTGTCTCTCTTGTACTCTTTATTCGTAATAACGGATTCTGCAGCTTCCGACAACTGCCGGGATCTTTTAGATCCTTGAATGTCAAAGGCACAGCTTCCGGGGCCGGGCGATGTAAAATTACCGATACATGACATTTGGTAATTTTACCAGGGATTTAAGTAAATACAGTGTTACCAATTGGCGGGAAATAAGCGTTAATTTGAATAGTGTAGCTATGAAAAGTTAATTAATCTTGGGACATGAATATATTTACAGAAGATTACGGATAAAATTTAGCAAGTTGCTTAATGTTAAAGGCTTTTCGTAACTCTTTCGAAGTTTCGAACGAATTTCAATGAATTTTGTCAATTGCTGGTAATTATCCATTTTTATTTGAATATTTTTCTTTTTTTGTTATGAGAACACAGTAAAAACTAAGCAAACATTTTCGTAATACCGAGCGCGATAGCAGGGCTAGAAAATAGCAGGTTGAAATAGATATTTATTTGGAAGATACATAAGTATTCGCGGGATAGTCCGAACGTAACTGTAGGTGGGTGGGTGATTAACTTAAATTTACAAACGAAATACAAATAACGGTACTCAATTGTTTCCTCTCTTCTTCACAATGTACGAAGCGAACGACTCGTAAGTTCCACAATTTACAAACCCTATCTCGAGTAGAGTGTCGCGCCAAGATTTGGGGAAATAATATATTGCTCGTTAAACGAACCGATAATTGAAAGGAAAAACAATACAATAGAAATAAAAAAGAGAATCTTGAAAAACGTAGTAAATATTTTACAAGTTAAAAATAAAGTAATGAAAGAGCAACGTCATTGAGCTTTTGAAATATATTTCGCCGAGAAACTTTAAAAAACTCTTGTAACCCGTTACGAAAAAAGCCAAAGACGTATTACCAATGGCTGATAGCAATAGAGTTGATCATAGTTATGATACTTTTTTTTTTTTTCGTTTTTTTATTCACCGGTTTTATTGAAAAGAGCAAACGATTTTTGTTGGGTTGTACGCGCCGCGAGACTCAGAGATGGTCACGCAGCCTACTCCACTATCACTTTACCCCCTTCGTTTCATTTTCTTCGTTTGTAACGTGGTACACTTAGATACGTTCTGCTGCGTTTATTTAAGTTTCATACTCGTGTGAGTGTCTTTTACCTCAGCGTGTGAGTGTCCGTGTACTCATTGAAATGCGTGGCGTGTGTGTACAAGTTCTCATATTTTTGTATTTTTTTTGTTTTTCGTATTTTTTTTTTATAATAAAATTATTTTTCTAATCTTTGTCGATCAGCTGTTGTTGCCCTGTGAAAACTGCCTTCTGTCACAACACAATAATACTTGCGTGGTGGAGTCGGTTGACATCCGCTTAATTCGGCCAATCACTTTTGCACCAGCAATGTTACCGCTTTCTTTCTATCGCTTTACATTTAATCTCTTCATTTCACGTTTCGATTAACATTTGTGTTTTTTTCTTTTTTTTTTATCTTTATTATCTTTCCTTTATTTTCATGTATTCTCGTCACTCGATTTAGACGCTAAGAGTGCTTCGTCGGTGTGGACCTCGCAATTTCGTAGCTCCATCGATATTTCGTCGCGAAGCGCACATTTTTCAAAAATATCTTCGTTTACATAAACGGCAAGAACGATACTTAATAGAAGTTCAATCGTGGATCAGTTTTTAACTCATCCAGTCAACCTTTAATCATGCATTTTTAAATGATAATGATAAGGAATCTAGGCTCCAGCGACTAAATCTCGATACTAAAGGTACGAGCGACTCTGGATTAAACTTTAAGGCGAGAACAAGCACACATCGTTATAATGTGCCGGTGATTAAATCGAAAAAAAAAAGTATCGGCCAATGTCGTTATGCACGAATGTATTTTCGAAATTGGTGCGTCTCGCCAATTATGTGACTCGAATCAAACTCTCGTTTCTCTCGTTGCTTTTGAATTATTGTTGCGCCTGAGGTTTTCCGCGCGGCACGTGCCCACCGCCGCGATTTCCACCCCTCTGACCACCGCGGAATTGACCTCCGCGACCACCTCTGCTGTCCATTCCGCCCCGTTCGCCTCTCGGTCCGCCACGTGATCCGCCGCTTCCACCGCCGCGCTTGAAACCGTTGTTGTAACCTGCGCTGCCTTCGTTATTGTAGCTGCGTTGCTGATAGCCGTTCTGGTAATTGCTGCTATCGTTCCGATAATACGTTCCTGCAAAGTTATATTTCATTGTTACTACGATGTGTGATAAGCATTTTTTAAGTATCAAGTGGTAAAGTGAATACGTTACTGTATCGCAGTACAGGAATAAACTCCAGTAAACAAAACTATGTTACGTGTTTTTATGCCATTACGTTCAATTGTAAATAATGATCGTTTTTTAAATCTCAGCAATTATTATCTTTGAATCACACATAAGAAATGACAAAAACGACCCTGACTATTTGAAATAATTTATGAGTAAACAATTTTTACAAAAGCAGTTTTGGTACACATCATTATTAAAAATTTTATATAAAATAAACGCAAGAATAAAAGGAAATGTAACCCACTCAAAATAAATGTTGATAGCAATTATTGCCCACTATTTTTTAGTTTCAAGTACGTAAAGAAATCGTATTTTTGTTTTTAAGCCAATTTTTATTAAATTGTAAAAAATGAAAATTTCGTTACCTTGTCCAGTTCCTCCACGGCCGTTCTGTTGGTAACCGCCTCCCCTTCCTCTGCTGTTGTAACCATTCGAGTTTCCTCGTCTGCCACCACGACCCCTGTAGCCGCCGCGCTGTTCGCCCCAGGTCTGCTGAGATTGTTGCGAATGTTGCTGAGATAATTGCCCGGAAGAGTCGTGGCCGTCCGTCTTGCCCCATTCGTCCAGCGGCTGCTCGGACATCTGCGCCCAGTCGACGGGCTCGTTCGCGTCCTGCTCACCACTTCCGACTCCTTCTTGTCCTTGCTCAATCTTATCCTGCAAAATCGTCGAATGTTTCGTTGACACCTAATTTTTCAACCGCAATTTAAATCAATAATTTTTCCAACTCCACGACTATCTTTAGTACTGATAACAGCAATGCGCTCGCTAAATACAGTTGAAAAAGGAATTTTTTTCCAATTAATTTCCTCAAACGAAAATGTTTCCTGATTCGAAGGTTTTTATTACCCTGTATCAAGTCCTCAAAAACCTTGTAATTTTTTCATGAAGCAGTCGCTCTGCTTAAGACAAAAAAAAACTGTAACCGTTCGGAATATTCAATGTAACTGACCTCCATCGACTGTTGCGAATCCTGATGAGCGCTGGGGTCATAACTCTGCTGCTGTAGCTGAGCGTTCTGTGGTTGCTGGAATCCAGCGGGATGCTGAGGGCTGTACGGTAAATTTTGTTGCTGATGAGAGGGTGGCATGGGTATAGGAGGCGGTGGGTTTGGATTCGCGAATCCAGGAATGTGCGGCAGGTCCTGAGGCGGTGGGGGGTGTTGATAAATGACTTGAACCGGCGCGCCGGCGAAGCTCTGGTTCGTGAAGGTCTGGGATGGTATCGGCGCGTTAACCGCGGGAGGAATGTGTGAGGCGATCGGTGCACTTTGGCCTGTTACGTCGGGCGAATCGAGTTCCGATTCCTGAAGGAAAAAGAAGTCGGGCGTGCCGATAACGTCATTAATACGGGGCGCTTGCTGTTGCTGAGGAGGCTGGGCCTGTTGCGGCTGTTGCTGCGGAGGTGGAACCTGTTGCTGCTGTTGCTGCGACTGTTGGGACTGCGGAACGTAACTAGAGGCGTTCACGTAGTAAGAAGTGTCGACCGGTGCCGCTGGATGCGGCGGAATGGGTTGGGCGACCACCGGCAACGGTCCAGCGACTGGAGCGGGTCCCGAAACGACCGGCAGCTGCGCCACTTGAACCGGAAAGTTTGGAGTCGGTATCATCGACTCCGGGGGTGGAATGTGTACCTCGCCCGCGTTGTACTCTTCCGCTGACTGCTCTGGCGCTTGGGCATTCGAGATTCGAGCTTCCACCGGCGCTTCCGCAGTCTGTTACGAAAAAGAACGATCAGAAGGGAAATGCAAACGATTAAGCGGGATCGATGGTGCGTATCGTTATCTCCAGTCTCCAATTTACAGGATACTATTTATTTAACAATCACGATGATTGAAAAGGTTTTTATCAATACTTGCAATGCTTAGTTTTTAGCAATGTTCAAAGAGGAAATAATAAACGAATGTAGAATTGGGATTTTGTATTGAGAAGGTGAAAGGCTTACTTCTTGCGCTACGGCTTCGACTTCGTGAACCTGATCGAAATAGCCAGACTGATTTATCGTGTTTATGATCTCCTTGATCTTGATGTAAGTCGTTCCAATAACTTCTCGCTGTTTTCCATCGACAATCGCGACCAAATGCTCGGCAGCTTTGTGTACTTGCTGAGCGAAAAGCGGCTCACCGGCTTCGGACTGCCGCTTTACAGTTACTTCGTTAAACAGATCGTCCAAAACCTTCAGATCTTCTTCGGTCAATTTTGTGGCGCCGTTCGAACCTTGCAGAAAATCGTCCCGGGCCGTTTCCACGCCCATGTTTATTAAGGTGTCCTGAATAAGCAGAACCTCCTTAACCTGCCAATGAAAATCGCATTAACTCGTGTAACTAATATTCTGAAAAGATTTTTTTTTTTTCAAAGGAACTATAGAAACAGTTTTATGGTAAATAATTGTCGTCACAAAGGAAATCGTATAAAGCAAGGAAAAAGCTTATTACGAGGCAAAAGTGAAACCATTTATCTACGAATCCACAAAAATATTTGCTCCATTGAAGAGACAAACGCATAATTGAATTCGAATTGGTAGGATTTCTTTGATGTTTGGAAATATACCTTAGCAATATCCTGCTGCGTTCTTTCCAACGCCTCCTTCCTCGCGAGCTTCTTCTGTTGCTTAGCGCTGTCATTTGCGATAGTGACTATGCTCTTGTAAAGATCTCGAGTGATGTCCAGGGTCTGCAGTACTTCGTCGTATTTGGCAACAGCCGTTTTCTGGTCCTGGTTCAATTCTTTTCCATTTTTTTGTATATCCTTGTAAGACTCTAGTTTGCCCTAAAAATAAATAACAACAATTTTCCAATAAAGCTCAATTTGTATTTTTTGCTACCTTAAAAAAATATGTAAAGTACTTTTTCTGACAGGCACTATTAGATTCACAAAAATACTTGTGAAAAGTGATGAATAACAAATATTCTGCAAATAGTCGTTTTTATCAGCATCACTAAAAGCACTGATACAAGTATCGGTCACTGCTTATCAGATTCTAGCATTATCTCAAAATAGAATCGCTTTTTTCAGTATCTAATCACAAGCTCTACATTATTAATCATGCTTTGAAATATCATATTCATCGTTCATTTGTAATCATGACATTTCCACTTCATTATTACATCAGATTAGTTTAGCTTCTTACAAAATAATAACATTGATACAAACTAGTAGACATCGCTCAACGATTTCCAGGTTTTATTTCAAAACAACATCACTTTTATTCCAATATTTATATCCAAATACAAAACAAACTCAAAGCTTTTTACCCACTAATTATATAGAACCCAAATTTTATGTTGACAAAAAATTACAAAGCAAAGTATCAATCGTAATACTGCATTCATAATTGTCTTACAGTCGCAATATTTTCACTACAGTATTACATAAAATTTGTTTGGCTCCTTACATAGTAACAAAATAAATACAACGTACAATTTCCCTTATAAATTTCCAGGCTTAATCTCGAAGCGAAAGCCCGTTTTTTTCAATAGTTACAGTAACAATGTTAATACAACATACCAGGCACTTATAAATTTCCAGCTTTAATCTCGAAACAAAAGCGCGTTTTTTTTTTTTCAATATTTACGTCCGAATATAAAATCCCCGCGATAAAGCAATCGCTAATCGCTATGGTCACGACTTTCTTTTCACAATTGTCAATGTACACATATATACATGCTGACCAACGTCTCTCTTTGTTTTCGCACAAACTGCACCCAAAAATAAGAACATTAACGCCGCTCGTGGTAAGATCGCAGACTTGATACGCCAGATGTGCGGGTTAGACGAATGATCGCCCAGCGATCGCGTTACCGGTCGAAAAAAAACCGTAAGTTTGATCCTTCGAGCGATCAGTCGTACGCAGTTACCGGCGAATGCGGTCACGCGGTTGGCGACTGAAATGCGCGTACAGAAACAAAGAAGAAAGTCTCACGAGCGCCGGAAAGCGGGTTTGCTGATCCCCGAGTAAAAAACCGACAGAAAAAGGTCCGCCGAAAACGATCCTCACGAAAAAACATCATCCAATTTCGCCGAAAATTGCGTAAACGTAAACGATTTTTCCAAAAGCGATGCAATCTCTTCCCTAAAAATCGTCCCTCGCATTTTTGCAACCAAAGCAAAAGCCGAAGCCGGCAGGACGTGTTTTCCTTGGGTATTTCACGACGAGAGGAAGAGCGGATTTTTTTTTTTTAAACAGCTAAGAGGAAGAAGAGAGTCGAAAGTATCGCGGAAGCGAGGAACCGCCATGACACGAATTCGCGCTTTGTCGTTGGACGCTCGGGATTGCGAAAAAAAAAAAAAAACAACATTGAAACGAAGGAAATATCGAGAGGGAAAAAATGCACGAGCGATCGAACGCCTCGCGACCACTCGTCCCATTGTTCGCTGCAACGAAATTTAATTGTCGCGTAGTAGCAGCGAATCCTCGGTATATTCGCAGTGTCGAGCACATGGCGCACACCGACGATTGGAAAACATGGCCGACGACCGTCGAAGCGGCGATTGACAGATGCCCGGAAAAAGCCCGACTAAGAAGTAATCGCTGTTTATCGGAGGCTCGTCGCCGCGGTCCTCTTACCTTGCGCTTCTCCAAGTTCCTTATTTTGTGCTCGATTACGATGATCGCTTGGCGTATTGGTTCTACGGCCTCCGTAGAGGCCTGTTTCTCTAGTTTAGGGTTGGCAGAAGGCATCCTTCACGGGCAACAAACGCGAACTGGAATGGAAGCGGGCCGCGCGGCGAGGGGCAAGAGCTTCACTCCCGCGCACGCGCGGTAGTTTCGCCGGATTCAGGCCCGTATCCTCCGCCATCCGCGCCCCATGCTTCAACAAGTGTCGATTTTTCTGGAATTCACGAGCGGGTTGAACTGTGTTTTTGCTCTTACGTCCAATTGCTTCCGGCAAATCGGCGGATTGTTCTTCGGACATCTTTGGCGATTGATTCGCGGAAACTTGAGATATTTTGCTCACTGCGATCGGATGACGTATCAATGAGTGCTTGCATGGAAAAATGTGTAAACCGGCTCTAAAATTGTTTTTTTCCGATTTTTTTTTCCTGAACTGAGACATTTTTTTAAATTTCGTTTCAGCTTTTATAATTATTAGTCATTTTGGAACTGCTCAATAGTTTTTGGCAGTTGCTTCAAATTTAGGGGCTGCAAATATGAGTTGGATTTGAAAAAGTAGTTTTTGTATTCTGCGGTGATTTTTTTTTGCTCGATTACCTATAAAAAAAATGAAGCGGTAGGCGATAAGATCTTTATTGTCAGGAGCAAGATCTGAAATGTTCAGAATGAAAAGTGAGTGAATAAAGAAAATATTGATATTCCCCGAAATTTCGGCAGTAAAATGTGTAATTCAATCGAACCGAGGACCGGATTGAAGAGAATCGTTACAATTTCGTTTGAAAATCACGATGGCGAATGATATATCTACAGCGCTATTTTCGATCCGTATATTTTCACTGCGCCACTATCCGGCGTTCACCGCTAAAAGTTTAAGCGTCGAAAAACGAGACCACCGGATCTCCAAAAATTGCAATTATTTCAAAGAGATTTTATTGAAAAAATGATGGATAAAAACATGAATTATGACACTCGTGTGTCTCATTTTATATATATATATATATGTATATATATATACGTGTGTGTGTGTATGTGTGTGTGTGTATTAATACATGATATAGTATTTATATATTTTTTTAATCTTAACTTCCTCTTTCATTTCTGGCCGCTCGATTTTAGGATAACAAAACAACTCTTACTTTCTAGATTGGTTTAAAAAAAAAAAACAAAAAATAGTATCAGCGAAAAAATAATCAAAAATGGTATAGCATAATCCATTGACATTTCTCTGCGTTTTCGCGAAGGCGATAAAATATTATCTTTTCATTTGTGTTCGAGAGCCTTTTCGTTGAAAGCGAATAAAATAGCTTTTTTTCCAAGAGGAAAAAAATTGACTTTCGGTTATAATGTACTTTTCACGATGTACAACTTGAAAATGTGAGTTTGTGTAGTTGCAGCAATTTCTCTCGCACTTTTTCAATCGGATGCGTTATGGTTTATTGCATGGCACGCTTACTGACGTAAGATATTGAGAACTCTTGTAAAAATGTAATTAGGCTAGCACATTAATTGCGACAACTTAATAAACGTTAGCAAACCAATGTTCGTATTATAATAATTGCTAATAAGGATTGTTTTAAAAGATTGCACGTAAAAAGGTAAATCATAATTTCTCGTAGCTGCTTTGTGTCCTTTATTGTTACGACTCTTCTTCTCTCATTATCCAAATGCCCGCATTTTCTCAAGCCCTCTAAGAGGTCCGAAATAATTTCTCCACGCGTTTCAATTATCGTCATTATTATAATAATAAATTTCTATTCGCTCCGAATAAAATTGATGAAAGATGTCTAAATCACTTTCGAAAAAATGCAAAAACTTTGTTCTTTTTTTTTTCGTAACAACCTCTCTCTCTCTTTCTCTCTCGCACATTTTCTCTCGCTCGCATTTCGATCGCTCTAATATATTCTTTACAATTTACAAATATAATTTCATACAGCATCGTCGAAAAATACATTCGCGCCTCACGCATATCACCACTCCGTCGTCTTCACGGACAATAACTGTTCGTTCTAAACTTTTTCTTCGTCTTCTTCTTCTTCTTCTTTTCCTCCCGCCTAACAAAACTGGAAACAAGTTTAAAAACTTAAAGCGCCAAACGCTAAAAATAATAACGATAATAATACAATATTAATGACAATAGGGTAATGATAAAGAGTTATTAATGCCACTTAAAAAGTATAACGTGGAGTTTTCTTTTTCATCTTCAATGTACAACAAACTGTGTTAGCGAGCGTCGTTATATATATAGTATGTTATCTACGCACTATTGGAAAGTATTTTTTAAAAGCTAGATCAGCATTGGTGCGAACCGTTTTCGCAATCGCTCCGAAGGACAAAAAGTAAAGCAAAATTTTCAACAGTCCACCGCTATGTTGGAAGATTTGAGAGAAAAAAGGGATTTTCGTAGGCCTGACTCGCCGCGAAGCCCTTCGTGCTCGTAGATTTATGTACAAATATTAAAAAGTACGATATCACCATTGAAAATATTAGCAAACAGTGGAAGTGAATTTTGTAAATGTACCACGCGTTTGTCCCAACAAAAAAAAAATGTGATTCAGTCGGAATTCAAGTAGTTTGTGGAAATGGAAAAATCGGAAGAAAAAAAAACACAGTTAAAAATACTGAAAGAATTCGTTCAGAAATTAAAAAAATAACTGTATTTTTTTTTCAATTGACTCGCTGATCTTTTCAAATAATCTTTAAGAGTTAGAAAAACAATTTCTTTTTTAATTTAAAAGCGTTTGAAATTTTGAAGGTTTGCGTAAAAAAGTAGCAATTTCCAACAAGTTCCACGATTAGCAAATAGATAGTTTAAAAAACCGGAAAACCGGAAACAGACACTTTTTGTTGAGAATGAATACGTAATTATATTCTTAGTCATTTTGTAGCCAAAAAGAGTGCTACGGTGATTCTTTTCTTCTGATATCGGCATCAAAAGCTTTGAGAGTCGATGCATGCGAGATTATTTATACAAATTAATAATATTCGTTTTCGACCGACATGCAACGCGTTTACGTGGGTTTTTTTCCGTGATGCAACGATATTTCGTGACTTATAAAAATGAAACGAAGAAAAATAAAGTAATTAGATCCAAATTCATAGTCTCTCCGACGCAGTCGTCGTCCTCAGCCGCAAAGTTGATCGATCTCTCGATTTTTATCACGATACAAACACTACCGACTAATGATCGTCTATATTCACACCGATATTCGTAAATTCGCTAAAATTACGGCTACCGTAAATGGCAAAAGACATGGGCACCTCGCTCCCTATCTAAGTTACTAAAAATCCTTACAGTGATGTATGTTACATATTTTTCGCGGGCGCGTTATCGTTCCCGTTACGATAATTCAAAATTATCGCTATAATCCGCAGCATTTTTATTGAAAATTACACGATAAAAAGCCACGTATCGTTCGCGATCTCACTTTATCACTAGATCCGTCGCGTTCTCGAATAATTCGTCAATGGGCTTCTCAATACTCGCGGCAGTTTCGCCGTAATTCTTCATTCGATTATTTCCGCCGTCGCAAACACGAGTTTTCGCTTAAAACACGAGAGTTTATATTTCACGATAGTTCTTCTCTTTGCACTGGTTTACTTTTCTCTCGATTAATCGAATAACTGTGTCTAATCGCCGGAGGCAATACACAGCAACAAATTATTGTAGGAAACTTTCGTCGATGTTCCACCACTAAGAAGGCGCGATCGACATTTGCGTTGCACCTGAAGCGCTTGTCGTTGACGTCTGGCAGTCGTTCTTCGCTCTATGCGTAGGCACGTATGAATCGGGAGTGGTTTGGTGAGTGTCCTTCGTTCTAGGCGTTTCGATGGACATTTTTGTGGAACTTGTGATATCCGTTTTAATTAGCGGATTCGTCGAGGCTGACGCTGGATTCACTTTCGCTTTCATTTGTTGTTCTATGCTGTCGATCTCCGCCCAAATTCCTCGAACTTCCTTGAATAACTGTAAATAAAACGTCGTAAATTGCATATTTTTATTTTTTTAACGTAAAGTACATTTTATAGACCGTGAATAAATGATAATAATTGCAATAAAACTGTATTTAAACGACTGCAAAAATGTAGCACTGATCAAAATATTATAGACTGCTTAATACACCGTAAAAAAAAATGACGTTGATACGATTCATTACCTGATTTAGCCACGCCTCATCGGCCAATAATTCGTTCAGTATGATAGTTGTGTCTTTATGCGGGTCGGCCAGTCTTTTATCAGCGACTCGCCTCGCGCACTCTACGTACATTAGGTACTTTTGGTGCGCGACTTTGTTATAGAGTCCTACTTTTGTCTGGCATACTCTGCACAGCGGAAATTCCTGCGAAAAAGCCCAAAAAAAGGCGTAAAATAAGTATTCCTATAGAAAATAAGTTTAAGTTTAATAAAGTAGAAGTGGGAAACATCAAATGATTTGCTCACTTTTTCTTGAGGCACTCTGGGATCCGGCAGCGAAGCTTCGAGCGTCGTTGCGTTGTAAGGCTGCCCGTACAACAAAACTTTCGCGTGGATTTTGTTCTGCTGACAACCGGCGCATTGCTTGCCTTTGCTTTCCGCGGCCATGAGATCTTTTGAAACATTAAGACACGGCCACGTTGACATCGACGTTACAATGTTCGGCTGCCATTTGGTCGTCGAGAGTAACCGCCGCTTCCTTTCTTCCGTTATCTCGTCCACCGTTTTCACGTTCGAGAGGAAATAATCGTCTAGGAAAACGTAAATGTCGTGATAAACTTAATATACTAGTTTAAGCATAAAAATGTCAAGTAGATTTTTTGTAGAATGTGGCTTACCTTGTTCTTGGAATATTTCGGTTAGGAAGTTCGAATCCAACGCTTGAGATATCAAAGTTTGTATGTACACTTCGAAATTGTCTTGATATTTCTCCGTTTCTTTCATGGATCTGTCGATGCACTCGCTGAATTATAAATGCAGACATTGAGTGACAAATTACTTTGAAAAATGAATTAGTTCTACGAAAATTGTGTTTTTTATTTACCTGTCGTCAATTATCATCTCGTCACGCAAAAATTCCACCACTGTTTCCACTTTCCCTTGCTGCCAGAATTTTACAGGTACCTGTTGATATATGTGCCGATTCTGTGGCGCCCATCCCGAGTACTAAGTGAAAAAAAAAATTAATCGATAATGTTTTATTGATGCGCTCGATATTCACTCATAAATCATATTCTATGTGATATTTACCGTAGATATGTTTCTGTACAACGTCTTGCCGTTGGACTTGAATGGCTCATACTTTTGCAACAAAGTTTTTCCATCGATTCTCCATAAAGCGGGAAATTCCTCCTCCAGATCGGCTTTTATTACCACAAATTCTCCCGACTGCGAAAACAGTAAAGGTCTAATTAAAAATCAAATATAATTGAAAGGGAAGAGGATAATTATCATTACGACGATTGTAGCGTTTCATGTTAATAAAATAATCGTCAAAGACGACAAAAAATCATTCAACTTCTGACGCAAGAACTGAAAATATGTAAATAAGCTTATTGTGCAGCATTATTACCCGATCTTCAGGATCCTCGGAGCGCTGCTTCCGAAAATTCAACCATTACACACAATTTCGATAATAAGTTGAAGCACGCAACGGAAATAAGGGGAAACGAAGTGTTTTTTACCTTGAAAGGAGAAATATCGATGTCTTCGTCACTAACGGAGGCCAACGATTTTTCGTCAATCTTGCACGTAATTTTCCCGGTGTTGTTTGAGTTCTTTGAAGGATCATCGCGCTTCTTTCTCCCGCATTTTTTCAAGACAACGACATCACCAGAAGAATAGCCTTCCTCGTCGAGTATTCTCTTGGATTTCTTCGAAATCACAGGCCTGCCACGTTTCTTCTTCTTCTCTTCCTCATCGCCCGTCAATTTGGCCGCCGGAGTCCATGCAGGATCCAAATCCGAATCCGCTTGCTCTTCCTCGTCCGAATTCTCCAGGAATTGCTTCGCCGAAGATTTCTCCTTTGCTTTTCTCTTCGAAGTTTCTCTTCTCGGTGGCATCGTCAAAATATCTCCTAAAAATAGCAAGAAGAATTCTCTCAAAATCTTTCGACAAATAAATTTCTACGAAAGAAAAGAACCGCATAATTAACAAAACAAGTGTCAATGAAGCATTTATACCAGACAACAGAATGTAATAAAAAATGAATAACTGTTAAAAAAAAAAACAATGCACTCAAGGCGCTACTAACCTTCGTCAGATTTTTTAGATCCTTTTCTCCCAGATTCGTGTCCAGCAGCAGCGGCAGCCAAAGCCGCTGCGGCAGCTTTTCGTTTTCTATCAGCGAGTCCGCCAGGTTTAGGGGGTCGTCCCTTCCTCGGTTTCGGAGGAATCTCAACCTTGACGGTTTCCACAGTTCCCGGAGTGCCACTGCAACTTTTTTTCTCCGGTTTCTTCGTGGCGAAAGGAAAATCGTCGTCGCTAGTGAAGCCATCGTCGCTGGAGTCAAACGACAGCTTTTTTCGCTCCTTCGGAAGTGGAAAGTATCGCGGATCGTTGGCGTAATCGATGACGGGAGTGTCTTTAGGGGGGGCTGGTTTTTCCGTCGGCAACGTCGACGTCGTCGTGGTTGCCGTCGTCGTCGTCGGCGTTTCGCCGTTGGTCGCCGGTTCGACGGGTTTTCTCGGCGGGGGAGGAACGTAGGGCTTTGAGCCTTTATTCCAGGTGGCTCTTCTGCCTCCACGAACCGGCGGTGGCGACGGTTCTCTCTCCCCCTGAATGAACTTGAGATAACTCGTCATAAAGCCCGAATTCGGATCTTTCCCTGACCTCTTAATTTCTCGATTAATTGGATTTCCCGGAGGAAGCGGGAGCTGCTGAAGAAATCCAAGTTCCTCTTCGATGTTCGGCACGATAACTTTGGGCTGATCCTCCCTAAACTCCTGATAGCAAGAATTCTGAGCGGGTGCAGAATTTTCGTTGAATCCAATGGGCGTTATTTCCACGGACGACGGATATTCGTGCGAATGATGCGGATGATGCCCGGGCGGTATATGAAACGCAGGAAAGTAAGGAATCGGCGGCGGAGCGTGATGATGCGGCACCATAATCGATTGATGTTGATGCGCAGGATTTCCCACGAAATTGCCGGTGTGATGGAGCGTCGTTTGGGTTCCAAGGCCTGCGGATGAACCGGAGAACATTTTAGCGGGCGGAGGCGCGAGATTCCACCTCTCAAAGTCGAAATAACCATTTTGCGTCTGTTGATTAGAATTGTGATGAGCGGGAGGTGGAATCCTGCTGAGATACTCAGTCATAGCGGCCGCACCAGCGAGATCGTTCAGTGAAGAGCTGTGGCCGGCTTTTTCGAAGCTTCGCTTCTTCTTGTTCGGACTATCGCCCTTTCGCTGACGCTCCTCGACCTGCTTCTGCTGCTCGTTCGGCGCCGCCGCTGGCGCCTGCTGCTGCACTTGACAAGATCCTTGCTGAAGATTCTGCAAATTCTTCACGATGCTCATAGGATCTCCTCGGCAACTGCTGAGATCCTGCAGAGTTACCTGTGAGCAATTACTTTAAAATCTAAAACTATCGCTCCTGTACGTCGAGCGATAAGAGAGATCTGTCGATTCTTCATTCGATTTAATATCACATGCACACACACACACACACATTTTAAAAAGGTCTTTAATCGAAGCTTATCAATGGCAGATATTAACATTATTTTTTCAAATGGTTAAGATATACTGAATTAAAAGTCTCTTATTTATGCTGCATATAAATTCCTCAGCCTTTGAATTTTTATTCCCAATATATTACCAAACGCATTATATGTAATAAAATTTCTCAAAAATCTAACATTACGTACCTGACTCGAGTCAAAGTAAGCTTGCTGTCTCTCCGAAATATTCAGCACTCTCTGTGCCTGCTGCTGAGCCGGAAGGCTTTGCGGATTCATATCAGCTGCCGTCGCAGCGTAAGTAGTGACGGAAAATTTTCTGCCACCGTTTCCCTGCCGATTTTCATTATCCCAGCACACCTGCTGCTGCTTCTGACCAAACTCCTGCTGCCTCTCATAGTTTCTGTTCTCCGTCGCGTTGTAATTCGTTTTAGCGTTTTCCGCGTTCCCGAGTACTCGAGTTATCACGGAGGAGTAAGCGACTTGGCCCTGGGAAGACGGCCTCGGCACTGTCACGTCCAGAGGTGACGGCGGAGTTACCTGTTTATAGTGATATGAAATTCTAATTTAATCAACCATCACTCACCATAGAGCTTTTCGATAAAAGTATAAAGTATAAAAGTATAAAAGTATCGAGTATCCGAGAATCGATTATAAATCTATACTTTTATGTTTAATCGACAATTATTTTTAAGTATTCGGAAATATTCAGCTACCTGGATTTAAAATAAAATTACATAACGTAAAAACAAACAGAAAAATTAATTTTTCAAACAAGCACTTTTAACAAATGCGTCGATGAAGAGTTAATCATCCTGATTACAAAAGTTAACAAAATTGCCGAAATTTTTTTAATGACGAACCTGTTGTTGCTGCTGTTGCTGTTGCTGCACCACAGTCGCCTTGTAAGACCCGCCGGTAGGGCAATGATTGTTTCCGTTGTTTTCGCTGTGCTGCTGCAAAGGCGACGGGGAAGACATGGTCGTCATGGGACTGTTGTACATGGGATAAGCCGGAGAGGGTACATGACCGAGTGGACTCGCCTGCGAGTGGGCCTGAAGGGGGCTGGGCCTTCGGGGCACGACAACCCCGCAGTCAGGCCCATTTTGAGTGGAATTATTGGAAGAATAAGCGGAATCGGTGGAGGCCGTGGATTTCGATCTTCCCGGATGATGATACTCCGAATCGCTCTGAGATCCGGTTGAATAATGTCTGTAGGGAGTTGTTTGTTGTTGATTCAAAACGTGAAATTGTTGTTGCTGCTGTTGTTGCTGTTGTTGAGCGTGTTGCGGCTGAAGATTGCTATTCGGTGTTGTTCTCTGATTATTCGTGATCTTTCCATTACCATTATTGCTACAATTATTCGCGTTGTTCGTCTGATAGTTAATATTACGCGCGTCCATTATGGAAAAACTTATGGGAGAAGATTGACTATTTTCGAGAACAGTGTCGGCCCTTCTCACTTCTCCGTGAGCTCCTAATTCAGGATAGATTTTAGTTTGTGCCTTTGTTTGCACGGATTGAGCGTTGGACGTTGTTTTGCCCGGCGGTGAGGCAAAATTTCGCGTCGCTGGATTCTTGTTGTCCTGAACTTGTGCGGCTGCCGTACGCACCGAAGTGTTTAGGAATATCGTTGTGGCAGCGGCTGCTCGCGCTGCTGCGGGTGGCTGAGGAATTCTGTACTCTTTAGCGGCATTATTGCTCGGTGTTGAGACGATGCAAGTCTGTTGCTGTTGTTGATGTTGCTGCAAAGCGCCTTGAACCTTGGAATTGGCTGCTTGGTTATCATTACCCGCGGCGTATCTATTCGAATTAAGAGCGTCGAGGCCAAAAGTAGCGGGAACTTGTTGAAAGAAAGTTTGCCCGCCTGTGGCAACGGGAGACGTCGAAACCGCGCTTTTAACAGGGACCGCCGGTGATGTCACTCGCACAACACTCGCGGATTTTTTATTAGCGTCCGCGTAATTGGCGCCTTTAAAATCAGCGGCGTTAACTGCGCCGGAGGCCAATTGCTGAGCGTTTAAATTGTTTATCGGCTGTGCGGCACTCGGGAAATGGGCGTTGAACGTATTTTCGTAAGCGCCACCGGCTTTTGTTGACGGCGGCCCCGGCGAAGAGGGAACGACGCTTTCGTGAGGCAATATACCGAAGGGACTTGGAAGTTGAGAGTTGTTTTGGTGAGTCCACGCGAGAGTTGAGGCCGTTGGCGAGGAGGCCTGAGGCTCGAAGAACGCCGCTTGTTGCTGTTGATGCGCTGCACTGTAGTTTTCGCGAAGAGGAGCGACTTCCGGTTCTGGTGTCGTTGTCTGCTTCGCTGAGGATACGGGCTGCTGTTGTTGGGGTTGTTGCTGTTGCTGCTGCTGCTGTTGTTGTTGTTGTTGTTGTTGTTGTTGTTGTTGTTGTTGTTGTTGCTGCTGCTGCTGCTGGACCTGCGCCAATGCTTGCCGATGCTGCGTGACATAATGCGCTTGCTTCGAATTCGGGTGATGAAATAACGGCGAAAAAACGTCGTAACCAACCGGCGGCGGTGACAAAAAACCGCCGGGGTTAAACGGCGACGGCTGGCCCGCCAACGACGCCGTTGTATGAGCCGCTTGGAGCAACAGTTGGGAGGTTGTCGTCGACGGCACCGCCTGCGTTGCCGCGCTCGTCAAGTGGTGGCTCACGAATTCACCGCTCGGCGACGAGGCCGAGGGCTGAAAACTACCTGCCGCGGTTCCCGCAGCCAAACGGTTGTACGACGCGTACCTGCGGGAAGTAAGCACAGTGATTTTCGGCTTGATGTCAATTTTCGCTGATAATATTGAAAGTTAAATGAATATTTTCGTTATACGGGAATGGAAATAATTGGTGATTTATTTTTTCATTGATTGGGATATTGATGATATCAAAAATGTAATAATTCATATTGAAATCTCGGTTGTTCGAGTTGCATAGATCTTTTAAATAAAAAATTTCAGGCCATATTTTTGGAATGTCATTTTCATATTCAAACAGGAAAGACAAACAGTGGTTTTTAAGTTTGATTATCAACCACTTTGTTCTTGTTTTTTATATTTTCAAAGTAAGCATGTATCCTTACCATGGACCAACAGGATCCATCACCCACAATAGGCACCAGGGTGCCTAGCCTGCCTTCCGCAGGCTCTTCCTCAGCAAAAAGTTGCAGTAAGTTCCTGGATCACGCATAACACAATCCATAGACAGTTTTTCATCAGTTCAAATCCGTTACATGTAGAAACAAAATTTCTACACTCTCTCTTTCTACTCGACTCCGACAAAACGGTCAATAATTCGCAAGCTTTTTCTCTCAATTCCCAGCATTGCATGTTATTCTGTGAAACAAAGAAAATCACAGCTCTTAAAATCCAAAACAAAACGGTTCACAATTTCAGAATTTTTTTTAATGCTTCCTCGCTCCCCGCTGATCCTCAGTCTTTACCTTGTCCAAAAATAACACAACTCCCGTCCGACTATTCCCATTGGCGAATATTGTTTTCTCCAGAATGTCACCTCCGCTTTGTTCCTCATCGGTGCAGCTCCGTTCTAGCCCCGAGCTCGGATCGCAACATCCGCAGTTCCAATTACTCGCAGAAGATGACGAGACTGTCACCGAGGTGGCCAAGGTGAGCACCCAGTGTCCTCGGTCGTCGAGGGCGCTCCAGGAACTCGTCGAGGCGTCTCCGCGGAATCTTGACAGAAGCGAGGACGTCCCCGTCGGAGATGGTTTCGGTGGTCGCTAGGCAATCGCCGGCGTAACCGATCGTTACCCAGCACCACTCGCGGTATTCTCGTGGACGTTCCCGACGTCGGCGAGCCTGGGGATCGCCGTTTTTCCCCGGAAAACAACGTAAATATGGCTACAATCCGCGGCGAAGATGCACGAGACGGATCGCGAGAGTCACGCGAAGATCCCGAGAAGCTCGCATGACTGGCACCCCAAAATCCTCAGCTCGCGCCCCCCCAAAAATCACACTCTTCCCTCACGACTCGCTGGACAACCGGAACGAATCAACCTAACGCGGGACATTTATTCGCGCACGTTCGCGAGAGCAACATTGCACACCGCAGTGCCCATTACAGGCTGCCATTTTGATCGGAGTCAACAATAGAGCGCGCCATCTATCGATTGAGGGGCCGGAGGGAGCAGGCGGGATTTTTCAAACAATGAAGGGGAAAGCGTTTTCTCGCGGTCGCATCCCCACTCCTGAATAACCTGGATCCACCCACGCTTGCACTCGCAGGGCCGTAACGCCGGTAGTATCGATTCTCAGCTTGGAGAACGTGTTGCAGATTTTTGTGGAGGCTGCCCGAATGAAATGTGAGAAGGAACTCGGATTCCTCAAGTTTTCAACGAAAAATTGCGAGGGAATACGAAATTAAAAAAATTTCTTGGGACTCTTCGAGGCAGGTTCATGTGGGGACTTATTGTGGTACGCCCCTGAGTGTCTACTCGTACCCCCTCCACCAAAGGCATTCGCTACCCTCCCTCTCGTATTTTCTACTCGCCAAACGGGTGAACTCTCGGGCTGTCGACAGGGTAGATCGGACGATCGGCGATATATGCTAACGGTGGGAGGATCTCTTCTCTCCTCGCATGTCCTACCGGCCAAGAAGAATCTAGATTCCATAACATCGCCGTCCGTGCGGCTTTGTCGATTAGCCAGAGGCGAGCTCGATTCGAGATGATGATTGGCTTTGGAAGGGTTACGGCTCTGCGCTCAGGGCCAAAGGACTCCCACGGAGGGAGAGAGAGAGAGAGAGAGAGAGAGAGGGAGACTTTGTACCCGGTTCTCGCAGCGTAATTCACTCGGCCGTGCATGCGTGATTCGCTGCGGATTAATTATTGAGCAACGGCATAATTGACGCATTTGTTTATGGGAAATTCACTTTCGTCCTGTAATACAAACAAGTGATGTTAGTTTTTATCGTTTTTGGTAAAAAGCGGATTCGTAGGATTTCGATCACGTTAGATTAAGTTTTTTGCAGGAAAAGCTTGGCGATGGAAATCTGTTGTATCTAAGTTTTGTAATTAGTTACTACGAAAGGTGGGAAGATAATATTGAGGGATTTAAATGGAAGAAATTTTTGTTTAATAATTTTCTTAAGTTATTCAGTAATAAATTTTTGAGTAATAATCAAGTTTTACGCGTATTGACCACCTTAAAACTTTATCAATTATTTCATTTAGATGGATTTTTGATAATTCGACCAAAACGAGTTGCATTTAAGCTCTTCACTGGACGAATTTTCTAAACTCAAAAATTGTTTAGTCAGTTCTTCATTTTTGTAGTTGTTACATCTGAGAAAATGATCTTGTAGATTAAAATTAATGTTCGGATTCAGTTATGCATTCTAATTATTAATAAGAAAAATCGAAATAGCTATGTGAATTTTCTGACGCAGAAAAAGAGTAAGGGACTTGATTCATTGCGACAACAGTTATTAAACGCTATCCGTTCAGGCTGGCGTCGGATATCGGCATTTATAGCTTCACATGCTGCCTCCAGAAAGGCAACAATGATAAAGCCCATCTCAGACTGCGTATGTGTTGTGTAGCGCTACTACAGTCCGTGAAATACAGTTTCGCGGGTGCGCAAGCCTTCTTCACGAACATTCCGCGATAGCCATCCGACCTTGGACTCGCTCCGACCTATACCACAGTCCCTTTCCAGACAGGACCCTCCTCCACTCTTTCCCTCCTCCCTTCTTCTTCCTCTGGACCCGTCGCGAGGCTCAAGGTTTTCGTTACGAAAGAGTAGAACACCGAATTTCGGTCACAGCGGACGAGCAACTCTGAAAAATCGAAACAAGGTTTTTTTTTATTCTCGGCCGCTACTTCCGGTTGATCCACTTGTCGTGAACATTGATATTTCCGTTTTCCCCGCTTGTTTCCTGTCACTTCCGGTCTCTTATCGAAATTCAACGCTTCGCGGTCTTTCGAATCAAAATAAGTAATTTATCTTTTCCAAAACGCAAGTTAGAAGATTATTTATTTCTCACATTACCGAATCTCAAGGGCGCGTGTTTAAAACTTTGAAAAACGATAAATGTGTATTCTTTTTTTTCAAGGTTGTTATTTATATACACACATACATTATAGAAACACTAGAGAATGTTTAATAAGCATAAAATATAGATTGATTTTTAATTAGCGGTATTTGAAAAATATTTTTTCCCAATTTAATGTAATTTAACTATCACAAGGAATTGATCGTAACAAGATTTATTTTTTGATTTATGCCGCTTCCGGTTGACTGATTTATGACGACAGTTGATATTTCTCAACGTTCAATTCAATGGAATTATTTCAGACGATTATGCATTACCTCGGGTTCATTCGCTTTTGATTACTGTTTGGTTTCGTTTTTTTAAAAACTATGCAGAGTGGATAATTTTAGTGAAAAATCTCGGAGTCAATGATGATGTAAGAATATATTTATAATAATAGAAATAATCATTCATCGTAATAATAGTCAATAATAATAAATGATATAACTTGGTGATTACGGATACTGCGACTGCCGATTCAAATAGGATATCGTCCATCCAGAAACTAGATAATTCCTTTGTGACTTTGAGTTCGCACTCAATTGTTTCTTCCCTCCATCTTCGGCATTGCCAGACAGACAGGAGCGCAATTGTACGTTTTTCCCTTCACGCTTTTCGCTTCAGACAAAAAATCATGCTTGATTATTCGACCGCAAAACTGCGAGGATGAAGGAAGAAAATAGGAATACAACATTTAAGACACTTAGTTGTGAAAGCCGCGATTATCGCGACTTGTGTATCGATGCAGTTTACAAAAAAGAAATAATGATAATCGAATATTCAATCGATAAGAAGTGATTAACGGAAAAAAAAAACAACTCGAGGCACATGGCAGAATGAACTTTTATAAAAACAAAACAAAACGACGTTGAAATTTCTTCATGTCACAAATTTTCTCGACTATAATCTCGTGTCTTCGGCGTGGAAGGCAAATAAATAAGTGTATATAAATCTTGCACCGTGCACCAGAGAGTAACGGCGGATCGGCGATTCCTCGTGGAAGATAAATCGTAGAAAAAGAAAGAAAAAGACAGAAAGAGACACGAGAGGATACAGCAACGCCGTAGAACGTAGCGATTACGTAAGTCCATCCGCCGAGGACTTTCAACAACGATAACGGAGAAAGCTAAATCAATAAATAAGCAATCGATACTCGCCGCTTCGGAGACACGCGACTTTTAACGATTACTGTCCTCTCCACTTTGGCTTTTTCACGCGTCGAACTCACGCTCCTCTCGTGGATTTACGCTTCTTTTCTTTTCTTCACTTCGTTTTTTTGTTTGTTTGTCTTTTACGGTAACAGTTTACAAAAGGGCATTGTAGGATCGTTGATATTGCTCTGGTACGCTTGTTCCATTGACTTATTATTACATATTTACGTAGCTCCGACTAGACCGTTACGTCCAGCCGCGGCTACCTCATCTGCATCTTTCGCTGTTGCCAGACAGCGAACTTCCTGTACGCCGCGTTCAGCAGCTGATTCAAGTGACTCGTGAGGTGTTGACTTACCGCTGATACTTCTCTTTGAACGCGATCCTGGAAAAAAAATGTAGAAAATTCACCAGAACGAAATAAACGCAAATTTCCTTGACAAGAAAAACTAAATCGCCAATAATTACGAAATTCGGAGACTACGTGTCATAAACTAACTTTATTTTATTCTGCAAATTAGTGAAATTCAAAGGAATGCTTTTTTTGTAAGGATATCCTTAAGTATCAAAAGGCAATATTTTACTGAACGTCTCGACATTCAGTGCCAATGTTATAGAAGATATTTATTGTTATAACGAACCTCGAATGGCTTGAGTCTCGCTGAATGAAACCTGTGCAGGGCCTCGTGCATTCTCACAGCCTTTTCCTCTAATTGTGGTGTCGTCGGTGGAAAACTTCGCCAAAAATGACTGAGGAGTTCGCAAGTGCACACGTACACGTTGCGCAGTTCTTTTTCCAGCTCCTTTGGTATTAATTCTGCGAAAGAAAAGTCGTGTTTACAGGTGAGAAGGAAGAAAAGGCATTGCTTTGGAAGTACGTTGAGAAAAGGGCTTACGTCCGACATTGTCCTCGCGGAAACCTTTCATAAGAGCTCCGCCGGGCGTGAGTTCTCCCAGAGCGGAAACCGCCGCCGAGGAACTCAATAGCGAACTGGAAGGTTGCCTGGGTATGCTGTTTCCGTTCAGCCAGTTGGCAGCCTCTCGCTTGAGCTCTCCGAGTGTCTTTTGCATTTCCTCCGACGTCGATTCGGTCACAGCCGTACCAGGCACTGGGCCGTGCAAATATCTATCTACGTGAGTTAAGTTTAGTGGCACACCGGTATTCGTGTTCTCGTTGAGACTTCCATCGAGATCGTCGTACACCATCTTTTCTTGTATCCTAAGCTGTGGAAGCACAGAAAGCGAATTTTCTGTTTAAAAAACAGCATTCAAAAGAAGATACAGTTCTGAAATGCTCTTGGAATTTACGCCGAAATCGTCGACACATTACATCTGAAATGACCGCAGAATCGATTCGTCTAAAATCTATTCAAGAGTTGTTATAAAATTCGGTTATATAATGCTCCTAAAATCAATAATTCACGAATAATTCTACACTTTATTGTAAAATAAATCAAGAATGTATTGTAGAATAACTTCATTTTTTTCTACATTAATCCCAGAAGGTAAAATTATTTACGAATTTATTGTAGAAAAATGTGTTGCGAAGTGAACCCCGGAAATCATTTTAGAATGGCTTTAGAATCATTTGCAGATGGTTTTGGAATAAATTATAGGGTATGAATTGAAATAGGTAGATAAAAAAATTACTTTTTTAGTCTTTGGTTGATCCTCCGGCCGATTCGGCGCGGCCGGATGCTTGCTGGCGGACGAGCCGTTGAGCTGCGGTTGAGTAGTAGTTTGCGATGGCTGAGGTTTGGCAGTGCTCGCTTTCAGAACCATGATGCTGTGTTGATTGAAACGCTTTATCATACTCTGATGAATTATGTTTGCTGAGGTTTTGTCGGACTTGCCGGGCTCATTTCCGAAGCAATCGTCTATAGTCTTGTCCTCGAAGGACGTTATGTCGACAAGCGGATCGTTTATTCCAGTCTGTATTTCCTTCTTAAGCTCCTGATCGTCTATCTTGGCACACTCGGTAAATAGATCTTTGGTCCCGGTGTTTATGCGGTCGCGGTGAAAGTAGTGCGACTGAAAAAACTTGGTCCAAAAGTCTGGCTCCGACATTTTGTGAGGCACGTACTCCTGATGCTTTTTCTTCACCGCCGGATAAGTTTTGAATATGCACTCTAGGATGTCGGCAGTTAGATTGTACTTGAGACCGTTGCAACCATCTGTCTGTGGTTTTATTTCGGCCTGTAATCACAAAGTCGTAAAAACGATTTATCAAGCTACTTCATTTGTCAGCGCGGAATATTTCTATTCTTTTTTTAATGTAATTTTTTTAAAAATTATTCTAGGAATTAGAGATTACTAAATAATTACGCTTTGATCTCAAGGTTAAAAGGGTGAAATTACAATCAAATTCTTTCTTTTTTCTCTGGTAAAACTCATGAATTTATGACTGAAACTTACAAGGAAGGCACCGTTGACGCCGATTTCCTGTCGCTGGCTATTCTTTGCCTGAGTATACGAAGCTGCATGTTGATTCCAAAATTCTTCAGACGTTATTACCTGCGTTATTACGAGATCTTTGTAGAGTTGAAGCAGCGTCGGATTTTCCGATAGTGTTCTAACATTTTGGACGCATATTATTAACATACACTGTTTTGGATTATCACTTTTCTAAATTATATATCGATATCCATCTTACTTGTTCTTTTCCTCAAGCTCTTTGTTGACTTTTCTCTTGAATTTTGGCAGCAGCTGTTGCAGCAACTCTTTCACGTCGTCGCGATCCTTTATCTGTGCCTCCTGTCCGTTTCTATTGACAAAGTGAAATGTGGATGACGTGCCGTCGTGCAGGACCACCTGCAGCTGAATCTTTGACTTTCCATCGGGTGATATTTTTTGTACTGAAAATTACACGCAATCTGAGAATGCAAAATCGCTTGAAATATGATATTTAAACTTGTTGGTACTCAAATAATATTTCAGTGAGTTTAATATATAAGTATATACGTTTAAAAAATAAAATAAGATAAACACAAATTAGTAAAAATAAAAATCATAACAAAATACAAAAGTAATTGAAAATGTAGAAAATAATTTCACACAAACGGTATTAAAAATTTTTAAGAAATCTTAATGGCACAGATATCGCGGATAGGATATCACATATAATTCCTGCGTATTATGTAACACCTTCACTCACATTTAATATCCGCATATTTGTAACTGACTGACACTGTGTCTCTGTTGTCTAGCATCCAAGCTATCCTCTCGTTCATCACATACAGTGTGCCATCACCTTTCTTGTAGCGCACTTGCCCAACTTGCATAAGCACATCTTCCGAGGAGGTAGTCATGGTGGATGCGATATATGGTACAATTTATCTGCAATAAAGAACCCACCAAATAATCATTATAGATCCATAAACGAAAGCATCCCCAACAAAACCGAAATGTCTCAAAATGCCTTAAATAAAATCTAACACGCAACAATTCCGAGATCAGTCAAATCGCACCCCACAAAAATCCCCCATCGACTCCAAAACCGAAATGACATTAAAAAAACAAAAATTTCCCTCAAATCCAAAGACCGCAAAGTCCTTGAGCACAAGAGAATCCCTCGTAATCCTCAAAATCTCCAGACTACCAGACCTTCGAATCCTCCACATTATCGCAATCCTGTTACTCGTGTCATCAGATAGTGACAAACTTCAAAACCGAATAAAAAAAACCGGGTGTACCGTTAAATTCGTTTTATTCGTCAGAGCAACGTAATAAATATATATATATATATATATATATATTCCGGTGTGACTCGTTGGTCACCGTGTCCTTGAGGCCTATAATATCACGGCGTTACGGTTACGTGCCGATGATCCTGAAGACGACAGTGAAAAAAAGGAGAATCAAGAAAAAAAATTAAAAAGGACCCCAATCCCCGTCAGCTGAAAGCTCATCGCAGAGCTTGCAAACGCCAGCAAATGTCATCGAGTTTTGATGGGTGCGAAAAAGAAAAAAAAAAAAAAAGAAACTAGCACGAGTGTGTGCGGCGGGTTGCCTCGGAGTCACAGTGCGTGCTCTCCGCTGACCGAACGCCGAAGCGGTTACTGCTGCACGGTTTTTTCCCTACTCTTCTCGACACTTGATTTATCGTCCTTCGAGCACGAATTTTAGGTGGGTTTTTACTCTAGACCGACTCGTCGAAGCGACTGCGACGTTTCGGAGACGTTTTAGCCTCGCAACGAGGTGTTTTACCGGTGAAAAAGTGATGATTCTCGTGGAACGATGTGACGGCCCGTCGGACGGCACGGCCATGTGCAGAAATACACATCGGCGGACGCATCGCGAAGCAAAGACGGCTACGGACGGACCGTAGGTACGGACAACACCATCGACCTGCCGAGGCTACTGCGGACTACGCCGGTCAAACTGGCGGCCCGCGCCACTTCCGGCCACAGAATTCTTTCCCGAGCGTCCTCGTTTTCCCGCGATCCGCGATTTTTTTTGCAGCGACCCTCATCCAGGAACCTCTTATTCAGGCCCTTGTCGAGGATTTCGCAGAAAAACTTCGTACTTGGGACGAGAAATTGGACTTTAGGAGCAGACGGTGTGGATTTGATTGCAACAGCGCCACTGATTTACTTTGCTTCCGCTAGTGGCGCTGCTCGCCGGCGATTTTTTGAAAAGTCAACTCAATTTCGAAGAGTCTATTTGGGGATTTGGATTTTTTTAGCGATTTTTGAGGATGAGGTGAGCCGAAGTTGGAGGGAAAAAAACGTGGCGTTCGGGAAACGGAACGGAAGTCTGGAGATTGAAATAAATAATTTTATTAATGCTTCGTTTGTTATGATTTCGCTCAAATTCTAATGAATGAAATTCGATTAATTGCGACTCTTCTGGTACTAGCTACTCATAAGAATACTTCTTTTAATCTGCCCAATTGGCCAATTTTCGCAGATAATTGTAACGAACAAAAATAAAAAGCCTGTTTCTCACGCGAATACTTAATTTATTGATGAGGAAAACTACACGGAATTAAAAAAATAGTCGCTAACTTGACCAAAACAGCGCCACCGCGGCGGAGGGGGACGAGAGCCTCGCTGTATTTTTTACGACAGTTCAATGACATCTGATTGAATATGAAATGACACACCGAATTGATTTTTTTTATGTCAATGGCCATCAAACTCGCGAGGCCGAGTAGCTTGAGTTCTTTCTGAGGGGATGGTCGTCAAAACTGCTTGGAGGGCTTTTTTTCCACGCAACGAAAGCTCAAATTATTGAAGTGATTTAACATTTTTTTTGTTTTTATTAAATCAAATATATATCGCAGACTATGGAAGGTGAGAATTTTTCATTGATATTAAATCGTGTCCTAACTAACTCAGTACTGATTTGAGTTTCAAATTTTTCAAATCGTCGGATAATAGCGCTAAATCTCTTTTTACCGACCACCACTTCCGTCGGCCTAATTTAATTCCAATGAAATGTGTATAAAGTACATTTCAGTCGATAATCACCGATTGACGAAGTGTATTGGTGGTTGCCATAGTAATATGTAGTCGGTAGGTGCGGCTAAGGCCGCAGCTCTCATCATAATAACGAGCGGTAACGGACTTGTTGTAATTATCTCAAAAACTTATTACGCTCGGGCGTAATGTGGGTTTGTCGGGACGGTACGTGTGCGTAGTGTGTTGCCGCGCATGCATGAAGCTGCTGCTCTCCTAAGTATAATAATATATCGATACACGCGATCGAATACGCGTGCAAGTGTGTTCTAAACACGCAAACACATAACAGGCGAACACGAAAGGGATTTTCGGAAAGACCCTTGGCTATAGGTTCACTTACGTAGGCATTGTACATTAGAAGAATGCACAATTTTTTTTATTATCATTTTTGTAATTTTTTTAAAATGAAAAAGAATTTTTTTTAGGCTTTGATTATGTCGTACGAAAACAGGAGCAGCAAAAAATTTGCTTCGGATCCGGACGTCCACGAGATACCTCCTCCAAAAGTGGAATGACCTCATTTATGCGGTATTACACTGGCGAAAATTTTCCAAATGTCGCACCTGGAAAATATAACGTTACTGATGCATTCAAGAAAATTAACGATAAGGTGAAATATAGAATTTCTTTTATACAAATTTTGTATTGGGGAATTCTTAAAAAAAAATTGTAATTATTTTTTTGAAATTACCTGTAGAAATTGCAAAAAAATTTTAAAAAAAGTAAGTTCGATTTTTTTTATCTCTACATTCCCAATTTAAACGAGCTTCCCAATTTTTCATTTGTGTCGTCTTTTTCACACGGTATAAAAATGATTGTATTAGTATTGGAAGGAAAATTAGTCGCAAATTTTCAGCCGAGTGGGCCAAGTATTAGTAAAAAAGGGTACAGCGGACTCGCCAGGTTTAGCAAGCCTGTATCCCGAGGCGAGGATCGACCGGCGCCTTGCGATTATGCGATCAGCTCCTTTCCGGCCAAAGTCAAGGTCCTTAAGTATCCTTTTGCGTCGACTGCCAAGAGGAAAAGCGTATCCGAAAATAAAAACCCAGGGTATGAGTTCACTGAAAAAAATAAAAAAATAATTATAAATAGCACCAGAAAAAAATAAACACATTATTAAATTTTTTTAACAGACCCGGATTGTACAAAAATGTTGACGCCGTAAAACGCAGAATACTTTTCGAGCACAGCTTCGGGGGCAAAGTGAAGATGAAGCTGGGCGTCGGAATAAAATGCTGCAAGAGTAACATCGACGTTTGTGAGTCCTGCGGTGAAAAACCTGTCGGGGATTATTGGCACCTAAACAATCAAGTCTTCCTGTGTCGGCCGTGCATGATAGAAGAGCGCAAAAAACTCACTAAGCACAGCAGACTGGAACTGAAACAATTTCATGTAAGACAAATTTTTTACAAACTTTTACAATGACAATATTCTGATTACAATTCGTCTCTTTTTCATACAGAAACTGCGCTACTGCTCGGAAATTCATAATCACGAAGGCACTGACGCTAAGATTTGGATAATGCATCCAGGCGAAATAGAAAAGTGGACGAGAAGAGAAGCTTATCTTTGCGCTTATCTTAATGACTAAAAAACATGACAACAATAATTTCTTTTCTTTTTCTTCCCAATTGTCAATGATTCTGTACTGTTATTTGTTCACGAATTGTTGTTATAGTTGTAGAGAAATGACAAAAAAAGCGTTAGATACGTTATCTTCGTTAAAGACAAATTTTCATGTCGAAATGTGTTCATCAGACTCTGGTAATCGTTGAGACTCATAGTTTACGAAAGTTGTAACGTGAGCGTCGAAATAAAGATAATAAGCGTAATCGTTGATTCTTAACTCAAGTATTAATCGATGATTTTATTAATGCAGATCAACAGTTACAGTGCACGTCGGCAATCGTCTCTAAAAATTTTCTTTAAGTCGCTATTTACAGAATGATTATATAAAAATATCGGCGTATCGTTACGTATGCGCGGTAAATGCCTCGAATAATATAATTAGTGTGTGTGTGTTGATTAATTACTGTGACAGAGTTGCTCGTAGGTGCGTTTACGCCATCCAGTGTTCTGCGTTCCCTTGTTTTTCTTCTCTTTTTACGGTGTGTATATAATAGTTACGTATATGCGGTATTCAGTCAATGTAGGATGAACACTTGGACGACGGGCAGTTTATTTATTCTTTCTAACTGAAATTCACCTGGGCAGTGACGCTTTTAAACAAAGTAATATTTTCTAATACTCTCGGGCATAATTATTTCGTTAGCATCAATCGACTTTGACAAGAACTCTAAAAAAAACCGCGAGAATGCATAAGAACGTTTGGCAAAAATGTAACTTTAAAAAGCAGCGGTTTTCTGAGTAATCTAAGTTTACAAAAATCGAAGCCCTTTGAAGATCATCTCAAAATTATCACGCTTTTGAGCGGCAACCTTTTAAATTTCACAGATCGAGTACCGATCGTGATAAAATGAAAAATACAATTAAAGCTGTTAAAAACCTTCGGAACTTCGATATATTCAAGAATTTTTCGTGCAGCAACTTTGTATATTGATTTTAACAAACGAATATTAAATATTCGGATGTTAAATGTATTATCCATTTTTGCACAAAAACCTCCCACACGAATATACGAATTTCCATGAAGAAGATTTTCCGAGTTTTTCGACAGCATCGAAATGCATTGAACGAAACAACGAGACTCTAACTTCCTGACGACGAATCCTGAGAATCATCGGACCTTTTCAAATTCAAAGGCGCTCCGATTTCTTCGACAGGGTTTCCACCGTCGGGCGCCTGTCGAGAAACCGCGGAGACCGAAGTTTCCGACGAATTCAACGAGCTGTTATCGTCAATTTCAGTTCCGGCCATGTCGTGATCCAAGGAAATCGTCGTCGTAGAATCGACGCTATTGCTCGCCATCAGATCATCGTTGCACGGTTTGTGAATAACCGTGACGTCGATATTGCCGTCGATATTTTCGGAAACGCCCGAAGGAGTCATTCGAAAGACTTCGTCATTTTCGGAGCGCGAGGTGACGCTTCTTCGCTGTCTCGAGGCGCTTTCCGCGTCTATGAGATTCCTTAGCCTGCTCAGACCGTTGTTTATAGTGGCATTGAAATTCTCCGTGTATCGAGTATCGAGACGCTCGATCGCTTCGACCTCAGGAGTATTTCCAGGTGAATTCGTCGAATTAACGGTTGTCGCTCCATTTTCCGTCGTCTGCACGTCAGGAATAATATGCGTGTAAAGCAAAGGATTGAGAATACTCTCCAAATTCATGTGCCGAACGTTCGAGGTCATAAGATGAGCCGAAAGCTCGTCGCAATCTTGCGCTTCGTTGCTCTCATCGGCAGCTAATTCTTCTCTGATGGCCGTGGAAACTTTGTTGCGCCTCTTAGCCTTCGCCGGAATCTCCGCCTCGTCCCTGTCGTTGGAAGTCGCGCTTTCCCTCGTCTCCGTCGAATTGTTCGACAGCTGCGAGATTCTCGAGTCACGAACGTAATTCGTTTCCGTCTGCGTTGGCACAGTTCGCACGTTAACTTCGCGATTGCACTTGACGTCGTTTGGAAAATTGTTGTTGTTTCTTCGTAAGCTTGTTATGAGATCCATTATGTTTCTTTTCATGGGTTGGTTGGTCGTGGGAGGAGGTACAGCTGTTAATTGAGTTGTGAGCTTGTCCAGTAGGTGACTTATGTGCATTCTGGTGCCGCGGATCGGCGGATCTTCGCTGCCGTTCGAAAGATCTTGAGTGCCTGTGTTTCCGACGCTTTGGCCTCGGAAATCGACGGCTGGATCGACTGTTCTGTAGTTTCGGACGTTTGGAACTTCTGTTCGGTTTCGGGAGTTGGTTTGTTGGGGTTCGTAGTGACCGTTGAGCGGATTTGGGCTCGCGGGAAAAGCGGAGACCGCTTCGAAGCCGTTGATGTTCTCTTCGCTCAATAATCGTGATCGAATACGGTTGTCCTCGGTTTCGGAGTAACAGCGGTTACCGTTCGAAGCTGTGTGACTCGAGTGGACGTTTGAGCTTGTGGAGTAACCGGTGTCCGTGAAATTAGCGTCCAAACTTACGCTGTTGCTGTTACTCGTGACTCGCCGATTTTCGGCGTCGAAATTACAGCGATTTCCGTTCGTCATTGTACAGCGATCCGTGGAATTTGGATTTTCTGGAACCGTTTGAGGGATCTGCCAACTTTCCAGGTCGCGAAGCACGTTTCTGGAGTCTTCCGTGGAATTACCGTTGTCGAGATTGTCGCGGTCCGACTCGACGATCGGCATGTCGAAGTCGTTGTCGAAATCGTCGTCGAACGCCGTGTTTGTCACGTCGTGAAGTCGCGACTGCAGGCGCTTCTTTATCTCGTCGAGTTCGGTAAGCTTTTGCCTGTGGAAATTCGTAAATAATCATTTATTTCGGAAAAAATCACGAATTCCACGCCGACGTTGAAATATTTTTCTAAAAATATGCTGAACGAGTTGGGATTTATTTTCAATTTTTCAAAAACTCACTTTAGCGACAACGAGAGAAAGGACATCGAGGCATCGCCCAAACCTAGGCCCATATCCAACGTAGGTTCGTTTTCCACTTGGGTGGCAGTTGTGACGACTTCTTCAACGTTGCTTCGCGCCGAATTGGGAACGTCGCTTGGGTTCGCATTATTTTGCAAATCCGCGGGATAAGGTGAAGAGAAATTTGAGTGATCGAAGTCGGGGAGTGGAGGTCTGGCTGTGTTTGATGCGCTGGTGGCTTTTCCGAGCGCTGCAATATTGTCCAGCGGTGTGACGCTGACCTAAAAGCAGAAGATCAAATAAATTAATCATTTATCTATTTAAGAATAAAAAAAAATCAAATGAAACCGAATTTATTGTAATACGTGAATGAAGAATAATAAATTTATCAAAAACGTTTATAGGAACCTTAATCTGGCCGTTGCACTTTCCGGTAAAATCCATGACGTGAAACCAACCGGAAACAACAGGAAAACCGACTGTGAGGACGGACACGTCGATGGCGGAAAAACCTATGACGATATCTCGCTCCAAGTCGATTTGCATACTTGTTTCGGGATCCACCAAACGCCAGACCTTCAATATCAATCTCTTTTCCTCCTGAAATAATGTATTCTACTTGAGTCTCAGTAATCGCATCCCCTAATGTAATTGATCTTAAGGGTACATCAAAATCGCGAAAAATTGCTTCAATTTTTGTTTTTCTTACGTTCTCCAGTAAATCGTTAGAGAGTTTGGTATCGCATCGCCAATCCCACTTGGGACTGCAGCTGAATGGGCAAAGATTGGTCACGACGTAGGATCCATATTGACTCTCCCCGGAATTCCGCGCTTTTTGGAAGGTCACGTAAGTGCAGGGCTCGACAGTATCATCAGGTTTCTCGACTTTCGGCAGATGAAGAGCACAATCAATTTCTACAACGGCCCTGAACGAAGAAATCTCAACGTCCGAAGTTTCAGAGTCCAATCGTTCGTTGCGTGCAGAAGGTAATCTGGGTGAGGAAACGGTCGTCTGCATTCTATCATCAAAACCGACGACGGCAGAATTCCTCTCGATCCCCTTACGAACCGGCAAATTCGTTGCGCGTAGGTTGCTCACTTGAGTTCTTCCTTCGAAACCGGAAACGCTCATGGAATCAGCGGTTGCGTAGCTCGTGCTCGGCCCCTGATTTCCCGCCTCGTCGAATTCTGCCCCAACGCCGACACTTCGATAAATTTCAGTGGAAAGATGAAAATTGTCTCGGTGACTGCCATCGCTGTCCTCGGAGAAGCTGTTGTTCGGCGACGTCCCAAGATTCAAAGGTTCTATCTCCCGAGCCTTTGTTCCATTTTCGTTTGAGTCCCTCGTCCTAAAATCTGTCTCCGTTTGCGCCGCCTGATCAGCGCTTCGTTTAGGAACGTTAAGAGCCTGCGCGAGTCTATCCACAATCGCATTGAGCACCTGACTCTGCGGATTTTCGTTGGCCAACTCTTCCTCGACTCCGTGGGGCTTGAAATACTTAACAGTCGTTATTTCAGTCTGGCATTCTTGAGTCTTGACGTTTCTGTCGTCGGTAGTTCGCTCAGGATCGCGGTGGAAATTCTCAAGGCCGTAATGATCCTCATTCGTCCTCCGAGAAGCCCGAGAGGCTTCGTAGGAGCCCTGACGAGTCTCGCGAACCGGAAGAGCCTCGTTTTGCGCGACTCCTCTTTCTTGTTCGTTGCTCGTAGAGTTTACGTTTTCGGCAGCGTTCCAGGCGAAGGTTCTTGTGGTTCTGGGCGTTACACTCGAGTCCCTCAAGCCTCTGGTCATTTCCAAAAGCGCTATTTGATCCGCAGTGCCCAGAGCCACGAGAGCCAAAAGCTGTCCGCAGCCTCTTCCGGTTACAGGATCGGAAATGGAGACCCAACCGTCTACGCTAATTACCGGATACTTTGAGCGAAGGAGATGCGGAAGAACCTGAGAATCTCTGTACGCCACGTACAATTGATGAACCGGTAATTTGGAGATACCAAGAAGACTGTCGATTCCGTTCGAATTTCGGGAATGTACTTCTATGACGATACAATTGTCTTTGGTGCGTTCGAGAAGGTCCGGGCCGTGAATCAACGGTACTAATTGATGAAAATGATAGAATGGATTTGCCGTGTCGTCGCAAATGCGACTCGCTGCTCTATCTTCGCGCCAAAAGGCTCTGCATATTAAATAAGTACTCGTTGAAGCCAAATCCTTTCCCTCGGCGACGTAAATCAGTCCGTGGAGCAAAACTTTTTCGTTGAGATCCCGGCGCGGATCTTCCGCCTCTACTTCTCTATTTTCCGCCGAATCCTGCTGTAATCTTCGTTGAGTTTCCTGCTTAGAAAATCGCGCGGAATTATTTCCGCTCCAGGAGCTGTCGGCTCTGTTTCCAGTAGCGGAAGACGATTTTCCAGGCGGTTTGTCTTCGTTTCCGGTTGCCGTTCTGTATCTTTCGGTGCCGAGGCTCGATGTGGAGGACACTTCGAGCACGGGGATGTTTTCTTTGGCGGAAGTCACCGCCTCGACGAATTGCTTGCCAAAGTGTATTTTGTCGCAACCGAGCTCGGCTGTTACTTTCAATTCGCCGATTTTAATGCCTTTGTTCACTACCGCGAGTCGTTGAGTCGAGCTCAAAGAATGAACTCGCGCTGCGTCGCCGACGTACATCGAACCCACTCCGAGCTCAGTCGGCGTGCGCTGATTCAAGTGGCGATTGAAGATCTTAAATTTTAGCGGCATATCCATGTGCAGATAAGTTTTCGGGAGATCGTAGACCGCTTCGTGATTGAAATATATCACCTGGCCCACTTGTTTCTTTGAGCAAAGCTTCACGGGCTTGCTCTCGTTTATTATCTTCCTGTTGACCTTCTTTATGCTACCGAACATCGCGTCGTACTGAACGAAATAAGTAACTGAGATGGGAACTCCGTCGCCGCGGGATAAGCAAGAGGAACGCACTCTTCTGTATCCAGCGGAGCTCAGGGTCAAAGATTCCACGGCGATTCTGAGACTATCAACGTAATCTATAGGCGCCAGTTCTTTAGGCTGTAATGATGCAGTTTCGGGCAGAGAAAAATCCTCGATAGTTTTGCTGGGTTTGGCCATTCTTTCCATGGAAATCGGAGGAGTTTTTTCATTTCTGCAAGTGCGAATCGTTTCGGATGCGAGATCTATCAAACTGGGCGTCGGTGATGTTGATCTTAAGGCCTCGAGAGCCTTTTTCTCCTCGTAACGAGTCATCTTCTTGCCTAAAAAATATTCGTAGAGCGTCGCTTCTTTATCGGCGCTTTTTTCGGAACGAAAACTATCGATCGTCGACCCTTCGCTGAGAGCGAGAGGGTCCTCGTCTCGAGCTTCTTTTAAAATCGCTCCGCGAAGCCTCTGAGCTCTGGCTACTACTTGAGCAACCAAATTGTCGTTTACTCCTGACAAGAAATTACCGGAATCGAGTCTTCGCTCTTTGAGAATAGATCTGTAGATGTTTTCGTTTTGTTTTGCATTTTTTATTGCAACCGGAACGTCGTTTTCGTAGGGGAAGGAAGGTTTTGTTAGTCCTTTCGTCTCTGAACGATACGTCGAATAATCCTGGAATATATTCTTGTCGTCCGGCAAGAATTTATTCTCCAGGAGCCTCTTCTTTAGGACTTCCGACTTTGAGGGACTGTTGCGACTCTTTGGGACATTTAAAAGCTTCATTGTCGCATGAATGTCGCCTATTCTGTTGCCACTATCATTCAGAATAGGAACATACTGGAAATAAGACTTTCCGCTCAGCACATTACACAGGTCGGCTACTTGAGCCGTTCCTACAACCTGATGCGAATTTTCCGCGATCACCACGAGCTCCACAGTCTCACAGTTTTTCAGATATTCCTCGAAGAGATCCAAATTTGTTCTGATGGCGTACGTCTCCGTGATGTCGTGATCCTGCCTATTGTCTCCGCTCTTAATATCGGCAGGCCTGTAAAATCATTCGAGATACTTTATCTAACTAAACTTCGTATTCGCGATGAGTATTACAATGCATAAAACGAGATAAATAAAAATATAAGAAAAACCAGGTACAGATTTTTTTAGAAATCTTCAATTTGTCTTCAAAAGCGATGTAAAATTGCTCGGATACAATAGTTCCATGCAAAAAAAATAAAATGTGACAAACCCAAAGTCCAATTTTATAAAAAAATCAACAATGTGCGAGTGTTGCAAATATTGAAACGACAGTGAGTCTTTAATTGTTGAACATCGATAGAATAAATGTGACAAATTAGAACTGTCAGTTGTCTTTCGTTTGGAGTGGACCTTCGATTTGTTTGGTTCTGTTGACTTCTGTCAAAGTTGCAAAGTGAAGTAGAATTGCTGAGGATTACCTGAACTGAGCGCTGTCGAGTTCGCCCCACCAGGAGGCGAGGACCGTGACATTTCCGGGGCTTCTTCTGCACCAGACAATCTCATCGATAACGAGTCTGAGATATCCGTGAACTTTACCTTCGACGAGCGGCGGCAAGGACCTGGAATTGCTTTCATTCTTGGTCTCCATCTGACGCGACTCCGCACCGAGAGCCAAAGCTCAACGAAAGCTTTTTAATCTCCCTCAGTTTTACACAAATTTATCCAACATTTTCGTCCACACACTTCGTGCGACTCTTTGTCACACCGAACAATAAAACGTTAGTTTGGCGGTTTATTCCACTTGCTGCACGATTCTCTATCTGTTCATCAACCTTATGCTGCGACTGATCCTCGGGTGATTGACGGCTTTCGACTCTCTTCGATTTTTAAATCGCCGTTACAGCGCCGGTCGATAAAGTCGTTTTCTGCAGCTTTTTTTAATAACGAAGAAAAGTCAAAGTATTCAGCAGACGTTGCTGACAAATATTTCCGACACGTCCAAAAAACCCCTGATCACCTGATCAAGGACGACCACGTGTCTGAAATTGATTTTCTACACTTTTCTGCAAAAAAATTGAAAAACATTTATACATTTTTTTTCAATGTTTGCGACGAGTAATTTTTATCGAAACGACTGATTGGCTGCTTTGGACTCTGTTCGATTTTTAAATCGCCAAACTGATTAAAACATTTTTTGGGGTTTTATAATGAAAGAAAACTCGAAAAACACCGACAATGAGATTTACGAGAATAATTAGGACGAGCGATTGTCGTGTGACCTTGATTTAAATGCGGATAATGAAAATGCGAAGAATAAAAGTACTTTCTAGAATGGGGGGTATATTTTTATCAATGAAAACCTGATCATCTGGTCAGAGACGACCATGCGTCTCTCATCCAAGATGGCGGCCGGCAAGGGGCTCGCTGCGATTTTAAGACCGCGCGGTATTCGCATTATAAGCAATAGTAAGCCGAACAAATTACAGTGCGACCTTCTGCAACGATGCACCGGCTGTCAGCGACACTTTGGAAGCGGTGCACTGAATGTCGAGGCCTGGAGACGGAGCAACACTGAAAAATGTAAAGTACCACCTCTGCATGTCCGTCACTATGCGAGATTACATCACTGCTAAGATCCGGCGTGATCGAGAATTTCCCCTTGATTTAACGTTGCCCCGCGATCCTGGCTGCGATCCAGAGCTGCACTACAATTTGACTTTGCATTTTTTCCCGTTGTGCACTCGTGTTATGCGCTGGTAACGTTTTTTGAGGTCGGACTGAATTCCTAACCTCAAAATCGAAAGTACCAGAAATTTATTGCTCCGAAAGCGTAAAGCAGTTTTTGTGGAAAACATTTTTTTGTGTTTCTGGGCTGTCACTTTTATTTGGGAATGCAGATTTAGTTGAGTTTATAATGAGGTTATTCTCAGTCATGGAATTTTGTTAGGTAACGATTATATCGATTTACAGTTTGTATCGTTGTCAAACATTCGATGCGAGACTTGGACATTGATCTCAAGTTTCGTCGTTGCAGCTTTGAAGTACTTTGACCACAAGAAATTGTTCGACGCAGCATATTTTTTGGTTGTTAATCGTTAATTTTTAAAGATTCGATTGAAATAATCTATAACTTACGATAATGAAATTTTGGGGTTAAAAAATGTTTGAAAGGATCGAGGTTGGAAAATGTATGTTTTTAAAACTATTTCAGATACAATAGACAGATTCGTTCAGCCAAAACGCGAATTTCACAAATCCAGTACCCTCGGCAAGCGCAACTACTACGAAATCCTCGGAGTATCAAGAAACTCAGCAGCCAAAGACATAAAGAAGGCTTACTACCAACTGGCCAAGAAATATCACCCTGACACTAACAAAGATGATCCAAATGCCGGAAAGAAGTTCCAGGAGGTTTCTGAGGCGTACGAAGTTCTCAGCGACGAGACCAAGAGAAAAGAATACGACACATGGGGTGCGACCTCCGAGCAAATGGGAATGGGACAGGGACCTCCTGGCGGAGGCGCTCAGTCAGCGAGGGACTTTGGTCACAATTGGCAATTCAAATCAACCGTTAATCCTGAAGAACTCTTCAGAAAAATATTCGGCGACGCTGGTTTTAAAGGCGCAAATTTTACTGACTTTCAAGACGACTATGCGGACTCGAATTATGGGTTCGGAGCAGCACAAGAGGTGCATATCAATTTTACAAAATAATTTCACTCTTCATTTTTTTTAGAACTCTCACCAGAATTGTTAAATACATTTTTTATGCTATTTCCCAGGTCGTTATGAACCTGACCTTCGCACAAGCAGCTCGCGGTGTTAATAAAGAAGTGATCCTGAACGTAATCGACACGTGTACGAAATGCAACGGTTCGCGATGTGAGCTTGGTACAAAAGCGATTAAATGCCAACAATGCAACGGAACTGGCATGGAAACTATAAGCACAGGACCCTTCGTGATGAGATCCACTTGTAGATATTGTCAAGGCTCGAGAGTTTATATCAAATATCCGTGCTTGGAGTGCGAGGGCAAAGGGCAATCGGTAAGACACTTAAAATAAGATCGTTTGTCGATTATTTTCCGATAATTTAATTAGATAAAATCTAATAGACGGCTCCTTTTCGGAAAAATGTTATTCTTTTATGTTTTAGAAAAAAAAATAGCTTTCGTGTGATGATAATTTTCGTTATATTTCTTCCATAATTTCAGGTCCAACGTAAAAAAGTAATTGTACCAGTGCCGGCGGGTGTGGAGGACGGCCAGACGATTCGTATGGCTGTGGGAAACAAGGAGGTCTTCGTAACATTCCGCATTGAAAAATCCCGGTACTTCAGACGCGACGGTGCCGATGTACACACGGACGCGGAGATTTCTCTCGCGCAGGCAGTTCTTGGCGGAACAATTCGCGTTCAGGGAGTCTACGAGGATCAGACGATTCAGATAAAGCCCGGAACGTCGTCTCACACGAGAATCCGACTCAGCGGGAAGGGCATGAAAAAAGTAAACGGTCTGGGACACGGTGATCATTACGTAAACCTGAAAATCACGGTTCCCGTGAGTCTCTCGGAAAAACAAAAGGCTCTGATGCAGGCGTACGCAGAATTGGAGAAGGACACGCCCGGAAGCATATACGGAATCACATTCAAGAAGGACGGTAAGGGAAAACCCTCAAACTCATGAAAACTCATGAAAATGAATTATTTTAATCGAGAGAAGCAATTAACTCTATTTCGATTATAATTAATTACGCCCATATACGTAAAGAGATTATTTAAATATCGCTTGAGTTTTCACCTTCACTACGTGTACCTTCCCGCTTAATTGAATAAAACCTGTGAGAAAGCAACTGCGGTTTTCTTAAACTGGTGCTGGTCGTTAAACGCGTCTGACATTATTACGTGAAAATTAATTCGCTCCTGTGTCTCGTTCGTCAGATGAAAAAGGCTCCAAATTACCCTGAAGACGTTTTGCTGATTGCCTTTTTAACAGAGTTGTAATCGTTCCGTTAGTTTTGGGTTTATTAATTTTTATTATGTATTTATTCTATGAATAGAAAAAGAAAAACACTTGACAAATGAGTGATAAGAATAATACTTATTAGAATGTATCCAATTTTTTAATACGTTTTTTTTGTTAATCTCATGCATAAATTGAGTGGGTCGATAAATAATGGGATGTTTACAACTCTGCTTCTCGAGTACCTTTTATCGAAAACCGTATTGCTTTTTCTAGGTCCCTTAGGGCAAACTCAAGCGAAACAAGAGGTTCAGGGCGAACCAGTCGAACAGAGCGGTGGTCTGCTTAATAAGATCAAGAGGGCGATATTTGGATAAATTCTTTTTAGGTGAGTCGATTGCCCTTTTTTAGCGCCGCGAAAAGTGCAATAAAAAGCATATCAATAAAAATGTTGTTTCTAGGCTTGGACCCGAATAGGCAGATCTTAGTGTTGTTCTGATCTTAAACCGATTTTTTTATTTAAATTTTTTCTCTCGACCTCCAAATTATCACTACCTGTCTTGATAATCGAATTGTAATTATCATTGATTCCCCCTGTAAATTCACCAAAGTTTGAAGAACCAATCGGATATTTATGGTGTTTAGGTACCAAACAATGCTTCGAGGGTCCCGTGGAATTGTTGGAATCAATACGACTGGCGTTGGGCGATTCGCCAGCGGGATCGACGAGTTCAAAGACTTCTGGCAAAGTTGAAGGTCCCGGTGACCAACCCCAGTCGTCGGAAGCGAGGCCGCGACCGTCCAGCGAATCGAGCGCAAACGATAGTCAGAAGAGCGACGAAACAGCCGGAAGTGACAGTGATACGAAGAAGAAACGTCAGAAAATGCCTTCAAAATATAGAACTACAAGCTGCAAAGAGGAAGTTCGAAAGGTCTCGTAGGTCAATGAAGTAAGTTCGGAATAATCGAACTTTCGTGCGAGTTCGCGTTATCGGGTAATCAATTTTCGCGGTATCGCGTACTCGCGATCTTCGTTTTATTAACCGTTGCGTTCCGCGTCGGTACGATCGCTCTGAATCATTATAGAGATAATTGTGGAGAAACGAAAAAAGAACAGTAGTAAGACGGAGATTGATTCGCTTACTTGTTGATGATGTAAAATAAAGCACGAGTTACCAGCTAGAATTGTTTCTACGTCTTTAATCTCGCAAATTGCACTTCCATTATTCCCTTTGGCGCAATAATCCCGACAGCTCGAAGCACTCGATGGTTTCTTCGACGAGAAGTTCTCGCTGTCCAAAAACTTTACCTTGATTTACGCGATAATGGAGTTCTCGCTTTTGCCGGGAAAACCTACATCGCTGCTACCGACTCGCGGTCGTTGTTGTCAACGTTGACGTGGCGGTTGAGGTCGAAACACGCGATTCTTATGGCAGTTTCGATCGACAAATTGCAGGCTCGACTCATCACCTCTACTTTCTTTTTTTCTCTCGATATTTTACACGTTTACGTGAATAATTCAAGAGTTTCAAGAGTTTTTGACAACTCTTGACGAGACTGAAGTTGTTGGACGTCGATACGACGTTAAACGAACGCACGTGCTGTTATTTGCTACGATATTTTCGTGTCAAAGTTAAACACAGGGTTGTTAAAATATATATAAACTCTTTATACTGACAGTAAAAATTTTTACCATTCGATTAAACGATTTCGTAAAATGTAAAATGTACTTTTGTATTTAATTCGACTGTTTCTTTGTTTGTTTTCGGTTTATCGCGAAGTAACTTCACATTACACTTTTATATTTAATTTAGTATACCAGTTTATGCATAAAAAGTTTCCGTTAAAATAATTCTCGCATCGTTTTTCGTATTGGGTGAAAGATTGTTTTTCTGCGTGAATTTTCCGATCATTTATTTCGACGTACGATTTTTATTTTGTAAAAATAATAAATATTCCATAAACGTCGATAATAACGCGGAGCTATAGATAAAAATCAAGTTTCTCACTGTTTCGTTCGTGTTTACACTCTTGCCGTCGTCAGTGCCCATCGATTTGAGAACTAGAGGCGCGGTAAGTTTCTATTAACTTTCAACTCGGCTGCGTTCATCACAGCTTGGAGCTTAGTTATCTTTTATAATAACTTCACGCTGATTTACCCTTAACTACCGAATACTCGAGCGGAGAGACATTTAACTGCGAAATTACAGGGCCCTGGTTTTTGCAACAAATTTCCATAAAATGACAATGAGTCCTTATAATAAAAAATGGAAACATTATTCTGCTTGTTCATTATTCTATAGACATGATTTTAAAAATTTGTAATCTTTAAATTTCCATCACAAATTTTAAAAAATTATAATGGATCATCAGCGATAACTTTGCTTCCTCACAGAGGAAACCTGGTCGTGAAATTTTTTTTAGCGAACTCTAACCAATGATAATTTGAGCCCACGTCCCTGAACATCTGTTCCGCACCGATTCGATGAATAATTAAATCGATGTCTAAGTCAAATTCTCTTAAGTCACACCTAAAGTTTACCCAAAAACTTCTCTCTCTCTCAAGTAGCCAAGGGTTTTCGCACGAATATTCACCACATGTGGAAGCTGGAGCGGCTTTGTCGATCGCGAATGTCCAGCGACCGTCGCATTCGATTTCTCTTTTCAGGAAACTCGAACTCGCGGTGGAGCTCGTTAAATTTAATTCGTCACAGTGCGCGATATCGCGTGTCACGGATCTGAAGATCTCGGCGCACGTGGTGCACGCGGACGTCCACCGACATTCGTCAGGGTCAGAGAGCTCCCCAGCGCTTGTGGAGCGTATATCACATCGATCGATCGCTCGTCCGGTCTCTTCTAAGCCTCGGTCAGTAGGCCGTACTTAAGGCCAATGTTCGTGAAGCTCTGAGTGGCCGAGACGCGTAAAACAGCGACTGCGAACGCCGCTATCGTGACCGCACCTTCGAGATACACGGCGTACATAATTCGCACATGACCGGAAGTCGTTGCGAGACCTCCGGCAGCCGTAAAGTCCAGAGGAAAGAGGAGACTCGCGGCGATTGGTCTCGACCTCGCAGCTCCGAAGCAGACTATTCCCAACAAGTAATATCCACCTGGAAATGTATAACGAAAGGAAGCGTGAAACATTGCGATGAGTCTTAGTACCATTTCTATTACGAATTGCAGATTGTATGCATTTTTATGGAGGAAGCGGAACGAAATATTAATATTCTAATATTTGAATGTACCTACCGATGCAGCAGAATGGAACGAACTTGACCCACTTGGGAACTCGAGAGATTTGCGAAGTTTCCATCTCATTTTCCGGGCTGTACTTGCGCCTTATCGCGTATCTCTGCAATCGCATTGCTAAAAGCAACCCGAGATTTAGAATCAGAAGAAAGTGAGCTGGGATTCCGATTGCCGCGAACACCACAGCTACCGTTCGGCCGGGTGTCGTTCGAGGCACCGGCGCGCCGAAACCTGGAAATAGGGAGTATGTTTCTTTTTTATTACGCGCTTTTCAGGTTTTTTTTAAATGAATATTCTGGATAGGAGATTTTTTTTAAATGTCCTCCGCATTGAGCACAATTTTTATGATAAATTTTGTACAGAGGATATTCTTTTAACGTACCTAATTTTTAAGAGAAATAAAGAAACAACGTGATGAAAATTTCCATCCACCAATTTTTTTAGGGCTTTATCGATAATAAATTGAGAGGAACGGTATCCGAGGCTATGAATTCGTGATTATAACTTTTAAATCCATTTCTGTTACAGGCACCCAAACGTTAAATGAATATTTCCTACAACGAGCTTCGTTCCACTTTCCGAACTTTGTAAAATCTCGTTTAAATTTCGCAACAATCGCGTCACTCACCGAGAGTGGTGAGGAGCGAGATTGAGAAGAGAATGCAGCCGGGGAAAGTCCAGAGCTGTCCACCATCGCCTCCCTCACCGTATCCGGAGCTCACCGCCGCCAGAAGAAGCTTTTCGTGCTTTGCCACGTACTGACGGACTTTGTTGCTCCATAATGGCTCCATTTCCTGCTCCTGAGCTCTCAATTGGCGCAATTCCGTAGCCAGACCGACTGCTAAGTCTCGCTGCATTTCCTTGAGCTCCAATACTTGCTCTCGCTCTCGAGGTCCTTCGGTGGCGTAAAAAGAAGCGGCGCCTGCCATCGCCCAGAAAGTTAATAGCCACGCCAAGCCTGCAATTTTACAGGCATCGAGCTCGTCAATTTAGTTAATAAACGTTCGTTCAATAAAAAAAATAAAGCTTCAGCTTTATTACCAAATTGGCAGAGAGATAGTCTGCCCAGAAATCTTAGATGCAAACAGACTCGAGAGGTCTTCTTGGGATCCGGATTCCCATTTCCGTCCTCGGATACGATGTCCCTGAGCGCAGGCAAAACTCTCAGCCTGTAAGGGCCATTTCCGCAGGACGTTTGGACCGCTAGAGATCTCGTTTGGGGAATCTCTTCCTGAATAATCTGCTCTTTAACGTGGACCGATAAATCCTCCGATATCGTTCTCGAGTCGTAGGATATTGGCGTGGCTGTAACAGAAAATATAAATGTAAATAATACATATCGCGTGTCGGTACCTAATCTGGAGGACACAAAAAGGCCACAATCAATTTCGACGTTATGTTTTATTCTATTTGTCACAAACTCTTTCCAGAGATAATAAAAATACATTAAAATTTGAGTTTAGCGCAACTGATTAAATGAAATATTTTTATTTGATTTATGTATTCCTTTCAAGTATTCATCAATCATTTCAACGTGTTAGGGAATTCGTTTTAAAAAATACAAAATTAAGTTCAAATGTATTGACAGTGAAATAAGTGTTTTTGTTGGGAACAGAACAGTACAAAACTACCGGTTGAAATTCTCTAGTATTCGAGAAGGTTGATAAACTTTTTGGCGTAAATTCAAAAATTTCATGCGAAAACGCCAAAATCGTAGAGTATCACGAATTACGTCATTTTCTATGTATAATTATAATCATAGACTCGCAAACGATTTCTCAGCGCTGCTCTTGTATTTTACCCTAATATTTACATTATCAGCTCTTGAATAATCGCTTAAGTAATCGTTAACATTGTTTTGTATAGACCAAAGTTTTCAATGTAGGAATTGTGAAGATATAAGAAATGTAATTCATTAATTAATTCAAATTCTCTTTAGAGATAATTCAGCATAAAATTTTTATAAACCGCTGAATATTGTTATTATCGTTATTGATCAATCAGAAAATACTTTTTGCATTTTATGTACGCTTGTTTTTAAGCGAATCCTTTCAAGGATATCGATTTCCATATTACCATCGCAATATCTGACAGCCAATATTTTTTCTTTGCCTCACGATATCTCTTAAGCAAATTCTTTTTGCAGATTTCCGTACGTCCTTGAACCGAAGGGGGTAAGACATAAGAGAAAATGGATCGCTTGTGGCACGCGAGGGCACAACTTTCCCTCGCTCCTAGTTAAAAAGGATTGGCAATTCACGTGCAAAATGGTCCGGCCATAATGTGATTGCAGTTTTTATTCGACAACACTCGATCAGCGAACCGATAAGAATGGAGATTGCGACACGTTGTGCATCTATTTCTATCCTAGTTATCGGAAATCCAAGGATGCTTTCCACGCTTTCGCACATCGATGCACAGCTCTCCACTTTGATGCTGTATGCAACGACAGTTTTTATTTTCTCGCGAAACCTGCAGTACATCATATTCCCAACACTACACCTATAAAAAATAAAAAAAAACAAAGAGTATATAATTTATGCCCACATTACGCAAAGCCCAAGAAAATATTAAATTACTCATATATTGTATTGTCATATTTTTTTTTTAATTTCTTTTCATACAAAGCGAATTTAGAATGCAATAATAATTTTCTAGAAGACAATCATTTATTTTCCCAGATTTTTTTCTCAGTGTTACAAATTAATACTCATTGAAAAAATATAAATCTTTCTTGATGACTTTAATCTGGCTTTTTTATTTTTTAGTTTTGGATGTAATAAATTATGGGATTTTCGTATATTTTTGTATATAGAAATATTCTTCAATGTGTATCACGCAGATAAAAAATGATCTATCCGTATTTTTTGTGCATTACGCGAATATCGATTTTCTAATATTAAATGCAATATCATATCGTCGTGCACCTGCTGTATCAATGCCGATAACAATATGCATTACCTCGTCTAGTTTTCGCTGAACACAGCGAGAGGATAATCGCATATGCAAATATTGTGGAAATGCACCGGGTGCTGACAAATGTCGATCGCGAGCACTCATTATTTCTATAGACGCTGCAACTTTGACAACCTCAACAGATGTACGTATTTCAGGTGCTTATCGCGCCCAGAATTATTCACGTGACAAAAAGACCAGGAGGTCAAGAAATCAGTAACCCCTACAGTTATGACACGCGGTAAGCTTGTCACTCAATTAGTGTTACAAAATTGCAAGACTGTCTAAAATTAATAAGCAATAGAACAATATTTATTCAAGTAACTCAAACACTTGACATAATTTTTTATTAAATGATAATGGGCGTAGATCAACCTATTTTTTAAATTAATTAATTTTCACAAGTATTTCAAATGGTGAAATATTTTTGAAAGACAACTTTTTAGCGACGATTGTAATATTTATTTCTTGACATTTGTCATGAGTAGTTTTTATAATCAATTGTATGATTTTTTTTTTCATTTTCACTGGATATAGAAAATATTTTTTGGTACTGAATTCTTATTTCTGAAACGTACCTCAAAAGGTTTGGCCGCGTTTTTATTTATGTGACGCTGAAGTGGCAATTTATCAACCCTGCTCATTTATCCGCCCCCATTTCTGACGTCCCTTCGAGTCAATATTGGAAGAGTAAGCAACCGAAGTTTCTTGTCTTCCCTTTGCGGGTTGTTCTTGATGAAAATGGTGGAGAAATGATTGGGATCGACTACTTGGTCGTTAAATAGGTGGAGCTTCAAACGAGACCTTGTGTTTCGGGTCTATGTCTATAAACGACAAAAAAGGCAGCTAATCTGCACTTTTAAAAAATTTTCGCCAAATTATTGTACTTGTGTCATTATTTACCATTCAATTTAGTATAAAAAATGCTGACAATATCTTTTTGTGTATATCAGACTTTTATAATGTGGTTTTTGTTTCTATCCCATATATTATATTAAATTTAATATAGGAGGTATTTGCAAATGAAAATTCTATATCGAATATTGATTTATGTGAATAAATTTGGTATCAATTTTGTTCCATTTATGATGATGGAAATTTGAGCAACTAAAGTTGAATGGTCTTCCGTTTGTGTGTGCTTCCTTAGTGAAAATGTTGAAATTGCTAGAGGCAAATGGATTATTAAATATTAGAAGAGTATACTCAATTATTCACTAATTACTCTTCGTTAACGTCCGGAAAATTGCTTAGCAGTGGCCGGAAAGTTTTTTAACCGTGCTCCGATTTTAGTCGAGTCTCTGTTTACGATTGTAACACAGCCGAAGAAGCCTTTGGATCCTCCTAAGGTTTCCGTTCGACTAATGCTGCCGTGTTTTTCTGCCGACACGAAGAACGCGACGAAAATGAGCTTTACGCTCGACGATCCGCACGTGTTTCCTGATAAAAATTGTTTAGAGACTAGTGATTACTTTAGTAACTAAATAAACTTTTTCCAAATGACAGAAAATAATTAATAATAAGATTTTTAAACAATTATTAAATTACATGTATATTTTTATTTGGTTCCCCTCCCGTTTACCATTTTTTTAGTGGTAAATATTTTTGCTTCGCCGGAAGTTAGAAAATCTACACATTTCCGGTATAAAAAATTGAGGTACAATTTTTTTTAAGTAAAAAATCGAATATAAAAGTTGTAGTTTCTTCGACATATTTTTATCTGAAATTATACGATAAATGTGTCAATTGAATTATAAAAATTAAAAAAGCTCGACTTAAAATCATTCTATAATCGAACGAAGAATATTGATTAAACTATATGATATAATATCAAATTTTCCAAACTCGATTTCTGATCCATCTTGTCCCAAAATTCCCGTCAAGAAAAATGTTCCAATTTACGAGCGAGCCTCATTTCGCGCCTCACTCGTGACGTCATTCGCATCAATATTATAAACACAAGCAACAGGAGTTCCTTCTATTAACACGTGCTTTTCTATACCAACAGTTCCTCGAAAAAAAGTGACGCCACGAATTTTCGTAACTCTTTAACCCTTTGCCTCACAGTCACTCACCTATTTCGGCGCAGACTTAAATATCTTAAGCTAACTTCCGATAATAATCTATAAAAATCTATAACTCAAAGGGTTAAACACATATTTTGCGAGTCCGATTATTCGTATTTTTGCTGCGAAACTTCGTAACGCGTCAATTAGGTCAACGTCATGAAAATGTTTAGTTTGCAGGTAAACGTTTTGTGTATTTTCTTACCCGGCGCACATACGACGTCAGCATCGTCCTCTTCGTCCTCTCGACGCTCGGTCATCTTAACTCGAAGCTCGGTGACTCTCGCACGTGTTTTTCCGGGTTCCCGCGCGTTGACCTTGGGATGCACAACGTTCACGAAACGTCCGAGGCGATGAGAACGACGCCGCGAGTGATTGTTGTTGTGGTTACCCGAATACGAGTTGTGTCGGGGAAATTTTGCCGGCGAGGATGCATGACGGACGCGGGAAGAGTTCCTCGTCGGCGTCGTCGTTGTCGTTGCTCCGATGCCCGGAACGTTTCTGAGCCTCGTCTCTGCCCCGTCCAGCGTCGGGGGCGCCGGAAAATGAGGCACGTCCATGTGACCTCGACGCCTCGGCGACGATCCCGACCACGAGAACGCTCGTGGCTGCGTAAAGCAATAATTACATTTAGCTATTAATAACGCTTTACGCGCACTTGGATCTTCCTATAGATTTCCACGCTATCCTAGAGGTGCCACCGACCAAAATCTCTCGGACTCATGTCACAATCGATTTGCTTCGATAGGGCCATTTTTTACGATGATAAATCATTTCCACGAAGAATTGAAAATTTTTATGAAAAATTGAAAAAAATTCGAAAGATAATAGGCGTCATAAAAAATAGACAAATTTTTGTAAAAAATAATACACTGAAAAATATTATATTCTTACGAAAGATAATAAATGTCTAAAAAAAAAACATTAAAAAATTCTTACGAAACTTAATACCTTTTTTTTAGAGACTCCAAACTTTCGATAAAATATGAGATATTGTATTTTCTCGAAAAATGCAAACTGGAAAAAAAATGTTCCTTAAAATCAGAGAATGTAACAAAAAAATTCCAATGAAGAGTCGAGATTACTATTTTACTTATTGCATAAATATTGAAAATTTCTACGAAACTACGAACAAGAAGAGACATTTTTTATTGTAATCGCAACGATGCGATGCGGTGGGTCGATATTTCGCCCCACCTTAAGACATCGATTTATTTTCGGCATGGACTTTTCCTTTGGACGGACGATGAGGCAATATTAACTTGTAATGCACCGAGTGCATATTGATTTATGCAGCATTTATATTTGAAGAGTCCCTTGAGCCGAAGGCGGACACAAATAGTAAAGAAATATATGCCCAGGACGTAGAAGCGAGTAATTGACCATCGTTACGCGATAGAGATGATCATAGTTATCGCTGGTTAATCTTCACGCTCATTTAAACTTCTGTCCGGTTGTCGGGAATGATAAATGCATTCCGGTGCACTTAGAATCCACACTTCGCGCATTATTCCACGAGGAAAAATGTTTCGGTCGCCTCAATGTCAACCGAACTCTCCTCATTCACTCACATTCTCACTGTCCTAAGTTTACTTATGTTTTCGACGAGTGCGTGCGATTCAACGAATCAATGATAGCAAAGATAATGTGTTTGGAAAGCTTTTAGCGGTGAAGTCAATGAATTCACATTGTAAACTGCGTTAAACGATCTCAAGGTCATATTTATTTATCTGCACCAAACGCAATATCCCTGCTCAACTTTTCCACATTAATATTCACAGCAATCTTTTTTTTTATTTTTGTTTTACAGTATTGCTGAAAATTAGTACTTGAGATGTCAAAAGAAAAAATATTAATTTTCACGCGAGCACAGCATAAAATTTTTTAAGAGTGCAGCAAAATATTAAGATCAATATATAATGAAATACGATAGAAATTAATTCATTGATGTAGTTAAAGATGCATTGCAGTGAATATTTTTTATTTATTCATCATTATAGTTATTAATTAATAAATGAGAATTATTAAATTTTGTTATTATACATCCAATTTCTTTGAACGACTTTTCTCGGCATTTTAGATCACTTGGAATGTTTTGATGTGAAAATCGAGAAGAAGTGGATGAAATGACAGGAAAAAAATGAGTTGATACTGAAAATTGCTTTTTACCGCAGGTGCAAATACCTTTCTCCACGATGGGAGAACCTCCGAGCGCTGAACCCTCGGCGTCTTCAGGATCGTCGTTGCGTGGTCGTCCGTCAGCGAAGTTGGGACAGGTCACGAAGTTCCACGTGGCGATCCGAGGCTGCGAATCACTAGCGTGTCGCTCCGACGTTTCGGATGCACTGCAACACGAGGATAGGTGTCACATGCTTGCTCCCGAGCAGTTAGCAAAGTAAAATCGAAGCGGAACGACGGTGAACGCTAAATAGATGGAATTTCGCCAGGTCATGCGATTTCTCGCGGTTACCGAATACGCCTTTTTATTTTGACCATGTTACACCATCGCCGAGCCCTCGATCATGTACGTCACGCTCGTTGCCGCTGCACTACGCGACACTTCGATCATTTGTGCAATTATGTATTAGTCACATTTTTTTTCTTCTTCATCAGATTGCGATCTAAGTCACGTTTTTTTTTTTTTTTAGGTGACGCAATATTCCGTAGAAAAGGCGCGACAGATAAAAATAGTCGAGGGAATGAACGTTGTATTGAATTTTTAGGAGGTAGTAGCGATTCTATCGGACATTGGGAATTTGGGTTTAACTCGCTAAGCCAAAATTTCATTTCATTGGATCAACCAGTTGATGGATATCAAATCCGTTTTTGTTATTTTTTTTTTTAATGAAACTGTTTGTAAAATGATTTTTATACTTTTGGTAATGATGATGAACATGAAGTTATCCAGAATCTTGGATTTTCTAATATTTACTTAGAAATTTGTTTTCATTAGAATATTGTTTTACTATCTTTTGGACTTATCTATCAGAATTTTAGTATTGAGCAAGAAAAAAAATATACAAACAAAAATTGATGTTTAATAAGTGCAAAACTTTGTTAACGGATCACTGATAAAAATTCTTATTTATTAGAAATGTCCTAAGCCACTAGTTCATTAAATTCATTATAATGTGTCAGATTGTTTTAAATATTGGGTGTACCAAGAATGGGTAAATTTGCTCATTTATTCCCCGAGTATTTGATTTATTATGCTTTTTTTAAAAATCAATCGTAGTAAATCACTCACATTTTAATATTATCAACGTGGCAGTGGTTACAACAATTGGAAAATTCCTTGAAGCCGAAGATATCCTCGATAATCGGGCCCCGGTGAATATTCCGTCATGCGTGGTGTCGAGTTCACACGAAACTTATAAACGAGAAATAATTTATAGTACGCGAACCGATAAAGGGGTGCGAGTTTCAGTTGGAGGAAGATCTCTCAACTGCGCGTCACTAGATTATTATTAAACTTGTCGAGCGTGTGCCAGAATAAATTGAGCGTGCTTTGTAATTAATTTTTTTTTTTTCGTCTAGTGGCAGATTCGATGAATATAGAGGAAACAAATACATTATAATCACTGTATATCAAAGCGCTTATTTTCTTCTTAATTAAATTCTACATTCCAGTCAATACTATAATTTTGTTTACCCGCACAATTTTATGGAATTATGTATTTAAAAAAAAAAACTAGTTTTAAATTCCAACATTTTTACATCCCTATAATTACTTATTTAATATTAGGCTTTTTGTTTTGTTTAAAGCCTATCGGTTTATAAAAAATCGTTATTTTTAATTAAACTTAATTAGAAAGTCCATTTGGGGGGCTGCCAATTTACATTCTCGACGACCGGCACGCGTATACTTTTGTCACGTGGCATCGCCATCAGCGACGAGCTTCGGGGATCGAGGATCGATCCGTTAGACTCGGCGGAGTCTCGGCCACGGCCTCTTCGGCCAGGTTTCGGCGACTGCATCACCGTCACCGCGCGCTCAGTGCGAAAACCCACCTCCGCGTACACTCGAACGCGAGTAGGAGAGGATAGCGCTCGTCGGTTAGGAGGGAGGCGCGAATATTCGCTCTAAAATTAGTACCGCGTTTCAATCAATGACGAGTTCGGTGGGAGTTATAGAAAACAAAAAAAACTCAAAACTAATCGCAAATATTCGCAGAACTTTGAAGCGGTTTATAAATAATTCCTATTTCAAATTCGAGACATCAAAATCAAACTCGCGCACTGAATCTTATGTAATTTCCGTGCGGTACAGAAAAATTAATTTCCACAAAATTGAATTCATTCCGAAATCATTTTGATTCCGAATCATGAATTGTATATTATACCATTATTTAAAAACTAAGCAAAAAGTTCTTGAGGACGGCAAAAACATTTTTTGCTTGTAGCAAATTTTGTGGATAACAATTAAATTTTACAGTGATTGAGTGATTAAAATTGAGAATTAAAAATTGGAGGCTCATTGAACCCGAGCTGCAATCAGATAAGGAATAATAACGGACCGTTTAAAAACAGCAATTGTTCGTACTATAGTGAAAAGGGGGAAAATACTAGAGAATTCCTAACTAATAATAAAGATTCATGCCCTCAATCGAATGAAATAGTAATTAAGAAATAGAAAGTTCCCTGATTAGAGTTACGATGCGACGACCGAAAAGCGAGGGTCGTTGCACCGTGGCATCAGGCCTCTGAGAGCCGCGGCGAAAAGATCGATTGCAAAGCCCTAATTACCCCACCTGACCCGCGATTTCGCTCGAGAAAGACGTGTACGTCTAATCCGCAGCCGAGTCTAACGTAGAAAATACAATTACAGACTTTAATTAAGCTTCATCGATTGGCCTTTAGGAGCGTAGCAAATTTCTTCTCAACATTTCCACCCTAACTCTGTAATAAGTCGTCGCGTAATTCATTTTTCAGATTAACATAATGCAAGTACGATCTTACATCCATTATTTTCGCACGAAAAAATATTCTGAACTATCTGATATTTAAACCCCAATAAATAACTAAATAACTCATAATCTAATATAATGAGAATAATACAGCAGCGATTTTTTTTTCTGATGGTTCATAGGGCGCTGAGAATGGATTTCGCCGTCCCTGAAGCTTCGCGCCCGCGCTGATCGACCCAAAAGCTCTCCGCTTGACGTGGAGTCCAGTGAGGCCGAGTCGCGTGAATGTGGAGAGGTGAACGAGGCTCGGAGGCCTCGCCGATCGGGCTGAGGGCTAAAAATGCGGAGCCACTCACGCAGGTTCCTCATCCTCGCATGTCTCGTAATATTTCTGCTTATTGCGACGAGGATGATGGCTGGCCGGAGTCTCCTGGTTCCGGTTGAGACGATGCGCCGTCTGGGAACTTCCGGTGACGCTGCTGCTGCTGCACTCCAGTCACAACAGCAAGAGAACTCCAGGGCTGCGCCTGCGTACGCACCAGGAACTTATATGGCGGGTCAACGACCCGGAAATTCGAGCTTCTGTCGATGGTACCACGGGCTTCCCATGATCCTCTCGTATCCGGCGAACAAAGTCACCGGAAGTCCCGAGGCCGACCAAAGAGGACCCTACAGAGTTTTGCCCTTCGTGATACGCGGCAGAATGACGTCCTTTCGTGACGAAGAACTGCCCAGACTCACTCTTTGCACACATGCCACTGCTGATCAGGTCTATAATGTTGTGGAACTCGTCAGACGGTGGGAAGGTCACGTCAGCCTTGCTATTTTCAGTCCTGGGCTTGATGCTGGGCTGGCGGTTGCTTTGCTTGAAAGGGCCTGTCGCTGCGAACCTGAAATGATCAAGGTACAGCTTTTATTAGATTCGGATCTTTTTACTCTGTGCAATTTTTTATATTTTTCATTTTTTTACTTGGATTTTTTATTCCATTTTTTTAGATGCTTTTGAAATCACACTGTTTGTCAGTATGAAAAAAATGATAAAGATAAGACCATTGAAAATAATAAAAATGGTAAATTTAAATAACAGTAATGACCAAAAGTTTAAAAATGAAAAAGTGTTTTAAAAATGTATTGAAGAAGATATATTTTTTGTTTATTAGTTCTTGAAGACTAAAATTTCGGTGAGACTGTTTTTTAAAAATTCATTTATTTGAAACGAGGATGCAAAGTTTCTACTTTTGTCTTCTATAAAGTTATATGAAATATTCTGAAAATTTACTATATTTTCCATTGCAGGTGTCGGTGCATCTCGTATTTCCTGCGGGTCGTCCTCCGGCGTTGAGTCCCATAATTCAGCAGCATTCTCAAGGAGATTGTGCAGCCTCGGACTTGCAATGGCGAGAAAGCGACACGGAGAGAAAGCTTCGAGGGATGACTTATCCGATAAACGTCGCGAGGAACGTCGCGAGAACTTTGGCTCCTACGAGTCGGGTCCTCGTTTCGGATATAGAATTATTGCCCAGCGAAAAATTGGCTTCCGGTTTTCTCGAGATGATCCACGGCCGAGCTCCTCGGGCGGGAGTCGTCTTCGTTTTGCCGACCTTCGAGATTCACGCTCACGAGAAAGCTCCGAGCAACAAACGCGAACTTATGGCTGCTGTTCGCAACGGTCTCGCCGTTTATTTTCACAGATTCGTCTGCATACATTGCCAGAGGTTTCCTGGGATCACGAGATGGATGCTGAGGCCTGATCCCGGGAGAGTCCGACCTCTGATCGTCACCAGACGCGAGTATCCTCATCATCGGTGGGAACCCGTATTCATTGGTACCAGAGAAGATCCCATGTACAACGAGGACATGTCGTGGGAAGGACGTCAGGATAAAATGGCCCAGGCACGAATCTGAAATTAATTTCAATAGTTTTTTATTTGTGAGCAAATTAAATATTTGAAGGTAACTTATGAATTCATAAACGTGTTCAATTTTGAACAGTGTACTAATTCTCAAAGGTCTTGCAATAATTTCTGGGCGAATTGAACCCAAGGAAGGAGCGAATCAATTTTTTTTTATAGATCGTCTTTACATTATTCATCAAAAAAATTGTATTAAGTTTATTCTACGATTACTTGATATTTTATGTTTGTTTGACTTGCCCACAGATGCTGGAGATGTGTCTGATGAATTATCGTCTGATTGTATTGGACGGCGCCTTCCTGGTTCACACTCCAGGAATAAAGCACAAGCCTTCAAGAATAAACAAGAGAAGTGAGAGTAACAGTTCAGATCGAGTTCAAGAGAAGCGAAATTCTCGAATATATCAAAGCGTGACGCGCCGTTTGCTCAAACAGTATCCTATTAATCGAAGATGCAGGCAATAGAGACCTGCTGTTCCTAAATTATAAGCGCGAGATATTTAATCGAGTTTTTATAAAAGCGTTTTCGACACGCTCCACTCGAATGCCGAATGGTGCCATATTTTTAAAGCTCAGATGAAACAGAGTACGTATTATAATAATATATTAGATTGTTGAGAGAATGTTACTGTTCCTATATACTATATACACGCGTAGAGCTAATTAATAGAAATAATGGTTTTGCGATAGTCCGCGCCTTCATCGCTATTTTAACACGCACACTATCGGACTATTGTTCGAGCTTTAACGTTAATTAATAACTAATGAAATATGCGTCCATAGACGCGAGAGTTACTTCGTTTATGTACGAAACGCGCGTCCTGATTATACAATAGGTGCACGCACCACGAACACGCTTATAACGAGTACCTACTTTAGGGTAATTTATTATTCGATCTATTAACGTGACCACGTTTTAATAGACTATTTACGAGGTATTTTTTTAAAGTAACTCTTAACCGCAGAGGAAGTGATTAGTATTAATACCACATTGGATTTTCTTTGAGAAATAAACATCGAAAACATTACGTCCTAATAAAACGTTCCTCATGCCACAAATGTCTGCTCCAATCTCCTCTTTTTTATTTCGTTCAGATGATTTTTAGAAGCGTCGACAAGCAGCAATTAAAGAAATATTCGCTATTAAAAATTTTCAAATCAAATACGTCTTTTTTCTTTCATGAAATAAAAAATGTTCTTGTATCGATAATTAAATTCTACTCTAGTAAATTTTTACATCATCTCTCTTAAAATGATAATTAAAGATATTTTTACAATCATTATTCTTACGTTTCTTCTAAATCGTATTTTTCAATCTCCCAAACCACTTTTGAGCAACTTAAATTTATAATTCGGGGAAAGAATATTTTCACGGAAACGTAGCTTTCTCCGTGATGAAGTTAAGTGCGGTATTTTCATCTGGCGAAAATGATAATTCCCTGTAGTCTTAAATCAGAGCGTAGAAATGTGTTGAAAAGTGACGAGTGCGCGAGTGGCAATGGGCCAAGTCGTTTTACGCGCACAGCGTGAGTACTGTGGTAGTAGCGGCAGGTGCACAGACCTCCAGTCATTGCAGGGACCGCCGCACTCGCCGCGCGAGACCACGCAAGTCCGCCCGTTTGTTTACGTTTTACTGTCCCTGTCAAAATTTTCGTTTCCGCGCCGTTAAATCGCGTGAAATAACCCGAAAATTAGCATAATATCGTCGAAGAATTTTCGAAATTTCCTTAAACTGAAATTGCATCCTTCCGTGTAATTGATTATCGGTGAAAAAAAAAAAAAAATGACGGAATTGGAGCAGGAGCACTTCGCGAAGGACGGGTAAGCCTTTCGAGGTTATTGCGTGTCATTTAACTCTCAATAACTCCGCTTATGTGAATATATATTATTTAAATGCTATACATTTGTTATCCTTCGAAAATTCATTATCAGAAGCGGTGAGCGAAAGACGAGCATCCACGAGTACGAAATCGTCGTGGAGAGTCTGCTTCGAGACTTGGAGATGTGCAAGGTCAGTTGTCAAAGATCCAAGCCTGTGGATAAATAAATAGCATTATTATGAGTATCAATCGGTAATTAAAAATAATAGGAATTTATTTGATCGTTGGATTTTTATTGAATAGTGGGAGATGAATGTGAAACAGACATTTTTTATGTGTTTTATAAAATATCTGCAGCACTTCATACTAGTAATATTGAAAAATTATTATTGTATATTTTTAATAAAAGCATAAAATGACTTGATATCATTTTTATTTATTTTTATTCAGGCAGAGCAGATGAGATTGCGATTGGAGCTGGAGACTCTTCGCAGAGAGAGCAAAGCTGCTGCAGAAATAGCTAAAGAGTCATTTGCCCATGCAAACATTGAGGAATGCGGGGGCAATGGGGATCACCAGGAATCCATCGCGAATCTTCAGATGCGAATATCTATAATGGAAAAGGAGAAAGACTCTGTGTTCCAGTTATGGCAAATAGCATTGAAAGCAGTTGACAGTCTCGAGGAGGAATTAAAAGCTACACAGAAAGATGGAAGAGCGACGAAATATTACGAGGAGCAAGTGAACAATGTGAAGGAAACTTATTCGGAAGCTATTAAGGCACTGGAAGCAAAGTTGCTTCAAGCAAAAGAAAATTTTGTGAAGCATCAATCGCTTTGGGCATCGAATAAAGAAAAAATCGATGCTCTCGTTAAAGAGAAGAGTGAATTGGAGAAAAAGTTGTTGAGTCTGCAGAGCGAGACTTGGACCAAAGAAGAGTCCAATCAAAGAATTATCGACTCTCTGAGATCCGAATTACAAGCCGCAAAACACGAGCTTGAAAAAGTTCGATACGAAAATTCCCAGCTGCAGGAAAAACTGCAGGAGATCCGAATTTATGCAGCGAAAACTGCAGCCAAGGACGAAGAATCGAAGAGCAAAATATTAGAAGCTATTGAACTTGTGGAAACGGCAGTGAAAGAAAAGGATATGGCATTGCAGAGGGAAGCCAGAGCATTGGAGGACAGAGCGCAAATCGAAGCTCGTTTGAATAACATCGTCGAGGAGTATACCAGTCGTTTGGACAAGGAGCTCACTTTGGCAAGAGAAAACATCGACAGGAACAGTAAAAGATACGTTCTAGAGATCAAAGAACTCAAGGCAGAATTGCGAGAAAAAGCTACGCTTCTGGACAGAGTTCAGCGAGAGAATAGATTGGTCGAAGAGGAATTAGAAAAGGTTCGCCATGGCTCTGAAGATTTTTTGCAGAGGTCGAGCGCTAACGTATTGGAATTGGAGCAGAAGCTTAAAGAAGCACATTTTAAAATTGAAACATGCGAGGAAAATTGTAGAAGGAAGTACGAGGAAAAATTGCGGAAAGGAGAAAAGAGAATTATGGATTTGGAAGCTAAAGTCGCTGCTTCCGGGGACAAATTGCGAAGAGCGCAGCTTCACAGCAACGTGGAATTTGACGAGAGGGTCAGAGAGGCCGACGAGCGAACCAAAGAAGTTTTGGACAGATATTCTGGCCTGGAACGACGCTTTGCTCGAGCTTTAGACGAGAGAGAAAATTTGGCTTGCGAACTCCGATCTCTGCAAACTACTTACGATCGTGAAATTTCGAGGCGAGACAACGAGAGACGATCGCAGGAAGCTCGGATTCGGGAATTGCAGGATGAATTGCAGAATGCTAATAACAGCCTCGAAAAAGCTAACGCTCGGGGAATTCTGTTGATTAAACAGGTCGAGAGCTTGCAACAGGAAAGTCAGAACAAACTGAATCCGTACGTTTTGTTTTGGCACACAAAATCTGCAAAGCATTCCGATAGTGTAAGCAAAAGGAGAATAAATTATTTCTTTTTACAGGAATGCAAATACCAATGAAGCACAAGCTTTGAACATGGAATTGACGCTGAGACTACGAACTTTACAGGAAAAGTTTGACCAGAGAACCAAAGAATTGAGTCAACACGTGGAGACACATCAAAAACTTTGCAACAAGTACGATAAAAATTTTCAAATAAATCTTACGAAATTCTGATTTCGAAATACTTTTAAAATGCGGTAATTAATTGCGATATTAACGTAATTATTTACAATTTTTCAGATGGAAAGAAGAAGCCAAATCGCTAACAACGAAATTCCAAACTCGTTCAAAGGAGCTTCGTGAAAAAGTGAATATTCTGCGACAGGAGAATGAGGAATTGAACAAGGAGTTGCTGGTATGTCGGCAGCAGCTCGCCCACTGCCGCGTGCAAGTGCTCCATCGGTATGCCTTTAAATCCACAGATTATGGACCCATGACTCAAATTTTTGAATCCCTAACTCACCAATATTTTTTGCCAATACTTCGTCATTCCCGTGTTTACCGAATTATGACTTTTTTTGCAGATACGACCAAGGAGACGCAACTAGGTGACGTCGTCGAAATCAGTCTCTCACTGTAGTGTCGAGCGTCGTATCCGCTGTAAATATAATCATAGCATCGCTTAATTGTCGTTTTTTTCACAAGAGAACAGATAAATTTTACATGAGAAAAGTAAAAATACCATTCACTGAAAAAAGGTGTCTGATTGTTTGTTCCTTTTGTTGTAAGCCTTTTGTTTTAGGAACTCGAGTCGATGCAAGCGGTAAACAAACTGGGAAACCAGTACAAAGTCTCTTCTTCACCCTGTTCGTCCAGCCAAGCCAATCCTAATTTCACCATGTGTTCCAAGGCTTTCTGTGCTCTGTCTCGCTCCCAGCGCAATTCTCTGTTCAGTAATGATATAGACGCATAAGCATTTCCAGAGAGACTAGCTTGCTGCAAAACGGCAGTGTGATCCATGCTCAGTTCTCCGGGTATCGACTGCACCAAATGTTTTCCACCTCCGATAGGAACAACGGAGAAGCCACTGCCAAAAATTTTGAGTTTTTTGGCGGCTGCGAGTAAATCTTCATTCGTTATTTCCTGATGCTCCTTCCGTTTGCCTCTCGCTTGAACGAGACGCTCGCGCAGCTCGTCCAGCGATATGAGACCACCCGTTTTGTAATTTGTCGCCATGCAAACTTCGACGATTTGCACAGCAAGTTCGTAGTAGAAGTCGCCGATGCCAAGAACGGACCAGAAACCTTTTCCAGAAGCGAGAGGATCTACGCCTATCGAAGCGCACATTTCGGTGAATTGACGACGAAACTGCGCATTCTTTTTAATCTCGTTTTTGTGCTTGCTGGCAAATTCCTCCAGGTTCGATCTGAACATCTCCATCTGCTTGGTCATCTGCTCGAACTGCGACTCCTGGATTTCGGTGCCTTTGTCCTTGTATTTTTCCTGCTCCAGTTTTTGCTTGTGGATCGCACCGACTCCTGCTTTTCGTCTCATTTTGTTGCTGCTGTTGAACCCCTAACTAAATAATAAATGAGTGTAAGTGGCTGGAGTGTCAAAGGTAATCGATGGCGACAACAACAAAGAAATCACGGCACTCAAGGTTGCAAGAGTGATCGAACGAATTATAAACAATTACCGCTTGTCAGTGAAGTAGTGAAAAATAGGAAATTCTATAGCGACGAATTGACGGATTTGACGGTGTCAGACACAATTGATAGCCCATCCGAAGATCAGGAGCGAAGAAAAACGCAGCTCTTCAAGGTTACGATCGCAGCGCGCGGAATGCGACATAGCGCATCTTTTGGCAGCCGGATTCTCCCGCGAACTAAGTGTAGCCGAAAACGTCTCTCGTGTTCTCGTGGAACAACTAATAACTGCTCGTGATATTAAACGTTTTGTTTGGAAATGTGTTTACCTTTTGAAACGTAAAACAGTGATTAACATTCCGGACAACAGTTCGAATTCATCAGGTTGGCGGTTAGACGAGGATGTCGAAATTCAATTTCGGAACTCCCGCAACGACAACCAGCAGCATGAGTTACGCTTTCGGTGCACCGAAGTACGTATTTTAGGTTAAATATTGCTCTAAATTTGAGAATAAATGTCAAACGGCATTTCAAAACGTTTTCTTGATTGAACAACATTTTTTTGCCATGATATTGGGCGTTTTAAACGACTTTTCGATTTTTTTGAGGTTAGGAAATGCAAAATTTGAATTTCGGGGAATACATTTTTTTTTACCGTAATGGTTTTAAGGCAGAAACATTGCGAATTATGAGAATTAATGTCAAATAATATTTCAAAATGATTTATTGAGCGAATTGCAATTTGTCGGTGCGATTATTAGAGTTATAATGAATAGTTCTGTTGCTCGAGGTTAGGATATGCTAAATTTGGGTTTAAAATGAAAATAATGATTTGATGGCAATATTTCAAGGTCAACAGCATCGCTGACCTTGGGAGGAGGTACTACGACGTTCGGGACACCTATGCCCGCAGCTAGTGGTAGTCTTACCTTCGGGACACCTGCGTCGTCAGCTTCGCTAACCGCTGCACCAGCTCCTAACTTCAGCTTTGGCGGAGCTGTGACTACGGCTACTCCAAGTCAGTCCACTAGCTTGTTGCTCGGTTCCTCGACAGGTACGACAGCTCCGACTCTGTTTGGAACACCCGTGACATCCTCCGCTGCACCTACAACGGGCCTGAGCTTTGGAACGCTTTCCACTTCAGCGGCACCCACTTTTGGAGCAACGTTGAGTACTTCTGCAACGGGAGGACTTAGTTTTGGAGCACCTACAACATCCTCGTGTTAGCATGCTGTTTATAGAATTTATATACAAGCTAGTAACGAAAAATTCTATTAAGCGTGGCTTTGATTCAATAGTTACACATATATAGTCAAGAAAAGCATTTATAAGCTCTAGATTATTATTGCCTTTTTTTAACAATCCTTTCTGAAACAGCATCCTTATTCGGAACGGGAACCGGAGGTTTATTCGGGGCGAAACCCGCGACGACAATCGCTCCGGTGAGCACAACTAGCACAAATAAAGGTCTAGGAGGTCTAGACGTTTCTGTAAGCAATAAGGGACTTTCCCATGGAAGCAACAGCCCTACGGTAGCGAAGGAAAATCTCATTCCCAATGAACTCGCACAGACCATCGATAGCTTCAAGTAATTCACCACATTTATTAATTTATTATCATAAATCGTAGTACATGAAAAATAGAAATGAGAGAATAATTTAATTATTTTTGCGTTTATCAGAGAGTTTGTAAAGACGCAAAAAGGATTTAGCTCGGACATAGCTAGAGGCTCAGCGCGGCCGTTGAATCGTTGCTCCGAAGACACGGCGTCTTTGATGGAAATGCTCACGACACTGGCCGGTTCTGTGCAGCGAGATCGTTCGCTGGCGGACAAATTGAAACAGGATACAGCAAAGGCTCTTCAAAACGCCGAAATTGCGCAAAGAACGCACGACACACCCGCCGGACTGCAGTACGAGAATAACGCACCTTTGCACTTCTTTATGGAGCTCGCGGAATCTTTCGAGCAAGAAATAATGCTCTTCAGGTCGCAAATCGAGGCAACGGAGAAACACATTCAGACGATGATGGCTCCGAAAGCGCTAACTCCTCAAGGTACGAGAAATCAAAACTGTAATCGGCAATAAAATTTGTATGGATTCGAAGGATTAATACCTATTTTATTTTATTTTCGCAGAATTAACGGCAGCCATGAGCAAAATTCACGAATCTTTAGTCGCCGTTGCCGGCAGATTACAAGGCGTTCATGCCAAGGTCCAACAGCAGAAAGAGCAGTATTTGAATTTTCGAAAATACGTTCTCAAAGACAGTTCCAATGTGTTTGAAGACGTGACCAAAACAAATGGAAAAAGTGGGCGAAGTAGCATCGGCAGAGTTACCAGCGGACCCACACCTTTCGGTCCAGGTGAGCGTCATCGATTAATTCGCATTATTGTTGCTTTTTAATTTTTTTATTCATTTAGGTAAAGCAGTTTTTGATGAATGAAGAACATTTATAACGCAGTCTCCGCGAATTTCAGAAGAAGAAGCGCTAGAAAAATTGCTAGAGTATTGGACATACTTATTCTCTTTATTTATTCAACCACTCGATCATAATCACTTCTCATTCTAAATCACACTTAGACTCCAAAGAATATCGTATAATGAATAGAAAAAAAACTCCACACGGAGTTGACGTATTTATTTAGAATATGATATTCGTATTTGAGACTGGAAAAATGGTAAAAGTACGCGTTAGATAATTATTTTATAAATTTGAGATATTTCGATTATTTTAGGAAACAAGAGCTTCCTCTCGTCCACGGCGATAAGTACGGGACGGCCGCCTAGCTACGGTACGCAGAATCCTTTAGGTAAATAGAATTGAAAGTTAGTTGTTTGGCAGAAAGAATATCCTGTAATAACGAGAAATACGAATATGAATAGTCTCGTAATTTTTTATCTGTGTACCTTACGTCACTATGCCTGTTCCATAAAAGTATCCTACGTTCAGGTCTTGCGTGGATCTAACGTGAGGTAGAGAACACTAACAATAATTAGTAGAGCCAATAAGCCGCAAATAATTGGATTTGAGTACGGATTCACCGTATAAAGTGAAAGAAGCAGCAATAAATAAATCCTTGAGCATTAATTATTATTTTGTGGCTCTTAATTACGTAGATTTGGCGAACTATTTATTTGGCAGTTTTGTTATGTTTTGCTCTGTGTCGAGATTTTCGTTGTGTAAGCAATCGCGATCGTTCTTAAATCTCCAATGTCCCTCCTTCTTTCTTTCGCCCTTAATTCATCGTATTTTCACGTACGTTTTGGTTTTCCAGGGGAAAAGTAATTGCAGTTTTGTAGCTATAGAGGTATTGAAACAAAAATTTTAACTTAAATACTTTATGTGTCGTCCTGCTGTTGGGATGGAGAATTTGAGGGCTTGCGGAAATTGGATACATCACATTAGGGTGTTTTAACGATTGCTTGAAAGTTCAATAAAAAATTGTAGGGAAAATGAAAGTGAGAAAATTTCCCCTATCCTACTGTTTAATTACAGGTAATTAATTTGTACATTCCACACAAAAGAGGATTATAGGATTAATCACTAAAATCCTTATATTGTGCGAAATAACTTGAAAATTACTTGTGATTAAACTGGATGGTTGGAGATAAAATCATCTGTAATTTGAGTACCGATATTTTTTTATTGAATTTTTTTAAATTGACGAAACATCCTAATATCACATATAACATCAATTTGTTCCTGAGACAAAATTTTAATACGACAAACCTTATTTGTCCCAGAATTTGCGGCATTAGAATTTAGATGACAATTCTTTTTTTTTGTTATTATTGCGAGAGATTGTCTTGTTAAATTAATACAAAAAATTGTTATATTACTCACGCCGAATTCTGTCCAACAGAGATTATGCAAAGTATTATACAAAAATCCCAAAAACAAAATTTCTCCAACTATTACAATGTTGTCTCAGGCCGTTGCCGAATTTTCGATGTCACTAATAATCACATAAAATGATCAAGAGTATAACGTTTGGGGACGATATTCCACGAATATATTTTTTTAAACCTCCATAAACAGATTAACACCACGTTGCATTTTCTTATTGTCTGGCTTTTCATCTTTTTCTTTCGTTTACTTTCATGCCTGTGCTTTTTTTCAAGCTTCCGGCGAATTCGCTTTTAAAGATTGTGTGCGCTTTGATTGCCTGTGACGAATATTTCTAAGATCATCTCACTAATGTATCTAATATTTCGCAACTATGTTTCATTGTTTGCAATCGGTGCGTGGCGACGAGAGAAATGATACGAAAAGCACGCTGTCCTTGGCTCGTATCACTCGCGTGCTTCACAATGGTCCATGGTGGAAGCTGGTAAAAATATTCCTTCTATCCACTCGCATATATATGCTATGATTTGTTTTCTTTTTCAGCCTGGGGTAATTCGACGCCGGTACCGTCAGCCACTAATATTACTCTCGGCGCGTCTATGAAACCGCCGACCGCCAGTCTCAACTTCAATCCACCGATTAATCTCACTGCTCCACTGTCAACGAGCGACGCTAACTCTAGTTTTCAGCTTCAAAAGCCCCCGGTTGGCAACAAACGAGGAAAACATTGACATAGGCGAACGCCCGGCTAGATTCTCGAGTTCGTCCGAATATTTTTGTCGCTCTCGCGACCAACGACGCGTTACACTCACAACAGCGGCCTTAATTGAATAAACGATCGCGAAGCTTCGAGCAGAGAGATTCGATATTTCTCGCGTTCCGCGAGGATTCGTTTCGTCGTCGGCGAAAGCGAAAGCGTTGGAAAAAACGATTTTTCATCACGATTTAACCGCCCGCATCGAGACGCGCATCGTGGATTTTTTCTACTGCTATCGCGACCACAAACTTCACGAGATTAACGTGATTCGCTCACACCCAATCATGATTATGTGAATGTGAAATAAATACCTTTTCATCATCGTTAATTCGTCGTTAAAAACACTGGTGCAGTCGCAATGGACTGACTTTAATTACTTTGCTAGAACCTCCCAACAACGATCCTTTTTTTTTAACAAATATCATATATATATATATTGTTTTGTCGAATACTGTGTTAAATTACATATATCCCATTTAAACTTCGTTACGATCGGTAGAAAAATCTTTAGAAAAAAAGGCCGAAATGTGGACGTTCAGATGGCACCGACTTGCAGAATTGGTATCAATAGTCTAAATGCATCTTGGATGTAAGAACTTGCATTGGCAGCCTGAAAAAGAAAATTTCGATTGACAAATATTAATTGAAGATCGTCAGACAGTCTTCGTCAATTCGGGTATTTTTTTTTGTTATTTTTTTGTTTTGGAACTTTTACCTTTGCTTTTAATTTTAGGTATAGAATGAACTTAGAGGAAAATTGACAGGGTGGGCGAAAAAAAATTGGAATGCCTTTTACCTCGAGAAAAATCGTCGTAATGTCGACTTTGGTATCCGGTTTTTCCGTGTTTTTCTTGCGTTCGTTAAGCCAATTGGAGAAGGCATTCGCGGCGATGCCAATTTGCCCGGAAAGTATTCGTGTGAGCTGCACGAGAGCGTCAGCCTCGTTTACGGTACTGCGACGCTCCTTAATCAGAAGAAGTTCGGCAGTTTTGTGGAATCTCTCGACGGAAAATGCCGTGAAACGGGCCAGTGTCGATATGGCACGCTGAAAGACTTCTCGCTCTGTTGCCGTCGATTCTGGCGTCGAAACTTCCGCCAGATACGTCCTCGTATCCTTCCATATCTGACGAGAACCGAGAAAATATTCCCCTGATTAATTCATATTCTAGCAAAACACCATAAGGATTAAAGAATTAGATTTCAAATACTTTTTTATCGATGAAAAAGAAAATCAGACGCCCTTTTTCTCCCAGAATCGGAGGAAACAAAACCAATTATTTTGGTATAATAATTTTAAACGTTATCGCAAAATTACTGTAAAAATTGCTTGTGTTTGTCTTACATCCTGGAGTTTTTCGTAGGTAATAGCAACGCCGAGATCTTTGCAGGCAGATTTCAGTCTCTCCTGCAGATTTTCCTCACTCTCTTCCTCCTCGTCTTCGTCTCCCAGATCACATAGTTCTTTAACTTCTTCTAGAGTTTCCTGAAGAGAGGTGAGCTCGTCGGTGTCGAGAGTCACGAGTCTTTGCTGAATTTTGATGTTGCACTGCTTCGAGAGCATCTCCAGAGCCTCTAGATGAACGAGCCCTTGAAAATCGTCGAAGAGGCTCTCGAAGTGAACTTTCCTCGTAAGTTGCTTCTCCTCCAGAGTCTTCTCTTCAACGTCGGCCTTCTCCTTCGCTTCGCGCAACATTTGAGAAAGAATCGGCTTGTCGTTCTCGTTGAGGAAAAACGCTCGTTTCTTCTTTAATCCCGGATCGCCCTCCTGTAAAACTTCCATTGTCTTCTTGCCGATAGTTTCCAGAGTTCCCAGACCACCGGTTATCACTTTTGTTCCTGTGGACTCTACCAGCTTCGTGATTGAAGATACTCCGGAAATGAGGTCGTTGAATCCGAATGAAAGCTGCGGTTGAACTTCCGGACTACTAGACGACTTTTCTTCTGCAATTAAACGTATAGATGCTTCATTAAACGCCAACTGTAATTATATTATCATAATAATGAAACCCATTACAGCGATTAGAGTACAATTATTTCGTTAGAACTGAAACAACAATTCGAGACATCAAATTTCTGGAGCGCAGTTTCTCATATCTTAACATCATTATTTAGTTGTTAATTCCACAATCTTCTGAAGTTTGAAATTTAAGAAAAACTTGAAAAATAAATAAGTAATAGCTTCAGATTTTTGCCTTTTAGTTTAAGTATCCCTAAAATCATTTCAGGATGGCCATTTTTTTTGGGAATCATCTCGAAAAATAAGAACATTTTTTTAATCTTTTAATTGGAAATCTCGATAGAAAAGATCAACAACAACAAAAGGAATGACCAAAATATCAGTCGCCTTAGTCATCCCATCTCGTCTCATCCTCTGAGCATCTCACACATCGTTTCAGAGAGCCCATTGTTGCGTGAATCATCTTCGATACAATCTTAACTCCCCCGACTCGCAATTAAATGAGTCACGTGCCTAATTTGCCAATTAGTTTGTCCTACATAGTTAGGGTTTCACGTATAAAACCGTGGATTCAAGGCTGTGGAGTGTCTGGCGCTGTCGGAGTTATTATCCATCATCGCAATTGTTTGTGGCTTCGTTTTAATCATCGAGGATTCTACGGGGAATAGAGCATTCCTTACCAATTGAGTCTGTGTCGTCGGGCTCATCCGTTTTAGCTAGTTCCTCAGGATGAGGAGCTCCGACCGCCTGGTCCAGGAGTTCCAGACCGTGAGTCACGTGACTCGTCAGGGTCGAGACTCCAGCAGTTGCGCTGTTTATCAACGAGCTCACACCCCAGCTTCCCCATCCCCATCGCGAATTCGAGGGTTCTTCGCTCGCTGCGGCGAGTTTATCGATAACCGGAAGTGCTCTCTTATCATCAAGTTCCGCGAGAATTTCCTCGTCGTCCAAACCCTCCCAACCATCCGGTTTAAATACTTCTTTGAATTTCTTTTCGGATTTAAGCTCCTCCGGCATTTTAACTTTCTTGCCCTCTCCTAAACCAAAATCCTTCATCCCTTTGAGAATTTTAGCAGTTTCCTCCTCATTGAATTCCCAACATTCTTCTATCAGCGGCGGTTCCTTTCCTTCCTTCACAGCCTGTCTCCTAATTTCGTCCGGTGTCCTTGCTTCCATCGGCGGAGGCTTAGGAGCTTCGACCTTAGCCCCAAGTTTCTTCGCACCCAAACTCTTGGATTCCTTGGGCTTACGTTGTCGCTGCGCTCTCTCCTTTTTGCCAGCAGGAGCATCGCCCTTGGATTTTTCTTCGCTCTCTTCTTTGTCCTTCTTCGCAGATGCAATATCCACGGAGCTAGTCGCCCTTGCATCTGAGGAAGTTATTTTCTGCGCACCCTCGCTTCTGGCGCTTTTATCAACTTGAGAGGAAATCGCTGCGGCAGCCTCGGATTTTGCGATCTCCGCAGCGATGGACAGATCTTTGAGCTCCTCCGTACACTCCTTGACCTTCGCAGGTCCTTTATGCGACTTGTGAGCAGCTTGCGAGACTTTGCCTTTAGATTCTACCGTCGGTTTCGCTGCTGCATCCTTCGGAGCCTCTTTCGCTTTGTCCTTGGCCACATTTTTTTCGCCGGACTCTACGCAAGTGCCTTCGAGGCTCGATACAGATGTTCGAGATCTTCGCTCCTGTCCTGAGGTCTGAACGCTCCGGTTTCCAGAGTTCCAGCCGGTGGACTTTCCCGCGGACTGCATGCATTCGTTGTCGTCGTCGGACTCGGAATCGATGGCCGAATTTGTGTTTTGCCATTGGGAGCTCACCTTTCTCGAGGGCGTGTTGCGAACCGCGAGTTCCTCGTCGGCGCTTTCGAAGTCGTCGCTGTCGGAAGTTGCCATAACGTTTTGCCGCTGGTTCACGAGAATTTGTTGACGAAGACTCGGCACTTCAGCGATTGCGACCTCGTCAGCCAGCTGAGACTCTCACGATGACCTCTGACGCATTCACCCGAATCGTCGGATCTCATCGAACCTCCAAAGTGACTCTGCAAATTAATTTCGTTCGCGCCAATTACTTATTGTTACAATATTTCCCACTGTGTTGTCACGACATGTTTTTCAGTCTTTTTTTTTTTCGAACGTCACACACGTTCTCACACGTATGACAAACATACAAATGCGTCACGTGGTACGCGAGGTCCGCGGCGAGGGGGAACATCTCTCGAGTTGCGTCGTGGCGCGAATTTCCCGCTGATGCGCATGCGCGCTCGAGGGTCAATCAAAATATGTGTACCTGATAAGAATTCGAAAATTCTTCGGAATGCATTTGAATTGTTTTTGAGACTGAATTTTAATTCGCTTTTATTTATATACAATGATACCTCAAACTTTACAATAATATTTCACGTTTCCCAAGCTTTTAACTGCGTTTAAAATCAGCGCTGAATTTTCAAAAAGCATTTTTCAAAATCCATCCGTTTCGATTTCGGTGAATCGCACTAACCTTAAGGTTCCCGAGAGCGTAACAAGTACCAATTCGTTACTGGCGAATATCGCGCCACTGCGCATGCGCACTTCGCCAATTCATCTCAGGAGCGTAGCATTTCGATTCATTTTCCCAGCATAACGATAATTTTTGCCCTCATCCTTCTCTGCCAATCAATCCACATTTCTCTTTAAGCGAATGAAAAGTGCACCGAAATCCCGAAAGAATTTTTTATCCCCCCCCCCCCCCCCCCCCCAAAACCTTCGCTTTCCAGGGCCGTATCCACGCCGCGCAAGCATATGCTTTTCTGCAGCCCACATTCGTCGAAACTCACGCGATTCGTGAGAATTCGCGGTAGAAGTGGAAGCGGAGGTTTTTGTCATAGGAAGAGAATTCCGGTATTCCAGGCACGCAGAAAATGTAACTGATTCATCGATTCCTTTGCGTTTCGCGAGGGCTTTATACGGAATCGTAACGAAACGTTTGTGCGAAGAACGTTCCAATGATTATTCCTCTATATTCTCGTATCTCGTTTTTCTCGTTCTCTTTAATTCCCGCGTATATATTTGGTATCGTCGTGAAAGGAGAGAAGCTGCAAGGCGCACGTGATCGGTTTCTGCGGCACTAATCGGTCGAACAGCTGCAGACGACGACGTATTTCGGTGGCAGGTGTTGCGCGGGTTGGAAAAGCAAATCCACCAAAGATTATAACTCGGCTAGACGCGTATACATGCATACATGCGTATACATATATATAAATACACATCCGCGCAGCCTTGAAACGATTCCTTGGCCTTTGGAAATTCCTCTGGCATAACTCTCGGCTATTATTCGTTGCTTCTAGTCGTAAAAAACCAGTCGCAGCTTCGGCTTTACTGGATTAACGTAATTGGCGGTGCGAGGTCGATCGGCGATGCTGCGCGCGAGAGAGGAGAGATACGAGAGAGTATACACACCTCTCGAGTACATGACCCTGACCGTCGTTGCGAATTGAGCGTCGTAACATTATCATTGTATTACGCATCGGGGATGGCGATTGCGTCAAGGAACTTTAATGTACTCGGATCGCGTATCAACGTTCATTCAATCACTTATCGCAGGTGATAATGCGGCTATTAATTATTGCACGTTTAAATAGACGTTGAAGAATTTGAAAAATCTTCGGCGCGGCCATTCGCCGCTCGCGGATATGCACGTATGAAATAAAATACGATTTTACGGTAGATATGAAACGCTTACGCTAGAAGTTAGCGCACCTTCGCCCGTTAATTAACGGCGAAGGACGGAACCTTGATTTCCTTGGGGAAGGCGGCCGAGATGATGGGAGATTTCATTTTTTTTTTAATATTCAAAATAGACAACCTTGCACGTTGCGCTGCTCGTCAAGGCGAAAAATACAAGCTGGTCCCGTAATTTCATTGGATTCAGCAAAACTTAAGGATTGATCAGTGAGATTGAGTATTCAGTCCGCAATTAGCTCGAGGCAAACAACATTTTTCCTCAGATATTTACATAGTTTTTGTATTAACGCCCATGATGATTTTTATTCAACGCAATGTGGTTTTTTTTTTCTCGTGCATTAACTACAGTTCTGTAATTCTGTATTATAGAATTATAATAAGCAAAGCTTTATAAAAAAAAAGGATAATGAAGACGCAGGATTAAAGGCTGCAATTTGCATACTCGTTTTAAAAAGTGCATTACTTGCAATCTTTTAAACAACCAACCAACAATTTCCTAAACGGAAAAAAAAACTCTTTCACAAACAAATGATTTTCTTTTTTTTCAAACTTTAAACTTTAAATAAATAAAAAACGATAGAAAATCTGGCCAATAAAATTGTTCCGAAGCAAAGAATAGGCGCATAAAAACGAAAAACGAAATAAGCGATAGGAAGAAAGCTCAATGCTTTTCATTGCCGCTTGAAGATTTATTCCAAACTTCATAATTTGCTGGTTGATACTTTGCTGCCGGCGCCTGGGAGTCGGGGGCGGGGGGAGGGGGGGCGGGATTCGCGAGGGCACGGCCCTGGCGCACCTGCGTTGCGGGGTTCGTACGGTGGCGACGCTGCCATCGGCTGCGTAAAATATTCGAACCATACGGGAAAGGGCACCGGGCGTTCGGGAGCGCATTCGCGTGTACCCGGCGCCGTTCGTGCACAGCGGTCAGAGACACGAGTGCGAGAGCGTCGCGCGATATTGTGGAGTGGGGCCTTTTCACGAGTGCGCTCAGCGTGTGCGAGAGCGAGGAAGGAGTGCGCGGGAGAGAGAGAGAGAGAGAGCCTCGCGGTGAGTCGTCCCGTTGGCGAGAGGGAGACGAGACGAGAGCTCGAAGCCGAGAGTGAGATGGTGGGAGTAGCGGGTGCGCGGGGACCGCAGCGGCGCGCGGAGAAGAGAGAGAGGCATCGCCAAGCGCACACGGCATGAACGTTCAGGCATGTCTCGAACTCCCGACATGCTCGTTGCTGTCTCGTGTTGAGGAGATTCTGTCCCTCGTAAACGCGTGTGTGTCCCGCGGCTTTTCTATCTCGTGTGCGGGCAAACAACGAAAACAACTAAAAACAACGTCGCGCCTAAGTGATTAAAAACAGTCCCTGTTCCTCTTCAATCGTCTTGCCATCGAACGACGTTCATTAAGCCCCCGCTCGGACTCCCGTGGATTATTAGTGAGAAAAATCGGGAGAAAGAAAGAAAAGAAGAGACAAAAAACACACGAAGAGAGAGAGAGAGAGAACGAGGAGCAAATAAGGAACGGCGGCCGCGCGAGCGAGTGAGACAGACACAGAGACACTGCTGTCTGCCTCAACTTCTCGGTTGACAGTGTCGCACGGTTAGCCGATAGCAACTGGCGGGCTGAGCGCGGAATGCCAGTTTTGCATAGAGGCTCGGGAATAAACAAGAGAAAACGAGGAGCAGCTTCGGGGCGATATAAACAGTGCTCTCCTTATCAAATATATACATGTATGTACAGAACGTACGTACGTAATTGCTGAATAGTATAATCAACGAAAATCCAGTGACAGTGCACGCGAATATTCGATACTCTTTCGCGAGGAATATCAGTGGTGAGGTGTCGAAACTGTGTGACGAGGATTGGAATATTCTTCCGGTAAAGTTCACGTGTGCGGAACAAGTGCGAGACATACGTCGGTATAATCGTTACGGGCGAATTTCGCCGACGCTGCGGAGGATTTTAGAGCGAAGAGAGAGCGGAAACGCGGCCTTTTTCCCTCGTTGGCGCTCTCTTCACATGCGCCAGGACGACGAACACTGCGTGTGCACTGTGCGGAGGACCCGGTGCACTCGAAAGTCACGAAGGACGACGACGACGACGACGACGGTGAACGTGGTCGGTTCGATCGTTGGCTCATTTTCTCCGTCTCTCTCTTTTTCTGCTTGTCGCATATACATATGTGTGTGTGTATGTATAAAAGTGGCTTTTCTCTCTTCGGTTACACCTGCGTTATTTCGTGGCACTGAAACGTGTGCGTGGCTATCGATGCTGCGCTGTTAATCGAGAGAGTCTCTGGCATACCGCACGATTCTTGACCGCGATCCTTTCTCTCTCTCTCGCTCCGCCGATCGTCTCAATAAATCGGCGAGCTTCCTGAGGATGTGAATAAAACGTATCGATGTTACACCGGTCGACTGTTTATCGAGAGAGAGATTGAATTTTAAAAAAACACACACACACACACGAAGAAAAAGAGAACCAATGCTAAATTCCAAAGAGTCGATCTCTGAAACGTGCGAACGATAAAATCGCTTGATAACGAGATACGAAGGGATTTGCAGTGATATCAGTACGAAAGGCACGTTATGTTTGGGTGAAGTGATCGAATTATTATTTACGCGGTGTTCAAGTGACCCGGAGGATTCGTCGACGAGTGCGACGATGTGTTTATGAGTTTCGTTTTTTCGTTTTTTTTTTTTTTTGTTTTTTTAAATACCGTTTATGTTGATGTTGTTCGTTGTTGTTTATTGTTATTTCGTAATAATCGATTATTGAAATATTCTACGGTATCGTTCGACGAGGGTGGTTTTGTGTCGCGTACGAGACGCGGGATATTGAGAAGAAGAGACGAAGAGAAGAAGAAGAAGAGGAGCCTTCGGTGCTGCTGCGTCGACCAACGCTCTCTCGCCCTCTCTTTCTCTCTCTCGCTCGTCGCTCGACTCCTCTTCTCTCGCTCTACGTCCCCGGCAATGGTTAACGGTGGAATTCCGCTCTAGAGGAATCTGAAGGCGGGGACTCTGACGTCACTCCGCTCATGATAATGAGGTATTCATGATGGCGGAGTTAGCCAGGAGTGTAGAGTATCCCCCTCGGTGACGCTTCTTTCGCTTCTCCCCTCCTCTTCCCTCTTTCTTTTTATCCTATTCGTTCAATCGCGTCGTCTTCGTTTGTCGCGGGCTGCACACTCTCTTCTCTGTCTTCGGCACGTTGTTGTTGTTGTTTTTTTTTTATTCATTTTTCTTTTACGATGATGTTTATACTCTTCTCTCGCTCTCTCGCGATTCTTCTTCTCCGTCTTCGCCGCGGGGCTTTTTTCCCGGGCGTCTTTCTCGCGGAGCTTTCTTTTTTGTATCGCGCGGTATTTTTGCCGGTCGTTTTATGGAATCCGCGCTGCGGATCTGCTCGGTGATGTTGGAAAAACGCGCGGTGAATTATTGAGATTTTTTTTTACGCGAGCTTATCTCTGTAGGACTGTTTTGGAACGAGCTTGCGATCTTGCCGCAGAGCTTTTTTTATTTCGCGGTCTTGTAGCCGGGATAACGTGTGGCGAATTTTCACGCGAAGTCATCACAGTACGACTGCTTTTTTTATATCGGATTTATGATTTTAATGCGGAACTTTTTTATCTCGCGATTTTTTATTTATTTTTTTTTCTAGACATTAAACATTTTCTATATAACGTCGAAAAATAGAGATGTCTTTTTACGCGTTCTTATCATTTTCGTGCATGCTTTTCTTATTATTTCACCACTGTTTATACGCCCCTCCAATTTTCCTGCTCGCAACGCTCCTTTTTTTTTTTTTTTTTTTTTTTAACGAGAAAGAATGAAACGGTAAAAACGAAAAGAGGATCGATCGATGATATTGGATGTTTTTCGATGGATTTAGAGCGCAGTGAAATATGCCAAGGAGACGGAATGGGGAGATACCGCTTCCGGACGGGTGGGACGTCGCCCAGGACTTTGATGGGAAGGTGTACTTCATCGATCACAATACGAGAAAGACTACGTGGATCGATCCCAGAGACCGGTAAGCACTATAACACATAATTTAATTTTTAAAAAATTCCCCACCCGAAAAAAATCGGATGGTGTGCAATGAGCAACAAAGCAACGTAAATGCCTCTCGAAGTAGCATTTATTTTCCCGAAATCGATGATAAATTAATACCGAAATTATCGGTATATGCGACCTGAAAAATCGGCGACTCTCGACGTGAATTAAAAAAACATCGCAAATAACTTCCATAATTTGTTTCAAACGTCGATCGTTATTACTCTTATTGTCGAACAACACTTTAATCGTTAAATGTCATTGATTATCGATACAGTAATGAAGACTTACAGCTCGATTCTTAAATAGTTTCGAGTCTTCTTGTTCCTCCTCTCGAGGAGATTGGGGAATTTAGCAATAAGGTGAAGGAGGTCGAAATCGTTGAAACGAGATTTGATATCGTGGCTGCTGTGCGACGGGAGAACTCGTCCTCACCGCATCTCGCGAGCGCACGCGAGCTTCTGACGCAGCGGTCCGTACGCTCGGTCTTCACTCTCCTGTGTACGTGCGCGCCGAGCGTACGAGAGCCGCGTGCACACGGACACGGGCGCGCGCGCGCACACAGCCGCACATTCGTGATTCGCCGCGCCCGCATTCCAGGCGCCAGGGCCGGCGTCGAGCGCGCCATGCGCCCGGGGGCTCACCGAGAAACCCCCGAGAGGACAACCGGCGTCGGCCGTTCACCGGACTCTCGGCTTTTACGGCCCCCAACGGTCTCTCCGCCTCCTCCTTCTCTCGCTCTGTCCTTTTCCCGAGCTCTGGCTTCGTGTCATATTCCAAAAGCCACTAGTCTAATAATTCCTGGCCCCGATCCAAATTTTCCGCCGCGCGCCTTCGGAAAACCTTTTGTTTTTTTTGTTGCTTTTTTTTTCATCTGGCGTACATTGTTCTTGTTTTTCGAGATGCATTCCTTTCCGACTCTCTCATATTTACTTTCACTCCGGCGAATCGTGGGAATTCAAAATTTTCGCAATATAGACGTGTTTTTTTTTATTAAATTGATTCTGGGAAAACATTTATTCGGTTTCACGGAAATTGGAAATAATGGTTTTCGTTTTAGGACATCTCGAGGAAATTAGATTTATTGCTAGTGCGTTTTTAAATAACACCGATATATGCGTTTTTTTTTTTTTTTTTTTTTTTTGAAGACCTGATAAGAATCCGATTATCACATATAGAAGTTATTCTTGTTCATTGAAAGACGCTTATCGTCGATAAGATCAGAAAATGACAATTCTTTTATTTGAACGATGTAATTGTAATTACACGTTGCTTATGCAAACACGGGTAATTTTCGGACAGCAATTTAAAAAAAAGTAATCGTTTATTTATTCGCTGAAAAACGGATTTTTTCGAATTAGGGGGCCACTTTGTAAACAATGAAACAGCTAATTATCCTACATTGATTCCCGAAAAAATTGTGTAAATGGCTTGAAAAAAATCATGACGGATTTGAGCGAGGTAAACAAAATTGTTTTTAGTACTTTTATTACGCGCACGGTTCTGCAACGCTAGCGAGGCTGACGCTCTGGATGTTCGATTATCGCGCAGCGTCTGGCAGCAGTAGCAGCAGCAACTCCGTTGGTCACAGTGTTATCTTCGTCAACGAGGGTCAGCACGTGGCACGCGACATTCCTGCGCTCGGCCACGACTCTGTGCGGCTTCTGTTCCATTTATCTCGAGTACTCTCCCGCCCCCTCCCCGTCCGTACCGCCCCTCTCCTCTCGCTCGCGAGAAAGACACCCGCTCGCTCAGAATCTTATTCCGCTATGCGATACATTCCACTGTACAGCGGCTCGTATACCACCGCCTCAGCTTTGGGCTGCGGGCGCGCACCCGGCGCGCGATTAGATATACATGTTTTATTTTAGTTCTGGCTCGGCTCGAGCATTAACGCCCCTTTTACCATAAAAAACTCGTAAAACACTATGTGAAGAAGCGTTTTTTTTTTGTTGTATGTGTGGGTGTGTGTGTGTATGTTTTTCTTCTTCTTTTTCTTCTGGCCTTCTGAATATTACATTAGGGAGGTATTTAAGGAACATAGGAATGAGATGTTAGACATTAGAATGTAGAGAAAGAGAGAAATGTGAAATTTGTGAAGGCGCTTGTTGAATTTTGGCGGGATAAGGATTTAGCGACGCGAGTTGAGGAGAAGGAGGAGAGGGGAACGATTGACATCCGCTCGACACAAGCGAATTTCGTCGTCTTCGTATAGCCGACGGTGGAGAAATCTCTCGCTGCTCTGGCGCTCTCTCTTCGCGAGACCAGCAGCAGCAGCACCACGACGAAATTGGTCGTGTGTAGAGCGCATGCAAAAGGCACTCGCGCGGCCATCGCGCGCGTTGCACAACTCTCGTGGCTCCTGCAAGAAACGGACGATGAACTAACAGCCGCTCGGGCCAACGGGAGTTTAGGAATAATGTTATTGGGCAGCCGATGCACGTGGAGAGGTTCGTTATCTGCGTAGGGCGATCGTCCGTGAGCTTGTACATAATAACTCTCGATGAGACGCTTTATAGACCCTGAGGAAATATTCAAATCGTGTTTATAAATCGTTCCGATCTTGGACGCGTACTCGGAATTAATTAGTCTTCGAGATACTGGACTTTTCCTTATCGAATTATTATTAAACGATGCATATATATATATATATATATAGTTGAGGAAAATGTATTTCTATCAGCAGTGGAGATATTTTCTTACTGTGCATAGCTTTTTATTTATTCATGTTAATGTGTGGTACATAATTAATGCATTTGAAATGGATTAGTAGATTTAATATTGTTATTTGATATTTTAATTCGTTTTTATTGATTTTATTGGTAATATTTAATTCGTAAAAATGACCGCAAATGAGTCACTACCGAAATTTTCTATTACTTGCCAAATGTACCACGCAAATGTGCCACGTAATTAATTAACTTCAAAGTGATAAAGTCGCTGAAAAATGCATGTTACAATACACGCGAATTTTTCGTCACGCTCTTCCACTAAATAATAAAATATTTTTAACACTCGGGCCGATTAATCGTCGACGGGATAACCGCAATGTGTCCCTGAGTGTAGTGACCAGATTTACCGCGTGGCTTTCATGCTGAAGATGCGAGATTTATCGAAATCCGAGAAAACATGGAATCGCGTGTTACGTTCCTACGAACGCACATATCTAACTTGCAGATCTAAGAAATGGATTCGGCTTCCGAGAAACGAGTATAGCTCAAAGCATATAAAATACTATGTAGCACAATGTAGCAGTCAAAGTGATGCGGTATTTATAACTCGAGGAGGAAAACGTCTCGGCGAAATTTTCGCCAAGGGATAAAACGTCCCGGAATCCCACGAGACGGGGTTCCGTGTATTTTCGTGAATTCACTTGACGATCTTGAAGAAAAATATTATTTTCGGGCGGAAATTAACCTTGAGAGTTATTCCCGCCGACGGGACTGTAAATATTGAGCTTCCCGTGCTCCTCCGCTGCAGACGCTTGGCCGATGTTGTCTCGACGCTTCAGAAAACATTTGTGAGACTTTCTGAAACACACAGAATCACAAAATTCTTACTCCTACGAATTTTCGCACCGCGGTTAACGCCAGTCGCAATGGATCGTCCCACGAGAGCCCCCAACATCGGCCGCTCAGGCGACTCGCCAAGAAATTCGACGATGAACGATGAACCGGCCGAAGATGAACGTCGCGAGTGACGCTCACGTGGCACGCGTCGCTCATCCTCGGCCGACGAGAGCTTTCCGCCGCGCGCACTTTCACCCACGCGACGCTGTCAGCAATTTCATTTTTTTTTTTTCAACGATTATGCAAAGAAAAAGATTTTTTGGAAAATGGGTACTTGGAATATACAAAGAAAGGATTTTTTGAAAAATGGTTACTAGGAATATGCAACGAAAAAGATTTTTTGAAAAATAGTTACTTTGAATATAGCAAGAAAAAAATGTTTTGAAAAATAGTTACGTGGCCTATGCAAAGGAAAAGATTTTTTTAAAAATAGTTACTAAGATTATGCAAAGAAATTTTTTTTTTTAAATCTACTTGGGCTATGCAAAGAAAAAGACGTTTTTTCGAAAATATTTACTTAGATGTTATCTCGAATTTTCCGACAACATTTGTGGGACTTTTCGTACACAGAAGCACAAAATTCTTCTTCCTACGAATTTTCGCCGGGCGGTGAACGTTAATCGCAATGCATAGTTCCCCGAGAGTCCCTAACATCAGCCGCTTAGGCGAACGGCCAAGAAATTTGAGGATGAACGATGAACCAGCCGAAGATGAACGTCGCGAGTGACGTTCACGTGGCACGTGTCGCTCATCCTCAATTGACGAGAGTTTTCCTCCTAGCGTACTTTCACCTACGCAACAACGTTGCTAGCAATTTCATTTTTTCAACGTCTATGCAAGGATTTTTTTTTTTTTTTTTTTTTCAAATAGTTATCAGCGAATGATTAATTTTGTAGCAACGAATGTTCATTGACTGGGTGGACGACGACCCAGCGACGAGAAAGCATCGACGAATTCTCGTTATTCGTGAAAGCACCTGCTGCTGCGCTCCTCGACGACACGGACAATGAACAATAGCCGGAAATGACGATTTAACTGAGTCACTTGGCGTTCAGGAATTTTGTACCGAGGATGCGGCGCCCCGAGTATATGATAAGTGGGAAAGACGGACGCAGACACTTGAAATAAATTTTCTAACCGGTTTTATCGAGACTTTGTTGTAATCCCTCTATGCCATAACCGATTTATCGATATATTTGCTAAGTTAATTGATACTCGTTCTGTAAAATGTTATGTCATTGAAACACAAATTCACTCGATTGATTTGTATTAATTGACTAACCGGAAGTGTGATAAAATTGTAAAAAAGAAAAAAAATGTCCAATCGGAGGAACAAGAATCTGTAGAATCGAAGATCAAATTATTTATTGATCGATTAAATTAAAATGAATCTAAAACTTGATGTCCCGCATCGTTTTTATCAAGATGTACGATTAAATTTATCGTGTGCTTAAAAATAATCCTCCAGTCGAAATGCAAAAACTCTTTTTCAATGATCTCAACATTTTTTTCGTTTTTTAATGTGCTGCGTAAAAAATTGAGCAACAAATACAGTTGACAAAAAAGACAACAAAATATACGTTCATTTCCTTAAATAATTAACTTCAACTCTTTTTCTCTTGGAATCACGCTTTCCTTAGACTTCGGATGTACAAATCATCATTTATCTAATACTCAACAATTACAGAAACGATTTAAAAAAATTCAGTCCCGATTCGCTTCGCCCGACTTTAATCTCGCGAATAAAAAAGTGCGCAACACTTGGATGAAAAAGTACGAAGAGTGGGAGCGGGAGTTTTAGCTATTCTTCAGGTCGGTTTGGGCCGGTGTCTCGAGTCTCGCGGGTTACGTCATTCCCGGGACCAGGTAGACTCTCCTGACATTTGCATTCGTGGAAACGTGACCTCACTTCCTGGAAGCGGTTACCCCGCGCGCTCGGCAAAGCAGTTGTATAGTGGTAGCCCGGTAGCTCGTTAAAAATAGTTCGAAAGGTATGTGTAAGACCGTGAGCTACGGCATCGTTGAATATTTCTTTCCCCTCTTGAGCTCCTTGACTCCTTTCTTTCCTCTGTTCGTTTTTTCTCTTCGTCCTCTCGCCCGAACGCGCAGCGTGTCTTTTTATTTATTTACTTTTTGTTCCCTTTCTTCCAGTGCCTCGACCTCTACTTTTGTTTTTTTCTCCTCTATACGACTCTCTTCGTCTCACTCTTCGAGCTGTTAGTGTGGTGGTCCACGTATGTACACACAACGGGACGAAACAAACAGCGAGAGTCTCTTTTGTTGATCAATTTGTAAGCCGTCGAGGGGTAGTTGGTCATCGTTAGCGCGGAAAATGATTTACGAGCGGGCAAGAGAGCGAAACCGGTGCACCGGACGAAATTAGGCTACGCTCGCAAATGTCTTTCCGCTCGGTTTTTTTTTTGTTTTTCATTTTTATTTTGTCTATTTTTTATCCTTGGAGGAAACGAAAGAATCTGCAAATTCGGAAGTTCAAGGTTTTTATTGAAATCGTAATTAAGTTGGTAAAAAAATCACGAGTTTTTAAAAGTAATGATAATTTTGAATCATCGAAAACCATAAAATATTGAATATTATTATTGAGAATATTTTTGTAGTTTTTATATTAATATTTTTAATATGCGCGTAACTTGAATTGCGTTTGAAGAGAGATGGAATTCGTGAAGTCGTAGAAATTCTCGAGCTAGCCGAAAATAATTGAGAATTAATAACAGTGCGAGGAAAGGGAGAAAATAAGAGGTTTCTGTAACCGCTTCGGTTCCGCTCTGCTCGCCGGCTTTTGGTGGGCCGAAGAATTTTTCTTTTTTTTCAAATTTATGAGACTGGAATGCGTGAGGTCCCGATTTTCGGAATCCAGCGGTCGAGGGGCCGAAAAGTTTTTTTTTTCTCCTTCGCCGGAAATAATCGCAATTTCATCCACTGTCAAAGTGCAGCGGCTTTCCCGATTTACTGCCTTTTGATTATACGGAGCGGTGAAAGAAAATTTTCAAGGGACAAGCGGAAAGCTTTAAGGTCCAAAAAAAAGCTATATAACGTCGCGATAAATTTTAATACGACAGTAGCCGTCGCTGGGCCGTTCCACGATTATTGAGTTACCCCAGGGAAAAATGCTGTACAATCAGCCATAAATCTCACGAGGTGACCTAACGATACATAAATCGTTTTCTAATACCGAGCGGCATTTCTCTATCGAAGGAAATGGAAAACCGGCACCCAAATGAATTCCATATAATTAAATTTCACCCATGGGAATTCAGAATAATTTTTTTATTTCTTTTTTATTTTTTTTAAAATTATTTCAATCGCTATAAAAACGAATTTACCCCATCATCGAATTCATTTTTTAAATTCATAATAATTTAGAATACAGAACATAGAAAAAAATTTCTACAGGAACAAATTCAAAAACCTTTAAAAAATCATACAATACAAAATTACGCTCAGAGGTACTGAATTAATTGCATTAATAATTAATTTCTTATCCAGATGAAGCAACAAACGAAATATTCCATTACAAATCACAACTCAATAGAGGTAAAAGTCAATTGCAAAAAAATCCCTCGTCTCGGGGAAAGCAACAGGAAAAGCGCAGCGGCAATAATTAGGAGCCAGTGTGTGTGATAAAAAATGAGTGAGGTGTTCGGTTGCAGGGACAGCTGGAGGGCATTGGGAATTCGCGGCGGGTCAAATATTATACTTTTTCCGGGTCAGGCTCTCTCGGCTGCGAACGGCAGCAGCGAGGAATGCAGCAGTCGCATTCCACGTGCACCCTTGACCCCACCCGCCTCTTGGGCTTTCGCCCACCGTCCTGGACGAGTTGGCCAGCCGCTGGAATCGCGTGCATACGGGGAAAGGTCCAGGCCGATCGTCCCGAGCGGATGAGAGAGAGAGGATCGAGCGGAGAGTCGCCGCTGCCGCTGTCGATCTCCTCGAGAGAAATCCTAATAATAGATCCGGCCGCCAGATGGTGCACGAACCGCTGCAGAAGAGCGAAGAGCGAAGAGAGCAGAAGCGGACGGACCGGCTCGGCGAATGCGCTTTTCTTGCGCACTCCCCGGACCCTCGAGAAATCGAGAAGCCCTCCGAGTGTACCGAGGGATTCGTGGAGGACGTTCTTCCCTCGTATTCCGCGTAGGCACGTACCTTGTACGTACGGACGTACGTATCGTCGTATGCACGTATATACGTACGTACCAAAGCGGCACGCGCACTCGCGCGACGTGAGTTGGACTCTCCGAGCAAACGAACGACGACAACGACGACGACGACGACAACGACGAAGAGAGCCCAGTCGCATGTGCGCAACCGGTATATAGTATAATGTATGTAACCGGCCTCGCGGAGGACCTAAAAATAGACCCGGGCCCCCCTGGCTTTTAAGTGCATTCCCCAGTCCGCGAGCCAAGGGTGGCCCTTAGGGACGCGATTATTCGTACATACCAAATACTCTTCGTTGTTTTTTTTTTTTTGTGGTATTTTTTTTTATTTCTTTGGGAGGTATTAACCTAAGCAGGTGGGATTAGTGGGCTTAGGCAATGGAATGTTTTATTCAGGGTTCGATTTGGCACTCACCGGAATAACAAAAGTCGCTATTTCAACTCCCCCTCCCACTTTCCATGAATGAAACGAGCAGTCCGATTTAAAAACCAAGTAATTCTATGAGAGTAAAAAACAAGAAAAATTGTTCGGCAAATATCCGTAAAAATCGTAGTGAATCGTCGACGAAAATACTCGCCGACGGTACGATAATATTGCCCGACGGGAAGTCGGCAGTAAAAAATGTCAAAACACTCGAACCCGCTTCGAATTTAATAACAAAGAATTTTGAAGACAGTCGTGTTTATTGTCGTCAGTCGAACATCTTTATAGCCGCGTTTTTCGTTTTTTTTTGTTTTTTTTTCTGTCACGGTTTGGTAGTGCCATGTGTATATTCAGTTCGTCGGAATGCATGTGGCCTTTGCCCTCGGACCGTCGTGTGTCTCGCTGTCTCTCGTATTTACTACGCCGTGCGTATATACTACGAGAGTCTGGCTAAAGGATATAAACGAGACAGAGTGCAGGCTATGCGCAGCACCGGCAGCCGTTGCAGCGATCCTGCTTCGCCGCCGCTGCTGCTGCTGCTCGCCATCTGTGTTTAGGAAAAATCCGTCGCATTCCAGCGTGCGGTCTAAAAACGTGACGGGCCGACGACGGTGTTTATGGGCCGAGCCTGGCAGGATTCTTAGCCGCGTACACGTTCTATACACGCGCAACTTTGGCCAAAGTGACTACACACGCATAGCTTGGGCTAAAATGACTATAGACGCGTAACTTTGACTAAAATGACTACTTGGCGTCGAGTCGCTACCGCGACTCTTGATACACGCGTAGCTTTGATGAAAATGACTATACACGCGTAGCTTTGACTAAAATGACTATACGCGCGTAGCTTTGACTAAAACGACTATACGCGCGTAGCTTTGGCGAAAATGACTATACAGGTGTAATCTTGGCTAAAATGTCTTAGAAAATAAAAAAAACAATCAAACCCGGAATTTTCCAGGAAACGTTCGCGGCGACGAAGCGCACAATAATCGGCCGGAGCCTCGTATCGATTACAAAATACACACGCGCGTGTCCCGCACAACATAACATCAACACTTAGGCTGTGCGAGGCACAAATATTTACGCGCCGGAGGCTCAAAACGCAAAGAGCTAATTACGTACAATGGCGGGATCGGTTTACGCGGAAATTCCGTGAAAGGAGAAGGGATGGAGATGTAACGAGAAAACACTCGAAAACGGATACACCAATTTCCTCGAAGCTACTTTCGATTCCGAGAACGAGTTGTTAAATTTCGGGACTCTGTGACGTGCGGCGATTAATGATTGTACATACGTGTCCGGATGTCGACGATAATTAAAATTTTCAAATTTCAGAAATTCAAATACCATTAATTAAACTTATTTTGTGTTTTAAACAAAAAAATTATTATACACTATCACAACGAGAAGAAAAAAAAATAATTCCCGTTATTATCGAATTTATTCGAATTGTTATTAAGATAAAAAAAATTGAACGTTTTATATTACAGAAGTTCGAAAGTTTGTATAGTTGGACGTGAGTAACGCAAATGTTAGAAGCAATGGCACGAAAAGAGGAACGTTACGTCGACGAAGGACTGACGCGTATCGGGAATCTCTCCCACAACATACAACCATCTCACACGCACACGAAAGCGAGTGCAATACCGACGGGCTGACACAGAGAGGCTCGCAAACGTATATAGAGGAATTCTGTCTACGTGCGCGCGCGGAATTATTACAACACGTTTCGCGTGTAGTTGATACGCTGCCCTTGGGGCAGCGCCAGGTAGCGGCGCGCGGACACCTACGCCAAAGATTCTGAGGTCTCTAACGCTAACGGCCGGTGCTTTCCTCGCCGCTGGTGCAATACCGCGATTCTCGGCCCCCCACGTCCTCTACATCTAACTTAGTGTACACAGAATATGATACTATACATTTATCACCATTGCTGCATTTATGATGTGTATTCCAACTTAGTTAATATTTGACCCTGATGATAAGGGGGGGGGGGGGGGGGCTTACATAATGTAAACCTAATTGAGCCATTTTCGTGTGCCCAGAAAAAAAAATTCCAAATTCTATTCAATTTTTCAATTTTTTTTTCAACTATCATTAATTGGGGAAATATTTGTAAACGCTCAAAAATTAAGTATCGGATAAAAAAGGCTTCGAGTCTCTAACTATAGACCATGGACATATTTTAGGATAGGATTTTGGAATAAAAAAAATATTTACAAATAGCCGATAATTGCAAATTTTTGTCGGAAGTGAAATGACAGAAAACGAGATTTAGTTTTTTTTTTTTTCAAACGTATCTTTGTTCCGAATCCGCAATTCTGTAAAATTCGATTTTCTCAAAAAAATTCGCATATTGGAAACTGTTACCAAAGAATACATTTTCGAGAATTCTTCAACATTTCTCGACCGCAATCAAAACAGGGACTCAAAATGGATTCCAAAAAAATGGATTCACGAAGAAAAAAAAATCAAACGATTTTTTTTTGACTCTTACAATGACACAAAAAATGATGAAAAATATTCGGAGGGTCCGGGTGAGGCGTTTGCCGACTTGGCTCGGAATACCTCGTACATATATGTAAGTATGTACATACGCGAGCAAGAATTCAAAGCGGCAGACGCCGAGTGACCGTTCGAATAGAGACAATGCGAATAAATCTCAGCGCATACGTATACACACAGATTTGCAAACACACTGAATGAATAGAAATAGAGAAATAGTTGTGCGGCTTGTAGCGGGTTATTCGGGGTATAGAGCGGACGCGCGAGACTATCGCCAGCGAAATACACCTGTGACTCTCCCGAGAACCGTAGCCCTCGGTGAACGTCTAGCTACGAATCGCATTCGACGTATAACCGGCGGCCAACGTGTTAGACGCCCGTCACCGCGCCGCTGCCGTCACTCTACGCTCGCAGTGCGATCGTGCGTGCGTGCTTGTGTGATATACGACACGGTGCCTACACAATAATGCTTCTCTCGCTCACGACGCCCACGGTCCACTGTCAACGTCGCTCTCCTGTCTCTCGTACATCCAGGCTTCACATCATATGTGTATATGTGTCCGCATATATATATATATATATGTAGGTTTATATTGTGCCCAACTTGGCAGACATTCTCTAGTGATTTTTGTCACTTTTTGACGGAGGCGCCTTTTGAGATAAGAGCAGTAGGCGTCCACTTACTTTTGATCTGGATATCGTTCTTTCAGTAATTTTTACTTGATTTTTCAAATAGAACGTTGGTTCTAATAGAATGTGTGTGTATTTAGTAACAGGCGGATAAATCAACGCTGTGGAATGCATTACGAAATTAGTGGATAGATTGTTATATTTTAACAGAGAGGAAAAACAAAAAGATACGATAAAAAAATTATTTAAAATATTTCAGTTGCGATTCTCATTCGAAAACTTTTTTTTTTTTTTTTACGTAAATTGGATCTATTTCCTTATGAAATAAGGCATTGAATAAAAAATTAATACAAAACACGATCCATGAGAAAAACAACAAAGTGAATTTGAAAGTAATGTGATAATTACAAAGCTGCTTGAAAAATCACCTGTTGGCGGATACGATAATTATTCAATTATTTCCTCCGTTGCTTTTAATGATTCTACATGTGTTGCTTTTTTTTTGCTGTTGATTTTTATTTGAGCTGCTGCGCGGAATTCTGATGATTGTGGGAACCGTTTGTGTTATTTTTTTTTTCCTCATGAGTATTGATTGCTACTGTTTATTTCGAGAGGATCTTAAGGCGAGAGGAATCCCGAGCCTCCATAAGTCAATGAACAAAGTCGAAGACTCGCTCATGCTCTTTCACTGCACAACAGTCTCTCACGCTGTTTGCTATCTCGGCTATACACGGTTTACTACTAGAGCTCGGCTGTCCGCTGTGCACTGGCATACCGAAAGCGATACTGGGTCAGTGGTCTCGGGACGAACGCCTTGCCGATCTTCGAGCGAGTATTGCACCAATGCTATGCAACTCGGGCGGGTTTCCTCCTCGCATCAACGACGTGATTCATAGTCAAGATTTCACTGATATGACCGATAAGCCGGTTATTTGTGATGACTGCAATGGGCCACAGATTGAATTTAGCCCTCGAAACGACTGCTCTGTCAATTTACTGCATCGAATTTATGTAATTTTCGCATTGAGTTACATTGAAAATCATTTATTTTTGAGCCCTTCAAAAGTGTGTGTATTAAAATTGCTGAAATAACTCATAATTGAAAAATGAGAAATTACTCGATTTTTTAAAACGATTAGTATTGTAATAAATAATTTATTTAACACTAAATTATTAATATAAACCAGAGTGTACTCTCGCAATAATAATAACAATAATACCTACCAGTCTGTTAAATTTTCTGAGTATTAAAGTCGTTGAAATAACTTGTATTTGAAAAATACAAATAATTTCATATTTCAAGCCAATATCAAGATTTATATTGATGTAAATGATTTATTCAACACTGAATTACTAATATATACCAGAGTGTACTCTCGCAATAATAATAACAATAATACCTACCAGTCTGTTAAATTTTCTGAGTATTGAAGTCGTCGAAATAACTTGTATTTGAAAAATACAAATAATTTCATATTTCAAGCCGGTTAATATTGAAGCAAATGATTTATTCAACACTGAATGACTAATATGAACTAGAGTGTACTCTCGCGAGTGTGCGACTTCGCACGCTCGGGTCTGAGCCTCACTGGAATGCAAGTGAAACCCCTCGGATCCGCGAGTGCCTAGCCGTGTGATACAAGATAGTCTCGAGTGCGTTCCCCGGTTTCGTTTCGTGTTCCGTTCGTCCAGCGGCAGCGGCAACATGTTGCGAACGTGCCTGCAGCACGCACGTTCTCTTCGCCTTCCAGCTCTTACGTGCAAAGCAAAATACGAGAGGCTACTACTGTATTTATAGAATTTCGAATACAGCATATACGTGTCTATACGTCTCGTAATAATCACCACCCGAAGAAACGCCACTTTTTTTTTTCCCCTCGTGTCTTCTTGATTATCTCACGCAAAAGCTTATTATCATTATCCATAGCGAAAAACGTAACGTAACATTAATATAATCAAGTAACCAACATTGTAATATTATCTCAATGTAATTGTCACTTAAATAATCAAAATATTAATATTTTTAAAAATCCATAAAAAATAAAAAAACCAAATCTCGTTTACACATAAAATCATTTTTCCATTTCTGCGATTAATTAGTGATAAATAAGTAAATGATTCTATAATTATTGGGAGATATAAGAATTAAAAATCAGTTTTCAAGTAACGTTTAATTGAGTAAACGAAGTTGAAGGTTTATTAAAATAAAATAGAAATTTTAGACGAAATATAAGTAATAAAAAATGAATTATAAACGCAATTATTTTAAATTGAAAAGTAATCATTTATCGATTCGTGTTACTGTCATATCTGATACCGAACAAGTGATACGCGTGATGTAGTGTAATGAGATCGTAAAGAGCTTCTTTCTTGCTTATCGTAAGCAGATTGGACGAGGTAAGGAGCGGCGAGTGCGAGAACGAGCCGTTCCTAACTATTTATAGTAGCGTCGATCGATTCTACATTGGTATGTATAGTGTAAACGACGATATATAATAACATCCTCCGAGAATCGATACAAGACCGCGCGCGGCCGGCACTCATTTATCGTTATCAATGTTTGTCACGCGGCTTCACGAAGATCGCGTGTTCACACTGACGTCAGCCACACGGAATTTTAGGGTCATAAGTGTTTTACGGATGAAACGACGAACGTAAACATAACTTGCGCTCGCGTCCGTAACGAGGACACGAATTGTGAGGTTTTGCAGACTATTTTTTGGCTACACACCATAATTATGTCATACGTAATAAATTAAAAAAATAATCAATTGTGTTATTGAATTATTTGTTGAAAGAAATTTTAATGGCTCATTTTTTTGCAAAATTGATCAAACAGAAACAAAAATAAAACACGTGGAAATTTTTCAATTATTTAATAAAAATAGTGCAAATATTCTGGGAAAAATGTCCAACATAAACGTTTTTTTGCGAGTATGTAAAAAGCTCATAAAATTATATTGTGAAATTTTTTAATTTCAACTTTACTTTTTTTTTTTCAATGAAAAATAGTTGTGTAATGATGATGTATAATCGCGTAAATAAATATTAGATCGATAAATTAGCATTGGCTGCGATGAAGAATTTCATCCGAGTGTCCTTATTTTTGTTTGTCGACAAAAAGGCTGCTCTTGACCTTGTTTTTCTGAACACCGCGTCCAGCATTGAGCGAAGTTGCCCACTCACATATGCATAGTGACCGTAGGATTATTCGCAGTGTGACGAGCCCGTACGCGGCTCTGATCTGCTATGGACAAGAGTCTCGTGGCCATGGCAGAGCCTAAGAAAAAAAAATCGAAAGGCCATTTTGAAATGAGGCCGAGGGAAGGGATAAGAGATCCTCTTGACCTTGGGATATCACGTACCGCGAGGCTTGTGTGCAAACTCGACCAGAATACAAAATGGGTTATTCGCATTTTTGGTTTTACACACTATTTTAAAAAACAAAAAAAAAACGGAAATTGAGCGGACGTAACCCGAGACGAAAATTATACACTAATAAAAAAATAAAATAAAACTACAGGAGATCTCCTGTCGCACATTCTCCGTTTAATTACACACAATATAATGCATTCCATGTGCACAATATGGACAACACGATTTTTCGCTCGAGTAATTAACGATCAGGAATAATAAATCGTATCTCGAAGGCGCGACGTGTGTTTACAATATACCCACCCAGTGATAGGACCAATAAAACACGAGGTCTCGTTTATTGCGAGCTATAATAGCGCACATGCCACGACATGTTTTTTTTTTCTTCCACTTTTTCTTCTTTTTTTTTTCTTTTCATTTTTTTCTTGCAACGCTTTGATGTGTATCTGTTCCGTGGCACAGGTAGAAGGTGCACAAAGTGTGCAACTCGCGTGGGACGTCGAGAAAATTGCCGGCCGATCTGTGGAATGCGGTGAGGTTGAGGGTCTTACATAAAATCGAACGCGGGCCGTGCCCAATTACGCAAGGAGCGTGCCCGCGAACCCCGCTCGGCTCTGTCGCACCGACGGCAGCTCTTTGGATTGTTCAACGCTAATCCCGGCCCGTGGCACGTTCAACTTAACCATATAGTTGCACATACCAGCGCCGCTCTGAAGCCCGGGGCCTGATGAGTCACGTGACATTGCTAATTTTATTTGATAAACATGGAGGGAATATTTAATTGATAATTGTTATTACGAAACAGCAAAGAAATTTTGACAGTTAGTGTAACCCTTTGAAATAATAAAATTGGAAATGCATGATAGGCGATAAAAAATATCTGCTGGTCGAAATTAGCAGAAAAAAAAATTAAAGGAAAACATTGCAATTACAGATACACTTAAGAAAACATTTTTCAACGGGCGACAATGAATTTTTCAAGTACCCATTAATTTTTAATTCCCACCTCGGCCACAAAATCGACTTAACCTTGGATAAATGCGCTAAAAATAATTAAACGGCATCAGAAAAAATGCTAACAACTTTATCAATTCAGCGTAGATATGCGAAGAGAGCCTCGAGCACGCAGGAATGTTAAGCCTCATTGTGTAAGACATGCAAGAGGCTCGCGTAACCCCAGAAGCGACGTTCGACAAAAGGAATAATGGGGCGGCAGAGAGGACGATTAATTGATGGAGAAGAACAATTTGCTAATCGCCGGGGGACAATTTAGCGATTAGCCTGCAGGCTGGCACTCGTGAGCTGCGTTGTGTTGACCGTAATGATATATCGTCGCGCTCGCACAACGCAACATTGACTCGAAGCGCGCGCTTCGAGAACTTAAGCCCGACGGATTAATTCAAATGACTATCTCGGTGGGCAGATCGGAGGCATGTAATGTTTATTGGCGGATCGTGTGACACAGATTACTCGTGTACAATTATAATTCGTAATCGGTGGAAGAAGAGTCCTCGGCGGGCCACTCGATATCTCGATTCGTCGGGAGACACGTGCGCACGTGCAGCGCGCGATGGGCTCTCGAGTATCCGGCGGCGGTATAAGTTTCACTATTTGCCTTCCTCCCCTCCTTTCATTATTTTCGTTCTCGGTTTTCGCTCCGGGCCTTCGCTCGCTCGTGATTCTCCGGAATTTGCGGCTCTTCGGAGAGTGCGAAGCAGGAGAGGGAGAGAGAGGGGGGAGCCCTGTGATGTCAGAGGACGAATATTCGTCCGACTGGAAGAGCCGCGACGCTGGAACGATAGAAAATACATAAGACGCTGTTCCGCGCTCGGAAGATTCTCTTTTTTTTGACACTTTGTACTTATTTTCGCACAGACTCAGAAAGAAACTTACTTTTTTTCTCCAGGTTTGTAAAAACACGATGAAAATAGCTGTCGTGGAAATCTGACAGCTGTTTTTTTAAATCGTGTAATATCTCAAGCGAAAAAGCTTAGCTATTAAAAAAAAGGTATTTTTAATGATCCTGTATATTATCATAAAATGTATTCATAATGATTTTGAATGGAAAAAAGGGTTTTGAATGATCCTGTATATTTGTACTGATCTCTGACCAAAGAGCAGCACGCGCAGCTTCCAAGAAGCCTTTTGCGCCAGGCCTGCAGCAATAGCACAATACATTGCGGTGATCGCTCGGTTTCTATCTGCCGCTTGGCTCCGGGCAACGCGTGCTCAAAATACGCCAGAGGCAGCGAAGGGTCCCAAAGTTTTGTAAACCCTTTCATCACAAGCGCTTCATAGTATCATCGCGGCGCTGTTGCGTCGTCCGCGCGAGCGAGAGAGACGGAAATGGCACGTATAGAGAGTCACGAGGTAGAATTCCATAGCTCCAGGAAATTACGTCGCTCGAGAGTCGCTCGTTCGACTTGACTCCGACGAGTTACGCTGTCACGCGATATTTCATGCTCGAAAAGCCCGAGCTATGACGACGACCACTGAATTCGTCCTTTACCGTCGCTTCGATGCATCTTCGATCGCACGGACCTTGTCCTGCGCCTTCCAAAGCTTTCCACACGTTTTGCTGAAAAAAAAAAAATACTGGGAATTCAATTTGTGAAGCTGAATTACCTCAAATGAAATCAACACATTTTATTGAATATCAATTTCCTAATTAGTATGTTTATGAAGGAATAAAACTGAGTAGCATTCGTCAGTGCATCCTGGGAAGTTGTAGTTATCCTGGCGACATCCGGTGACAATTACTTTTGCTTTGTACATCAATTACAAATTTATTTATTCTCAGAGAACAATTACAAAAAACGGAAATTTATGTCTGAATAGTTCAAATACGAATATTTTTTCATTACAATACCAAATACATAAAACATCCTTCCCCAAACATCAGATCCCTTCAATTAATGGTTCGAAAATTCTTCTAATTAGTCTTCCATAAATCCTTATAATCTCATATGGGCCGAATTTGAGAGCGGCTTTCTCGTAGCTGGAGGCTCGGATGGCTGTTAATAATAAGCACACTCATGCGTGATCGTTTCAGTTTAACTAATGAATGAACAAGTGCTTTGCCAATGGATATAATGAGCCGGTGTCTGATGTCACTCCAGTGGCTTATTTGCATTTGGCTCGGCATCGCCACATTTTCGCTATGCAACGATAATGCCGTGTAGTAATAATACACACAGCGATGCCATACCCGACGACAGAGTCGCTGAGTGGTCTCTTATGTTGAGCGTAACGAGCGGGACGTCGAGATGCGACCGGAGGACAATTAGCATTTCGATTCCGTTCGTTTCATGGACGGTCGAAGTTGACGAGAGGCGCTGCGCTCTTTTATTCCCCTTCTCCCCGCCGCGCTGCTGTTTATGTGACTCTCCGCTGCGCCAGCCAAGCCACAATTCAACCTTGGCATTCCGTTGCGCCCGACATAACGCAGATTCAGCGTTTGATTTGTCGCCGCGTGTCGCTCGCCTGGCCCTGTACAATTCACGAGAAAAACTATTACACAGCAACGCCATAATAAAAGCCTATTTCTATAGCTTGGATGTAGGTATATGCATAAGAGCGTAGCTTGTGACTGTTGCTCTTCGTGTATCTTTCAGCCGTTCTGTCGATCTGCTTTGCTTGATCCTTGTTGTCTATCTAATTGCGAAAGTGGGGATTACTATGTTTTGTTTTTTCTGAAAGCGGTTTTTTTTTTAATTCTAAGGATAGCATTTTAATAGTGAATGCTGTAAAGTAATTTTGCTTCACTGGCCCTGGACAATTCACGAGAAAAACTGTCACAAAATTGCGAGGGTGGAAGTTTTTACGTTTTTTTCAATTACTTTAAATTATTTTTTTGTAATTCTAAAGATTTTCCATTTGAAGATATTTTATTTAATCTGATCTGTTGATGGAAGAAGATTTTATTTTTCATTTCTCCTGTGTTTAGTTTCCGGTGACGCGTTTGATTAGTTTATTCTAACTGGAGCGTCTGCGTGGGTTTCTGGGTAATGAAGTACTCGAGAATGCTATTCGGTGCGAGGAATTTTATTGTATATGCAATAAGTACGTGGAACGAATGAGACGCACTCTCGGTTCAGAGAATAACACTTAATATCTATTCTTATTAATCACGCTATTGATCTCGGCGCTTTCATTTATCAGACATTTTCGATTGATGTTAAGTAAGACGAATTCCTTTTAAGATTTTTCAAAAATAAACTTTAATTTTTACACAATTCTTCCTAATGTTTTCAATCAACCATTAAATAATTCCTTACAGACCACAATAAGTACAATTGCAACAATTTCAAATTACAAAAAGAAAAAACATTTAAAAAAAATCGAGTCGAAAATTCCATGATCTGAAATAAAGCTGTCGATTGAAATGTCGAAAATTCACCCAAAAAATGTGTCAATTAACTGAGTTGGCCAATTGTTTGCCTACTAATCTGATACTTGAATAAATTAGAGTCAACGCATAATCCTCATCGAGTATTTTATCGAAACATTGAGGAATTCTTGGTAATGGGAGTGGGAATAAGTGCACGGTAGTCACCAGAAGAGTGTATACTTGGGACACCGCAATGTCTCTTCACTTTCACCGCACAAATTCCAAGCCTTGCGCGCGGGCTCTGAGTTTGCACGGACTCGGCGCGTAAGTATATCTCCGCTCGAACGTAGCGCGTCGGAACGACGTCGCTCGACGTTTTCGGTGTGCGCGACTGCTGCTAACGGCCCGCCCGTACACACAATCGAATTCCATGCAGTCCCTGGCGCAGCTTCGTCATCCGTATGGAATACTGTCGAGCACCGAGGTCGTCCACGTGTCGGACCTTTAATTCTTTAATTATTTGACGTACCACACGCTCGCGACGTGTCCCTCGCTCCACGTCGTTTCTTTTTCACCGTGTGCCTCTTCATTTTCGCGCTGTCCACACATACGCGCATACACTCATGGTAAAACACTGTTGAGCCTCTCACAGGGTCGATGCAGCTCCCGAGAACATCAACGCGCAACGAACGGGCCTTGACATTCCGGCACGCATCGGCCTTTCTGCGTTACCCATTCTGGATACCGCGAAAACATTGCGAAATTCGTTTATTTGGCCTTTTGTGCCCGCCACATAAACCGTGGCACAAAATACGATCCGAACCTATCGGAAAATTATCGCAGTAACTGACATTGATTTTTTTTATATCCGAAAATTAGATCGACTTTGATTCGTGTTGTAAGGGCGTTAAAATTAATTTTTTTAAATTTCAATTATTTGATAGTAACTGTAAAATTTAATCGACGTCTTTCGATTACATAGTTCTTAATATTTACGAATTCCATAGTTCTGAGGTTATTAATATTGCATTTTTCTAGCATGAAAAGACATACTTTTTTTTTCAACCTTCAATCCTATCGCTTTGGAATGCATTCCATATTACAAAAATGCGAAGACCTTGAAATTCCATATAATTTCCGAGTGCAAATTTTCCTCCTCGTTTCTTTTAAATCATGCGAAATAATTACCTCGACGAAATATGAATCAGCGCGATTCACAGTTTGCATACGCGAGGTCGTTATCAGTGCGTGTACATCGGAGGATGAAAAACAAACTGGAAGAAAAAAAAGAATCGAAGCGTCGATCGGTATTCACGGTTTGCAGCGAGCATTCCGCGAAATCAGAAGAAACGCTCGTAAATTCCTCGCTGGCAATAACGGCGAAGGAGGGAGAGGGTGGCGTGCTGTGGGAGGGCCCTCTTCATCGTCCGGAAACGAAGGTTTCCCATCCGGCAACCTCGCATTCCATTCCTTCCCGCCACAACGCCATCAGCAAATAATTACGTCCGACGAACGCGCGCGCGCGTTCTTTGCGCTCGGCCCGATGGCTTATCGCCCGGGCTCCCCTCCACTCGACTCTCCCGCGTCTATCTATTCGCGAAATGTATACTCACGCACCACACACGGCGTAACGTACGCGCTGCGCTCGCTAGAGTGCATCGTGCGCGCTCTTGTATTTAATACGCGCGTCGGAGGGTCACAATCCTGAGCTACCGACGCTCGTATATTATATTTATACACATTTTATTACATATGTATACAACGCACGCGTGCGTGTGTTATTCTCGAGTCTCTCGGAATGCGTTCGTTTACAAGCGACCTGTCGAAACGGGCGCTTGCGCACGATCGGGATTATTAATATTAATTCGTTCTGGATTATTAATGGTGTGTTACTGATACTTTGCAATATTTTTTTCTGTTCTTCTAATAGAACGCGTGATTCATTTGACATTAAAGCAAGATTTCTGAGAGATTGAGATGTCACGGATTTAAAATTTTTTTATTATTCGTGCGATTAATAAGACATTTTTCATCGAAATTAATTCGCGGATTTTTCGTGAATAGATGACTTTTTAAAAATATGTTTATTTCATAAACGACCGTATGCGTATTAATATTAATTCGTATAATGCGTGATTGATTTGACATTAAAGCAAAATTTCTGAGAGATTGAGATGTCATGGATTTAAAAAAAAATGTATTCGAAAATTTTTATCGAAAATAATTCGCGGATTTTTCGTGAATAGACGATTTTCGAAAAATGTCTTTATTAACGTTGTGTAAAGAGGGATAAGGAATTTTGTGGAGGTTCGGATTTGCTATTTGACTTACACATAGATTATTCATAGTTTGGAATTTTTTGTTGTTGTTATGGGCTGTGTGATTGATTTGGCATTAAAGCAGGATTTTTGGGCGGTTGGATGTCATGGGTTATTTAATATTCATGCGAATCGTGAGACATTTTTGCTCAAAATTAATTCTGAGGTTTATAATGAATAGATGAATTTTTGAAAAATGTGTTTTTTTTAAACATTGGCGAATTTTTGTGGAGGCTCGGATTTACGTAAGCTGAAGCTTCCATTCTCAGGTAATCCTGGAAAAAAGCGAGACAGTACGATTAATATTCTTATAAATGTGCAATAATTTATCGATACACATGGATTACGGTTTAAATGATTTGCATCGAGAGTAGCACGCCTCCTTGTCGTCCTTCGCCCAGTAGATGCACCAAGAAATTCCAATGGTGAGATCGTGTGGAATCGATTATCCATACGTGTCACAAGCCATTACATGTAATGTGTAATATATTCCAGGAAGTGGAATGCAACCATTTGAAATTCTTTTTCAAATTGATTAATCGCATACTTTGAACCCAACAAAGAATTCCATATTCTTCGCATTCTTGAAACACCCGTAATTTCATAATTCCATAAATCTATAAATAACCAACACAAATTTAAATCATTGTTTTTATAATGAATCTGAAGTAATTATACCGTGTTAGATTCAATGAGGTACATCGAGAGCATCTTGTCGTCCTTCGTACGAGATCTACCGAGAAATTCCAATCGCAAGATCGGCACAAATCGATTATACAAACGAGTCATAACCTATTACACGTAATGTGTAATATATTCCAGGAAGTGAAATACAACTTCAATTTTTTTCACCGCGTACTTCGAACAAAGAAAAATAGATCATATTTTTAAAATCATTCCATAAATCTATAAATAACCAACACGAATTTAAAAAAAAATTTCACGATAAATCTGAAGTAATTACACCGCGTTAGATTAAATGAGGTACATCGAGAGCATCTTGTCGTCCTTCGTACGAGATCTACCGAGAAATTCCAATCGCAAGATCGGCACAAATCGATTATACAAACGAGTCATAACCTATTACACGTAATGTGTAATATATTCCAGGAAGTGAAATACAATTTCAATTTTTTTCATCGCGTACTTCGAACAAAGAAAAATAGATCATATTTTTAAAATCATTCCATAAATCTATAAATAACCAACACGAATTTAAAAAAAATTTCACGATAAATCTGAAGTAATTACACCGTGTTGGATTAAATGAGGTACATCGAGAGCATCTTGTCGTCCTTCGCACGAGATCTACCGAGAAATTCCAATCGCAAGATCGACACGAATCGATTATACAAACGTGTCATAACCTATTACACGTAATGTGTAATATATTCCAGGAAGTGAAATACAATTTCAATTTTTTTCACCGCGTACTTCGAACAAAGAAAAATAGATCATATTTTTAAAATCATTCCATAAATCTATAAATAACCAATACGAATTTTAAAAAAATCCACGATAAATCTGAAGTAATTACACCGCGTTAGATTAAATGAGGTACATCGAGAGCATCTTGTCGTCCTTCGCACGAGATCTACCGAGAAATTCCAATCGCAAGATCGGCTCGAATCGATTATACAAACGTGGGACTGGCTGTGTTACATGTTGTGTGTATAAGCGGAGAAGTCTCGCTGCTGCTCTCCCGGGACTCGATGCGAGTTGTTGTTCCGATTGCGAATGAGTCTCGGGGTCCGTCGGCCGCGACCCGGGACGAGGTCTCCTGCCTTCTAACGACCGTAGAGGTCGTATACACAGTAATACAGTATACGCGATGCACGCCAATCTCGCGCGTGTCTTACATAATTGGTTCCGCGTTGGGCGGAACCTGGGCGCGATTCGTGGCCTTACCCTGGGCATGCAGCATCTCTCACACACACACACGCGTTCGTGTGTGAATATTTCTCTATATACTCTCCTCGGACTCGCTAACGACCGACAGGAAAATCCTCTCAGCGCAAAATCTTACAAGCGACGTTAAATAATGATCTCCCGCGAGAAACCGACGACTCTCCCGCCCCTCTCCTCTCTCCCGACCAAATGGACTGGCAGCTGAAGCGACTCAGGAATTTTCGCTAAAATACAAAATTATTTTCGTCAAATTGTATCTATAGCTATGATTGAATGAAGGAATTTTATTTACCCGGAATTCAAAATACATTTTTGTGAGTCTTGTAGATTTTTTTAAGTATGGGAGAGAAATTTTATATAGTTTATTATAGTTTGATTTTTTAAATATAGAATACAGGAATTAATGTTATTTGTGTGAATTAACTTTCATCATAATTTCATTTTATATTTTGGAAAAGATTTGATTTTTTTTTTTCGGGTAAAATTTATACTATTATAAGAAATTTATAAATTTGATATACTTTATTATAGTTTGATAATTTTTATATAGAATACCGGAATTAATTTAATCTGTGATCTCGAAAATTTTTATCATGATTTTATTTCCTATTTAGGAAGAAAAAATTATTCTTATCGGTGCAATTTATACTACTATAATAAAATTATGTAATTGACAATGTTATCTAAATAATTTTGTTTTTTTTTAAATTGCAGATTCACAAAACCTCAGACTTTCGCCGACTGCATCGGCAACGAACTTCCTCTTGGCTGGGAGGAGGCCTACGACAAACACGTGGGGGCGTACTACATCAACCATGTCAACCGTGAGTGTCATTCCACATTGGTTTGGTCCCTTCTTCGTCGTGTATCTCGTAACTCATCGCAAGACGTACACGGCGCATAAGGATCGCTAATTTACCGTCTAATTTTCTGCTCCACCGAGTCTCGCCTCTTAAGCCTTTTAAATAAATGCTATGATCTTGCGCATATTCGTATTGCAGAGACTACGCAGCTTGAGGATCCTCGACAGGAGTGGCGTGCCATACAGGAGGCCATGCTCAGGGAATACCTGCAAACCGCACAGGACGTCCTCGAGGTGAGTCCTCCAAGGATTTTCCTCATTTTTATATTTATTGTTTTCAAAGGGAGCCAAATTATTCATATTCATTAACAGATATCTCGCTTTTTCATCTGCTGATGTGTTTAATTAAGGATTTTGAGAACATTGTTTAAACAAATTCAGCAGTTAAATTAGTTAGACATCCGTCATCGAATATCAATAACTTTGGTTTGATTCCCTTCGCTTAATTTGCACAAAAACATAAGTGAATTAATTTCGCATTGGCATGCAACACCGTATAAAAGAATAATGAGTACGAGTGACTTATAAAGGAAAAATATTTCATATTCATTGAAGGAATCATGAGGAATAATATAACAATCATTGAAAATAATGATTCAAAATTAAATAATCATTATTGAACGAGATGATAAAAAATGATGCAAAAACTATTGGAAAGATGATTTTAAAAAATGTAAACATTATTGAAAAAATGATAAATGGTTGTATGTATAAGCAGTATGGATTCACCAATTTATCGAATAAATTCATCATTCTATTTCACTGGGCAGTGGCGTCCGGTTCTCGTCGTTAAACTGGCATCTTATGCCCGATGCGTACGAGGGCCAGTCACGAATTCCTCCGTATAACGTCGACTTCCTGTGCCGGGTGATATGTTCCTACGCTGGCGCATCCACGGTGGGCGTAAACGCGCCAAACCCGGCATCTCCTGAGTCACTATTCTCCGGCGCTCGATGTGGAACACATATTCCTCTGGATCCCATTAACGCGTCGCCGCACTCGTTAAAAATAAATTGATACGTAAATCTAGACAATCCTAGAAATTCTCAACATTTTACTTAACTCTCTTTCCCCTAAAGAGACTGGGAATTAACCTTCGTATAAAATTTTTTTTTATTTGTCAAAATCTTCACTAGATCCCGTATGAAAATTCATTTTCCTAAGCGATATTCTCTTGAAATATCGAATTAAAAAACAAGTATTCATAACGATCATCTTCCTTGCTGAGAATTTTTCAAGATCAATATCATCTTGATAATAATTCAGAAAAAAAGAATAACAATTCCAGCATAAGAGACATTCTTCATTAACATAATGTCCATTTAATTGAAGAACCGCTGCGAAGGGTGAGGAACTCTCGATCGTAGATCTGGCATTTAGCTCGCCTTCCGGATCGTTAAGACACCGACAGCGAGTGGAGAAACAAAGTGGCATTCCATGCAAGGGGAGACGTAGATTTTTCGAGGAGGGTTCGAAGCGTCGAGGCAGAGAGAGAGAAAGAGAGAAATTGTGCTGGTAGACGCTTCGGAGGGTTACGACCGGTACACAGAGGCAGGAAGTCGCCCTGCCGTGGGAAATCGTGTCACTTCCGGTCACTTCTCGCGCACGCGGCCATAAGCTATTTGCCCCGTACGCGGAGCTCTCCGCTCGTGGGGGAAACGAGACGCGCCTTTCAATCTCCGGAGTCTCTCCGTCGATTGCGTATTTCCACTATAGTCAAACACGTCGAATGCAACTGAAGCGTCTCGTGCGTCAGCGAAGATTACTTCACTGCCGGAGAATCCGCTCGTTCGATCGAGGCGTGAGGACACTTGAGACTTTTGGATTAGTATTCTACCCTGAAGAAAGGAAAACCTGAAAATCAGAGCCCCCTTAAGATTACTTTATTTGTCGATGCATTTAAAATAATCTCTTCCGGATTGACTTAGGGTTATTCTTCATGGGCAAAAATTTAATTCGACAGAAACTATGCCTGGGCATATTCAAAAATCCATTTTTATTACACTTTTAAAAAATCCAAACGATCCTCGCCAATCGACATTTTTTCAATTTTCGTTTTCAACGAAAATTCGTAAAAATCATAAGCGACGCAATTTTGACATAAGCGCAAAAATATCGATACCCGATTTAGGTTTTATGCGAATTTTTTCAGAATTTTCGAAAATGGGATATACAAATTATAAAACAAATTTAATAAAAATTGTAGTCGCTGATTAGAGACAAAAAATCGGGGATAAAAGACATGAGGTCGAGGGTCAGACCCAGTTGGCGTGGAATGCCCCATATACTTAGGTATACGTATACACACACATGTGCGCGTATGTCGTGAGTAGGAGAGGAGTGGGAGGAGGAGTGAGGAGGAAGGGTGGGAGAGAAGGTAAAGTCTCTCGGTGTCGTGACGCAGCGAGCGAGGATCGGAAAGGCCGCGCGAGAGCGGGCCAAGAATTCCTCGAATTTCGTGCGCGAGAAGAATCTTTTGGCCGGTACGCTGACATTTTTAGGACGTTGCGCGCGATCTCCGCTCGTCGTGGCCAAAGTTCTCGAGTTCGGCTGCCCCAAAGTTCTTGCTCGAGCGAGTAACGAGTGGTAGCACACTCAGCCACAGCCAGCATACCCCCCTCCCCACCCCTCCCCCCTCGCCGCACGGCGTAATACGCATCGGCGAGATACGAAAGGAATGTTAATTGCCAATTTATTTTTATCCCGGTCCTCGTCGTTGCCACTGTTACGATGTCGTATTGTACAGCGCAAACACATTTCCCTTCAAAATAATAGACAAACAACTCAACAAAAGATTCTTTGCTTCTGAAAAAAATTTGCCCGTTTCTTGCAATTCAATTGAATCGCTGCAATGCATCACTTGTATGCGTGCATTGATTTTGTACATGAATAAAAATGTTTATTGGATTCGCTGATATGCAGATTTGCGACGACGCTCTTGAATGCTTTTCTTTTTTTTTTTAAATTAGTTTCATTTAATAAAACATTTTTTACTGCTTAAAAATTTGTAAAATAACCGAGTTAATTTTTAATAAAATGTTGTGTATTCGGTGCTTTTGATTGGTTCAATTTAATTACTGTAATATATCATTTTTATTCATAAATAAATGGTGTATGTGTTTTATGTGACATCGTTTGCTGCCTAAACGTGAGAAACGGGTTAATGTTTTTTTTTTTATGTAGAGATTCGCTGCTCTTGGAGGCGTTTCATTTTTTGTTTGGTTGGTTGGTTAGGAGGTGAGCAACAGCAGCAGAGACCACCCCGTGGTGACTGACCAACCTCAATGCGATCGAGGACGGAGCGAACGAAACGGGAAACGCCGCTGTCGCTGTTGCTTCTACTACATGTATACCTCGCTCGCCTATACTCCTCCTCGCACTGTCTGCCACGAGATACTCTGCAAATAGTGTAACAGCTACGGCTCTTGATTCACTATATGTGCTATCAACGACGTTGGGTGATGTCCTGGCGCGTGTAGCGACTCTTCACTCGTCAGATACGTAACAACAGGTGCACATCGCGATTCGGGGTGCAATATATCTAATTCACGAATCCAAGATATCCAAATAAGAATATACCGGGCTCTTTTATTAATTCGGATACATTCTTCGCTATATTCTGACATATAAAAGACTTTAGTTCATTAATTAATGCAATTAAATAAAATTTAACAGTGCATGAAAAGTAGCCGCACAAATTAATATTTTTTTAATTATTCACTAAATTGAATTTAATTGTCAGTTCGGAGGTAATTAAAGAAATGATTAATTTTCAAAGTGACCTTGATTTAATGCGTGTGTGTTTAAAAAAACATTTAACGTGGTATTATTTGTCAGAAATTCATTAAAATTGTTTTTTTTTTAAATTCCTAATTATGGGCACATATGTGCGGCCGGGTCAATCTGACCCCGTGCGATCACGTAAGGTCAATTCCATTTTTTAGTGACGCGTTTTTCGACGCTTATGCGTATCGCATACGGTACGACGAGATTCCAGGCTCGCCATTTTGCTTTTTCCGAGCGCGACGCGTCCCGGGAGCTCGCTGACGCGCGAACCCGCCGCCGCCGCCGCGTGTAGCCCGCGCGCTGAGTTTTTCTCACAGCGGCGGCAGCGCAACGCGCTCGGGTCAACGATTCCATATTCGAAAGAAACGACGACTGCGGGCCCCGAAGAAACGAAGAAACCTCCTTTACCCTTTCCCTCCGATTTTTTCACCCACATTTTTCATACATATCAATAAACAATCGATCAATCGATCGTCAAAATGCGAGAAAACGACCTTATTTTCGTGCGTAATTACAGAATAACACTTAATACCTCATCCGTCTTGAAAATCATCGTTCATCATCGAGTTTAAAAAATAACCAAGATTCAAATGAATTTTTAATCAATCGACATATTTAATTCTCAATTCTCTAACTTAAAAAAGCCCCGAGTAATTTTGGATTTCGAAAAGTCCGGGAAAAATGCGCTTTTTTAATTTTGTTAATATTTATTGCTAATTTTAATATCCCGAGGAAAATTGTTGTAAAATGATATTATTGTGGATACACACTACAAGGTTGAAGAGGAATAAATAATTGAAGATCGGCCGTTGAAATGCGGGAGAAAATTGGCTGAACGCGCCGGAGGCAAAGCGCATCGCTTCCCTCGCTTAGTTTGTGTGAAAATCCACGCCTGCCTGGCATCGTGCACGAGGTCACCGAGGGTTCAAATCCCCGCCGGCGGAATCTCTTGGCCGGTGTTGATGCGCGCGGCGTTATCCGCGTAGCGCAGAAGCGCAGGAAAGAGCGAGGTCTGCGAATTCCGATTCGACACCTTCCTCTCGCACCTCACCTCGGCTCCGCGCTGCCTCGATACCTTCTGCCGGCTCGAACCCCGAGGAAAACGCATTAGTCCCGTCCATTCACACTCTGCACCTGTTCCCGGTGTTTGTCGCGGTAAACAAGTAAACAAACGAATCAATCTTCGCTTTCCAACAGCGCGCAGATGCTCTGAATAATTGAAACACAAATTTCTACCTGTCCCAAGTTAAAACGATAATACCACTCGGAGATAATGATCAGTGGCTACCCCAAACCATATTTTTCACGGCAATTACTATTCCTTCAGGGAACAATAATGCAAAGTAAAAACTTGCATATTTCTTCCTCTTTTTCCCGTTTTTTACTGCTTCGTATCTCACAAAAGTTACAGTGTTAAATTAATTTTTCCACCCGACTCCCGCAATATTTCCTCGCAAGCGTCACCATCGAAAATTTTTGCAGGTGTGCGATAACGCGTGTGTATAATCCAACGGGGTGGTCGGCGCAGCGGGCGCATCGCGTCGGAAGTGAGATAATTACTGACTACGAATCTGCGCGGACGATTCTATGCCTCAAGAGAGAAAGACAAAGGGAAACAACAAAAAAATGCCGTGGCGCGCGCGCGCGCGTCTCGCTTTCTTTATTCCTTTCTTCCTCGGTGTACACTCTCCTCGAGCCGCTCATACTTATAATCCGCGTCTGTCCAAGAGACGTATACGAAACGTGGACGGGCGAGAGATCTTTGTGGGATACAAAGTGTGGGCCGGGATATGCGGAGAGCGGACAGGCAACAGCAGCAGCAGCAGCAGCAGAGCGCATGGTGACTTGGCACAGCCGAGCACAGCGAGCGAGGCCTGCCACGAGAGATTGGAATGTCTCCCGTCCACCGGTTTCCTCTCCCTCCTTCTCCGTCCCTCTCTCTCTCTCTCTTCAGCTTCCCCCTCTCTTCCCTCTTCACTCTCTCACTCGTTTTCTCGTTGTCCTCTACTCGCTCGTCGCTTATTCTCGCACCGATCTTATCCTTGTCCTTTTGTCCTTGTCGCTCTTCTCGAGAACTCGATGTCCGCTGTCTTTGTTTATGTTTCTGTCTTTTTCTCTTGGACTCACTCTCTTTCTCTCGCTCTCTCTCTCTCTCTCTCTCTCTCTCTCTCGGTTCTCTTAATGCACCCTGAAGCGGAGATGCGGGTCTTCTCTTCCTCAACGCTTCCACGTCCTTCCCCCTCCCCGTGGAGAAGGGGAAGGCCCTTATTCCTCCCGCTCTACGCGCTCCGCTCAGATACCCCTTCCCCCTCTTTTTCTACTTCGTCTTCTTCTTGTTCTTGTTCTTGTTCTTCTTCTTTGGTAGGGGGCCCGGCCCCTCCCCTTCCCTCTCCGCACATACTCAACCCTTTTGGCGTAGTGGCTACCGGTGTTACGCTCGTAGGGCCCCCGGGCGATTTAGCGACGGAGAGCCCCGAGGACTTCCGAAGCCGCACGAGTTACGAAGCCGTCGCTGGAAACTGGAACCACTCCGGGGCCACCTTCGAGGGCCGCGTTTCTCTACACATCGCACTCTGCTACACCCTCTCTCCGCGCTCGCGCGTATCTCTTCACCGCGGTGCATTCTGCAGCAGAGCCCGTAAATGGTTTTCCGACCGAAAATAGCTTCGAGGCCCGGGTCACTCGAGGACACGCGAAGAAAGTCTCGCTGCTTCAGGGATGGAAGCCGATCAATGATTTCGTAACGGCGGGCTGGAAAAACGCCACTTTTCGGAGAAGAGGACTTTCACTTTTCGGCCTCACTGACGATCGCTCGAACCATGGAAACATTATTGATTTTTGGGATCCGATCTTGCTTGGCTTTTTTCGCAATCACTTGTTTTTCCTGGAATTTCTCCTGAATAATGAAAAAAAAAAAGATGTCTTTTCATTTGTAAAGAATGAAAAAGAAACGCAAGAAGAGGCTACTTCAGGGGGTGACAATTTATACATGGATGAATGGCGAGAACAATCGCTTCATTGATTTTGTGACAGACCATTTTATTTTCATTTTTTATCGTCGATGTGGCGACATTACTTTGGATTTTTTTTTCGTTCATTATCTTTTCTTCAGAATGCATTAAATCTGTTGCATTATGAACTTTGAATAAAATGTTCCCTCGCTTGTTAGTCGCTAGAAGAGTTGAGCCCGCGCCGTAAAAAGCAACGACAGGAGGAAGTGCAGGGGGAGGAGATAAGAATGGAGATGTCGGACGGTCTGCACGAGATGCTGACATTCCAATGCATCGCGAGATAATAACGTCAAATCGGTTATATATTACTCCAGGCGCACATTACACACGAGTGGCATACCGAGGCTTACGAATTCCTTTTTTAAATTCCTTACCCTTCCTCTCTTATCTGCCCTCCTTCTCCTCGAAACTCGTGATCATCCATCGATCCTCTCACGTGACGAACAATATGTTAACGACCGGCATTAGAACCTTCAAATGTGCGCACGGAGATTCCAGTGGAAGCTCAACAGATAAATTCTTCTCCGGTGGCCAAATACTCTTCCTCTCACCGGCTTTACCAGGCGAAAGGCTATTTTTAGGGAAGAAAAAAAAAAGTACCTTTTGCTCGGTGAACCGAAGTACATATCAAAGGTACTAAATAAATATGCGTGAAGCGTTCCAGCAAACCATTGGTACATGATATACACCATTACCCCGCTACTCTCGGTATTCTGTGCATTACTATTTATCGCTTTGTATATAGATATATACCTTGAGTAGATATATATGTATGTATATGTGTATATAGAGGGCTCAGCAAAAAGATGCACGTTCAGCGTTCATGGCGTTGGAATCCCACGCATTCCAGCGTCTCCTTCTGCGCTCCCTGCAGCTTTGCTTCCACTGGTTCGTGGCGACGATGAGGAGAAGACGACAACGAGGAGCGTATACACTTTACCGCAGTAATGACTTTGACCTTTAAGGTCGAAACGCACTCGACCCTTAAAGCTCGTCGAGTCCTCTTCTCTCCACCCGACTCTCCTCCGCTCTCTTCTTATCGTAACCAGACTGTACGCAACGTCCAATTTCATTTAATTACATTTTTCTCATTCGATTCCCCGCTTATTTTCAATTTTCCTTTTTTTCTTATTCGATTTTTCTTGTTCCCTCGCGTATTTCACGCTTCAACGAATCGGGAATTGGGAAGAGTAATGGGAAAATGACTTTCGAGTCATGCGTGCAACTGATGTAAAATATATTTCAGTATATGCATGTATATTTTCATATATTTCCATTTTTTGTCGCGTATTTCACGCTTCAACGATTCGAGAATACCGAAGAGTAATGCGAAAATGACTTTCGAGGCATGCGTACGCCTGATGGAAATATATTTCAGTATGTGTATGCATATTTTTATGTATATTAATTTTTTTCGCGTATGTTACGCTCGAAGGATTCGAGAATTCTGAAAAGCAATGCGAGAATGATTTTCGAGGACTGCGAGCACACCGACGAATATACGTGTATACATAGAAATATGTTATAATAAGCGTGTACCCACATATTTTTCTATATTTCCATATATATTAATATTTACGTGTGCGTATCTAATGCGAAGTTGGCGAGCCGGTGCTCCCGATGTTCCCGGAGCCCGCGATAAATAACTAATAATTATCGAGTCGTAAAGCTGGCGGTGCGGAGTCTCGGGAGGCATTTATTAAAATTTATACTAAGTATAGGAATGCGAGAGAGGCCCGCGCGCGGGAAGAGGCGCGCGAGCGAGAGAAAAACGACGAGCGGAGAGGCAAAAGGTAAAGAAAAGAGACGAAGAGGCGAAGAGAGTAGTAGGGCTTTCGTGCGATGGCATCGTGAGCGTGACCTTGCCGAGCGTAGGGTCGACGCACGCCATTGGTTGGCTTCGGCTCTCTCTCTCTTTCTCTCTCTCAGCCAACACATCGCTGCAGCCGCAGAAGCAACTTCACGATGCAACCGTCGCTTCTGAACTGAAAATTTAGACATTCAACATAACTTCACGATCATTCAAATCAAATCTACACAATATTTGTCAAACCCTTTTTATTCACTATTTCGGATGATTCGATACAATTGAAAGGTATTTGAATTCTGAAAAAAATTGAATATGCCAAAAACAATAAAAATCCAGTGCCCATAATCTCAAAAATCCTCGTGTCCATCGCAAGAGCGAAAATTTTTGACTTGTCATCCATCTGTCAAATCTTGAAAGTCGCATCGTGCAATCTAATCGAGTAATCGGTAATCTGGAAATCCCGGTATGCGTTGAAGGTGGCAAGTGGCAAGTGCAATGAGCACGTAGGCTGTCATATACAAAGCCATAGTTACATATATATATATATACACTTAGGTACATACACGAATATATATATATATATATATATACGTAGCTACGTAGTTTAGGTGCGTCTAAGAAGCGAGGCAAAGCGATTCAACTTAAAATGCATCGCGCTGCAAATACCACGCGTGTATACTGTAAATACACGTAACGAAGAAGCGGAGAGAGCGAGAGAGAGGAGGAGTTGTGCGTGCGCCACAAGCGAGCGACTAGAAGGTAGGCAGATGTGCGTATAGCGATGAGAGTTCGATGTCCGGGGCAGGGAAATCATGCGATACGCGAACCGCGCGATACTTCTCCGCTTCTGCTTCTCCTTCTCGCAGCGCACGCGTGCCATTGCCATCATGGGAGCGTCTCCGAGAGAGAGAGAGAGAGAGAGAGAGAGAGAGAGAGGGGGAAAGGTTCTCTTTTCACTGGCGCGTTGAGTGAGGCAGGAAAAACCGATTGATTCTTCGAAAGGTCACGCGTTATCACCGCGCGTCGCTCTGGAATGCACCGATGACTCTCCCCAGTCCCTCCGTCTCTCTCGCTCGCTCATCTACGCGATCGTTCGGCCTCTCTCGCCCATTTTCTTACGCTCTATCGTCTCACCGAGTGCGTGTGTTTTATCGGGGAATAAAACGAGCGCGATAACGAGCGCAGACGATATAACACGACATCGACAATGCGATTTTAATCTCTCGAGTCCCCCCGGCTTATCACTGCTAATCGGCGGATGTATTATTCGTGGAAATGGGCGGAAATAGACGTTGAACTATGAGGCATAGTTCGGAAGGGTTTTTTCTTCAGCTTCGATGTACAGTTCCTCTGTTTTTTGCTCAATCTTTGACGAGAATAGAATGAAGTAGTTTGGAAAATAGTTGCGCGATAACGTGCGATAGTTAGGAGACACGAGAATTTCCGCCAACACTAAATCCCGACCATTCCGACTCCCTTGAGTGACTATATACAGTCTAATCTCAGTCGTTGGGCAAACGTTTCTGCTTAGATATCATTTTCACACGAGTTTGGGTATCGGAAATTGATATTGAACTGACGTTTGTTGTTTTGTGTACGTGCGGCCGAGCACGTACACGAAAATGCAATTCGAGGAATTACTTGCGCCACCTTTTCGGCTAATTGATATTCAATTCTGTGGAACGAATTTCGCGTTTTTGTACACGCAGAGACACTGCAACTCTCCTGTAAACTATCTTAATAAAAACTATGAACCTGGCGACATTTTTGTTGTCGTTGTGACCTTGACTAACGCTCGACTGTTACAATATAAACAATTTCAAGGGCATTCGATAATCAGACGTCACGAATTTTGACCTTCCTGTCATTTCTTCCTGAATTCTTGCAAATCCTTTTCTTTTTTTTTTTTTTTTTAGAATTACTGATAAAAAACTGTTAATATATGGATATTCGTTTAATGGACGAGATATTTTGATAAATGCAGACAGGAAACTATGCAGAAATAGGGACATTCGCTGGTGCAGTCGCCGAGCTACGCGACACTAGTTTCCGACTGTGAGACTAGCGCGCGTTCGCCCCCCACTCCTTCGCACCATAATCCGAGCCCTTCTCCGCGGGTACTTCGCTCGTTCCCGTCCTGTCTATTCTCCTCGCATTCGCCGCTCGCTCCGCTCTCCTTCTCTATCTCTCCCTGTCCTATTTGCTGTCTCCGGTTCTCCCTCGCTTGCGGGCCAACCGCGATATCGGTAGGTACACCGCGATAATAGCATCGCATTCCATTCATATCAGCCTCGCTAGCTCAGCGACCGCGCGCGGGCTCTTCCCCCACCCTGACCGCCGTCGTACACACCGCGGCGCTCCTTTCCTCCCCGTCCTCGTTCACCGCCGCGACGATTGCACTCGACGACCGTGTTTACGAACCCTCCTCATCAAAATACCATGTAAGATTTTTTTTTTCTACAAACTAAATTGATATCCTTGAAGAAAATTTATTGTCTAACTTGAAAAAATCTTGAATATTGTTTTTACTGATTTTGAAAAATGAATAAAAAATATGTTTATTTATATTAGGGATGCAAAGTAGAATTTTGCATTCTTTTTTAGTTTTTTTTTTTATATTTTACTTTTATGAAAGTTAAAATTTATAAACGTAGCTTTTCATAGAAAGGGATTTGGGTAATTTTAATGATAATGAGGAAGCAATATGCAAACCACTGTACTTTGTATTCTTTATTTACTCAACACATCATTGTGATGTGTGAATATTTTTATCGACCATCTCAACGCCACCCTGGGTAACGCTCTGTAATTATTTTTTACTTCATTGTACATTATCTCATCGCCTGCAGTGCCTTACTATTTATAGCTTAAAGTATAAGATAACCTGAGCTCAAGGGGGGGGGGGAAGTTTGCCATTCAATGTGTGAGAAACGTATCAAGTCCATTGATAAAACCGTATACAATAATAGAACAATGGTATTTGGATCTCGATCCACTTGCATTGTTCTAATCGTGTCTATTTTTGAATAATAATCGATTTCCCTTGTTCAGTGTACACTATTAAGCCTAAACGATTTTTAATAATTCCTTACTTTGCATTTTTGTCATGATAATCAACAGAAAATGATTAAAAAATTGTATTTTTATGCTATCAAAATTTTGATTGCAAATGGTACGTAAAAAGCACTATTTAAAAAAACAAATCCTTCTAACGATGCAATTGATTTAATTGAATTAAATTATTTTTAAATTGGCTAAATGGATTGAACTCAAATAAAATTCAAAATTTCCTAGATATATATTTTTTTCTAAGGACCTAGAAAAATTGCGAAAATTTCAGAGGCAGTTTCAGAACGATTTGCTTTGACTCCTGGCCTCCCGCTCTCAGTTTCATCTCATTTCGCTGCGCGATGTCAAATCGTCTCATGGAATAGTGACTCGTTGTAGCGCATTAGTGGCTGGTGCGCTCGACGCTATCGGTATCTCTCTGTGTGGCTCGTCCATTACTTTGGTTCTCGCTCTTGTCCTCAAGCGAGCACCGCGTTCAGTCAATGGTCACTCAACGAACGGTCAGTTATCCAATTAAGGCCAGATGCTACGTATGGGGCCATTATTTTTCTTCGGCATCTTCCTCAGCGTCGTCTTATGGTCCATTGTATGGTCCATAAATAAAAAAGAAAAATGATAAATAATATAATCGAACACATTTACACATTAACATTAATTTCGCCGTGAGCAAAAGTGATATTAACACAGTAGTAAATTTTTAGAAAAATTTTTTGTCGTTTTTTATCTTTCGTTAATCCACTCTGAATAATTGATTACACATCGGACGGTCTGATAAGCGGCAAAAATAGCGAGGGTTGAAGTTTTGCCGGCAATTCTACGCATCAGACACAAACGGTGCGTCGTGCGTGACTCGCACGACGATTCAGCGTGAAAAAATGTGCGTTATCGCTGTTTGGACTCCGCGAACTCGTAATTAATATTTAATGGCTCAGTCGGACGTATCTCCGTGCGTTTCGGTTTATTTAATCGCAGTTTGCTTGGTGCGGGTCTACGAAGAAAATTTAAAATTAATTAATTCCCTCTTTTCAGTCGTTTGTTAATTAAATCAACTTTTCAACAACAACTGATCTAATGATCGGGTAACTTTTCAAGACGAATGAGAAAATGATATTTTACTATAAATAAATAAAAAACAATGATATGTGAAGAAATTATCACACGGATAAAAATTTTTTTTCCTCTCTCGTGTCATTTTTCATTAATAATATTAAACATTAAACGAAAAGAGAAACAATACTAAAGATTAAACAATTTTATAAAGGCGATATGAAAAGATAAATATAAAAATGTACGAATGAATATTAAGTGGAATAATGAATGTAAATTGATAGTCTGTTATTAATATTGCCACAAAACGGAAGTGGGATGGAAAATTTGTTGAGTTATCCTCGTGGAAAATCGTTGCCTCGGAAAATCCGTGCAGACACATTTTCTACACGAGGCGCCAAGGATTTGAATGTTAATATAATATTGAATATATACATTTGAAAATCAGATAAACGGAGAATAAAATAGATAATAAATTTGGAATGAAATATTTCTCGGTGAATATAATGTTATCGCTACTTTTCTTCACACTTGTACTACACGATTCTTCCAGTTAACATGCAATTTTTTTAATTTACAAGCAACAAAAGCGTAATACGAAAGCTCCAGTGGGAAGAATCTTCGTAGCTTCTTATGACCCTGTTGCATATACCTTCGCAAGGGCACCCCAAGTTTCCCATGCACCCCTTCGCACATAATTGACCTCTCTCATTTTCATTAAGCCGCGTGGCCCTTTATTGCTCACTTCCTCGCTCGCCTTCTCGTTAACCCGAGAGAACCTTCATATTTCAAATGGTCTCTACCTTCCGCAGGCCCTTTTTTCATTTTCGCTATTCAACAATAATTTTGCCAACTAATTATCAAAATTAAACATGATATCACAACAACAATCGACACCAATTTTTTGAAATAAATAAATAAACATTACGAATCGATAGAATCTTTTATGCACCATTAAAAAAAAATCTTTTTATATCGAATTCAAAATATATGTGACAAATTTGTCATTATTTGAACCCAAATAATTGAATTTCAAAAAATAATGAAAACGATGCCCTGAAAAATAAATAAGGGCTCAAATTTGAATTGATAATTGGTGAAGTTTATTATTATTGAACAAATTGAGCCATGCAATTACACAAAAGCTTGTGTAATTAATCTGTATGCTTGAAAACAAAAGACGAACAATTAAATTAAATTAAAAAAATTGAAAACAATTAGTTACTCGATCAGTAGAAATACATATATACGTGTACTTCCGGGTATTTTTGAACGGCCGGGTATGCACTGGCATTACATCCACCCGATTCATAAGTACACTCCATAGTTGTCGATATATTCCCCGTAGAACTTTCCCCCGTTGGAATTCGTAAAATCTCGTTGAATCCCGAGTTCCCGTGTGCGCCGTAACGGCGATGGCCATGTAATGTGGCTACGAGCGCGGTACGACCGAGAGCACCGTGTATACACATGCACGGAGAGATTGGTACACACATGTAGTACCTACCCGCACGGCGCCGCACGTCCTTCTCACCTATCTCGCGTTTCACACGTCCAACTTCTCCGCGGTCGATGATCGAGTTCTTCATCTGTCGGCTTCTCGAACTCGTTCCGCGCCGTCTCGCGACATAACATGACTTTCGAGACTCGCCAGAAATAACGCGTCTCATTCACACAAACCTTTTTTTCTTTTTTTTTTACTTCTATCAACTTTCAATCGATTCCACTGTAAAATTGTTACATATACATTGAAATTATGTTTAAATCATGCATTTTTGCAATAATCGATTAATTCATTTGTCGACAAAATTTGATTTCAACAATTTTACACATTTTTTTTTTTCTTATTATTTAATTAATAATCGTTTGGAATTTTTTAAGCTTGTAAAACTTGAAGTACTTTGAATTACCGGACATAGGACATTTTTTGGGTCTGAAGTTTTGAAAATCCCATAACCAATTTGGCGACAGAAAATTATTTTGAATTCAGGAAAAATTCCTGCTGTGCCAGCCAATTTTTTTTTCTGTATATTATTTCATTGCCAATTTTTGCTTTACTATAAAAAAATGAAATAAATAAATTTTTGATTGAATGTTGAAAAAATAGGTGAAAAATAAAGAAATCATGGGGCAAGGCTGCCTCTTACCTTTCCTTCTTATCGAACTTAACGTTCGATTTGCATCCACGATTACGCGAGCAGTCTGGAATGCCGTGATACCATAGGCGGTAGACCCCACGGCAGTTTCCCGTGATATCCAAGAAACTAGCAAACATGTACACGCCGTACGTGCCTATCTCTACCTCTGTATACACGCATTATAATACGTCCGTTTTATCTCGTCGGCAGATGCGAAAATGCTCGTGGCCTTTATCGCTTCAGCATAAAGTCTGCCTTCGTGGTAGGTATATCAGTGATAATGCTGTATTTTCTCACGTCATTCACCCTATTAATCCGTATTTCTAGGCGCCATATTCTCAGCAGTTCACTATCTCATGTAAACACAATATAAAACCAATCACGCATAACGAATTAGCGAATAATTTAATATTCAATTATCACATACTCACGACATTTACACTTGGAAAAATCGTGAAAATTCTGAAAACGTTAAGAAAATTCGTAATTACAATTTTCACAGAATCGTTGTTCAATATTTTTAATAAATAAACAGGGTCAAATAAGTGAATCATATTAATTTTTTTTTGTTTATTTAATATTCAATTTTTTTTTCACACTAAATCCCAAACTAAAAAAAATCTTACATGCCCCAAAAAAACACCCCCCCCCCCCCCCCCCCCCCCCCACAATCTTCAGGAAAATTCTTTCATCTATCGTCCTGCACAATATGTACAGCATCTGTGCGCGGTGCCCGGTGCGCAAAGTGCGGTAGGCAGAGAGTAGCGCGTGGAATTCCCTGCGAGGCTCTTTCTTCAATTAAATCAGGTCTGCGAGTTCTTTATTTTATTGTTATTTCAATATTTCTTATTATTTTCCCTCTTTCATTCCATATCCTGTGCGTGTACGTTAATGCGTTCTCGTTCGGTCGCACGGCTTCCATAAACCGTGTACTCTCACACACACACACACACGCATACGCGTGCCTCTGGGAGACTGAGAGATCGCGCGAGTCGTGCCCCCCTCCCCCTTGGCCCCTTGCGCGTACACACCGCACCATATACTTTCTTGTTTCTCAGGGACATCCGCCCTTCCAGCAAACCATTGGCCGTAGCGCACAAACGGCGCTCTCGTAGTCGCGAAGCGATGCGAATACGAGTAGCAGCAGCCGCGCGCCTCCCCCCCTCGCCCCTTATTTCCCCCGGCAGCGGCAACAGCACATACCGCATTCCTAGCTTCATTCCGAAATCGTGCGCGCGATCGAAATGTGCCGGAGAACTCGCTGCGACGTTTATGATAATTGCGGAGCGGCGCCAAGAAACCTCCCCCCCCCCCTTCCTCCGCCGGTCCCCTGGCCGCGACTTGTGCCCCCGGGCCCCGCGCGCTATCGGACTATCATCGCCGCTCATCATTCACTTTATAATTACCTTTTAAACGACTCGCTTTCGATCCCAAATTCCAATAAGTCGTCGATCGACGCTCACAATTAACGGCCAAGTGCTAATCAACAAATTGGTGATTTCCAATTGGTTCAATTAAGAAATTTTGGAAGGTTAGGTCGGGGCAATTGCGCAGGGTGAAAGTTTGCGCGACGAGAAAAGTGCGATATTCGGAACGGTTCGGACTTTTATTCACTTTGGTTTCGAATAGTTTTCGGACTTGCGAGGCACTTTTTTTTGTTGATTAATGAATATGGTCAACTCTTTCGGTTTCGGTTAGCATTTTATTTTATGGGGCGTTTTCCTGAATTTGGAAATATTCGCTTGCCGCATTTCCATGATAATTGGTAAAGATTGTATTATTATTATGTTTATTATTATTCATTAGTATTACATTTTTTTAAAAAGAATCGTCATTCAAAATTCAAGCTAATGTACAGCATGAAATCACCAGCGCAATTAGCGAATTTCCCCGAAATCCTCCGTTAAAATTTTTTTGCGATTCGCACATTTCGAGAGCGCGACAGCTTCTCAGTTTCACTTCGCTCTCGGTGGCGCCGCCTCGCGGGATTTTCGTGTACCCCGTCACGGTGTCCGCCGAGTACGCGCATTGTGCGGTAAAATTCGATTGTACAAAAAATTAAAAAAAAATTAAACAATAAAAATGAATAATAAAACTCCTCTAAAAATATTTCTACAGACAAAAATTTCTAACAGCAAAAAAATAAAATACGTTCACTATTTAAATATTGGCATCGGAAATTGCATATCTTTTATTTTTTATTTTACACGCACGAATAATAAATGTAGTGAAAATTGTTTTAAACCCTCCCGAGAAATCATTGATGCGTCGAGGAGGAAGAAATTCGGCTACTCGAAGTCGAGTGAGACGAATGGGCCGCGCCGAAGGGTCGCGTGTGCACCGCTTCGGCTTGCTCGACTCTCTTAGCGGTGGACACGTGCGCTTTCGAGAAATTCTTCTTTTATAGCCTTTGCTCTTTGTTCGGCAGCAGCTGTCCACCCGAAGAAATTCCTTCGTCGAGCGTCAGCCCTGGCACCCCCCCCCCCCCCCCCCTCCTCCCCCCTCGTCGCTATATATCTCGCTGTTCTTCATCTCCTGGCACTGGGCCTCGCAGGCCCTGCTCCCACTGCGCGTATATATATCGATCGCCGAGCCGAGCGCGATTTCGAATCGTGACTTCGGCATCGAGAAAATCTCAGAGATCTCAATCATGAGCTCAATCTCGATTCTCGATATTGAACCCCGAAAAATTCCTGAAAAAACAAAAAAGACATTTCGATGTTGCAAGGAACGGGAACGAAAAAAAAAGGAAATTCATTTTGGAGGATTGATCCTTTTTTTCCCAAATTTTTGCAAGATTTTTGCTAACGAAGAAATTTGTATTTAGGGTATTTTGAAAATTAATTATTAAATCCTGACAATTAATTTGGCAAGGAGAAATTCGAAAAAAAATATTTCCGTCATTTTTTGCGAATAAGTTTAATTTTGTTCAAGTGTTTTAAAAAAAAATGTCAATGCGTGTTTCCTTACTTTTTAAAATTCAAAATTTAATTGTGTTTGCAAAAAAAAATGAAATAAAAATTATGCGCATAAGGCTCATTATTGCGTCCTGTTTTTCGTTCGACATGTTGTGAATTCTCTGAAAAAGGGGGTAGGGCGAGTAGGTTGAAAAAAAGGTATAATTTCCGGGTCCGAACGTCGTTCGTTCAGCCTCTTTGTTATTTTCATCATCGTCATCTTCCTCGCGTTCCTCTCTTTTTTATGGCCCGCTCATTCCGGTCGTGCTCTTTTTGTACCCTTCCATCCACGTTTTTTTTATTCCTCTCTTTCTCGCTTTCTTTTTCTCGTCTTCTTATTATACACGAGTGAAAGAGGCTCGGCTCGGGGCCCGTGGGGAGAACCGGCGTATCCATTCCGGTACGGAATTCGGTAGCCACAGGGCGATCACGTGAGGCCCCGGTAGCGCTTCTATCCCTAAAACCTAATCATTTTAATCTTCGGCCGAGTGGTCGCGCTCGCTCGTTTTTTGTCCAACGGGTGTTGGGCCTCCACCCCCCTCCCCCTTTCCCCTGGGAGGGGGACTCTTCCTTCTCGGAGTGTTGTCCCTCTTCAGCCTCTCCTTCCCTCTCGCATATCTCACTGGTGCTCGGCTGGCCTCTCTTCCTCTTCTTCATCTTCTTCTTCTTCTTCTTCTCTCCACCCGATCGTCCTCCCCGACGACCCCCGGGGGCCAACGAAATTCCACGAAAGGTCTCTCGTCCAAGTAAATCTTCGCGTGAGATAGATGCCACTCTACCCCCGAGGATACTCCCTGATCTCCTCTCAAACACCATTCTTGACGTTGAAGACAGATGTCGTTGAGCGAATTTATTTAACGCTATTTTTATCGTAATTAAATTGAAATAATGGAAATGTGAATAGCACGTATCACGCGGTTATTGAGAATTTGTATTTTTCATTATTTTGCCACTAACGAGCATCCAAAAATTATTTATTCGTATTTTTGTAACTATGTTTTTTTATTTTTATTCCATTAAAAATTATACATTGTTGGTTCAAACATTTTTTTGCCCTACTTTAAAAAACCTTAAGAAGCAGAGCATAAAAAAACCGTGTTGAGTGTGCCCGACCGGAAGTGTCCCTCATTCCCTTCAGAACGCAGAGCCCTGGATTCCAAAACAATTATTTCCGGCCCCCGCTCCCTGGAACGAAAGCTGGACGAATCCGCCACCGGCAATCCGCAACCTTGAAGAGCCTGTAAGCTCACCGGAAGTTGCCCTCTCCCACTTCCGCTAAATTCCCGCAGCCGTACGAAAAACTTTGAATTCCAGCGATATATATCACCGCATCACTTTAAAAAATCGGAAGGCGAAAGAAAAGTGCCAATAAAATGACAGTATTGAGACTACCCAACCGGAAGTGCCCTTCAGTACGAATCTGCAGAAGTCCGCATTCCCAAACAATTCTCCCGGCCCTCGGAATCGCTGGAATCGAAGCTCAGCGAATCCGCCATAAACAAGGCACAACCTTGAAGGACCTCTGCGCTGACCGGAAGTTAGCCCGTGTCAGTGCTGCAGCTTCTCTCTCTTTAAGTTCGGTGCCGTTGGGCAAAACTCTCAAAGCAACAGCAACAGCAACAGCAGCTGCTGCTAGGGAGAGAGCATAGCTGGAGCTGGAGCATAAGCTCGTTGCCGCTGCTATTGGTGCTGTTGGCGCAGAGCAGCGAGGGGCCCAGTTTGCGCGCCGACGACGACCAGAGAGACCACGAATCCCTCCAATTATGAACAGCGGCATTCCTGCGCTAGCATACCCATACTGGACTAACTCAAGGAACGTCCAGCACGCCTGCAGCGCGTTTGAGCGAGAAAGAATGAAAGAAAGGAAAAAAGAAGCAAGGAAGAAGAAGAAGAAGAAGAAGTAGAGGAGGAGGAGATAAAGAGGAACGAGAGAAAGATAAAGCAAGAGAGAAAATCCCTTCGCTGTATCACTTGGAGAGCTCGTGGCTGAGCCTCGTGTATATACTATATATATATATATATATATATATACACCGGGATATAACATCCGTGCCTCTCTACGTCTACCCCCACTCTTGTGCAAGCCAGGGTCCCGCGCACTATAAAAGGGGCCTCACTCACCGGGCCTCGGGACCTCCGAGCCGCGCGGTTCAGATAAATATGCGGGAGGGGCCGGAATTCCTCACTCGGCTGCATTCCAATCCCCTCTCCTTTTCTATCTTCGTCTCCTGTCTCTCTCTCTCTATCTGTCTTTATATTTGTAGGTATATATATATTGTATGTGTATATATATATATAGTTGAGGCTCGGTTTACTATACTATACTGCCTCGTAGCAAGGATCTCTCGTACCCCGCGCGCGTACTCGTATACTATACGATTACGGCGCTCGCTCCCTCGCCTCTCTCGTGCTTTTCCCTCTTTCTCTCTCTCTCTTACCTTTCTCTTGGGTTTCTTCTTCAATCCGCCGGGCTGAATACTCCGGTGCAATGCTCTATTGCACGTACCGCGCGACGATAAGAACGCCCGAGACCAGAGAGACAATCTTCGTTTCTGTTTTGTATATGTTCTCATGCGTTCGTAGATCATGGGTTCGGATAGCGCGAGAGACGTCAGTAATTTCTCTGACACCGCGCGCTTTGTTTTTGTATTTCTAGCGATTTTTTCCCTGCCCGGAAGACGATGAATCGGTAAAACCATCGGTTTTGTTCATTCATTTGTTTCCGGTCGTTGTATTTCTGCAATATTCATTTTGCTGACGCCTACACCTGCGAGGTCTGAGGTCAGATAGTCAATCACTTTTCTGACACTTCGTTTATTTGGGGATCCCTTATTTTTCCAGTCGTTTTTCAGTCGCTTTGATTTTTTTTTTTCAACTTTACTCGGTCATGAGTTCAATTAATTTTGTAATATGAATAACTATTTCTACTGACAGTAAAATATGTAAAAAAATTGTGTTACAGACAAACGGTGGATCACTAATAATTATGAAACTATGAGAAATGAGAATGAGTGGGTGCTATTTAATAGCATAATCAACTAAATGAATTGTAGCCGGTAATTGGCTTGGAGTTGGTCGTTGCTATCGATTCCAACAGCGTTCGAGATAATCTCGGGGCTGTGTATAAATATCGCTGCGATTTCACGAGCGATTCCGGTGGATGATGCAACGCCAAAAGTTTACGGTCACGGAGAAGAGCGGAGTGATCGAATGGCTGGGCTATAAACCGAAGCTACTCGATACCACATGTTGCAAACACTCTCGCATATATGATATTTAACTCGTGAGAGACTCTATTTCGATCCGTCTGCCGTTTATTCTCGTGTGTGCGTAAGACGGATGATGGGAAAGACAGCAACTAATGTTGTTTTCCTCGCCGCCGGTTTCTCGTACTCGTGTTTTGCCCGAACGCCATTTCTCTCGCTCGGTCTCTTCGAGGTCTCCTTCGAAAACCTCCACGCACGACTGTTGTCAAAATCACGTGAGGTCATTTGAAAGACAAACAATTCTCGGACGTTCGTCGAGTGAATTAACATTGTTTGGAATATGGTATAAGGTTGAAGCTAATATCCGCGTGTGTCGGATGAGAGAAAGGCGAGGAGAGCGAGAGCGAAGAGGGCGAACGAATCAACAACAGCAGCACACGAACGAGCTACGGAAATCTTCGAGTCAGAAAAGGGTATAACAGTGCTCTGGAATTTAATGCGATCGGACTGAGGAGCGGAGGTTTCTGTAGCGCGTTGGCGCGTTGCGCTCGAGCGCCACGACGACGAAGACGACGTCGACGACGACCGAGAGCGTTCCATACATAAATAGCTCGGAATTCATAAATCGCTGCCGTTTATACGAGAATACCCGGCGCACCTCTCAGCATCCATTTCTTCTTCTTCTTCTTCTTCTCTTCGCGCGTTCTATTCGGCCTCTTCCCTCTCTCTCTTTCTTTCTTTATTCCTGCCAAGGTGGACTCTTCGTCGACTAGATCGGAATGCGTTTGTCGCGGACATACGCATTCCGATCTATTATATATAGGCGTCTCTTTCTCACTCGTTCTTCAGGGGTTTCCGTTCTTGCCTCCCTACAATCTTCTTCCGCGCTCTTCTCTAGTTCTATCCTATCTTTATCTCCTGCTATTCTTCTTCTTCCTCGATTCTTCTCTCTTCGGTACAGAGAGCCGCGCTCGCGCGCGCGATCCGAGCCCCGTGGGCGTTCTTCGAATTCCTCTGGGAGTCTCCAGTGGGATTCAGCCTTCCGCGTCTTTGCACGCCAGGCGAACGCGTCGAGCTCACTATTTCTCTCGCTCTTTTTCTCTGCGTACCGGAGAACTTACATATCTCCGGCCTTTCAATGTGCTTGCGATATTTTCCTTATTCTCAAGGGAAGCTTCGTTTTCTTCGAGATTTTCATGCCAGTGTGGAGCGTGTGTGGGTGTAGGTGTTTCGCTTTTCAGTTCGGATTACACAGAAATTTGAATGATTTTATCGACGATTGAAATTTCGCTTTATCTCAGTTTCGCGAATTTATTGAAAATCGGGATGCAAAGTAGAAATTTCTAAATTGCTTTACAATTATTCTCCACTTTCCACGAAAATTGAGAGCAAGATATTCGCAATCTTCTGCTTTGTCATATTTTTCGTTCTGCCGAAATGTGCCAAGCTCAATTTTGGAATTCAATTACAAAAAATAAAAGTTAAAAACAGAATCCCATGAACATGTAATTTTCTTCTTTGTTATGCATCAGCGCATAACGATTTTCCATAAAATCGATAAAAATTCAAAAGCAATCAGCATTATAGGTGTCAATGTGTCTGTGTCTCTGAAAAAAGGGTTGACTCGAGCCACCCAAGGGATCCGAGGGTTGCTTTACTTGGCGAACGTGATTATAAGTACATTAGAGAACCACCGATATCGCCCACAAAATAAGCAACCGAAAGAAAGAAAGAGTCGAGAGAGAGAGAGAGAGAGAGAGTGGGAAGGGGGAGGAGCTGTGGTGGGGCAAAAACACGAGGGGCCCCAACAGAAATTCCAGCGTGGACGCGCGGGCCCGCGTGATGCCCCCGCGACTCAAGGTCGGTTCTACTACTACGCCGAGGTTGGTGCGCCAGTCCGCAGGGTCGAGTCGCGACCTCGCCGGGCCCTAGGGCCCCCCACTCCACCTCTCAATCTTTCTCTCCCCTTTCTTCCATCTTTCGCCCTTTCTTCCCTCTTCCTCCTCCTCTTCTTCTCTTTCTCTCTATAACCACAGCGAGGGGGAAGCACAGCAGCACCAGCAGCAACGCAGAAAGCAGCAGCAGCAGCAATGAACAGACTCGTACCGCGAGCCCGAGGGGCCCGCGCTCTCTTCAAGTTTTCGCAATCATTAAATCCAGCCGAAAAATGTCAATTACTCCCTTCGCCACTTATACCGAAGAAATCCTCGAATATTTATTTTCCTCCTCTTCGTCTCGTTGTATACAACACGCTGTTTCATTTAATCGCCAACAAGGCGAAGATCCAAAGTTGTTTACGTGCGAGCCTCTCGATCGTATCGTTCTCTCCTGTTTACAAGCAGAGGTCGCGCTTCGGTGGGAGAAGCTACACGAAGATGATGAATAAAAGTGTGCGAAGGTATGCAGTACATACATATATATATATACATGCGCACGAGGCTTTATAGCAGTGAATGCATTCGGCGTTGCATATCCACTGTTGTATACATAAAACGGGGCAGTACCAAGCGCGTTGTTACGGTCCTGGCGGGCCGCGCGCGGAGATGAGGCCCGCCTTTTTACGCTGCGTTCAAGAGAGAAGCTCTCGCGGCGGGGCCGCGCACGAGTGAGAACGCCGCGCGAGCACCACTAGCATCGGCAGGCACCACCAGCAGCAACAGCAGCGCTCTCTGATCCTGCGCGAGCGTTTCTGCGCGCGAGAAGAAGAGAGAACGAGAAAAGAGAAGAAAGAGAGAGAGCGAGAGAGGGAAAAAAAACAACGCACGAGGTCCGAGCGACGGGAGAGAGAAGAGCGCACCGCACAGCCCAGAAAGAACGACAAAGAGGACGAAGAGTGGCTGAGGAAGAAGGCAAAGGTGCGCAGGATCGAAGACGAGGGACTGAGACACTATCAGAGCCTCGAGAAGGACGAGGAAACAAACTTAGCTTCACGGACCCGTGAGAGAGAGAGGGAGAGAGACGGAAGCGACACCGAAGGAGAATAAGAGGAACGAAGAAAAAGAGACGAAGAGAGAGAGAGAGAACGAGAGAATAAGGAGGCGGAGAGAGAGAAGAGCGGCCCCGCAAGAAGCGAAGAGAAGGAAAACAAGTGGGAAAAAAAGGGGGATCCCTTAAAAATTGAAGCCTCGGAGGTGGGGATCGGAATTTTGGGCCCCGTAACCGACCAGTCTGGAGGAGGCCTTCGCGAAGATGAGGTGATCCGCGGAGGCGCGGCGTTGTACGTGTAACATCAACGAGGGCTTCGAGCCGGCATGGATCGACAGTACACTTTATGCGTACTCGTACCGGCCCAACAGTACCGTACGTACGTGGACGGTTACAATCAGAGTTACGCGAAAAAGCATCAGAACAAACAGCACCAACGTCATCAGCATATTATCCAACAACATCAGCAGCAGCAGCAGCAGCAACAGCAGCAGCAACACCACTACCACCAGCAGCAGCAACAACAACAGCATCGTAAACTATCGAATCATCAACAGCAGCTGCAAAATCAACAACACAATTATCATCAGCTTCAGTATCTGTACCGCGAACAACAAGAGGCTCAACAGCGACAGTATTGCAATCAACAGCAGCAACAACAACAACAACAACAACAGATACAACACAAATATCATCATCCACAGATACAGTACAAGCAGCTTAAACACCAGGAACAAATATACGAAAACGTCGTGTCGCAGTATCGCATGAGAATGTGCTACCAAAACGATTACGAAAACGACGAACAGATACAGAGGTTCTACTGGGAACAGTGCTATCGTCGCGATGACAGTGACGCCGCTACGGCGTCTTACTACTATTGCGAATACGTAAGCTCAATTGTACACACGCTACGATGGATATTTATTATCCGCAGTAATAGCGACTATGGCTCCTCGCGTTTACCATGAAAAATAATCCCCTATGCGTGAATACATTTATATATTAGTGTATGTGTGTGTGAGGTACAATGCCTCTCTAGTTGCGTCTATGTAAATACAGTGGTTCGAAGATAATCGCGCGGTACTGCGGTTATTACTATGCAACAGGCTCATTATTATTCCGCGAGATTTTGTGCGACGTCTCGTTAATTATTGCTAATTATTCAGTGATTTTTTCGATTTTACACGCGGGATTCTATCAACGGGTTGGAAAAATTCTCGTGCTTTTTTTTTTGTTGGCTCTGTGAAATCGTGGTTGTATTTTGCTGCTTGTGGAAGTCGAGGGAGAGTATGGGTTGTATTATGGTAGCGGTTTGTGTGCGTGCGCGCGAGATTCCTCTCTCCTTCGCTGTGTGTGTGTGTGGCTCGGTTGCTGCTGCTGCTGCTGCTGCTGCTGCTGTTGGCCGTGGGTTGTAGGAACGGATCGCGGCGAGTTCGGGCCCCTCCGTTGCTGGACATTCCTGAATACTTGGCCACCGAGAGCTCGACTCGCTCGCCTGCGCTCTCGCGCTCGCGCCCCGAGGATCTCGACCTTTCTGTGAATAGCAGCTGCCGAGATGCGATCCGTGCTCGATTATAATTCACAGATTATATTGTCGATTAGAGAGAAACGTATATGCATTTATGTATGCGTGTATTTGTGTGTGTGTGTGGATGATTCTTATTTCTGTACTCTGCATTACAGGGTATTTAATACCGTACGAGACAGAGATTGCATCGGCTATTAATTATTCTGCAATTATATGACAATCAAAGCGTTTTGTTCTAAGATAATTCGACGGTGTGGTTCATTAGGCGAGGGACCAGCTTGACTTTGATTGTTCATGTGATTTGCTTTCGCCTTTTCTTCTTCTTTTTCTCGTTGGTTGGTGGGTTCTTTTTTTTCTTCTTCTTCTTATTTCGATTAGTTTCATTGTTATTCACTGAAGATAATGAAATATTTATCGGGGCGTATTACAGCTGCGGGATTAGAGATTGATGGACGCTTCTTGACTCTACTCGAGGCGCTCTCTCCCACCGAAGAACCTTCGACTTCTCTCTAGCATTCTTCGCTAGACTCGTTTCAACTACGACTGAGGAACGCGGCCGGCGCCTAGCGAATGAATTAATAATCGCTCAGTTGCGCTTGGAATTCTGTCCTCGAATCGAGCAACCCGGTGGTATTTCACTGTCCGCGGCTCGTGGGGAATTATTCTTTGGAGGGAATGTGGAATTTAGTTCAAATCGGGGCTGCAAACTCCGCATTATTTTTTCGTGTAATCGAAGTTTTTCAATTGTCGCTGTTGTAGGTTCTTCATATTTTTTAAATCATCGAAATGACAATTTTGATAATGAAACGGGAATTTCTGGAACTGCTGGAATACTGCTTTATTGGAAAATGATTAGAGTTACCTGCAATGATTATTTTTTTCAAATCTTTTATTTAAAAAAATCATTTGATATTTTATATCTGTAACCCAGAATACGGCGATACACAAAAAAATTGGATCATCGTTCGGTATTCAGAGGAAAAGGTTTGAAAAAAACATTTTTTCTTTCGAATTTAATGAAACGATACGAGGATTGAGTTACCGGAGTCAATGAGGTTTCGAAGGCGTCATCGAGTCGGTCAAATTGAAGTCTTCAGCGTGCGGGTAGCCTCGATACACTATATCGTCCTGTCGTGGATGTGTGTGTCGTTCGACGACCTATTTAAGAGGCGCGTGATTCGCCGGCATCGATAAGCCCTCCTCAGCATCTCGTCGATTTGCATCCAGCAATCTTGTTAATGATTGCAAGATTCGCGGTAATACATCGTCCCTCGTGCAACAACATCCCATTAGCGAGAATATGTGCGAGTAAATCGGACCATCGTGATATTAAGCCCCGCGAATTAATTACTCTGTTTTTACTTAAGTTTCACAGAACGTCAATCAATAAATTCATAATCGAGTTTCTAATTAATTTTCTTTTTCGTTACAGGCGAAGAAGGAGATTTACGACGTGAAGCAACAGAGGCTGTGTCTCGCTCAAGATGAATATGACCACCTCAACAATGCCCTCACTACCCTCGGCGCATCGCGCACCAGTTGTAAGTTTATTTCTATTACCCTTTTTTATTTCGTATTATAAAATCTTTTTTAAAAATTTCATTGCCTAATTTTTGCGATTATTCCTATTAGTATTGTCAATGTGAAAAATGCGAAAAATCAATTACTTTGTTGAAAAAATATAAGCAAATGAATTTTGCAACCTCTCAAAGTGACGTTCAAGTAAATGCAAATATAATTATTGTAAAAAAACCCGTATAGTTGACGCGGTTCTCGCGGTGGGAACAACAATTTATTACGCCACTTTGTGGAGCCGGTGTATTAAAAGTCACCGATTTTTTTTTCCAGTGTGTTCCAGCTCGAGTTCTCTCAGCACCAAGTACGACCCGGATCTCCTCAAGTCCGACGTCGCGTTGGCGAGGAGTCGGGTGTCGAGACTCAAGCGAGAATTGGAGCAGATACGCGCTGAGATGAACTGCACGCAGCGCGGAGTTGATACTTTAGCGAGGTAAATAAGCACTGATAATTAATGAATATCCTAGAAAGCGAAGTTCCTCAGAGCTTGCAAAAAAAAAAATCTATGCTTAATTTCAAATCGCTCTTCCTAAAAATCCCTTTCTCTTTTGACAACAGCGTCGAGCAGAAGTTAAGCGCGCACAACGGTGGCTGCTACAACATAACCGAGGCCCAAGCGATAATGACAGAGCTGAGAAACATCCAAAAGTCGCTAAGTTCCGGTGAGAAGGAAAAAGCCGAATTGATGCAGTCCCTTGCGCAGCTAAAGGACGAACTAACGAGGCTCCAGTTGTGCGAGGGAAGTCCAGACGCGAGTACGCTGAGTCTGCCGCAGGAGAAGTTAAGCACGGCGTCTCAAACCGATCTTAGCGGGGAATTGGTGCCGATAGGCACGAGATTAGCGGAGATGGCGCGGATGAGGTTGCAGTACGACGAGGCGCGGAAGAGGATACAGCACATACAGCAGCAGCTTGCGGATCTCGAGGAGAAAGTCACTCCGGGACAAACGGAGAGCGACAAAGACAAGCTTCTCTTGTTCCAGGAGAAGGAGCAACTTTTGAGGGAGCTTCGAAGCATAACACCCCGCACGAGGACGCAGCAGGACATGAAGAAGATCCAGTGCGAGATACGAAGACTCGAGCAGGATCTCAACAAATCACTGGAACTCTCGAACAAGACGATAACCGATCGCGTTCGTCTTCACGAGGAAAAACAATTGCTCCTTCAGCAACTCAGAGACGCGCTCAGATCTATGGCGATGCTCGAAGGCCAATTGAAGACCCTCAGTGCGAGCACGCTCTCGGTGAGCAGCAGCTCGAGCCTCGGCAGTTTGAGCACCACCAGCAGCAAAGGAAGCCTCAGTTCCGGCCTCAGCTTCACGGATATTTACGGAGGACCTCAGTGCCTCGGTCCTGTGCAACAGGAACGACCGGTCGACATGGTGGATCTCCACAGGAGAGTCGAGAGGCTTCTGCGAGGCTCCGAGCCGAATCTAGGCAATCTCGGGACCCCCTCGCCCGGCAGATCGCAACCGAGCCTCTCGCCGCGCTCCAGTTTATCGAGCGTCAGTCCTCCGGTTTCTCCTCTCTACGAAAATGCCCCGATGGGACCTCCGCCCGCTTACGAACAGGTGGAAATGCAAAGAAAGCAACAGCAGAGACTCCTCGGACCCGCGACTTCCCATCTAGATCGCTGCCAACTCGAGGACAAACTCGCTGAGCTCAGACTCAGTCAACAAGCTATCCAGGAACAACTCACCGCGAGCACCGAACAGCTCAAGCCAAGTCCGCAGCCTCCGCTCGAGATGCAGTCCGGCAATATGTCCCAGGGAAGCGGTCTCGGAAGGCCGGCACTTCCGCTACCGCAAGAACCGCCGCTTTCACCCATCAGCGAAACCCCACCGCCCATGGGAAGCCGCTCCAGGGCCAGCAGCTCTGGAACCAACACCAGGTCCGTTTCCGCTGCCGTTTCCGACGAGAGCGTCGCCGGCGATTCCGGCGTCTTCGAGGCCTCCAACAGAAGGAGATTGTCTGGACTTCAATCCGTTGACACACTCTCGTTTGGAGACACGAATTTGGAGACTGCGCAGGTGCAAATTAAACTGAGGTTCGTTATCGTTTATTTGTTAATTACAATTTATTTTATTTTATTTAGATCTTACAAAAAATTGATACTTTTGAAAATTTCCTATAAAAATGAAAGATTAAATAGAAATGAATTGAGAATCGTTCACATTTTGAAAGAACGTTTTTTTAAGCGAACCATAACTTAGAGGAAAAATGTCAAGCTGCAAATTTCATGTACCAAGAAAATAGTCTTGAAATTTGTGATTTAAAACATAAAAGGTGGTTCTTAGTTGTAATGAGGATAAATGGTTAAATTCGGCGGGAGCATTATGATTTTAAAATCAAATTACTAATGATTAATTTACGATTTTTCTTCAGATATTCGGTGGGCGATGGTCTTCTGCATGTGGGCATCGAAAGAGCGAGGAATCTGGCTGCCCTGTTCATACCGGACAACATGAGAGTGTGAGTAGAGTTCGACGTTCCTCGAATCAGTGAAAGTGCGTCAGATCCGAAATAGCGATCCTCTCGTTCTCTCTCTCTCAGTCTCATTGCTCGCGCGTACGTGTGCGTCTCGTGGCTATATACGCGAGCGGTATATACAGCATCAGGAGGCTCGTTGCGTCACGCTTTGGGCTTCGCGAGCGTTTGAGAATTCCGCGTATTCGCCGTTGAGTGTCGTTGAAATTTTCCATGAACCACGAAATGCGCTCTTTACCTACGCTACAGTATTACAAGTACAAATTCTATACATAGAAGTGGAGATGCTTGTCGAGAAATACCGGGCGTCTTGACAAAACGTCCGGCGAGCTTTAAGCCCGCGTCGAAAGCGGAAAAGCGCGGGTTGGAATACCGTGCCGCGATCCTCGTCGCGAAAAATCTCTAGAGACGAATTTTGGGTGTGCAAACGCTTTGGCCTGTGAGATCCGGGAATAATTTATCAGCGAAATCAGTGCATGACATCATAAACGCAATCGCGTTCTCTCGTGTGCTTTTATCCGCTCGCATCGGGCCGAAAAACTCGCGAGCGCAGGTAGTCGATTCGGAGATTGGAATGCAATTATGAAATCCAGTCGGTTCGGGTGGCTTTTGGATCAATGACCAGCTGCAGGAGCGCCGGGGCGTGTTTAAACGCCGTTATGCAACGATTATCGCCAATTTCTTGGTCCGCTGTGGAGCACGCACTCTCTTCATCCTTCGTCGTCTCGGTCCCGGCGAGACCCAACGCGAGAATTTTCTCCCAGCCGTCTCTCGGTCATTGTATGAGTAGCTCGTAAATTTTGAGAAGGGAAAACTCCGCCGCTTGATTCCGAGATGAAATTACGAGCGAGGAATCTACGCGGTGACATAAATGCCGCGAAGGAATGATGCGTGGTCGTAGAACGTCGCGTTCGACTCTCCAGTCGTTGGTAATATTTCAATGTAGCGCCTCGCACACGGAGTCTCAGTCGATAATTCGATTGAACGCTCTTGCGAAGAACGATGAGGAAACTTACGGCAACGGTTAACAAATTCTTTGATGTAATAGACGATAAACACATCGGGCAAACGGCAATAATAATAGCTATTGTGTTACGTTGAATTAACGATATCGTAAATTCACGACAATACCAGACGCAATGGAACCTCGGAATTGATGGAAAACGAGGCTTTGGCTATTGTGTTACGAGGAATTAAACGGGAACTAATGAAATCATTCACTTCCGACAATCGCCGACGCAATGGAACTCGAAATTAATGGCCACTCGATTTTTTTTTTCGATCTTCAGGTACATAAAGGCTGCTCTTCTACCTATGCAACCACCGGTGAATCACGTATGCTGCACCAAACCTGTAACGGATCTTCGCAAGCCAACCTTCGGCGAGAGCTTCCCCATTGCGGTTCCTTTGAACAAACTTTACACCAAGACTCTGCAAGTTAATGTGTGGTGCACCAGCGGAGAGTCTGAGGAGTGCTTGGTGAGTCTTAAGTTTGATTTCATACATCAATTTTTATCTTTCCGAAAGGATTATCAATATTTTATTACACTTTTATTCGAATAAGTATGAGAAATTATTTAAGAGCGATGAAATTACCAATTACTTTGAAGTAATAATACCAACAGTTTTTTCTAATTTTCCCATTCTTAATTTCTGTTTTATTCAGGGTTCGGCCCAAGTCTCCCTGGCAGACTTCAGTCCCGAGTCCCCGAGCGTTAAATGGTACAATATCCTCTCGTTCCGCTTCATGCAACCGTCGACATCGGAGAACGCGAGCGGCGGCAGTGGCAGCACTGTTTTCAAGCAAGCGCGACACGACAAACAAGAATCCGACATTTCGGTCTATCGGAGCGGCGCTCAAACGCAAAATACTAAGGAGGAGAGCAGCGACGAGAGCACGATTATAAGCTCGCAGACGTCGACGCTCACGAGGAATCAGGGCTGCGACGAACTGCAAACCGCCGCCTCGCTCAGGCTCGAAGAACTCGCCAATTGCCTCGGCAGCCCCGAGGAAGAGGACGAGGAACATGATAGCGACAGCGGAAGCGAGGACAGCGACGAGGAGGGCATCATCGAGTTCATGATTGAGGACAACGTTCTCGAAGACGTTCTCGAGCACGAGGTTCGTCATATCAGCAATGAAAATTGCATTTTCCTCCCTGAATTCCACTTTGTCAATAAGAAAATCCTCATTTACTAGATTATTAACTATAAAATTGTTCATTTGTTCAGGAGGAAGAAGAACTCGCTGAGGAAGAGTCCAACCACACGCAGGACAAGGAAACCAACACCGAATGCATATTCATTCCCGAGCAAGGCAAGCAGAGAAAACTCTCCGCTGCTGGAGCCGTTCCCGGTGCTGTGCACGACGACAAAAATTCAATCGTCATCAAGAGGAGCCAGACTTTCTCGCCCAGCGCGGCTGTCAGTCGAAATCATTACATCTGCCGAGTAAGTTTGCTGAATAATTTAATGAATCTGATTGCAAATCGAATTTTTAGCCATCACTCTTTTTGTGATTTTTTTTTTTTCAATTTCAATGAATATCACCAGTTAGTTATAAAATTACGTAAAAGATGCAGATAATTGGTGCACAATAATAACTGTATAAAATGAAATACTGAAATGGACGTTCAGAGATGCAGATTTCGAAATAATGTCAACTATATAACGGTTATAGAGTGCAATGTGATATTTATCGTGTTTTTCTAATTTTACAGCTGAATCGGAGCGATAGTGACAGCAGCATGCCTTTGTATCGTCGAGGCGGTCCCTTCCAGAGGAATTCCGTAGAAAGGCGATCACTCCGGTGGCGGCGACCGTCATCTGCGCTCAGCTGTAAAACCGCTTCGAAGAAATCGACGCACTTGCCTCAGACGGCGAGAACGTCGCTCGATCTCGAGCTCGACCTTCAGGCGCAGCACGCGAGGCTCAACAATCTTCACGACGAGCTCAACAGGCTCCGCGATCTCAAGCAGAGGCTCGAACAAGCGCGCGAGAAGGGCGACAGCGATCTCGCGACTTGGCTCCTCGAGGACCACAAGTTCCAGACGCTCATGGCTCAGGCTGAGAGTGGCAAGAACGGAAAGAGCGCAGAGGACAAAAAAGTCGAGAAGATGCTCAAGAAAACGTCCAAGGAAATTTACAAGCTGAGAAAAACGAAGGCTGGCAAGGGAAAGCCTGACATTATCTCCTTCAAGTAAGTTCTCATGGCATACTAAATCGTCTTCTCATAAATCAGACACTGTGCGAATAAAAAATCGATTTTTCCTTCGTTTGGATATAAATATTTCAAAATCGTTCTTTTTTTTTCCTCCAAAAATTCATCTAAACGATCCTGAAATATCACCTCAACGTTTCAAGTGTTTTGTCGTCTACATAAACCGTAGTTCTATAGGAATTATTAAAAAGTAGAGTAAATATTAAATAATGTCCGTAAGAGATACGAAATTCTAATGGGTTTTATCATTATCTTTTCTAGGGAGAAGATGGCTTTCTTCACGAGAGTAAACCTAAACGTTCCCGTTTTACCTCCGGACGAGTCGTCGTCGGGCGAGATTTCCGTGCATCACAGACGTCACGCTTCCGAGCCGGCGGGAGGTCAGGCCGCGCAATCGCGGTCCAGCGTCCACAATATTCGCGAGGTGTCGATGACGTGTTCGAGCCGAGGAACGACAACGGTCGGGGCACACCGATCGAGCGTCGCTGCGATCCAAACGACGACGAACGGCCCGGAGACCCGAGAATCCGCAGTCTGTACAAACGCGACAAGCGCGGCGGAGAATTCGAATCAAACGGGTAACCGAGATTCCGGAAGTGACAAGCCCGTCGAGGACAACAGCGGTGAACCGAAGAGATACGAATACGTCGTCGACAGAGTCCTCGGCGTCGAGGTTTAATTTTTATAATCCCATTCGTCTCTCTTTCGGTATTTATCGACTGATTTATTGTCGAGCAAAGCTCTTTTCATGCAATAAATCAGCGATAATTTAATCGAGAAGAGTTAAGAAGCTAAGCGACCTTCGTTTGTGTAATTTTATTGACTATTTTAATAGCCAACGACGCGGAAATTCGCGGCCTCTTAACTTGGAAAACGACTGTCCCAATTTTAAACGAATTCTTGTGCTAGTTGGATGCTAGTGAATCTACGAAATGACGCGCACGAGAATAACTGTAAATACGAATGCATAAATTATTTAATTCCAATGTCGCGTCTCCGTTGATTGACTATTTAATTATAAAGAATTGAGAAAAAAAAAACCAAGTAAACGAGGAAAATTCATTCGCGGAATCGATTCTTCAGTCCCGAATCCATTCGGGACTGAGTTTTGCGAATGTTTTTCGTCGAGTGCTGGGGCGCAAGACCCACCGAGCAGCTGGTCTGCGTTTCGAGAAGAATTAAAAGACTCTGCGCCCTGGTAAGGTGCCTTTTAAAAAAGCTAAAGGAGCCTCCGTCACTCTCTCCGATTCTCGAGCGACGCTTGTTCGACTTTTCGAAAATTTTAGGCTACATATTTTCCGGTATTTTAAACGAATCTCGAGAATCCACGTGGGTGACGACGGCCCCCGATGCCCTGGCACGGAAAGTCACCCTTTATCGAAGTGTCTCAAAGCTGACAAGCTCTCAGAACGCAAAAGCTTGACCCCTTCAAGCGTCAAGCCTTTTGGGACCTTCGACATGGGTTTAAATCTTTTTAAAAAATATTTATCCTTTCACGATTGAGTGCTGTGCCTTCATGCCTTCATCGTTGGTGATTTTTAGTGCCTTGGACCGAAGCAAGTGAATATAATACGTGCAGGTAGCGAAATACGCGATTTTTTGTTTGTTTTTTTTTTTTTTTTTTTCTTTCATGAGAAGCGAGAACTTTGAAGATTTTTATTGCATGAAAAACGCGCTAGACGATATTTCTAGCAATCGAAGCACCGTTTTGTACACTCAATGTTACAGACGCTATGTTATTCTGGTTTTCAAAGTGGTTATCCATGTTTTTTTTTTCGACTAAGTGTATTTGTAACTTTTTTTTTGCAGTTACAATCGCACGAATTTAAAAGAAGGATCAATCGCTTATAAAGCTCATCGAGTGTCGTGAATAAAAATGCGTAGATAATTACGCAAGAAAATAATTGCACGATGCGCGGATCGGCAACTTTGACAACCAGAAAGGACCCGAGTCTCTGAAAATGTTATTGTTTTTTAAAAGAAAAAAATACTCAAAGCGTCGAGTGGCGAATGGCACGATCGACTGAAGGAATTCTTCAAGTTCCTTTCCTTCACTAGTAATTAAACATACTCGGGATGGAAATGAAAAAATGGTGAAAATACGTTTGGAACTCGCTTTTCGAGCCCTCAAAGGGAAAACTATTTGCACATTTCGTTTGGCGATACCTTTAGCAGCGTTCGAAGCTACAATTGTATCGCGGGGGTAAAAAGGGAGGAAATAAACGAAAGGAATAAATAATAATGAAAAACTGTTCTCTAAGTAACCTGTACATAAGATTGTACATACGCATCTAACGAGTACGTTACACGATTATAAATACGAATAAATCCATTATATATATAGTATATATATGAATGAATATAAAGTTGTATGTAAAAACAGATATTTTTAAATCTGAAGCGTACATCAGAGAGAGATTCGCATTATAAATACGCGCACTCGAATGAATGTTGAGGACTGAAGTGCGTGGATCATTTATTTGGAGATGAATCGAATACAGTTGATTGGGTGAGAGCGAAGGAATTGTTTGCCGATAATTCATGTGCCTTGACGCATCCTCCATGCCTACGTCCTGTTCATACTACCGTCTAATCGAAATACCGAACAATACCCATGTATTATTAATGTTACATTATTGTATTATTCACTATTGGCATAGCCGCGTTACTGTAACGAACTTTTAATTTTTTAAATAACTGATGACTTTCCTTCTTCTTTTTTTTCTTTTCGTAACTGAAAACACAACAGACACAGACACAACATGCTTTGTAAGTAATGGTTCGTATATAACGATTAAAGAGAAAAAAAAAAAAATACAATACAAACGCCGAATTTTGATTTTCCCACATCCCAGCAAAAAAACTTTAAAAAAGTGTGTCAATAATTTTAGATGGGCCGAATATTGTAGAAAGCAACTATTATCCAACGCTGAAAGTGGCACGTATTCCTTCGACGCAAGGAAAGCTTCAATAATTGAATAGATAGCTATCGGCAATATTGATTTTAAAAGGTACACCGTAAACTAGAATGGAAAGTTATGACCTCGGAAATTGCTTCCTCACTATTTTTCACTTTTTAGAGAGTTACTTCAACGAGGAAATGCGCTTATCGATTTTGGCTTCCTCATAGAAAAGACTTTGTAAAAAAAGAAAAAATTAATGCCGTAGCTATTTGCAAGGTTGTATTTTACGTTCTCATTTTTTCTTGGCATTCAACAATTCTATATTGAATTGAATATTGATATTCCATGAAAAGTCCTTATTCTCTTTAAAAAAGATATTTAAAAATCGACCTTTTCAAAATTTTAATTTCTCCACTCTCGATTCGGAAAACCCGAATAATTGGTCGATATTTATGAATCAATTGATGAAAATGAAGATAATTACCCTCATTTGTAATAAAAATATTATTGATCATTGGGTGAGCGGTGATAAAATGTTTTTAAATTGAAACTAGATTCATAAATCATAATCGCGCTCAGTAATCGCAAAAGCGCTTAATCTCAGCAGCTGGTATGATACCGTCAGCGGTAAACAAGCTTAAAGTATCTACAGGTGCATCACAAAACTCAAGAGCTCGAGACTTGAGAGTTCGTCGATAGATATCGCTATTCAAAGTGCGACCGCGGTTCGCCCCCCTCCTTTTTCCTCCCACTCTACGTGGAGCGGTTCCGCTTCGTTTCAAACCGCGGTACAACAATGTAGCAGCATCCGCGGTGGGGGAAACAATGCATCATCGCATCGCTCAGCACGCGCACGTGCTACTGTTGTATTTTCGATTGTTTATTCTCGTTTGCAGGTCAACTGGCCTGGCTGCTCAAGCTTTTAGGTCATATGGACATTCTCTTCGCTGCTGTAATTCGCAGAGACGAGTAAATTCGAGCGATACGCACTCAACAAACTCACCAAGCCCTACGAAAAAATGCCGGAATTCATTACGTCTGAAAATTAAATTTAACACAACTACTAAATTAAAACCACCATTTATTGCCATTGAACAAAAAGATCATTAAACGATCAATTAATTAATCAATCACCTAATTATCGAAGCAACCTTCCAAATAGAATCTTGTCGCCGAAATTCCGAAAATTATAAAGTTGATCATTAACTATGTCTCAACATAATACATTCCATACTTTATTTTCTTTTTAAATCACTATTGAACAAATAACCAATCATATAAATAAATAAATACATGTTAAAATACCAGGGACGTGAAAAGTCTCGTCGTCGTCCTCCTTGCACCGCCTCCTACTCTCTCTCTCTCTCCCTCTTTCTCGGGAGCGCTGCGAGTTCGCACTCTAGTAATTTTCGATATAGTCAAAAAACAACTAATCACAGAACGATGAATGACAAACCAACCACCTAATTATCAAGTCATCCCTCAAAAAAAAAACAACTCTACTCTCGCCAAAATACCGAAAATTATAAAGCTAACTACTCAATATAATCCCTTCCATACTTTATTCTCAAACAAATCACTATTTAACAAATAATCAATCATATAAATAAAAATGTATATATTAAAAAATACCAGGAACGTGGAAGGTCTCGCGTACTCATCGGCCTACCTGCACCTCCTCCTACTCTCTCTCTCTCTCCGGAGCGCCGCGGTTCGCACTGTAGCAGTTTTCGATATAGCACACCTCCCGCTACGAGAGTTGTGTATGCGCTCGCTCGGCGAGACCAACCAGTTTGCAATCCGGGCTGCCGCACGCCCGATCGCGTTCTTCGCCGCGCCCCGCCATCGTCACACGACGCCGTGAGATGCTGACGTGCTCGCGACATGTCTGCAACACTGTAGAGACCAAGTTTCCCAAAATCCGAAGCGGTAAGTCTGTCACTGATAGCCACTTTTTGAGTCGCGGCGTGTCGTCACCCGTGGCGTCTACGCTTTGGAGGTTATGTGTTATGATTTCGCGCAGCGATGAAGTGGTGTGCGCGGGCCATTGTAAATGTATACATGCGTCGACGCTGCAGGCGCACATGCCTCGATATGTAATTGTCTCGTATGTCGCGCGGCGTGCTATCATTTTTTAATGAACGCCGCTATAGCGTCGCGAGGTAAGAGATACACCGACGCCTATTGTTTTCATTGGGACGCGCGTTCACAGCTGATCGCTTACGCGTTTCCGCCACTTTACTAAAATGCCAGAATTCTTTAATAACCGCTCGCTACACGCGAGAAAGCGGCTTAGGCTCAATTGAGTGTTTTACGCGATAAGAAATTACAGGCTGCGATTGTAACCCCACGATTAGTGTTTACTTTACTCTTCAGGGTGATGTGATAACCCGTTCTGTCAACACCAGCTTATCTCTCTCGCTCTTCTCGCGATTACATGACACGGCGGATTAAAGAGGCGAAGGAATCCGGGGCTTTTTGTATTTTACTATTTATAGACGAAATAATAATATTGTCACTTGGAAATTGGGAACGCGAATGAGGGTGTAATGGCAATTAGGCTTAGGTGTTGGGACATTTTTTGTGCCGAATGTTTAGATTTCCGTTTTTAAGGCTTGACCTCCAAAAAGCGAATGGTTTTTTCATTTTTTTCATTCCGTTTTTGGATGACACTTCCGGTAACATATCTTACCACTATTTCTGTTATTGTCTACAATTTCTGATTTGAGAATAAAACGTCTTTAAACTACGGAAATGTTGACGGTAATAGATTTTGGAAAATGTTATTTTCGTAACAGTTATTTCAAATAATATTTAGAGCAATCTCGTCCGAGAATAATTTATGATCGACAATGATTCTCAGCTCAAATAACCTTTACCATTCGAACGAAAGACAATTTTTACTACCCTTTTATTCTCACGCAACCAGGCGTCTTTTTTATATTTTGGAAATATGGAGGCAAAGGAAGCGAGTTTTGTTTTCATTCCGCCGCGTGTCGTATTAAGAAAAAGGCGACAGCGAACGGTGTTTATATAAGATTATGAGAAAAGTGTGTATAATAAGAAATTGCAGCACTGGGATTGGAATGCATCAGCAGGAAGGCTTTTTTTTCGACGCTTGTACTACTTATGTCGATGCTTTCGTTTTACAATTTGAGCGAGCAGCTTTAACTTACGAGCGGAGTCGTGATACGTCGTTTTTCCACTTGCCATCGCCTGACGATTCTCCGAGGACCCGTAAACCCTTAGCATAATAAATAGCCCGACGAGAGTCGCGATTGCCGACAAACGTCGCGTGTCGCGATGCCAGACGAGCTTCGCTCGTTGTCGCCTCTCGTGCGATATTCCTTAACTTTCGCGTCTCTCCCCGCGGTTTTATTACTACGACCTCGTGGTTTATTTACGAGTGCATTAATCCCCTCGAATCAATCTTCAACTTATTCGCTCAGCGTGGATCCGCCTCACTTTCCTCCGCCGTATTTAACAATTTCATTTATATTCATAGTCGATTGAACTTGGGTGAAATTTACCGGCGCCTCACTCTTCGTTCACGTTATCGTCGTTTCATCAATATTCACATTCAACATTCAGCCCAATGAAAATATTGACGATTACCAAAATTCGACCGACAGAATATTTATCATCGGCACTGATTAAACATATTATCTAATTTACAAACCAAGTACAGTTAATAAGTCATCCATACTCTTCAATGAAATTCATGAACGCCATTAATTAAAATGTACTCATGAATTTAACATACACCTCAGTATTGAATACTGTTTAAGTTTCTTACATTTTTAATATAACATCGTATTTTCATACTTATGAGTCACCAACTTTCGATAAATTGAAATTAGATATAAATTTCACGAGCAACCAAGAAACTACAAATTCAATGAATTTTTTTAATTCGATGAATTTTGTTTAATGCAATGAATTCTTTTAATTCAATGAAGTGCAGATTTTCACTGCCACGTGCAGTTTCACCGGAAATAGTGCACAGGATTGGCTCTATATTGGTATTGTTATTGTTATTGCTTATTTTTTCGATGATACGTAGGCCCGGCACGTAGTTAACTCGGTCGTAGGTTGCATAATAGATGATGGTCACTTGTAACCCGTACGTCTGTAACTACCGAACGACCTTAGTCTTGTATACGTCATAGTGGCCTACCTAGAGCCTTGCGAGGAGCCCTCCTACCCTTGCCGCCGACTCTAGCCCCGTTCAAAAGGCCTATACCGTAACCCACACAATTTTTCTTTCTCCGACTAAATATAGCAGGCCGACTATCGACTCTGTGCCAATTGTCAACATGAAAGAGTAAAGAAATTGTCGTTATTAGCTATCCGCACTCTCTGACTCTTGCGCTCTGAGCTGCACGCCTGCCACTTGATCTTTGCATCAAGAGCACCCGTTGTCGTACACATAAATCATAGCTGCACATTCTCTCCCATGTATACGCCAGATCCGCCGATGCACGAGGCTAACCGAGAATTCTATTTACCTGAACGACGTTATTAACTGCATCCCACGACCAGTCCTTGAGCTTTTCTTATGCCTTGGAATATTAATCGCTAATATTACGCCGAGAAGTCAGTTACAGTTTATTGACAATTGGGTCAATATTTTTCAATCATTTTTTAAAACAAAATCGTCAATTTTTAGTATTGTTAAGTTAGTCAAAAATATTTTTACAATTTGTGTGCTCGCTAATTAACAATTTAATCTCGAAATTTAGAAATAAATAATTAGGGGTTCAAAACCCCAAAAAGTTAATTGATTTGGTTGATTAAAGTATCGACGACTCTGATTGCAATGTTTATTTGTTTACATTGGATTTTTGGGAGGCCTTTTGATGCATTTGCGCGGACGAATTTATTAAGCGGATTTTCACAATTTCTCTTTTCCTGTTCACCGTTCCACGAGGAACGAGTACAACTGTTAACCTTGAAACTTCCACTTCTCGGATATTCATACCTCAGTAAATAGTAAATCGCGAACGTCAATGACTCGGATAGCAACTTGAATGGAATTCATTTGGCGTTTCGTTGTGTAACTTCGCTCGCCAAGTTCGCCGACTCAATTATGCAACGATTCTATCGCGTTTCATTAAACCGCAGGATTAGGCGTTACCTCGGCAATTTTGTAAACAAAGCTGAGTTGGGCTCGGAAGAGGAGATATGTCGAATCGGGTTGGCGCCATTAATCGTGATAGAGCTGAAAACAGGCTTAAAGGGGTGATACGATAGTAGCATGGGCGTACACTAATGACTCTGTTCGTTATAATGGTGACCACGTGGCTTGAAATAGTCCATGTAACGACGAAAACCTAGCGTCATCAATTGTTAAGGTGGCTACTTCGCTTAACCCTAGTCAAATCAGCGTTGAATATTGAAAAAACGATTCCCCAATTTTCTGGTGTTTCAGTCAACAATTCCGAGGAGTTATCCACGTAGCAGAATTATTTCTCAATATATTAGTCCATTTAGACTCGTAATCCGAATATAAAATCTGCGGATATTTGCAAATGTCCGCTGTTCACCTTTTCCGTGCAGTTTTTTCGCAGAATAAATCGTAATAATAATCCAATTATGACGTGCAATATCTCATTTTGACCGTCGAAACATCCCCGATCGATTGATCATCGAGATATTTGTGTAGTATTAGTTGTTCAAAAGTTACAGTCATTTTTATGCCCGATTTTAGGATAATGGATGATAAAACGGTCGTATCTTTTGAACTACCAATACCATACAAAAATATGAATGACCAATCGATCGAGGATCTTCCAACGATGAAAATAAGATATTGCTCGAGATAATCGGACTATTATTGTGGTTTGGGCCTTCGAAAAACTGCGCGAAAAACAAACGTAACATCGGATATTTGCAAATATCCGTCGATTTTCTATTTGGATCACGGCTGTGAATGTACTTACATGCTAGGAATCAATTATTCTTTGTGAATAATTCCTCAGATTTGTACATTAAGGCAGCAGAACTTTAAAAAAAAAGTATCATTGATTTTTTACTAGTGTGAAGCACAATAATCACCTTAACCCTATGGCAGCTTTGCCTGGTCAAATATCAATCGCCCACATGCGGGAGTTAACCTCGTTGATGACTTCACTTCAGCAAAGCTTCTGAGGCGATGGCCACCTGCACGTCCCGGGACAATACCGATTTAGACGCAGATAAACATATGGAGCGACTGTAGCTCGGGTTGTAACGTACTCGGAGTTTCTTATCTCTGCACTCTATCTACAATACTGGAGGGCAGAAAAATGTTTTGCGAACACTGAAATTGCTGCAGTAATTATCGACTATTTTGCGTGCAGCTCCGGATCATTAATAGCATGTCATTTTCATGATACTTCGCGGCGCAGTTCTAGAAGTGCTATTTTTAGATATGGATTATTTTCAATTCACGCACATAAGATATTAATTTTTTCATATTTTTCAATCAATATTATTCGTGGGTATTATAAAAAGCATTAATACGTATTCATATTTCGAGGATTAAGCAGGATAATATATTTACCTTTTGAAATTAATTTTTGTAACCATTAAAAAAGATTTTTATCGAATTCTGATTTAATGAAATTTATTCAATTAAAAAAATGTTCGGTAGCATTTATGCCATTGGTTAACGTTTGTTGTCATTTTTGTTTTCGTCATCACGATAATTTTATTTATGAGAAATTACTCGACGCACCCACAAAAATCCTGCTCATTTCGGGGACAAAAAGCACAATCTCCCTTCCCGTGGGCGTTGTAACGAGCTCACTTCATTATTTTCGCACTTCGCGTGAGACCAGACGTCTACGTAACGCTATATATAACTAAACGAGTTGACGGTGATGACGTTATCACGCGGAAGTTATTATCCTGTCAAGAGGGGAAAGAATCGACTTCTACGGGTGGAATTGTATTATTATACCACTAGAGACGGTTCCTCCCTGTCTCGTTGAATAGTCTGTACAAATATAAACGACACTAATTCACCGGCTCGAAGAATTCCTAGCAATTTGTAACTACGTGCAGAAATGTAACCGGTTCATTATTTAAAAATTTGCGATATATATATATATATATATATACATTTTTTTTGTACAACTAAAATAATAGGATAGTATTTTTTTTAATATTCTAGATTTAATATATATATATATTTTAACACAAGGAAATAATTTTTGAAAATTTTTTTCTTAAAAATAATTGAAAAGAAGTTAGAATATTTAAAATTTGGTATAAAATATTGGAATTTAGTGGAAACAAACAAAATCTACATGCATATTATCATATTTTCATTGATTAATGTTATACAAATAGTGACAAAAGGTTGTAAAGTAGAACCTTACAAATTGTTTTCTCACTATTTTTACACTGTCCACAAAAGCCACCGACGAGGGAGAATGTTAATCGATTTTGGCTTGCCCACAAAGGGAACTTTGTAGACAGCGTAAAAAAGCCTTTTTTTCAACTGGAATGCAGAACAATTAAATTCTCATTAATTCGAAGCCGCTGGATCGATTCTCGGCAAGTTCCATACGTGTAAAATGCGTGAGCGGAATTTTTCAGCAAAAAATTTCAAATTCCAAACTCCGCATCGATTTCGGTGAAATTTAATCTCAATTATTTTTATTTATTGTCCGCATCTTGATGTCATAATTATTAATTGATTCAATAATTGTCAATACAAGCCAAAAAAAAGTCACGGAAAGAAATTTATTACGAAACATCAAATAAATAATCAAAACCATTATCGTTATCAAACATTTTCTTAAATTGCCAAAAATTTCTTTCGACGAAATTATTCATCGTCGAAAACATTTCTGATTCGAAATGTCCCCTGCGAAATTGTGACTCTTGATATTCTTTGGCCCCCTGAGTCGATAACAATCACATTTTTTTAATTTTTTGATTTTTAAAAATATATTTTAATGTTTTGATTTTTAAATAATCCAAACCATTATCGTTATCAAACATTTTTTTAAATTGTCAAAAATTTCTTTCGACGACATTATTCATCGTCAAAAAGATTTCTGATTCGAAATGTCCCCTGCGAAATCGTGACTCTTGATATTCGTTGGCCCCCTGAGTCGATAACAATCACATTTTTTTTTTTTAGAGGCCGCAATCATTTTTCATTAGGCCTAGACGAGAAATTCTATGACGGGACGTGAGTCAACGCTCTTCTCCTCTTCAGCGTGTGTCTGACGCCGCAAGTTTCCTCGTGCCAGAGTCGGATATGTCGTGTTGTATTCGCGTGCGTGGGTGTGGCGAACGCCTGCCCCAAATTCCCCGATGAAACTTACCTCCGAGTCTCTCTTCAGGTTCTCACCTGGCCGACTCTCGAACCTCGACAAAAAAGCGTATGGTTACTCGCCCGACTTACGCAATTTCGCTGCATTAACTAATTATACATTTTAATTAAATTTTTTTTTTTGGGCATAAAATTTTTTATCGACCACTTTCATCAAATCTTCAAATCCCATTTATAAATACAACGAACATAACAATAACTTTCAGTGTTAACAAAATTGCAATTGAAAAAAATTCATATGCTGAACATAATTATGATTAATTTTTTTAATCTGCAAATATAAATAAATACATTTTTTATCGATCAGATAAAAAAAATGTATACTGAATATAATTTTGATTAACTTCTTTTAATTGCAAATATTGAAGATAAATGTTGAATTAATTATATGATAAATATGGATAAATGAATTCTACAATTTATATGGAAAAAAGTACCACGCCCTAACCCATTTACCCACCTCTCAATATATCCCAGCTAATCGAACAGTCGTTTAACATTATTGGCTGTAAACCTTATTTTTATCGTGAGATTTCATTGTGCGTTGGTTCGAATCGCAGAAAACCATTTGATATGTCCCATCAAGGGTTCCGAGTAGCCAGGTGGGTCAGGGAGTGGCTCACGTGACTCTTATCGCGAGAGATCGAAATCGCGTAACATACATATTGCATTTCTCCGCTTCTTTCTCCTCTCCAATCAGTTTCATTTGAACTACCGAGAAACACTGGCTCATTCCCTACCACGAAAGTGAATACGTGTGCCCTCCTCTGCTTTCGGTCACGCGATTATCTGGGCGCGACCTTATCCTCCCACCCCTATATTTATTATCATTATCGACGATAAGGGCGCGCGCTTTTATCCGAAACGAATTTCTTGTCTAACATCCTCAATCATGCATTTTAAAAAAATCATAATATCGAACGATATTTTATTTAGGGTGCATAATATTAATCACAAAGTTAGGGTATATCCCCCTCCCCTTCATTTATTATTATTATTATTATTGACTTTAATCAAATTTCTTTTCTAACATCTTGAATCATACATCACGAAAAATGAGATATTTCGTACTGCTGCAAAAAAAATTAAATTATAATCCCAATATTGAATGATATTTCATCTGACGTGCACAATATTGATTACAAAGTTAGGATATATAAAATACTAAATATCGAACGAAAATGTTAATCGAAAATGCCATTGAGAAAAACAGGTAGAAGCAGATTACTCGCGTTACAAGTAACCAAACCGCCGGAGGATTAAACCGACGTCGCGTGGATAGCATCGGATATCACACGAAAGGCTCCGATGACACCGGCAGCATCTCACTACACCCTTAATACTACACGTTAACTCTGGAACGATTCAGTGAACTCTGACACGCTTCAGTGGCCACCGATTTTCTTAAAAGTGCACAAATAAAAACCCTAAAATACCAGCTTATCCCTCAAACATTACCAAATAACAGCAGCAATGCAAAAAAAAAAAATTATTAGCAATCCTTCAACTACCAAATTATTATGCATTAAATAAATATTAATTTTACAACATAATTTCAATCATAATAAACAAGAATGAACATAAATCATTCAATTTCACAAAAAATAAAAATAAAAAAAACGCTTTCACCGGTAAACATTTAAATATCGTCCACCATTTTTATTAACTCTATTTTCCATCGTGTTTTATTTTGAAAAGCTTCCAATTCTCCTAATCTTAAGATCTTACATTTTTTTTATTTGCCTGGAAATAATGTATTAAATATCAAGCTATCATAGCATATATATACATGCGTTTTGCCGGTGACGCGACGTCGTTGTGGATAATTTAGTACGCGTACTTAGGTACACCATTTGGGAGCTGACATTTAGGTAAGCGTCCTCTAAAGGTGGAAGCAAAGCTCCATATTCCAGTCAGAAAGGGCGTCTTCGGGTTCCCCAGCCCAGGGACATCCACCTTCCTGACATTTTCCATATTTTATTTATCAACCGGCGTGATTTTGACAAGGAAAGGATGACAACAGAAAATTGGATCGTTCCCGTAGAAGCTGAAGAGGCAATAATGTCACAGGAGCAGCGGCAGCAGCGTCGACTGCAATAAAAATGAAGAAAAAAAAAAAAGTTCAAGTGCTTTTTTTCGCAGTTTCTCATTATATTTTCAAACACGTCGGGATCAAAGTAAATCACAAAAACGCAAAGGTACAACGTGAACATAAATTGCATCGGACGTACTCGCGCGATAGCCAATCTTTTCAGGAACAGGATTGAGGCAGTATTTAATCGCATGAAAGTTCTCGTGCTCTCTCTTTCTCTCTCTCGCTTTTCGCATCATTAGCGACAACTTTCATCGCTGTGAGCGTATCTCATTCTAAATGAGATTTCACGAAGAGCGGGTCAATATTAGAGGAAATCCGATTGCGATAAACTCCATCGAATCAATTCTGTTGGCTCTGTGTAGATTTTTAGCAATGTAACTAAATATTATGATTTCAGCATCACGCGAAATTAAATATTGGGCTAAATTAAGTATATTTGACTTTAACTATAAAATGAGTTCAATAAATTTGAGTCATTTTTCACTGATTTCATTCAGGTCATTTCTCTGACTCAAATTGACCTCAACATAAATTTAGTTCACTTAACTCTTATTTTTTTCATTTTCTTCAATTTCATTTTAAAAATACCTTAAATTTATATTCCATTATTTTATTTTATTATTTTTATTTAGATTTATATTTTTTATATATAAATTTAATTGACGACATATAAATTTTCAGTCCTTTTTGGCTGTGTATTTTTAATTAATAACTTTTTTTTTTCAAGGCACGTATGATTTTTTTTTTTTAATATGTGGATTACAATTTCCACATATAGAAAAACTTACATGACACGTAATGAGCGAGCTTTAATATCAAAGAGGAATTTGTCACGGTGGTACCTTAACACGCAACGCTCTTTAGGTCGTCATTACTTCGACATCGCACGATGCGATGTGTTTGGAGGTCGCGTGTCCTCCAAAGCTCGTGTTTTACGCGCCGCTTCGCCTCCACATAATGAATTTCATTGCACGCTCCGACGACGAGACATTCCGAGCTCGACGGAAAAGTTTTACCTAATTTTTTTTCACGCCAGGAGGATGAGGAGAGTTCGCCAAAACTATTTCGCCGTGCTCGGAACTTTTCCTCAAAGACAAGAGAAAAGAACGGTTCAACTCGGAGATTTCGTTCCTGTTGCTGAAATATACTTCGACGAGTTTAGGTCGTTACCCAACTCGAATAATTGCTCGATCGTGTTGCAAAGACTGTCCTTTTGGACGTTGAAGAAAGCACCGAGCAAAAAAACGCTTGTACACTCCCGATTATTTGGCCGCCTGACGGAATTTTTAATCAGATTACCTGCGAAAAATTCTTCATACATGTTTTCTCTGCCCGCAACTCGATTCCATCAGAATTCCACTCAGCAACCATAAAATTAATCATTTTTGTTGCCTATTTCGAAATTTTCGAATTTTTTAAAAATTGCCTTTATTGCTTCAAAACATTAACTAAAAAAGTCATAATTTTATACGTAAAAGTAATAATATTCATTGATGCTAATTACATAATTCAGTGAGGACCAATAATAGCATTTAGATCACACAAAAATTGTATTTGAAAAAAAAAAATTATTTACTCACGCTAAAAAATTTACTAAAATTCAATATAAAAAATTAATTTTTAACGAGGATAGAAAGTAGAGCATGCGGGTCTCGTTAATAAACTGGGTCCACCCTGAAATAGGGGTAGTGCCCAAAAAAAAGTATAACCTTCCATATTATTTTCCAATTGCCCTTTACTTTTTCCAAGAGCCAAAATTTAGGACCATGTTTTTTCATAGAGGCGAATTTTTAACGAGTTTTCTTTATCATGTCATGAACTTAGCAACGTTTGCCCTCGTTAGCCGACGCAGTGTGTAAAACTCGTTGCATTTCGTCGCCTCAACCGCACACAATTTCTTATGTGCAAAGTTGTCGTCGTGTGGGACAGTGTGCAGTCTCTTTGTGCACCGCAATAGCTGCAAACGGTGTAGGCACGAAGTCCCTCGTATTAGCACCTATACTTTGCATTCACACGTACGCGTATGTGGGCCATTATTTTTTTTTTTAACAAATACAAGCCACTCCTGTGCCATGTAACGTCCGACGGTCGGCGAGTGTCACGTTTGCCATTATGCTCCTCTTCCAGTCACTCGAAGCTCACCTCGCACGCAGCGTAGGCACAGTAATTGTTTTATGCACCGTTTCCAGGAATAAATATCCACGGAGCCGTCATTTTGAGCCTGGCGAGCACAATATACAGGAATTATTATTTATTGGTCCTTGTAACCATTCCCAATAAATATTGAAATCAATTTTTCCAATTGTTATCGCAATTACTTAATAATTACTCAAATTACAAGTACCTTAACGTGACTGAAGAAAGTTTGAACACTTGCCATTCGTTATAATAAATTTATAACGAAAAGAAAAAATAATTGCACCTGGTTTATTCAAATTTAAAAATAAAAAAATTATTTCATCGATTCTCAAAATTCAATAGTCTATTATCCTATTTTTCGAAGGTTAACGAAAAAATCGTTTTTAACCATTGCTAGTATTTTTGGATACGATTATAAAAAATTCGCTTCCAAATTCCAATGGAAATTCGACAAAAATTAATGGCTGCCAATTTATGTTAAAATTGTTAATATTGCCGGTTTGAAAAATGGAGGAATTCGAAGCGAGGAGTAATTTGGACACATCTTCGTTCGAATACTCGTCATTGCCGACCCCATTTCTATCACGATACAAACAATGATACACCCGCACCTATGTAATGTGCTAAAATCAGAAGGGCGCATGTCGCGAGCTTACGCGCAGCGAATACGCCCTTTTGGTTCTAGGCGGAACGTGTATTCTATACTTAAGTGTAGTATACACCGGATGTATGTGGAAAAGGCGCGCCAAAAGTGCCCTCCGGCAAGGACACGCTGGCTCACATGGCTTGTGTACTCTGCGATAAAGCTGTGCATACACACTACACTATATAGGTCACAGCTTTTTTTTTACGTATTGTGCATGAGTCCTGGCACGAAAGGGGATTTTCCCAGTCGTTGACACCTTAATCGGTACTCTCAACTTCCGCAGTGTTAATCGTGTCGTTCTACTTGACGTTTACCATGACTATTATGACGACTATTATCATCGTTGATAAGGTCTTCTTATAATGTCTCGAAGGGACATTCGAAGAAATATTCCAATCAATATTTTCCATCCTCGATTTTCATACAGATTTTATTTTTCCTGTTTCCACTTATAGTATTTTTGTACACAATTGTTTTTTGCTTTTTCGAATTGCATTCAAAGCATCTCTTAATAAATTTATATTTAATAAACGAAAAATTTGTGAAAAATAATTTATAAGACATATGGATTATTCGAGGTCCTCCAGATTCTACGGTCAACAAGATAAAATATTTGGGACAGATGCCAGGCTGGGTAAATATTCTTCGAGATTGCAACAGTATCGCGGATAATATGATCCTGTTTTGTAAAATTGTAATTTGCATTTGTATTTTCGACAAAATAATTTCATTGATTCAAATAATTAAAAGAACGACGTTGAAAACATTGATTTTTAATTATAACAAGTCGAAAAAACTGAGCTACTATAATAAATGTACAATTCAAGAAAACGGTGAAAAAAAATTTTCACATAATACCAGGCTTATGAATTATTCTTTTTGGATCGAAAACAATTTTTTTTAACGTCCACAAAATTTTTTATTAAATTATTATTAAAACCTATTCAACATTCCAGATGTTGTCCAGCCTTCGTGGCCAAAAAAATAAAACAGATGCTATTTCTTCGAGGAAAAAACTGAATTTTCGTCGCAAATCCCAGAGTATGACTGAGTAATCCACACTATAACTCCGCACTGTCCTCCGCAGTCGTAAGAATGTTCCCTCTTCCTCTCTTATGTAATTCCAAAGCCTGGAACGTCGCAAGGCAAAGCAGAGTGCTATGGACAAGTCTGAAAAATTCTTGGCACGCATACCCCACTTTTTTTCTCCCTTACATTTCATTCCTTCCTTCCCACCTTCCTACAACTTTGCTATGCCCAGTCAGTCCGCACCTGTATCCCTTCCTCTCACCTTTGCCCGATAATACTATGAGTGCGAAAGGAAGTGCTGGGTGCGCCTAGAGCCGGCGTGGAAGGATTTTCCTGTCCCTCCTTCGTACTCCAGGTGAAACAGAGATATAGTAGAGGAGACCGGGGCGAATCGGATCAGTGGCTAAAAATTCGATGAAGGGACTATACTCGAACTAGCGACCCAGAAAAGGGTCGAAATTATTTAAAAAAATTTCTTTTGGCAAGTATTGCTCGTACTAAAATAATGTTTTATCGTCGATTAGCGAGATATAATAATTTATCTTCGTAATAAACTCTGTAAAAAGTCGTGGCGAACCAACTTGTATTCCCAATATCGTATTTTTTATTTATATTGATTTAATTTATCCTGCAGCTGACCTGATTTATCCTCAAGTCCTGTTTCATTTCCAACATCTGCTACTAGTCGCCCTGAAATAATTCGAAAATTCAAATATTACAATAATCTCTCAAAAAATATTTTCACAAATTAAATCCAAAAATTGACCCGAATTACCCCGCTTTTCTTTACCGGCCTTAATCACATTTTCTAAAATTCATATATATATTAAAATAATGCCACAAAAAAATATTTTTTCAAATTCGTCATTTGCATTCGAAAATCCGAAAGAAAGAAAAAAATTAAAAATTGACCCGGTTTACGCCGCAAAAAAATATTTTTCCAAATTCGTCATTTGCATTCGAAAATCCGATAGAAATTTTTTTTTTATTGACCCGATTCGCCCCGGGCTCTTTTACATTGTATCATATATGTATAGACATATCCTCAACACGCGCACCTCATCGATACACAGAATAAGGGCTCTAATACGTTGTGGGGGTGGTCAGAGCGTGCGAGACACCGAGAGACTGCGATAAAACACATAACATTGATAAGTGGGAGAGAGCGAGAAGAAAGGGAAAAAAAAGAGCGGCGACATGAGCGCGGAACAGCGGTAGAACAAGAGGGAACGTGCTACTCGTCGCTCTGAGGAATAGTCCGCCGTCAAACGTCAGACGATGCTTTCGACTGTCGGTTCGCCGTGCGCGTCGCTACCGATATGCACAATACCGCGCGACTTTCATTCATCCACCAAAACGCGCCTCGCAAAAACGCCGATGCTCTCATAACTTAATTTTTTAACGTTTTTTACGCTCTAGTCTATCGGATTAATAACCCGAAAAATGATGCGGCGCAATTTTGTTGTAGGTATAATTATTAATATATATATCTAACATATATATGCATAAATTGTTATCGGTTTAAAATATGAGAACAGTGAAAATAGAAAATGAAAAAAAAAAACAAATTTTGATTAAGTGGTATTTTGGAATGTCAAATTATTTTTTTCGTGGACATTCAAATTTTTGTACAACAATAAACAAATTGTTCAATCGATTGTTTATTTGTTTTGAGGTATTACAAAATTGTTATTATAAATAAATAAATTTATAACGAGATATTTTTCGATGAAACTGTTACATTTTTTTTCGTACGCAAGTAGAAAGTCGTAGAAATGTTTATGACTATAGAAATTGGTATAAATAATGTTCCTGTTGTTTTGTAAAATCATTTATGACGATAATTTGATAAGAATCGCGAATTGAAGATCGTGACTCAAACACTCGAATTTCGATGACGATTCTACATCGGAAAATCGTTGAAAGATTGGAATCGTCGTAATCTCTGTTGACTCTTGTACACGGCGAAGAGTTTTGGTGTAGATAAAATGTGTTCGAGGATAAAACGCCAGTTATCTGCCGCCACAGCAGAAATTCTCCATTGCTCCTCGCGATATTTCAGAGCATAGACGCATTTCTCTCATGTCCTCTCACTTCTCAATGGTTTATTTAAAAAAACAGCAATAAATTACTGTACAAATATGCAAAAGTCATATAACACATTCGTGAGTACCACTTTAGTTTAGAATTTGTGTGTTGTGAATGGATTTTTCCACGTTTCCGTCGAAATTGTTAAGTGTCGTATTTCCGTTTAGCTTTTTTTTCATTTTTTTCTGCGAGAATAAAAACAGTGCTCTGCGCTACGACGTTTGAGGCTCAATTAAGATGTCCCGATTAGATAGAAGAGTCATTTGAAAAAATATTCCAAGTATTTATGACAAAAATCGGTGGAGACCTCGTCGAAAATAAGATTAATCCTGTGAAAGACATTGGTCGGCTACACGGCGGCGACTATGTTCACCCGTGTTACAATTCGTGAAGAAGAAGCGGCTCGAAAATTTTCCCCGACGATTTTCCGCGGGATAGCAAAGCGGGTGAAGTTCGTGCATCGATACGGGAGTCGCAAAAGAGCTTCGGATAACACGTCTGACCGTAGTGAGTAAAGCACAACATGTTTTCTTGTCCCCCGGAGGAATTGCGGCACAGTGGGAGGGAAAATCGTGGTTTTGCACGCGATGAGAGCGCGACCCAAGTGGAAATGCATAAATCGCAAAATTAACGCTGGGGAAATAGAACGACAAGTTGATAATAAAATAGTTGAAATGGAATTACAATCGTGTTATAATTATTGACATTTATTCAATAAAAAATCTTTGACTCTTCGATTTTTTGTGCACAGTTCTCAAGATATTATTCAGAATAAAATTTCATTAAAATTCGATAGAATCCAAAGCATTTTTGCAGTGGTACAATTTTATTTGCAAATTATTCACGAAAGAAAAATTGAGCCTAAATGACTTTTTAATCAAAATGATCGACTTTTTCTGAAAAAAGCACGTTTATAACATAAAATCGGAGGATAATTAAACAATTATCGAGCCAATTGTACGCTAAATGTTTATTAAATGCAATAATAGGTAATAATAAAAAATAATAATAAAAAACATTAGTGTTTCTGTGCTGCTACGTTTTAACTGATGTTTCGATTAGGTATCAAAGCCATTTAAAAGGACATTCCAAGTATTTAAGATGATAATCAATGTCGCTGATATTTTACGCCTGTAGTTCGATCAGAAATGATATAAATTGTGTGAAAGACACCGGTCCGCAATATATTTAGTATTATGCACTGTAAAATGGATCTCCTTTGAAATTTAATGTGCAGGTACTAAAATTTCAATAATCCGCTTTAAATTTATTGTGAAAGTATCGCGAAAGTATCAATGTAAAAGCATTCATTTTCCATCGCTATTGTAGATTAAATTGAATCGATGAATTTGCGCATTAAAAATTCTAGACTTTTTTTTAAACAGTGTGTAGAAAAATTTGTGAAGACGTGATTTAATTTTCCAACGACGATCTTACACGGGGAATAGTTAAACAAGGAAAATTGCTGCACTGTGAAGTTTCTGCATCGCTACGGGAGTCGAAAAACAGCCTCGGATCCTACGTCTGACTGTTGTGAGTAAAGCACAACATTTTTTTTTTCTTTTCCTCAACGGAATTTTAGTGTAACGAGAGGCAGAATTGTAGGTTCGCACGCGACGGCAAAGCGTTTGTATATTTTTTTTCCTCGAAGCTTTTTGCTGCCTTGACTCATCAGCAATTCTTCAGAATATAAGCTAGTCGAGTTGTAGGATGTGCCGCGAGTGTCTCAGTCATTGACACCAGGTGCGACGTGACGCTGAAGTTTAAACGCAGTTTATAAGTTCGTTGACTTTGTTGTGCTCCGAAAAGTTTGGGTAATTTATCTTCAATGTCCTTCTTGTGATTGTTTGGTAAAGAAATTGCAATTGGTTGATAAAAATGGGCTCAGGAATTAGAGTAAAATTGTTGGAGGCATTGGGAATATTTTTGCAATGTTAGAAATTGTGGTATTCGTTATTCTTATTATTTAAAAACAATAAAAGTTGCTAAAAAAAATTCATTCAACGTAATAATAAAAGCGATACAGTTTCGGTTGTTGAAAAAAATTTCACCTTTCCCCGGACTTTCGTGGAGCTCACTGATCAATTTTAATTGAATATCCTGCCACCTGTTTTTGATAAAACAATTTTAATCTCACATTTAAAAACAAAGGAGGAAAAAGTTTTTGTACCCAGTGTGAGTCTACAGTACGAGGCGAGTAGTGCAATTAAAAAACAGCTTTTCTCTGTAATGTCACAGGAAATGTTTTAGTACTACGCCCGGAAGTGCGGTTTTTCCAAACGACAGCAGATGCGAAACTTTATAAGTAATTTGTATAATAATTATCCTTTAATACCTTCAACATTTTTTAGATTCGATTTTTTTTCTTGAAGCCTCAGGTTCGATATTCTTTTTAAAAAATTGAACCCGAAGGCTTTTCATGAAAAAATCGAACTCCTAAAATAAAAATGTTCATTGAATTAAATAAATGATAGTATAAATTGATATTCCTGAAAATGGTAATTCCAAGCTCTTGAATTATGAGACGTTGCTGAATTTGGTGACCCAGCAATTCACGAGGTGCTAATCATCGACATTTCTCTCTTCCTTCAACGAGAAACTTACTTCTCCACACCGGAAGTCGAGTCCAGCTGCTGTACATGGCAGAATACTAGCAGTTGTGTAGCCCCACAAATTTACATGCTTTGATTTCACAAGCAGCACGAATGGCTCTCCCTCTCCCTGTTTATGTACGTGCACTGTTAATCAAGTTCTATTGATTTATACCTATACGTCAACAGAGCCGCCGTTCCATCAACACCAACAAACCAGAATAATTAATACCGGCGCTTGAATCCACGAAGGAATTAATTATTCCTCGTCGAAGATTCAATTTTATTACGGAATTTACGTGGCTACTACGGCAAATAGAAAACGTGACCGAGTTTCGCGTCGACGCACTTTAGATAAGAGCGCAATGCGTAACGCTCCTTATCTGCTGCTAACCCAGTGGCAATTTGGCTCTCCTTCAAACACCGTTACACTCGAGATTAAAAAATGTGCAGATCTTATTTTTCATGAATAAAAATGTAAAAATTTTTTTCATCGTTTTTATAAAAAGGTGTACAAACTTTTCGCAAGAGTTGCTGTTATTTCTAGCGTGTTTTATTAATAATTAAAAAAAAATCTGTTTCATCAAAATTTTGAAAAAAAAAAAGGATTAATTGAACATTATTTTGTTAACATAGAATTATTTTTTAAATATTCATAAATTTCATAATCAAGTGTTTATCAAAATGATAATCTACTTCCACTTTTATTATCTTTCAAATCTGACTCTCTGAGGCTAAAAGATTGCACATACACATTTAACCAGAAAAATGACATGCTAAAAACAGAGAAAAAAAATGTAGTGCTTTTGAACGAGTGATTATATAATAACATTTACGGGGGTGCATAAGTTGCGCAACTAATTAGTACGAATCAACTTTGGAGTGGAAGCTAATGAGGCTAATGAATCCGGCAAAGACCTCGTGAATTCCACCCACATTTAATTTGACCAGAGTATCTTCATTTAACGGGGCCAATCTCTTTGAACACACACACACACACATATATATATATATATATATATATATTCAAGATGAATACATTACATAATTACAGTCTGTGTTCCTATTCACTGAGTTACATCAACTTGTATTCTTCATTGGCTGTGTAACTTTGAAAATAATTAAAAACAAAGCTAACTTTCAAGATTTTTGTTTAAAGAAAAAAAAAACATAAAATGCATTGCATCGAATGGCCATGAAATAATTTCGATTTGACTTTTCCACATTTCTAATCCTTCTTGTTTCGTTACAGGTCCCGGCTCAGGCAATGCAGCCGTCGTCGCGGGGCAACCCTCCGGTTCCCCGGGTTCCGAGTCCGGGCACGCTCCGCCCTTACACCCCCCCGGACCTCTCATCCATACCTCACATGGACGGTACGCCACTGCCGAATCAAGCGTCTCATAACAGCACCTCGAATGGGACTACCGACGGCGCGCCGGACACGGGGCCCTACATCGTCGGCAGTCCGATAGACCTCGGGAGTATAGACAACGTCGATAACATCGGCATAACTCTCAGGCCGAGTCGCCGGGGCCGCCGAAGAACGAGAGAGCACATTGAACTCCAGGAGACTCCAGAACCAAATTCGGATCACGATGGTCGGTTAATTTCCAGCCAATATTGAGCATTTAAAAAAAAATTTAATTTATTGTCCTCAATAGTTTAAATACCTTCGTCTTTTTTGAATCAACACGAATTAAAAGGTCAAATGATCAATGGGTAATTCCGCAAGCAAAAGTGATTACAAAAAAATTTATTTTAGTTTAAAGGAAGAAACTGCAAAAAAAATCGAGAGGGTTTCAAATTCGTCGCTCCGATTTCGTCTCAATATTTTTTTAAAACAAGGCGAATTTTTGTTTTGTCAAAATTTGAATTGAAATTGGGATAAAAATCAACGATGGATGTGATAGTAAGAATATGGACTTTTTACAAATACTATAAAGTAGATAAGCGTGAGTATAATTGCGACAAATTTTCCCATCGACTCCAATCACCGGTTCACTCTTTCTTTTTGATTTTCATTCCCAAAGGAGCTTCGTACCCACTTAGAAGAGCATCATCTGTGCGGTTTTCCGCCTATTACTCCAGAGGCGATCGACAGCTCGTCTCCCGGCAACTGAAGCGACGAGCACCGAAGAGCATCGAATCAAAGTGCAGAAAACGTGGCTGGAAGTTATCGTGTTTCGTTCTGTCTGTGCGAGCATCGATTGTTGGCTGCAATTTCCGACTTGGCCGGCCGGTGATCTTATCGCTCACGACAGTTCTACCGATAATCGATACAAGGCCACAATACAAGGAGGACCGCTGCACCGACAAGAAATAACTAACGCCAAGAAAACGACAATTCCATCTACAAAAACCCGGCCGAGCAATCGATCAACTCGTACCATCGAAAATTCATGAAACAAAAACGTCTGAAACATTCGTTGGAAATTACTACGTCGATCATTTTCAATAGGAACAGAACGATGTGATCAGCGTATTGAAAAATGGAGTTAAAAGCGAGCTCGATTAAGCGATAACAATGGAAGAAAAATTCATCGTTCAAGATAACAATCACGCTGTTGTATCGAGCGCATTCTACACGGAAGAACACCACGTGTCCACCGCTGACGGCTTTTATAGCAGCTTACACGCTGTCCTTGGCCTGTGGGAAACCCAACTCCCACATTTAACACAAGCATCAAGTGCAAAGCCACCGTATGCGTGCACCGCAGAATTATCATCGAATCTCCAGCGCCTAATCGACGCTCCATAACCGGCTTCACCAATAAAAAACCGCCGATCAATTCTCCGCCAAGAGCAGCAGCAAAACAGCGGAACATAAACTCGCGGCGAAATATTTGATCGTCAACTTGTTGCCTGCCAGACAAGAGAACCCGGCGAAGCGCAGGCGCTGAGCCACGACCGCTCCACTCTACAATCAACGCCCCCGGTTTCTACGGATCTCCGGGTTATTTCGTCGGCTGCGCACGTGGAAAACGACGTCCGCGTTCTCTCTGTCACGCATGCGAGGCAAGATGGCAGGCGTTTACCAGTGGTACTCCATTCCCGGACGATTCTCACCAGCGATCAACGAAAATATCATCCAACTGCCCAAAATAAAAATTCCCAGAAAGCGGAAAAATTGGAAATTTCCTCGAGCAGCTACGGAATATTTGTGTGTAGTCACAAATCGATCGTACGAATGTTGGCCTCTCCCCAGCGTTTGATACTAGAGAAACAGGCTGGAAAAGTCGCTGATAAAAGAGTCCGTTGAGCACGACTGAACTGCTTTGCCCCTCCATACGCGTGCTGTTGTCTCTGTTAGTATAGATTACGGTAGTTCACGTAACGGCGAACGTAGAATAACAGCGCGAGAGAGACTGGTGCGATCAGAGCCACCTACGAAGAGGAGTTTTGAGCTCTGGGAGTTAAAATTATCGGCGCTTCGAAGAGGCTCCTCCGGGCGACTGTCATTCGCCTTCGAGCCGATTATCTTCCACGTTTATTTCGAGACACCGGCTGAAAATTAACCTCCGGCGAAGTGCGAAACGGTTTCGAGGTTTAGCGGACATTCCGCCGGACACGCTCCGAATTCCTTGTGGCCTGGAGATTCTTGGCACGCACGTGTCCGCGCATCCACCGACGTATACACGTCATGTCCTGTGGCGGGGTGTGGCGAAACACCCGCTGAGCTTCCCGGATTCGTGACGTATGCAAAGTCTCGCGACCACCGTGCTGTTTGGATCGTTATCGCGAGATCTCTGCGATCGGCGTTTTCACAACACTCGGTCACTCTCGTTCGGTGACATGCTCGCCGGTTCCCCGCGATGATTACACCGAGGCTCGCGGAGCTGGAGTGAAAATAATACGTAGCTTGTAAACAAGAAGAGATGCCAAAGTTTATCGACACCGCCGAGATGGATTATTTTTCTGGTGAAGACGTTTCTTCCTCGAATTAGTCATCCGGAGTCCGCGCATGATCTTCAGGCTGCTTCGTCTTCCCATAGGCTCGAGATAAGCGCAATAGTGTGCGTTTTATCGAGTACAGATTGTGCTTCGAATTTTAAATACCTTCGGTTATAATGAGATAATTACAAATCAGCGAATCCAGGATTGAGAAACGAAGATTTACACGTGGAAGGGATTGGAGATAACGAGGATTAATTTTTGTAATCATTCGTGGAGCTGGTATTTAATTACGGACACTTTTAGAAGTAGCGAGAGGCGGTACTCAATCGTGACCTTGAATCGATCGAACCGACGGCGTGATTTTCAGCGTATTCGATGCCGGGACGCGCAACACTGATTTGCTTTATTTTCCTCGCACTGTCGCACGTCTTCCCTGCGCTCTATTATCAAGTTCAACAGCCGGCTATGGACGCAGTGGGAAATACCAGCTTAAGCGAGCTTCGAGCGAATTGAATTGACACTAATTGTCGACTGGCGGTGCATTTTTCGTTGCAACAGCGCAGAGGAGACGAAGAATGTACGCTCGGTCGTAGAAGCCCTATTAATGAGTCACTTTCTATAGATTCGTCTGCGGTTTAAACGAGGAAACAGTAACGATACGGAGTGTGGAAGCGATAGCTGGATTATCGCGGTGAACGAGGAACTATGGAATAAAATAGAGGGCGACGAGCGGTGCGACGTTCGGAGAAATGAAGCGTTGATTAAGCTCATTTGTGATTGTAAAATAATCCGGCGAGAGAGAGAGAAACCATGGATTTCCGGGGCACTAAGGTCATCCAATGGCTCAACGAGTTCAGATCGCGCTTCCACCTTTATCTCCACTCGCACAACAGTAAGTCAGGGCTTTCTATTGGTAAACGTGAGCCCGTGCGGCGCTAAATAGTAAGGCCGTGACGGATGTGGCAAAAACCGCCCACTTTTCACATTTTAAACGCTGCTGATCGTGCCGGCTTTCAAATCTCTTGTATCAGTGATTCTGGACACTTCGATTTGTCGATTATTCCGAGTTTGGAATAATTGCCATGAGGAGCACTCGATTGTACGAAGGTCTGTTTATATTTGCGAAGGTAATGAGAGATATTTAATTAGGATGAGCCTCGCTATCAGCTGACGAAGTGTGACGTAGTACATCGTGTGTATATCTTACTGCTTTGGTCTGTAGGTCATTGAAAACTGTGCTTGTCGACCTGTAACGAGAACTCGAGCTTCAAACGTGACTGCAGCAACAAGCTGGATTACACAACCACTTGTTTCTGTGATGAGCGTGTTATTTTTACCGGGTATTGTGTTAGAGACTGAAAAATTTCGCTCTAATGATGGTAATTAGAGCTACGATTTTTAAAAAAATTTTGTCCACAGATATAACTGCTTCAATATTCATGGGGAATAAAATTAACTACATAAATACACTTGATATAATTCCCAAAATATAGGAGATAATTTTTTGTTTTTTATCCTGGAGTATAATCACAAATAATTTACTACTTTCTTTCAAATAAGAAAAATTTAAGATAAACTTTGAGGATTATTTGAATGGTCTTTATTTAATTTTAAAGTTTTCAAAAAAAAATTTTTGCAACAGAATATATTCTTATCAAGTATTTTGGTGAAAAGCCCTAATAAAGGATTGACCATTTGCTTATATTATTTTCATGAATAGCAATACTCATCAGATTTTTGAGATTTAGTGACCATTAGTCCTATTACAAAATTGACTACTCTTATATTCATAAATGAATATATAAAGCAATGAAGCTTTGATTCTATTTTTGGCCGAATACCAATATTCATGACTGCCTCATAAATGCAAGTATACTGTTGACTCACCGGTGTTCGCTGCTTTGATTTGCATCCATAGCGGCAGAGGCGAAGACGAAAAGGATCGAGCCTCTCCCCTCGCTACTGTGGAGCTTTGCAGCGTAGAAAAATGCAAATCGAAGCTCATATTTCACACAGCGAAGGCTGCCGCTAATCGATCTCGATCTCGACATTCCCGACGACGTATTATATTCCTTCACAGGTCATTGCCAATGACGCTATTACGTCTAGCTGTCGGTCTGCCATTTCCACTCACATGAAACACGATCAATCCTTCCTCTATTATTTATAACTCCGTTATTGCTTCATTTGCGAAGCTGGGTCCTTAGAAAATTATGAGAATAACGAGCAGACTTTTACTTCATGAAATCCGGTCATTCTGCATGTCATCTTTAAGAAAAACGGTCAGATTTCGAGTCAAGAGTAGCGAACGAAATACCATCAGTAATGTTTCTTCCTTTTTACTTTGCTAGTGGAGAAAAACAAAGTCTCTAAATTGGGACAAATATTCTGGCTCAGTTCTTTGAGTAAAAGTTGTTCAATTTTTTGTTTTGCAGTTGGAGCAGCTAGAGCGGAAAATGGGGATCCACCGGGCGACGACCGACCAGCACCGCATCAGCAGGAAGAACACGAGGAGAGAATTGTTTTTGTCAACGCACCTCATCAGCCTGCGAAATACAGAAACAATCACATCACCACGGCAAAGTACTCGCTATTATCCTTCATACCTTCTTTCCTCTTCGAGCAGTTTCGGCGGTACAGCAACTGCTTCTTCCTTTTCATCGCACTCATGCAGGTAACAATTTGCATTTATTTAATTCGAAATTGAGGACAATTTTGTACAATTTTTATTACTAGTGCAAATTTACATTCTATTTCATATTATTTCAGAAATACCTCAGAATTATTACTTGTTAGTTGTAAAAGTTGTATTTTTTTATAGCAAATTCCTGATGTCTCGCCTACAGGACGATACACAACGCTCGTGCCCCTCATTTTCATTCTCAGCGTCTCAGCACTCAAAGAAATAGTTGAAGACATTGTGGGTACTATTATAGTTATTAAAACTACAATTTATGTAATTATGGACACAATGGATTGAAGAAATATTTTTAAACGTTACAGAAAAGGCACAGAGCCGATGATGAAATTAATATGAGAGAAGTAGAAGTGTTGAGAGATGGAAAATGGCAATGGATTCAGTGGCGCGCGATTGCCGTGGGCGATGTAGTCAAGGTGAGTAATTTTATTGTAAGGCTCGATGGAAGGTGGATCGAATGGTTTGCGGAATGTCTCACGGTTCTCTTCAGGTGCACAACAACAATTTCTTCCCCGCCGATCTAATTCTTCTCGCGTCGTCGGAACCTCAAGGCATGTCATTCATCGAGACGGCGAATCTCGATGGCGAAACGAATCTAAAGATCAGACAAGCTCATCCCGAAACTGCTTTGCTGTTGGATACCGTTGAATTAATGAATTTTAAAGCTAATGTACAGTGCGAACCACCCAACCGACATCTCTACGAGTTCAACGGAGTTTTGCGAGAAACCAACAAGCAGTGAGTGGATTCAATTTTCATTGCAATTATTTTTCATAAAGTTGAAACAATTAATTAATATTTCAATTGCATCTCAATTAACTGAACACAAAATGATGTTCATTTTTATGGAGCGCCACTCACTTTGCGTTACTCTATTTATAAAAGTTGCCATTCTTTTACATTCATATCAAATGTGACAAAATAAAATATTTAAAAAATCGGTGGCGTACTTTAACAATTCTGTGTATTTGATTTTCAACTAAAAAACGTGAAATCGTTTGCAGGAGCGTGGTTTTAGGTCCCGACCAATTACTTCTAAGGGGTGCAATGTTGAGAAACACGATATGGGTCTTCGGCGTTGTAATTTACACGGGCCATGACACGAAGCTCATGCAGAACAACACGGCGACCGCACCTCTGAAGCGTTCCACTCTAGATCGTCTTACCAACACTCAAGTTCTCATGCTATTCTTCATTCTGGTGTTGCTTTGTCTCGCGTCCACGATATTCAACGTGTTGTGGATGAACGCGAACCAGGATCGTCTTTGGTACTTAGGATTGCACGGTTCGTTTGTTGAGGCGTTAAAAACAATGGGGTTCACAACGAAAAGCATCACAGTGACCTCGCTTTCTTTCTGTTATTTTTTTAGAGGCCATGACGAAGAACTTTGCCTTCAATCTGCTCACTTTTATAATTCTCTTCAACAACCTCATACCGATATCGTTGCAAGTTACGCTGGAGGTCGTTAGATTCGTGCAGGCAACGTTTATCAACATGGATATTGAGATGTATCACGCAGAAAGCGACACGCCTGCGATGGCACGCACGAGCAATCTTAACGAAGAGCTGGGAATGGTTAATTACGTGTTCACGGATAAAACTGGAACTTTAACGAAGAACGTCATGGAGTTCAAGCGGTGTTCAATAGCGGGGAAGATGTACGAGTAAGTTGACCGTGCTTGAAGATCGCGTATCGCTGGGGGTAAAGAATCTGGATTTACGCGTGGCTTGGCAGCAGATTTTACGCGTTTTCAAAGAAAACCTGATCCTTCTAGCTCGCCGCGGTCGTCGGAGGCTGGCGGAAGCTCCAGTCAGCCTACGAGCGAACTCGTGGCTGATATTATCGAAGGCCGAACCATAAACGACCAGTCCAACGTCGATGACAAAAAGAAGGCCATTTCTGCGGGAATCCTCCACGAATTTATGGTCATGTTGTCTGTTTGTCATACTGTGATACCTGAGAAAGTGGAAGATGAGATTATATATCACGCTGCATCGCCTGGTGAGTAAAATATATTTGTTCATTTATTTCTTGAGGTCGAATTTAATCGTATTTATGTGTACAATCCCTAAGATTCTTGTTGAATCAAAGTTTTACAAGTTTTGTTTATACAATTAATTAATTACTCTGTTTTGCAAATAATCAATGCTCATTTGACTGTCTTCTCTTTGTGTTTTAAAGACGAAAGAGCGTTGGTTGACGGCGCTCGTAAATACGGCTACGTATTTGACACGAGAACGCCAGCGTATGTGGAAATCCAGGCGTTGAACGAGCGTTTGCGTTACGAAGTTTTAAACGTCATAGAATTTACGTCTGCGAGAAAGAGAATGTCGGTGATCGTGAGAACGCCCGAGGGAAAGATAAAGCTCTTTTGCAAGGGCGCCGATTCGGTGATATACGAGAGGCTCGCACCACAATCGCAGGAAACTGCCGATCCGGACCAAGAAGTCTTCGATGATTTTCGCCAGGGCACTCTCAATCATCTCGAAGCTTTCGCCACCGAGGGACTCAGAACTTTGTGCTTCGCTTACGCCGATATACCGGAAAATCGGTACGAATGGTGGCGCGATTTGTATCACAAAGCTTCCCTCAATTTGGGAGCAGGTCGTGAAGACAAACTCGAGGACGCCGCCAATTTGATCGAGACTAAATTGACGCTTTTGGGAGCGACGGCGATCGAGGATCATCTGCAAGATCAGGTGAGATAAAAAAAAATCTTCAGAGCCTCAAAACGTTCGATTGATGGCAAATCTTTTTAAAAAAACGTTATACATTTTTTATTGGAGACAGCAATTTATTATAAAAGCTCGTATTTTAAATTTATTTAATGTGCGTCAAGGACTTAAAATTTTTTAAATTATTCACAGCAAGAAATTCGATCCCTTTTAACCATTTCATTAAATTTACACAGGTTCCAGAAACGTTGCAGGCGCTTATTCAAGCGGATATCAACGTCTGGGTTCTGACCGGCGACAAGCAGGAGACTGCGATAAATATCGGCTACTCGTGTCGATTAATAACCCAAGCGATGCCTCTGATAATAGTTAATGAAAGTTCTTTAGATGTGAGTTACGTTCCACGAACTTTTTCCACGATTTTACGACCTGACCCTTGAATTTTTCTTGAGCAAGACATTTTATTCGTTCCACAGAAAACGAGAGAAGTGATAAACCAACACTGCGTAGATTTTGGTCAAGACCTGCGTTGTCAGAACGACGTTGGTCTTGTTATAGATGGAAATAGTCTGAAATACGCGCTTTCCTGCGATCTTAGGCGAGATTTTCTGGACTTGTGTACCTCCTGCAAGGTCGTAATATGCTGTCGAGTCTCGCCAATGCAGAAAGCCGAGGTTGGTTTTTATCTCCAGCTTTTTATCGTCCAGCGTAAAAAAACATTCTCCAAACTTTCATGAAATCTCGATTTCTTATTTCGTTGTAGGTTGTAGATTTAGTCACGAGTAACACGAAGGCAGTGACGCTCGCGATTGGCGATGGCGCCAATGACGTAGCGATGATTCAGAAGGCTCACATCGGTGTCGGTGAGTCTAAGAAAAAATTAAGCTATAAACAACATTTTCAGAAGCCTAAACTTTCTCTTGAACATTGCGATCAAATCAGTTGCATTTGTCTCAGCGAAATTAAGAAAATGTATTCTCAGCATAAAAAAGCCAGCTAGTAGAAAGGTACCTTTAGTTATCTCAATTTCAAGATAATCTTGATTTTAGGTATATCCGGTGTGGAAGGTCTTCAGGCAGCCTGCGCCTCGGACTACTCGATAGCCCAATTTAGATTTCTGAAGCGTTTGTTATTTGTCCATGGCTCATGGAACTACAGTAGAATGTGCAAATTAATTTTATATTCTTTCTACAAAAATATTTGCCTTTACGTGATCGAGCTGTGGTTCGCCATATATTCCGGCTGGTCCGGACAAATCCTGTTCGAGAGATGGTCCATCGGATTGTACAACGTGGTGAGTATTCGTACGCTCATCTTTAAGCCCAGCGGCGATTACATTCACAATGCATCTTAATATTACACAGAGAATACAAATTAGACATAAACTCTTATCGATTAATCTAATTTTGTCAAGGTATTTACCGCGGCGCCCCCGCTCGCGATGGGCCTCTTTGACAAAGTTTGTTCAGCCGAAACTCATCTCGCTCATCCGAGATTATACGCTGCCAAGAACACAACCGAATCCACATTCAGCATTAAGGTACGTTCAACATAATTAGGCTCTCGTCGTCATTTTCCTTGGACTCATTTTTTTTTATATGTGACAAACGTTACCAATCTGTTATAAAGTATGTCATGATATTCGTAAATAGCTAATCATTACTGACAATGGTATTAATATGTATCCAGGTATTCTGGGTTTGGATAATAAATGCCCTAGTTCATTCTTCATTGCTGTACTGGCTGTCTTTAATGGCCTTGCAGCACGACGTCGTCTGGGGCAACGGCCGCGACGGTGGCTATATAGTTTTAGGAAATTTCGTCTACACAGTAAGTCTCAATGTTATTATTGCAAATTCACGTCTTATCTCCCCTTCGTCAGAGGGAGAGAATTTTAATCAACGAGAAATGCCTTTGCTTCAGTACGTTGTAGTGACGGTTTGCGGAAAGGCGGGTCTCATAACAAACTCTTGGACGTGGGTCACTCATTTAGCTACCTGGGGTTCGATAATACTGTGGTTTATGTTCATAGCTATTTACAGGTGAGTTTCATAGTGAGATAATTTTTTTTTCCCTTAAGAATCCTCGAATTTCGTTGGGACACGAACGACTTTTATTCCGCAGTAACTTCTGGCCGGCCTTAAACGTGGGAGCGGTGATGCTGGGCAACGACAGGATGCTCTTCTCGTCTCCTGTCTTTTGGCTTGGACTCGTACTCATACCGTCTGCCGTTCTTCTTCTCGACGTTACGACCAAAGCGTAAGCAAATGAATATCTATCGATCCACAGTAATTTATTGGAAAAAAACTTGTGAAAATGATGAGATGTTTTAAATTAGTTACCATATTTTCATGGCTGAGATTCTCACAAGTTCGAAAATTCTATTAAATCATATATTGATCGAAAATTTTCATCGATAGATCACACGCATTAAAAAAGCGGTGGACGTAACAGAGTAAAAATTGCAAAAGCACGATTAAAAGTTCATTTAATCACGCAATCTTATATTTCCAGAGTGACAAACACAATGTGGAAATCGCTGACTGAAGCCGCGCGAGAGCAAGAGATAAGAAAGTCAGATCCTGGCGATCTGTTCACCAATCAGGATTACAGGAGCTCGTAAGTCCTCGTGTAATACTTATCCTTATCCTTTCTTTCTATATTTCCAAAGAAAACGTAATATTTCCGTTTAGCAACGTATTCAGCGAGATATTCCATATAATTCGGATTCCCGGTGCGCGATAAATCAGCAAACAGTATTATTGAACGTTAATATTCAAAACGTCTTTTTATAATCGAAACGACTAATTGGCATGCTATCAATTCGTGAGTTTCGCGATATTACGCAGAAATTTTTTTAACCACATCGTGCATGGCTTTTTGAATGTGCCGGAAACGTAAATTTTTACTCTCGTGGGCTAAATCAAATGATTCCTCGTGTTTAATTAATGGATAACAAAAAAAAAAAAAAAACAATGGTGAAAATCGCAGCAGGAGACCGAGACGGGGATCGGCCAAGAGATTTTTTATTCGTTATTGGAATTCGATACTTCCGGGACGAAGACGAAGTTTGCGGCTGAGATTTAATCCGGTCACGATGTTAGCACGAGGCTCGTGGAATCCGCACCAACCAGGCCGCGTCTCGACTGCATGAAGTACATTCCAAGTTGTTTGTGTGTCTGCAAAACCCCCAAAAATCATCCTTGATTCCCCGCATGAAGCACAATTAAGGATGCATGTCATCCGCATGTACGTAAAACGTCCGCAAAATGGAATGACCTCTCCCTCGTGTCGTCCATGAAATATACTGTCGCGAAAACGGGCCGTATTCAATTCCTAATAATCGAGTAAGTTTCCTCGGTAAAACCTGCATCGAATGTAAGCAAGAACGTGTGGACCGAACGTCAAATATGTGCCAAGAATTTCGTTACCTGATTGTCGATTATTTTAGAGTATATCTACTAACCGGCATCTGAGATGTGTGAGTTTTTTTCGCGCTAACACGAGGTACTTACGTAATATTTATTGTCGGACGATAAAGCGGAGTATTTTAGCAAAATTTTATTACTGTAAGACGTCGTTATTTCTTGTTTTTTTTTACTTACGTTTTAAAAAAAATCTGTAAATAACTATATACGCTGGACGTTTAATACCCGAAATACGTAAGAACGAAGGTATTTTCATCGACAAAAGAAACTTATAAAGGAGCGTTATTGATGTACTGTATTTTATCCTTTTTTCGAATAATTATTTTCATTTTGGTGCTTTTTTAATGTGGTATTTTGCTTTATTTTTTATCATACCTGTTTTACAATAAGTATTTTCGTTGTCATGTTTCATCGTATCGTAGAATCGACGTGTCATCATCGTAGAATCTTTGGCCCAGTAGCAGTGTTCCTGTTATTTATCTTTTATAATTCAATCTGCTGCGAGATTAATCGGAAACCTTCACCTTTGCAAGATAGACGTCACGTGTCACTGCCGATAATTCACGAGTTCCAAGAATCTTGTACCTTAATCGATTCAGAGTAATACTCGTGTTGCTATTCTTGTCGCTATGTACGACGTCTCAAGTACGCGACTAAAGACAGTTTTTACCTTTGAAACAATCTTGCAATCTCTTTATTTGTTTCATAAATTATTTTGTACCGAAGGCCTCTATAAAAAGCACTCCATTGGCAGTAAAATATATAAGTACTTTTTTTTTTTTCTTCAAATTCCGGTGTTAATTATTTTAATTCAGTGCCAATAACTAATTGAGATTTCATAATGATTATAAGGCCGGATAATTATTGATTTGTTGGTAAAAATTAATTATCTAACAAATTCTATGGAATGCCTATGACTTGTACAAGTATTTTCCAATTAATCTTTTTTTTAGGGCGCAATAATTTTTCTTTGGTTTTGACATTATTTGTTTTTCGAAATTGTACTGCTAATGGCGTTGACAAAAATTGTATTCAATCGATGGGTTACATTAATCAATCGTGTGAGCTAAATAGTAATGAGACATTTTTCGTTCTGCACTGAAATACGTAATCACTAAATCTCTCCACGTACCGGCAAAATAATTGTGCCCGTTTGTTAACCCAATCTTTTTGTTTTGGTATGTTTTGAAACGTGGTAATCCAATGCAGGCCTGTGCATGCCATCGCCGACCTCGCGAGGTGTAAGTACCCCTAGTAGTTCGTAAAACAGCAATGACGCTTCAGTTGTTGCTGTATAGAAACAAAAATCCTATCTTTTTTACGTCCATTCGGACATTTCCAGTAACAATGTGGCACGTGGATTGTTAGTTGCTGGCTTGCAATTTGCACAGCACCTAAGAGCACTGATTTCGCTTGTCAGAACCATTTTTAGTACCTCATTTCACCACATTATGAATATTACTATTATAAGTCCCTGGAGAACGTGTGAAAGCCATTTTTTTGGCTGTGTGAAGGCATGAGGATTTAATACAACAGGTTTTTGCAAGATGTATGAGAGTCGAAGAAGAAGCTTCAATTTCCAAGGCCTGCTTAAGTCCGTCTATTTTTTTTTACCTTAAGAGTGAAGATATTTTTTAAATAGACATTGTTGCACGTGTGAGACAGGGAATGAAAAGATTTCCAGCGGAATCACGTCGTTTTTTTAACACGCCAGTGGATAATAAACGATTTTTGGGTCGTGAATTTGATATGATATTTTGTCGCCGAGAATCGAAGCCCAATTGGCTGGATAATAAATCAGGAAGAAGAGAAGAGTTTCTTTGGGCTTTCGAAAATTGATCTTAACGAAAAAAAAAAACACACACACAATGCACGGCTTGCAGATTGACGGAGACGGCGAGGCTACTCAAAAACGTAAAAAGTGTTTTCACCAGAAGGTCTAACGCAGCCACGAGAGTCAATGTCGAGGTGGAGCTATCACGTAAGTCGTCAAGATATGAGATGAATAACTGAAGAATTTTATTTAAGCCTCTGGGAATTTTACCAATATTCAACATCGATAGAATTCGTTAAAAATGGAAATTCCAATTGAGTCGCCATCGCGTGTACATAGTAATTGTATTATAAAAAGAAAAAAATTGAATCTGGCTTAAGAGACGTGCAGAGAAGGAAAGCTTGATTTAGAATAATCGTTAGAACATTCGTTTATATATTAGATTAATTTTTTCGAAAATCTACACTGGCAAGCACACACACATCGCTTTTCCGTCGCTTCACGACTCTGTAAATACGCTGAATTTTTAATCAATTAAATGACATACTAGATCATTTTTTGGCACGTCGAAAGATCTTTAAACTTTAGGATTTAATTATACCTCGTTATTTAATGATTTATTTTTAATGCACGGTTTTATAAATTTTTAGTATAAGAGGGACAATAAACTGGATTTTTAATCGATGAAATTTTCTATTGGAACGCTGACCAGATGGCTTCGCATTCTCCCAAGAGGAAGGAGGCTCGGTGACGCAGACGGACGTGATAAGGGCGTACGACACCAATCTTCCGAAACCCGGCGGCATGTGATCTTACAAATACTTGTAATGTCATTTAATGTATAATATTCGTAAGATCTAAGTTATTGAAAAAGTGAAGAAGAATGACGCGAACAAAAAAAAAAAAAAAGGGAACGAAACGTCCGGCGGATAAGCTACGCGAGGTCGCCACGATTTTTCAATGATTTTTTAAAATCCACTCGTTTATAAATATTGTACACAGTTTGTTAGTTCGAGCATATATTTCTCGTGCATTTTATTCGGAATCTTTGATATCGATTCCGCTGGATTTTCGCGACAAACTGACAAACGTGCGATGCACAAAAATAATTTTTTTAACCAAGGTAATGATTATTTATTCTCTCCCTGATGAAATGCATCTAGGGTGTATTTTTTTTAGAGTCATGTCCGAGCGTAGCATCAAGAATCGACGGCGTTTTCGTGCTCCTCTCGAGAGTCCTCTCAATGACTCGATAATGACAATTGCGAGGGACAAAATAAACCAGCGAACGTTCGGGTAACGATTGAAATTATTTTTCTAGTCTCTTAAAATAGGATTCTGGGTCTCGCATAAGTACTCCTAGATATACCACAGTGCCACAGGGATAATGGTATTAATGTTATACTCTTGAGCCGCGAGTTTTCCATTTGTTTTCAACTCGCTCTATTTGTTTTTCTATTAATTATGTTATATCAATTGTAAATTTTGAATGGGCAAATATTTAAACATTTAAATCACAACGCAAAGTAAGTGAAAGTGAGTAAGAACAAAATATTACCTTATTATTTTCTTCATTAATTTCATTTTGGTAATTAATCACATATTGAAAAAAAAATCTCATTAAATTGCGAAGATTTTAAAGAGATAAGAAATATGAAAAACATATGGAATAAAGGAATAGATTGAGTCGAAAATTAAAAGGGTTGCAGTAGCTCTGTTATACTCGTTATATTTTTATGTGATTACAAATTCACCGAGTATTTTTCTTACGGGCATTTTCGTTGTTTTGTTTAAGTACCATATATATTGTATATCTACAGTTTATATATAGTTAAGCGCCGCGGTCTCGAGGCAGTGTCATTATCGAGACATTGCAGTGGTTATTTATATTAGATATATACGATAAACGTTCTAAACGCGCTATTCATACGAGCTGTGAATCTCGTAATATTTATGAATTAATCGCTTGGCGTCACGTCTCCTGGCCTTTGACGCTCGCTGAGCGACTAGTCGTGGAAATTTGTATATTTTGAATAAACTTTGTCGTTCGCTAAGCGAACCGCGGAGTAATTGTGACCTCAACGTGGTACCCGAAAATAAGAGACTGTTTCACCGTGAATTCGATCATTTTTTTCTGGTTTTTTTTTTCGTCGTCTCACACTGTACATACTTAGTTCTCTATCATCTACTCAGAAAAAAGGACGAAGATTAGCAGTCGTTGATTCTCGTTACTGATTAACATAACTCGCAGAACTCTATCTATTGTCTCTTCTTTTTTAATTAGCGAGAAAGGTGAAAGAAATTTATGAAAACAAAGAATAGTCATTGTATACACCATGTTCGGAATAAAAAAACGATACTAAACAACATTTTTTTCTCAATGTTAAACAATTATTTCCATACAAAGTCCCTTCCAAATTCCACGAAGATAAAATTGACAGCTCAGAATTTGTGATGTTTTTAAAAATATTCGTAAAAGTATATTAAAACTGTATAAGAAGAATAAAATATACAAAGTAAATGTATAGTCACGCGCTGAGGTGAATATATCATATAAATTCCTCGACATTCTGTGAATTCACAACTGAGTAATGAGGACCCAAGAAAAACATGTCAGGAGTTCAGAACTCGAGACGGAAGTTTTAACGATGACAGTAAAAGTTTTCAGACTTTACATTTTCCGGCAAACTTCCGGTGGAAAGCTTCTTATCACCGTTTTAAAAGTAAGTAATCAAGCAGTTCTCTTGCACACGCTACATGAATCATCCGCACGGCGGTTCCAGCTTCAAACTTATGAAGAAGTTCTCTCGGTCTTCCCTGTAACGGGCTTTGAGCAAAAACTCCCAGGCGAGCGAGTGACCAGGAAAGTTATAGCCTCGGGCGTGTCTCTGGCATTCCACCAGCCAACTACTGATTTCCACAACTTTTTTCCGCTTGGAATCCATGTTTCTCAGCTTCGTTTCCCTCTCAGCGAGAATTTTTCCAGTCAGAACAAAGTTACGCCAACGTTCGCAGACTTTTCGCGCGATTATCTTTTCCCTAGCAGTGGAAATCGCATCGTTCTTCTTTTCCAGACACGAGGAAGTTGATTTTTTATTTTTGATCCTCAGCATCGCAGCTGACAAAATTCTCCTGCCCAAGCTCTGCCTTCTGTCAACAACATTTTTACTCTCCTCCTCATCTTCCTTTCTAGAATCTGTTGTGCCTATTTTAACATCGATCTCTTCCACCAGCGCATTTTCTTTCCGGTATCCCGAATAAATTCGTGATCTACATGATTTCTCCTTCCAGAAAAAAGGCTCGGATGCTGAGGAGTCTTTTTGCTGGCGATCGTCGAGAATCCTTGCCAGTAGATCGCCAACGAAGGGCAAAAATGGAGGTCGTTTTTCGCATCTGCTCCAAGCTCTTCTGAAGGACTTGACTCTGGCGTGTCTGAAAATCTTGCAGAGTCTTTCTATGGTCTCGTATCTCGTAGAATGATGAGTCCTGAGATGAGACCAAGTGGCGCGGAGTCGATAAATCGGCGGAGATTGAAGTCCGGCGAGGATAGATCTGCACGAATGAAAGTTCCCGAGAGCGTAGCATTTATCCGCAGCGTTTATCAGCCTCGAAAGCAATCTCGTTCTCATATCCAGCTTCTTCGTCGCCAATATTTCACTGGCAGTGAGGCACGATATTCTGTGACTGAAGGCGATCCAAGCGCCGATGTTCGGAGCGTTTCTCGAGGACTTTTGATAAACCAGGACTTCAATTTCGCCGCAAGGAATCCTGAGAAAAAGATCTCTATCTACCAGAGTCAATTGACAGGCCATAGTCGTGCTGTCGAGATCCCAGGCAGTGATTCTCAGATCCATTCTCAAAAGCCTCTTCAACTGGCTCGTTCCACTATCTCGTGTCTCGTTCTGCTCCTTCGCTCTCCTGCGTGCGTCTTTTGAGGAAAATATTCTTCCTAAAATGGAGCTGGACTTCTCTTCCACAGCAACGACTCCTGGAGAGTCTCTGCAAACGCCCTGAACGCTGTGTTTTCTTCTGCAGAAGAAATTTCTTCGGCTAATGCGTTCTTTGTCAACGCGAAAGTCCCTCAGGAGGTTGAGATGCTTCTGAAGCTCTCTGTAAGCTGCGGCAGCTGCTCTCGGACGATACCAGTATTCCGGAGTCCAAAAGAGAATTACTCGACCTCTTGTAGAGGCTCCCATGGCACAGGATTTTCCTGGTAGCAAGGAAGTCATCGAGACACTCGCGGCCAGTTGTCTTTTTGAGACTGGCAGCCTCAGTTCGGATTCTACCGGCGGTCTTCTTATTCCCAAAGCGCTGGAGGCTCTTTTTCTCTGTACCGAGAATCTCTCGCCCGGCTGGACCGGCCAGGGACCAAAAGCGTGGAAGAAATGAGCTGCGGTTGCCAGTGCGTATCGTCGAGGATGCTTCAGTCTCTTTCTTGACTTGCTGTTAGCTTCCCAAACGCTCACTGCACTCTCTACTAATTTACGAGGATCCATGTGACCGTGAGTTGATCTTGTATGACGAAAGTGATCCTTGTCGCCCTCCCAGGGCTCCAGATAAAGCCCAGAGCTGCAATTTTCCTGGACTCCAAAGCCAAACCGCGATAATTTAGGTGCCAGACCTGTGCCATGCTTTCTGGGAGATCCAGTTCTTCGTTTTTGCTTGAATTTTGATTTACAAGAGTCTCGAGGATGAGAGTAAAGTATTGCTGAAGTTTCAGAAGCTACGGATCGTTGGAGACATTCATTAAAATTCTCTGGGTCGTTTTCGTGATTTCTTTGAATTCTGGAGTTCCTTTTGTGCTTCCGGGGCTCACGGGTGAAGAGCACGTCGCAGAGGACACCACCACGGTTGAAATCCTTTTTCTTCTCATGAGATTTAAAGGTTTTGTTGCAGGGCCAACTACTGCAAGTTTTTTTGCAGGTCAACTGCTTTGGGGTCGCGTCTTCAAGCTCGGAGCCGAGATCCTCGAGGCTCGCGCCCGCGAATCTTACGGGAATTGGTGTGTAGTAGCCGTGAGAGAGCTCGTTGTAAGAAGGACCGAGGTAAATATCCTTCCGGGGCCAGGAAGCCGAATGCCCGTCGCCTCCGCCGTAGTGAGCCCACACTCGACATTTGCTTCGACCTCCACGAGTAGCTTTGCTGCTTTTGTTGAATTCCACCCCCGAGGATAATAAGTAGAGAGTACTCGTGCTCGAGGAGCTCGCTGCAGTGGTTTCGGACAATGAACTGCCCTTCTCGTTTTTGGAAAGAAGATTTCGCACGTGTTCGCACCACAGAGACCAGGATACACTTCTGCACTCCATTCCACCGAGCTCGTAATACTTTGCTCGGCCGTCTATCAACCTGCAATTAACAAGGAATTTTTATAAACACTGCTGCGCTTTTTCATAATTTACAATTAATAAAATACTAATAATTTTAGATATTAGTCTCATTTTTCACACTGTTTTCAGGCGCAAGTCACTAAGGAAACATGATTTTTAAATGTATATCGTAGATTTATTGTACCTTGCCTTTAAAGTCCTTCGTCGTCTCCTACGAAAAACGCTGAGCGTTACAAACTCCAGGGGATAAACCGAAACGAGTTCGAAGCTCTCGATGCTCGGATCGAGATTCGGAGGACAGGTGAACTTGGAATTTTTCTTCAGTATATCAGCGGCTATCACCAGCCTCGAAGACGTCAATCCCAGCGCAACCTCGCGCAATCCTCGGCCGTCTCTGGTGGTCTCGGCGAACGGAGACTCCACGAGCACCGTATCGGAGAAATCGCAGTACTCCGAGAGCAGGAGCTTCTGAATCCTATTGTGCTCCATACCGAGGAACATCTCCGACTTCCTCTGTCACTCATGAGAGATTTTCACTTGGCCGACAGTCAAGAAAAGTTATGCCCGACGCTTTAACGCGCAGAATCATTTTCGTGATTTTTTGTAAGTCACGTAAAAACGACTTTTAATGTAGTTCAGTGAATAAGACAATTAACAGAAAATACTGTCGCGCGAGGTTTGGTTAAAAAATGTCACAGATCGACCGATATAAAGTAAAGCAAATCGTCTCTTAACTACCTTCACAACAGATCTCGCGTTTATTATGAATTTTTGACCGAAAACGTTTGAATCTAAACGTCGAATAACATTACGATTTTTAAAAAATATTTGTGTTTCGTTTGGAAATGAACAGAAAATTTATTGGCAAGAAGAAAAAGGAGATTTACGATAAATCTTATGATTAAGTGAAATCAAAACGGGAGGGGAAAGTAATTATCTCGGTTTGATGAATGATTTCTTTTCTTTATTTTCTCTTCGTTCGTATCATCGGAGATGAACAGACGCGAACAAGCTTACACGGTTGTATGCACGCGATACTGTGACAATGATTTGTTAATTGTGAACTACGTGGTGAGTGAATGGTAATGGTGCCTGATCGTATAATAATATGTATTCGTAATACTAAACGTATGTATATGTATATTCATATATAAAGGTATTAAATTCATGTATCAATTATAGCTCGTATTCGTAAAAGATTAATCAAACCAAGAGCCCACTCGTTTATCGTTTCTTCGTTTTAACTGCGCGTTCCAACGCCTATTTTTTTTTTTTTTTTTTCGTATTATTTCCTTAATTGCCAAAAAAGCTCTACACTTTCGATAAGCTCCATAATACATTACATTTATTGAGGCCTCCGCTTTTCTCGTATATCGCCTCGTGTATATGGGTTTTTATTTCCCGTCGCAAAAGAACAAGGCTCAAAACCTTATCGCGAACCGTTTTCGGGACTGACTTTTATCGTGACTCTGTTTGACAGTGCGGCCGCGAGTTTTTCAACGTTACTTTGCAGAAGAGACACTCCCGTGTTCTCCGACAATGTGCTCGAATTCCTGGTTGGCACAACCGGACATTCGGGAATTGGCTTGATGGCAGTGTTGTTTTCCTGGAAAAACAGTTTAGCCAGATTAATTTACTGGTGATATAATCTCGGATAATTTTTTCATTTGAATTCGAAAGGAATATTGTTTATTCAGTGTTTGACTATCTCATTGTTTATTTTTATTTTTTGATTCCCCCAAGAAATCAAAAAACTTGGACAAAAATCAAAATTAACTTCGAGCACGAAAACATAAAGAAAAGCGATAAATATTTCTGCATTTTCCGTTGATTAGAAATTCCGAATACCACGGAGATTGAACCTCGCGGAAGTGCTTCTCGTGAATAATGCAAAAGAATGAGAAAGCCAGCCCGAAATATAATTCATAGTCTTTTTAAACCAAGAACGTAAATGTTCGGAATCCACTTTTTCCATCAGCAATGAAGATAAACCGATAGAAGCGAAATAAAACTTACTCCTTCAGTCTTTTTTCTGAGATTCGATCGCTGTAGCGTGGCGGCCAGTTCGTTCTGCAGTTTTGATACAACCGGAGCATCCACGACCTCCTCAACGTTGTTTTTCGCTGGTGACGATTCCGGTGCTCGTTGCGGTGTCTGTGGCAGAAAATCCAATCGGGAGGGTGGCTTAGCCTCGCCCTCGTAAGCTCCGATTCTCACGGCGACCTTTCCTGGCCCGAAAGTCGACATCGGCACGACCGGAGCGACTTTAGCGACGGGCGAGCTCCTCTTTTGGTCCATAGCCGTCTGATTAACGTTATTACTATTTACAGATTGATTGGAAATTCCGTTGAGCTGGGTTTTGGCCGGCGAGATGTTATGTCGAGGGCTGCTAGCAGCGGAGGTCGGCGCGGAGCCTGTGGAGTTGCCGAGCGGGAAATAAGTAGACGGTGGCTTCGGTATAATCGGGCTGGGAGTCTCTTTCAGCTTGAACGACTCGATGCTCTGCATCTCTACCGCATCTTCGGGACTCTTTGCGGTTGGAGATTGAACCGGAAGCGGAAGTGGTGGAGGAGGCGGTCCGCCAGGTGCGGATCCATTTGTTACACGCTTCTCCTGTTCCTGAAAGTGAAGAAGAAGAAAAAAATAAAGATAATTCAAGAGAACTTCATCGTGCTCGAATTGCGACGTTCATTGTATTTTTCAATCAGAGTTTCAGTTGCGCAACGACAAAAACAATTTTCATTAAGCACTAACAGTGTACGGTGTGATCGTGACGAGCACGCGCTTTCGTGGGGCAGTTCCGTTGGAGGGTTTCATCTTTTATCCTTCAATTTCTTCCACAAAATCGTTAATCACTGTTGCCCATTTTTGTCAACATTTCTATCAGTCTTTCTATTCAATTTTGGAGCATCAGAACGGGGAAAATTAAATTAGGAGATAGTATTCCTGTTATTTTGATGCACACTAGTTAGTTTACTACTGAATGTCCTCGCAGACGATTTAACAGGTGGTTCTGTCGTTCACTTCCTCGATTACACGCGCGCTGTCCAAACACTCTAATTGAGCGAGCACATCACTTCGATTAGAGGCACAGTCGCCGTTTCTTTGCCAGGGCCACTAGTTTTTATTCAAACGATTGATATTGTTGTATTTTATTTAGCCTTTGTACTAAAACGACGATGAACCGGTTTGAAGATGATGCTCGGGCTACGTAACATAGGCCAAAGTTTCGCGAGTTTATGACTGCGATTTTTTGTGACTTCGTTTTTTTTGCCTGTTGTTTTTTTTTCCTGCGAAATCGACAACAACGAGCCGAGCTCCCGCACGACACTGCTCGTGCACCTGAGCCCCAAGCACAGCGCTCTTACGACCGGACTTACGTAACCGAATGCCTATTATTTTCCTCGTCTGTCACCGGCTCGGCAAAGTCCGTCGAAGCGAAGGAAAAAAGAAAGAATATATCGTCGGCTGGCGGCTCACGAGACCGGGAGAACCCCTTGGCTTTTAGTAGCGCGTACCTATCGATCACACTTCCGGCCCTCGCGATTTTTCCCTCTTTAAAGTGCGATTTAATCGTCGATAAAATTCTTGCACGCTGATAGATTAAGTCGAATTATTCAGGGCCTTGAGAAACGCGCGATTTGTACACCAAATCGATCACGGGGAGAAACTCTTTTTTTTACGACCACCGAGTTTAATAATTCATAGGTGAAAAGAGGCAATTATCCGGATTTATCAGATTTTTTTTATTTCAATCGCTCGACGAATAAATGGCAATCGGTCGAGTTTTTCATTGCCTCGCGCTCGACGGACCATCCAAGACTGAATGCGAGGCCACCTGAGACTGACGAGCCTACTCCGTATCCCGAGGTGCGAATTTTGCTATCTCTACTCGTGAGCTTTGAAACAACACGATCGCACGATTGTGTGCGCTCGTGAGATCGATGCGCCTGTACGTAGAAGTTTTTAGGCGTAATTACAGATGTGTGATGAGAGACACGCATACAGAGACTCAATTTTCATGCGCTTCCCCCCACCGATGACGATTAACAACGCGATAAGCGCGATAAGCTTATCAGCAGAAGGTCTCCGCGTTACCCGAATTTCCAATTTTATTAACGTCACGAGTGCAATTAAGAGTTGCTCTTGTCTAGCAACACAAGCCCATTTTGTGATGTGGCAAATCATTTTTAACTAGAAATGTTGAAATCATTAAAATTGCCCATTTTCCTTTTTTGAAATAGATTTTTTAAGTAAACAAGTTTAAAAATGGAATACTTGTAATTTTTTTAATACTGTTGGATACATTTTTAAAAAACATTTTTTGGTAATCTGTATTCTCCGTTCTTTTCCTAATGAATAAATATAGCTTGCCATTTCATTGTTTTTTATAAAATGTTATTATAATTTGAATTCCAGAAGTAATTTTCAGTGGGTAACAATGTAATTAGGAATTTTAAATGAAATACAATGTGCAGTTAGTTTGCTAAGTGAAATAGAATAGCCGGACGTAATGCATCGCGTAAAAACACTTTTACTTCTTATTAATCAGCAAACACGTCTGGCGCATTTACCGAGACGGAATTATAAACTCTGGAGCAGTAAAGTATTAACGGAGAGATTAGAATTTACGAATATTTCGTGTGCTCTCGTAAATCTGATAAGACTCGCGAGATAAAGAGGCGTTGCGGAGTTGCAAATCCTTCGCTTTTATTTCATCGTCTTCAACCGGCAGTTATCATCCACCGCTACTGAAAAAGGTAAACGGAGAAAGTTTTGTTTCTACGCTCCGCTCGCTACCGTTATTATACAATTAGAGAGAGGGTTACTGCACTTGTCAGCACGCAGCCAGCCACCTGGTCCCAAATAGTTGTGGCTGCAACTCTTGCTCCACCGTTTATCTCGTTTCTTCATTCCGGAGGCTTTACCACTTGGAATTTTTGATAAAACGATAAGCATTTTTCGTCTTCTTTCCGTCGTTCAAGGACTCGATAAATAATTCTCGAAATTTCATAATAATTAAGAAATCACTCGTGTTTTGTGTAGATCAACTGATCAATTTTTGTTCCGATGATCGTGAGTTTTCTGTGGATGAAATATACTATCGACAATCTCTTCTTCTTCTTATCAGTAAAAAAAAATAGAACGCACGACTTTTTGTACGTTTATATAATTGATGAGTACGATCAAACGAGGTCGAGTTGCTTACCTTTTCTTCTTGCTGATCCGAGAACTGGACGCGCTGATTGCCATTGAACATTCTGCGATGCGCTCGTTTGAATTCTTCCATAAGCTGAATTTGGAAAAAAACGGTGATAACGTATGGTTAGAGTCACGTTATTGTAGGGGGTTTAATTCGATCACCGTTTAGATAATTCGCGAAGAGGAAGAAAAAAACAACGTTGATAATGACAGCGAGAAAATTGATTTTTTATAATACTCAAGTCAAGATGCTATTGATTATTTAATTTATAAAACGTTTCAACAAACTTTTATAAATCGTAATTTTTTCACTTATGCATTGAAGTCGCTTATTTTTCTAAATTCGGTCGAAAAAAATTATTTTAAACTGTTTTTGTTCGAAAAATCATGTTAAAATCTGTTAAAATATTTTCTTACCTTATCGTGCGTCACTTTATTTTCCTGAGCTCTAAGTGCCTCGGGATTCTGGGGTTTTTTCGGTTCGGAAGATATTTCCTTGTTGGCCTCGGCTTTGGCAGCGTTCATCATTCTCTGAAATCACCAAACGTGCGATGTTCGATAGGTTGACACGAGAGAATCGTCACTTTTCGGACGGGTATAGCGCAACAGAACGAGCCGATGAAGATTAGTCATGATTTTTTTTTTTTTCGCGCCTCGTAAATCCAGTGACAATAGGCGATTAGTCACGTTTCGCGCAACACGTACTTTTCTTCAGAGTCAATAGATAAAATACTTTGCAGTCTACGAAAGGTATTATGTCACGGAAATTTTAAACTCAAATACGCGTCGTTGACAGACGTTAATAGCGGATATAATTGCAAGATATTGTACAATGTGTGTGTGTGTGTATGTTTTTTCCCTGACTATGACACTCGAGGGCGTTGATTTTCTTGCAGAATTTAGCCTCGAGGCTGCGGTTAACTCGAGTGGGCGACCGTCGAGTGCCGCTCTTGAGAGATGAGTAAAACGGTACTCTTGCAGCCCCTCGGCTATGCCTCTTCGAGGTAGCCAAGATATGCACTTTCTTAAAGATCGAGGGAGGGAGATAAGCGTTCGAATCGCTAACGAGAGTATTTCTCGGCTCCTTTTTGCCGGCGTAAGCGTGATTTGAGGCCGTTTGAAGGAAGTACCGAGAATCTATCGACTTCTCGCGCTTATCGCATCGCCGCCGCCGCCGCTTATTTTCTCAATCGTATTATTAACATATTATCGAAAGTTCGATCTCTACCTGCTGCGCTCGCCTCTGCAATTCCTGCGTTATGGCCGTTCCGAGATCGGTGTTCGGTACCGGCGAATTCTGCGACGGACAAGGACGCACCGCGCGCGGAGCAGTCGGCTCTGCAACTTTATTGGCACATCCGGTCGCAGCGGCTACTGTCGAAGCGAAGGATACCGTCGAAGCTGGCTCGCACGAGGACGTCGACACCGATGAGGAAGTCGAGGCCGAGTCTTTGCCGCAAGACGACTCCAGGCTCGATTCCGTCTCCGTAGATCCTGTGCTTCCCATCGACAGAGTGCTACCCATCTGCATTCCCATCGCGATCATTGGTTTCGTTTCTGGAAACGTTTACGCCAATATTATGGATTGAAAATTGCAGTTATTTCATTTTACAGAGATAATTTTAAAAATTAACGTTGAAAATCAACTTCTAGTTATTAAATTTTAAACAGGAATATTCATTTGCTACTAAGATTTTCTTTTAATTAAAAAAAAAAACCTGTTGTCGGAGGTAATCAAAAGGTAAAAACAGCAACATAAAGAATAAAAATTTATTTTATGTAAACATGGACATATTGTTAAAAATTGCTATCTTCTATCCAGAAATGAGAATTTTATCTTCCTGATGTTTTTCCTGGAGTATCAATTGGAAGATCTGCTACCGAACTTTTACGTACAATTGCATTTTCCAACGGTTTAATAGAACCGTGTTTAGCATAATTTGTATCTTTATGTGTATTAGTCAACTACCTTTGTAGATAACGGTAACGTCGCATGTTCGCATAATAGTGCGTTGACTACGCTATCGGTGCATTGATAAGCACGCGAGAGACTCGTGCGTGTCGCACGATATTGTGACATTAGGTCCGCGAATAAAAAATTTTGTCCGAAGTGGAAATTAAGGAAAGGTTTGGTATTTTTTTTCGAAATCACAGCTTAGAATGAAAATATTTGATTGATGCTAATAGAAAATATAAATATAAATTTGCCAAAAGACGTAAAATGTACAATCCTTTGCAATAATTTTTTTATTATTCACCTGGTTGCCATTTGTGTGGCATTGGCGGCGGCAGGCAAGGCGGTGCCGGTGGACAACCGCCGCTCTGGTGAACCTCCACAGTCGTCACGGTCTTTCGTTCACTCGACTGTGAATCCGCGAGACGATTGTCCTGTCGATGACCGTTGTCCTGTAAAAAAAAATTATTCCTCGTTCACACTAAATTCGCTCAGAAATCAAATCAAATAACATTGTAGAATGGTTTAAAAAAAAACTTTGACCACCAAAAAACCCTCGAATTCTGCATTATTCCCTGCAATCATCGTTCATCATTATTTCCAATAACCGAAAAAAAAATTCCGCGATTCTGGCGAAGCGAATAAAATTGAACTTTTATCCAGCAAATTAATATTTGGAGCACTAAAAAAAAACTCACTCTAAGAATCCGACAAACATTAGCATTTTTTTGCTCACCAACAAATCCATACAATAATTATTATTTACACTAATTCCCATAAAACCGTCCGACAGTTTCTACCAATTATCCCCACGAAATCGCACCACGATTAATTATATAATAATTGCCAGCATAGTTCCCCGGTAAGTTAATACGAATGAACGTACTGGAAATTTATTCCCGCAATTATCTAGTCGTCGAAGTGCTCCCATCAGCGGCGGACGATAATTACGAATAAACAAGGAAGATGTGGCGGTGTTCTCGATTTATCTGACGGGAGCCAGACGAACGGTTCAATACTCAGTATCATGAGAAACCGCAGCGACTACGTGTAGTGTCTTATAGTCGTTCGGAGTATCGATAGGGTAATTGGCACCCGGTGGGTGTACGGGCTTGCAAGACACGGCAGCTAATTGCGGATGAGCTTCGGATAGAAAGTGGATAGCATGCATGACGCTCGATAGCCGCATTAATGATCGAATAAACGACTTAGTTAACGACCGTCTCTCGCCTTTTGCAATACCGCTCGACTGCACTTTGCATATTTGTATTGTAGGACAGTGGCCGTTATATATGAACGATAAACGTCCTACGATGTAATTTGTTTTCAGGCTCACCATAAAAAGAAGACAATAAAAATAAACGATGAGTAGAACGGCCGTTTTTTTTTTTTTTTTTTTTTTTTTTTTCGTGTGCGAAAATTGTGCAACGCTTGCCTTAGGAATATTGTAAGAATTGCGCTCGTCCATCGGAGAATCGTACGTCGGTCCGTTGTCCCGGTCGTACGTTGTACGTCGATTCCTCTCGTCTCGAGGATTCGCGTCGAAATCGTGCGACTCGTAATCCCGGGGCGCCACTGGATCGTAAAGCGGCTCTTCGTTGTCCACTTTTGGGCTCGATACGTGATTTTGACGGTACGCCGGGTGGCAAGGATAGCCTGGATTCATATTTTGATTGACCCTTATTACTGTCGTGTTGTTGGGCTTTCTGGTCCATTCTTGACCCTGTTGAGCAAATTACATGGTTTTTTTAGTAACAAAATACAAGGAAAGCGAAGAAAAATATAAAATGAAACGCTTTTAGAGCCAACAAAAAAGCAGGAACAGGTAAATTCATTTATATTAATGAAGAAAATTAATTACAGAAATTAGTATTAACGTTTGTAACCAATAATCACTTCTGTTTATTAGGAAAAAAATCTTTGGAAATGTCCTTAAAATTGTTGGCAACGTTTTTGAGTATAAAAAATTTAGACGATTTTACGTTGAATATAATTTACCTGGTCACCCGAGCCACTCCATTCAGAGGACGAGCAGCTGCTGGTAGACATTGACATTGGCCAACCACCCCTAGAATAATTAGAAATGCATTATTGAAAATTGACCAAAACATTTGCGAATTTGTCTCTTCAGTCACACAAATATTAGATGAATATAAAAATCATCAAATAATTTTAAGTATTATAATTGCGTAATGAAGAGAAATAACAGGTTGCTCACTTGAGATTTATAATCCCGGAAGGAGGGTTGTTGTAGGGGCCGAACGATCGTGTCATGTCGTAGCCACTGGAAGCTCGTATCGCTGAGCAATCGTACGGCGGATGCGTCACCACTGGTCGATTAACAACCACCTCGAGAACGTCCGAGCCGCGCATTACTTCGATCGCTCGCTCGAATGGAATATTCGTGAGTCGCTGTCCATTACACCAAATTATAACGTCGCCGGCTTTGAGACCTGCCGCTCGGGCCGGTCCGCCTTCTCGAGTGCCCTAAACACATCAAAAGGTTCAAATGAAGGGGTTTTCACACATATTATAACGGCAAAAAAATTGTTTGACGAGATTTTGAATAGCTACGAAAGAAAAGATTATTTGTAAATTAATTTAAAAAAGGAGTTCACCGAACTTTTAGTCAAATTGATTTTCTATTTTTATATAAATATATTGGCGAATTTTTCCGTAAAGAGATAATTTTTTTAGGCATATTTTAAATGAATGTAGCTATTTTTTTAAATGAATGTTTAAATGTCTCAAATTGTTGTAAAATAAATTACCTGCACTGTAAGGCCTGGCACGACTCCTCTACAAACTCCACAACCTAATCTTCCTTTTTCTCCAACGTGAATTCTCAGTCGAACTTGATTGTACGGCGGAAGTGTTCCTTTGTAGAGGGCGTGTTGTTGCTGCTGTTGCTGCTGTTGTTGTTGGTGCTGTTGCTGGACCATGTGCCACGTTACTGGATCATTTGGATTGCTGCAAGAAAATTTAATCAGTATTAATGAATATTGTCGAATATCCTCGAAATTCAGAGTCAGGGAATCTCTTATTGTTCACTTTACTCACTCTTTAACTGGTATCATGCCCACACCTGAAATAAAAAAATAAAAAAGTAAGTAAAAAGCAGCTTTTTGCAATTAATTGATTCCTAAAAACTTGGGTTCAATCATTTGTATCTTACTTCGTATTTTCAGTACCAAATCCTGTCGATGTTTCGCCAATAAAGCAATTTCCCTGTGTACAGCATCTTCTACAGGATGACCATTCATCCTTATTATCTGATCTCCCACCTGTGAAGAAAATTAATATTTAAACATGGTCTTAAACAGTCATATCAAAATCAAGCTGACTCTTTTTAGATCCTGGCCATGTTAAATTTGTAAACCCATGAAAAATGATTTTTTCTAATGACTATTTTTGTAGATTCCCCTTAATCTTTGAATTCTCCGTATTTTTACCGACGAAATTCCATTCGCGAATGATGAGAAAATTACTTTAAGGATGAATAATCTATGAATTTGTAAATAAATCTACAATTAGAAAAGTGCGTACCCTTAAGCCCATTCTGTGAGCTTCTCCGCCGGGCTCGACGTCGCTGACGTAAAATCCGGCTCCGTACTCCAATCCTCCGCGGAGGGAGAAGCCGAAACCCGGATAACCGCGTCGTAGCCGAACGTTCCTCGTCACACCGATGACGGCCATTCTACCGTCCCCGGTGCTTCCGTTTCCGGGGCCTCCACCAGCCGAGGATCCTGTGCCGGTGCTCGAGGCACTCGACGAGCGCCCAGACCTGGAATTTCAAAGATTCGATTAGAATCGAGCAAACTACAGAATTGATATCACTGCGACTATATAATTGTGGCATAAACTAGGCACAGATCCAATTACGTCCATTGGTCTGAAAGGGAAATTGACTGAGCACCGAGTTTCCGACCTAAATGGGAGAAAACCCGAGGAATTTCACGAGATTAGAATAATCTCTGCTAGATCCACACAGTTATACACATTCGCTGCTGCAGCGAGCTGCAAACGCTTCCGATTAGTTTCTGCGGTGTATCCTGGCTTCGAGTGCGCAAAGATAATTGCTCAACCGCTCACTAGCTCTACGATATTATTGAATTCAATATGCAGCTCTCATTTGCAATGCTACGTATACTTAAATCATTCAGAATAATAGGAATTTAGATAAATGCATAGATGCGAGGAAATAGGCACCGATTAAAAATTTCACACTTCAGAAAATTTCCTTAGAGTGTGCAGAACAATTTTCATTAAATATTTAATAAATTCAAATTATTGGAGCTTCACTTTCTAACGTAAATTTATGACAAAAAGTGAATTTTCTCTTGGCAAATTGAACGAAATAAATTAGACTGTGTCGAGAGAAATAGTTTATGATATCGTTGAAATATTTTTAACTTTTAAACGAATAAAATTTAAGGGAAATCGAGCGCCGCTGTTTGCAAGTTTTACAAGCCAGTGGAATTTTCTTCCATGTACTACAAAGTTGTTGTACAGGTTTATCACAGTCGGCTTGTTGTATAAGGCAAGAAAAAGTTATTTTCCCAAAGCCCAGTTGCAGATGACGTTTGGGGATGAGGTTTGCTCTCTTTCGTCGACGATCCGAGAGTTTCACGGGAATTCTAAAGAGCGCAAAACCGCTCCCGCCACGCTCGCTCAGTCAACTCCGAGTTTTCTAAGTGCAATTCGTGTCAAGGTAAGTATACACCAGGAGAAACATGCGGAGCGAAGCCGAGGAGCAGTAGTAGGTCACTCGGACGTCTCCTGGCGGAGACTCGGACCATCCTCGACGCACGCAACAAACTGCAAACGTGCGCCGATTCTCGTTTTAATTTCCCGTGAAACTTGGAGCTCCGGCATACGAAAAGAAAAAGGACGGAGAAGAGTCGCGATTTCCTACGAGTCCTGCCGGTTTATTCGCAGTCCAATTATATACGTCTCCCGTATACGTGAATGATCGGAGTAGGAAAAATCTGCCGTCGCAGATTCAGATAAAGATTTCTCGACGTCTTTTAGACTCTAATAATCACATCTGACGAGGTGGATATTTTCTTATCTGCAATTGAGAAAAATAAAAATACGTTATTTGTGTACTTGTTTATGTAATTAATTATCAGTGTCGATATTATCAGTACGGTAATTAGCGAGGTATGGTAAATGATTCGGAAATTCAGGGGGGAAGTTTGAAAAAAATTGCAAGAAAGTGAATCGAAATTGGAACATCTGTTGGTCTTTGATAAGCAAATCAATTATGGTGAGAGTGTTATCGGTAAAAAACTTTCTTATCTATCAATCAAAGCAAATAAAGATATAATTTATGTTCTCGTTTCTATAATTCATTGTTGAACTGTCTCGATATTATTATCATCATCATATTTAGTGCAATTATTTTTTTTTTAAGTACACTTTGCAAAACTTACAGAAAAGTATGAAAACAATGTCAAATATATCTATTCTGTTTTCGCCTTCAATAAAACGCAGTTCTTAGTAGTTTATTATAACTTAAGGTCATTGCGGGACATCGGACGTTTCCCGAATCGGCCGAGAATTTTCAATAGCCTACGTAAATACGTTTGGGAAAATCTATTTTTTTTTTCGCTTCATATATCAGTTCGGCAATCAATAAAAGCAGCTCTTAGTAGTTTATTATGACTTAAGGTCATTGCGGGACATCGGACGTTTCTCGAATCGGCCGAGAATTCTCAATAGCTAGGGTAAATACGTTTTGGTGAAGCGCGACGTGACATCGATATGTGTTTACGTCGGAGCGAAGCGTGTAAGAAGGACCGTTAGGTCGTCAATCGTGCTGCTGTTTAACGAGCCTCGACACGAAAGTGTTACGATTGTTATGTGGACTGCGTGCGTTATTTCCAAGTCGATGGGCATCGCACTATCGATGGGCACCGTAGTTTCTACAGGAATAAAAGAATATTTGTAAATATGGAGAGAGAAGACGCTGATGCACGTTTTGTTCTTCTTCTCTGACAGTGTAACATACACCTTTGCGAGGACGTAAAACGTAACGCACACACTTTTGTCGTTGCCGAAAGGCACCTTGACGAAGTCGTTGACGAGGCGGAGAAGTACATCTGCGATTCGAAGAGCACGATAGCATGCTAATGTCGAATATCGTCGAGTGAGAATGAGCGAAAGAGATGAGATGGAATGAACGTTACAACGGTAGTGGCGACCCGGCGAAAGCAGCACGTAATTCCCGTAAGATACACGTGGAGCGTTCGCTCTCCCGGTTCAGCGGACAACGGTAAGACACGCCCTGACACCACTTTTTCTCTCCCTCTAATTCCTCGGGCTCTTCGTCCCCCCTCCTTTGTTCTTATCGCACAGGCTCATCGCCGAAGAGTCAATCCTTTTCGCATCGAATTATACTCGCAGGGATTTGGCTCGTTTAAAATGGATTTTTGTTTGCGGGGCGGTAAAGGCTTTTTACAATTTAGGTTTATTGGATTAAAAATTAAAACAATGTTCGATGAAAAATCGCTAAACAATGGATACACATGTCCTGACATCACCTTTTTCTCTCCCTCTAATTCTTCGGGCTCTTCGTCCCCACTCCTTTGTTCTTATCGCACAGGCTCATCGCCGAAGAGTCAATCCTGTTCGCATCGAATTATACTCGCAGGGATTTGGCTCGGTTAAAATGGATTTTTGTTTGCGGGGCGGTGAAGGCTTTTTACAATTTAGGTTTATTGGATTAAAAATTAAAACAATGCAACTTATGCGATGAAGTGGTGGTGTTTTCTATAATTGATTGAAAAATGTGGTCTTTTTCCGCAGCATTGTATATTTCGTATCAGTAAATCAGGAAATTTCTACATACAGGCGAAAGCTTATAAGCCTCATGCTTAATTAAAATTTTATGATTTAACCCACAGTGAACTTTGCGCTAGAAAGAAAAAAAAAAGTCGCTTTCAGTGCGTTCTATAACTCTCTAACTAATTAAATCGAAATCGCAAAATAATGCACACAGGTGCAGATAAAAGAATTCTTTCGAGGATCGGAAGTGAAATTGAGGGGAATTTCGCAATTATCGAGAATCGTTCGATTGAAAAAACGTGTTATCGCAACGCACTTTCGCGCGGGACATGAAAAATTGGCCTCGAGAACTCATTTCCTTTGTCTTGTCGGATCCTCTGTCGGGCTCACTTAAGTTATAAGCACGACCGTTATACTTGAACGAGGAATCCTCCTCAGCATCATGCATCCGTAGGTTCCTTTTGCGCTTAGGGAGCGAGAGTGAGGAGTCGGAACGGCGGAAGCGAGAGGGAATAGAGCAGAGCAATGCAATGTCGATATTATCTGCTTTCGCTCGGTCGAGTTTTAACGAGCAAAGGCAAAAGCGTAAATCACTGTAGCTGCATCCTCGAGAACCAGTCGATTATTGCACTCGCAATCGCCGCGAATTCCGCGTTACTGTTTTCTAAAGTAAAATTTGTTTTCGTCACGACCGAATTGGCATAGTTATACAGTTATATGTACAATATATATACGTGTGTGTGTGTGTATATATATATATTGCCAGTAGAAGCGAATCGCCAAGTCTTTTCTTCCGTTCACGCACGAATGCTTTTGATTCATTCCTCCCCTGAGGGCGAATGATGATTTTTTAAGTTATGGACTCACCGACTATACATATTTATAGTTTGCGTTGCATGCCATTATTCATTTACCAACTCACATTTCTTTATTTATCGAGTAAATAATGTAGAACACGTACATTATGATAATTTCACTGTATTTGTAATCAAATGTAAATTTATTGAACAGAATGCACAAAAAGAACCCGAAATAATTTCTAAAAATAACAATTTTTTGGAAATATTCATTTTTAATGACTCAAGGAAATTCGTTCGGGCAATTTAATTTTCTCGGATTCTTCTATGCTACCAGAAGATGGAAATTTGGGAAAATGTCATTGTTCAATCTATTTGCATTTAGAGGATTAATTGAAATCCATTAAACTTTATTATTGCAGAAAAAATTGCTTTGAATTGAGAGAAAATAGCACGAAATGCACATTTTTATTCAAATAATTATCGTGAATTACTATTTTCAATGAAAAAATTGTGTTTAATTTTTATTCTGCGCAAACCAAATTATTTCCTGGTCATTCGTTTTTATGAAGCCATCCGCGATTGCGATTGTTGTCAGGGTAACGATCGAGGGAAACTCGCAGGAGCGATACAAGGTGACAAGGGATGCATAATTACACACAGAGATTCTGGGAAATAATAAGAATATCAAGGATAAGCAATTGCGACTGAAGAGTCAAAAGAGACTCGAAGAAACATGCAATGAATAATGACACAAATTACCTGCATGCCATCTTTCGTGATCTGTCAAAATCCACCTTTTTACAATTTTTTACAACAACGAAAAACCATTAAATTTTCTACAAAGCTCAACAAAAGCGTTTTCACCGAAAATCGGTATGAACTGCATTGCAATATTCGTTAATCCATCCCAGTAATTGTTTCAACAATTTTCATCCATATTAATTTAACAACGAAAGTAAAATCATTCAAAAATCGTGTAATCTCAATAAAAATATCGGCAATTAATTCCAGTAATTGTTTCAACAAATCCCATAGAAATTTAACAATGAAAGAAAAACAATTGAAAAAAATCGTGAAATTTCCTGAGTAAAACGAGTTATCGAAGTAATCTCGAGAATTCGCTGTGCACAGTCTGAGGAAAAACGAGAGCAAGGAGTTTCGAAGGGCGTTGATAAAAGACGTCATTCCAACACACACACACACACACACACACACACACACACACACACACACACACACACACACACACACACACACACACACACACACACACACACACACACACACACACACACACACACACACACACACACACACACACACACACACACACACACACACACACACACACACACACACACACACACACACACACACACACACACACACACACACACACACACACACACACACACACACACACACACACACACACACACACACACACACACACACACACACACACACACACACACACACACACACACACACACACACACACACACACACACACACACACACACACACACACACACACACACACACACACACACACACACACACACACACACACACACACACACACACACACACACACACACACACACACACACACACACACACACACACACACACACACACACACACACACACACACACACACACACACACACACACACACACACACACACACACACACACACACACACACACACACACACACACACACACACACACACACACACACACACACACACACACACACACACACACACACACACACACACACACACACACACACACACACACACACACACACACACACACACACACACACACACACACACACACACACACACACACACACACACACACACACACACACACACACACACACACACACACACACACACACACACACACACACACACACACACACACACACACACACACACACACACACACACACACACACACACACACACACACACACACACACACACACACACACACACACACACACACACACACACACACACACACACACACACACACACACACACACACACACACACACACACACACACACACACACACACACACACACACACACACACACACACACACACACACACACACACACACACACACACACACACACACACACACACACACACACACACACACACACACACACACACACACACACACACACACACACACACACACACACACACACACACACACACACACACACACACACACACACACACACACACACACACACACACACACACACACACACACACACACACACACACACACACACACACACACACACACACACACACACACACACACACACACACACACACACACACACACACACACACACACACACACACACACACACACACACACACACACACACACACACACACACACACACACACACACACACACACACACACACACACACACACACACACACACACACACACACACACACACACACACACACACACACACACACACACACACACACACACACACACACACACACACACACACACACACACACACACACACACACACACACACACACACACACACACACACACACACACACACACACACACACACACACACACACACACACACACACACACACACACACACACACACACACACACACACACACACACACACACACACACACACACACACACACACACACACACACACACACACACACACACACACACACACACACACACACACACACACACACACACACACACACACACACACACACACACACACACACACACACACACACACACACACACACACACACACACACACACACACACACACACACACACACACACACACACACACACACACACACACACACACACACACACACACACACACACACACACACACACACACACACACACACACACACACACACACACACACACACACACACACACACACACACACACACACACACACACACACACACACACACACACACACACACACACACACACACACACACACACACACACACACACACACACACACACACACACACACACACACACACACACACACACACACACACACACACACACACACACACACACACACACACACACACACACACACACACACACACACACACACACACACACACACACACACACACACACACACACACACACACACACACACACACACACACACACACACACACACACACACACACACACACACACACACACACACACACACACACACACACACACACACACACACACACACACACACACACACACACACACACACACACACACACACACACACACACACACACACACACACACACACACACACACACACACACACACACACACACACACACACACACACACACACACACACACACACACACACACACACACACACACACACACACACACACACACACACACACACACACACACACACACACACACACACACACACACACACACACACACACACACACACACACACACACACACACACACACACACACACACACACACACACACACACACACACACACACACACACACACACACACACACACACACACACACACACACACACACACACACACACACACACACACACACACACACACACACACACACACACACACACACACACACACACACACACACACACACACACACACACACACACACACACACACACACACACACACACACACACACACACACACACACACACACACACACACACACACACACACACACACACACACACACACACACACACACACACACACACACACACACACACACACACACACACACACACACACACACACACACACACACACACACACACACACACACACACACACACACACACACACACACACACACACACACACACACACACACACACACACACACACACACACACACACACACACACACACACACACACACACACACACACACACACACACACACACACACACACACACACACACACACACACACACACACACACACACACACACACACACACACACACACACACACACACACACACACACACACACACACACACACACACACACACACACACACACACACACACACACACACACACACACACACACACACACACACACACACACACACACACACGACATCACACGGTGGAAACTCTCGAGCGATACGAGAATCATTTCCGGTTCGAGAGAAAAGCCGCGGGTTCCGCAGCAGCGAAGCAAGCGGCGCGCATTCTCCTCGGTACGTCGAGGCGATTTTCGCTCAGTTTGAGCGAGCGTTGCCTCTCCCGACCCGTTCCTCGTCGTTCGTCGGGGCTCAGCGCTTGTAAACAAACCCGAGGAGCACATATGCGCGGTCGTCGGCCGCGCGGCGAAACGACTTATCGTGGCTCATCGCCATTTGCGGCGAAAGGTAACGTCGCTCGGTCGTTATATTTTTTTTTAATCGCTGCAACGCACACGATACGAATTAGGTTCGAAGAAAAGAAAAAAATAGCAGGAAGCAGGAAAATTGAAACGTTTAATCGTCGAGGCAAAAATGATATTAGAGGCGTATCGATTTTAGCCGATTTATGATTGGACAAAACAGTGGCAAATTCCTGGCGAAATGCTACCGCATTGCTTGGGCAATGGGAGGTGGTTTATGGGCTGGCGGTGGGGCAGGTTTATAAGAGACAATGGTAATTCGGTCGCAATGGGATCTCGTGCGCATTGGACTCCCCAAAGCCACATAATCACGATCGTGAGGTCGCACGCCAGGACTCGCCGAGCGACTGCAGCTCCGCGAGGATGTCACGAACGCTGTTGCGTAATGCCTTGTCTTGAGGTCTGGCTCGCACCATTTCTATCCAAAGACGTATCTGCATTATCACGCTCCGCTGCATTGCCGCAAATGCAACCGAGTACCTTTGCCCATTTTCATCCGCACTCCGCACTCATAAGCAGATACACTGCGGAGAGAATTTTTTTTAATACGATTTCATCGAATTCGTGAAATTGCGAAGACTGAGATGTTATTGATAATAATTATTCAATGATCATGATTATGGATGCAATAATAATTAACCCGAAAATGGTATACGGAAGGGAAGAAATATAAAATAAATAAAATTTATGTATGTATGTATGTATATGAATAATAATAATTTAATAATAATTATTATTATTTTTAAGTAAAAACGTTTTTACAATTAACGTTGGTTTAATTAGCAGTTCCGAGGAGTTAACTTTTTTTTCTTCTGTTCTCACATGAAAATTAAATTAGAAAGTTTCATTGACGAAGAACCGATAATCTTAAGACTCAAGCAATGAATTTAACGAGGACAGGGAAAGGGAAGAAGAAACACATTTGCAGTCGTGTTCTTTGTTGCCTCACGAAAGCTCTTAAGAGATTACCAATTGCAGAGCAGTAAAAAATAGAGAATAAATAAAAGCGGCAAAATGAGAGATCATAAAATGCCAAAGTGTTTCAACTGCGCGAGCGTTTCGCCATCGAGCGGCAGTTCAACTCACGCTCTTTTTCGCGCTACGTAATCGACTTTGTTTACACGTATAATCAATGAATATTGGTAATAAAAAAAATTCATTTTCACGAGTTTCACGATTTCCGAGATGAAAAACCGGAGCTCCACAGCCTTTCTCTATTTCTCCTGGCAATCGCTTTTTTCTTTTTTTTGCTTGACGAGTGAGTAACGCGGATTTTCTCTCCCGGGTTATACAGACTCCAACCCATTGGACTGGTTGATGCCGCGACCAGTTTCGAGTTTTTCATGCCGGACGATTGAACGTCTATAAACTGTGTACACGGGGCATTCCATGCAGAACGTACCCTCTTTTCAGCCAACATATTTTCATTTTTCAGGATTCACACCGTCTTTTTCTAATCCGTAGTCGAGTTTAGAATCATTTTTTACAAGGCAAATCAATTTTTATTTAAAAAAAATGTTTAATGGAAAAAATGTATTAATAACTTTGGCATTACAAAATGCGACCCTAATTCCTAATAAAATATGTTGAAATCCATTGTTTTTCCGTAAAAACGAATTATCAAAAGAATGTCTAACAAAATCAATTTTTTTAATCTGTAGTCAAGAACAAACCCCAAAAAAAAATTGCGATTTTAATTGTATTGTCTTGGATGAAAAGAGAGCAAACAAAAATGGAGGGAAACAAAGCCATAAGAAAATTAAAAAAACCTTTTTCTGATAACCTCGAGAAAAGATAAAAAAAAGACGTTGCCAATAAATCGACGAATGAATAAAAAATGGGAAAAAGGGGTTAACCTCGCGTGGAATCGCCTGTACGGCCGTAAGAGCGTAGGGAAACACGTATTTATGGATTACGGATGTATTGGTGGAACACATATGCCGTGGCACATCGAGAACGACGGATCTCTTTCACCTGCCAGCGCGCGTTTCTCTTCGGCGAATCCGCGGATGGTTAAGCGCGTGAACAGGTCCGAATGGTCTTCGACCCGCTCGGCGAGGAGCATCGACACATCTTCTGCGCGTCTTCTGTCCGCTCGTCCGTCTACGACTTGCGCTCTCGTACGTTTCAACGTAGCGATGTGTGTGTCAATGCGTGTATTTTTTTTTTTCAGTGGGTAATGCTTAGCCTCGAGCGTGCGAAACGAGCGAGCACAGGTGGCTGGTGGAGAGGCTGCGGATGGACCACCGACGGATACTACTTAACGTACCTCGCATTCCTTGCAACTATCTATGAGCTCCGAGATGCTCAGTCTGGCGTTTAGTATTTTGTAGGGGCGCACAGTAATCAAGCGACTGCTGAGTAATTAGTGGAAATTTTTCTTTCATCCTAATTACCCTCAGATACATCTGCAAAAGGACATCCGTGGGATGGAGAAATATTTTTGGATTATCTGTGGATTTAAACAGAAGCCAAATAAGGAAACTTTGTGACTCTTCAATTTGAGAAAAAATATTTGGTTAACTAAATCTGCGATTATCAATTGATTTTTTTATTGGAGGTCGAATTGAAATCATTTCTTCACTGGGCTTACAAGAGAGATGCATAAATAAAAATTCATCAGTTGCCGAATTAAATGATGCGTGATTCAAATTCGTATTTTCTTTTTTGTTAGATTCAAAAAAATTGATGTAGCTTAAAAAAAATAGATTTCTTCTTCTTCTCTGCGACGCGTCTGCCAATTAGCTGGCATAAATAGTATTAAAATTAATTAACAAAACTTGATTATGACCTCCCATCCGAACAAATTAATAAAACCGATAAAAAATACAGCAAAAACGTTGGTAATAATTTTAAAAAATTTGAAAACGGTCAGTCTCCGCATTTGAGTCGCGCCACGAATTCACTCAATCGAGAGTCAAGGACGTCCTGTAGACCCACAAGATTTATTTCCACGGTATCAGAGGCCTTAATCAGTGTAGTCTTCCAACAGAAATCCATAGGAAGATGTAACTGGCTCACGTACTTGTACTTAATGCCGAGGTGAACGTAACTGGAGGCCGCGCACGTAACGTCTAGTGGATATAAACATATATATACGTATATATATGCGTGTGTGTATGTGTGCCTAACGTAGTGCATACTTGCGGCAAGACTGAGCTCAGGCGTCGTGTGTACACTTCTTCTGTGCAAACGAACGCTCGGCTATAGATATACCGCCGTTTATACGTGTTTATACGCGGAGAACATAAGCGCGTAAGTGCGTTTTGCCTCGCGCCACTCAGAAATAAAGAAGAAACGCTTGTACGTGATGGTGTTCGATGTTGCGCCGAGAGCACGATCTGTGTCAGGAGGTCACTGACTCTTTATATACCTGCGCCTACCTGCCAGGGGCAGAAATGATTCGGAACGAGCATCTCTCCAGAATTTCCACTCCTCATAATCTTCCTTCGTTCCGACAGAGAGAAAAGGCGTCCACGCGATATTTACACATTCGTTAAATCCGAAAAAGATTCATTTCAATAGTTCACTGATAATTTTCAGGCTCTTGCAGATACTTCACTGATTGATTTTGTATTTTTAATTACGAAGAAAAAACTAGCATTCATTACAAACGATATTTACAATTCCGCTTTGAAAGTGATATTATTTCTCATATTTCTTGTTGATCAAAAGACAAGAATTTCTGAATGGTTAAAAAAATTAATGTATCTAAAAGAAACGGGTTTTTCCACAGGAGGAAAAATAAAAGCCGATGATAGTTTGTATTTTATTTTTTTAAATAATGAATTAATTTCGAGAGCATAAATAATCGCAGAAACCATAAATCGCGTATCAGCGATTGAAAAAGCTAATAAACAACAACGCCTGAACCCTTTTTTTCCAACTTGCGTATTTGTGTGTGGATTGTTCATTCGAGCGAGACAATTCACCATGAAAAGAATATCCACCTGCGTGAAATTCTTCTCAAGGCTTCAACACAATTCCCCACCGCTGTTTCATCACCGCCTCACAAATATTCTTACTTTCTCATAGATCACAGCTCACAGCGTTGCGAATGAATCCCTCGCGTTTACCTCCGGAATAGTAAATACAAAACTTATGGTAATAGTGAACAATCAGCCTAATCCCTTCGCAGTGTTAGAAGTTAAGTAACCAGGAAAGTTTGTGTACAGCTCAGCTACTTTTGTCTTGTTGCTGTTGTTGTTGTTATTGTTATTATCGCGCTGCAGACGCTCTTGAATGATTCAAAGCAGCGGTCGTCTTTGTGTACGTATCATCGTCTCCGGGCAGCGCGCAAAGTGGCGTAAACATTTCTGTAGCCCTCTTCCGGAACGTTTTCACCGGCTCGAGGAGGCGGGAAGCTCTGCGAGCGCGCGAACGCTCGTAAAATATCAGCGAAGCGTCGGGCGCAGCGCCCGACGGCGAAATGTCGCTGCGTCTCGGAATTTTTACCGCGCCGAACGTTGAGAAACGGGCGAGTAAAGATCCGCGCGCTCACTTCACTCAAGAATATTGCACTGCTCGCTTCGGGCCACGGGAATTCGCTCGTTTTTTAATGCTTGTGTGGGCTCGACCGAAAGAGGAATGCTTTTTTTCTGGGCACGTTCTTTGCGAGCTGTTTACGAAATTTTTAACATTCTCCGGATTAAAATGGGCTTTTATTTATTTTTATTTGCGATCTTCGCCCTTCGAACGAAAGTACTTATCGTCATAAGGAGAAACTAAGATACTTATGATTTTTTCATTTTTGTACATGTAAGAATGTTTTAATTGGTGCTTCTGGAAATAAGGGAACGGATTTAAAAGTTTGCAATTTTCGCAGCACCATTTTGGGAAATCAGTGAAATTATTTCCGGTGAAAAGTGTTTTAAGAATTGTAACTTTATAATGATTGAATTACAGAAATTGTAATGATGAATTTTATCAAAGAATGAAAAATTTTCATATGAATTCTGAAAAGTCTTCTCATTTTTATTTTTTTCAAATCCTGTCATATTTTGTCAAGATTTTTCTAAAAATTCTCTTCGCTATTGACGAGAAATTTCCGATGCACCGAAATAAAGAAAGTTAAAAAAAATTTAATTCTACAGAAGCTAATTAAGTTTTATAAGTATACACAAAATTAATATATTCCCCGAGGTTAAATGTGGTGATTTTCGAATGTTTGCAGCGCAAAACGTAAATGAAGGAGCGTATAAAAATCCGCTCGCTCACTTCACTTAAGAATATTGTATTGCTCGCTTGAGGCCACGGGAACTTGCTGTATTTTTAACGCTTAATGTTTGTCGGTACGAAAGAGGAATGGTTTTTTTTCGTGCACGTTTTTTGTCGGGTTTTCCTCAAACCGGCGAAGAGAAATCTGGGGTCTTCTTCCGTGATTGCTGATGTGTGTACTGTGCAAAGACGCACCGGCTACGCCTCGTCTTGTCTCCTGTTTTGGCTTCGGCAGGTCGTAAATGGAGGCGACGAGCTTTATCTCTCTCTCTCTTTCTCTTGATCGTTCTGCAAGGAGAGGAACTCTCGTTTCGCTAACAAACACTCAGGCCTCGACTCTCTTCTTTCGCGACACTTTGAGTGCAGCTCAACGTCCTCTGGACATTTTATTTGCCATTTCGCTTCTCGCGGCTCTTTCTATTTATTTATACAGAATATTTCAATCACTTAATTTTATAATTCATAATTAAAATATTTGTTTGATCATGTGGAATTTTTTAAAAACTGGAACGTTTTGAATGAGATTTAAAAATGAAAATTCAAGATTTCCTTTTTGTTCAAGATTCAGAAATTAGAACCAAGACTTTATCCCAAATAATAGCTGCAAAAAATCTCAAGAGTTCTGGCCAATGAAGGTATGATTAAGATTTGTCATTTTCTTCATTTGCTTTAGTATTGGGTTGATAAAGGAAAGAGAAATAACTACAGGAAGGAGGAGAAAAGCTCATTGTACCGTCGTTATCCGGCTGTAAATCTGGGGGAAGGTTTCCTTGAGGGGATAATTATTCCTTCAAGTACGTTTCGCAGTCCTCGGCTTCCCCAAGTTTCCGCAACTCGCGGAATGATGCGTCTACAGAAGTAGAGTAAGCCTCAAGGCTCCCTCGTTAATCGAATGGGCACTTGGCCTGGTATCCGTTACCTCGTCGATTCGAGTAACGAAGCCAATTATTTTTTCCTCGCGCCTCTGGTGCATTCAAGTTGCTGCAGAGGGCGCTTTATCGCCTAGACAGGCACTAAGTGTACACGAGATATGAAACCCTCGTTCCGGTTGACGTGTCGCCGGAGGTGGTCGTATTAATTAATTGTTCCAGCTGGAATACATGGTCATGGATATGTCCACGAGGCATTCCATAGCAACGATTTGGGAAGTCGAGGGTCGACAAAAATGATTCGAAATTTTTTATATCGCTCCTCCGCATCAAAAATGCGTATAGAATTTTTTATTAAATTTTTTCCAATTTGTTTTTTTGACAAAAAAAATTTTAGTGTGGTTTTAAAAAAATCAGATAAAAAAAGGAGGATTTAATTATTGAAGATTGTTATTAAAAAACGACGTTAAAAATTGGAATGCATTTTTGTTATTGGAAGGTTCTTGTTATTTTATCGGTGAAGTTAATAACTCTTCACTGAAATTAGTGGGTTATCCGTGTTGCTTTTTTTTGTTTGTGGCAATTGAGGATTCATTCAGATTTACAATGAATAATGTGGTGCAATCGAGCCCCTGCAGGGGGCGCTTTATCGTCTGGAGAACACGAGAAAGGAAACCCTCGTTCCGGTTGACGTGTCACCACGGTCGTCGCCGGAGGTGACTATATAAATTAATTGTTCCAGCTAGAATATACAGTTATTGCCATCCTACACAATGTTCTCCTGTTTCGCCTGTCCTCCGGCAACGCCAGGCGAACACGATTTACTTTTTATACTATTACTGTCACGGCCACGAGGTTCACAATCAGATTTAAAAAAAGATTATTGTAAAGCCTTTATTACACATTTCAGAAGTCACAATGAATTTTTACTTTCAGTAAAATGTTGAAAAAGTATAGATTCAATAATTGAATTTTTTACCGATAACTGTAATTTTTTTAGCAGAATTTTTATCTGAGAAAATTTTATCAAAGAAATTTTCCTATAAATTTTTTCATCGGATTTTTATCTTCGAATTTTTGTCAAATAAATTACCGTATAAATTGTTTTTTTTTGTGCTATCTCCAAAAACTGATTTTACTACAAAACGAAAGTAAAATTATGGCTCGGCTCGGTGAAAAAACGTTTGCGAGTGAAGTGAACTTTCCAATGTCGATGTCCTCTCGTTTAGTTTGACTGCGACACGTCACAGTGAATAATTGTGAGGCAAGGAAGTCGAGGCTAAGACAAAGGTGTCCACAAGTACTTCCAGGCTTATAAGTCGCAACAATAATTATAGTAATAGTCCAACAATAGCTGAATACTTAACTATTACGCTGCAAGTCATATTCCAGGTGAATTACAGTCGCTCTTCGTACGCATGGAATCATAACTTTTTTTTTACGACTTCCTATTTCGACCGCCCAATTTAGTAAAAAATAATAAAGCCTCGCCTAAGCTCGCTGAATTTTTTTTGAATAATCTAAGGCCATTGAACTATTCAATTTTCCGTCTCATGTGCAATTTGCTGCAGTTTTTTTTTTATTGCAGGGTCAGTGACTTTTGATGTGTCGAGAAATGGCAATATTATTATTATAATATTATTCCATCATAGTCGAAGATTTACGACAATAATTTAAGTTGTGAGGCAACGATAATGATAATGAGCTATCATTTAGCAAATCGACCTTTGCTCGACCGAATAAAAATCACCAATCTTGTGGGAATTATTATTTTTACACAATAAAATAGTCATCCAATTAGAGAAATCCTGAAATACTCGGTATTTCTCGAAAAAAAAAATGGCTATGGGTGATTTTATTGCTTACGGGGTTTCAAGGGCGGCAATGATTACAGCCTGAAGGCTGATATTGTGTAACGAGTGAAAGTGAATGACTTTAATGCCGCCTCGATATTTTGATCCCGGTTTAAATTAAACCAGCCCGAATTCCCAAAAAGTATTCCATTTATTTACAAAAATGATTAAAATTCAAAATATCATCCAGTTTTGTGCTTTCAATTTACCGAACTATTTCTATGCCTTAAAAAAATCCAAGATAAAAAATTACAAAAATCAATCATTGAAAGCAAAAGTAACTAATGAAATTTTATCTCCATTTTTCAGGCCACCCTTTTCAAGGACAGAATGAAGGTGCCATCGGCATTGGGAAAAAAGGTGTCGGCGTGGCACAAAAATCCGCGCCGTGAGATGACCTTTGACACGACTCACGTGCGACTCACTCTTAATGGTGTGCGAAATCCAGGGAGCAAACGAGCCCCGCCAGATTGTGCACAGTTTTAGTCTCCCCGAGTCTATACGTGGCTTAGACTGCCTATATATGTATATACGTACACTTATAGCACATAAAGGCCTATACTATATATGCCAGTGCACTGTGAAGATTTTTCGTGACCTTTCCCATGACACCTTCTGTATTCTATCTCACACGAGTCGGATAAATTGTTAACGCTAGTCCGCCGTGCAATCCTCGCCATTGGCTGAGGCTCTGGTGTTGGTTTTGCCCTCCACACAACGTTAAATTCTCGCCATCGCAACAGAGACGATATCGCACATTAGCGCAGCAATTCTGAGCGAATAAATACGACTTGTTGTTGAGTAGCTCGATGCTGAGGAGCACTCGAACAATTTCCACCGGTGAACACACGTTCGTTGGCAAATCGTTTGGATTTCGGTGTGAGAGGAGCTGCAACAGTGTGAGAGTCAATATCGTCGTTGGGAAACTGAGAACGGCGAATAGGATAGTGCGTGAGGAGGGAAGGAGTGAAAGAGCGTATTTGTTGCTCGGATGAAAGACACAGGTGCTCGGCTTGAGTGTGTCTGCAAGGTGGAGAAATTTTTTCAGGATCGCTCAGAGTCGATGGGACTTCGGTAATTGGGTGCCAGGACTCTCAATGCCAATTTTGGTCTGAGGGGGAAAGATAAAAATATGTTTTTCATGAGCACGAGAAAGTGGGATACAGAATTTAGCTGGGGGTTTTAATTAAAAATTGTAGTTTATTATTCGGATGTTGGCTGATGTTGGAATTTTTAAGATATCGATTTTGAAAAATCATTTTTTAAAAAATAAACTCAAAATTAATTTTTCAAATAATTTTAATAATGGTTAAATAAATACTGAAATCATTGAATATTGAAAATAAAGACAAGAGAAAAGGAGGCACATTTATTCTGGATTTTTTTAAAAATCCGTGCACGAAATGGTTTTGCTAAAATTACAAGAAGAATTGTGCTTCTTACTTGGAACTTCAGGGAAGGCACTTTTTTATTTATTTATTCCTGTACTTATTAACTTTCATTTATGCGTGGTCTATATGCGAGAACATGAGCGTCGAAGCGGCTTCTAGATTAGACTCGACTAGACACAAAAGGAAAGGAGAAGAGAGAAGGAGAGGCGACGAAAGAATAGTCTAGTCAGTGTAAAGTACATACTAGAAGCATAATGCGTACAACATGTGGAGTGTACACATCGTGTACATGGGATATTCCGCGAGTAGCGAAAAAAAATTCTCACCAAGGGTCCGAATATTTCTGCCCTTTAACGATATCTTGTCCACTAAACATGTAACAAGGCTTCCCCAATTGATCCATAATTTTATATATATATAGAGTCTCAATTAAGTTATTATTTATTAACTTTCCGCCCTAATTAACAATATCCCGAAAAGAGCAAAAATGAAATCTGATCAGCCCGAAAAACGAACTTAATTTCCCCCAAAATTCAATTACCAACCCCTTATCAGCATTGATAAAAAAATTTTCCAATCATTTTGCACTTTCTTTCGCTGCCAATAAAAATATTCGTGGAATGTCCCGTATATGCACACATGCAGGTTGGGTGCCCGGTGGAAAAAGGTGCAGGGAAGGGCATCTCTGAATTTGCTTCACTTCCATCCTCTGAGATTCTATGGTAAAGCGCTCTCCTCACGCTTTATATACATATATACATACATGTATCTATACATACATATACAATATATACACAGCTACATAACGCAAAGGCCGGCGTGGCACATAACGATGTGACCCGCGCACCATCGCAATTCCTAATTATGCAACCTTCTTCTCCCGGCTCACAGGCAACGTGAGTTTTCTCACGCAGCGCTCCGAGCTTCCGAAGTCGTTGTATACAAGCCGAGGGTATCTTTGTGTACGTTTGCGCAGCTACTACGAGCAAAGATTAGGTAGGACGTCGTCGTCGTCGTCGTCGACGCGGACGACGTTGTTGTTGGTAAACACGACGCGGCTCCTATTGCGCTATATGCCTTTATGGATAAGCGAGAGAGCTCTCGGCACTCGTTGGCATTACAACGACGCATGTACCACGTCCCTTCCAGAGATATTAATTAACGGTCTTAACTCGCCGGGAAAATTTCCCCTGATTCGCAGGATTTTGTAAAAGATTTGGCTCTCCAGGAAATTCCAGAGGCAAAGCGGCACCATCGATCACTCAGTCCTGGGAATTTAATACTTGCCATCATAGATTTCGAGGATTGTTATTATTATTCGATTTATTATCGGCGCTGTTACGTGGAGGATAATTTAATATTAGAATCAAGTGATATTAAATAATAGGGCGAAGTTTGCTGTGGGTTGTGAATTAGCAATGTGAATTTTTTTAAGTAAAATGGGTTTTATTGATTTTATTAAATTTTTATTGCGCTAATTTAAATGTCTGGAATTTCGTACGAATCCACTTCCTGTTGTCCTGATTACTCACATTTTTACTGAGTAATAATCCTTATTAATTATTTCAATAAAAACGAATTAATATTAAAATGTTTGGAAATATTTGGCGAGGCTTAAAAAAATTTGCGTTTTTCGTTGAATTAATATGAAAATTGTAGCGATAGAAGTAATATATTTTTCTCAAAGTTAGTACTTGGATTTTTAGTACTTATCAAGAGTGCACTTAGCTATCAAGTCTCGAGGAATTCTACAATAGCGTATCCCCCAGAAATCATGAACTCCGAGGGAGCTTCCGCTCTCTCGGTGCCCTCCTCATCTTGACTCACTCTCATCTCAATTTCTCATCACGCCAACGAGGCTTTTACCTCGAGTACTTGCCAGTTGCTCCTCGTGCTAGACCTTCCTGCTTGCCAGGCAACTACTGAACTGCCGCCGCTCGGGATCCCGAGCGCGCCGCGCGTGTAGCTAGCTCCTCCGGTGCTCTACCTACGTATTCCTTTCAATTTCATCTTCTGCGAGAAACGAAGCATATCTCGAGAACACTCGAGTCTCATCATCTACGTCGCCTTGACGCGAGCGAAAATTTTCTCCGCAGCTTTATAGACTCCAGCACGTGTTACGCTTCCTGGGGATTAATCTATGAACACTACGTCGAGAGATTCCTCGACGTACATGCGTTTTAATGTATATACACTCCCAAGGACTTGAAATTACGTGCAGAGGGATTTTTTTTTAAATTCCATGCCTCCGAGCGACGAAATAATATTTTTTTGCTATTATAATTCGCTTCGAACTCGAAAACGCGTCTGCAATTTAGAAATTTTTAAATACACTTTGAATTTTTTTGAATCTTACGGAATGCATCCCTTCCATTCGCTTTTAATATATATATATATATTTGAAATTTGAATCCACTCTCCCTTTTTTTAATTTCCGGTCAATAAATAATCTCCACGTCACCACTAAAATTATTCACAGGTGCCATAAACACCAGAGGTTTAGAAATTCGACGTCGCGATTTGTTCCACTTGCTACACGGTACAAAAAAAAATTGCGCACGACGAAACCTTAAAAATTTGGTTACTGATACATTATTCGTAGAAAAGACATGCCGCGACGTTCATTCCCTACGCAAATGTTGGGAGATCGCACGGCCGCAAAGTGCGACGCGTACACAGGGGCGTTTTTTTTTTATTCCGCTTTGAAAGATAGCCGCGAGCGCGGCGCAGCTTTCACTGCTAATATTTTTCATCTTAATTATGGGTGCATGCGAAGATGCGCCGGGCATTCGAGACGGCGCGTCGCCTTGGGGGGTCCGCCGAGACCCGTCGAGCTTTCCCAGCGTCCCGACGCTCCGCGAATATATAGGCCTCGCGTAAACCTCCTCCGCTCACTCACTCGGCGCCCAGTATGCAACGCATTTGCGTGGGTATTTTACGCTAAACTCATTACGTAATTAATTTTATTATAGCACGTGTTCGTAATACGAAGGCATGCATGTAATTCCCGAGGTATTATTCAATTTATGCGACGAGAATAATGAGGCTTGTGATAATCCGACGAAATAACGATTCTTCAGGGCCTCGATTATTCAGAAAGTTTTTATTTCACGATGCACACATTATTTTGTCGTTAATAAAATTGTCATTCGTGCATTTAAAAATTAATTTAATCATCTTTATTTCAGAATTCAATTTTTTTATTTATTCCCCTTTTAGCGAAGCCCTTTTTTTTGGGGAATCAAAATAATGCAAAATTAGAAATGAATGACGAAATAAGAACATTCTTTTTTGCAATTTTTTACTGGAGAAATTTTATGTCTTTTGTTTTCTCATAGATTTTTTTTTTTATGTGCCAGGTCAAGTGATGTTTTCTCAAAGTTAGAAGATGATCTTGAAGAGATTTTGCTCAGAGGAGATGATAAATATTCTCTACGTGTTTCCAGGGAAAAAATAGCCTGGAATTTTCCAGTTTTCTCCAGGAGTTGCACTGGATACAAAAAATGGTTGGTTAGGATTTTAACGTTCACTAAATATATTCAGCAACACCCAATGAACTTTAATGCGTTGTCTAAGAAGGCTAAGCTTCTCGAATTGTTCTTCAGCTGGCAGATAATTCTAGAGTATAAATTCGTAGCGCAACAAGTAATAACTTTCGCGTGGAGTATGAAGCATGTGAATGCAACATAAACGAGAGAAACGGGATGACTCTTGGACAACTAGTCATTATACATTTCCTCACGCGACGACCACGACAACGGTCAACGCGAAATGAAAGTGAGAATATGATTTTTTTTTGTTTTTGTCATTGTCTATTGCAGTAAAAGTAGTAAGAGCGAAGCGAAAGTATTACTCTCCACTTTTGCGAAGAATTATATATACCAAAAGTTCCACAATTCGTACTTCAATATCTTCTTTTCTCTTCGACTATTTTAATTGTTAAAATTTCTAATAATCGCCCAAAAATTTGAATTGTCAATAATTATTTTTGCAATGTAAATCCGAAGATCCTAGCAAAATTTAAAAAAATGCTACTTATTAACAACTCTGCCTGGTAAAAGGAATTGATTGATGCAACAGAATAAAAAAAAAATGGAAATTGCGTATCGCCCATTGCGTGGCTGAGGTGCGTGTATCGATTTGTGGCGGAGCAAAGGAACGACTCGTACACCGAGTACCAATCCGTACACGTGAGGTCACGAGAGTTTGTTCTGAACCCGCATTTGGACGTAGGTGTCGACGAACTCTGACTGCCCGTCGCCCACAGTCGGATTCTTCAATGCCAGACGAAATTGGTGCACGCCGATTTTTTTTAAATTCCATTTCCTCTCCTCATTCGCTTGCACTTTCAGCCGTCATCAATTTCACCTTGAATTCAGTGTATCCTTGTACAGATTCGGTGATTTGTAGCCGCAATAAATCAAAAATTTAAGGTCAAGCATTTTTGGCTTTTGTTTTGATAGACAGATTATTTTGTAAAGCCTCTTAGACAAACGCCTAGGGTGAAATTTAAACGGGAAGTAGTTACTTACGAGTCAATCAACTGTCTTGTCAATTTTGATAGAACAATACAGGATACAGTCAGTTACTAAAATTGATGTGGCAAATTGCAGCTGAATATTCATGCAAGAAAAATAATAGCGTATCAACCTTTTTTTTTTATGAATTCACTTCAATGACTTCTGTGTTAATAACCACTCAAAATTCTTGTTAATGAAATGCAAACGCTTACTGAATTAATTATCATGTAATTCAGACTAGAAAGCTTCAAACCAATTTCAAGGATCCTTAAACAATTAACTTCACCACAGAAAATTTAATTGTGTGTTAAAAAAATATTTTTTCTCCTGCAGTCGAAGTTAATTAATTTTCTAGTCAATTTACATATTTGTATTAAATATTATATGCTCCATGATAAAATTACCACCAAAATATCCACAACTATAAACAGCAATAATTTTTTGACATTGAATTTATTCCCAAAAAAATTAATTACAGTGAGTTGCTTTATTCCTGACACTTTCTCAAATATCCTTAAACAATTAATACAGTGAATCACAGTGAATCATTATCACTGTTAGTGCTAATGAAATATAACCTGTTTAGGAAAAGACTTTTCAGTTTATTCAATTGCGAATTGCACCTGCGAGTGCTGCAACTTTCAGACGTTTGCGTGCGAAATTGTTGTTTTATACTCCACTTGATTTTGAAAAAACATTTTTTTTAATAATCGTAAGAAAAATAGTGAAATAATTAATGACACGAGAAAAAGGGGTACATTTTTTTCTGTAAATTAAAATAAAAAAATCTGTGCACAAAATCATTATGATAGGATTATAAGAATAAATCGTAATTAGCGGACAAAAATATACATATCACTTTCCACAATACATCCGACTCTTTACACTCCCCGGGAATAATAATATTAGTGCTAATGAAATATAACCTGTTTAGGAAAAGACTTTTCAGTTTATCCAATTGCGAATTGCACCTGCGAGTGGTGCAACTTTCCGAGGCTTGCGTGCGAGTTCGCACGCACCGAGTGCCTACTCATCGACACCGTATGATTAATCCACTGGGATTGCTCCGCTATAACATAACTCCGTGCGTATTCCGCACCCACTTTCAGTAGCGAACTCTCGAGATTGTCATTATCCTAAGAAAGAGACAATGGCTGATTGTGCAATAAAGAACGAAATTTCGAACTCGGAAAAATCTCCACCGACGACAACAGCGACTCTTCCTCGCTTCAGCGCCCAAGAGGTGCGAGAATAAATTGCGCAACGACTTCGCCTCTGTTCCACGCCGTTCCTATCCACCGTAACGCAAATTTACTGCGAACCGACTGCGTACAAGTCCAATATTTCCACAACTCCTTGAGACTCGCTTTTCCTGCGTCGTTTATGCTTGCCATTTCGTAACTCGACGAATTCGAAGACTCACTGACGTCTTAAAATGAGAAATCACTGCTCCATAAGCGATCCTGTCTTTCTCCTTTGTTTCTAAGTACAAGTATAAAATATATATAAGTACGCGCGAATTTACGAGTATCACTTTTATGTTCCCAGGCCAATTTTCGAAATTGCCGAAGGCGGAAACAGCGGATTTGATGAGAATCGAAAAATTGGGCGGTGAAGGAAAAAGTAACGAGTGTCTCAAGTCGAAGTAATTTATTGGGTGTCGAATATTGACAAGTGTTATTTATTTGGGGCGTGGATTGAACTTCTTATTTGTAAGTGTTTGGAAATTGGGAAATAGAAGAAGATAATTTGAAATTTAAAAGTACAATAAATTTGAATATCGACATTGCACGACCGCCGTTCGCTACTTCCGGATGCTGAATTTGACTGTCTACAACTTGTCGAATTTTTCCGAACTTCGAGAGGCAGAAATAACGAAATCGATGAAGCGGAACCGAAAAATTTGAATTTCAAATAATTGGAATACTCGCATCTAATATTCGCACAATTTACGATATTTTTCTGAATAGAAACGAGGATGCAAAATATTGGCCAATCACACATCATTTACCAATTTTTCCAAAGTTTTCTCTAGGACTAAGCCAAAATTCATAATCACATTTCCTCATAGAAATACATTTTCAATACATAAAAAATAACAAAAAAGCGTCATGCAATGTTTTACGGTGTTCACAGATTTAAAATAGCATTATTGAAAATCCAATAGCTACATTTTCAGCTGTATCTTTTGCGCCAATAAAAACGGAAATAGGGATATCGATATCGAAGTGCGAAATTGGCATTGGAAGTGCAAAATGTGTTTCTCCGCTTCGCGATTGCCGTCGATAATACCCGTACCATTCTCGGACTTCCGGCAACACGAGATTCAGTGTCTGAAGGGCAAACGAAGAGGCGAGAGAACTTTCGTCGAGCGCACTGCCTGCGTTCGATGAAAATAAACAGAGGCGAGCAGCTCGCGCCTCGACGAGAGCGAAGGTACGTCGAGAAGTCGACAACAACCGGAAACCAGTCGTCGGACAATTACGTACCAATCTGCGAGGGAAAAATATATATCGCCGCCGGAAAGGTCGTAGCTCTTCGTCTGCATTGCTCACGTCCGTCGCTTCCCGTAAAGGAAGCTCCATCCGCGCTGATATACTGCACTTAAGTATCCAATTTTTCTCCCCGCGCGTCAAATAGTTATTACGATAATGCAACAATCAGATTCAAATGGTATTCGAGCAGTTGCGCCCGTCGGAGAGCTCGGCAACTCGATTGCGAGTGGAGCTCGCAAATTACCTACTTTTATCGGCGCAGCGATTCGCAATGAATTTTACGAGCTCGTTCAACTATTGAATAAAAGCTTTTACCGTGGATTACATAGTTGCAGATATTCTCTGACTCCTCCTTCCGTTGCTGCGAATTTAAGCCGGAATTCAGAGCTCGATAGCTGAACAATTTGTACATTGAAAGCGCAAACTTTTAGTCGCCATTGCAAAGTGGAATTCGAAGTTTGAGAGCGAGGCATTTTTTTTAAACGAACATTACAGTCTCTTCGACGAACGAATTTGTCAAGTGGAAATGTAACTAAGTTGTTGCTGAAAAAAAATGTAATCCTCTTTGAAATGTTTAACACAAAACCTAATTCAATGACAAAATGTATTCCCACTTTTATTAGATGAAAATTCTTCCGTCACACAATAAAAATTTGCCAGTGTTACTTTTTTTGCCATTCATATAAGGATAAAAAAATGTTAACCCTGTAATTTCCATACAGATTAAAAAAATGTGTTTTAGTTTTTACAATCCAAAATTTGTCTTGATGACAGAAACGACAAAAATCATCAATTTGCTTGGGTTTCGCAGCAGCTCTTGGGGAAATATCCTACGACACCCAGACATAATTTCATTGTCATCAGGCGAAGAGGAGGCACCGGAGGAAATGAGTGATACGGCAGCGTCGTCGAGTTGCACGAAGGGTCTTCGCTTCCAATTATCAAAGGCAGTTCGCAGCCAAGAGAGCTAACAGCGTTCGGTTACGTGTGTACGGTGAAGCTCTCGAGTCCCGAGCTCGTAGAGAAAACGAGAGAGCGGAGGGACGACCAAGAGCGAGATAATCGAGCGGCGAGCTCGCCAAAGGACGTTCACGGTAAACAGAACGGCATAGAATATTTGCGCTCTCTTAGAGTGCAAAACACTGAGACTCCCCGAGTGAGTTAACCCAAGGCATACCCAATTTAAATGGGCTGTGCAGAAGCAGCGAAACCGTCCCAGACTCGATTACCATCCGGTCAACCCGCGGGTTAATGGAAAATAGCGAATATCGCCCTAGACGTCGTAAGGACCAAGCGAAAGATGTGGAGCGACTGAAATCCATCCTCGTCCCGCTCGCACTCGCTTTCCTTCCCCTAAACTCAAACTTTCTCAGCTACCTTCTCGTTTCAAAGCCTCTCAGCACTACAACACCTGGTAATTACTCTGATTAGAAATTACTGATGCACGTTTCACATCATAATTTGTCTGGGGCTCCGGCTAAAACATATACATAAATATAATGGAGTCTGCACAATCCTCGTACAGGACTGCACAGGAAATTCCAGGCGAAGAGAGATAGAAAGTTTTGGAAAAAAAAATTCCTTTTGCAGGAAGAAAAAAAGCATTCCAGTGAAATTAAAAACAGAAAAGCAGATTTCTATTACACGTTTCAGAAAAAAAAAAAAAAAAACAGTAGTTTTGCTTGAAGCGAACGAACCACGAGATGTAATTTTATTCTTCAAATAACGTACAAAATAGCAAAACAGCGAAAATTTGCGAATACAATTCTGATTATGCATAAGCATTTTTTTCGGATTTCATTATTCCACATTTGGATTGAATTACTGTTATAAAAAAAAATGATAAAACGGTAGAACCTTCGACACAGAATGGCCCATACGTGTAACACCCATATGCATTTTGCCCAGCAAAAAAAAAGCAACATTAATCCAACACTTGCCAGAGTTCTCAAGTCCGCCGTCTAGAATCGCCTAAAGATGCAAGTAGGGCGCCGCCTTTCTTCGAAGCCGTCCTAATTTCTTGGGAAGTTACGAAAGAACGGCAAAGCAGGTACACCGATCCGCTCACTCTGCCCTCTCCCTCGATACGACATCCCTCGCGCTCTCTCCGATTCGTTAAATCCCCCTTTTTGTCTTTTTTTTCCTGTCTCTTCTTTTCTCGCCCGTCGCCTCTCATTACATCGTCCTGCTCAACGCACGTCGATGCGCCTTCTTCTCTTCTTCTCGCAGAGTCGTTAATGTACTGTTATTGCAGTGATCGCGAGAGTTGAAAATAATAGAGGCCCCTCCCGTCGACTCGCATCCATACATAATCTTCCCTTCGTCAACTTCTTCGTACGGACGTTTCTTTTTATTCTCCGACTCCTTTTGCCGAGTGTCTTCGTGGTCGTTTTTTACTGCGACTGCCAGGAAAGATTGCATGCAAGTTTTTATGCACGGAGTAGATTTAATTTGTAATTGTGATATGAAATTAAGGTAGTTTTTATAATTAAACCAAAATGTAAAGAATTCAGTTGGCTTCGCAGGAAAACATTTTTTCAGTGTACAATACATTAAATTTCAAGCAATTTTTTTCAGTGTACAATACATTACACTTTTGAAAAAATTTTACAATATACATTAAATTTCAAAGACATTTTTCCGCAGTCCACATTTCATATACAAAAGTATTCATGACTCATTCTCAACGTCTCATATTTGATTACCGCAGCGTCCGAGGCTTCGACCTCTCGTCTGCGTGTCTCTTTCACTCTCGCTCGTCCTTTTCACCACTTTCTCACTCGTCTGCTCTTTCCCTGTGCGCCTCGAGAGAGAGAGAGAAGCCCCCGAGCACTTCGGAGGCTAGCAGAAGCTCCCAGTGCTTTTCTCCCTTCGCACAAGCATAAAGGAATCGATATTCCTATGCTAATCTTCGAAAGCACCAGGAGGAAAGTCTCCATGCACGAAGCGACGGAACTATTCGGGTGCGCTAAGCCAACAGCGCAAACCAAGGGAGAGAGGCACTCGCACGAATGTCGCAGTCCTCTTTCAATGCGGCTAGTATTTCTCGAGTGATGGATACATATGCATGCAGTCGCGTGTGTCCCTCTGCATGCACATGCTTCGGTACACGATAGGCATTTACCAAGGGAACTCTCTTCTCTTCTGTACATGAGACGACTGCACTTCCTGTCGATCTATCTTCCGCGTTCTCCTGTCGTGCTGCTAAACATAGACATTCTGCTTACAGAATGCTGCTTACAAATATCGTGAAGGTACTCAACCCTTTTTTCAAATGTCATCGTTTATTTTTTTCAATAATCTCCTAAGGCGAAATTAGAAGTTGAAACGAGTTAAAAAAAATAACAAACTGGTGGCTATTGACCTCGCTAATAGGAATCTGTTCGCCTGACGATCAACATCCGGTTTTAATAACATGACAACATGTATTTATGAATATTTTTTTCATAACAATTTTTGTCAGATTGGAAACGTGAATAAGAGAAAAATTTTGGGTTGCTTTGATGGGAGAAGATTGTCCAATATTGAAAATGTGAAAATGTGGGAATTTTGGGGCTGAGAAATAGGAGGAATTTTTTGAGTTTTTGATTGTTTATCAAATTATTGACCGGATGTAGAGCTGGATTGGTTTCGTTTGGGAGAAATAATTTTCATGAGTTAATTGAGTTTTTAAGGATAATTTAGGAGGTAAATTATGAAATGTGTGTAATGAAAAGAACGAAGGCAGACCCGAAGTATTGCCTTACGGTGTCGTGCTCCCCAACAATACATATCCTCATCGTATTCCCAGACCGTTGCACAGACTATACATTTTTTCTTTTTCGTGTTTAGTTAATCGTGGGAATGGTAGTAAACTCGGGCGGAAATTGTGCAGTAATCAAATGTCCTGTTATCTGCGTTTACCTTACAACTGTAATTACATGACTGAACTGTTCACACTCGCAGCACCAATTTTTTGTTTTTTTTTTTCATCTTTCAAAAGTGCTTCAAAGATAAATCAGAGATTTCGCATAATTCGCCGGCAAAATGACAAGCATTTTTTAACTTGAAGCCCTCAATCCTAATTTTTTACATCCATCAATAAAAATCTTTTTTAATTTTCATCTCTACATTCTGTACAATAAAAATTCATGCAATTATTAATATCAGTAAAACTATAGAAAAATAAAAAATGTCTGTTCTAAAAAAATCATTGATTTTCCTCGCTTTGTCAATATAATAAAAAATAATTGACGGTCAGATTTCTCCAAAAAGATGATCCCAACAAATTTACAAATACTACATTTTAAAGAGCAAGTGAAACATCTTTATCGGTATTTAATTATGATACTGCACATAAACATCCATAAATTCTTAAAATGGTTTGTTTACAGGATAAAGTGAAGTGAGGCTCGCTCATTAAATTCCCCGTTGAAAGCTCCGTATTAAATCTTCGGAAGTAGAAATACGGAAGTGAGTATTGAGACAATGAGCAGCAACTATCCGCTCAGGCATTGTTCTTATCTATCACTTCCGGTCGATCGATCTTCCTGCCTCGTTTTATTTTTCCTTCTCGTACCTCGTCGTCGCCTTGCGTTCATATTATTATTTTTATTACAGCTCGTTATAGCCCCACAGAAAAAAAATAAGAGTTGCAGTAAATCGAAGTGAATATCGAGCGGAGCGTTGAAGTCCATGGCGCGTAAAGTGGCGGCCACGAGTCCCATAGATGGCCAGGTAACCCCATGGAGGAAATAGGCTTCGCGATACGAGAGAGAGTTTCTCTTCGGCGCAGTTCACGTTACAAGCGTCGACGTTCTGCGTTACAACGCCAGCCGAGCTTACGCCGTGTGTCCTTTCGTCACGGGCTGCGGAACAAAATACACGAGCGCGTACAACGATACACGTGCGAATGGTTTTTTTTGTTTGTTTTTATATATTCGCGCTCGATGGTGGCCCATATACGCATTTGCCCACTGAAATTATTCCGACACTCACACCGATATAGTTGACCGTCTAAGCCGTCTATATCATTAATATCAACGTAAATATGTCGCAATTGTTTATCATTGATATCAGGTATCGAAAGCGTGGCGAATTTACAGAATGCTCACAGAATTTTATCAAAATATGTTTGTAAAAATAGAAAAAAAAGCGCAAAAAAATGGTTCCTCTGTAAAAATTCTCAAAATATTCTACACGTTTCATTGGCTCCTTAAACTTTTTTTAATCTGTACCAAAAATCTTCGTTTATTTCTAATTTTTTTCTAACTAAAAACTAATCAACATTTCTCTTCTAAACCAACAAAAAAAATTCTTTCGTTTCTAGGGACGAAAACTTTATTCTCCAAAGTACATAAGTTTATTTTCTACTGTGCACTAGGATAACAATACATGCAAAGTACAATACCAAAAAAAAATTCCTTCTGCGTTTAGGGACAAACATTTTTTCTTTAAAGTACAAAAACTACATAAAAATACATAGAATGCTATTTCTGTAGACTTTACTCGCCAAATTGATTTTCGAGTGCACGACTGTCTAGGGGAAGTCGCCGAAAAATATTGATGCTGCCGGCGCGCAGGATTACGAATAGGGTCGGAGGGTCGGCGACGACCCTTCCTGCGTTGGATTGCATGTATGATCGGAAGAGGAGCGTGTGTATTGCGCTACCCGGCGAACTCGCCTTCAGCATCGCATACGTGTTGGGAATTTACGGAGAAGCTTTTAGCAGCTGACGCGAGTGCCTGGCAGTGAAGTGTACACTTAGAGCACTACAGTAACACTCGAGAAAAACAAACGCACCGGGTACAACTACTATTATAGAGTCGTGGCCGTATCCGTTTTATCTCGGAGCTCACGAGCGAGTTGGAATCCTCATTAAATGCTCATCGCAATTAACCTGTAATTGACAATCCGGATTTCCAGGTTTTCTTTTTATATTTTATTTTTTTAATACACTCACTCAGGGTGAATAAATAAATTCCTGGCTGCTCGAATAGTTATAACGGGGCGTGGAAATAAGGAAAACGAGACCTCACTTTTAGTCCTTTTTTCCGCTTCATTCATAAATTCATTATCCGCAAATGACTGAACGTCGTTATTTTCTGTTTTTTCTATTTAATAGACACATTTTATGAAGGTAATGTGAAAATTATTTTGTGAAGGGAAATGTTGTTAATTTCCCTTTCACAAAATATTAATATTTATTGTATGATTAATAACGGAGCATTGGGTGTAAAGAAAATATTATTTCACGAATTTTTTTATTTTTTTTATTTAAGGGTCGCAATAAATTGCAATAATTTTCGTATTATCGTCGGTCTTTCTTCAGCAATTATAACCACAATTTCGCGCGAAAGCCAAGAGGACACTCTTCTCACGAGCTTCAAATATTGATCTCGTGGTGCCTCGCGTTGAGGGTTCGTGCACCCCGAACAATGGGGCGAGAATTGTCGGGTGGGCTTTATGCGATACAGATATACCTTCGGCCGCGTTCCGCTTCCCTCCAAGGGCGTGTATGGGCTATATACACGTCAGTTTATACAGGACGAGCCTAGCGCGCGCGGAATTAATGCTCGGGGAATGACTAAGCGCTGGAGTATCGACTGGATTGCACGAAGACGACTTGCACGAGACCTCCGAGCAGCGACGTTACTTGTAACTAATGACTCTTTGCTCTCTTATTAAAGTCAGCGCGAATAAACCTTCGTATCATAAGAATTTTTTTTTTTTTTTTTTTTTCAAGGACTCAATCGTAATAACGAAGCAATGAAAATAGTTATGGGACGCACATCCGGTTTATGAGGCTTCAATATCAGTTTACCACATTTTAAGCATACCATCTGATGACGAGCACTTATATTTTCATACATTTTTTCAAATTATTGATTACAATTCGGCGGACGTAATTTTTTTATTTTTTATTTTCATTGTTGAGCGGTTTACCGAAGACTTTTTTTACTTTCTTTGGTTTGCCGATGGAAAGAAATATCGATAAAATAGTTCATTATGTCAAGTGACTCTTCCTCAGTCTTCAAGCTTTGAATTTAATATTCAGTCGACCCAATAAAAATGTTTATGTCAACCTGGGGATTATTTAATTTCGCTGCGACAGCAATTAGCCTACATTGCCTTTGTACGATCATTGCAAATTTTTCCTCAGGGTCTCAATCACAATGCGAAGGGGCTTCTTATGCAAGATCCATCCTCCTCAGTAATTTAAGTAAGCGTGCCGCCTGATAACGAGCACTTACATTTTTATACCACACATTAAGATTCTTAATGAAAATCCCTCAACCGCAATTTCTCTATTTTCATTGTTGACCTAATAATGACAGAAAATCAGTAAAGCTCCAGGCCCTGAAAAAAATAGTCAGTCCACCCAATAAAGAATCCTTACATCAACCACCCGATTATTCAATTCTACTGTGGCAGTAATTAGCCTACATTGCCTTCGTATCATTATCGCACATTTTTCCTCAGGGTCTCAATCACAATCCTCGGCTCTTATGCATCCTCCGCAGTAATTTTCCCCCATGTACTCTTCAATTCTTTTTCTTTTGTGTCAGGACATATCAATAAAAAATTGGAAAATGATCGTTGTCATTTAGCCTCCGTTGGATGTGCTGAAGAGCACCAACGCCGTTCGGAACGCTCGCGAGTCGCCAAGCGCGAGGCTCCCTGGCCAGTTTGCTGTCCGCCGAAATTTTCCCCACGTACTTTTCAATTTAATATTTTTTTTGCATTATCAGGACATATTTCGAAAAATTGGAAAATTATAGTTGTCATTTAGTTTCCGTTCGGAACGCTCGCGAGTCGCGAAGCGCGAGTCGAAGAGCGCGCGAGGCTCCCTGGCCAGTTTGCTGTCCGCCGAAATTTTTCCCACGTACTTTTAAATTTAATATTCCTTTTGCATTATCAGGACATATTTTGAAAAATTGAAAAATTATAGTTGTCAGTTAGCTTCCGTTGGATGTGCTGAAGAGCACCAACGCCGTTCGGAACGCTCGCGAGTCGCGAAGCGCGGGTCGAAGAGCTCGCGAGGCTCCCTGGCCAGTTTGCTGTCCGCCGAAATTTTCCCCACGTACTTTTCAATTTAATATTCTATTTGCATTATCAGGACATATTTTGAAAAATTGGAAAATAGTTGTCATTTAGCTTCCGTTGGAGGTGCTGAAGAGCTCGGAACGAGCGTGTAAGAACGAAGAGCGCGCGCGGCTCCCTGGCCACAGTTTGTTGTCTGTCTGCCGCTGCTGCTGCTGCTGCTGGGGGAATACGAAAGAGTCGCGCGCGGTCAATGGCTGAGGCGCACCAGGTTCAAGGAAAGCGGACCGGTTTGATTCGACACCGGCGCGCGGCGAACACGGCGCTGCCGTTGCTGCTGCTTTGCTGGTACGCGAGCTAAGGGATCGTAGGTACATATAGGACCAGAAGGCGCGAGAGAACACCGACAACGGCTGGTCGAACGACGGAGAGGAGAAAATCGGGGGGGAAGAAAATATACACGGGGGAAAAAGGAACATGTAGCTAGTGTTTGTCGTTCGTGTACCGGGCGAACAGGTGGTGCACCTATGGTATGCACGTGTATCTACGTGTGTTTTATTTTTGTTGTATTTACGGGTGAAAATTGAATAGGAGAGAAAAAAGGTTCCACAATATTTTTCCTCAATTTATTTCAAAGGAACTACGAGTATAAATTGTATTTTTTTTTTAACAAGAAGAGGAAATAATACGCGAGGTTTTATTTAGCGTAATTGTTTTAATGAAAATTTGAAGAAAAATTGAATTCTGGTAAAATTCCTCGTTCGCGATTTGTCAATTTTAACGAAAGCCTTTTTTGCTTCGTGAATGAAGAGCTCCTGATGAAGCTGAAGGTCGAAAGTGTTGTTAGCGAATGCTAAGCCGCGCGGCCGAGCGCGTCTCTTCAGCGAAAGAGTCGTGGGACTCGTTGCGGTAGCAACAGCGAGGAGAGCTTTCCGGAAATTCACCGGAGGACCACCAAGGAGCCGAGGAAAAGAGGTGCGCACTCCCTTACACGGTCGCACAGTAAGCGGAATTTAACTGCAGGGTATACGCGAGCACTTCTGAGAGTAGATTGCACTCGAGAATTGTTACCGAGGTGCTAAACCAAGTCCCGGGTCGGGACGGTCGACTTCCGGTGCGAGAAAATACTTCCAGAAATTAAAGAAAACTGCTCTAACGACACAACAGCTTTCCTGAGCCTTTATTCCGTTGCCCGGCAAATTTTTCAACCCACCTTACAATCGCATTCCACAATTTTTCATTTTATCACATAAAAAAAAAATATATATATATATATATTTTATTTTTTGAAAAATAAACCTCAAAATAAAAAAATAATACAATATTCCACTTTCATTGGTATAATAAAAATCCGCGATTTAATAATAAAAAATTACTATCCCATTTCCAAAACAAAACAATTAACCGAACTCAACACAACTGAATTACGGCTGCCCCTAAAATGACCCAACTGCTTTGGAATGCACAAATTCGTGGTTAACTCGAATTATTATTATTATTCACATTCCCTTTGTACTCGAGTATCTCTCGCAACGTTGAGCGGCCACTTGGTTCACGTTGCTCTACGGAAAGAAGAGAGGCAAAGAGAGAGAGAGAGAGAATGGAGAGAGAAGATAGGCCAGGTGGTGCAAAGACCGGTAACCCTGACGCTCGAAGTAACGTCGATGCAACTCTCGTCTCGCTGCACGTAACTATTATACTGTATATCCATATATAGCATATATACGTGTATACTGCAAGTGTGCTTATATATATACAACGAAACGCGGTATAATCCTCAGCGCGCAGCGCTCGTGGAGCACGCACCGACGGAATAATAATTATTCTTGTCCGAGTACGCGTAACCGGAAAAATAATGGTCGTGCAGCCGAAGCGTGTACCTAGTATTCGTTCGGTATGTGCTATAGAATGCGTGACTGCACGAAAGTCAGCGCATGCTACGCTCCGCGAACGAAAACCCGGCAGGGTTCGTCTCATTGGACGGCGGACGGGTTTGTGAATGAAAAAAACAGGCAGCGCCTCGAACACTTTCGGTCTTATCTCTCAAGGCAACCACGAGGACTCGCGGATGCCTCGATGCTCACCTGCTACACACTCTCGCACGGCCGATGCATTCCTTTACATAATTATTGAAGAGGCTCGCATCGAGGATACCGGTTATCGATGAAAAATATCCGGCGCAGTGTCATTTTCTCATTCTTTCGATTCGCTGACTTTCGCCGACGGCTATTTGCCGGAATTTCTAGTTTTATTTTTCAGCGCACCGACCTTGTGATTTTTTTTTACAGCCCATGCGATTATTTTTGTTCCTTCAGATTTTTTTTTTAACTTTGGGTATTGGAAATCATTTTGGAGGGAATAATGAGGGACTTGGTGACCATTTTTTTATTGACATTCGATCAACGATTTTCAAAAGTGATTGATTTTTATCAATGAAATTCATGAAATTCAGTTTTTATGGTAGCCCAAAGGTTCTTAACATTGTTGTCACAAAAACGTTGATTATTGATAAAATGTATTCAAATTTAATAACAATTGAATCCTTTTTTTATTTTTGTATCAGATTCACTTGGAATTTTGGGTGCTAGATATTATTTTGGAAAAAGAAATGACATAATTGATGAGAGACTTAATTATATTAATTAAATTTAACACCCGCAATTGAATTCCCTTTTTTATTTTAAACTTCAGCCTTAAGATAAACACCGGAGAAAAATCGGCGACGACCGGTCGGTCAACTGAAAGACGCGGCATAGCATAAACACATAAACACGAGCATAGTTGTCCCGAGGTCCATTGGACATAGTTGCCGTATTTTATAACGATCGTTGTGTTGATCGTAAATTGGAAAGCGGTCTCCCTAGTCACTGGAAAGAAAGGTGCACGGATAAACGATCAGAAGAATATCTAAGTCGGTCGACGCGCTTGCACGGATTTGTGGAACGCGCGATTATTCGTATTTTAGATATCGCGCGTGTTCGGCTTCCGCGCTGTGCGTTTTTTTTTTATTATTATTATTGGCGTGCGATTTATCATTGTTAGTGAGATGAAACCTAACGAGAAGCGGACTTTCGATGTTGTCACACGACGGTTTGTTATTTTATTTTTTCTCGACACTATATAGAGCACGCAGGTGCTTATATTAATTGCTAGGGATTCGAAAGTCCCGGGTTTGCGAGTGCAGGATTATGAAACGACATGCACGGGACACTCCGCGCTCAGAATTGTTTCTATCGATCTAACATCCGATAGCAATGTGCGTGCGCAGATATAGAAACGGCTTTCGACTGCGTTCTCATGTCAGAAGACATATTGTCACCCTTCGTGACTGCTACTTCATCCCTCGGCTTACAGAGATTCCGAAGTTGAGCTCCCGCCGCCACGTAATAATCGATAATAGGCTTATCTCCAAAAATTCACCATTCATGTTGAAGAAAAAAAACTTTTATACTCCAGATATTTTTCTGAAGCAGACGAAAAGTTTGAAAAAAATTCTGAAGCAAAGGGAAAAGTTTGAAAAAAATTCTGAAGGACAACGAAAGGTTTGAAAAAATTTGTGAAGCAAAGCAAAAGGTTTGGCAAAATTTCTGAGGCAAAAAAAAGTCTGACATTTTTTTTCAGAAGAAAAGCAAAAGGTTTGAAAATATTTTTGAAGCAAAGCAAAAGGTTTGAAAATATTTTTGAAGCAAAGCAAAAGGTTTGAAAATAATTCTGAAGCAAAGCAAAAGGTTTGAAAATGTTTTTGAAGCAAAGCAAAGGTTTTGAAAAAAATTCTGAAGCAAAAAAAAAGGTTCGAATAAAAATTAGACGCATAATGAAATTTCACTAGACAAATTTAGTGGGGATTTTTTAATGAACATTTAGAACAACACGAGAAAAAACAAAAATATTTCATTATTATTATAATACTTTACTCTAAATCGGAAGAAATGGTAAATTTCTTATGTTAAATGGTCAAATATTTTCTCTTCACCTCGAGTAATTTATTGTCAACAGCAAAAGCGAATTAGGTATCGAGATTTGGAGACTGCTTTCGATTGCTCTCTCATGCTATGAGACAGGTTGTCACTCTTCGTGTTTGGTACTTCATCTCACGGATTACAGAGATTCTGATCTTAAGCTCCCCCAATAAAAATGCAACTCTGGATCGCAGCGGATCGATTTACCGTTTTATCACGATTGCGTATAATACCAATCGTCTTTCTCGATTTACTTCACCCCTCCACGGTGACCATGTGTCAGGATGACCCCGGGCGGACCTTTAAGCCAACCGAAAAGTGGGTTCGCCAGCCGGGGTCGTTCCGACCCCCGAGTGACCAACGACGATATTTTGTGTACAAATTTCGAATTTTTATAATCAATGAGATCAAAATCACCTTCGAATTAAAATCCCAATTCTAACAATTTTCCCCTCGGTTACGTATACAAATTTTAATTAAAATGCTTTTCGGGCAGAAAACCATATCGTAGAATATGTAAATCGTGACTCGAGACACTTTTTCGTATAGAAAATTATTTGACTTGCAATTTTTATTAAATCCAACCCCAAACGAAATTACAAACTGCATAGAATCGTTAATTTAATGCGCACGGAGATTAATTACACAATTACAAATGTCAACATCTATAAACTAACAGATTTTCAAGGATTCAATTCAATAAAATACGCTTTAATTTTTTTTTATCTCATGTAAAAAAATCGTTGCATTCTTTACAAATTCCCATTGACTTACCAAAAAATGAGTTAATTTTTCTTAAAAAATGTTATAATCTCTTATCGCTTCATCGATTATTCGGATTCTGTGGCAAACGATTAATCAAAAGCTTCTCATTCGCTATTTGACTAAACAGAGCGGCAACTGGACTAGCTAATAATTAAAAAAAGGATGACATACATGTATGCCGCTGTAGTCATGGTATTATCCATGAGGTAATTCCAAGAATTGTCCCATTCTTTACAAACTCCCATAATATTACTAAAAAATGAGTTGCTTTTTCTTAAAAAATGTTATAATCTCTTATCGCTTCATCGATTATTCGGATTCTCTGCCAAACGATTAATCAAAAGCTTCTCATTGGCTATTTGACTAAACAGAGCGGCAACTGGACTAGCTAATAATTAAAAAAAGGATGACATACATGTATGCCGCTGTAGTCATGGTATTATCCATGAGGTAATTCCAAGAATTGTCCCATTCTTTACAAACTCCCATAATATTACTAAAAAATGAGTTGCTTTTTCTTAAAAAATGTTATAATCTCTTATCGCTTCATCGATTATTCGGATTCTCTGGCAAACGATTAATCAAAAGTTTCTCATTCGCTATTTGACTAAACAGAGCGGCAACTGGACTAGCTAATAATTAAAAAAAAGATGACATACATGTAGGCCGCTGTAGTCATGTTATTATCCATGAGGTGGTTCCATAAATCGTCCCATTCTTTACAAACTCCCATAATATTACTAAAAAATGAGTTGCTTTTTCTTTAAAAATGTTATAATGTCTCATCGCTTCATCGATTATTCGGATTCTGTGGCAAACGATTAATCAAAAGCTTCTCATTAGCTATTTGACTAAACAGAGCGGCAACTGGACTAGCTAATAATTAAAAAAGAAGATGACATACATGTAGGCCGCTGTAGTCATGTTATTATCCATGAGGTGGTTCCATAAATCGTCCTCTCTGGTCCCCTCGTTCGTTCGCACTGTTTCCTCGCTTATGACGTGAAATTAAAAACCAGCACTTTACTACCGAGTCACAAGAAAAACGAGTTCGTCAACCACAATTCGTTCATTTCGCGACGATCTTGCACATTAAAGCATTTCCGAATGTCGAAGAGAGTCGATGTGGCTAAAAGTCGGTGCTTTTTCGTTCGTGGCCCGCAATAAGCCGGCACGGTTCGCGCGGTACACCTGCGGCACAACCGGGCGGAATGAGAGCGTCGGGAAGACTGACGGAACTGTGGAACGTAGCCAGAATGCGCATTCGTTCGTGGCCGATAGTGGCGGCGGTGGCGTAGACGGCAGCTACGGAGGAACTCTCCTGCGCTCCTCCTTTATGCCGGCGGTAGTGGGGCTCACAGCAACGTCTGCCATGCGGTACGTGTTGTTATCCGCACACGAATTACACCACGTATATTATAGTATATGTAATGTAACATATACATAGCCTAACAGCATTTATCTTTTGTGTTATTCGTACATATTTTCCTCCTTCGCTTTTACCTGCGTTTTTAGGTATTTCATGCCGGAAAACAAAAAAAAAAAAAACATATCAGATTTATGTGAAAAACTGCAATTTTTTGTTGTTGTTGATAAATCCATGAAGATGATTAAGTTATCAATACATCTTTCATGTATTTCAAGGACATTTTTGTAGAGAAAATGATTGGGAGCTGTCAATTTGACTAATTGATGAGCGTAAGTTACATCTATATATATATGATATGATATGATACCCCGGTGTCTGCTAACTCTATACGGTATCAGTAGAGAAGTCAGTCTGGTGCACTGCACGTCGAGCACAGAGCTGCGTCCAGCGATATCGAGCCTCTCCCGAGACGGCGGTAATTCCGCGCGTGTTCACCTATTGACAAGCCTCATGCGATTCCTGCTGCCGACGGTATCTCCCAGTCACTAACATCAAGACGTGTGCACGTTTCATAACATCCTACCGATTTTTCTCCTGATTCTATTTTCAAATCAGTGCCGATTCGAACAAAAATAACCTCAACGTCGAACGCCTCGCGAGTTTTGCATTCCGAACTTTTCGTTTCTCGACGAAAAGCTTACAATTTCGGTCCTCTCGTGTTAACCACGAAGTGCATTGCTTATCAGTACCAACATTTCCGACAATACAGTATTTACTATCTCGACATAAACAACAACGTATAATAATTTTCACATTAATACACATACACCTGAAGACACATTTATCTCAACGTAAATTTTTACGCAGCAGCGGATAAGAAATAACCTCTCTTACTTTAACAAATAACGCACAATTTCCATATGCACCTGAAGAAAGCTACTTGTCACTCGTATCAACGTAACGAAAGCACTTCTTAACGAAAGCCTCGAGAAACCAGTAACGCAATAGGTAAGTGAATATTTAGAAAGCAATAATATAATATACATCGCCGGTGTATTTATCTTTGATAAACACTGCATATGCACGTACGTACGTACGTACATATATACATACGTAAATACGTGTAAAACAACAACGTATAATAATTTCCACATTAATACACATACACCTGAAGAAAAATTTATCTCAACGTAAATTTTTACGCAGCAGCGCATAAGAAATAACCTCTCTTACTTTAACAAATAACGTATAATGTCCATATGCACCTGAAGAAAGCTACATGTCGCTCGTATCAACGTAACGAAAGCACTTCTTAACGAAAGCCTCGAGAAACCAGTGACGCAATAGCTCAGTGAATATTTAGAAAGCAATAATATAATATACATCGCAGGTGTATTTATCTTTGATAAACACTGCATATGCACGTACGGACGTACATATATACATACGTAAATACGTGTAGGAACTATGAGTAATGGTACTGCACAGAATCAGATATAAACGATGCGTGTACAAGTCAGAAAGCTATCCTCTCTCTCTCTCGTAGCCTCCGGAGCTCGCCACACAAGCTGTAATATAATGAGAGAGACGATGCCTCTTTCCCCTTTACGATATGTCGGCCTGTTTCAGTCCACCCGAAGCATACAACACACAAGCTCTTCCGAAGTTCACGACGAGACCTAGCCACACACACGCAAAGCAGTTCGGCGCATAGTACAGGACCAACACAAAGACCGGAACTACCTATTCGCCTGGACGGTATATGAAAAGCCGGTGTACATGTTGTGCATTGTACGCGGGTTATGCACCGCAGCGTTTCGTGAGCGGCGCCATCGCAGTTTGACTGAATTATTGGACGCCCATGCGGACCTCCTCTGACCCCAAGGCTGTTTGCCCCAGGATTCGAATACCCCGACGGACCTCGGCGTGGTCTCGCGCTCGAAATTCGACGCAACTCTTTCGCCGCTCGAGCGGGATTTTTTTTTTCACCAGTATTTACTGTTTAATATTTCATTAATTTTTTATGGCTTTTTTGGGGAGTTGGAATCGTTAATGGATTTCCTTTCACGTCGGGCCGTTTAATTATTGGTAACTTGGAAAAATTGTCATTATTAAATGAGCAGAATTATTTTGAGTAATAAAGTAGGATCTGAGACTTATTATTATTATTATTTTTTGGAATTGATTAGACAGAATGTCTAAAGTCGTATCAGGTTTAAAAAATAATTAAACAGATTTTATAAATTTGGGATAAATATTTTTTGAATTCTTTGCATTTATCAAAGGATCATTTTTATGAAATAAACAATACTATCGAAATTAATTTTTAGATTTTGTTGGATTTATTTTTGGTTTTGAATATTTTTTATTCTTGGATATGTTGAGTATTTATAATTCATAATATTTTTTTATAATCTCACAGCAACGAACGTGTAATGTTAGATATTACATTCGACGATTCCAATCGGGATTAATAAAAGGCTATTCATTACAGGATAAAAGGGGCTCAACGTCGTGCACGGGCTGACGAATAACCGGGTACGCCCTTTTCCTCCTGTCCACTTGTCTCCTTCTGCAACGCCTGTTGTTGATAATTTAACTGCAGAATTCCGAGTGACCGAACGTTCGTTCACGATCGGACCGATATGCACATTCCAGGAGAGGAAAGGAAATAAATTCGTCGTTTATCCTCCATCAGAGCTAAGCCGAGTGAAAGCCAATGGTAAGTCGAGACGTTATCTCACTTAATTTCCAAGCGGATTGAAAGCACGCCTCGGATTTAAGACACTGCGACGCCTTTTCACCTTCAGCCTTTTTACCTCGACGAGCCTCCACTCAAATCTCGAGCTATTTTCCAGCCAAAGGATAAACGGTGGAAATTGGATAAAAAGGAAATGATGTCGCTTAACGCAGAGGGGATATAAGCTCCAACGGGGGATTATTCAATTTATCGAATATCCGGAAAGGAAGGATTCGCAATTAATCGACGGGAAATTTGAGAATCGCTCGCAAACTCACCAAAATCACTGCATGGGTTTCGATTACCGATCGCTGATCGGTTGCGTTACCGCTGAATGCACTAATGACTATTGGAAAATGTTTAGTTTGGGAACACAATGAATCCAACAATATGTGTGCTTTTGAAAAAGCGGTGATAAAGGAAATTGAGAAATCGAAGAGCTGGAGGCTATTTTCAGTGTCATAATGAGTTATGTCTACATATGCTTGAATATGGGATGTTGGGATTTCTGAGAACGTAAAATTTCACTCAAACATGCAAAATGAAGTCGATTTTACAGACCTTTTGCTTGCATTGTACAATTGCATTGGAAATAATGTAATTAGATAGAAATATAGTAAAATAAAGTAACCAAGTTTGTTTTTTTTTTTTTTTTATTGGAGAGGTTATTAATATTTGATTTTTGCAACGAATAATATCAATATTCATTACAATAAATTTTATTGATCCAAAGAAAAGTCGTCTGTCAAATTTTTGACATTTCGATTATTCGAGAGCAAAGTCATTAATGCAGAATCTTTTCTCGCATTTAACTTTCAGTTGCGAATGCGTACTCAATTCATTCTTAGATTCTCGGTTAGTCACTCTCTCAGAATGTCCACAACTTCAATTTTTATTCCTAGAACAAGTTCCAAGTTTGTATTTGTAAGTGAAATATGCGATGGAAATGCAAATTCGTTATCTATATTGCAGAGAGATGCTTAAAAGGCCGACAACCGGAGCTTTCACCCCATATTCCGCAAGTCAGAGTGGAGCATGTCTGGAGTTTATCAGGATACTCTCACTTTCATGTCGATGGACCTTCCTGCTAAGGGAATTCTCGAGTGGAGCTTCCGGAATAATTTTCGGGATCTTTGAAGGGATCCACTGAACGAGGCAGCTGGAATCAAATTGAATAAGTTCGTGAAACTAATTAGATGCGCTTCCGAAATTGGAACTTCCGCGAAAACCACTCAGCTAAATATATACCAAGATATTTTCGCATATATATATAGATGCGATTTCGCTTTTGTCTTTGCGGGCGAGACTTAACGTTTGAGTGCACTAAACTTCCGGCGGATTCTCTCTCTTTCTCTCCGTGGCATTGCGAAAATTCGAGACGAAATCAATACCCGAGCCGAGTGGTGTATCTGCTTCTCGCCCCCTTTTTTTCGGTCGCCTCTTTATCCATCTTCGTTTCTCTCTTCTTCCCCGGATATCTCCTTCCCGTTCGTCACCCTTTCGATCCACTCTCTCGCGACTTTTCGCCGACAAGAGCTGCGGAGAAACCGAGTTGCGAGACTCTTCAAGTCCATCGACTCCGATGCGCAAAAAATGATTGAAAAAGCTTCCGCTGCGAACTTTGTAGGTGAAATTCGCGAGATGGATAATTCGACTACCTTGACATACCCCCAAAAAATATAATAAAACGGTCGGTCCGTTAAAAAATAGTTCATTGATACTTTTCTCAAAAATGTTTATTTCTCCGTTTTGTAAACATCTTTTTAATCGCTTTCTTCTTTCTTGGAGTTTTCCTAAATAAGTTGTCTTGTAAAAAATGATGTCTTTCAAATATCATTGTCTTAATAATTTCAGGGGACTTAGAAGTAACATAGAAATGATTCTCTTTTTAAGTGAAGATTTCTGGACCATTATTGCGTTATTTTCACTGAACAGTTCAGCATTTTGATAGGTGTCCTTAATCAAATAAACCAGACGGAGTATTCTGAAAAAAAAAACTATGGGTATTTCTATTTATCATCCTGTATTTAATCAATTCTCCGGTCTGCTGGATCCCATTACCCTCCCATGATACTGCACGTTATGTGTAACGCGTACGTGGCTTTATTGAAGCGCGGCACGTGGCAGATGAGGCGCTATTCATACGGGAATCGTTACGTACCGACTGGCGAAAGGAAAAGCGACACAGAAACTCCATATACACGCTCGCGAGGCGTGCAACTCCCCTAACGAAGCACTGGCTGTCGGCAGTAGGTTTGCGCTCGCAATATGGCCGTAGGCTCGAAAACTTTGGCACGAGATATGGCAATCGTCAACGCCATTGTATTCGCCACACAGAGAGAAATAAACCCTTCTGTTTCTATGGCTTTGAGAGTCTCGAGATTGCAGAAACAAAAACACTGCAACCCTTAGAGTCTCCATAAAAAAATGCGCCACATTAGCCATAACATTGTCACACCGTAAAACCCCATAAAAATAGTAATTGTCATTATTGAAAAACAAAAAAAAAAATTTGAAAATTCGTTAAGATTTTTAAAAAACCAAAAGAATATTGTCTGACAGGTTCGTTAAAAATGTTAAGAATCACTTACAATTCTGTGCCCTCAATTAACGAATTTCAATAACAAATTTGTCATTCAATTTTTAACAAACTGCTCATGCATTTTCTAAGCGATGATTTAGATTGTGCGTTGTGAAAATAATGCCTAAATTATCATAAGAATAAATGAATAACTGTGGTCAGTTTAAAAGTAATAGAATGAATAACTGAATGAAGCCACTTCAAAGAAAGAAAACCGTGACAACTGTGTTTCAGTGTTTCACTGTTTTCCTGTAATTAAATACTGCGAGGACTATTAATACTGTAACAGTGGACAATATCAATGAATTTATTTCCTTTTTAATTGCAGGTACCATTTCTCCAGATGAAAAACGGGCGGGGCGAGAAAATTCTGTAAATGGATGCAGTAACCAAGTGCGATGAGGAAGCCGGGCTCTAAAAGAGCCTTTTTAAAGACCTCGGCGTCGCGCCTGCGAGCTAGCAACTCGAGGTACTTTGGAACAAGGTGTGGCACAAGTGCGGTGACGCATTGTGCAGTTCACAGCAAAGGGTGCATGATATTCCGGGCACGAAGTTTCGAGTTACCCTTCCACTTCATCCCATCGTCTAATGGTATCGAAAATCCTCCATTTAAGGATCAAGGAAAATAATTTAAAAAAACGGCAAAAGCGCAGCAACATTTTTAATTAAATTACTGCGACTGATTGACTACTTTGCTTTAGGGCTTTATTAGTTATCGTGAGCGAAGTTGCTAATTAAAGTGGAAAGCTATTCGTCGCGACATATAGATGCCATCTCTGCGGACAAACATCTGGTATGGATCGAGAGAAGCTGAAGAGCAGCCGATCCTCATCATACTGTTTGCCATGGGGTAGGTCGCCTCTCCGCGCAGTCAGTGCGCATGTTTTTATTCCGGGTACGGTGTTGGTGCCGTGGCGAATGCTGCCCGGCTGCAATATCGATTTGGACCACGTACAGCCTCAACGTTGGGCGTCGTTCTTCGCGGTTCCCTCTGGCACGAGCTCGAGATCGTTCGGCTCGAGCCGCTGGCTCTGCATACTTTTTTCAGCAGGGGTGAATGGTCCATATGACGGTCATACAAGGGAAAACCTCATGAGGAGGATTAATCGCGGTTATAAAGTGAATTTTGCATTTTCTGATTGCTTTAGAGGAAACAAATGTAGGTCATCGATGGACGTAATAAAAATCTCGTTAAATATTTTGGATAGAAAATTATACATTTAATGCGAACAACTTCTATCAATTTAGAAGCATTTTTTTTACTAGCTATTAACATTTCATTAATTATAGAGTTGTTAAATAAATAACAGAGCAAATCTGTGAAATCACTCTGAACAAGTAAAATTTAATTAAAAGATTTTATTTTGATTTACGTTAAAACATAGGTCAAGATTCAGATTGATTGACATTGCTGATTATTTTTTCTTAATCACCTTGGATTAAATTGCGCTCAAAACTGATTTCTTCTCCCTTTAAGTGTCGAGTTTTCGCGCAGCAACTTTGCAACGTGGAAAAATCGCTGGCAGCCAGTTGCCAGGGGTTCGGAGCCAGCGAGGATTTTTCGGCCCAGCCACTCGGGAAAAGATCAGCAAAATTGAAAGACAGGACGGCGTGGCATGAAAAAGATGAAAATAAAAGCAAGTGGAAAAAAGGTGGAAGGACAAAGCTCCGTCGTAAACAATGAGAGCTGAAAACCCAGAAGTTCTTCCAGCTACGAAAGCTATATTCCTCTTTTTGTTGCTGCGTACTCGACTACGCTGTTGTCTATAAGTACCGGTAGAGATTTTCTCAAGTATCTACGTTCCTATTGTCAGTTTTACCTTACACCAGGAATAATGAGCCCGTAGAAGCGAATTCTTCGCGCGAATATTATGTTATTAGGTCGCTGCGTAATAATCAAACAAACAAAAGAGAAATCCTCGATATTTATCATTAAGGATGCTTTTCACTAAAATTTCCAACCAAAAGTATTATTCAATTGAAATTTGAGTGCCTCGCAACAAAAAAAGAAATATATGAAACAATTCCGTTTACGTATCCTACAAATTCTATTATTCATTTTCGAATATAATTTGGACAAAATGATTCATAAGCACTCTCTTTTAAAAACGAACTTTTCAAACCGGAAGTTCTCAAAATAATAAATAAAACATTTTTTAAAACTGATAATCATTATTTCGTGATATTATTATGGAATAATAAAAAGCTACGCATTATAAATGCTGTGGAAATTGCAGCTTTGTCGATTTTTGTAGACTCGTTTTTGAAGAATGTTAATCTTTTGTTCAGGGCTCTATTATCAGGTTTCAATTATACTTGCGCACTGCGAAATCTATAGGAGTCCACTGAAAATTTTAGATCAGCCGAGAGTCGAAGCTCTCCGGAAAGCTACACAAAGCGCCAGACTGAGAATGTAGCCTCAAGCACAATTGCCCCATCTCCACATTCGAGTTTCTCTAGTGAGCCTGTTAGATCGTCCGTGCATCGAAGAATTGATTACGCAAGTAAATCGCGTTATTCGCGCACGAACGTTTCGCCAAGGGGTCGAAAATCGTCGGAAAATAATTCATTGAACAAGAAAGTCTTTGTCGTAAATACGTAATATTCTATTTGCAGCCTGTCAATGTACAAATATATATATATGCATATATGATATATCTTAACTTTTACATCTATACTGTTTGTTGTTTGTACGTGATAACGAAATGATAGCGCGATATACACAATTTCTATATACCGATCTTTCGTCAATTGGAAAATAAAGAATTGAAAACACACACAAAAAAAATGCAAATATGCCTTACGAATTACAAACGATATAAAAATGTTGTAGAGAGATTCTTCGTTAAATTAAAGGGTAACAAATTATTTGTAAACTTAAATATTACACTGGAAGAGATTCGTTCCGAAGACATTTTGATTGTTACGTATTTGTATATGAATATAATATCAATAGACTCGGCGGGTAATCGAGCGATCGTCGATCGTGATTCGGAAAACCATTAATGTGTGAGTGTTGTGTGAAGGTGTGTATTTGTATGAAAACCGTGATGAATGTGGCGAAAATTGGTGCGAAATACAATATTCAATTTATTCGATAGTTTTCCGAAAAAAAATTGTGCTTTTTTTTCCTTGTTTTTTTGTTCCATTTTCTATGGTGTCGCTTTGGGAATGAAGAGTGAATCCTAAAGCACGTAAAACTCTTTGCGTCATTCTATCATCTTAAAGAGAGCGCAGGAGAAGATCATGCCGAAGAACTGAAAAAAAAATACGAAGGAAATGTTAGAAATAAGTATACAGGAGTTTATGGTGTCGACAGCCATAATGACTGATGCATGACACATAAACGGTTGTTCAAAGTGTATATTCAACTGCGATGGTAGAGAAGGTCGGGACAAAACTGGATAAATCCAATTGTGGCTTTATTTGCCTTCGCAAAAATATTTTTTGCCTTTTTGCAAGAGAAACTGAACAAATTTTGTATATACATAAATGTTTTCATTTTTTCTCTCTACTTTGCGTAAAATTAATGTTTAAGAAACTTTTTAATTCGAAAAAAAAAAACGCTCGAAATTGATGGAACAAATAGCAAAAAATGGTCATTCTCATTGTAGGGCATTTACCATGAGACACGCGACGGCGATTCCAGCTCCTCCCATAACAGCTGCATGTTTTTGCACATAACGTTGCGTTCCGTTGATACATCCTTCGACATACGCGGTGGATGCAGTCACAGTATCGGGTCCAGAGTTGCAATTGAAGTACTGCGAAAATTATACACGTAACATTATTTACCAAAGAACATTTGTGTAGAGAAGCGATCTCGTGAAAGTTTAGCAGAATTATAGACTATAAGAACGGGTGGTGAAAGCGTGAGAGGCGAATGATGGACAGAAGATTCTCCGTCAATCGAGAAACATTAAGTCATTATGTTTGAAACGAGAAATTGGTGATTTTCTCCGTCAAAACACCAAATAGAATTCTTATTTATAACTGATTGGCACTGAAGCATTGATCAGGTTTTTTGATCGGTTGCAGTGTGTAATTTATGCTTTCGCGGGGAACGAATTTTGCAGGAGTCAAGTATTCCCCGCTTTATCGATAGTCGCAATTGTATCCTCCACCGGAAAGCTGCCGTCGCTCTTTTATCGGAAAAAGAAATACTCTTTATCGACTCTACTTTTATTTATTTTTTGTAATAGAATCGGAATTAAAAATATCTCTCTAAAACGGAATTACATAAAACCGATTTTTAATTTGGTTCTTCCTTTTCAAAATTAACATATTCCGACCACAAATTTTTCAATTGCACATAATATTCGCATGAACTTTCATTTAATGTCTTCTGAATTTTCATTTGAAAACTATATTCAGAGGCGTAGAGTAAAATATTTTTTTGTGTAGCATATTAGTGATTAAATGAATTAATTGTGTATTCCGAACGAAATGTCTCTGCAAAGTGAAATCTGAGTTTGAAGTTTCTCACTTCACTTCTTATTTCTTTAATTTTTTTCTCACGTTATGCATTTGACCCGACGACCAATTCACTAACGCAATATAAATTTACGGGATTCAGAGAACGAGTTGAATGTCGCACGTGAGTGAGCGGCACGTCGAGAGTTACTCTCTTAATTAATTCCACGCATCACACAGGCGGCTTTAAATTGGAGAATTAAAGGCCCCGGGAGCTGGCATATTTTCAACGAGATCCGTGCTAATACGGAGTGCACTTGGCAGAGGAATTAAAGGAGGCTTACCTGTCCTGGATTAATCTCTCGGCAACAGGATTTCGGCACTGGCAAACCGACAGCGGACCAGTCTCTCCAACTACGAGTTCCGCAGCAGTGGAACTAAAAAGAGGAGAAAAACTTATTCAGCAAACGGTAGTTTTTCCTGATGGGATAATAGAAATTTTTTTTTCTTCATTTCTCCACATAATGTTCAAAAAATAATCGTCAAAATGTGAAGATCTAAGTAACAGCAATAAAAAAAAATTCTTCAAGTCATGAAGTCAAGAAAAAAATCAGCAACTTTGAAGACACTAAAAACCTTCGTTTCGTATAATAATACTGAAAAATTGAGCTTTTAATGAGCCATTGGTCCTCGTTTTTAAACTTACCTGTCTCTGAACAACGTCCCACGCTTGAGTGCCTGATTTTTTTCCGTAAAAGTGCATCGAGCTCCTCATGGATTCCTGTGCGTTATCGATGATCTTAGCCCTGAATACGTATCCAAGAACACCGCCAATGAGCATCGTCACGAACAGCAAGAAGATTATTATGAAGTACTGAAAAACGGAGCAATCTTTGAGTCCATAATTTTCTTAATACTCTATTAGTTTGTGAGAAATGGGCTGAGCAGAAAAAAAGAAGAGCTATTCGGAGTACAATATGACGATTGTGGAGAGATACTCACCGTGAGAAGCATGCATTTGACTTCTCGCGAAGCACCGACGCAGCCGAAAAAGGCGATGAAAGCGACGACTATTCCAGTGACTAGTAGAATGTAAACTGCCCCTGTAAGCAACTCGTTGCCGAGAAGTTCTCCAACGAAGGGCACTTTGTCTACCAGCGCCCATATCGCCAAACCAGCCACTGCTAAACCGCCGATCTGTAATTAGAGGGAAGTCGATGTAACTAAAGGAATCTTGTCTCTGTTGAAAATACTAACTACACGCGTGCCAATTTAAAAAATTAATTAAAGCAGTAATATTCTTGCGAATATCGACATCGGTTATAACAAATAGATTTCAGTGAGTGAATTAAAATGTATCTCATTGAATTATTTCAATACTGACACAAAAAATCAATCTGCAATATTTGACGTTAAAACTTTTTTTAATCTTGTCATCAGTATATACAAAAATTGTAATAATTTTTCGATACGAATCATATTTCATTTGTGTAAAAACGTTTTAACACAATTTCAAGAAAAGTGAATGCCAAAACGTTGAATTTAGAAAATAACAAAAAATGAAGAGATTTTATTATTACAATATATTCCATATTCCACCAAATTATACTCACAAAAATGATGAAGTTGGCGAAGAACAATGAAAACTTCATGAAGCGGCCGCAGCCATCCATTTCCGTTCCGTAGCCCATCGCGTAATATCCTTTAGCCTAGAAACAACAAAAAAATCGATATAAATTCACGATGAAGCCGATATACAAGATAATCACCATTTTTCGACTATAATTATAAGTAATAACGCGTGTTGGTCGATAAGTCGAAACGAAGACTGATGGGATGACCGAACGTTACCCAAATGCATAAGCGATAATCGCTCTTCGTCTGGGTTATCGTAGCGACATGGATAATATATTTTTTTTATTCACTCGATATTTCTATTTAAAAGTAAGATCGAAGTTCTTGTAGTGTTGGAATGTTTGATAATAGGAATTCCGACCTTGCTCGTCACTTTCCATTGAATATGTGTCGTGGCTAGTTGCTCAATGTGCCCGATAATCATTTATTGCACACATCGTGCTCGTCCAGAATCGATGGAAACTTGGTTCATCGTTGGTCGAGCTATTGTGTCTATGATTGGCGGTCCCGCCTATTTCGTTCGCAACGTGCAGCACTCTGAACGTGTAAACACGTTGCACCGAGGTCTCGTAACGCGCCAAAAACGACAATCGTGCTCCTAATCGCGAGGCAGCGTGACGTAAAGCGCTAAGTTGTGCTTCTCGAAGAAATGCCCGGCGAGCCCATTGCCCAGTGATGGTTCGAAGCTGACATCAGCGCATACGCGACGATGTGTCAGCCTACGTACGTTATACGATGAGCGGTGGTCTTTGCCGGATCGTAATTGTTCCCAATTTTTCACTTCCGGCATTTCGCAATTTTCCAGACGCTTTCTATACCTTATTATATTATTCGTCGCGAAGGTGTCAAGGTTTTGCGAAATTCTTTTCGCCGTACATTCAGCTGATTAACTCAATTGGTTGTTACAGCGGAAGAGAGTTGAGACAGTAACCCAATGATAAAATTAGTTGGGCTAATCGCGCGAGTAACTGGGTTAACTCAGTATTGGTTGAACTTGTCGAGTAACGAACCACTGGCTAAGGCGGTATTAGTCGAGCTAATGGACTAACTAACTTGGTTAACCCAGTATTAGTCGAGTTAATCGCCTAACTAACTTGGTTAACCCAGTATTTTTGTAATATATAAATGTAAGATATAAATATTAGTCGAGGTAACCTCGTAACTAACTGGGCTAACCCGGTATTAACCGAGCTAATCATATAACTTACCGGACTAAGCCTGAATTAGTTACTAGAAAACGATATTATTCAACCATTCGGTTCATAAATCTTGTAAACAAACAAATCGAGCGACCTAACTAATTCAGTTAGCTATCACAACTGATTACTTTTCTAAGCTCGCAGATTGGTTAACCAATTATCCAGCGTGATTCCCCAACTCAATTTTCTTAACCTTTTTCAGGAAAATCCGAACATGAAATTCCCAGAATACAAACAGACACAAGAATAAACATATATATATATTTATATACGAGAGACAGTATTTTTCCCGATGAGCATGATATTCCATTATTATTATTTGACGGAACGGTGCTATTAATCCATGACTACACGTCTCGAGAATCTCGCATCGACAATAATATCCACTATACGTCACTATTAACATGCTAGTTTACAACTCTTACTCACTCGCTTCGACAATCAATGACTCAGACTCCACGACATTATTACGTAGTTTACTACTCGCTGACTATACGAATCTACACGTGCTACCGTTCATGCAAATTCGCGACAAAAAATGCCCTAACCGGTGATGAAAATTCTCGAGCTAAGCAGCGACCCTCGCACGACGACAATTTTCCACTCTCGATATAACGCCACTGACCCGCTTTACGATATCCTTGACTATTTAAAATAATGGTCCTCCTGAATGACAACGAGACGCCCGCGTTCTGACCCAGATTGTGCAATGTTTATGACACTGCTATGCATAATCTCGAGAAGAACTCTAGTAGCTCCGTGAAATCCTTCGACGCCGCGATTGAAGAGAATCCTTGAGAAAGCGGATCCGAAGCGACCCTGCCCAGAAAATACCAGCCGACCAGAAACTATCGTCACTCAGCCAATGACAGAGTCATGCTTCCTATTTTTTTCAACCCTTCTACTGACTTTTTCACAGCATTATCGAGTTTTATATAAACATAACAAATTTTCAATACACTATTTTACATAAATATACAATTGATATTCATTCCCTCTTTTGCACTGATGTTTCCTTTGATCTTTTATAATTGTGCTGCTAATTATTGGCGGATTCTTAAAGTGCATGTATTTATTAGAAATCAAAGGGGATAATTTTTACAGGAATAAATAAATACCAAAATAAAATATCTGCAGTATTGATATTTATTCTCATTTTTTTTATTCATTTAAATTGAGTCTAATATAATAATTAATTGGTATTTTGATGCATGCAATCTTGTTTATCTCATAGAAAAATGGGCCAATCAATTTCATAATTTTGGTTCAGCTGCGATAAAGCGGTTTTATAAATTTAGGATATTGGAGATAATTTTAAGGTTTCTCCAAATTAAAGTGGAAAATAATGTGTGTTTGTTGCAACGAGTTCTGCACGTAATTCTTGTCCTCAACGCGATCCCGGAGTTTCTCGTTCGACCTTGTTGTACTTGAACGAATCCTACGCGCGCGCCTTGAGTGGCTTAATTAGCCTGATAGCATCACACCCGCAAGTTGCACCTTAGAATCTCGTGCGCGAGCATCCCGGCAAAATTACTTTCGGTTTCATATTCCTTTGGTTCCTATTTAAAGCCTTCCTTAATTATCGAATTGATAAGAGCTGGGAGGGACTGACACAGGATGACCCAGTTGCGTCTGTTACCGGCAATTAGTAGTCTCTCAAATAATTAAAATTTCAGGCCACAAGCTGAACGTGCACCTCCACCGGAGGGGACAAAATTATGCGCCATACCGGAAGCAATAAATATACTTTAGCACTTCTACTCACGTCAACACGGAAATTTTAAGATCTATTTGTTTTTTTTTTAATGGACAAACAACACGTAATACCCGACACGAAAATTAATTAAACGACCATAAAAAAAAATTCACAAATAAAATATGTTGAAAATTGAAAAAAAAATACAAATTTTTTCGGTAAATGAGCGTAAATAAAAATTACAAAACCTGCAACTAAAATAAAAATGTAGTATGTAAGAATAAGGATTTTTAAAAAATGATGAAAAATAGCTGAAAAAAATTGGAGGAATATTTCCAGTGCTAATAAAATTTCCCGTGAGATACAACAGTGGACATTGAATATGTCGACAATTCGTGCAGCACGACACACGCACCACTATATATAGCTCTAGCGTAAAGTGTCCTCACCCGAAGGTCCGCGAACAAAGTGCAGCGCCGTAATAAAAACTAATCGGTAACATCGCATGCGCTGTGAATTGTAATTATCCTCGGAGAAGCGCGCGCGCGGTATTGCCGATGGTATCGAGGGCTGTGGCAATCTCTACCAGCACTGTAGCGCTCCTCCGGTGAACCTTACGTATATGCTTTAATATTTGGGCCACACCTGCAAAAGATTCCGCGATATTTCGTCATTTTCGAGTTTCGAAACAAGCGAATTATTCATATAGTGGCGGATGCGATTGGGAGTTCGATTAATGCAATTTTACAAATCTCTCCATTGATACAAAACATAATTAAACATTTCCATCATATTCTCTTTATTTTTTCGATAAAATATATTATTGTCATTATTATTTACTTATTCAATTACTATTTATTTCTTTGATATAAAATATAATCATCATTATTCACTATCCCAACGACAGATTTCGAATTAATTTGATTATTTTCACTACGCTCATTATTATCATTATTATTTCCCGTTTGGAAACTATATGAATGGCAATATCATATGACACATATAGTAAAATATACGCGCCGACCAAAGACCGGAATTTCTGAGCAGGCGTCGGTTCATTCGCGGAGCCGCTATTGGCTCAAGAATATAAAGTCGGTCGCGTCGGGCGCAGCGCGATGCGACACGAGAGTCGAATGAAGCGGGCAAACCGGCGAGCGTACGCTTGTATATTTCGAATACGAAAGTTACGTGCCTCGAGGTCATCGAGTTTTACTCTCCGCGTTACAAGAGCGAAGCCCCGAGAATTTTCAGTTCGGGTTACAGGGGATCGGCGATTACGCAACGCTCCTCCGAATTACACATTTCCAAAAGCGTCCTTTTATCTCGGCGGGCATCGCGCTCATTATTCGTGTGCAATGGCTACTTGCTCTTCGGGCTCTTCACATCCTCGAGGTTGTTTACTGCTCGTAACCTACTTTGCAATTAACTTCCTAGCTCATCACGTTATACATATATTCACTCGTCACGCTACTCTCATATCGCGTGTAATATGTAAATTACGTGCACGCGCGGATGAACGCTTCGACAATCCGCCTCTGCGCCGTAGAGTAATCTCGGTGCAACGCGAGCTTTCCGGCTCTACGTCCGGCTTTATTTATATTAAATGAAAAAAAAAACGATCGGAAAATTCAATCGAAAACAATAGATTTTTAAAAAATCCCGATTTTCTCGCCGTTCCTAACATTATTATTAATATTGCTGTTGTTACTATTATAGAATCCAAAAAAAAGCAACATTATATTGCTATACAATTATTGCATTTTTTTAAATTTAGGACTTATAAAATTCAGCAATTTTTTGTAAATTTCTCAATTGTCTAAAAAAAAAAATGTCGACAGCCTCAAACATTCTTCGTCTCATTCGCATCCACGAAGCAACGAGTCTGAAAGTCGAGAACTAAGATTTCATCAGGGAAATAATGTGCAGTCGCCCAGAAACTGCCTCATCCGCGGCGAATGGAATCACTGATAAAAACCGCATAAACCGCGTCGCATTAATTTCGACGGACACGAGAAGCATCGTCTTTCCCGGCGAACAATATGTTCTGATACAATATATACGCGTCAATGGTAATTCCGAGCGTTAGTTTCACCGCAAGTCATAAAAGGGAAAGGCAAAGCGTGTTCTTCCGCAGCCTTTTTTTTTTCTTCATCGTTCTCTCCGTACACACGAGAGTCCAAGTGTCAAACACTTAATTTCCAGGCGTCCGAGTAGCAAACTAACCCAACGAACTTTCCGTTTCCCGCCGCTTTCTATGGACGCATCAACGGACACGGAGCAGCGCGTCGCTCGAGCCACCCAAAGCCGCTCTCGCGTAGCCCACGTTTCCGCGTCTTGCGCCGAGCCTCGCGATTATACGCAGCCTCCGAGATGCAGGCCACGCCAGAATCGCTGCGCCTACTTTAGCGGTGCACAGAAGCGAAAGAGCGCAACAGCCGCGCGCTCGTGGGAGTAACCCGATCTTAAGAGTGCATACATACACAAAGCGTGCACAAAGCTCGTGTACACGAGCAGCGATCCCCGCGACCTGCACCAGCAATGCACTTTCTACTGTACGAGAGCCAAGTGTTCACAAACGGCCCCACATAAACAGGAGAATGTGCTCAACTCGTTTGATCGCAATGTTTACTGCTTTGTATTACACGATCGAAGCAGGGATCGGTGTTACATATACATGTATACATAAACCACAGGCGAAAAACAGTCTCAAGTCTTTGCCGCTCTCCGAAGACTCGAAACACTGCTATTACATTTTTTCGTTCCTGTGATAACACAGTACAGTGATAGTACAGTAAAAAACCAGTTTTTTTTTAGAATTTGATATGAGTTTCTAATAAATACATATTTTTGAGGTAATTATATCAGTGAAACGTAAATAATGGCCTTGTTCGAGTTAAATCGAAGGACTGCTATTGAAATGTCTTGTCCTTTGATGAGAATTCTATTGTTTTTCGGTGAATTTATCATTGTGAGGTAATAATCGATGATGCGAAAAAAAAAGAAATCGGTACGCGATAAGGACGTTAAGGTGCTAGTGATAACGAGGAAGACTCACGTTTCTTTTATAGCAGCTCGAGGACGCCTCGCCTTTCTACGACCCGCGCAGTATCAACAGGTTGACGATCGATTTGTCCGGCAAATCGGCTAACGTCGTGCGTTGTTTTTAAGTCTTTGTTATTGTTTCGTCGCTCCTGCTGCTGTTGTTTTTATTGTTAGCTCGCTCGGTTCTGCAGCCCGGAGCCGCGTTCGCTTTTTTGTCGATTTACAATTGCGATGCGTGCGTGATTTAATCACGCGGGAACGCGCGGACACTGGCAATGCTTCGGTCGTGAGTGCCGGGACGAAACTGAAACGGAAAAGAGCTTAGCGTCTCCGCGGCGGCTTAAGTCATCCCTCGCTATATGCGTCACCACCGTGCGCTCGTTGTATCATTTATATATATATATATATATATATGTTTTTCCCATACTCGCGACTGTGAGAGAGCCCCGTGCCTTACCCGACTGTACCCAATTCGACGGATAGTTTCTGGCGCCCGGAGAAAGGGCCGAGCGGGGATACATCGAGACGCGGTAAACGTACATACGTTTTCGTGTGTACGTAGCGGCACACACGTAGCCTTTGTTGCGCAGCGTGCTGCTTCTCGGTGTTTTTTTTTTCTTTTTCAGGCTCACCTGCGGGTCTGTACTCACTGCGCAGCGGTTTACACAAATCAAAATCGGTTGGATTAAAAAACGAAAACGCATTTTTTTATTTAAAAAAAAATACAAACGAAAATGAAGGGATAGGAATAATTGTTTTTGAAACCCGGAATAAAAATTTGATGAGTTTCTTAGGAACCGTTTTTATCGAATGATATAATTAATATGAGCGGTTATATCGAACGGCTATTGTTGTCGATCCTGGACTGTACACCGTTCGTCACATTTATTTTTAAGCCAATGTTTATTCGGTGGCCGTTTACGAACATGATCTACACCTACGCTCGTGCTCCGGTTTCCATGACTTCGATCTCGATATATCGATGACCGGAAGCGGAATTTCAATTTTCTGCCGGAAGTTTTTTCTTGAATACTCATATACAGTATAAATGCTTTGGGTAATGGGCTAGAAGCACCGATTTTGCCGGCGCAATTCTACTGCAGTCGTCGCAATAATTCTCCAGACTCTACTTTGTATTTCCTGAGGAGCGTTCGTTACGTAGCGCTCATGATATACTCGCCCGATGAGATCAGCACTGCAAATCGCATCTACGCCAACACCTCGTCAAATAATTCTTTGCAAATAATAAAACAGAATTCAACGACATACTTCTAGGCTTATGCGAATACAATAATAATAATAATGCACCGAAATATTTTTTATTTGTCATTATAGTTAATTGAATAAAAGGTAAAGGTTCAAATGTTATTTACTACATATTTTTAGATCGTTATAAGTCCAAGTGGGATATATATATGAATTTTCTCGAAGCGTTGTTCTTTACTGCGGTTTATTTTTCTCGTATTTTGCTTGAAACTTCAGTGTGGTCGAAAACAGCGCATTACAGTTTTTTGTTACCGACCGAGTATGGGATGGGCGGTGAAAATCACGCGGTACGTCATTTGAGGCTTTGTTGGTATGAAAAACTGTTTTCGTGGTTATTCAGAGCTAATTTGCGGTTGTTCAAGGTATTAACCAATGCTAAGTAAACACGATTACAGTGTTTAATACTGATCGCAGTTTCTGAAGTCGTGCGCTTACTCAGTCGGTAACGAAAACAGCGTTGCGAGGTCGGTAAGGGTTTTTGGATAAAATAATAGATTTCTGTTATTCGCTTCCTAATTTTTTATGATGTAAGACTTTTTTTTTCTTTTTTTAGTGCCCCAAAAGTTATTCGATACTTGTTCATTCTCACAGAGAGAAAGATAAAAGTAACACTTTCTCTTTCACATGAGAAACACATATTTCTCGCTATGGAAATGCGGCATAAGGATGCAAAAGCTGACACCCGCAGGGAATTTTACCGAAAAGTGCGCTATTAACTGCAAAAACGGATTAACAACAATTAGCTATTTGTGTAATAAAAACAGCCTTTTTTATCATTAACAGCGTTTTAAATAATCTTCAGGACTTCCGAAGATAACGAAGTTGAAATGAAGCATTGCGATTGGCTATTATTCCCAGAGTCCACGACTCGTAATTCGCAAAACCATCGCAAACGTTGCTAAACATAGGAAATCTCCAATCGCAGAATTACAATCCGAAAACTTTCGCAAAACAGAAAGAAAAAAATCTCCATAGTCTCCAAAATAATCATTCGAGTATTCGAATGCCAATAAAAACATTGGAAAAAATCGTGAAATCAGTGGCGCGTGTCGCAGATGGCGTGCACAGTTGATTGTTTGGAAAAAGACGCGGCGTGTGCGCCTTTTGGAGGGATTTAAATCCAAAATGGCGACACTTTTAGTAGCACGCTCGTGAACGTCAGTGTGCCGGCGTGTTGTTCAACGAAAAACCACTGAAAAACAGAGCGTAAGTCGAGTGAGCAAGGCCGCGGAGTGAGGCGCGAGGTTCGTTTACCCGGGCGAGCAAAATTTCACCTCCGTGATCATGTCGAAGCCGGAGGAAACAGCGACGACCGGAGAAGCAGGTGAGAATTCCAATGACTCCTCTGCGGGAACGACGTCTTCGCGAGGCGGCGATTTCGAGACGAAGCTCGAAACCGACCGCAGCAAGAGGTTCGACTATTTGCTTCAGCAGACCGAGATCTTCTCGCATTTCATGACCAACACCTCCAAGGACAAAGCCGGAAGTCCTCTGAAAGTGAAGCCAGGACGACCGAAGAAAATCCAACCAACGCCGGAGAGTCCAGTCGCGAAAACCGACAATTCCGGTGACCACAGACACCGCAAGACCGAACAGGAGGAGGACGAGGAGCTCCTCGCCGAGAGCAACGCCAGCGTCGCAACGACCACTCGCTTCGATGCGTCTCCGCATTACATTAAATCGGGAGAGCTCCGAGACTATCAGATACGAGGCTTAAACTGGATGATTTCGCTGTACGAGAATGGCATCAACGGCATCCTCGCCGACGAGATGGGTCTCGGTAAGACGCTTCAGACTATTTCGCTGCTCGGTTACATGAAACACTTCCGAAGCATTCCGGGACCTCACATCGTCATTGTTCCCAAATCCACGCTCGCCAATTGGATGAACGAGTTCAAAAAGTGGTGTCCGAGCATAAGAGCGGTCTGCCTCATCGGAGACGCCGAGACTCGAAATACTTTCATCAGGGACGTCATGATGCCGGGAGAATGGGATGTCTGCGTTACTTCCTACGAAATGGTTATCAAGGAGAAATCGGTGTTTAAAAAGTTCAACTGGAGATACATGGTCATCGACGAGGCCCACAGGATCAAGAACGAAAAGTCCAAGCTCTCGGAGATTCTCAGGGAATTCAAGACGGCCAATAGACTGCTTCTCACGGGCACTCCGCTTCAGAATAATCTCCACGAACTCTGGTCGCTTCTCAATTTCCTGCTGCCCGATGTGTTCAATAGTTCGGACGATTTTGACTCCTGGTTCAATACGAATAGCTTCTTGGGCGATAATTCTCTCGTCGAGAGACTGCACGCCGTTCTCAGGCCTTTTTTGCTCAGGCGTTTGAAGGCTGAGGTGGAGAAGGGCCTGAAACCCAAGAAAGAGATTAAAGTTTACATAGGCCTGAGCAAAATGCAGCGAGAATGGTACACCAAGGTCCTGATGAAGGACATAGACATCGTGAACGGCGCTGGTAAGATCGAAAAAATGAGGCTCCAAAACATTCTCATGCAGCTGCGAAAATGCTGCAACCATCCGTATCTCTTCGACGGAGCGGAGCCTGGACCTCCGTACACGACCGACGAGCATCTCGTTTACAACTGCGGAAAAATGGTGATTCTCGACAAATTATTGCCCAAACTGCAGGAGCAAGAGTCTCGAGTATTGATATTCAGTCAGATGACGAGGATGTTGGATATTTTGGAGGATTATTGCCACTGGAGAAACTTCCAGTACTGTCGTTTGGACGGTAACACCGCCCACGAAGATCGCCAGCGGCAAATCAACGAGTACAACGCGCCAGGAAGCGAAAAATTCATCTTCATGTTATCGACAAGAGCCGGAGGTTTGGGAATCAATTTAGCCACTGCCGACGTCGTTATAATCTTCGATTCCGACTGGAATCCTCAGATGGATCTCCAGGCGATGGACCGCGCCCATCGAATCGGTCAGCAGAAGCAGGTTCGCGTGTTCAGGTTCATCACGGAAAATACGGTGGAGGAGAAGATCGTAGAGCGCGCCGAGGTGAAGTTGCGTCTCGATAAGCTCGTGATTCAGCAGGGAAGACTCGTGGACGCGAAGCAAACGGCGTTGAACAAGGACGAGATGCTCAACATGATAAGACATGGAGCGAACGAAGTGTTCGCTTCGAAGGACAGCGCCATAACCGACGAGGACATCGACACGATTTTGCAGAAAGGAGAATCGAAGACCGAGGAAATGAAGCAGAAGCTCGAGACTCTCGGGGAATCTTCACTTCGAAATTTCACCGTCGACGCGCCCACGGATTCCGTCTATCAATTCGAGGGCGAGGATTACAGGGAGAAGCAAAAAATTCTGGGTATAGGAAATTGGATCGAACCACCGAAGCGCGAGCGAAAAGCTAATTACGCCGTGGACGCTTATTTCCGCGAGGCGCTCCGAGTTTCCGAGCCAAAAGCTCCGAAAGCTCCGCGTCCTCCGAAACAGCCGATCGTCCAGGACTTCCAGTTCTTCCCGCCGAGACTCTTCGAGCTTCTCGACCAGGAAATCTACTACTTCCGGCAAACCGTCGGCTACAAAGTCCCGAAGAATCCGGAATTGGGTTCTGACGCAGCGAGGATACAAAAAGAGGAGCAGAGGAAGATCGACGACGCTCAGCCGCTCAGCGACGAGGAAGTCACGGAAAAGGAGAAGCTACTCACTCAGGGATTCACCAACTGGACCAAGAGGGACTTCAATCAGTTCATAAAAGCCAACGAGAAGTACGGACGCGACGATATCGAGAATATCGCCAAGGACGTCGAGGGAAAAACCCCCGAAGAGGTGATGGAGTATTCGGCAGTGTTTTGGGAACGTTGCCACGAACTTCAGGACATCGACAGAGTTATGGCGCAGATTGAGAGAGGAGAGGCGAAGATTCAGCGACGCGCTGGCATTAAAAAAGCTCTCGACGCTAAAATGGCGAGATATCGAGCGCCTTTCCATCAATTAAGAATAGCTTATGGCACCAACAAGGGCAAAAACTACACGGAAGAGGAAGATCGCTTCTTGGTGTGCATGCTGCACAAACTTGGCTTCGATAAAGAGAATGTGTACGAGGAACTCCGAGCCACCGTTAGATCTGCGCCGCAATTCCGTTTCGACTGGTTCGTCAAGTCGAGAACCGCTCTGGAACTTCAGAGAAGATGCAACACGTTGATAACGCTTATCGAGCGTGAAAATCAGGAGCTCGAGGAGCGCGAGAGGCAGGAAAGGCGAAAGAAGGGCGGAAGTATCGGCTCGAAACCTGCATCCAAGCGAAAGACCGAAAATCTACCGGCACCGCAGGACAAACCGAGGAAAAAGAAGAAGTGAACGGCGATGTGAAAGATCCGTAGATTTTAATACTCTCTGCCTTCGGTTTCTTTCGGTTTTTGTCTGGAGACTTGTTTATTTCGGCGTGTTTTTATCTCTTGTTCTCGCACGTTATCGGTACTTCCTGTTTTCTTTTTTTTTTTACTCGGCCCCGCTCTTCATCATTCGCGATTTATTTAAGAGTCCCTCTGCGACGGTGAGCGACTCGGACGATCTCGAATCGCATTTACTTTCGTCGTTCTTCGACTCGAGATGTTTTTTCTTCACGAAATGCGTATAATTTATCGGTATTCGTAGTTATTCTTATGCGTTAAGGTCTCGAGATGATTCCGGGCACTGATGTGAGGTTTTGTTGTGGTGTCTGATGGCGAAAAACTTACAGAAGCGTTTTTAATCGTTTTTTTTAATCGTAGCGAAATTGATCTAACTCGAGAATCCTGCGATCGTCGCAATGAGAGCCCAAGTATTCGGCATGAGTGCAACACGTTCTCTACGTTTTTCATATTCGTTTACATCCACAATTTCGATGGTATCACGAAACACGAAACTATAATTGTAATTATCATCGGACCACGAACGTTCAACGACGAATAGTATTCATGTAACGTGTAAAAAATTCGTAATAAAACAAAAACGATAAAACTAAACAGCACATTTTGTTTTTTGAAAACCTATTGAACATTTTTCTGCGTTTACATTAATAACTAGAACACAGCGCTCGATCCTCCTGCAAAGCTGAAAATGCGAGGAAATGAATAACAATAATCATCAAGTCAAATCATCCATTAATTCAATTACGAATAATACAAAGTATTGAATGAGCGCGCAACAGTAAGTTACATTTGCTGGTTTTTAAATCTAACAGAAACTTTATGAGATACATCGTCGTAGGATAGGTAAGTCGGAATTCGTGTCATAATCGCTGTGTAAGCTATGCTTCTTATCATAGCTCTGCTTATCTTTTATTTATTTATTTATTTATTCTTTCGTATAATAGTATAATTGCAATAGTTTATAATGTAATAATCACTATTCGAATGCACGGACTGGCAAGCAGCGTGAGATCTATGAATCATTCGCCTCGAGCTTAATTATTTCCCACTAAAAATCGTCTCTCGTGTTACTTCCTCATGGTGCTGGCTTGCAGTCGTTAACTTTTCTTCCCCGAATATCTTGAAAAATATGGAAAAAACATTTTTAAACGGACACACGGTCTTTGTTGCCTTCATTAATTAACTGCCAAGCCATTTCCACAGCCGAATACATTCACTTTGCAGCCAATAAGCTTTTCGTCGAACGTTTCATACGCACGTGTATCCCTAACAATAATTGCAAGGATAATTGTTCTTTTTTTTTCTTACAATGTTTACATATATATTCGTATATATATGTATGTATGTATTTATAGTCACTAATTATTAATTACTATGACAAGGACCGGCCCACTGTGAGACGTCTGTGAATCTTACGTGTATGTATATATACATATATGTATTTGAATAGATATATGTATATATATATATATGCATATATACTATCGTATCGTATAATATCTACACTATATCACTGAAAACTACGTGAAGAGTCTAGAGATTAATTTCACACACTATAATAGTCGGCGAGCGCCGATTCAATTCTCGTTTTCTTTTTCTTTTTTTAATACTCTTTCCTCTGAAAGAAGAAGAGAGAATTACGTGCCCTTCGACCGCACGTAACTATCACGGCTCATACATTTCTTACAAATGTCTTGTTCTCCTTTCGGCGCTTCAGGAATTAAAAAATAAAGGGTGAAGCCATACATTCATACATGCCGGACATAGTAGCAATCTTATGAAATAAAGCAAAATGCATTCGCCTTTTCCCTGAAGAAAATTCAGGCAATTCTCGTGTTTCGAGCGAAGAAACGACTCTCAAGATTTTCCTCGACTCGCGACACGTTGAATAGCGACTATCAGTCGTTGAACATTCTTTTTAAATGTGTATAATCATTTTACGGTGACTAAATGCCACTAGGAAAATAATAAAAAGCAATTAAATACTGCATTCGCAAAACACGCTAATACACAGTGAGTAGAATTTTTCTTTTTCAGTTATCCGACGTTCTGAGACAAAATGTGCTCGTAAGTAGATTTCAATCCTCAATTTAGTCTCGTTACTTCAATTTTTTTTTCGTTTTTCGTCTTAAAGCTTTATAAATTACGATAGATGAAAAGTTGGAAAAATTGTCCGAATTTCTATCACTCACAAGGCGCTGACGCCTTTTACCTACTGTCTACTTCGCTCTCACAACTCGCGAGCGTTAAACCTACGTAATAGTTTCGAGTGTTTACAATCAATAGTGATATAACAATAGTAATACTGGTAAATAATATGGCGTGGTAAGTAAATGACACATTACCGGCCAATCAATCAGATGTACGTTCACATTACTTGCCTAAACGTTATTCTACCGCTAACAAAGTATTCTCTTATTTGTTTCTCGTTTTCTCTTTCGTTTTTAGTGTTCTCTCTAATTTCGCGCGTTCATCAATAAAACTTCTCGGGGGGGCAAGTTTACGCCAACTAGTTTAACAAACGAGCCTCAACGAGACGTCCGAACGACAACCAGATTAATAGTGCAGTTCGTGTTATCGTGATTTTTAATATTTGAGTCGTAATGAGATTCCTTTTACCCTATAACTGTATTTTGATTGTTCGATCGGCGCACGCTTTCAATCGCGGTAACTACGTGACAAGTAAAAAAAGCAGTCAGTTCTTGTTATTTTTCTGTTTTTTTGTCCCTCTTTTTTTTTGTTTGTTCATCGCGAAGATGCGAAACCGGAAATCGACTCGCAGTCTCTCTGAGACTTTACGCACCATTGTGTAAATCTATAATTATATAAAATTCGAAATCCACCTCGTTTCGACATTAAACTCCCGCGCTCTACAAAAAAAAAAAAATATGTACGTAAAACGATGTGGGCTGTTTTTGTTTTTGTTATTGTTTCCCGCGGAAATTCATTTTCTCGTTAAGATTATTTTTGTCGACTGCTATTACGTTTTTTCTTCCTCAAAAATTACCACTAGTGCTAACGCCGCCGCTTGATTACTGATAAATCGGTACACGGATCACGGATATCGAGTGCAACAGCAAATACATGTATTTATACTAGACACTAGTCGATACGAATACTTAATTACAAAGCATACTGTAGTGGCTTAGTTTGCGACAGCGATAAGATTCGATTCGTTAACTTGAAGAACCGATTCGTGTGAGGAACAGCTTGATTCAATCTATTAACCGGATTAACCGATGGAGACAAATTAAACAAAAAACACCCATTAGAGGAAACGCATTGCTTGATTAAAAAGAATAATAGAAAAAACGTAAAAACATCATACAAGTCACGAACAATAGTGTCCAATCAGTCTGCGAATAAGTCTTTTAGAAGAAACAATTGATAACGTTAATCATAGTCGAGTGCTAAGCGGATGAGGAAAAAGCGAAATAATACGAGTTTACAATAGCCTGGCAACGAGCGTAAATCACCTCGCTTAGACTTATCAAATTTCTCTTCTCGCCACTCTCACCCACCCCCTTTTCTCTTCAGTTAGTCTTTATATTCTTCTCGTACTCTCGTTAATTCGTATTCAGTTAACCTTAGAGGGCACTTTGCGGCGTTCAAAGCTGAACTAGTTTTTTTTTCCCACTCTCCTCGTTCTCAGCGATCGAGAATAATGTCGCGATTAACGCGAAAGAAAAATAATCAGCCCCGTAATTTTTTCGACTTTTCTTCCTCAATAATAATCTCTTCTCTTTTCTCTCTCTCTCTCTCTGTTCCCCTTTCTTCGTTACTCTAAACAACTTTGTATCTTTAACCCGGTTATGAGTATGTCCGCATAATGGCCATTGTCCGCTCGATACAAGTGAACAGAAAATAAGAAATAACCAAGTTGTCAGATCCATAAACTCGCACGGCGTGACGTCACATTCACGCGGTTAACAAGCTTTTTCTCACGTCGAAGAACGTATAAATCGCAAGACGAAAATCATTCGATTAAACGATATTTAGAATCAACGGAAAAGCGGTGATTCAACGTGAGCGTGTCACGATCGCGAATGAATACGAGGCTTCAACGACGAGACGAGCACGCAACACGACGAGATTCGATAACGCTCGCGTTGAACGTTCGGTTATTGTGTGTTTTGTGAGTGTGTATGTGTGTTTTTGTGACTCATATCGACGGTAAATTCTATTGCTCAAACGAGACGCAAGTAATTTTTTAAGATAACGTTCTTTCGCAAATTAGGTGCCTCCAAGGGGGTGGATCGGGTGGTGGAGGCGGGGTGACTGGTTACGGGCGACAGTGGTTTCTCTTTCTTCCGCCCTCGTTGCCGTCCTCGTCCTCGCCGTTTCGGCGAATTTCCGTAAAGCGTTCGCCCTTCACGCTCACTATCTTGTTGTCGAGATAGCGAACGAGCTTCTTCGGCTCCGTCTTCGGGGCGACCGGGCGATGCTCTCGAGAATCGTCGTCACGATCCACGTAACTGTAGCGATTTATTATACGGGTTTTCAATTCCTCGTCGTTTACTCGAGCTTTGTTGCGTCTGTTTGGCTGTTTAGGAGGAAATCAGGAATTTAGAAAAAACGGTATTTCGTTGAAGTTTATGAATTTTGTAGATCTAACGAGTGACTCACCGTGAGGAACGTGAGATTGCTAGTGATACTCTGCCCAGCTTCTTGTCTGTGCAAAACTAGTTGAGCCGCTTTGGCAATATCGTCTTCTGCAACTGCCAGACAGTGTCTAACTTCGGCCGGACTTGCACCAGGAAACATCTCCTGAAGGAGAGCCACCTGATGCCATGAAGATTCCTGTTGCTGAAAGAAAAAGGAGAATTTCAAGTCAGAAAGGATGTTTTTTCGCACGTTGCTTGAATTATTTTTAAATTATTTTTTTATAGTCTTCACAATCTTAATTTTTTTATATAGTAGGAACATATGGAAAATTTAAATTCCAAAGAATAAGTTTAATGATTTGTCCTTTATACAGCGTATTGTTGAAATTATTTGTTCTTCTTTTTTTTTTCCTCATAAAAATGCGACATGGATCAAAACGTTAAATTAATAAAGCTCCTATAGTTGAAAAGGATGAGGAGGAGGTGTTTTGCAGTAGTTTTTCCATACCTCAGGAAAATATTCTCCACTGGAGTCACTCCCAGCATCACTGGTTTCTGAGAGATGATGAACTCTCATTCTCTGTGTATCCGGTGGCAATAGAGCTGCCAAACTGAGCTGACTGAGAGGATCGTGAGGCTGACCATCCCCAGAGCGTTTGGTGCCCTGTCTCAGCTTGCTCTCGACGTCCAGCAGCCATTTAGAAACCGCTTCTTTGTCAATGGTAGAAAACTCTGGAAGACAAGCTGAAACCATCTCGCACAGCCCGTCCACATCCAAGTCCTCCTCCAGGGCGTTCTCCTCTACCATACTCACGACATAGCTCAACACAATGTCATCTATTAAGCTGCGAAGACAAAAATAAAAAATACTCAAATGAATTTGCGACTTTTTTTTCCGTACAGAGTTATGAAGAATTTTTTTTGTTTACCTCAGTTGCGCTGTGGGCACTTGTTTTCTAACAAAGCTGAACAATGACTTCTTCACCAGTTCCTCTTTCTCGTCTATTGTGTGATTCATTCTGAAGAAGAATTGATTTTTGGAATAAGATCAATTTGAATTTTTTGTATGATAGAATTTTTATCTGTCCCTATTAGAATCACAATTGATTTTTTTTCTAAGGTCGCTAACCCTTCTCTGAATTTCACTTAAATTGTTAAAATTAAATCTTTGATAAACGTTTCATAGTGAAAAATTGCCAACCAGCAACAAATATGAATGATTTCATCATTAACTCGTTGACTCCAAAAAAGTTCAAAGATTATTAAAAAACCGATTGCAGCACCCACAAAAACAAAACAGTCCTTAGAAAATAAAACAAATCGTCGCAGGAATGCTAATAAAAAGCTCCAAGGTGAAATCTATAAATACACCCATATAAAATTTGCAAATTTTTCACCCCCGCTTTAAATCAACCGAAAGAGTATCCGCGGAACAGCCTAAGAGTCTCAGAAAAACTATGTGCAAGACCATGTAAAAAAAAAGCGCAAGAATCCCAAGTTGTAATCGTTCAGCCATCACAGTTGCACCCGAGTATAAAGGATCCCATTTCGAAGCGGGTGCCAATATCAAGACCACCGATAATGCACGACTCCATCGTCAGATCTCATGGAAACCGCTCGGAAGCTCATCGATAATCCAAACAAGCAAAATTCAATTTCGCTATCTGGCAGCGTTTGCAAATTATGCAGTCATTGATCCTGCTAGGTTAAGAACAACAAAAGAGTGCCACGAAAGTGAGTAGTGCGAGTGTCCGGAGCCCAGAAGCGGCACGGTGATCAAATAGTATGCTTCCTTTCCGCGGAAATGCGTTTACTTCCGGAATTACAGTTTTGCCGTCGATCTCAGTCGTGAAAGCTTTGGAATTCGGGAATGAAACTTTAAGGGGGTGGAAGAATAAATGACAGATGATAAGCGGCGGGTTCACCGGTGTAGCCGCGAACCGAATATTTTCGCGTGTTCTTCGTTGCCGCTAATTGGCGAATCTTCGTCTCGGGGACTTAGCAAATGAGCGCAAAACGGTCACGCACCTGTCTCGATGCTCCCGAATCTTTTTCACCGGCAAACAAGCCTCGTATTCCCCGTTAATTTTCGTATACAAACAACGTTTCACAAGTTTGACAGTTCTTCAGGGAAGGGATGGTACAGGGACGCCCCTGGCGACATCTGCCGGGCGTTTACCGCTTCGTCGAAGCAGCCCACATATATACACCGCCCGAGCTGCGCAACGAGGGACGCGGGGGTGGCTTGCACTATGTATGTGTACACTATGTACTGTATTCGCAATTTACCCGGCCACCCCTCCTAAAGGGGATCGCGACTGAGATGAATCAATACTCTCCGGCCGCTGGAGAGGGGGCGGGGCTCTCTCCTTCACCCTCCGGCTGCCCCTGACAACACCGAGTAGCTTCCAGGCTCAATCTCACCGCGACGACCATATATGAGCCATTCTTTGTCACTTTTTTCCACCCCCTTATAATTCTTCGGATTTTATTACGGCCTGACAGCTCCTTCGGATATTTTTTTACGCGATTTTTTATTGCAATTTCAGGGTATTTTTTTGGGATTCTTCGTACTGAGGAAAAATGAGTGTTCCAATTTTTTTGGAACTTCGGAAAGTATGGGTTTTTGGAATATTGTCTATTTTTATCCTCATCAATTTCGCTGAATTTGCCAGATTTCATCACTACTCCGGAGAAGCATTTTTTCGAATTTTTTTTCTAGGTTTATTTTCCCATAAATTGAGGGCAACAAATTTTTCTTTGTTTTCTAAAAAAGATTTTTTTTGTGACATAGAATTGGACATGTAACTATCGTTGCATTCCTTGATATACAAAATAAAAATTTCGCTCCTTATGAGTGAATTTTTTATTGTTCTATTGTAAGATATGAGAAATTTGGAAAAAAAAACTTTTAAGTCTCGGGCAATTTTTTTTTTAAATCACAAAAACTGCTCCCAGATTTTTTATGATTGAAAAGTTGTAATAAAATAATTCGTGGCTGAATTGACGGGGAATGCCTGATAGATGCATCACTCGGTTTGCCCGGCCGTCCGGGATTTGCCGGTAATTTTAACATCATATACATTACGCCGGATGCTGAGGAGCCTCGATTTTTTTTCTTTTTTTTTTTCAATAATAATAAACGCAATGGGGTGTGCGCTCAGAAGCGTGGTATGTGGAGTGCGAAGAGAAGTCGAGAGAAAAGTAGCCTTCCCGATGCCATTGGCTTCCGTACTGACCTACATTCTTGGTGAAAATTATTTTTCCCCTCGCTCTTTTCCCTCGTAACTGCAGGGAAGCGTTTGGACGTGAAAGGCACCGAGTGTATAAGATTACATAGGATTACTGTAATGACTGCTTGTTTACAGCATTACCGCGAGTTAGAATCGATAATGAAATATAAAATAGGAATTGATGTACGCTGGAATAGCCATTTATTCGTAAGACATATCGTTTCACAAGTTACAATGTACACATACTTTCCAAGTTCTCAATAGGTTCGTCGGAAGTCTCTGTTTACATGGTGCGGAGCTTTTATTATGCAATCTAAACATTGCATATTTCATTCGCACAACCAGAGCTCCGTCAATAATCCGTGAATTATCGATTTTCAAAAGCGCGAACGCGCAGTTTTCGTCTTAGGAAATAATACGTTGACTTCTTATATTCAAATCTATCATATAAAATCTGGTAATAGAACAGTGAATTTTCGTTTCGCTTTTTGTGTTGTTTTTTTTTTTTAATTTATTTATATTTTTAAGTCTAATGAGGTTTCGACTGGCCTTTGGATACGGTCCCGCATACAAGCGTTATTCACATTATTTATTCTCGCTCTGTTTTCTCTCTCTCTCTCATCGTAGCTAATTTTGTAAATGCAAGGGTAACTCTCGAATCGATAGCCGCCGAAACAGAGGCGAAATTCTCACGCGCTTGCTCCGAGCGCTCCGGGATTAAATCGAGATGATATAAAAATGTGCATCTCGCTTCGAGGGACAATAACGCCGATGCTCACGCACTTTGCGTTTTTCCTGATCGACCCTCCGAGAATAAAGCGCGGTTCAATGTTGTAAGCCTGCATTACTTTGAAAAATATGATATTGATGGCAACATTATTTTCATAATTATTACTGTATAATAATAACCTGCAGTGCTTATTAAAAATTTATGACACTTTGAATAAACGCATAGAACATTTGAACTCCTGACGAAAATGTAAATATTAATTTTTTAATTCATAAAAAATTTGTTTTCCATTTTTTGGTTATCGTTTTGTTTTTCTTATCAGTGATTAAAAAACTTGAAGATCCAAAAATAAAAGAACTGCAGTTATTTGCTGCAAAATAATAACTATCACGTCGATAATACGATAAAATGGCATCGAATAAAAATATGAAGTTTTAGAACGCTGGTGCAGTTAAGTCGAAAGAGAAAACGACATTTGAAAACTCCTCATGACTTTTAAAAAGGTGACTCTACGCGCTTAAATTACGTAATTTCAATAATCGGAGTTGAACATTTGTCTCTTTATCTCGGCTCGCGAAAAATCTCTTGCACACTCGTCACACACCCTAAAACAGTAAAAATAAAATCTATTTTCGACTCTTTTACGAGTTTTATACAATTGAGGTCGAGACCGATACGCCCGAGAATCAATTTCCGATTCTCGGGCATCATCGCAGTAGAATATATATTATAGCGTGTATTATCTCACGTTCGTTGACTATTTCGAAGAAAAAACCCGATATATTATTAAACTCATGGCAAAGTTTAAAAAAATAATAATAATAACAAGAAAAAACGATGTTCCAAGAGGATTGATCGTTCAGTAATCTAATGACTATGTAAAAACGTATCACAAACGTTGTGTGCCTGTTTTTTATAGCGTGACTCGCTCATTATCGGTAAAAATTACCATAGAAACAAATTCAAATCAGTAAAAAAAAAAAAAGAAACATACCTCGTTTACAATATTATCTGTAAATCTCTATGCGAAACGTCGATAATAGACTCTCTTATTACAAAGTTTTCACTGAATTTGTACACTTTTCCGTTTTTTTATTTCCCCCTCGATCGTCGCTCTTTTTGACTTCCTTCCGATTATCCGGCGGTCGTTTTTTTATATCGAGTTCCTCCTCGTCTTCTTCCATCTCGTCGTTACTGCTTTTGCTGCACTCGCCTTCGGCTTCCTCCACAATGTCCTGTTCCTGTTCCAAAAAATCGGTTGGCACGAATTCCATTTGTTCCTCGTTGTCGTTTATGTCGTCAGGTTGTCCGGTTATGTTGCAGAAATTGATTTCCCCGTCGGGATCGTCGCCTCCGGGATCTTCGTCCTCGTGGAGAGCCATCACGAGGTTGTCGAAGTTTGACGCTGTGGAACTGTCCTCGTCGTGATGATCGGGAAATATTTCGGTTGGACTTAGCGGTATGTCGAGAGGTTCGAGTTTAACGGTGGGATTCGGTGAGGATGGAGTCACAGGTCGTTGCAAACGAATTTTAGTGAAAGGACGCGGCTGCGGTGGCTCCGAAGATTGGCGTTTCTGTACTCGCTTTGGACTAGAAGGCGCGGCTGGGCCCGCGGATGCTGAAGGTTTGCAGCTTTCTTTGGTTTCCGTCACGACTCTCGCACTCGGCGTCACTGGATTTGGGATTATTGGCTTTGACTGAGGTACTAGCTTCGGTGGCTTCGGGTTTGGATTCTGCAAGAAAAGAATAAAGCCCGGAAATTGGATATTTGTATTCATATTTTTGGCTCATCGTTTAGAGCGTCAATAATAAGAATTATTCGCGTTAAACAAAACAATTTTAGGAAACAATGTAATGGATTTTACCTGTAAAGATGGGCTTGGTCCGGCCAAGCCTTTGACTTGAAGAGCTTCGGCAGCGTTCAGAAGCTGCGGAAGTTTGTCGTGCGCAACGTTCACTTCCCCTCGATACATGAATTTAACGAGGGCCTCGACTTCCCAGAATTTAAGATCTTTCATGAGAATAATGGGATGCTGACACGGATTTTCGCGTAGCAAAGCCGCGAGGTAATCGCTACAGGTGGAGAGAATCATCTTATGGCACTTTAAAGACCGTCCCTCACAGGCCAGAGTCACGTCGACGAATTGCTCGGCGTCTAGAAGCGAGGGAAAACTATTTTGCATGTTGCTGTGGTAGCTGTTCCACCTCAGACAAACCTGGAATGCAAAAAGACAATTGCAGAACTCCATTTTTACAACGCTTTATCCTTTAGAAAGCGAAAAATAATGAGGAAGCAATGTAGTTTATCATCATATTGCAATGATTAACTGATTAACCTACCTCGGTAGGTTGTTGTGGTGCAATAATTTGCGGTACGGTAACAGTCGGCTGTCGGGGTGCCATTTTTATAGTCGTAGGCGCGACTTGCTTGACTTTTAGCGGTATAGTCTTTAGTACAAGAGTCTTTGGTTGACGCTGCTGCTGTTGGCCCATCGATGAAGCAGCTATGTTTCTCATCTGCGGCCTGACGAGCGATTGTGCTATCCTGATGGTCCTTCCGGCAGAAGTACCTTGAGATCCAGATTGCATCACTGCAACAAAAAGCCAACTTCGTAAACAAGCAAAATTCACTCCCGATTAAAAATAGCAATTTTCTTCTTTTATGAAAAAAATCCAATATTTTTTTTCCCCAGGAAAGAGAAAATAAAAGATCAGATTTATTACAATGATGCAAATTCTAAGGAATATCATTTTTTCAATCACGTTTTTAAATGCTACATTAACATTAGGAAAATCTGCCCTGCAATGTTTTAAGTACTTTAAGTGCATTAGACTTTCATTTCCATCGGTCGGATACTTTGAAAACGGCAGTAGAAATAAATTTGGCCAATATGACCCAACGTGACAATAGTAAAATCTCCCAGAAGTGTGAGAATGGAAGGTCAACTTGTGCAGCAACAATATGCACTTCTCAACGTTTACACATTACCACAACATCAACAACGAAAAATCCATTTCTCCACAAAGTGTAACTAATGACAGTTTGACGAAGACCTGACGTGACTAAAACTCGTGCGACTACAGAGCGATGCGTGCTGCCCACGGCAGCGACTCTTATCTCCTGGCATTCAGTAACATCACGCATCCGATGCATTGTCGCCGTCGAGTGAGATATAAACGAGTCTGATGCTCGGTATCGAGTTTTCTTCGAATACAAAATGCTCTATTCGCAAATCGATGACTATTTTAACATCATACCCTTCCAAATTACAGGCCGATGAATTTTTTCATTTATCGTATTCCTTCGTTTGCGAATTAAATTACCATGATAACGCCTGGCGATAAGTTTTCCTCAAATACAAATTCTCTATTCGCAGGTCGGTAACTATTTTAACATCATACTTTTACAAATTACAATGCCGATGATTTTTTCAAATTTCTTGTCTTTTCTTCGTTTGCGAATTATATTGCCATGATAACGCCTGCCGATGAGTGTACCATTGAGTTTTCCTCAAATACAAATTCTCTATTCGCAGGTCGGTAACTATTTTAACATCATACTTTTACAAATTACAATGCCGATGATTTTTTCAAATTTCTTGTCTTTTTTTCGTTTGCGAATTATATTACCATGATAACGCCTGCCGATGAGTCTACCATTGAGTTTTCTTCGAATACAATTTTCCTATTCACAAGTCATTGACTATTTTAACATCATACTTTTCCAAATTACAGTGCCGGTGAATTTTTAAATGTACTTTCTTCGTTTGCGGATTAAATTACCATGATAACGCCTGCCGATGAGTCTACCACCGTGATGTACCCTGAGATGCCGGTGCAGATTGGTCGTGCCGCATTGTCGAGGATTTGCGCCGCCCCTTACGACCACAGAGCCACATAATCGACATTGCGCTCGGAGAGGATCGTTTACGCACAAATCGAAGTGCGCCCAGACCGCGCTCGGATTTGCCATCGCCCGAAGACTTCGGGCGTGCGATCGGACCCTTCCAGCGTGGGCAGTTCGCGACGCTGAAGACGACGTCGGGATCCGCTCCTCCATGAAGCAGTCCTCTTCCTCCTCCGGCGGCTCCTGCTTCATCGCGCCCTCCAGCTTTTCTCCGAGCGAATCTCGAGCCCCGTGACGATTGCTCTCGCCACCCCGTTCGTGTTGGGCCAACAGCTTAACGGCCTTTGACCCTCTCGAGTTAACTCTGGCCGTCGGTGCGGCGACCTCTGTCCTTGGGCTCTTCGCGCTTTCTCTATCGCCCTTCGACCTTCAGACGCTGCAGTACAGAGGAGATAACGCACTTTGAAAATGGAAAATTTTTTTTGTGGGTTTTTTTTTTCATTCGCCTTAATTTTGTCATCTTATCATTTTTTTTTCCGCTAATTTAGAGACCGTTCTTCACAAATTTTGCCGGAGGACAGAAGAGGAATTTTGAGAGAGAGAGAGCGAGAGAGAGAGAGAATTGATTTTTTTGCAAAGGATTTTTTGTGCCAATTTCCTGAAGAAGTTAGAAACCATTTTTTTCTATTTATTTATTTATTGGTCTTTGAACTTTGATCGCTGTACAAATGAAAGCATTTGGAAAATAAGAAAAGTATTTTATAAAAAATATATATATATCTTTTCGTAAACCAATATTTTCAGATTTCGTAAACAATTATTACGTGCACGACCTTTTGAACTTTGGTCGGGAATTTTGAGAAGAGATTTGATATTCTAAAGCGAATTTTCATTGATAAGCGCACTTAATTTAGGTTTTATTTAAATTAAAAAGAAATTTCTATCCCCCAATCCTCTAAAAATATGAGGATTCTGCAAATGTTTACATGAAAAGTTGGGTCGTTTAAATATTTCAATGAGTGAGTCCTCCAGCTGATCAGCTGTTCGCATTTACGCCCGGCGAATAATAACAATAATAACCAGTTGTCGAAAGCGTGATTTACTGACTGGTTTACCGAATTTCTAACGCATTTCAGATTCGCCAGTTAATGTAGCGATAAACCTGTCGGTGGCCAGACCACTCCTATAAATAATCTCTGCGAAGTCCCTCTCCAGCCGAAATTGACCGCGAAATTGTAGTCCGAGGAGCACGACGCTTCTCGAATTACAGCAGACGAGCGCGGCGTGACAATTCGTGTGTGTAACGTGGGAAGAAAGGTCGCGAAAGAGAGGCAAAGCGGCAAACAATGCGAGAGCGAAGGTGTTCAGAGGTTAAAGTGCGAAAAAGTGGGGGGAATCCCCCATGAGAGAGCGCAGAGTGGCTGCGCATGCGCGAGAATCCGGAGAGTCGAAATATTTCGTCCGAGACACTATTATTATCGTTTTGGGCTCGTAATATTAGCGTCGGATTCGCTCGACATTTCTTCAGCACCGTAGCCAATGATTTTCGATGTCTGACAAACGCTACAAAAGACGTACGCGATAATAATCCGGAGGAGTGTAGATAAGAGGCACGCGTTATGAAAATTTCTGTGTATCCCGGATGACGAAACGTGCCCCGAAATTCTTGTCAATCTCGCGCACAACACGCAGACATAACACCGAAGAGTATCTGCCTTCATGCAGACGAGCAAATAATTCATGATTTTTTTCTTCTTCTTTCGAGTGGGCAGAAACACGTGCTTTTACGATTGGGGATGCCGGTTAACGCGATAGGAAGCACCGATAACGCGATATGCTTATCTTTACGATTAATTTTCATATGGCATTGAATTATTATGATTATTATTATTATTATTGTTTCAAATATATTGATTGTAGTTATAAAGGGTTAAGAATGTATCGGTTGTGAGTCGGATGTGGAGATGTATTTTTTTTTCGCCTCAAAAATAGTCTCGCAAATGGGGGGGGGGCAAATTTATAGCGTTACTATAATTTTTTTTTGGGCTTAATTAAATTATTCGAGGTTCTGCACACAAGCAGTTGTTTTTTTATATACAAAATTTCATGTTAAAAAAAAGATTGCTCGTTAAGACTGAGATGAAATCATGAATTAATCTCATAAAATACAAATTAATAAAAATGATTTTACAAGGTAACAACGGAATTTGCGCATTCTAATGAAAATTTTAAGATTTGCGTTGAAAGATTTCGTTAAAAATAGCCTTTCGAGTCGTGCATGCCCTTCATTCCCCGAGTTTACAAAAGTGTATACGAGAAGCCCGCGTAATCAGTGACGACACGATTGGTATCGTAGCTGGAGAGCGAATGAAGCCTCGCAGCGTTTCGCATTCGCGCTCCTCGCCCATTATTGTGCCTCTTCTCATCCCCAGCGAGTCCCGTAAGCTCCCACTAAACGTCGTCGTGACTGTGTCGTGTATTTACTCGCGATGTAAATAACTATCACCAGGAACTCGACTCACGTGAGTGCGCATCTCGTTCATGCGTTGCGACTCTTCATCGAACAATCAGTCAATTAATTAGAGTACTTATAGCCAGTAATAAAAATTGAATACCCTTAAAATAATAGATAAAATTTTTTTTTATTCCAATAAAAAATAAAAATCCTAATATGTTGTTATTAGAAATTGATAAATCAAATTCTCAGAATAGAAAAGTATGTGTATTTATTTTCATTGTCACTTTCCTCTCAATGATTAATACTGTGCAAGCTCATCTTAAAATTTTACGTATTCAACAAACTTGAGCCATTGGTCAGCGCATAAAAAACGCGTGTATCGACCGACAGTGAAGCTTTTACCACGTGTTACGTGCCGGAGAGCTCGCCGTGAGAAAAGGAGAGAAAAAGCGTATAGATTAAAATGAACCAGGGCGGAAGTACAATAGAGTCGCGAAGTAAGCCACGAGAAGTGAGGACCACTGAGCGAGAAACGACGCGATTGACACGCCAGTAAAATTTTCACCCACTGTTACTGATAATTCAACATTTTTTACAGCGCTACTGTAATTTTTATGCAAACAAGTGTTACATAAAATTGAAGTGATTTTTCAGGGGTGTTTAGTGCACATAAGTTTTGTCTCTGTTTATTTATTTCACGAAAAGATCCATACTACAAAAAACGATGTTCATTAAAAATAATTTATAATCGACTTAACCGGAATTTCGTACGTCTAAATTAATCCATTGAATAAAAAAACAGGATATCCAAAAATAACAAAAATTAATTTCGCTCATACGAATCGCAGCTGTGATGATTTTAAAAAAAAATGAAAATATTGAACACTTATCACCTCATTGAATGAACATCGCACTCGAAAATAAAATCTACCCCGCCCCCGCATTGAATGCCCGTGATTTTCGGCTTTGAAAGCCGAATTTTCCCCTCCCCAGGTTTCCGCAGCGAGCGGCCGGTCGTCCGGCGATCGGAAAAATCGTTACTGCGCTCGTCACCCAATGATATCAATTAGCGATGAGTGGGCACAGGGGTTTTTGGGCGTCGCGACGCCCGTCGGCCACGATGAACGCGATACCGCATCGCAGGACGACGGTCGGTAAGGTAATAAATGTACACACACCTCCGCGTTAATGCGCGCGCGTGTGTGGGTGTGGGTGTGTGTGTGTGTGTAAATGTGTGCGTATTAAAAACCGAATGGTGTGCACAGAGAGATGAAACGTGTGTCTCGATATCGGCGCTCTCGGTATAGTACAAATGTGCCGATATATATCTTATCTGCTGGCTTCTCCCCCCTACCGTCCCCCTCTCGCGCCCCTCCTTCCGAGGACCGTCGACTCGCCGGCGTAGACGAGACAAAGTCGACGAACACACCACGTTTCCTCCGATATTACGATTCTCTGAAGAGAATTCACTAATAATTCGGCTCATCTACCTGCGCGTGTGTTTTCGTGTGTGCGTATCTCTCTCTCTCCCTCTCTGCCCTCCCTCTCTCTCTCTTTTTCTTTCTCTTACGTTGCCCGGCTCGTTGGCGTCTTCTGCTAGTGTATATCCGGCGCTCTTCTCGCGTAGTATATTTGTTTATTATCATCCACAGCCGATAAACCGGCCACAGAGGCTGAGTATCGCGATTATTTAAGTGAAACCTCGATGGAACCTTTGGCTTGTACTATTTATTCGTTAGTAAAAACGTCGACACGCGCGCGCGTTGTGTTCTATATGGTTTGGCAAGCACTGTTTCTATCCCCGGTCGTGTATTGTGCGACGCGGGCAAAGAGGAGCTTGTTCCCGCGGCTCCACCAACGATTTCCCCCAACCCGAACCCAGGGAACGACTAAAATCGAAATCGGTGGACGGTCGGGACGCCCCGAGACGCGCATGTGCGACGGCGCCGGTCGTCAACGCATTATCCGTACTATCATGTGTGCTGCTCTGGCCTGACGGTTCTCTAGCTCTGTCTCTCTCTGTCTCTCTCCCTTTCTCTCTCTCGCGCTTTATATATATAAGTATCTCTCTCTCTCTTGTTCGCTCATTCGCGTGCGCGGTTCTCGCTCGCTCTGCTCTTATTTTCTCACCCTCTCTCCTACCTCCTCGCCGCTACTAGCTCCGTCTTCCTCCCGCATACTAACCGAGCTGATCACATCGGTCCGCGCGCGCCCTGCCGAGCGGATTCTCATCGATCGAAAAGCCCTGGCTCTCCGGGTGGAGGAGCGACGCCGAGCGTCGTCGCGCTCCGGCGAAGAGAGCGACGACGCTCACGACGAGGCGCGAACCGACCTCGAGGACTCGTAAAAATCGACGCACCCCACGGAAAAACTTGCAATATGGCTATTCATTTTTTTTTTCGCTTGTTCGCGATACTGCGATCTTAGCGACTGGGAGAAGATGCGGCGCGGTCTGGTAATTTTCTGCAGCGGCGGGTCCGATCTCTCAAAATAGGATCCGGCAAGCGATGATTCAGTTCGGTTGAATCGGCGATCGGTGATGTCTGTTCCATTTTTGGACTCTTCTGACGACACCCATCTGCTCGCGATGCCTCTACGCTCGCTGGAATGCTGCGGCGATTCCTCCTTCCGATGTTACGCTCCCTCTTCGCTCGCGGTTTATCGGTGAATCGATTTTTCTTCGCTTTTCGCAAATTTCTGACGAACTTCCGGTCCTGTTCTGCAAATCGGATACGCGCGAATTTGGTTTTTTAATTGAAAAATCGTTAACGATTTCATAACGATTTTTTTGCAAATATCTTACACGAAAATCTGCCGATTTTAGTTGCTGAATCAAAGGAGATGCGTAACGATCTCGTAACGATTTTTTGTTTTAGTTTTTCAGAAATAATTACATTTTCCTAGAGGGTTCCTCGAATCTGTATAAATTTATTACACGCCGATTTTCATTGAATCGGTAGGGATAACCACCGATTTTATACCGATTTTTTGGTCAAAATCTTTACCTAGTTTAGCAAACGAAAAATGCGTAGGCTTGTATTGGCTGTAAATCGCCAGGAGCGTTCGCAGCCGGGACAAAGTGGAGGGGGTAAGGGTGTTCCGTTGTTATCCCTTGCCCTTCGAGGTATTGCATCAGGCAGCTGCTCCATTTCGATTGCGTAACGCTAGGCGATCGCCCTACGCGAGTCTGCCACCGGTTTCGTGTTGTGTAGCGATACACGCCGGGGTTACCAGCAGAAAAGCCTATTTTAGACTTCCTGCTGCTCGTCGACCTCCAATGTCGGATACAGTCGTAATAACCCAACGAAATATTGAGATTTCCTTACGTTTCAGCTTCGTCGAGCGTTGAAAATCTGCTTAGCCCACGTGGGTTTATTTTCTTCGACCTAACGAGATATTGCGACAGACATCTGCCGCTTCGTTTCAATTTCGTAACATTAGATGATCTCCCGATGCTATTCTACAATCGATACTGTAAATATAGTACCATAAAAATCGGTTTTTTAAATCGGCAAAAATTTTCTCTCTGAAATCCTTTGATTTTACGCTCTGCTTTAATTCTCTCGTGAGAGAAAATTGGTACACAACTAGACACACAATTTCCAGGCGTGCAGATAAATGTCTCTGCGCAATTGATAAGTCGATATCTTGCTAATGCACACCTGAGCCTTTAGCCGCAAGAAAATCGGCTTCGACATTCGACGCGTCGTCGCTCATATTGTTTCGATGTTGATTTATGTATGTATAAATATTATATATATTTACATATCTATATATTTCTGGTAGGAATAATAAAGGCGCGTTAGCGACGAACATTCCATACATTAAGCCAGCCCGACTATCGTGCGAGCCAACTGCTGTGAGAGCGATCGTCCGGGGACCAAAATAGTGTTAAGAATCGGGGGATTGTGTTACTGTGCGGTACACGAGAGTCGCCCGACTCTCAGCCGATCGCTGCTATAACTTTATCTTCTTCCACTTCGCGAGATACGCACAAATGAAATTGCCGTTTTTATAAGCTGCTCTTTTTCTATCCCTGCCGCTCGATCGGCACTGCAGAGCGCACCTTTCCGGTCAGCAACATCGAGAATCGACTTTACTGCTGCCAATAATTCAGTCGCTTTTTTCTGACTATAAATATCATTTTTATAAGATAGTTTGATGTAAAATGAATGAACTCTCGATTATACTTTGGGGATTAAAAAAATCGGTAGTGTTGAAAGTAACTGCAGCAAAAATATTACGTGACAAAATGAAAATCGTTATTATTTTATATCCAATGATTCGATTTGGAGCTGATAATCCATTTTTCAAAATACCTTAGTTTCATTTTGTGTAATTTAGTCTGCGATTTATATCGCATATTTTATGACCAAAGATTCGATTTGGAGCTGATAATTCGTTTTGCAAAACACCTTAGTTTCAGTTTGTGGAATTTAGTCTGTGATTTATAGCGGATAATATTTTGGCGTGTGTTGCTTTTAATTTGATAATTTTTAAAAATTATTTTGTGTTATAACATTGCATACTTGACTCACCACTCAGCGGCCCTTGGTCCGTAATCTGCAATGGCATTTCCGTTTGTTCATCGGTATAAAAATGTCCTTGCTCCATTCGATCACGACAAAATTCATTAAAGTCGTGTTCATCCGCTGCTTCCGTCAAATTCTCTGTAATCACGAGCAAATGGTCAAACCATGACTATCTATTGCCATTAATTAACTTAGCCATTATTAACATTTTTCATCCACAATGAAAATAAACTTATGGGGCAATTCGATCATTTTTTATGCATAACCATTACACATTTTTGCATATCCTAGTATTATTATTTTTTTTCTTATGAGCGAAAAATTCTAGCGGTTCTTTAAAAAAATCAGGAAAATAATTATATAAAATTAATAACTGTGAGAAACAAACCTGGAAATACCGGAGGCTGTCCCAAAGCCACGTACCGCTTTCTCGCCAATTTAGCCGCGCCATAATCGGGCCCATGATTGTGTTCCATTCGAACTTTTGGCGCCATGTAATCAATCGAAGTCACGAGACTTCCTCGACATTGGGCGGTCCTCAAAACGCATCGCCACCGGATGTTGTTCGTTTGCTTCTTGTGAAGAGTATACATAAATCCATCGTGTATCAATTTTGGACCGCCTTTGTTCGAGAGGACGATCTAAAAGAATGCAAAACAATGTTTATCACAAACTTTCGGTATTTTTTCATTACATTGTCTACACTTTTTTTAAACAATATTTTTATCTATCAATAAATGGAATTCAAATGACAAACATACCTCTGCCTGTACATACTGCGCGTCGTCGATCCTGGGTTTAGATTCTTCTATATGGACATCCATTTTCAATGAAACTGCCTCATCAAAAGCTACCAGAACATCTGTAGCTTATTACTAATACAAACTGCAGATCCTAAAAAAAAAACAAAAAATGTCCTGCATTACGTAAACCAATCCTCAAAAATCATACGATAAATAATCATAATTTTATTGTCATGCAGGCAAAAAAAGTAGAGTGAATTTAGCCCACAAAATCAAAACAATGCAAAACGAGTAAACACTCCAAAGATAAATTGACGCATTATATTGCATTATTAAAAAGAGTCTCTAAAAAATAAAGTACAGAAAATCGATTATGACCCTTAGATCAGCGTTTAGTGATTACTTCCGGCGACTGATCGGTTGGCTGCGTGTACCGCCGAACTGCACATCGCGGTCGATAAAATTTTCGTTCTTGACTAACCGACAGCCGATCGTGTGACGACGGAAAAAACACAAAATTACAGCTTGCGCATTGCACCGCTGACCCAAAGTCGCTCTTCCCCATGAGGACATGTTTATTTTTACCCGACAGCTGTGCATTCCGTTGGGGAACAAAACGCACTATTATTTATCGAACGATTGGAAATTCCTAGGTGCCATAACGCCAAAACCCGAAGAGGTCAATATCTCCAAGTACATTTAGTTTTTTTTCTTTAGGTAACGTCGGACCTTTACGTAAGCGCGCGGCGAACTAACGCGTGGTACCACGACCCAAAACCAGACCTTCCGATAAGCAACCGTCGACAACGTGATGATAGAGCAGAAAAAATGGTAACTTACTTCACGGACGCACACGCTGAAATAAATTCCGCAACACGATGCGACGGTGACGATACGAAAGCGGCGCTCGAAAGGAGCGATTAGGAAACGGACAATGCAGTGGCGAACGGCGATGTGACGAGGCCAGCTGAAATATGGCACTGGCGCGGCGGGATCGATAAACGGCACCCGCCCCGGTTTTCAGGCGCGTAAAGTGCCGTCCACAACGCCACACGCGTTTTATCCGATGATTAAGCTCGCCCGATAAAACACTTGTGACAATTTTCGGAGAGAATCGATGCTACAGTTTCTCTTCGATATTGTTTCGAACGATTGGTCGGTTGCAGGAACGATCGCGGGAAATTGCGGAGGTAGCAGTGAAATGCGGAGCGAGGAATAGCAATTTCAGTCACGCAACGTCATTTGAATAAATATCGCTAATTTAGCATAGATAAAAGTAAAATCTATTATAATATTCGCTCGACGTTGGGTTTGTACCTGAGAATCGAAATTTTCTTCATCTTCTTCAGGGTGGCAATGGGCCATTTTTTAAATCCACGAATTTCAGAGCTTGATTACTTGGAAATTGAAGCTTTGGATTTTTTTCTTCACTTTTCTAATTTACAAAAATGCAAAGCTCTGGAAAAGAAGTTGGATCAAGTACAAAATTGAACTATTAATTATGGACATGGTTAATTTAAAAAACGGCGTTCCAAAAAACACTGGGCGAAATGAAAGAATTTTTGAATTTCGATTGAAAATCAAAGTAGGTAAATTGAGCTTTAGAGAAGTAAAGGCATGCAGCAGAGGTATTAATTGGGTTAAGCTCGTATCACGAAATAGTGAGCATATAGGATATTTAAAAGGGTAATTGTACCTTAATCGACGCTAAATAATGGAAAACTAACGGGTTATCGTCGGCGTAAACGAATCCACGCATGAATAAACGTCTCCTTAAATAGACTTAACTTCAATTAATTTGCATGCATGTTTTCGTTCGGATTGTCTGTGAGGATCGCGGTGACAAAAGTGTTGAACCCGAACGCTTCGGTATTTTAAGAAATAAAAGATAATTTGCAATGGTTCATTTCCTTTTTAATGTATTCTATAATAGTACAGTATAATATTAATTAAATTAATAATATTAAATATTTTTTTGTGGTATGCATCGTGTGACCGGATAACGTTACAGACGAGACTAGCTGGTGGTGACCTTCGCAGCGCTACCTCATTGTTTGCTTATTATTCTCATAGTCCCTGGCGCTAAATAATTATTTATTTATCGTTACTTCGGTAATTCATTTAATTGAACATATTTACGCTCTCGTTACTCGCGTACTCGCTCTCTCTCTCTCTCTCTCTCACTCCCACCCATTCACTCTCTTCCCTTAAGCGACAAAATCCTTCTTCTTTTTCTTCTCTTTAATTCACATGAAACATTTGTAATTTTATTTCGCCTTATTATGCTTTTTTTTTCTCTCTCTTTCTCTCACTTTGTTTTGCTAATTCTTGGCAGCGATGAACGACAGATCAAGAAACATTGTTCAAAGGGAAGCCCACTCCGACCGATACAACGAATAGGAAAAATCAACATTACCTCGTTTTATCCGATTAAATAATCAGCATCTACGGATATCTTAAAGGCACAGGCAACAGGTGACACGAAATTCACGAATACGTACAAATATTGACTATTCATAGCACGGCCGGTTTATTGACGTCGCGATCGTTCGAGAGACCAAAGCAGTAGGTCTTTTTAATTGTGTCGACTTATTTTGTTAAAACTGCACACGCTATAATGAACGATCGGCAACGTCGGGCCAACAACCACCGGGAATCACTGATTAAATCAATGGGATAAACTTACGATAGATTATACGAATTCGTTAAATAAATTATCATTCGCTATTGAAACACCGAGTATTACTTTATAAATGAAAACTTCGCTCTCTTTTCTTTTCTTTTTTTGTTATCTCTTAATCCCCAATATTTCATAAAAGTTACTGTCGGACGAGCGAAACAAATCGTTTGGTCCTTCGTAATCGTCGCGCTCGTTTCTTCCTCGACGATTTTCCCGGAGAACACACGTTTTCCAAAAGCAAACCCTCGCAGAGTATTCGCACTCGTTTCAGTCGTGACGGCGATTTTGTGGTAATTAATGCAGCTGCTAATAAGCGTAACGGTTGGAAGGCTCGCACCGTTAAAGCAGCGGCTTTTGAGCCGTCATTTTGGAAATTTTTTCGCGGAGCGTTAATGAAAACGTGTCTTCCTTGGATAATCGGAGAAAAAAACGTCGATTGACGACGAGGAGTACCGATTTGTTTCGATGCTGAGAAGTCGATAAAGTAGTAAAAATCGCACCTTAACACCGTACACCGTGTGAACTTAAAAAAAAAACACAACAACAAAATACGGAAGAATAAACTTATAAATAAAATCCCTAAAACGTCTTAAAATATTTCACGCATTTTCCGACCTTTTGTTATTATTCCACAATCGTTTTCTCTCGCTCGCTCATTCTCGCTTTTTCCTCTCGCACCTAGATTTCGCTATTTTTGTTTGTTTGTTGTCTTTTATCTTTTTATTCGCACATCGCAGCCGAACGTCCAACGGGTTAGGACGAAAACGATATAGCGAGGCAATAAGGAAGCATCGAAGTGTCATGATGTCGCCTTTCCAAGCCCTTCGTGTGTGTCTTTGTGTGCACAAGCGATTATTAGTAGTTTTTCTCGTTTGCGAATTTAAAGAAAGGAGAATCGTTTGCAGCGCAGCATAACGAAAGGATCGATCGTCGCCTCTTCCAAAGTTCAAGGGAACTCACAAACCGCGAGACCCTAGATTGTTTTTTTGAATCCAAGAAAAAAACAAATTAATCCAGCAATGAAAAAACGATATGAAGATACTGGAATTACGTACCGCAACGTACATTTCACCGTAACAATGGAATCAAACGCGCATGCATTTCAGCGCATAATTTTCATTATTATGTTTTCCTTTTTACGTTTTTTTTTTGTTTGTTTTCATTACCATTTTTTTTCGGCTCCCACTCGATTATACGAGTTGCCTACGACAAAATTTCTAAGGATTATCGGCGAACCCACGATAGTCCGAATTAATAGCTATATAATACATAACACACTGCACCGTTACCCGCTTAGCAGCAACAACTTCGTATTTACAATTCTTTTTTTTTTTGTTTGTTTGTTTTTCATCTAACTAAATCTACGGTTATTCATCGTGTTAGTTGTTTTTTCGTGTTTCTTTTTTCTTTCATTCCTCATTTGAAGTCCCATCTCTCTTGGCGTTCTTGAAAACGTTAGCGTTTTGTTGTTGTTGTTGTTGTTGTTCTTTCTCTTTCAATTGTTATTTTGTTTTCAATTAAAATTACGTGAAAAGGGGAAGTACACGCGAACTCACGCTCACTGGCTCTTATTCTTCTCGCTTTTCTTCTTCTTATCATTCTCGCTATTTATTCTCAATTCCACGCTCACGTTCTTTCGTTCTTTCTCGCTCGATCCATTCTCTTAAACGCTCGGACAATTATTTCGGAACAACTAAGTTGCCAATGCCTTCAAAATTCATAAAACACGATCACTGTGACGTTACGAGTGTGCAAGATACATAGAGACACAATACGCTGATGCACAAAGTCGATTCTGCGTTTTCGTTTTAAAAAAGAAGAAACAAAGATCGTTCATTATTTTCCATTTCGTATCAACGCTGTTTTTTGTTTGTTTGTTGCTACCTCTGCGTAGCTTTCGTCGTAAAACGTCTTCGGGCTACGGGGCAAAACTTTACGACGCACCGGAGCGCTTTTGTGGCAGTATTCGAGATTTTTCAAGTAGCGACTAAATCTCGAACAATAATCTCGCGACTACCACGCGCGGAGCATTAAAAACCTTCGAGTCTCTACATACGCGTGAGTTTACCGTTTTTTTTTCCTCTCCAGCGCGTTTCGAAAAATCGCTAGGGATTTACGAATAGCGAATGCTAATATCGACACGAGTGTCGGTTACGAAAAGGTATCGGTTTCGTTTCCGCACCCGACAACCCCGTGTCTTTCGCTTAATCGATCAATTACATTCGTATCTAAGTATCTTACAAATACAAGAGTCACAGGATAAAATGAAAAGAATGTCAGATACCGAAAGGCTTGAAGGCACACGACCGTGAGGGCTTCGCGATTACAATTTTTCTCATGCTTTTTTTTGTTCTTCGTCATCATAATCATCATTTTTTTGTTTTTTTTTTCTTTTTTGTTGCTTTCTCGATAATAGCGCGATCCTCCACCGCGAAAATACGCAAAGCCACGACGTCGCATCCGCCGCAAAACACGAGTAAATCTTTGCTCGTTCGTCGTGGACGTAATTATCACAAAATTGACTTGGTGCAAAGTGATGATCGTGATTTAGCTGTCGTCGTAGTCGTTGACGAGACGCAACGTCGCTTGTTTCTTTTTTTTCTTCTTCATTTTCACAGTTCAGTTTTAAGTTCTTGTTGTGGTTTTTTGTTTTTTTCGTTTTTGTGCCTATAAATGGAACGCCACTGTTACGAAAAAAATCTTATCTCTCTGCCGTGTGTGAACGAATGGATAAAGGCGCGTAACCACTTAAGAGAAATTGGCTCGCGTGCGCACGCGGCTAATTCGTCGGGGCTCGTTTAAGGAAATGGATTTTTCAAAGTAGCGGATAACGACGGTATAGATAACGTCGTGGCATCCAAGACGTGACGAATTGGCCGTCGGTGCGATTTTGAAGTCTGCGAGTATTTTACATTGACGCAATAATTCTGGAAAAGCTTTATTTTAGGTATTTTTTTCTTTACGTTCGTTTTTAATCATCATTGAAGTTTCAAAGCCTTTTGCGTACTATATAGACTATACATACGAGCGTAGCATATTCGCGGGGCGGAGAGTAAGATGCAATTCCGTGCTTTTTTAAAACTCTTTGTTTGTTTTACGTTTTTACGTGTTTTTTTTTTTGCTTTTTTTTTGTTTCTTTTTCTTGTTGCTTCGCTCAAGTCACTTTGACACACGCTCGTGGCGCTTTGGCGTCTCTTTTAATTTCTCGTATTTCGGTAGCCGACACTCTTATGAGCCGTCGTGTGTTTCCCTAGCGATCACTAATTATTTACGAACGAATACAAACATTGAAAAGGCCAACACATGGGAACGAAGATAGCGCTTTGTCGTCGGGGAGGCTGAGCAGTGAGGTCGAAGGACAATTCGCACCTTTAAATAACGATACGAGGTTAGCTCCTGCTTATTCACGTTACGCGAGTCCTGAACAATAATCGTTTGGCGGGCACTGAGCCGTCAAACAATCATGCGACAGAGGCGAAGTACGACGGAAAGAAGTGAAAACCACGCCGATCGTACGAGCGAGCTGCGCGACATCAGAACCCGCAGTACCACCAGCAAAACTCCCAATTGCACCGCCGTGTGTAGCCAGTATAATCTGAAACACAAGAAAATGACCCAATCGTTACATTTTTAATAACAAGAAAAAATTTTTTTAATTGTTTGGTACATTAAAAAACGAATTTTAGTACTAAATTTCACGTTTATCTTTGAACATTATTGGATCGGATAACGACGGGTACCATTATTAATAAAGTAAGATTAAAAAATGTAAATTGAATGTATTATACTTCTGGTGTATCCAGTGGAGAAACAACTATGAACAAAACAATTTAATTTTGTGGGTTTGAAAAAGTCGTATGATAAATTCTATGCACTCAATAACATTTGTCATGGTATATATATTGTTTTCAAAAGCTTTTCGTGTTTGAAAATCGTTGCAGGGAATCGTGAGAATTAAATTAGTCACGCTAATTATTGGACAAAAAAGAAATTTAACATAAATTAAATTGGTCGCACTAATTTTGTATTTGGAAGGTGAAAAAATGCGTTATCGTGTCGACTCACTTCATAATGTGTGAGCGTGCTGCTGGCAGTGTATCCGGACTTTCCTTGAGGATGAACTGTCGAATTCCCAGAATATAGTGTTCCAAGTACGACGGCCAGTCGATCTGCTTGACATCGAACATGAAGGTCTGTCGATCATCGGCACTGAGCTCATCCCCGAGTCTCCTGACGTTGTCGTCCCTGAAGTTCCACTGTTGCGTACTAAAGTACTCCAAGCACTTGGCGGCTTTATTCAGTTTCGCTTGAACGCGCACCATAATGGGCCTCGAGCCCTTGATTCGCGCGAGAAAATCTAAGATGTGCGCGGGCAACATGTGCTGCAACGAAACGCATAGTTTGTTTAAGAGTGGCGAATTTCGGCAACGTCCGCCCGGATACCAGACCGCATCGTTAACCGGATGCTTCCGACTGTACTTGAACGACAAATCGACGAACTGCTTCCATGTTATTGGATTTTGCTGACCGGTACAACAGTTATAAACGGTTATCGTGTCGCTGCGGTGAGTCGCGGTTCTCCATGCAGCGCAGATCATGAGATTTATCACGATGTCGACGGGCACGAGGTCCGCTACTTTATTCTCGTGACATAGCATCGTTCTGGAATTTTTAAATTCAACCACAGCGTTAATTCGTATCTTGAAAAATTACACCGAGGCAGTAATTCCGTACACATCGTCTTCTGGGATTTAAGATGCCGTTATCAACGACTCGAGAGATTATTATGAGAAGAACAACAATTTTTATCGTTATATCTTTATCTACAGATCTTACGGCGCTATTATTAATAAATACGGAAATCGTGTACATTATTTAATGAATTATTCTCACGATTTATGTGATTTCAAAAAAGTACTCGATAATATGATACTAAATGTTAGAAATGATGTCTCTCAAATTTAAACTGGATCACTCGAATTGATAGATTGTTTAAGGGGATTTTGTTTAAAGAATGAATATCAAAATTTTTTCGAAAAAATCCCAGCAGCCAGAAAAGTGAGATATTGGTCAGCGAGGATCACTGATTTTCACCGGAATCGTTTTCCTTAAGCCAACTGGCTTATTTGCGGTTTTCGTGACAAATGATCCATAAAATTGGGCGGAGCGTAAAATATGCGGGTGTAACGGAGTGTGAAAACCGCGGGTTTGTAACAGGAAAAGGGAAGCAGTACCTGAAAAAGCCTTTTCCAGCAGCAGCGATTATACCGGTGGGACCGTTCCAATTGTCAACCCAACCGGCCACGGGTTCCCTGAACGAGGACAAGACGATCGAGGGTCTGACGATCGCAACGGGCAGAGTGCCACTCTCACCGAGAAGCATCGTTTCCGCTAGTGCTTTGGTAAACGTGTAAGTGTTCGGTCTTCCCCCGATGAGCTTTGGCGTTAGCTCCTCGACGAGCTTGTCGTCCATCCACCTGGTGCAGGCTATCACTTGTTCAGGAGCCTGAGGCGCCGGATATATCTCCTCGGCAACGTCGGTGCGATCGCAGTTGCAATAAGCCGTCGACACGTGAATAAGGGCCTGAAAATGCATTTCAGAAAAAGAAATATGAGTAAAAATTGTTGGGAAAAATTCTAAATGCTTTTGAAAAAATAGCATGAATGTGCACGAAACTTCACTAGAATAAATTTGGTTTTAGGTGAATTAATCTACATAAAATTGCAGTAAGCCTGCAAATTATTTCATCATAAATATGAGTCAATAATTCTCGAGAAAAATTCCAAATACGTCACTAAAAAATTAACATAATAGACAATGAATGTCCATTCGGAATAATCGTTTAGGCAGAGCAAATATTCTCTCGGTCTTAGATAGAGAAACGCTTCGAGTGTTAGTCATGTTTCCTCGAGAGCACTAATCGGGTATAGAATTTGTTCTTTTCTATTGTTATTCAGAGTCCGGACCGGCGAGTTTGCTCAAAAATTCTCGGTACTTTAATTCGTCAAAGTCAAATCTCTTTCCATGTGTATTTATTCAAATCGTCGCTATTTACTTGACAAATGATGAAATTAGAGGCAGAAAAGGTAACGTTTAGCGTGTGGGAATATTAAAAGGATACTTTTTTTTTCTCGCCGCGTTTCTGCGCAAGAGTGCACTCCAATATTCTCATTTTATTGTAATGGGTGAGAACGAAGTTGAAAAATTTCCGTCTCCAAAGTAAACGCACTTATATACTCGATTTTTTTTTTTCTTTCATGCGTTGCACGTGCGATTTTCCCGAGGTTAGAGTGGAGAACAATTTTTAAGTGGAATTGTGGATTTAATATGTATGCCATTTGGGAGAGCAAATAAACGGTCTGCTGGTCGATGTGGTAATTGGAGAACTATCGTCTCACCTCCAAGTTATGCATACGATGGCACAGATGAACGAGTCGCTCGGTACCGAGCATATTAATGGTGACCGAGAGCTTGAGGGCCTCGTCGAATTTGACCGTCGCTGCTGAGTGAAAAACGACCGATACACATCGCGTCAGTGTCTCCTGGTCTACCGCTGAGATTCCTAATTCCGGTTCCGTCACATCGCCGGCTATGGGAACGATCTTGGTCAGCTCGTGAGGACTGTCACGGCGAAGCTTCTCGAAGAGCTGTGAAAACAGGAAATACACCACTTGATTCCTTTGATTCAGAGACTATTTAAACATGATTTTGTACAATTTGCCACATTTTCGAGTCATTTTATTTCAGCAATCTTAAGTGGCATTATAAGAGACTTGTTACTTTTTCAAATAAATATTTCTGGCTGAATTATTTCCATCGTTACTAATTTGCAATAATAAAATGCAGTGTCTTTAAAATAATTTCTCCATGACTGCTAATAAACATAATTATAAATCAAGTCCAAAAATTACGTTCCTCTATTTATTAATGCTTATATAAACCAACCAGAAATTTGTTTTTTATTTTCTTTAATAATAATGAAGCAATGAAATCTCCTTAATAATTTTAATGCAATATAATAATTTTACATGTAAAATGACTGAAGAATAAATTGAAGAGACAGGAAACTTACAGGCCCGTTTAAGAGTTCGTCTAGCCTCTGTTGTACATTCTGGGCATTTTTGGGCCTCATGAGCAAATAGATGTTTTTAATGCCCGGGCATGATCTGAGAAGTTTCTCGACGAGCACTTTGCCCATGAAGCCAGTGCCGCCGGTTATGAAGATGGATCTGCCTCTGTAAAAGTCTTTGACGGACGTGTATTCTCCGCCAGCCATCGTGGCCATTTCGGTATATCGCTTTCCCGAAATTTTTGTCCTCTTCTCTTCTTCTCTGTTACGTAAGGAACGATTGCGTTCCCTTCGTTGGCCCTCGTCGACTTGGAATATATGCGAGAATTGCCTTTGGAAGAATTGTCTTTTTTTTATTATTCGTTTTGTTTTATTAATTGATGGCTATGCGAAGACGGCGAAAGGAAGTCCAACAGGCGCGTGTAGAAGTAGAATTAGAAGAAGAACGTGTTCGGTTGAGCGTTGTTTCTTTTATTTTATTTATTTATGTTGCTGTTGGCTTTTAATTATTCATAGATTTCGGTTTCCTTCTAGCCGCTTTAGTTCAGAAGACTTCTTTTATGCGTAGTGATCGTATTGGAACGTTTCTTTTGCTGCAGCTGCTGCTTCTTCGAGCTTTTTCCTTTTCTCGATTCTTCCGGCAAACTTGGATACCCAACCACACTCATTGCGCGCTGCTCACTATTGCTCTCCTGTTAACAGACAGAAAATAACGTTTATTAATTATTATTCGATAATCGTATCCATATGATAAATAAAAAAAAATAATCCAGTGTCACTGGATTGTATTGATACGTTATAATTGCTTATTAATTGTAATTATACCACTAAATTTTCCAATTGTTAGATTATTTTTTCATTAAAAAAAAAATTTGTTTACAATTTTTTTTTGTTAAATAGAAAATAATCTGAAAAATTTCAATTTTTTTTCTTCGGTTACAGGAAGAAGAACTTGGTTTTAACCCAATGGAATTAATTGAAAAAAATATTTTTAAATGTACAAAATATGTTTCGGGCTTTTGTACTTTATCAGGAAAAAAATTCACTTGCGGAACAGACTCCGAACCTTAGGGACCCTCTCTGCCTGCGTTTGATAAACCAAAATCTAAATCGAAATCTACATTGCGGCGTTGCAAATAATCCTGGGCTTTGGTGCAATCGCCGGTGTGTCGGAATGCTCTTATCTCGCTTTGCGGACGCGGCTATTCGCCGATAATAAAAGCTCTAACGCGCTCGCCAGACAAATCGGCGTTCCATGTTTCCGGTTGTGTGTCTCTCTCTCTCTCTTTCGTCAAGATATATCTTTGAGCTAAACTTACTGGATTACACTGTGTTCTTTCTGTCGTTCACGCACGTGTTCGCTGGGCTGACTCATGCGGAATCATAAAAGTAAAAGACGCTTGATAGTGGATATCCTGACCTTATCAGTGCATTAGAGGAATCGAACTTGATTGGAATTAAAACCATGCCAGTAATCTGTCGTTCAATTGCGATTCGAAATTTTTCCAATTAATTGCAATCTCAAATGTTGGCGATTTTTACTTTGAAAATGACATTTTTCATTATTGTGTATTAACAAATTTATTCTTTATAAAACAAATAAATAAATAAATTGACAATATCATTGACAAATTATATCATTTAATAGATGCATAGATAATGCAAATTATTGTAAATATATTTTTGTCTGACTTTCTAAAATCGGGAAACAATTACTCTACATTTCCAAAATGTTCTTTTGTTTTTTATACAATTACAAAAAAATTGAATTCATTTGCAGAGAAAAAATTTTAATCCAAGGGCCAAAAAAATGGTATTTCGCTTTAGAAAATGATTGCAGCGACTGATGCGCAAGTCCAACTGATCGAGTGACACTATTAGCTTTTAGAAACTGCAGTTTCTATGAGTGCCGATGGTATTAAATTTCTATTCGCGTTGAAGAAAGTGCGGAGATGAAATGGTAATTGAAATTTTGGGATTTTGAGCTTCTCTGGGGCAGCTCTTTCTCTCTGGTCTCTCGGACCCTGAAGAGAGAGGCGGCTTCGTGCATTTAGGATATTCCACAATGCCGACAATGAGCCCATTGAAATGTTATGTGGGTCACGTACTCGACGCGTCACGGAAAAGCACTCCTCGCGCAAATTCTCTCTCTCTCGCTCACTCTTTCGCTTCTCTAACATATTCGATATTGTCAAAGATACTTTGCATTCCGGGCGACTCCCCTCTCACCCTTCCGTCCTTTTCCATGCACCTTTCTCTTCGTGTGTTGAGGATTTAAATTATTCTTCGAGTTTAGAGAGTTTGCCGAAGAGCAATGCTTTCTACGCGATTCTCCGGCTCGGATTTCTTGAAAGGACAAGAGATATTGATCCAGATTTTTTCGAAAACTCCGAATACTTCATTTCTCGTTATTTTCAGTGGCATTATTTTATTAGCCAATCGAATTCTCGACAATAAATCAATTTCTTTTATTTTTACAATAATTACTTTATCATTATTTCAGACAATTATTTTACCTTTGATTATTCTTACGTTGTTAAATTGAAAAAATATTTTAAAATAAACAATGTGATTAGTTAATCGTTATTGTGTGAGTTATGTTGTTATTTACTTTCATTAAAAATATTTTGAAACAAATTTCGTTGAGAAATTGCGAATGGCGGCTGATATTTAATCCTTTTTAACGTTGATAGTGATAACAAAAATATTATTATTGCTGTTAAACTGTTCGTTTTACGTATTCTGGATAATTAAAAATAATTTTGTATCATTTTTTTCTTTTTAAACTGTTATCTATAATTATTGTGTGGGTGTTTGAATGGATCGTGTGACATCCATGGTCCACCTTAAGAGCTATCCTCCCACCCGGAGGTTACAGAAATCCCTCCGGCACGAACTCCTTCTGGAATAGTAATGGGATATTACGTCGATAAGCTATTTCCATCGTTTCCTCAACCGGAACCGATAATACAATAGGCAGGCATCAAACGATAACCTTCTGGGGGATTTCGAGGATATTGAAAATTTTCAAAAACCGGATTACCGAAAATTGCAGGTAATTTTAATATTTTGAATTGCATAAAAATGATTTTGTGCAATATAAATGAAATATTTTGTTCAAAAACTGATCACGTAAATGAATGCAAGGTATAAGAATAAAAATAATCATAATATTGATTTAAGAACAAGAGATCTAAATTTTTCTATTGTTGATTAACATTTATTTGTTACTAATCTTTGGCATTCATTTCTTATTCAATTTTTTCCTCGTAAAAAGATGAAATGAAATTATTGTTGTTTTTTTTTAAATTATAGGTGATGCATTGTTTTAAAAAATCATGTAATTTTGATAATGAAAAGTGGGTTAAAAGGTGTTGTAAATGTGAAATTCGCAAATATTGTACCCAGTGTATGACCTATGATATGCCGTGTTCCTCGTCAACCTTAACCTCGTTATTCACGCCCACTTTCCGCCCGAGTGTTTCTCACGCACACGTGCACACGTGCACACGTATGACACACGTGCATGGGCTCGCGCGGTTACGACGTGAGAAACGCGTGCGATGCGTGTAAACCTATTATTCCCATTCATATCCGATCGCTATAGTGCTAATTTGGATGTCACATGGCACTGCGCAAACGCACGCACCACACTTTTCACGGTGAATATGACAAGTCTTGACGTAATGTATGCATTAATAATTGCAAAAAATTGGCCTGCATTCTAATTACACGTGCACACGAGTTTAATAAAGTTTAACAAAACAACGACCAAAAATATATAAAACAAACCTAATAAACCTAACAGTTTTTTCATTCAACTGATTAAATAATTTCAAACTACTAATTAAAACCAATTTCCTTGGAGAACTATGCTAAATTATAAAGAAAATTGCCAATATTTGCAAACTTTTAATAAAACATAACTTCCTTGTTAAATTACAAATAAAAACTTTGATAAATTATAAAGAAAATTAGCTTCTAGATCCACTATGTATATGAATATTAATAAATAAATAAACTATGTATGCAAATAATTGCAAACTCTAAATAAAACATAATATCCCTGTTAAATTACAAAGAAAAACTATGATAAATTATAAAGAAATTGGCTCCTAGATCAAATAGCTATATGAATATTACTAAATAAATAAACGATGTATGCAAATAATTGCAAACTCTTAATAAAACATAAATTACAAATAAAAACTTTGATAAATATTGAAGAAAATTAGCTTCTAGATCCACTATATATCGGAATATTCACAAATAAATAAACTAGGTATGCAAAATGAGCATCTAATGCAGGTTAGGAAAATCGCGAAGCGCCGTTGTAAGCAGCGGCGCAGGGAGGGGGAGGAGAGAAACGGATTCTACCGGGGGATTCTGGGTCAGCGTCCCGGCCTGGCGGTCACGAAGCCAGAGCAGCGGCGACGCAAGCAGCAGCACGCCACGCTTCTGCTGCTGGTGTGCTGGTCGAGCGGCGCTCTCGCTGGCGCACACGAAGAGACGTCGACCACGCCGGCTCCGACACAGGAAGAAGGAAGGCGAGGAGAACCCGACCCCGTTACACGAAGACCCGTTACGCGACGCTCCGCCGCTATATCTGCTCCCCGAGCCACTGATACTCTCTCATCTCGTGTCTCTCGGCTCTCGATTTTCCGACGGCGTTGAACACAGGACTTCACCTTGAGAGTCCTTCGCCTTCAGCCTCCGCGTTTTATTATTTTTATTGTTTCTGTTATTTAATTACTTCCCGTCTGGGGTGTCCCGCGACCCCACCAATAATTATTTCCTTCTTCGTTCTCCTTGGCGGAAAATCATTGATTTCAAATGAGGACTGATATTCAGGAAAAAGGGTTGGATTAAGAGAACGTGGGAATTTGAAGAAATTGGGTTGATCGAGATTTTGAGGGAAATCGTTTTATGGATCTGAAAATTGAGATCAAACTATTTTCTGGATCGTCTGCATCGCATTTATTTTAAAAAAAAGTAGTTTTGTGGATATTCGTGCACAGAAAATAAATCGAGAAGCGCATAGTCGCAGAATATTTACTCGATTCAATCACTCTTCAGTCCCTCACATTGTCAATGCATTTTTCAACCTACTTTCGATTTTATTCTCCAATTCCCACTCTCCGAAAAAATTCAATTCATGAGCACAAAAAGCATCCAATCGACCCCCCCCCCCCCCCCCCCCTCCAAACCCACAAATTCTCCCAACACGACAATTAAAAAAAGCTTCCCGAATGCCAAGCCGCTTAATTTCTACGAAAAAATTCCATTTGACAAATAATTTATCCGCAGAATTCATTCGATAAACTCCCCCCCCCCCCCAACGCGTATCCGTCGCCCTTTTCAGCATTGCATATGCCCGGAATTCTGCACACAAAAAAAGGTGCCCATGTTTCCAGGCAGTTTTGGGTTATCCAAAAGCTGCGAAGATACTCTCCTGGACCGAGATGTGGCATCTGGGTGAAGGTCTCTTCGAGATAGAGAAAACGTTTGCTAATTCGTTCTGCAAGTTTCTCGCTTTGCGCTTAGCAAACGAGTGTGTGTTTATGTGCAACGAATGCGCGACTCGCTCGTCGAGTTATCGACGCCCGTCCGGCGGATATCGATCGCTGGCTAATTTGGCAAGTGTAACGCGGACGCGATTCGCGATAGCCGCACAGCAGCAGCAGCAGCAGCAGCAATAGCAATAGCAATAGCAATGGTGTGGTCGGCGAGTCGTTAACGGGGAACGGAGAGAGGGTGCCAAGATCGTTACGGTCAGCCGTCTGCCTTGTTCGTCTCCACGCGCGTCAACCGAGATATACATTAACGCCCATACACAAACAGGCTCAATGTCATTTACGTTCCGCTACACGGATTTCTGTGTTTATATTTATCTCCGAGTTTTTGTGTGTATTTTTGAGTCTCGGTGGAATATTCGGCGAAAGGTGAAAAGCGACATTACGAAATATGAGATAATCTGTGAAATAAACACACAACTACATGCAATAATAACACACTGTGTTGCACAGTGCGTTGCGTTGAGCAATATTTTCAGGCGGATTCGCTGCGCCGTTTTATTGTTTACCGGATATATTTGTAACGGCGGCTTTGGCGACGGGTCAAAGAGCTAAAATCGTTTTTTTTTTGTGGTGTTTTCTGGCTTCATGTTGCAACTTTGGCGAATATTGGGTAGTTTTTTTGTAGTTATGAAATACAAGATTTTTAGATTTTTTTTTTTAAGGGAAAAGTGGTGATGGATTTAAGGTGAAAACGTTTTTTTTAGAGACGTTGGATTTTTTGTTATGGTTGTCGGAGATCTATGGTACAATTTATTTAATATTTATTAATTCCAGAATAATTTGTGGATTGTAAGTAAAATTAATAATTAATGTTTTATTGGACTTTAAAACAATTGAGGTGAAATAATTGGTGTATTGGAAAAATTTTGATTGAATTTGACTTAATTTTTGTGAAATGAGTTATATGAGAAATATTTATTAGACTGCAACTCTGATTTGAGGGGACTCGAATACTTAATAATTTGTCAATCGCTGTTCGTTAGAGCATCAGAAAAACAAACGTAATCCCAAAGGAGATTTGTTTTTTCAAGCAGATTGATGATATCGTATGTAACAAAAATCACATAAATATTTAGCGAAGCTGACCCTACGTCAGTTTGTACTAAAACTGATAAGCAGCGCGCGAGTATTTGCATTTAATTCTCAAGCGGGAACACGAGTGTGGACGTTTGATTAACGAATCGAATGTGCATGAAAGAAAAGGTCAAAGCTAATGCGCAGAGGACTCTCATTCATTTGTTCGTTTTACAAAGTGGAGGTTGGTGCGGATTTAAGCCGGGATATCTATTTTAATTCGCTTGTCTTCTATAAATATGCTTCCAGAAAAATGATGGCACAGAGGCGCGTTTCAGTATCGTCTATTAGCAACTGTTGATTTCACACAAGTTTTTCCCAGTAAAGTCGATAAATTTAGCTCGTTAGGCGTTCGAGAGTAAATGCAATCCGTTGACTGACAGAAGAGCAACGCGAAACGGTGAATCCTGGAATTATCCACGAGAAAAAAACACACTTGACTAAATCACCTCGCAGCATTTTTTTTTTCCATAACATCGATAATAATAATAATAATAACAGCAATTTCTCAATATCGCATCGACTACTTTTTTTTTAAATAACATTTTCGCCTGCGAAATGAAAAAAGCTAATTAAAAAAATGACACATTTATAATTAAAAAAAATCTACAGCGAAATAAAAATTCCGGAAAATTTCGGACATTCTCCAAAACCTTTGGAATTCCATAAAAACGGAATGCGTCGTGCGGTTTTTATAAAATTTTCGAATTTCTCGATATTTTTAGTGTACTAAGAATAGCGGAATTTTTTTTCTCTTCTTCTTCGTCTAAAAGCGAAACACTCGATCATCAATATTATCGCATTAATAATAATTCCTATCAGCTACATTGATATACGATATCTCGAGCTTTCCGGAGAAAGCATTTAAGTTCTACAGTTCATTGAGAAGACATTTTTTCCCTAGGCTTTTCGCTCGCGAACATATTAAAAAGCGTCTTAAGATCTTTGCGCCTGAGCGGCTTCTTCACAAATCGAAAAAACGCCGGTGCAGAAGAAAAAAAAGGCCGGGCGTAAAAAAAAATCGACAACCCTCTGAGTAGCTCGAAGAAGGCGGTTACTTGGATCGTGTACACGTCGCTACACCGTTCAAGAAGCAGAGCGTCACGCGACATCGAAGAACGAGCTTCAACGTCGCGTGGGCCTCGACACATTCTTAAGGGAGTAGGAGTAGCTGAAGAGAGGAAGAAGGAGAAAAAAGAAAAAAGAAAGGTTGCGCTGCAGAGCTGAGCTCCTTCTCTGCATCACGAGCACACACAGAGAGAGAGAGAGAGAGAGAGGAAAGCTCCGCTGCATGCGTCGGTATATAAAGCGGTCGTTCACACTAGAGGACACTCCTTCCACTCTGCGAACATTAAAAGCTTTACTCTCCTTGGTTCGCCTTCGGCGTCGAGCTTTCCTCGACCGACATGAAGAATTCATTTTCAACCCTCTGAAATAAATCTTACACCTTCTAATGGCACATTTACAAAACTCTTACACAAAATTGCCACCTTCTTCATCTACGTCGTATCAAAGAAATTCACGAATTTTCAAGGTGACCGTTAAAACGCATTTTCGCTTGAAAACGTCAATTGCCACGAAAAACGTCACTGATTTATTTCATGATCGGTATTTTTATAAAATCAGTCAAAGATCGTACAAAAATTTCACCTTTTTCTATAACTGACCCTAAATTAATGAACATACTTCCTATACTAAAATTTACAAAAAAGTTTAAAAAAAAAGAAGTTTCATTTCCCTTTCCTTTAACCTAAAAAACGTAGCATAAATTCGATGAATGTGACGTAAAATGTGCAAAGTCGTTGACGTTTTCCACGAAACGCAGCATCGCAACTTAATACCGTGCGGGATTTGTTGTGTCTGTGTGTGTTTTTATCCTTCCAGATGCCAACGGCGCCTACCTCAACCGGTTGCAAGTGGCACGCAGAGCCCAGTGGCGATATCGTCACTCGCCAACCCGACCAACTCTTTGTTCCACACTGCACTTTTGGCTCGCGCTTAATATTCGCATTTCCGGTTGGTTATTCGATTCCAGCGGCACGACAAAAATGTCCTCACCTACGGAAACGCGAATCAACGGCGTAAAGGTCGAATTCGTATTTATACACGTGCAAGTGTTATTGTATCAAAGGTCAGAAGTGTCTCTTCGTGTTACGGACAGCGCGTACCCAGAAGAGGGAAAAAAAAAAGAAAAATACTCGACCACAATCACAACATACACACACACGCGCACACACATGTGTGTATATATGAATCACAACGTACACACATGTATATATGTGTGTATATATAAGAGAAACACGCGGAAATGTATATGTTGATAACCCGGTCGAAGCGCCGAGCGAACTGAGAACCGAGAGAAGTGTGTCAGCGGGCCGTTTACTCCCAAATCCTGATGGACTCGAAGAGCGCGGATGCTAGAGCTAGGAGAGGAGAGGAGAGGGACAAATAGATGGTTGGAGGTAGTAGACGAGGCCTCGGAACGAGTGGGTAACGAAGAACGAAAAATTGGACGCTGGGAGGGAGAAAAAAAATGGTTGGGTGGTCAGGGTACGCTATCGGGAATGTGGAAAGTAACCGAGGCTCTCCTGGGCAACTTCCACCGCCGGCCCAAAAGAATTCGGTGCATCCTCGATAAAACTGGTTTTGATTTTTAAACCTGTGACCAGCAGCGACTAAACAGTAAGAAGCAGCATCGTGAGTTCTCTTTTATTAGGTAAGATTCCGGCAATTCATCTCGTAACAGTAATTAAAAAATGGAAAATATTTTTGAAAGATATTTAAAAGCATAGTGTAACCGGAAAGTGATGTAGGGTAAAATTTGTAGTCTCAAAATTCAAGTTCAAATTATGAATTAACGCTTAAAATAAAGTAGACTTTTTTTTTTATTGGGTACTTATTTTATGGTGTAATTAATGAAATTTTATTGGCCTTGAATTTTGCTTGACATTATTCAAGTGGCTGTAATAAATATAATGATATTATTCATTAAAAGGTTCTTCGTTTATTTTTTAATGTATCAATTATTTGGAGAACAATTCTGTAAAGTCATATGAAAATTGTTAAATAATTATTGTGAAGATAACTTTATTGTGAATAACTGTTATTAAAGGTAATAGAGGACTACACACTCTGAGCACGAGGTTTAATAGCGCAGGGAGTTCTATTCAGGGCATCCGGTATAAAAGGCGTCTGTGTATTACAGCAAATTACGTGCATATAGCTGTAATTCGATGTAATAGTTATGCATGACGATTATTTAATAAAATGTACATTATTGTTATTGATGAAAATTAATGAGTGCATTCTGGAGAAATGGTGTCAATGATCGGACGTCCGGCTTGCGTTGGCATCGATTAGGCAACTTCGGAATACACGACCAGGAAGAGAAGGAGTTTCATTGAGCAGAGACTTTCGCGGATTTAGGGGAATCACTGAGTCACGAACCGGCAAGAACCGCGACCTACAGACACGCCTATTTACCTCGTTAATTTAATCTTGTCGACTCGTATTCCTTTCCCTTGCTTCGAAAAAACTGGTCATTAATCTTGGGGTGAACTCATATTTGTAAATCGTGTATTTCAAATCCAGTCTATCATTTTTTTTCTTATAATTATCTTTTTAGAATACTCAACTTTTGAAGAGAAGTATAAAGATTTTTTAAAAAATGTATTTAAAAAAATGACAAAAGTCAAAGTAATAGTATTGGTGGTGATTATATTTTTTGTTACATTTCACTTCAGTTTTTTGGTTATACCATTGGCTCTTTGAATGAAGTGTATATTTTTAGTATTAAGCGACTTATGCGAGATTCTACTGTACAGTTATCTTCACAGCAACCGATGATGAACACTGGTGAGTAAGAACCTGACGTTATACCCATTGGAATCTTACCGTTACGGCTTAAACGGTAGTCATCCGCAGAACGAGAAGAGAACGTTCTGAAGGAGAACGAAATTGTAGGCAAATATTAATAATTGGATATACCAATAAACAATGTTAAAATCAAAATCGTCACGATCATTAAAAAACCTCAGACAAACTAAAAACCAATTCATTCAATAAAAATAATAAAATCCAGATTAAAAAATCTTATAAAAAAAAAAGTCATCATCGATAAACCATCGATCCCCTATTTCCTGATCCCAATATTTGTATCGACTTTTCGCTGAAAACTGAGTAACCATTGTCCCAGCTTTTGTCTAAGAATTCGGAATAAATCGACAACATTTGACACGTCATTTGCTTCATCAATGACTGTCTAGCCTGTATATATACAGCGCAAAGCGAATATACATATTCAGTACGCTTCTATTACGGTTATTAAACGCGACAAATGTGAGGCAGGGAATTCGATCGCATCGCTCGTAGTACGCACTATATACGTGAGGTAGTGAAACCGGCTGGTATCTCTTCGAGGCCGGTTGTCGTCTCAGCGAGACTAGAGAAATATATGTGGCTGGCTGAGTGCACGGTCTACCAACCTACGGACCCGCATCGACTTTTCGCTGGAAACTGAGTAAACATTGTCCAAGTTTTTGTCTAAGAATTCAGAGTAAATCGACAACATTTGACACGTCATTTGCCTTATCTATCTACCGTGCCAAGCGAATATACATATTCAGTACGCTTCTATTACGGTTATTAAGCGCGACAAATGTGAAGCAGGGAATTCGATCGCATCGCTCGTAGTATGCACTATTTTTGTTTTAAGTTTTTGTCTAAGAATTCAGAGTAAATCGACAACATTTGACACGTCATTTGCCTCATGAATGACTGTTTACCTTATATATTTACAGTGCCAAGCGAATATATATATTCAGTACGCTTCTATTACGGTTATTAAACGCGACAAATGTGAGGCAGGGAATTCGATCGCATCGCTCGTAGTACGCACTATATACGTGAGGTAGTGAAACCGGCTGGTATCTCTTCGAGGCCGGCTATCGTCTCAGCGAGCCTAGAGAAATATATGTGGCTGGCTGAGTGCACAGCCTACCAACCTACAGACCCGACAGCCTGCGTAGTAGTCAACGGTCGGGCAAGCCTGTCAAGTAAGTACGTGAGGCGCGAAAGTGCACAGCGAATTCCCCTTTGCCAATGTCCTCGCTCTCCACCGGGGATTCAATGTCGATCACGGTCGCGTATCACGGCCGGGTCGACGAACCGAGCGCCGTGCGTTCTTAACGCTCCCGTTGGCCAGCCTGTCGGTGACTCAATCTGTAATATCCACCGGGGAGTCCCTAATTGCACACCGGAAATGGCCAAAATTTTATTCACCGTTTTGCGATCCAAATGGAACTGAGAAATTAAATTTTCTGCTCGGAGGCTCGTTGATAAGAATTGACATGGTGAAATTGTTTGATGAATTCGTCTAATTGCCGTTTTTAATGCACTTTCAGTCATTATTGTTGTTTACTTTTTATAAAGTTTTGAAATTTCTGCGTCGATGAGAGACAACGATTCGTAGGCACTTATTTTCGGCGACTATTGTTTTGTTCGACTATTTTGAATTTCGGTTCTCAAGTTTTGCAAAATTTACTATGTTAATTACAAATAAAAAATAAAATTTTTTATTACAGAAAAATCGAAAACGCTGCACCGATTTTAGGCAAACTAGATTCCAAACAACATTAAGTATATTTGGGTTCGTGAAAACTCAATTAACACAGTAGTTAAAATTCTACAAAATTTAGGGCGATCACAACTTGTTTAAAAATATAAAAAATCAAAATTACATAAAATCAATCATAAATTATCGAATAAAAATCCACAAAAAAAAAAGCTTCCTTTATAAGAAATAAAAAGTGAGTATGCATGTACAAAAATCTCTATTAAATTCTTATTTTTAATATAAGAATTCAAATACCTTAAATACCTCCTTTCCTAATTACAAAAGAAAAAAATGAGAAGCTAGAATATAAGTGGAAATCGAATTTGTTCGGCGAGCCAGATGAAATTTAACAAATCGCGAAGCTATGTATCCCACAACTTCCCCATAGAGAAATAAAATACAGAATAAATGTAGCTTTGATAACGAGAATAAAGTTGTGACTGGCAGAGAGTGCCGGTGAACTACACTCTCGTTTCTGGTGCAGTTAATCGATTACGAAGTTTCTTCGAGTTCGTACGTACCGAGCGGGTCGAAGAGGAGGGGGAGGGGGTGGCGAAAAATGACATGGTGAATTTATGAGAGCGAAAATGAGGAAAAGAAAACGAAAAGAATTTTCTCCGCGAGTCATTGAGGGAAGGAGGAATGAGGAAAAGTTTTATTCCCATCACGTTACAATATATATATATATATGGGGCATTCCACACCAACTCGACGATGATCCTCGACCTCCGGAATTTCATTCCCCATTTTTTATATCACCCTTTCGTCTCCAAGAGGCAACCACAATTTTTAATTACATTTTTGAAAAAATAATTTCTACAATTATTAAAATGAAAAATTCCGCACTTCTACTTATTTATCATTGATATTTTGAAAGAAAATTGATAAAAGTTGGATCTTTGTAGATATAGGACTTTGGAGAATTTTGACAGATTAATTATTAAACAAAAGAATTAGTTATCATTTTTATAAATAATCGTGAGCTCCGGGAGGTCGAGGGTCACACGGTTGATTTGGTATGGAATTCCCTATATGCATAGCTATATATATATCGTCGGAGAAATGCGACGAGACCGTAAATCGTGTTGCCAAAAGAGTGGCATGACGTCGATCGAACAAATGGTCAATCGATTCCAATCGACAGCGGCCGCCGATTTGAATTGTCATGCTAATTCGGCTCATTGATTTCCGGTGTCTCGAAATTTTTGCTGCGGTTAATTAAGTGAAATTTCGTTGGAGGAAAGAGTACCGGTGATTATTCATAACAACATTCGACACTTAAACGAACTTTGTTGCATCGATAAACTTACTTTCCTATCCTCAAATCGACTAAAAGTCGGAAATAACTTCCAGGGGCAAAGTTCATCGAGAAATAAATTAAATATGTAAGCCCATTGATGTCTCAATTATTTCTGTCGTCGTATACCAATACAATGTGCTCTCGTTTAACGTTGACCTTATTCGACAGCAAATTTCTGGATCCGTTGCACACGCTTAACGTGCACTGATAAAGAGCTTGAGATTATTTGATTTGATAAGTGAGAGGCGATATTCCGGAAACGTAATTCTCCGCGAAACACGTCCATGTTGGGTACAGGAATTGACAGCATTGGATTAAAAGTATAATTGACATTTTTTTATAGATACATTATCAAAGAAAGATTAATTTTATTGGAATCTCAGAAATGTAATAAATTTCAGAATCAATTTTTTAAAAATCACTTTCTATAAAAATATTTCAGGCTCATCAGGAAAATATCTGAAATAAATAAAAAAAATTATCAGTCATTTGTATTAGTCCCAAATTTTTTGGTTTACTATCTGACCGAGTTTCGGGCACATTTCCTGTAAATATGTAAAAGGAAATGCCGGATCGGTGGATTTCAGTCGAAAATTTAGTGTCGGTGACGTTACACGAGGATATCAGCTCACGCGAAGACGTTGCTTGCTAATAATGTCGTCGTCCAAAGCGACGACGTTTCCTCTATCGTCAGTGATAGCGGCGGCACGTTACTTGCTCTATACTGCATCCATAGAATGGCATGCAAGGGAAAGAGTACGCTTAACGACCGGACTAACGAGGGTGAGGTTGATAAATAATTCAACGAAGAAAGAAACATCTACATAGTGGAGATCACGTTGGCGGATTTGCACACTAATCGCTGGCTTGTCTCGCGAGTTGTTGACATGCGCTTTGCTCGTAAAAAAAATTAACAAACTATTTCACCTAATAACAAACGACTTCGTTATCAGTGAAAATTTCGCTACTTTTTAGTACGTGATTAATGTTGTTTAAAAAAAATTCAGAAGTAAATATCAAATTGTTTTATCAAAATTTACATTTTTCTTTATCATCAGTTAAAATTTCGCTATTTATTAGTACCTGATTAATTTGTTGTTAAAAACAAATTCAGAAGTGAATGTCAAATTGTTGCATTAGTATTGAGAATTTCTGTATTATCAGTTAAAAAATTGACAGTTTTTTGTGCATCGTAATTAATTTGATGTTTGAAAAATGAATGAGAAAAAAATATAAGATTACGAATTGTTGGATTTTTGAAATTTGTTTTTGTTTAATGGTAATAGTGTTGATTCATCAGAAAGTTTCCACTGAATTTTCTCGTCGTTATCGTTGATTGCGATAAACTTCGGAGGCTGGTGATTAGCCCTTTGATCGAATGAAGCAAGCGTAACGATATTCGAAAGTTCGAACCGGAGAGTCGACTCATCATTATTGCTCGAATCTCAATTATCTCGACGTTGCAGATCGTCAGGAGCAAAGATAATGGCTGAGCCTTTTGCAAACAGAGCGAGAGTCGCTCTGTCGACGTAACATACTGATCGTTTTGATTAATTAACTGTAAATCATTTGTTGTTTTTTAGATTCAATATTTTGTTTTCATTGGATTTTTTTTTTTACATACTTAAAAAAGTAATTTCTTGTAAAAAATTAAGAAGAAAACAGGCTAAACACCAAAATAATGTTTTAAATTTTTCCGATTAAACACTTTTTAATATTGTTGCAAAAAAATAAAATAAAAATCAATTTCTCCTGAATTCTACGAAGAGTGGAAAGAAATCAACAAACTGCTTAAAAATAATAATAATAATAAGTTAATCTTATCAATTCTGACATCTTTGTAGAAAAAAAAATTATTCAAGTTGCCTGATTATAAATTTTTATCGTACAGATGATTTGACTGGAAAATTTTGGACACAGAATTTTGTTTTTGTTTTTCTGGTAGACTCGGTCCCTTTAAAAAGGGAGATTACATCAGGATGTTGCCTTTTCCGCGCATTACACCAGACGCCCTTGATTTATTTATTTTTGATTACGAAAAAATGAAGGGACAGAAAGCAAAATAGTCAACAGTCGCTCTGTTGCAATGACAAGGGGCATAAATTAGAGGATATAAATAGGTTGAATTAGAAATTTTGTGAGGAAATCATGTGGCGCAATGCGTTTCAAATATTCAAAATGAGACGAATCTTGCGAGCCTCTTGCGTATTAATTACGGGACTGAGGTGCAACGTTATACCTATATATAAGTGTCTGTGGGCTGGATTAAAAATCAAATAGGAAGTGACTCGGTCCGACCGAGTTTACAGCTTTATAATTACTGCGAGCCTCTGACGTCTTATCGTTATTATATATATTCGCTATTCCAATTTACCGTTACTCTATTTACATTGCATTTAATTCTCTCCTTTACCAAGAATTTTGTTAAAAATAATTTCATAACTCTTATCCAAACTTTGAATCCTTTAACTTGCATCTTCGAAATAATCAAAGTGTCAAAATTGTTTAGCTCCTGATAACGTGAATATAAAATAAAAAGTGAACCAATTCCGCATTTGATACTCTCGAATAATAATAAAAATAATAATACATTTTTTTTAAATTGAAATCAGTATATTCATTTTTTACTTATTTTTTTTGTACAGAAAAGTAAAAAGTGAATTGAAAAAATGAAAAAAATTGTTTTTTTTTTACGCGGAGCACTTCTATCAATTTTAAAGGAGTTTGCCTATTGACGCGTAAAGTGACGATTTTTGCACGCTTAAAATGTCTTCGCCACGATACATCGATGGCCAATATATAGATTAAGAATTGTCGATCAACTTTTGAGATGATCGAGAGTCCAACGACGCGAAAAGAGAGAGAAAGAGAAAGAAGTGGCGACCGGTATACCGCTACTCGCGCTAAATTCCGTCCCACGTGTATTTAGAACGAGGCACTTTAAAAGGCCGTGGGCGAAATGAAAAATGCGCGACGTGCGAGTCCCCACCCCGCGAGAGAGTAGCGCGCGACGAGCACGAGGGACTCGACGCGCATAGCCCCATCGCTCGTAGAATAGTAGAAAAATTGTAAAACCAAAGCTCCTCCAGCTGCGAAGTAAGCCGCGAATGACTGCGAGCCATTAAATAAATTAGAAAGAGAGAAGGACGATAAAAAGATTGGGACGTACTGGGAATAATTAAATAATGGAGTTATTTGCAAATAGATCCGACCATTTTTTAAAAAATATAAAAACGTGTAACATTGTGCGGTAAAATGTCAAACAATTTAATTTTTCAAGATTGTTTCAGTGATGGGAAAAAAAAGAAAATTTTGTGCAAGGCAAAGTGCACAACTTTCCGGATTTTTGTTTTGTTTTTTATGCTATAACAAAAAAATTGAAAATAAACGAGATCTGCAGAATTGAAAAAACCTGAGGAATAGCAGGAAAATTGGAAAAATAGACTTCCGACTGCAAAGTAAGCCGCGAATGAACGCGACCCATTAAATAAATTAAAAAGAGAGAACGAGAATAAAAAAAGTGATAAAAGATAATGGAGTGAATGTACTCGCGAATAATCGGCACCATTTTTCTTACATACACATGCAACATTTTGCCGGCAACTTTTCACAAATTCAAATTTTCAAATGAATTTCAGTGATGGATACAAAAAAAGACATTGTAAGAGGTAAAAATAAAGTAAGAGTACATTCACTTCGAATACAAGTTTTCTATATTTTCAATACAAAATTTATCTATTTTGTTTCAATATAAAAAAAAAATTGAAAAACATTAATTTTTTATTTAATAAAAATAAGGCCAACCGAGAATAATAAAACAGCACAAAATGCACTCACCCCCTGTTTTATTTGTTTTCCTTTCTATTTTTTAAATTCTTCTAAATTATTTTAATAATAATTCTAAAAACCCAAAAAATTTGTGAATCCGCTAAAAAAGGGATAAGAAAAAACTTATTTCCTCATCAACCTGAAACTGTTTGATATTGCCTATAACTTGCGTAATTTTTTTCAAAATTCCTCCAAATCACGAAATTGATGTATTCTAAAAATTTTCTTACCTTGTGTCTAAAGCGTATGCCATGAAATGAAATTAATCCAGGGGATGGAGTGGTAACGTCGAAACCACGAGAATAATATTTTTTTTAATATTTAAAAAAAACTAAAAAACCAAAGAAAAAAAAACAACGTGTGGTCACTGATCACCGATACGAGAATCACGTTCCGGTTGTAACTTTTAGAACGGGGACACCAGGGAATGTCAGAGAGCTGGGAAAGAAGAGCGCGGACGAAGAGATTTAACAAAATATGTATGTGTATATAAAAAATAAAAAGGAAAGAGCGGAAACGGAACACGCCGGAGAAGCGAACGAGTGTCTCGGCTCTTCTGGTGCACAGAACCCGCAACGAAAGGTAACTGAGTGTCCCGGGCCCCGTACCCGTTCCCTTATATCATCTGATACGAACGGATGATGCCCCTCCACACACCACACACGCAGAAGACACTTATCACCGTCTCGCTCGGTCTTCCGCCTTGGCGGGGTACGTGCACACGTCTGGAGTAGCGCAGGTGTACTCCCAGCCAATTGGAGGGCCAGTGAGAGTGAGAAAGGGAGAGAAACCAGAGAGCGGGTAACTTATTTTTATATTCCTCTTCTTTTTCATGGAATTGAAAGAAAAACTAAATTTTCAGCATATTAAAAATGCCCCAAGACTTAAATAACTAATATGCATTGATGTCACTTGTTTATCTGCTGATGTCATTTTAAAAAATACACTCTCTTGAACCTTGGACCAAAAATTATTTTTTCTAGAACTACTACAAGCAGGCGATAAAAATGTATGGGTTTTTTTCTAATTGCCCTGGACTGAGGTATTAATTTTATGACATTTATCCAAAATCGTTAAGTAATTTTTTTCAGAAAATGAGAGCGTTGTTATTTTTAGTTACACCTTTGCCATTTTAGCTGATGTTTCTGATATTCAGCAACTTTTTGAGGACCGTGACGGAAAAAAGTTTGAAAAATCACAGTTTTCAGTCAAATAAAAAACTTGAATCGAAAAAACATATTTCGATTGATTTTGATAACTGATTTTATAATGAGACACAGATGCTGTTGAGCAGTGCGTTAATGATATCGATTATGCAACGAAACTTTATTAATTAATCTTTAATTTGTTTGTTGAAAGTGGAAGAGATTACAGGTGAGATAGAGAGCTACAAAACTATCTGATTCGAGTGATAATTAATAATCTGCTGATAAATCCAATGGAAAAAGTAATGAATTATTTATTATCAATCCTACTAATTGGAAGTCCTAGTAATTGCTTCTGTATCTGCTGCATGAGTAATCTGAGTAATTGGTACAATGACGTGATCAATGAATGACCCGTTGAGCCAAATCCAATGAATGGGCTCACTGACAGCTTTTTGTTATCTAAGAATAATCTTCAAAAAAAAAAAAACGGTGCTTTTTGGGTCTTCCGAAGCAGAATCCTCTGTAAACCATATTTTTCCTGTGTAAGCCAAAGTCTCATTGTAATAACCTCCGATCGAGCATAGCGTTTGAAAAGTTTATGAAGCCTTCTTTGGACACTACTATCTTACATACTCAACGAGTCCGATTATAGGTAAATGTCCGCGAGTCTGTTGTTAATTTTGACCTCAAGTACAAAAGTGTGGCACTAGTTTGCATGCTTATCAACGACATTTTCCCCAATGAGATACTTCCACACAATCGTAAACTAATTTACTCCAACTGCGATGTGCTTTTCGGCCTTTCGTATTTTTCATTGCCTCTATCTCCCTAATTTACCGCCTCATTTGAGCTTACGTAACCTGATAAAAAGAATGAGAATGAATACTCGCTCGAAGCTTAAACTGACAATCATTAATAGAAGGGTATCGACCGTAAACTTCATTCGGTATGTACGTCACACTGCACGCTTGCCATAAAACCGGAATACAAATGTTTGTAGTGATACCGGCACCGGCCAGATATCGAATTCTGGGTAGGATCGTAAAAAAGCGAAACGAAAACGTGCAAAAAGAAAAGGTGTGAGCTTTAACTGCGGCTGCAGCATTTAGTGATTCATTGATTCACAACGTTGCGTAAATATAGTTTAATTAAATGATTTCCAAAGGAGATTGAATTTGTTATCAATTAATCGAGTCAATAATTGGCACTACAATTTATTTTTTATATTAGCAATTCATTTATGAGAACGTAGTGTTTTCATTGACTTTTTATACATTTTATTTGAAATTCTGTTATGTATCTTAAATTCTCATAAATTTGATATCCATTTCTTGAGAATCTCTATATGAATATCAAAAATCATAACGATATCAATATTTTCACACAATCAATCCAATTTTTCAAGAATGATTGGCAATTTTCAAAAGCCAAATTGTGGACAAAATTCGTTTGCAAATTTTCAGTTGTTAATATTTAAAGGAACAAAAAATAAATTTGCAAAATTCTTTTAACGAGCAATCCAATGTACATATATTTATGTTTATATTTATATATTAAACTATATTAACGCTGAACCAATATCTCATTGTCAAGTCCAATAATTGTCTCGTTTCTAGTCGCCTCTCACCTCTTCTTCGATTCCCTACACACGTTTCTGATGGAAACGTGAGTACAGTGATAGTTAATACACGTATATACAGATATATTAATGGATTGAGTGGCAAAGCTCGCTCGAAGGAACTTACGGTACTGTGGGACGCGTACGTGACGCAAAAACGTCGTCGCGTTTCGGAAGCCGAGAGCCAACGTTAATTTCCGGCCCTCTAGCTGCGTCGAGAAGTCAGTGATGTATCGGAAAACATATACGTCTGTATATATATGTATATATCCAACATATAAACCGCAATGCTTAAATCCGAGCTTGATGAACGAGTGAAACTTATCTGCAAATGAGGAAAGATTTTAGGACAAATTTTACAGCCTTTAAAATCAATTTTTCGTTGCAACAACAAACTGAGTGACAATTATTTTTATAACGTTACATTTTTTACTTCAGTGACAGCGGTAAATTATTCTCTATTTTTATAATCTGCAATAAAATTGTTTGTTAAACAAAAAATGTAAGCAGAATGGAAATAACTGTCACAAATAATTATAGAAAAACTTCGGCAAAGCGAAGATAATAATTGTTCGCCTAGAAACGAATGCAAACACTATTAAATTTACATAACCCACGGGTAATTATGTAATAGCGACTGGACAATTTTTCTACTCTGCAGAGAAAAAGGTTTTTAAGAATTATTCATAATTTCCCTAGCTAAACTGTCGTTTGAATAAATTTGTATCCTAATATCGCCTTGCGCTACGGTTTTCGGAAAATCCGCAATTCAAATGCATGAACTATTATACCGAAGTTTAAATTCGTATGCGAAACTGTAAGCTCTATAAAAGTGTCGTCCAACGTTCTTTTCGACCGGTGCGAAGGGAGTGAGACGACGCGGCAAGAAAAATGAGATATGCACTCCGTGATACATTGTCTGTAACTACATTTTTCTCGTACATGTGATTATACATCGAACATTCTGCGCCAACTTGACCAACGGCCGGACCAACTTCCCAAAAATATGATTCACGATTTTTAATGCCATTAAAAAATTCATGTCAAATTTTATTCAAATTTTTTAATTGGACTATCAATCATAAATATCAAAAACAATGCAAAGGTATTTATCAACGAAAATTGGAGAAATGATTTCATCTTTGGGAAATTGAGAGTCGGCCGTTGGTCGAGTTGGCATGGAATGCCTCATGTATACATAGGTACGTATATGTATATATTCTGTATGTCGTACGTGAAACGCATGCTCCACACACCCGCCGGAGCCTCTAGAACCGAGAGGAGAGATGTGCCGACAGTGGATAAACGCGGTGTACGAGAGAGAGAGAGAGAGAGAGAGAGAGCAAAAGAGAGGGATGAGAGAAGGAGAGAAGAGCGCGTATAGCTACAGGGACTTCCGATCGATCTCTCGTCGAGGTGTGTGGAGTCAAAGAGGCGTGAAAAATCTCGTTTTTTATCTCTCCGAGTTAAGTTCAGCTTGCACCGACAAAAAGATTGACCGGTGCGCACCCGGCTTCGATTACATCTCACTACGATGCGTTAATGATTTCCCTAACGATAATTAGAACTAATATTGTTAATGGCAATAGAATAATCAGGCAAGTCACGGGGTTGTAAAAAGGCAATCTACTTCACCCCAATTTTTTCAAACCCGCCACTTAAACGAACTATGCAAAGAAGAACATTACGCACAGCGCCCTAATTATCTAGTTACTCCCTCATTGTCGCTTTACAAAACTTCGAGAAAGCAAAGTTCTACTTTCCATTGTTGCTTCGAGTAAATTTAACAAAAAAATAAAATAAAATCAAGCCCAGTTTCTGGCAGTGATTAAGTAATGTCGAGTCAAATTGAGGCGAAACAATGGTAAACGCAAAAGAATAAAGCGATACAAGGTTTTTATTCATGTAATGTAATATGCTAATAATTCCAAACCTACCCATGCTCTAAATTTGTCAATAAACTCGCTATTGATACTGCTAATAATAATAATATTAATATTGGGACACGTTTTAGACCCCAAAACTGAAAAAACTTGTGAAACTCGTGTCGACGATAAAAATGACTAATGCTTTTTTTTTTTTCTTTCTTCTTCCTGTGCTGGAGAGCACACGCAGATCTGATTTCGGGCAGAACTCGCTCGAGGCGAAGAGAAAACGCTACATCACGGTTCCAGGAAGCGAAGATCCGCGCCCTCGGTGCGCAATTGCCCCGTTGGGAATCGGACCTCGAGTATTCCCCCGGGGAGATGGCTCGACCGCGCGAGCTCTGCTACCTTCATCCCCCAATCGTAAACTTGGACCTTGCTCTCTCTCATTCCGTCTCCCTCTCTCTACTTCCGCTCCCTCGACGTACGCGCGCACAGCAGCCTACAATCGCGCGCGCGTTGCCACTTTGCGGTTTCGTCGTGGAGCGCGAGCCAACTGCTGGCCGCTAACGGCTAGAAAAAGAGAACAAAGTAAAAAAAAAAACAAACGGTCAAAAGAAAAAAAAGGCAAAACGCGTGGAACAGGAAACGAGAGAGAAGAATTAAAAAACGAGGTCTCGAACCCTTTGGACGTTTCGTCTCTGATTAAATTCGTTAATCCCGTGATTATGCACGATCACAATTCGAGAGAACTTTAAAATCGATGTGTGAATTATTATGGAAAAACCTCACCACCGGAACCGCCTACTGAATGAATATTTACAGAATCCTCATTTATTTTCCTCGATAAATCAAAGTTCACTTTTGGCGAATAAATTTACCTTATTTTTGGTCATCGCCATCAATTATTGTATAAGTTGGGATGCATAATCTGGATTTCTGCCGAGGAAAACTTAGAATATGCTTATTTTCAAAATGAGATGCCAACGGTGAATTTAAAATGGGACCTCTTGACACACGTCTCTCTTTTTTCAACTCTATATCCCAACTCAGTTGTTATTCAATCGTAAAATCCAAAAACCTGATTCAATAACGTAGATTTAAGATGAAAAAATGTACAAACGACTGAATGAAGTGAAATATGCAATTACCGGAGGAAACTCCAATTAGTTTATAGTGAAAGTATCCAAAATTCTTTTTTGGTTCAAAGAGATTAACTTAATGCCCTTTTTTCCTGATGGAAATTGTGGATTCAACGAGGTAAACGCTGTACGGTATGTAATCTTGATTAGCGGATAAGATTGTGATTGGATAATGTCGAAAATACTTTGGTATTCTCTGCAGCATTGTGGCCTGGATGAATCGAGCTTTTCGCTCTCGCCCGGTGAATCTTCACGCCTCACTGACTCTCGTACACTCTCGTCGTTCCCTTTCCCCTCTCTTCTCCTTCTCCCTCTCTCTATTTTCATCGATCTTACTACGCCATGGTGAAAGGGTTGGAGGATACGACAGACTGCTTACCACAGTCGGTACGTCGTGCCGAAGCCTCTCTCGGGGAGCCAGCCTGTCTTTCCAGACACCCCTACACTTGCATTTGCATGCAGCAGTGGCCGCACCGTGCGTCGGGCTACCGACTAACCCGATAGACCTCCAGAGTTACATTCGTCAGAAACTCTAACCGAGTCACAATCGTCGCTCTCTCTTCAACGCGTTGCCCAGCTTTCCCATTCCTTCTAATGCACTCCAGTGGAGTTTCTGAACGCCAGACGCCGAGGGACCTACGGTACTTTAGTCTCCTTATCCGCACATCCTTCAGTCACTATAAAAAGCATTTTTCAACATTTATTCACAGGTCAAATAATTTTTTTAAAAATTTCATAGAGATTTCCTTTTAGAAAAAAAAGTGGTTTATTGGAAAGTGGATTCATTAATATATAAAAAAGAAGATGCTCAATTTTTAAGAGCTTTTTTTAAGAATGAAAATTGACTGACCTAATATAAAAATTCACAGGGAAACAAAAACATGACTTCGAAAAGTAACTGAAGTTACTTTCTTTTTTCATCAGTCGCTTTTTTGGATCACCTTTCGCTGTTAATCAATGTGAATAATTCTTGACCGCTTTGCATATCAGAAAGCACTCGAACTTCCTTAAATAGAATTCTACAAGCCGCAAGACTCTAAAAGCAAAAACATTAATTTCACTCGATGAGGTTTCATAAAAAGTACGTGATGTATTTGAACGATCGGACAAAATGACAACACATACTCATAGCGACAAATTAACTATCAATATTGAATACCGATCACATGTTAATACTACAAAAAATCACCTTGGCCATTACACGCGACGGAAGAATGATAAAACTGCGCATCCGATATTTTATAAATATCTCAATTAATTATTATTCGCTTGTACGTCTGCCTCCTACTTCTATCAATTTATATTCATCAGATTTATCCCCCAACCAGTTAAAAAATGTATTCAATCGCAATTCTGCTTCGAAATCGAGTCCTCAATTTCATTTTTTTTCTCGAAATCCACAGGATTTTTTTTTTTTTTTTTCAACTTTCTTTAGTCATTGAGTTTCCAATTTTTTCCACAATTATTCATCACCATGCAAGAATCGTCAAGGCTATCAAAGCGTTTTATGATCTGCACTGAACCAAATCGGATAAATGTCTCCCTTGAATAAATCCTGTGAATCCTTATTTTCGTATCCGCGACGATATTCTCAAAAGCTCGAGAAAAGATGCTGTGAGTCTCAAGGGATTTCAGGAGAAAAATACTCGAAGAAAAGCTCACTGCAATGGATAAACCGATTGTAGTTCGCAAATCGTTTTCACAAAAATTATTGAATAATCGAAATCGCCTGCACGAGGAAACGTACGAAAGCCCGTACAGCAATCGCTTTATAGGAGAGCCCATAGGCAGCAACATGAGAGAGGCATGGTAATGCTCTAACGACTCGCAAATCACAGCTCCAATCTATAAATCTTTATCTTCATATCCACAACGATATTCTCAAAAGCTCGATAAAAGATAAAAAATACTTAAAAAAAAAGCTCACTCCCATAGACAACCCGATTGTATTCCAGAAATAATTTTCAAAAATGATTTCATAATCAACATTGTCTGCAGGAGGAAACCCCATGTAAAATAACCACTGTACAGTTGACCCCATAACCAGAAAAATCAGAGAGGCATAGTAATACCCCATAAACTGGTAAATCCTAATTTTCCTATCCATATAAAAATCCAATAAAAAAAAACCCGTTAAAAGATGTTGTGTGCCCAAGAGTTTTCAGCAAAAAAAACTACTCTAAGAAAAGCTCACTCCCGTAGATAACCGGATTGTAGTCCACAAATAATTTTCATCAATGATTTCATAATCGAAATCGCCTGCACGAGGAAGCGTACGAAAGCCCATATAAAATAATGGCTATAGAGTGGAGCCCATAGGCAGCAAGATGAGAGAGGCGTAGTAGTAGTGGTGGGGGGGAAGAGCTTGCGTGAAGGGGTGGGAAGCGAAGATCCTCCGCATTGGGCGGTGGTGCATCACTGGAAGCCGCGTATTAGCGAGTAGGAGGAAAGGGGAGATCCTCGTATCAACGTGTGCAGCACGAGAGAGAGTTGACTCGGCGATCGAGCTTCGTCCGAGCTTCCAAGCTCGCTCTCCTTCGTGTAATCGAAAAGGTTCGAGAGCTTGCGAACGTCTCTCCGCCCTCGAATATTCATTTGCGATGCTGCAGTGGAGGGTAGAAAAGCTCTACGATACTTCCACGATCTTTCCGCTTCCTTCCGAGCTTTAAAGCTCCACGATTTTCAAGCAGCAAGCCCAACGGAGCTTCGTCACCTCCTCCTTTTCCCATCTTTCCTCCCTCCGCCGAATGTTCAACCCTACAAAACGACTGGGTACGTAATCGTCGCTCTTTCAACGAGAAAAGGGCGGATAAAGTCCAAGATTACGGTTGCATTATGCGGCAAAGCTTGCGAGGGAGTTTAGCGAACGAACCGACGGTCGCGTGTCGCCAATGCGAAAGCTCGTGCACGAAAGCCTCTTTGCTACTGCCTCACGAGCGAGTTGGCTGAAAGAGAATTTTTTAAAATATATGTAAAGACGAACAATTCGATCGAGATATACCGGCTAAAACAAAAAAAAAAGACGATCAATCGTGAGACAATTTATCGTGACACAATAGACTTTATGAATAATATACAAATTCGTGTCACGATATATATACATAAATATATATAGAGAGAGAGTGAGAGAGAGAGAGAGATTGTAAAGAGGGAAGAAAAAGCTGCAGTGGTGGCGAGAGAGGCGGGGCTTGCAGCGATCTATCGGTCGGACTCTCGTAAAGCTTTTTCCGCCACCGGTAGTGATTCTCTTTGGTAAGACGAAAGAAAAAAAACTCAAAAAGCCGAAGAAAAGAAAGAGGAAAAAATGGATATCCACTTTACAAGCTCTACTCGCGCTGCGGAGACGAAACTTACAGCGCACCACAAAACATCGAGACACTAAAAACGTGAACGATGTATCACTTTTCGAGCTTCTTCTCAAAACATCTTCTCGACACAGAGACACAAAAGTGACTCGAGAGACTCGAGTGAGAATCCGTGTGTCTCCGGTGACTTTTAGCGAAAGCCACGAAAAAATTTCACTCGGCTATTTAGCGGGGTCAGTGGCGCAGGTGAAAAATTGTAAAAACGCCTATTACTAATTCGGCTTATGGTCCGACAGAGAGATTCGCTTCCGGATATAATTGAGATCGTCCGCTCGCTCGGCTCGACAGCGGAGCTGCTTAGGTGCGGCTCCCACGAACCGAGTGTGTGTGTGTGTGTGTGTGTGCGTGCGCTTTTCGTGCGCCTTTATCGCTGAATAGCTAAATGAAAAACTTAACGTCACGCTCTCTAAAGTGACGTACCTTTGAGGTTAGAGGGCGGCTTCCGCTTCGGCGAGGTGGCCCCGTGCCCGAGTCACCGTTCGCCCCAATCGTTTAACACAGTAACTCGCACTTATCGCGTCGTTTGCACTTTTCTGCCCGTGCCCGTCGCACGCGAACCGAGTCCGCCATCTTGGGGCAACTGCCAAGTAACCCCAGGCCAGCCAAACCCCGCACGCGAAAAGTCACCAGCGCCTCTTCTTCGGATCGCCGTTAACGGCGGTGCGAGGCGCGCGCGCGCGCGACCGTCGCCGCTTCGAGCGCCGGAGCGGACCCCCACGAGGGTTGACGACGACGCGAGGCCCTCCCTAGATCCCCGCGCCACCGAAGACAGAGCTTTACGCCGCTCCTGGCGCCGCCCGCCGAGCTTTCCGGCTCTCTCGCTTCGACTCACCAACTCGCGCCCTCTAATCCGGCCCTCGCCGTTCTTTCCTCATCGGGGATCCTCGTCACGAGCGCCTGTGCGCAAAATCCTCGCGCAAAGCATCCGGAAACGCGATAAATTCAACGGGCACCAACGGGGAGGCGAATTCGCGAAGCGACTTTATGGCTTTTGTAAAAGGTTTTGGGGGAAGGTTTAATGGGAGGCGGAAATTTCGTTAAATAAGGAGGAGGAGGTTGGATTGGGGGGGGGGGGGGGGGGGGGGGGGGCGTTAGGAGAAACTATTGAAGGACGAGGTTGTTTTTGGGTAAATTCGTTTCTAATGAACTGGGGAAATTTAGTAGCGGAATTTGGTTGGACCGAAAATTGCACGGGGACCAATGAGTAAAGGGGAGGAAATTTGAAAGCTCGAGGCTGGTTTTATGGTGGCAATTTCAATTTGGCAATGGAAGGGATGCTGTCTTTGAAAATTCGCAACTCAAGAATAGAGACGAAAGTTTGTGTAAAGGTAAATACAAAAGTGATTACGAGTGATTGACACAGCATTAATATTGTCGATTCATCATTGAATTGTACGTTCCATTCATTTACAGAGTAATCAAATATTTCTGTGCATTCATTGAGCGTTCAGCACTGTCTACTAGCTTTCGGCCCTTCGCAAAATGAGGAAGTTCGGGGGACGCGCGCACGGCGAAGGGAAATTGCAAAAGTTACTACTAGATGGCCAGAATCGTGAGTTACGCAGCTTATGAATAATATTTTGAGTATTGACCATTTTTCGGGCTATGCACACTTATATTCGAGTAGGATATGATTTTTCTTTTTAAAGAGTCTATATGAGAAAAATAAGGCAATTTATTTTGTAGGACAATTTCTGACGGACCATTTCTACTGGACGACTGGACCTGCGCATGAGGGATGCAGAGGCGCGCGATTTTCTCGAGGGTGGCGCACGATTCAATCGCAATAATTCTCACTACTGCCGCCTCGGCAGCAATGAGGTTATCGGCGGAGCGGGATTATCAGGAACGCATAAGAAGAGCTTTGAAAACGTAATTTCCGTCCTCTTGAGCATCGGACCTCTTGAGTTCCTGGTTGAAATATTTCTCCGACAATTTCTCTGAAAACACTAAATGGAATTCTTCCTCAATGAAATACTTCCAATTTTTGTCCTCGGATCAAAGATTTGCAGTTAGTGACTTTGACAAAAATAAAAAACGCCTATAACAAAGTATAAATTATAAATTTTTCACTGTTATTTTTCAAACGCTTTTTTCAATTTTTCACATGCAAATTTAGAATCTCACCGGTAAAAACAATATATAAATTGTAATCTTTATTATGCCAAAATTTGGAAGTACCACATTTAATAATGGATCTCTGACCTCCTGACCTTCCAGCAGAATCATACAGGACACTTTTATCTTCAATTAAATTGCACAAAAAAGAAAGATCATAAAAAAATTAATTGTCCATGTCAAAAGTGATCCGTGTTCGTTTTTTTTTCTGTTACAATGCAAATGTGCATTGAGAAACGGTTGCAAAAATTGAGCGATAAATCTGAAGGTTGGGCCCGACGTTGGGTCACAAGGTCAACAGAAAATAATAAACATTAACTTGTGTATCGATGATTGAGTCATCGAATGCATAAACACAACACGAACGTCTGCCAATCATATTACGACGAGTTATTCAACTGCGGAACTCGTTGTGCGTGTATATTATGATTAATTATGATTAATATTTTGACACTACCGATTTGTCCCCTTTTTGTTCCAGAGCCGCGCGCACGTGTTTTTACAACTTATAACGGCGGATTTGCAGGTTGAGTCAAGGTAAGCATTTAAGCTTCGCCGCTTCGATTCCCGTTTCTCCTTCTGTTAAATGCAACTTGTATGGCATCGCGACAATATGCAGTCGACTACAGGTGCCGAGGATTAAATTTACATAGATGAGTTGGTCATGACCGAAATTAGCCGATATCCTTCAACTCTACCATTTCAATATATTTTTAGCATCACTGATAACTCGCAAAAAATGCTACATTCTATTCGATTTACTCTGGCCATTTTTCTAATCTACAAAAAAAAAATAGCTACAGATTTTTTGAATATTAAAAAAAATTCAGTACTAAATAAAATTAGTGATAATTTTACAGGTGACATTTTTTTTTTTTTTTCCAAGGTAAATATCTATAACTTTTTAATTTTTTGGACGATTTGAGGGAAATTTTATGCGAAAAAAACCTTAAAGACTAGTATTAATGTGTGACATTTAAAAAAATGTCAAGCCGTAAGTGCCTGTAAAAAAATCGACTGCAAAAGTATGAAAAATTGAGCGTATAGACTTCAGTGTCCGCGCGGCGAATTGTCTGAAACATGGAACTATATTTCGCATCGCCGGCGAGGCGCCACGATCAATTTTTACGGCTTCCCAGCGCTTCGAGCGCATTTGCATTCATATTCCTCTTCGAGCATTTAGTCTCGGCTCTTCCACTCCGATATTCTGAAAGACGATCTGGAAAAATGGAAATAACAAACGAAAAAAAGCCAAAGTTTGAAGGAGATCGACTCTTTCCGGTACAACAGCAGCGCTCCAAGCGGCCAATTCTCTCTGGCGCTTCCGGTCGCTCCGCACGCCCTCTCTCAGGCCGCTTATAGAAACTAGCTGTATTCGGTGCAATCTTGTTCAATCATGCGACAATTATTTTATTCTTCGGTTCAATGCGATGCCCGGATCAGCCGTGGACTCGATCCCACGCTACACGCGGACGGTGTGCTTATATTTGCCGGGGTCGACGCACTTTTTCTAACGCTTACCTCGCCTTGTACACTGTTGGAAATATTTTTGTGAAAATTAGTGCAAATATTGGAGATTTTATTTAAGATAAGCGGATACGCGTATATCTAATTTAATACAGGAATAATAATTGATTTTTTATTTATTTTAACGTTACTTTGCAATAATATACAATAAATGATTGAAATTTGGTAACAATGAAATTTAATTTACCATATCTGCAAAAGTTCTTCCAATACGTGTATTATTTTTCACAACATTTTTTTAACTTTGTGGGAAATTTATGTCATGAGATTTTTGAGATTTTGGAAGAAATATCTGTAAGCGTTCTAGCTCGAATAAATTTTCAGCCGTCGGTGTGAAAATTCGAGATGACACTAGCCTTCGAATCTGTGTTTGGCTTAGCAACTTCGAGATCAGTAATTCGTTGAAAACAACAATGTTGAATTCTGAAAGCTCAGAGATAGTAAATTGTAGAGCATTATTGTTTAATGTTAACATTTTGTAATAAGTTTGTTTTGAAAACCATTTATTAATTTTTTTATTGAACGTTGATATATATATTTGTAAATCATTTGATAAAAATATATTAATTTATTAATTATTCATTTATTTAGGTAAGAGAAAAGAGCTCAAAATAGCAAAGAAAAATGTTAATTCGAGTATGGCGTTGAAGAATATTATGCTATCTTTTTGTCGATCGTATTAATTGGTCTCTACTTATCTCACCGATGCGCTTTTCGTGACGTCGGAGTCATTCGCTTATTGTGTACTATATTTAACATATATGACACCGTTTAGTGCGTAATAATTGTTATTCACAGTCGAGATCATAGTTTACCTCAATGCTCTCGTATTATGCACTACACTCGACTAAAGGTACAGTGGGATAAGCGATGACGTACTTTGACGAAGTGTGCACACACTAATTTGCAAATTACGCGGCAACCGAGCTACTCACGACTATTTTGTAGGGGAGATGGGGCAGAATAGGCACCCCGACTAAAAATAATAATTGGGGCAAAACGGCCATCGCCTGCAATTTTTTAAAATAATTTTCTACTTAATTACAAAGTGGAAAACTATCTTTTCACACGTGTTGAAGCAAATTCCGTGCCACCTTAGGTTTTAAAAAATTTTTTAAGGTACCAAAGGATTTTTGAGAATTTGTTTAATTTTAAAAAAATTTCCACTTCAAAATTAGGACAACAATATTAACAAATCACCAACTAAATTCGAGAGGTCAAAGGTGAAAATATCAAAGATCTATTGCGAAACATATAATTAATATTGAAACGCCTTGTCCGTTGAGGACGTTGATGAGGTCAGAGTCTCTCGAGATCGCTATATTTACCTAAAATAAAAACATCATTTTTTCATCCGAAAGATGTATCGACGATAAGTGATTCCGGGAAACTGCAAATACGAGGTACGAAGGCCGGCTTCAATTACCGCTGGTAAATAAACTATTCAGCATTATATGGCAGCTATGGCAATGCGGTACATTATTGCAAATTATTTAAACATCGGAAACGCATTAACAAAGTCTTATGGTAATTAGTTGTTCCGGCGAACATCAAATACTATTTTTTTTTCAACCATCCGCAAAAAAAGTTCCCAGTTAACGGCAATTTTTCAAATTTAATTGAATACCTAAAAATGTAACTTTCTGAGATAATGAATGGTTTGAAAAATAATTAACCAAAAATTAGCTTATAAACTAACATTTCACTTTGGATTATAATATTTGAATGAATTCCAATATTTTAAATATTCACCAAATTAATTTGTCGCCATGTAATAATAAAAATAATTACACACAGAATAAACGAATTACACAATAATTACAGAAAATTGTCTACTGTTGTAAATTAGTCTACACGTTGACCTGGCCGTCGCAGATTTCGTTCAAAGTCCTCCGTTTATTCATCTTGGTTGGGAAGTGCGTAAAAGAGGTTTGCCCATCGGTCGTCGATGAACTCACACGTCAAACAAACACTTGTCTCATTCCCGGGGCGCGCGTAGGACCGCAATCAAATATTTACTGCAAAATGCAGAGTCTGTACACGCTGGTTTACGACCGCGGCCGGTATATTCATATTGCGCTGTTTCACCGTGCAGAGGAGACCAATTTGCATGAGTACACACGACTCTTGACCGACTACAGGCCAATACCGAAAAAGGTTTTTCCCTCCGGATTCGCGGTACGAACGACAAGAAGGCCTCCGATTAACAAAATACGTAAAAACTTATTCCGAAAGGTGGAAAATATTTATCACGTGTCTGCTTCGTCGATCGATGACCCAATGGGTTTTTTCAAAGCCTCATTTTTTTGGGAAAAAATTAATTACCGAATTTACTCCGCGGAACGATGAATAACGTAAAATCTCCTCCCAAAAATTTAAGAACAATAAATTCAACATTAGAAAAATATTTCTTCTATATCTCATTACATTTTGACCGAGAAATGTACCAGAAATAAAAAAATTCGTATCGTTAAAAAATGTAAGACCACGAAAATGAGAGTAAACGAAATTTTCCAAAAATTCTAATAATACCGAATTCATAAATAAATAAAAATGAAAAGCTCAAAAAAATTAATCTACTTGTACATTCTACCACATTTGTATCGAAAAATTCCTTCGCAGGATCATAACATCCCACATTTTTTTCCCAAAAAAAAAAAAAAAAGAAAAGAGTTTCTTCCAATTTCTGCTAAAATCTCTGAAGCCCAGTTAACAAAACTTAAAGTAGCCGCTAGATCTGCGGAGGCTCGTAGAATCTCCACTGCCCAACTACCCAGAAATCACAGTACAATAAATACGTGCTTCGCGACAAAAGATTGGCAACGCGGGATCGCGAAGTAGGTCGAACTCGCGGTTTTTCGTGAGCCCCACATTCATTTCGAAACCGCGATACGTATATACGCCTGTACTTAATACGAATACTACGCATACATATATACACATAAATATACATGTGCATATATACATATACAAGTAATATACACACCGATATGTACGTACAAGTTTCAAAGGAACTTTACAACAACTGGAATTCGCAAACGCAAGCATATTCGTTGATATTGCATTGGCCATAGAGTCGAGTGTCTTAGTCGCTCGCGTTTTTCTCTTTTCCGCAGCTCGTTGGCTGGATGTGGTCATATCGATGGCCTAAGTGCGCCCGTGTGGCTCGTGTAGAAGCTCGAATTATTCGGGAGAGCCTAGTCGATATCGGTGTCGTGTTGTACCTCGAACTTGTGCGATACTTTCGTCGTTCTTTGCTTCCCTGGACGAAGGTATGCAAGAGTACTCGATAAATCGATCGTTGAATGGCTCGACGGTGCTATTGACCGGAGCCACGGGTTTCGTCGGTGGATCGTTGCTGGAAAGAATATTGCGGCTCAGTCCTGGACCGGAAATAGTCTTCGTGTTGGTCCGCAAGAGACAAGGATTGGAGCCACGATGCCGAGTCGATTCAATTCTGGCATCACCGGTGAGAAAATGTGCCCATTCACTGCCGGAATCTGTAAACGAGAAGATTTATCAAAATCAAAAATCATAAGAAAAAAAAAACGTAGAGGCTTCTGTTAAAAAATGGAAAATTCAAAACTCATCAAGATTTACACACTTATAAATTATACTTAATTTACAATCCTAGTTTTTTTTTAGTTAAGTTTCTCGTTTGCGTTGTAAATTTGTAGTAAGCGAGTTCAAGTACTAAAAAAACAAAAAAATGGTAGTGATGAGAGGCGATTAAACGTAGCAATTAGTTAGATTGTTCTGTTGCAGTTGTTTTCGGGTTTGGACTTGAGGGCATTCGAGAAAGTGCACGTAATTCCGGGTGACATCACGGTCGACGGCCTGGGATTGTCTGACCACAATCGGCAGCTTCTACTGTCCACCTGCACTCATGTATTCCACTCGGCGGCTTCGATCTCCTTCGCCACGCAGCTGGAGTCTGCGGTGAGGATAAATCTACTGGGTACGCGATATCTGCTTCGCCTGACGAAGAAGATGCTGAGGATTCAATCGATGGTTCACGTATCCACGGCCTACGCTAACTGCACGAGAAACAGCGACGAACTTCTCGAGGAACGACTTTATCCCACGCAGATTGATCCCACGAGCTTCACTGACATGGTCCGTGTAAATTCTTTATTCCCTGGAATCGAACAACTCATTCATTCCGTTTCACAGTGCTGATTATTTATTCTTTCTCATCGGACCTCCTGCTCATTTTTTCTCACTGAGCAAATCGTTCATTCTTTTTCATCTAACGACTTATTTATTCTACCTCGTCGTGTTAATTATTTATATGCTTCTCAACGAACAACTTATTCATTACTTCTTATCGCGCGAATTAATTATTTTCTCTCATCCTGCAATTTACTTTTTATACTGTGCGGTTTTCGTCAACTCACAATTATTTTTGTATTTTATTTATTACTATTTTTTGTCTGTATTCAGATCGAAAAAATGTCTTCGGAGGAGATGGAGAGGAGGAGCGACGAGTTCGTGGGAGATCACGCCAACACCTACACATTTACCAAACAAATGGCCGAGAATTTGTTGGTCGTCGAGCGGGGAAACGTTCCATTGTCGATAGTCCGTCCCAGCATTGTTCTCAACTCCTGGAAGCAGCCCATCAGCGGATGGGTCGACAATGTGAACAACGGCGCATGTGGATTCATCGCTGGACTCGGAAAGGGTCTTTTCCGCACGTCAGTATTCTGAAATTACGAGTAACAACGCTGAGATTAATTCACATTCAACGATCCAGTACACGTTGTACCACTATTTTCGGTCGTATTGTAAGTTGAAAATTCGGGCGAGTACATTACTCCAAAAAGCGTTTTTTCTCTCTTCAGCTTTCAAGCGGAGCCTGAAGGACTTCTAGACATAATTCCAGTGGATATGGTCGTCTCAACGATCCTCGCTGCTTCCATTTACGCAACAACGAATCCGGACAAGGTCCACGTGTTTCATTGCACCTCCAGCTCCTTGAATCCCACCAATTGGACCGAATACTGCGAACAAGTGGTGAAAGCCTGCAGAAATCATCCCTGCGAAGATGCCGTTTGGTACCCGAAAGCTCGTCCACGAAGAAACTGGCTGCGAAACACTCTTGTCCTCTACATTTTTCAAGTTTTTCCGGCCTACATTTTCAATCTTCTATGGCAATTTCGATGCTCTGGAGGGAAACATCTGTAAGTTATATCAGTTAAAAGAATATGTATTATATTCTGTAACAAATATATGTCTTTTTAATTACTATATACGTAGGATTTTTGGTAAATGGAAAATCTTTAGCTACATTGATTGCATTTTCTATAAGCGAGTATTTCAGTTGTGCAAATGTTTTTCTACCTTTAATGCAAAATAATTTGACCCTGAGGCTCCACGAATTTGCTGTTAATTGCCACTTCAAAGGCACCGACTGAAAAAAGCCAGCGCCACTGTTTAGAACTCACATTTCGTACCTTTTGACTTAAGACTCGTGGCTATTGGCCCTGAAGTCGATTTAAGCGGTAGTTTTCGAAGGTAAAAAACGTTTGCGGCGCAAATCCAACAAACGCTTTAGTGTTACCGTCGTGTTACACGAAATTCGTGCTGTGCCCTGACAATTAACACATCGGTCTCCTCTTTCTTCCAGATTGCTCAACGTCCAGCAGAAATATGCAAAAGGCTGCACGTACACGTCCTACTTCTCGACTCGTCAGTGGAGCTTCTCACGTCGCAACGCTGCGGTGCTTTCGAGGTTCCTAGCGCCGAGCGAGAGGGACGATCATCCCATTGATCCCAGCGATATCGAATGGGATCGATATTTCGAGATCTGTGTTCTCGGTATGCGACGATATTTTCACAAGGAACCCGCGACGACCACCGACAGAGCTAGAATTCAAATGAAATGGTAAATTTTTCATCATTATCCTTTTTCTGCATCGCAAAAACCATTTTTTCCTTTCCACAAAATTTGCCATAAAATTTGCCTCCAAGAAAAGTGGTTCAGAAAATAATTTACGAATAGAAAAGATTTAGAAAACAAATTGTGTCCGCAGGATTTTGATATTTCAATTATTTAAAAAGCATTCAATTGATTTACCTAAAATCGGATAGAAAAAAATTAAAATATATTCCCTCAATTGTGTCATAGAAAATTTGAACAAAAAAAATGGAAAATAAGTTATACAACAGTTAAATGAAGCGAGTAATTTGGATGTAACTTAATCGCCACAATTTCGTTTGTGCGATACGTTGAAAATCGATTTCCAGCGAATAGAGCGTTAACGAACTTTGTCGAAGGTTTGTGAACTCGTGTAAGAGTAGAGAGTCGGTACCTGCATCCTTCCCGATAGTTTGATGCTTCGCTAGGCTTCCAAATGTTCAATGTACCGCGGGCACCATCTGTGAGTGAGCGATACGAAGCCGATTCTCGATTTTTCTTCACCGGTAGCTCGTAGATCGGCTGGTATCGTAGTGGTAACGTAGAAAATGTACTCTTCGCTATGCAACAACAGTAGCCGTAGGCTAATACCTCGTAACTCCGGTTTGAAACTTGTGTCGAGGCGCAGCCGCGTCGACGAAGGAGTTGAACCTCCGACCAGTTTTCTCGCGCATTCGAGAACTCCTCGCCTATTGCACATAATTACTCACGACTCAAACTCCGCAGGTTGAGGACAGTTGCCGCTCTGACACCGTTTCTGGCTTTCCTCTTCTTCTGGTACCTCATCCTGGTTCTTCTGCCTGGATTGTCCTTCAGCATCGCAGCACTTCTCAGCGCGGCTCTCGTTTTATTTGTAATCTGGCTCTGAAAACAGTTACAACGATTATCGCTGTTTTTTTTTAACGCAATAATGTTAATTACTTAATTTTAGTTCATTTAGTAAAGTATCTTCCCGAATTCTAGCGAATTAAGAATGCAACAAAAACGACTAAGAAACGTGAGATAAAACGTAGAAAAAATAAAATTAATGGTACCGGAAATCCTAAGAACGTTGATTATGTAGGGCACTAATGTAAAAATATCATTAATAAATTAGAATACATTGCTTTGTGAAATTGAGATTGAATAGGTTGTTTTTAGGCATTTTTTAAAAATAATTATTCAACGATTCTTTTTTTTACCTTCAATGGCGTTACTGTTCGATCCTCTCTTATCACGAAATCATTAAGTCCTAATCTAATGCATCTTTTGGTTGAAAACGTAGTTATGAAGCTTCTTGAATATTAAAGAACAAATGTATGAATTTTAATAACCCGAAAGACTGTACCACAGACATGTGACACTAAATAGACTTATCGTATTGCATTATTTACAGTATCAGTATAAATAATTTGATAAAAATTTCAAGCGGAGTGATAATCGTAATTCTGGCGCTTATAACATTACGCGCAGTGAATGGCTTTTGAGATTGCGCAAACAATGTTCTCCAGTAGCGATAAAACGCTTTCCCCAGAAGATTAAAAAAACGTTGTGTCTACGCAGAGGAATTATTCAAAACGCTTGGGGACATAACACTTTTTTTTTCTTCCTTCGGGTCGTTCGATTCTATGAAATAAACCAGTTGCAGGAAGAAACTCATCTTTGGGACCACGCGGTTAGAAAGTAATATTCAAAGTGGTGTGCGTGCGGTATAAAAACTTGGGCTCGTTGGGCCGATCATATTGAGCCAATATTATTGGCAGCGTTATGTACGAAGCTGGTAAGAAGCCATTGTTAAACTCCGTTGCATGTACATTTTATATTAAATTGTGTGGCCAAGGATTACGCAAATCAGTCAAGTCCAAAGACCAGATTGTGACTACGCGGACTCTAAAAATGCTTCGCTCTTAACGTCGTGAATATCTCGAGGTTCGCTTCAGGACGAGTCAACGTTACTTCAATTTTTTAAATTATAAAAAATATTCTTGTAATTTTACTGGCTCTCAATTGAAAATTCTCATAATAATCGCGCTAATATAAAAATATTATTGTTATGGATTAGAAGTAAAGAGTTAAAATTATGTAAACGAATTTTTAACTCCGTTTAATTTTTTTTTTATAAATGCTCATTCAGCGCTCATTCGCTTTTTCATGCTGACGAAATCTAAAGGTCAGTCACCGATTCCTAAAATATATATAAATATATATATACAAAGCTCAGTTTTTAACACGCTGTTTTATGGCAGAATTGCTTAACTTCGAAACTAAAAAAGCGCATCATTGATTTGTCATGGGATGGAAAAAAAAGGTAGCGTGTCATTGGTTACTTATGAGAATAATTTTGAGTTAATGCAAACAGAAATAAGGCAAAGCGAATGCTGCGGAGATTCACAGTAGGTGAATTCTAAATTATGGAAATTGCATGTGGAGAAAATCAAATTTTTGTATATTGGGAAAAATATCGTATCAGTTTCTAGGGACAGAAAAAAAAATCTGTTGAACTAGAAATTAGAATAATCGAAGCTCAGACTATGAGCGTGAATTATTCACCCGACGTATTCAGACTATGAATCGTTGATTATTCAGAAAAAAAGTTGCAGATTAATCACGAAACCAGTTGGGAACGCTTATTAATTTTTTTATCGCATACTAATGTTATTCCCGACGCTAAAGTACATTTTTTTATTATGCAATAATCGCTAAAGCTTATGGCACTGGCCGAACGACATAGCTAAGAAAACAAGTCCCAAAAAAAAAATTATTAAATATTTAAGTATCCGGGCAATCAATTTGTATTAAAATGTAACTTTTACCATTTTCCACTTTTCCCTGCTCCCACAACATAACATTTTTCAAAAATTAAGAAAAATTCAAAACTAATTTGATTGCATAAACAATTTTTCCCTAATACATGAAAAAAAAAATTTCGTATAATAAAAATCATATTAACAATAATGACTATTTAATATCCGCAGTGACGTAATTATTCAAAATTTGTATCCTCTCAAAAAGTACCGAAATTGTCACAAAAACCGATGGCCCGCGAAAACATACGCAGAATCCTTAATAAATAATCTATCCGTCGTGTGTATACGTAAAAATTCCCCTGCCTGCATAACGGTAATTGAGTCGATTAAATCGTTCTCGAATTCCGCGCAAAAGATGATCAAAAATTCTGATCTTCCACCCATTTATTGACAAAGAAGCGAAGCCTTAAGGATTATCGAGCATCGCTTGTTCCCTCGAAGCCCAAATTCGTCCCGCTGAGATAAAAAAAAAGCGCGAAGAATTCTGGATTGCGTAACACACGCGCAAAAATCTTCTCTCGTCTCCCAACATTTCCTTCCTCGCGTCTGCTCGATTGCATAGAGAATTCCACCGAGTATTCTTTTCACGTGGCTCTATCTTCACCGGTTGGGATTGAGAGCCTCTGCCGCATCATGCGATCCTTCCAAAGTGTTACCGCCTTGGGTAAACAATTAATGCACCAGCGACATTATAAGAGAAAATCATCGCAGATAATCGCAGCATCCCGTCTACAAATTCTCCTCTCAATTATCCCTCTAAAGCTATCAATCCGATTGCTATAGAATTGCGGCAGTTCGCTATAGACATCCATACCCTGTAAGCAACGAAAAATGTGATTCGTGGAAATCGCGGAATTCTGCGGCTTCTTTCAAATGTAATGTAAATAGACCGAATAAAAAATGGCAATTAGGCGCGCGATAACGGAATACGCCGCGCGCTCCTTCGAGTTAGATAGAATTGTTAACGTTGAGCACCACTGGATAGTACCTCTACCTAGACGTTCTCACTCGCTCCGAGGCTAAGTCGACGTGGGTTTTCTCCTCTACCGCGGCTTGTACGTTACCGAACGTTCCACAGTCCAGTTCAGTCGAGTGCCTGACGTTGCCGGGTTCTCATTTCCGAGTTAAGCCGCTCGCGCGCTTGTCAGAATAAACAAAAAGTAGCCCTCGCCACTGATCGCGTAAAAGCGATTGATTTCCAAAACGCATTGAACTGTCAGAAGCGGTTTTCGACGGTAAATAGACTCGGGAATCGATAGGCCACCGAAAAGCTACGATGGCTTCACCCGTCACCGATTTCTACCGCGACAAAACAATATTCCTAACCGGAGGCACCGGCTTTCTCGGCATTTGCCTCATAGAGAAACTTCTGCGATGCTGTCCCGACGTCAAGAACATCTATCTGCTCATGCGGCCGAAAAAAGGCAAAGAAATATCCACGCGCCTCGAGGAGATCACCAAAAATCCGGTAAACGCAGTTCGTAATTGGCCTACGCATAAATCAGTCACGTCTACGTGACTACGTACGCTGCTTGTCATTAAACTGTGATCAATTTCAAAGCAACGTCAGCACTCGGAACACACAACCGGCAATTTGTTATCATTCGAATGGAAAGAATATGCAAATCTTTCGGTTTTTTTCTTGATGTCTAACATTGTTAAGGACATTGGGCAAGCGATCCGTGGACTTTGTATAGATTTTTTTTTTCATTCGACGTTTAGCGCTTTCATTTTTTTTGTTTGCGAGTCGTGGAAAATTTTTGATCTCTCGAGCTTTGATCTGTTGAAAGGGAGAATTTTATCTGGAATTTTTGGTTTCTTGTTGAATTTTTATCATATTTTGCGGAAGATCGTAATTTGAATTACTTTGAACGAATTTGAAAGTACTTAAATGAAGTCCTACAGTTGGATTACCTATGCTCAAAATTGTGGTCACGAATAGAAAATTGAAACTTAATTACAGTACTTTGCGAAATTACTAACTACAGTTAATTATCGTGCGAAGCACGCAATTTTTGTATTTTTATGATAATTATTAATAATTGGGATGTATTATTGTAGAAATGTGCCTTTGAAATTTGAATTAATTTGATAGTACAATTGTTTTCACAAGAAAATCAGACTGTAATCAAAAAAATTTTATAAACAACCTTTTTTTTCTCTAGATCTTCGATAGATTGAAGGAAGAGGGTGGCAGCGATCAGTTCAAGAAATTGATTCCCGTTGCTGGAGATGTAGGCCAGGAAAACTTAGGCCTTTCGTCTGTGGATCGACTGACTCTGATAGAAGTTGTCGACATTGTCTTTCATTCTGCTGCTTCTTTGGATTTTGAATCCAGTCTTCGTAGTGCAATAGAAATAAATTTGCTGGGAACTAGAAGAGTCACTGAGCTTTGCCAGGAGCTCAGAAATCTCAAGGTGAAGCGCATCATTTTTGAAAAAATCATTCTGTAATTACACTAAGTTTATACTAACGTTTAATTTTTTTTCTTCAGGCGTTCGTTCACGTTTCCAGCGCGTACGTTAACTCGTTCCTATTGGAAACGAAGGAACAGATTTATCCTGCGCCTATGAACGTAGACGAACTGCTGAAGAAAGTTAAGGAATCCGATGACGAAGCCCTCCAAAAGGCCAGGGCGAGTATCCTAGGGGATCACCCAAATGCTTATACTTTTACAAAACATTTGGCTGAACACGAAGTCGTCAAGGCGAATTTACGATCTGCTATCGTTCGACCTTCCATGAGTACGTATAGCATTACAAAGATTAGCAACTCTTACTACGATTAAATCCGCTTTTATTGATTTATCCTACAATAAAAAAAAAGGACGTATTTTAAAGTTGCGAAAGATACTCAATTGTGCTTCCGTAACGTCTTTAAAGTGAAATGATGCAACTCGATCGATAACCGAAACCTGTTTCCGTGTTTTCTCAGAAACTCTTGAGTTTGGGGACAAAACCAGAGAGTCACTTTGCGACTGGTATTTCCATCCCTGATGTTTTGATTTTTTTTTTTTTTTCGTAATCTGAATTGGCCGGAGAAACCAAGAAAAAAAAAACAACAACGATTTCTCGAAACTTTCCTAAATGGTAGAAATAATTCGTTTTAGTTGTCGGAGCGTGGAAAGAGCCGGTTCCCGGATGGACAATCTCAAAAAACGGACCCCAAGGATTTCTGATGGGCGCGAGCAAAGGCATCGTGAGGCGTTTACCGGTCGGTAAAGAGCTTGTTTACGATTACATTCCTGTTGACCTGGTAGTTAACAGTCTTATCGTCGCAGCTTACAATGTCGGTCGCGATAGGTGAGTCCGGAATTACAAAACATCCGGTTAATCCCATGTAATTAATCCGCGTTTCCATACGCGGATACAAGACGTTTGTCTCAATGAATTTTCGATTTTCAGCGGTCTCGGCCTCAAGGTTTATCACTGTACCTCCAGCACTTGCAATCCCTTCAGGTGGGAAAGTGTTTACGGCAAGGTAAACAGTTACCTGCACAGATATCCACTGCGCGGAGCGGTTTGGTATCCGTATCTCAAGCTTTTACCGTCCGTTTGGCTCTACCGAATTTCTGCGATCTTCGTTCACATGATTCCGGCTTATATTTTGGATACTCTTACACGAGTCGCTGGCGGTAGACCAATGTAAGCTGAAATTTAATACTGTTTGTAGGATTTTTTTTCTCCTTCGCTTTTGTTCACTCTTACTGTGAGATTCCTTTGAATTTTACGATTATGTGCTGCCTCTCGGCCGGTAATGAAAATTAAAGCAATTTTCTCGGGCAGTTATGTATCGCGGTCGGTAACCACAAACCGGCATCCAACTTTTCTCAAGAATCGGTCAATGTTATGGTAACAGGAAATCGTCATTTGCGGCATGCGGTTATTCCGCCGATTATGGCAATTTTTTAAAACTGTATTCTGAATGAGATAAAATAACCGTTGAAAACCTGTGGTTTCCTCTCTCGTTAAAAATATTATTAAAAAATATTCGCATTATTTCGACGCAAAACAGTGAAGAATGTTTTATCGTTTATCAAATTATTGAATGATAATTCAAAAAGTTCTTGTGTAAAAAAATCGTATTTTGCTTTTAGACTGGTTCGCCTTCACACAAACGTCAACAATTCGCTCGGCCGTCTCGAAAAGTTCATTTTCACCGAATGGAAGTTCCACAATCCGCGAATGTTAGAGCTCCACGAGGCGCTTTCAGCTCCGGACAAGGAAAAGTTTACTCTCGACGTCAGGCCCTTAATTTGGGAAGATTACTTCGTTGATCTGACAAAAGGCGTCCGTGTTTATTTGAGCAACGAGCCTTTGAAAAATCTGGACAAAGCGCGTTCTAAGGACACCAAGTGCGTCAAACAAAAAATGCATTTTAGCTCTGTCATCGATTTTCTCTTAGAATTTAAAAGATATAATAATTATTTGTATTTTTACATCAATTTTCAGGCTTATGTGGGCTCATCTCGGTTTGCAAGCTGCGATACTCGGCCTCGTCTGGTGGCTCGTTAAAGTCTTGCTGGGATCAACCTGGACGAGCACCGGAATGGTCGTACCAATCTTTTACATGCTATTCAGTCTCCTCTGAGAAAATAGCAAAGATATTCCAAAAAACGTCGAGACATTCGACCGCATGAACGCATCTGTATTAACTATTTTCCGCTCCATAAAGTGTAGACGAAAAGCATAAGAATCTCGGGAGATTAGATCGCACATTTTTGCAAAAAGGCACTTTTTAAGCCTGCCGCATAGAAAACGCCATATTTAACACCAGTGCCTAAATATTCAAAGCAAAAGTATTAATTATTTAATCGCCAATTCGACGATTTGAGATCGGTGAAAAAATTACGAATGCATTCTAAGCCGCAACGGATTAGTCCTCGAATAACGGTGGGGCGCTATTTCTTTTTTTCTTTTCCAATGGTATTACTTTAGTTTTTCACGGTTGCATAGTTACGTTTATCGGTTATTATTTTATTTCGAGTTATCTATGTCGCCCTCAAAGGAAAGCTCATAGAATTGTTCTTCTTCTCAAGTTTCTTAACAGAACGAAAGTCTCGAAAGTCCCTCTTTCAATTTTTCACAATATTTTCATTTTCGTAACTCTTCGTTTAGCCACGATATATCGTTAGCTTACACGAGTATCTACAGGTGATGTGTGTAACACGAATTCAATAAAGTTTGTACTTTACATTGTTAATAAGCGTAGGAATCTTCTTAAATCGCCTTATCGTTTTCGCGATTACCGAATCGATTCAAACGGTCAACAAACGCTAAATAAAAATATGTTTTTCATTGTGTCGGATGACGCGCGGCTTTTCACTCCTCCACAAGTCGGATGCGCGTGCGATCCAAATAGGAACACGAGAATTCACGTATTTTGACGTCATCGCAAGTTCAAAGTTTGGTCGACACAATGGGGAACGATGGGAAAAATGGTAATAGGGAACATCGAAAAATTACCTGGGATTATTCGCACGAATTTAGGTGAGCGCGTTCGGTGCCATAGCACATTCTGTAGACACACTTTTTCTGCGGACCCGCGTTCTTCATTGGCCGAGAAATCGAGTGACCTTGGAACGGAAACAATGCCACTGGAGGAAATGTGAATCGACGTTCGGTACTCCCGACTGTCGGCCTCGCGAAGCTCGAGTAGACAAACGGGGGATGACTGATTCGGTATGTAAGTTATCTGCAGGGGCTTCGGCATCTACGATCGTCGCGCCTACTCCACGAGTCTACAATCAGTCTTTCAGCAACCGGTCGCGAGCCAAGAGATCCTCTGCCCTTGCACACAGAAACGACGATTCCGAACGCGATCGTTTAGCGGTTGTTCAATAGGCTCTAATCGATTCGTTTGATTTTTTAAGTTCTTACTTTCGCGCGAAGGAAATATTGATTGGAGACCTTTTCGGAGTTGCTGGATCATTGAAAAATATTGGTTTCCTAGAAGTTTCAAAGGTTTGTTGAGTCACTTTATATGTTGGGAGGATAATAGGATAAGCATTTCTTTGTTAGAGCATTTTTCATTTTCTGAAATCGTCAGTTCGCCTAAAAAGTCGTGGATGAAGTTAGTGTACGGAGCTTAAGGTTTCAAGAGTAGTTGTTTAGATATTGCTCTATGAAATTCAAACAGTTCGTTTTGCCTCAAATTCCTTGGATTTTTGGGTTTTTATTTATTATTGAAAAAAGTGGATACAATAAGCATTTTTTTCCTTTCGAATTCGTATCTTTTCAGAAGTTCGTTTTATATACACGCCCACAAGCCTAAAAATCCTTGGTCCCAGCGTTAAAAAATCGAGATTCCGAAGGCGATCTCTCACCGTTGCTCAATACAATTTAATGAATTCATATTATTTGACTTATCATACTACTCGCCGATTAAATTCGATTTTCGGGGCATTTTTGTTTTGAATCAATTTTAGTGATGAGTTTTGTTGGAGATTTAAAAAAAATCTTTTTTAAACTAAAAATTCCAATTTTATTAGATGAGTAAATCACATATTGTCAGAAACTTTTTTCAATTGCATTTTTTACATAAAAACTGTAAAATGTTTATTTTATTTTCACTCGTATTATTATAAGATCAAATGTACCTGTGACTTTTTAGTAGAACATTGACTTTATTTTGCTGTCGCAATTCTGATTAATTAACAACACCTTTTGGAGACACAAGCGTCAATCGGAAAACGATTGAGCGAATTCTTTATCCACTATTTACTTAATTCAGAGACAATGACTCACTTGGCCTCTGCAAAAGCCTTTACGAGCGTTAAACTCTGCTTCCTTTATTTTACGAGGAATATTCGATCGCGCCTTCGTTGTCCTTTGTACAAAAATAACAAATTGTCTCATAAACATTTAAATTAACGCAACGAACATAGTCCGAACGTTTAATAACTTATACGTCATTAATTATTCACAAAATTGTTTAAAAATTCGGAACAGAAGTAAAGCGCAATATTTTTCCTTTTTTGCGTTGAATTCAAGAAAGGCGGATGCAGGTTCATTTGCAACTTCCGGCGAACAAAAAAATGATAAATTTTTATTTTCAGCCGGATGGAAAAAATGGAATCAACTCCTTCGATACCCGAATGGTTTAGTGGGAGGCACGTTCTCATCACCGGTGCCACTGGTTTTATGGGCAAAGCTTTGCTCTCGAAGCTCCTCATCAGTTGTCCCGAGATCGAGAATATTTATCTGCTCGTCAGACCGAAAAAAGGCGTCGATCCAAAGTCGAGACTTAATTCTATAATTCAGGTGAGTGTTGTATGTTTTAACAACTAATTTACAGTTTAATTACTGTCTTCTTTTAATTTCAAAAATGTCACCGTGTCATCGGGTTAATCGACCATTAAAAATACAATTCGGCTCCACCGGAATATTCACCTTGGCACCCTTAAGGTAATCCAGTTCGATCGACGTGAAAGAATTATAACAGGTCGCGAATGGTCAAAGACAAAGGGACTCGCATACCGAAAACAATACAATATCTCATCAGCGATTGTTACGCCTATTAAATACTAGAATTTCGTGTCAAAATAGTAATGCACATAAATTATTAATAATTACTGCTGGTATCTGGAAATTTGTAACAGTGTCTTTTTGTATTTTATTTTTTTGGTGTTTTTCAAATGCTTTTTCATTCGAATCATTTTTGCTTTGAAAATTTATAGTGAAACTTTTTATTTATTTATGTATAATCATTGTTAAGTCGTCTTCTAACGGCAGTTTTTATTTAATGGACTTAAGTGCGTTAATTTTTTAAGTCGTACTTCATTTACTTCTTTGTAGTATGTTAATGAGACTGAATAATGCAGTCAGTCTTTGGTCATTGATAAGCCTCTAATGTTTGAAAGTTCAACTTTTCCCTTTCCTGGACTGCCGAATGTAAGTTACGCAGCAAAACACTTCCCGTTGGGCCACACTTTCAAAATACTTTGCGATGCGATCAGAAGATACTCGTCGTTAGACTTTCCCATAAATTTTTATGGATTTTGACGTCTTCGCCGTGGGGTAATTGACGTTTATATGCGACGTAGAATCGATAAAATATTGTTTTTAATAATTAATGATTATTATCATTGAGAATCGACGAATATTGCTATTACAAAATGATAAACATTCTCATAGTAAATTAATGAATATTATCATTAGAAATTGATGAAGATGTTCCAAGATAAGACGACGATTTGTTGAGAAAAAATGATAATAAACGTTAGGAGTAAATACAGATTTTTCCTTCAACGGAATTTACTACAGAAGTGACGCTTTGTGGTCGCCGTTTAATCGGAAGTATTTAATTGTTTCGTCATTAATCAACAGCGACATTCTTAGTACTTCAAATAACTTTTATCGCAAATCGATTCCGTATGCAAAGCAATGATTAACACTTCCGCAATAAATTGTTAATTTTACACGTTGTGCCAATTAACGTCGACAATGCAAATAAATTACTCGCCAATACATTGAAAATGTCCAATAAATACAAACTGCCAATCTGCGAAGAGTCAAACATGCTAAAAATTATTTTCAATTACAACAATGCTGAATGATTATAAATGAAATTGCCTAAAAAATGTTTGTCTATTTTTCAGGCGATTATTCTTTTCTCTCTGTTTTTAATGGATCAAGATTTTTTTTCCTGTTGGCTGATAAATGAGTCTTCTCATTTTTATTCAATTACTTGATTATCAAAAAATAAAAAATCATAATGTTTTCCATTTATTTGTTATAGATTCGAAGATGAAAATTTCGAGGAATATCTCAACCTCATAATTTCACAATTTTTGATATTATCGTCATGTAAATGTTGGTCTTTTTGATAATGACGACTTTTTGTCAAAAGATTTGTTTCTAGTCACCTGCTGAAATTCCAATCAAATGCGACTTTTCGTAGTGAATGAAACCTGATGAATAATCAATTCGCCACTCGTGATGTTGTGTAACAATCATTCGAAGCCGAATTAAAGTTCGTACAATTACTTAAAAACAATGTGGATACAATGACGCCCGCATGTCATTAGCCGACACCTTCTAATGCAACAATGACGAATTACATTAATCAGTCCTCAGTCGCGAATTAAATAAGCATCGACAAAAGCGACGGTGGAATATTGTGTTCTGACGCATTACCTCGTCTCACTTATGATATCTAATGAATTAATTCTTAAGGTTTTCATTATTCAACAATTAAACGTATGAACGTATATTCGAGATTTTTTGTTGTTGTGCAAACTCACCTAAAGCTTCAGCTCTTTGAAAATTAACAACATTTAAAAAAATAACACAAGCTACAAAATTAAAAATCCTTAAGGCTTTCATTATTATTACACAATAAAATATACGAATGTACATTGAAAAAAACAAAAATTTGAGTCAACTTCCCAAAAGTTGCTTCAGAGCTGGTAATGTGGAATTTCGGCACTTTCGATTTTCTTAAACCATACAACATGAAACGTGACATAAGAGTTTTTTTGTCAAGCAGGTTTTGCTTGAGGCGACTGTCCGGTCGTCGTGAAGGTTCCGAGGCTCATTGACTCCTCTCCGAAGATAAAATTATCTGTTCTTTTCTTTTTCTTCTTCTTCTTCTTTTCCTTCCTTCGGTTAATTGATACCATGATTCTGTTATATAATTTTCCGCTCATGGTCGCGCACTTGTGGATTACGATACTTGGTACGATGCTCGATAGATGCCAAGACACTCATTCGACGTACGATGTTCATAAATTCGAGAAAGTCAGTCTGACACCTTGACACCGTTGCGGGTCATTCAAATGAATTCGGCCACTAAATGCCCAATTCCGCTGTCTCACCGTTCGCCTTCTTGCGCAATTTATTTGACATTATAATTACCGGATATAAGATTCACTTTAAAATATATTTCCTAACAGCGTCCGATCGACTGATATATATTTTTTTATTGAAGAATAAAACAAAATTATATCCCTTGATCTGCAATGTGAAAGTAAAATTGGTCAAGCATTAAACAATAGGTGTACTAGACTATAACATTATTACTATCTGCATAAACGTTTTGTTTATCTCGATTGGAGTCTCTAGTGTCTATAATTTATTTAATACCGTTATCGTTAATGTGATTACTCTGAAAAAAAAATTTCCTTGGAATCTAGTTGTCATTGAGAGTTATTATGCATAAAGTTTTGCAGTATATTTTAATAATTGCGAGGAAAGATTAATGTGAAAAATTGTATGTAACTATTACACCGCTCTTTGTGTGAATTAAAAAAAATAGAGGATTCAGATGAAATCTGTAATTTGTAATCACAATTACAAAAAATTGTTTTCCTCAAAGTCGATAATACAAAGCATCTATGACGTATGTTTTAATAGCTGGAAATAATAGAGGTGCAGTAATGCTTGTCTTTTTGTGATAAAGGGTTCGGTGCTAATGGTCTGGTCGGTTAATACCGTCTGCGAATATTAATTCTGTGGGACTTCCCCCACGAAAAATATAACGTCATTCTCGCGTGGAATAATCCGATCTCGGAACAACCGGTTTTACGGATTTTAATGATATTCTCCCCTGTTTATTACTGTTTCGTGTAGAAGCGATTGAACCCGTCATTGACCGAAGTATCGTCGGTCAATAAACCGGCGTTCTTGCGATCTTAAGTATTTTCATGTGATTATCAGTTGCCTGAAGGATTTAATACAAATACAAACAAATTCAATGAATTAACGTTACGTTAATAATTACAGCATAAATTAGTTATATACATTTATTTTCCAATATTATAAAAATAAAAAGTACACCAAGAATTATTTCTTAAGAAATTATAATTACAGTGATATGTTGAAAATAACTAATAACTTTTTCTGTTTTAGCAAGAACCATTTCGTCAGCTACGTGAGGAATGGCCCGAGAGGCTGAAGAAACTCGTGGTGATACCGGGAGACACGACGCTCGACGATTTGGGTCTCTCGACCTCGAACAAGGAGCTCCTGGTGACCAAGGTCTCCGTGGTCCTTCATATGGCTGCGAATGTCAAGTTCGACTTGCCACTCAAGTCCGCGGTCAATCTGAACACCTGGGGAACCGCCAACGTCTTGGCTGTGGCTAAGCAGGTGAATTGAAGAAGAAGAGAAAAAATGTCGGCCCCCTTAATGGAATTGTATTAAAGCCACGACGAAAAATAACGTTTTTCGTATGCGTTCGAGGGCCGGATGTGCATACCACGATTACTCAGCAAAATATAATAATATTGCGCAGTCACGTTCACGTGCAATCTTGAAAAGCGCTCTCCTCGCTCCTCGCGTGAGACAAGCATCGCGAAAACAGGTTCGACGGAAATAGTCTCGCAGGTTCCCCGCGTGCGCGCGAGAATGCCCTTCACATTCGAAAAAATAGGAGAACGGCCTCGGGCCCCGAGAACTAAAGTCATCTTCTTCGCTGCATGCTTCTTAGTACATTCAAGTTCAAATATAATACGGTTTTTAAGAACAACAACAGGTTTTCCTCTATCGGCAACCTTATGTGGTTGTAAGCTATAAATTCTTAGATCCTGCAACAGAAAAACATGTACTTTACGGATTTTATGTTCACTCGAAATCGGAAATACTCTTGGAAAAAAGAACCTTACAATAATTTTGATATTGCAATCACTTACATTTGAAAAATGTATTTTTTGGCTTCTAATGTAGAGTGGAAAATAATATAACAAAGCAATATCTAATAATATCTTATGATCATTTTTTTACTTCAATTCAGCTTGAAATAAGAATAATCGTTAAATCCCTTCAGATAAATACTCTTAAATAGTCACTTAAGATCCACCACAAAAAAGATGCGAAGAATTCGCTGGGAATCGTTTTATAAATAATTACCCAACAATTTGCAGATGCAAAAGCTGGAATCCTTCATCCACGTTTCCACGGCGTATTGTCAATGTCAGGAGGAAGTTTTGGAAGAACGTGCTTATCCAACGAGCGTATCGCCGGAGGAAGTGATGTCGTTGGTTCAGTCGGCGAGTGACGAAATGTTGGAAACGCTCGATTTGAAAAAATTGCTCGACAAACAGCCGAACACTTATGCGTTCACCAAGGCACTCAGCGAGGATTTGGTGTCACGGTGTAATTTGCCGACAGGCATCGCTCGTCCTTCCATAGGTAGACCAATTTTTAACGAATTAGCAGCACCGCAATAATCCCAATCTAGTAGATAAAAAAATGGAGAGAAGAAGAAATAAAAAGCGGAGGCTTTAATGGTTCCAATATTCTTTTTGCAGTCGTGGCTTCTTGGAAAGAACCGGCACCTGGCTGGGTTGAAAACCTGAATGGCCCCACGGGCCTGATGATCGGAGGAGGCAGGGGAGTCATTAGGAGTATGCTCTGCAACAAAGAGTACACCACGGATTTAATACCTTGTGATCTTGCGGTAAATGCCATAATCGCCCTCGCCTGGAGAGTCGGCATCGAACAGCCGAGCAAGCCGATTTTTATGAACGTCACCGAAAGCAGCGAGAATCCGCTAACCTGGGGAGATGCGATAGAAACTGGAAGAAAATACACCGTAAAGTATCCTTTGTCACGTAAGTACATTTTTCGTTTTTCTTCTAATTACTAAATCCCTCCAATACTTCGAATTTTTTTCGCGCGGTCGTGGAAATCTTGGAAAGCCTTGAAATATCCTAGAGAATTGTAAAAATGTCAACCATGTTTATATTCAGTTTCATTACACTTTTCTTGGAAATTACATTATAAGTTCAGAACCCTCGCCGTTAAACATTCAAGTCTCACATTTGAGAAATTGTAATACTACGCGCCGTACACGTATGTAAGCGTGAAAACATTCCCCAGGCGCCCTTCGACCAATTACTTTTTAGTAATCTATATTTTACGAGTCTATGGTTGAAATCATTCTCGCTCTTATAATCAGCAATTTTGCTCGGTATTTATTAAAATCTGAGAGGAAAAGCTTGTTTCTATCAAACCGTCCTATTATTTGCATTAACATTTTTGTTACCGACCGAGAAATATCATATTCGCATGAAAACATAAATAAGTTATTGCCCATCTTGAGAATTTCGATTGATAACGTAAGCTTGATCCAAAAAAATGGTTATTCAATGTACATATTTTGTTTTAGGTCCACTATGGTATCCAGGAGGAGGCATAACATCGAACAGACTTTACCACAACTTGGTAGTTTTCTTTTTCCACCTAGTACCAGCCTATCTGATCGACACAATTTTGTTGCTGGTCGGCCAGAAGCCTTTCTTAGTTAAAGTGCAAGGAAGGGTTAGCATGGGCCTAGATCTGCTTAATTACTACACAACGAAACAGTGGGTCTTCCGGTACGTTTGTCAACTTAAGAAATAATTTTCAATCGTTTTTTACAATTACTTTTCTGCTTTTGTTTTGCATAATTTGGAATGGTAATTATTTTCCACTATAAATGCACGAGAGGTGACTTAAAATGCACTTACATTTTCTATAAGCATTTGGGCACAATGAAAAATCGCGAATTTCGTATTCATATACGCAACTCGGTACCGCACTCGTAAAGAACGGTGGCGGTCAGTGACTGATGTTTGCACAATCGTGACGCATGGTCGCGATGCTTCAATAGACAAATCTTTCGTGTATGAACGAGAGGAGCGATTTCTCTTTTGCTCCCATGACGAAAACACTGGTATACGCGATTTAAAGTGCGGTACTCGATGTCATATAAACGTCGAGCCTCTTTTAGATGCGTCGTAGCATACACAGAATTAGTATGTATTCTTTATTCCAGCGTTTGATCTTCTTGACCTTTCACCGTACTCAGCTTTCACGTTCACAATATTATTCACTCAAATTCTGCACTCAGTTATTCCTCTTCTAACCCTTTAACTTTCCAATAAACTATTTAATGCACTGTATACATTGCATTAAATGGTCCATGAAAGAGAAAAATTCAGATGTACCTTAACGTCCCTTTTTCTGTAAAATGTATTTTTCACTCGGCAAAAATGAACAGCGAAATCGAAGGGATCGCAATGAGAAAAAAGAAAATATTTTCCACTTCTTTCGCTGAAAATAGTCTTGCGGATGTAATCAGTAATATACTATACATTGTATTTAAATAGTTAATGAAAAAACTTTGACGTTGTGTTTGATTTCAGTAACGACGGCTTGAAGGAGATGCAGAAAATGTTGTGTCCCCAAGACAAGGAGATCTTCTTCATGGATACGAAAGCCTTGGATTGGGATGAATATTTGAAACTGTACATCCTCGGAACAAGAAAATTCTGCCTGAAAGACGATCCCTCGACGATTCCGCAAGCTAGAAAGGTCATGAAGTATCTTTACCTGGCCGACCTCCTCGTGAAAATGATACTCGCTGGATTTTTGGCGTGGGTCGCTTACTCCTGGTACAATATGCTGAGAATGCCAAACCGAACGCTAGTGGAAATCAACGAAATGTGAGGGCAGACTGATTTATGAATACGCATTCTGAATATGAAAACTGTGGGTACAAAGGTGCAAACGGTACAGCCGAAATCCGCCGCATAATCATCACAGTCAGTCGATCATTCTTCGTCGTACGAATTTAAGCTGCGCAGAAACTCTCACACCTCGATCGCAATTTTACTTTAAGTTAATTTACTCAACCTTCACTCAATTTTCTACGGACGTTCGTATTTTCTCTGACTCATGCCCCTTGTGACTGAGCCAAAAACAACGAAATATACAACAAAATAAAAACTAAATAATAAAACTATTGAGACTTGTATACGTTATTTCTCGATAAAAATTAGAAAAAACCTTCTATATCTTTGAATTCGAACTATCTTAATTCCATGTGCCTGAAAACATGTCTATAAGGTCGTCAGGCTGGAAAATAAAATAACAAGTGTTTATCCTTTTGTAAAAGTGAACCGAAGCTGTAATATTCAATAGAAGAGGCAGTAAATTGAACAATATTAATACTTGCGTTTTGTATTTCTTGATATACATCCGACAAAGTCTTTATTAACTCATATCTTTTTTTTTTTAATCGTAAAAATTCGCAGACAGTAAAATTATTTTGAAAATAGAGTCTGTAGTGTAATTTTCTGGAAGAAAACGGCACTTACTCACATGCGAATTTAGGTTGTGAATTTTTTTGCACAATGCTTACTTCAGCAGGAAAGATGCTTGACTGTTGAAGGATTAATTGCTCTAAGCATTCAGAGAAACGGGACCAAAGTTCAAAGTTATAATAATAATGGGCGCACGTGCCGAAAGATGCGAAAATATATACGAAAAACCTGCTCTTCCCTTACTGTCCTATTTCTGCGAAACCATATTTAGGATTTTAATCGGCAATCAAGGAAAGTCTAAACGAAATTTCGACGGTATCAGAGACTACGAATTCGCGTAATAGCGCGCGTAGTCTACGCGTGTAATACTCGCAGGCGCGCCGTCACAGTCCTAGAAAGCCAAAGGTGTGTCGCAAACGCGTGCGGAAGTTTGGCATTTTATTTTTAGCCGCAAGACATTGTAAATATTATAGCAAGCAAAAGGAACAAAATTGGAAATGGTGAATCATCAAGATCTTTTTCTCGTTTGAAATTTACTCTGCGTGTTTCATAATTAATACTGTGCTTAATATTATCCTATCCTTCTGTTTCCAAAAAAAAATCACCACCTCATTTTTATCCGTGCGAAATTCTATTAATAAATTCATCAAAAATGCACGTTATCCAGACAGAAAGTGTGACGAACCAGACGCTCATACCGAAAGTTCATTATTAATGCTACTTTATTAGCATGTTGCATAAATCTTCCGAAGAACCAAATTTAAACGACGAAAGAAAAGAATGTCCCAAACCAAATCGATGACTTATTCTTGTCCTCTTCCAAGGAAATTCAGTTTAGCGATGACTAAATTAGAGATTCAAAAAAAATCAATCAATCAATTATCAACCTTATCGACAAAATTTTTGCGAAATTGCACAAATCTTATATTTCATTACAAATGAAAAATTCACTGGTTTGAAAAATATTTACTATTTTCAAATTATCAGTTCGCGATATTTTTTGTTAAGTCGTCGATTTTTTTGCTATCAATTATTGAAGAGGCTCTCGATTGATTCCCAAACTATGTGTATTTTTCCATCGGTGACTTTTCCGGCGCGACAGTGCGAATGAGAAATAGCGAAAGAGAGCGAGAGAGAGGAAAAAAGTGAAGGTGCACATAGGTAAAGGATATGCTGTATGGTTTGCCGCTATTCACTCGGCGGAGGTGTGAGGGGCACGGTTGCGGTCGCGGAGAGCGTCGTATCGCTGCCGCTTGGCATCCTGAAATGTTGAAATCTTTACTCGCTCTCCCGTTGGCTCGACCGAACGCGGGCCCACAGACTCAACTCGCTGCTGCTGCTGCTCACGAAAGTAAATTGCGTCATTGAATAGAGGTCGGACCGCTCTGCGCGTTACGATCGTGAAAAGTGACTCGCGTTTTTCGCGGCTTTTGATTATAGTCGATATTCAATTGATGCGACGTCTCTTTTTTTTAAATTTTTTAAAAATTATTCTGCAGCAACTTTCCGGCGGGAAGTTTTTGGTAATTACAGATTAAGTTTCTCCTTTCTATTACTTTTATTATAGGGAAGCCCCAAAAAGTCGCGACATTTCTCTTTTAGTGATTCACGAGATTTACATGAGATTTAGATCTTCAAACGGGCACCAGGAAATTCCCACATTCTGATTGCCAGAAAGTTGCTTGATTTCACTAATTACTTTTTTTTACGACTTTATAAAAATACTGAGTACGTAAATTGCGATTCATCCTGTATGATTTTTGAAAACGTTTGATTTTTCGATGATTATTCGTTTAGCAATTTAACTGAGCTTCTCCCTTGAATCAATTAAATAAACTAAGATCGACTAAAATTCCTGAATCTACCGACGCGTGTATAAATACAATTATAAAATTGGTAAACCGCGTTGCGTCTGTAACACTTACACGCTCGTGTAATTTATATTAACCGGAGGATTTACACATACATCGAATTGTCGCTTTCACCAATTTGAACAATAATAAGCCTTTCCTGCTTGCGATCTCGGTGAAGCGTGTGCGTACTCTAAAAAAAAAACCAATTGTTCCGCTACATATCCGTGACGATCTTTTTATGGGAAACGACCTTACAGTGATAATTTGTCGGTGAGGAACCGTCGTTAGAGAAAGCAGCAGTAAATACGGACCATCGCAAGTAGCATTGCATGTTTTCGGTAATTTTCCTTTTTCTGTACTCCGCATTGATATAATTTCCCTTAAGGCATTCATTTCCAACATTTCTTCAATACAAAAATCTTGAAAAAGTCTCACTTTTTAATCCCTAAATTTATGCAAACCCCTTAATTCCTTTTAACATTAACATCAAAATCTGAAGTGTAATCACACGATTCTGCAGCTCCGCACGAAAACCGAAGGTTGCAGCGAAATTATCGCATGTTGCTCCCATTGAGATCCAATTATTTTTCTCCAATTCCAGAGAACAAGTAGAAACAAAGCTTCCTCTACAAGGAAGCAAAAACCAAATAATCGGAAAGGAGTGGAATATCAGCTCTTGAGTCTGGATAACATTGTAGCAATCGTCGTTTCTCCCTCTTCTCTCAATTCGCAGTCCCTCCGCCGGATTTGCTCTATAGAAACAACGTAAATATCAATAATATCATTATAATAATTTTAATTGAGTAGTCGAAAGGTCCTTCGATGCCTAGAGGCTCAGAAAATTCGTCATCTCTTACCTGGTTTGCGTAGCAAAGTTTGTTACGCAACGGACGTAAAAACCTAACGAACCAACTTCTTGTAAGTCATTGTCGTTACCAATGTTCGCGTTACACGTGTTGCGAGTAACCATCGCAAGACGTAACGAGTCGCTTTCTTCTCCCAGCATCAATGATCGCCGTATGAGATGATTTTTAACGATCCGAAGATGAAAATTGGGATAATTGAGGGACTGGAACAGACGTTGACTCGCCAGGATTGGATTTACTGCCGTCCGACGGTAAAACTCGGATATTTCATACATATATTTTAATAATATAGATGATATATATAGATGAAGAGCTGTAACATATAATTCAACATTTTTATAAATCGTGCTAAACGATCTTTTACGAAAAGTGCAATAGAAACGTTGCATTTTAGAATGCTTTTTCACGATTACATCATTTTTTTAATTGTCAATTATAATGTGTAAAAAAAAAAGGTGATGAATTATGAAGTCACAGCATATACCTCTGCATTCAGGTATCAATTACCGGGGGATTAGTAGCCTACTTACCCCGCAAACTGCAGGAATTAATAGGTCGCTGAATTGCGTGGTTTCTTCGAACGAGCGTCAACAGAAAACCTGTTAGTGATCTCGAACGTCTGACCGGAAAGTGCTTGAACTACTGGGAACGCACGTGGCATTCACTCAGGGGTGGTACTCTGATGCCACCACACGTTTTTTTTGTAGCGACCTTTCCTTGTCATGTATATATGTATATACACCCGTATATACGTATGATAATGATATATATATATATATATATATAATATACGTAACAACGAGCATTGTTGAAAAACCACGTGCCTTTGCTTCGGAGTCCCACCCCAAACTACGAAGTCCATGTTTGTCGAGCCTCATTCCAAGGTCATAGCACATATTTTCCATCATTGTCTTTTTCTCCGAGAAACGTCAGAATCACTTTTTTTCATCTCCATTTATTAACCTATTAACCGCATTCGAAGAACAGCTTTTCTTTTGCACAATCGTTTCCTATTCGTAAGATTAATAGAGACACATACACATGAAGTTAGGAATGATATATGAGGAGTTTCATGAAGTTATTATATTTTTTTTTCAATGTTTTCCATGATTTTCATTTTCACTCTTACCCGCGATCCTGTGGGAAAAACTACCGATCTTTCACCCATTATCGCGTAAATCTGTTGAACGCATCAAGCTCGTGGTTCTCTGGCTAAAAACACGAGGGCAGGGTTTTTACCGCGCAATTTTCGTGAGTCTCGTTCATATTGAAGATTACGTAACAGCGCGATCGGTTTAAGGTTATAGCGAATCCGACGAAATTTCTTATTTCTCTTCTTTCATATCGCATTCGTATAATTCTACCGAGAATTTTTCAGCGATTACCGCATAACTCCGATGAACGCTGGCTAAAAACAAGAGGGGGCAGCGATTTTACGGCGCAATTTTCGTGAGGCTCGGGCGGCGCGCGGGAACCCGCGCGCTCTCTTAAATCGCCGATCGGTTTTCTCGCGGAGTGGGGCCTCCTCTGCTTTATGTATTTGTGCGTTTGGCTGCCTCACCGATAGCCGCGCTGCCTATACTCGTGTTTATATTGGAGGTTCGCTTATTGCTGCTCCTGCTGCTGCTGCCGCACACAGAGTCGAAAGTTCGTACGGCCCTGGCCCGAACCACCGCCACCGGCAACAACGGACTACGACAACGACGACGAGGACAACGAAGACGAGAAATGTTCTCAGTCTCGAACGGGCTCACCATCCGATCGAATCGTCCGGACACGCTATTTATTCGCACGGCACTTGGATTTATCCGCCGTGCGCTCTGTAATCACTCCGCAGCCGCGATTTACCGAACGGGATCATTCACAGGCAGGTACGCAACGCGCACGACGTCCTTTCATCGTCCTCGAGCTTTTTAACATAAGCCCCGAACTTCGAGAACTTGAAAAAAAGTCATTATTCCGAGAGAAAGGTTTTTTTTTTTTTAATCGCGGAAATAAGGAACAAGGGCGACCTTCACCTTGCCACGAAGGTCACTCGTAGTAGGGCAATGTTTACGAGTGAGGCACGCAACACAAAACAGGATTTTTCTTTGTTTTTATTTAAAATTTTAAGTGCAGAGTTCGTTTTTTTATGAAGAGCAATTAAAATGACCGGAATCTTTTGTTTTTACTAAAGTGCAGACTATCTTTTTTTTTTTGGCAAGACGTTTTGGGTGAATGAAGGATTTAAGCGGGAAATAATTTTATTCTGGTAATTCTGGCAATTTTTGTAAAGGAATTTTGGAAAGAGAAAATAGTGAGGGTGTAAAATGGTAGAAATGATTTTGTTGCATTGCAAAATATAATTTTGCAATTAAAAGTGTCGTGGATTGGAAATTGGCAAATTTTTTTTCTTTTTTTTTTTTATGTATTTTGTTATTTATGCACGTAATTAAATGGGCAAGTGTCGAAGATTTTTTTTATTCGATTTTTTAGTGCAGAAAAGCACGAGTTTTGAAGAAAAAAAAAAACGGAAAGTATAGTAAGCGAGGACTTCAAATGGCTGAAAAATGGTCCAGTTGAGTTGAGATTCAGTCTCATTTTTTTTTCACCACAACCGCAAAGCGATGGACACCTGTTGATTTCGCGTTCGACTGCCGGATACTTTTTTTTTTTTTCACTTTTAATCGGATAATCTTGCAAAAACAAACGTCGTGAGCACTTAACAGTATAAATCGATTATTGAGAAATCATTGGCTAATTAATTCGCAAAATCGAAGGGATCGAGGATCGGAATTACGTAAACAAAAACTGAATTGCTATATAACACTCATTGCGTAACGCATTATCAGATGATAATTGCATTAAAAAATTAATTTTCTGGATAACCGGTGTCCATCAGAGTCTCTTTGTTTTTGTTTACTTTGAACCAATAAACAATTCACCGATTCACGATATTAACATAGCAATCAGCACAATTTTTCCAGCGTCAAATTTCGTTCAATTTTTTAAGAAATCCTTTTGTAAACGCAAAACAATCATTGTGAAGAGTCCAAAAAAATTCGTCAATCAATAATTAATTCACGATTGAATAAATTGAACATAGCAATCGATACAATTTTTCCAGCATCGGATTTCGTTCAAGTTTTTCCAAAGGCATTCTGCGAAAGCAAATCAGTGATCAGTGTGAGGAGGCAGAAGAAAAATCGCGAGGTAATTAATAATTCACGATTTTAATAACCGAACGACAGACGTAAACGCCAGAAAGAATTTCGCAAGGCAGAGCCAATGGAAACTCGTTCTCCCATAATAATCGCTGACTCTTCTGATGGTTGGCATTGCATCGTGGAACGTGCATTGCTGCCCTAGCTGAATTTTTTTTGCCTGCCAGAAGTTCACGACTCGCATACCGGTCTCGTCTCAATGAACTTACCGCTCGTGGCGGTAGCCGTACGATTACCCGAGTTATATGCGCCAGCCTCGGGTAATCGTGAGACTCGGGAGACCAGGATCGGGTTGGTGAATTACAGGCTTCGCTACTACGGCGCGTGGCGGTGTAATGAAAAGACGTTTCACTCACTGGCAGAACGTGCCGAAGCCTCGTCGAGTTACTCGTGCATTTCATCCTACGGTTTACGTGATTATGCCGACTGCTTTGCTTATATCAATTTACACGTTAATTTAATGAAGCGTATTTTCAATAAATAAAAAGTGGAGGTCACTGAAAATCGCATTAAAAATAAAATCATCTGCAAAATGTGAATAAAAAAAAAATTATGATCATAGAGAAGGAGCTTTGAGTTTTGCGACAAGCGAAATTCCTTCAAAAAAATTGAGTCCAGCGGCTGAGAAAATTTTTAGTAATTGCAATAATCATTACGAGTTATAAATAAGTTGAAAAATGAAAATTATGTCACCTGCATAAACAGTTATCGGAATCGATAAATTATTTATGTAAATTCTGGAGTTTAAGACAACATAAATTCCAATTTCTTTGAATATTACTCTTACATGCGCAAAATAATCGTAGATGAAAATTTATTCAAATTTTCCTATTATCTATTTCCTCGTATTTCTTCAGCCATCCACTCATTTTTCCTACCGAGAGTTTTGTTTCACAGACTTTTGCCGCACGCGAAAATTCTTTTTAAAAAATGTTCTAAAAAAATCTTAAATTTTTTTTTTTTATTTTTCAAATTTCGTTTGTTTTCATCTTCTTTCATCACGCCGTTCAGAATTTACAATCGAAATTCCATAGACATTGCTGAATTATCAATTTTCGAGTGATTCCCGATTAATTTTTATCGAATAAAAAAATGATTGATTATCAAAAAAAAAAAAAGAAAAAAAATAGGACGAATTTAATACGCGGCTCGACGACGAATGCCAAGAGTAGTCGACCTCCACCTCAGAAACATACGTGAGCCGGTGATTCTAGATCACGCGTTGAAGTCAAAAGCCGGTTTCGGTCCGTCGAGCAACAAAAGCAAAAGCGTCTAGTAACGCCGAACTAGCGAATGTTTATATATATATACATATATATTACGTAGTGGTAACACACGCGTGCACTCTTCAGGGATAGTGAAACCGCAAGGTATACGTGAACGTTGGCTGAACGAAGAGAGAATGAATAAAATCGGTCGGTAAGAGTAATAGCGAGAGGCTGTTACTCCACGTAGAAATATGTACGCTGTATGTACGTAGGTTTGCGGTAATCGAAGGTAGACAGCATCAGCTTCGTGTGGATATTACGTTGGGACACTAACCATAATAATATTAATGCCATGCGGCGCGATGGATATATTTTTCTACGTATAATTATAGAAGTCAAATCACGTTTGTTTAACATGAGATCGCTCCATCAAACCATTACCATGTAAAACTGAACCACAGAGCGAAAAAAAAATTGCAAGATCGTGAAACTCGCCACGTCTCATGGCGCGGAATTGCACGTTTTACCTTGGCGCTTATATTACACGCAAATTTGCATTTTATTCAATTTCAATTTTGCAAATGTCATTTTTTACCCACAATGAAGATTTTTCATCACTCGTGCAGTACAGATCAATAGACGTTTTTGTTATTTTTACAATGATTATCAAAATGTCCAGAGATTTTGGAAATTTTTTGCCAATCAATGTTCACAGGCGTGCAACATTTTTTGAGCAATTTTCGAGAAAAAAGAGTTAGCAGATCGTGAAATTTGCAACCGTCTCATTGCGTGGAATTGCACGTTTTACCTTGGCGCTTATATTACACGCGAATTTGCATTTTATTCAATTTCAATTTTGCAAATATCATTTTTTACCCACAATGAAGATTTTTAATTACTCTTGCAGTACAGATTTGAAATAAATAAACAGACATTTTTGTAATTTTAACAATGATTATCAAAATGTCCAGAGATTTTGGAAATTTTTCGTCAGCAAATGTCCACAGACATTCCAAATTTTTGGAGCAGCTTTCAAGAAAAAAAAAAAAAATGAGTCATTTATATTCGATTAAAAAATGAGGGAATATATTTGCAAATTTATTAATATCGTTATAATTTGAAGACAGGAGCTGTGACATAAATCATCATCCACTGGTGTTAATTGATAAGCCAAAATCTATAAAAGCAACACTCATTCGTATTCTCTAAAATACATCCTTCACCTTAAAGTCGAATTATTGAATAGAGGAAAGATGTTGCTTCACTTTCTCCAATATCTGGCTTACTAAACCGCGAAGCCATTAAATATCGTGCTGCAATCATAAAAGCACAGCGAAGTCTCATCCATAATATAAATTCCGATTCAACGACGACAAAACGTAATCGAGTTTTCAAGGTCGGTGGAATCCGCGTAAAAGGAGTAAATTGCAGAGTCGTGAAATTGCCACGACAATTATTCGAGGTAATAATCAATGTTATATAGTTAAGGATCCCATCGTCATTCCCAATAATTCTAATTAATTAACGTTTGCATTTCGCTGGATAGAATCAATTGCCAACACGACACATCGATCATTAGTTGATCCTTGAACCGAAGATCCATCGAAAATAATCCTTGAGTTATTTCTAATATTCAATCATCATGTTAAATGCTTTCAATAGCTATTATTTTTAATAGGAATATTCACCTCAATAATTTAATGAGTCTTTTCCGTTCAATTTATTGAATTATTATTGTTATAGTGTAGAGAAGGTGTCCTTGGCTAACGTGGGCTCAGTTGTTGATCTTTAAGGTATAAAAAAAAAGAAATCTCACATTACGCTAGCGTCTCGAAGAGTCGACCTCACTTGCTTTACCATTAGTCCACTTTGAGGCTTGGAAATAGCAGAGATTTAGTATGAAGAGGAATAAGAAGAAGTGGGATCGTTACGGAATACAATTGGCTAGTTGACAATAAATGACAAGTACTTTCAATGGGAAATTGCGTATGTTTGAGTGTGTCGAAAGAAAATAATCCCTCCGAATGATTTGATATACGGGGAATTGCAGTAAATCGGCGAAGAGCCATTATGCTGATTATATTGACACAAGTAACGTATAGCACATTATATTACCGGTGAATTGATGGATATGCTATTATTTCAGGTAGACATCAGAGACCCGCAAATCTGCCACAATGTCAGAAGCGAAAGTGGAGGATATGCCTGACAGGATAGCGGAGATCTTCGAAGGCCGAGAGATTCTTCTCACCGGTGGAACTGGCTTCCTCGGCAAAGTCGTCGTGGAGAAATTTCTTCGATGCATACCGAACGTTGGAAAGATATACCTTTTGGTGAGGCCGAAAAAGGGCAAGGACCCCAAGCAGCGACTCGACGAAATCTTCAATTCTCCAGTGAGTTATAATTCAATATATTGGTTCATTTTTATGTATTTAATTTTTTTGCTTCTCAGTTCATCGAAGAAAACTCTCATTTGTTGTAAGAATTCAAATGAATTTTTACTGATTTTACAATTTTCGAAAAAATGTGTGGAAAGTTTCAATATCATAAGAGTCGATGAAAATACACCGGCTTTTCTCGTCACTAATGTGGTGTGGTGCCTTAAGCAGGCGTGAAAAAATTCCAAGGGCTTGTTACCCGCTATCCTTCAATTTTTAAAGCGAGCCTCGATAAAATTGAGTAACATATTATTTCAAAATACTCAACCTTGGTACTAAAACATTAATTCCGCATCTATTAAACTGCCGTGCGGTCTGTTATTTTCCCCGAGGAGCGCTACCGGGTCCGTCGACGCGGGTCCAACGTTATACGTTTCCGATCGATGTGACACAGCATCTTACCGCAGAATCTCAAAGTCCGACATAACTGGCCATTTCTTCTCAAGAAACTCGCGCGAAAATCGCCGGGCGAACGAAGAGAAAGCGAGTTTGACTCGGCTACAAAATGCATCGGATATAGATGCTGTGTCATTGTGCAATGAACTGAGGAGGGACGCGCCACAGCGACTGTGTCGGAAAGAGTGATCAGGGAAAAAAGGCGCGAGACAAAAAAAAGCAAAGGTGGAAAAATAGGACGGGGGAAAAAGTGCGCTCACGAAATGCTCTGATCGATTTATTATCAATGAGGGGTTTCATTTTCATTTCGTAACACGTGCACAAAAAATCATACTCTGTGCACTTTTTGTCACAGGTTGTATTAAAGATTTGTTTTTGAAATTTCAAGTTTGCTTTGTGATTCGTACGAAAATTTTAAGGACATCAAATCGATTAGTTTGTCTAGGTCATGCAATTTATCATCTCAACATCTCAGGCATATGTCTTACAACAACAAGAGATAAGAAACCGGTAATTGATCGCATTCGAAAGTCCATAACTCATTAATTAATATCCGATGACCTGCGCAGGTCGCTCAACGTTCGATTCGGAGAACATTTGTCTCGATTTCCCTTGGAAAACAAGAAGAAAAAATTGCGAAAAAAGGTGTGATCGTGACATTGTCATCGAAGGTGCGATTGCGGTACGTCCACTTAATGGTGTTTTTCTATTTCCATTTAACCGCATTTACGTCATTATGCTATGTGCACGTATTTCGGTTCTCAGAATCTAAGGAAGATCTGCATACGCAATACACAAGGAAATAAATTTTCCCGCTCGAAATTTAATCAAAGGCATATGCTTAGCATTATGCTTTCCTGTTTATTCAATAATTGATAGTTCCACAGTAGAAATCTGCGATGTCTGCAGGATTTTACTTTTTTAAATTGCCTTTTGATTTAATTCCTTCAAAAAAACGTAACTATTCCGGAGAAAGTTACCATTGTTCCTCACATTGGGTTTTAATTGAGGATTTCGAATTTCGTCCAAGGAAATCACTAATTCGAATCAATTTCGCAACATAAAAAAATTCTTGCACAAACTGTTTCACTGATGTAAGAAAAAAAAAATTCAAAACTCCTTTCACAGTAAAGAATACATTTTTCTGCACCATAGACACAATAACTTTTACAAAATAATGAAATTAACTTTGAATCATAGATTGATCGATTGGCTATTTTTTATATTGTCAATAATTATTGAACGCAAAGAGTATATTTAGTTGCAGACAATAGAAGACATTTTATGAACCCAAAGATGTTTGTGATCCAACTGAATGACGCAAATTCAAAAAAAGCTTGACTTGATTACTTTTTTTTTGAGTTATTAGCCGATTCTCCAAAACCATCGGGGAGGATGTTACCGTAGGATTCCCGCACTTGTGAGAAACTGAGTCAAGGCCTCGCTCTGCGCGTAACCGATGCTACATTATAAACGTCTGGTGAAAGTATTGAGCCCGCGCTGGACCGTTATGTCACGTCTTAGCTGTTTCTGCGACGGGCTAACGCAATAATCTCGCGAGAGCACCTCGAGAGAGAGAGAGAGAGAGGATCGAGTCCCGCACGGACCGCCACAGAAAACACCTGATCGCTGCTCCACGCGAGAGTTACGCTCTGCAATACGATCCGTGGCAGAAACAAGGCCAACGGGTCGGAATTTCCTGGCCGGTGCACCAGTTCTCGAAGAAAGTCTTCGACAAACGAAAAAGGGAAAGAGTTTTTCCATTGACGACGTCAGGAGCTCTCATTTTCCTTTATACACTATTTTTTTTAATCGATTATTGAAGCGATGAAACGTGACGAGTGTTCAATCACGTACTCGTAATCGAACGAGCCACGAGCTCGTAACTAGTACTCACATTTTCTAAACACTCGAGCTCTCAAGTGCAGCGTGACATGTGACTTCATTGATGTCACGCTTCTTAAGGAGGCTCGACCAAGACTGGCGAAATCTACAAAAAAAATAAACGAGTCGTCGTACAAACTTTCGTACACAGTAAAAATAAATCTCCATGGGAATTGAAACACTCGACGAAAGTGAAGTTTGTGAATTAACATACACAAACATCATTGAAATTCGATGAACGACATGTTAAGCACGTTAAAAAAATAATGTGTGATCGATTTCAAAAGATGTTTGGAAGCTAGGATGACATCTTCACGTTCAGTGATGTCACGCTTAAGGAGGTTCAACCGAGTCTGGCGAAATATGCGAAAATAAGGCTTTGCATGGACTTTCGTAAACCAAACGATCTCAGGATCTCTTTCGAAGACTCCACGAGACCTTGAGTGTCGTGATGTCACGCTACTTGAAGACTAAGTCTGGTGAAATTTGCGAAGAGACGTTTTTCGAAAAAATTTGATAAATTAGAGCGTAATTGCCAATGTTATTGCTCCATCACAGAGAAAACTCTATTTAATTATTTTTTTTTATTGACTCGCAGGCACATTTGTGACAATTACCATTTTTTTGTTGTTCGTAAAGCATTAGCCACTTTCATTTTTACTGCTTCGCGGCTGGTACAAATAACGTCGTAAATATTTGTATCAGTGTGAGTTGAATTTATGGCTCCAAAGAGTTAATGTGTGTGTGTGTAATTTGTGCAACAGGAACTGGACGAATTATCCAACAGCCGAGTTGGACGTAGCGGATCTTTTCCCGCGTGGAACTTACGCGCGATCACGTAACGCGTCGGAGGAAAGATTGTGCATTGTGATCGAAGGGCATATTACTACGACGCGTGGCGTATTAACGACGACGATGGGCTCAAAGGTGACCGGCCTTGAAAATTCTCGGCGATGGAACTCTTCCTTGATCAGTCGAATGTCGTTTATCCGAAGCCTTTTTGGGTCTTTCCCAAACAAACATACATGACGCACCTTCAATTTGGCAACCAAAGTCTACACTTTTTAGTAGTTTGTCATGTCAGTGACAAAAGTCAGATGACTAAAATATATTGATCACGTGAATCGAAGGAAATGCGTTTTTATAACGATTTCATTCTGCTGGTATTAAATTCATATCTTATTTTTGAAAAATGACGTTTAGAGATGTCTTCTATGTTAATTTCTAATTGCATATATCAGATTCAATCAGAATTTCAGTATTTTGGTAGAGAAAAATGTGGAAAAGAAAGTGAAAATTATTGAGTTCCGTGAAAAACCTTGAGCCCACATTCTCCACGTTAATTCGCTGATAATAATCGACCGTCCTGCAATGTGAACACACGATTTACACATATCCATGTGATGAAACGCACGCGGCATTGCACGTTGGCAAAACCTGGCTTGGACAACGTACACACTTTGCTGCACAATCCGAACCCGTGCTTTACCTCTTTTGCGAATGCTCTCGACACAGCCCTACACACTGTGTAGTGGATAGTATGCGCTATTCAGTCAGCCTCCAGTTATAAGTGCACTTTCCCTTCGAACCGCGAAGTTTATTATCACCACGCGGATTAAACGCCGTTTCGCAAAAACATTGCGGTTTCGTAGTCTTCGGATAATCCGTACTATTCGCTCTGGCTGCTCGTTGAGCGATTTTTCTACTTCATGACAAAGCGTTTGCTCTGAAAAACACTCACTCGAGTTATTTTGCAATAATATCATGTCACAGTTAGTTTAATTCAAAGAAAATAAAATTGGAGAGTCTTGCGTGTGTCGTTTTCTTGTCCACTGGAAAAAAAAACCTTTTTAATTCACGCTCATCGAAGCATTAATAATAGCATGAGGTTCAAGTTGAAAGAGAAAAAAATGAAAATCCTACGCAACGAGTAAACACTACCGACTTTTTTTTCTCTTATGATGTTTGTTGCGTGTGGTTTTAGTTTAATCAATCCAGAGAAATACAGAGAAACAGAGAAATTTCAAGGACGACCAGTTCCCACTGTGACAATTAACGGATCGCAATCGACAACGACACCTTTGAACACATGTGCTCTTTATTTACCGGATAAAATAAGTGTCCAACGACACTTTTTAAACAAATTATTACTAGAATCATGCATAAAAACATAACGACTGTTTTTGATCGTGACATCTACAGAAACGACTTGAAGAAATTCCAGTAACGTGAAATAGTGTACCGAGAATTTAGCATTTTGCAAATATCAGCATGCAAATGAAATGTAAAATAAATATGCAAAGCAAGACTTTGCATATTCCTCTCTCAATATTTTCAACTTTTCACAAAGCTATGGACAAACGTATTTGTTCATTTACTTATTTTCGATAAATTTGAAAAAAAACATACACACACACACACACCTACAAAAATGTATCCAAATTTTTGTCGTGAAGAAACAATAACTCAACAAATAAAAGCCATAAAAACAAAGTTACCTCCATGAAAAAGAAAAATATCTGTACCAGATTTTTAGAAAACATGGGATTTAAAAAGATCGTCTGCAATGTATAAGAGAATTGTACAGATCGACGGATAATTCAAGGGTTCGACTCTTTTCTGCGCTAATGACGTTCACGATGTGTTAATGTTGCAATTAGTATAGTTAGTTGCCTCTCATAAGCCGTAAATCTAATGAGACTGTTGACTGTACCTGAAAACATGTACGTGAGCAAACGTTCTCCAGCAAAATAATTGTAACACGATTATTCTTTTCGTTGCAGCTCTTCGAGAAGGTGAGGAAACTCCGAGGTGTGGAAGCTCTGCACAAATCCGTTTGCATTGTGAACGGCGATGTGGCTGCACCGAATCTGGGCTTATCGGCAGAAGACAGAAAGATGCTCTGCGAGAGAATCAATATTGTTTATCACGCGGCAGCGACGGTGAGGTGTGTTATCCAAAAACATAGCAAATTACGTTCTTTGTTGCAAGAACAAAATCTTAAAAATTCAATTTCATTATAAATATTAACAACATTGCTGTCAAATGAAAGCGCATTTTTTGGGGCTCAAAGAAATAAGTTAACAAGAAAATTTCCAGTTTAACGCTTTTCGTTAAATCGGTCAAGTCATCTTCTTAATGTGGTAAATAAATATTTTGCCAACCGACCACAAGACGCACACGAATTCAATGTAGAAAATACGAAAGTTGCTTGTTGGCTAAACGAAAAGTTTGCACCGAAGTTCCTAATCGGTTAAGCATTAACACCAACTCCTTTCCCATTCGAAGCAGCGGAAGAATGCCTTATGCGTTTCTTCTCGGCGATTCTGGGGCCTCATTGCATTGACAATTACGAAAATAAGAGAAAAAGGTGTATTCTCTGACGGTGCTAGAAGAAATCATCGATTAATCATGATTATTCTCTCGCAGATTTGACGAGTTGCTCAAGAAAGCCGTTCTCCTGAATACTCGAGGCACGAGAAATATGTTGGAGCTCGCTAAGGAGATGAAGCAAATGGTACTGTTCGCGCACATAAGCACGGCTTACTGCCATCTCGATGAGAAGGTATTATATCAATTTTCTAATTTCATACCCACCCGATTCGATTTAATTTCAATTTATTAATCACACGATTATATGAATAAAATTGTAAAACAGATACTACTCGAAAAGCCGTACCCGCCGCCAGCCGATCCTCACAAAATAATCAAATGCGTCGAATGGATGGACGACGACGTCGTCGAAGCTATGACCCCGAAGATCCTCGGCAATTTTCCCAACACTTACGCCTTCACTAAATCACTTTCCGAGGGTCTCGTTGAGGAGACCATGCCTCATATACCAACTATAATACTTCGGTAATGTTCACGCTACTAATATTTTTGCGAGAAAGTTGTTGCCATTTAATTACTTTGAAGCTTATCTAGTAACTTATTCCATAAATAAGCAAATTGTCTTCAGAATAATATCTTAAAAACGCCATTTGCAAACATTATTATGTCTTTGAATTCGTGTAAAATTTAAATAATGATTTTTAGTGGCTGTTTTTTTTACCAAAGATTAAAAATTCATATAGAAATATTTGTAAAACGAATAAACAAATGGTGATAACAAAGATGTAATAATTTGCAGACCGAGCATAGTTATACCGGTGTGGAAAGAACCGATACCCGGTTGGACCGATAATATAAACGGACCGACAGGTTTGCTCATTGGCGCTGGTAAGGGCGTTATTAGAACGATGTACTGTCAGGAAACCGGCTACGCCGATTATCTTCCGGTCGATGTTGCCGTTAATGCTATGTTCGCTTGTACCTGGAACTTTTTGTACTTCAAGGAACACGAAAAACGTGTATATAATCTCACTAGCAGCAGTGAATTCAAGGTTTGTCATTAGAAAACAATTAAAGCTCATTTTTTCAATCATAATCGTTCCCACAATAAATTTTCGAGATCACGACTACTAGTCTTCCACTTTGTGTCATCGATTTACTCAATTTTATACTTCCGACTTTCGGAAACAATAGTCTGACTTTTCTTAAATGAATTTTCAAAAAAATTCACCTTTTCAATATTAACGTGTTATTTTTTTTCTCAAAATTGAAGTGCCTTATAAATTTTCGTTATGATCTTAATGTTACATTTTTTTATTGTTGAAGATGTTGCTATATTTTTATTTGAAAACATTTTGATGAACAACAATTCCTCTAATGTAGAAAATATGCTACGTTGACGGGTTTAAAGATTAAGGATCAAAAAGTACTTGGATACTGATTTAGAAATATTTGTAAAGCCTCCACCTGATTATTACTACTTATTCGTCGCTACAAGGATTGGTACACGATAATCGTCTTATTGCAGGTGTCGTGGCGAGAGATAATTGATCGGGGACGCAGAATCACGGAGAAAGTGCCACTGAACGGTGTCGTATGGTATCCGGGCGGTAGCATGAAGAGTTCACGACTCATGCACAATATCTGCGTACTCTTCTTTCACATGATACCAGCCTATTTCATCGACACATTGATTTTCCTCGCGGGACATAAACCGATGTGAGTATATGGGTTGGGAACCGCTCGAATAAAAAAAAGGCTCTTCTAATCGTAATCTTCGCAAAAGAATTCAAAATAATTTATGCAAAATGTTGACAGAAGTGATGGAAAAAAATATTTAAAAACTCAAATTATTTCTACTAAAAAATGGTCCGTTTAATTTCAATCATTTTTTTTTGTGTTTTTTTTTTTTTTCCATTTGAATTCTTCAGTTGAATTCTTCACTAAATAAAATTCACAAGTGAAGTAAATAACGAAAGAAAATTTTACGATTAAACGTAAAATTGATAGACGTCAAAAAATCTAATTTCTTAACGTTTTATGTGATATAGCATGTGTAGAGTACATCGGCGCATACAGAAAGGTTTCGAAGTCTTCGAGTACTACGCGAACAATCAGTGGGATTTTGACAATACGAATATAACGCAAATTAGAGAAAAGTACAATGCTAGGGAGCGTGAAAGTTATCAGCTCCACGGCGACGATCTGGATCTCGATTCGTACTTCGAAGACTGTATAAGGTCTGCGAGAATTTACGTCTTGAACGAGCCGCCAGAGACTTTACCCGCTGCCCGAAGACACATGAGAGTGTAAGAGAAATAATTGTATAATTCATTCCGAAAAAAGTCCTAAAAAATATCTTCCTTTTTCATTTTTTTGCAGTATGTGGTGGGTCGACGTGCTAACGAAGATCCTCTTCTTTGTGCTCCTCATCTACACTCTCTCGTGCTGGAGCGACAGCTTTCGGGCTCTTCTCGCCGGTGGTTGGGCACTCGCAGCGAGTGCATTATTTTAATCTTCGACATTTAGTTCTGTATTATTTTTCAATACCCGACGTATTGTGTTTAAACCAAATAAACAATTAAACTCATCAACAGTAAATCGTCGACAAACGAAGAACGTGATTTTTATTAACACCTTTAAAAATTGTATTCGCCAGCGGAAACTGTAATTCAATTTATAGCGATAAAAATTGTTATTACGAATACTTTTGAAAGAATTTTTTTTTAGATCACGAAAAATGAGCGCCCTGTCGAATATCGTCGTAAATAGACGCTGCTACTTTTTTTTTATACCGTTACATCGATGCTCCAGAGCATGTAAATTTTCAGTGAACTTTGATTTAAAAACTTATCGAGTTCTAACGAAATCCAGGATAAATCAGTTTTCGTACATATTGTCGTTAAGGTTCGGTATTATATAGAAGAGGAAGATTAAAAACACGAGAGATTTGTGTGACTTTTTTTATTTTAAAAGTATTCGGTGTCAATGATTTAAACAGACTCCTGTACTGGTGGTTCGTATCCCTCGGGCCTGTCGACCTTTGAGCCAGACTCGCCAGCCTCTCCGCTCTTGCCACCGTCTCCGTGAAGCTCGAGCAGTTTGCTGAGCTCGAAACGAGGCTTCTTCAGTACCTTGACCTGCAAAAACAGAAGATAGTTTTTGAGAAATGACGATAAACGGCAAAAACCGTTCCCCACAATCAATTAATCAATCGTCATTGATTAAAAGGTCTTTCGCAAGATCTTGAAAGTGTTTGGTTGAATTTGAACACGAATAAGGCGATAGAATAATTGTCTGTAGCTACATTATATTTCGGCTTCACCAAAATCGGGCTAAAGTCGTGGTAATCGTATGCAACTTTATCTTGCAACGCTAAACGTCAAAGCGACCAGAATAAAGTCGCACTGAAGCTGGGGTTGCGTTTTTCAAAACGTATCGACATTTTCAATATAAAATCACATGCAAACATTTTGCAAAACTCTATGGCATTAAGGTTTCGCGGTTTCGAATTAATCGCACGTGAAAATATTTGAGAATCCCGGTCTTGTAAAAGCACAGTAAGTGATTTCGATCACGTACAGAACTCCAAAAAATAGGAGATTGGACTGAAATTCAATTTACCTTGCGAATGTAAACGTCGTGGAGGGGATAAATTCCCTGGCAGGCCTTCTCGATGTCCTTGGCGATCGCGTCGGGAAGCAAGTGTCGGACAACTCCCTTCAAGTCGCTCTTGGCGATCTCAGCGGTGATGAGCTCAACCATCTTGTTCCTGATGCGGCGCACCTGAGGAAACAGGGCAGAAAAAGACATTAACGAAAATTCGAAGAAGCGAGAAGAATGAACTTTGGCTTTCTAAACCAATGTCGCTACACTGCATATCGCCACTTTCATACGTAGAGAGGGGCGTGGTAAGAGCGCGCATTAATCTGCGCAACCATTTATAAAATCCACAAAAATTATTATTAACTTTAGTGAATTCTCCGATTGCGTTACTAATTTGTTTTTAGATCTTAGTAAATTCATCTCGAAAAGAAACAACGACCTTTTATACTGTTGATGTTTAAAAAATCATTTAAAAGTTAAATTAGGTCCCAAACAGCATGGTTAATATTTTTAAATAATAATAACGTTTGATATTGTTCAAGAATATTAACTTACTGAAAAATTTAGTTAGATATTCGCTGTAAAATGTGAGGGAAATTTTTTTTACCTGGGAATGCTGGGCGTAGCACGTCTTCCTGGTGCTCATCTGGTCCTTGTTGGTGAAACCGATGCAGAATACTCTCAATAGGTAACCGTCGGTGGTCTTGACATCGACGTGGGCTTCGATGAGGGTCTGCCATTTCTTGACCATGGAGCGGAGCTTGTCGGTGGTCAAGTCCATTCCGTGGAAGTTGGTGAGTACGGCGCGTCCCTGAACATCCTCGGCGATCAATCGGAATTTACGGAAAGACCTCTCGGCGTCATTGTCGGTCTGGAGATCAGCGAGGGAGACCTCGAACACGCGGAACTTCAGACCTTCGGAGGCGATCTCTGAAAGTGCAATTAGCAGTTTGAATCTGGAATTCTTCATTTTTGTTTCCAACACCGGCAAAGTCTTATTCTAATTTTCTGTAGCTACATTATAGTTCGGCTTTACCGATATCTTGATAAAGTCGTGGTATCTGTATGCACATTGATCTTGCAACGCTAAACGTCAAGGCAGCCAGAAAAAAGCTGCACTGAAGCTGGGGTTGCGTTATTTTCCTAATTATCGAGATGTCTTTTACACGCGATACAATGAAAATGAATCGATATATCGGAATATCTGCAAATTAAGAATTCAGCTTCGACTCGACTAGCGTAAAGAGTCGCTACGTTAAGACACGACAACGCTAACTTTCCTTTTTGCATAACCTCAAAATTTTATAGCATAGCACGAATTCCTTAAAAATGACTCTCCAAAAAGAAAATTGAAAGGTCGTGTACCCACAAAGTTTGATCCTTCTACTTTTTCTTTGCAAAACTATGACGATAACACGATTGATAGAGGATCTTTAATTTTTTCCAAATACATTTGAACCACATGGCTCTTGATTTTTATTCCAAATAGCGCATCGATCGTTATAATGGTAATTAGTGAGTTTCTGAATGAACGAAACATTGTCATCATCCTCAGTTATAGACTTAACAAGCATACTTCAAAAAACCATAAAAACTTACTGGTTCCTTGAGTTCTGTTGACCAAGGTTTTGCCAACCTGGCGAGTGGTGAACATGCATGGTGCCTTAACATCATACCAGTCCTTGCGGGTGAAGGGATCGACGCTGCAAATAAGCCAAACCAATGAAAACGCAACCTCCGATAAATTCTAGCCTAAAATCCCATAAACCTGTAACTTTGTCCCACCGATTCTCTCAAACTGGAGCATGAATACGACTAAAAATTCGGTATTTTCATTCAAATTTACAAATCATTCCGCCGCTTGAATGAGAATACTCCTCACGTGTACAATTTAATAGAAAGTCGCGACGATTTAAACACTTATTACCGGAAACGGCGTTAAAACAACAAACTTATCAATTTACAGCCCACAAAAAATGCGATTGTCGAGAAAAAAAATCTCTGTCCTCAAAGCGCGAAAGACTGAAATCTAATTCCGAACTGAAATTTAGTGGAAAACGCTACAATATTCGAGGAAAGTGACGGCATGTCTGTCGGAAGCAGCGAAGCCCACGAATAATCCATCTCAATCACAAACATCACTGAACTTAAATGCGCGAATAAATGTTTATAATATTCGCGACATCGCGTAGAAAATCACGAACGTTGTATTATTTCACTTACATCTTCTTCTTGACTCCCTTTTTGCCTCCTTTCGAGAGCCCCTTATTTTTCCCCACCGCCATGATTAAGTTTATAAACGGAAAGAGGCTCGTTCTCTCGCGAACGGAAGCCAACGGACTCGCCTGAAGCGCTCGTCGCTCGCGATTGGCCGCCGAACGATCGAGAGTCGATACATCGAAGCTCGACACTTCCGCTCTCGCGCGAGTCGATTTCCTCGACTCACTTCACGAGGCGTTTGCTTCCCCTCTTCGTATACTATATAGCACACTAAGAAATTTATTATTTTACTCGTTCGGAAATGAAAGCGCAGGGAAAAGCCCTTTTTCGCGGCTGAAAAAATCCAAAACCCACGAGAGAACAGCGCGACACGTGACACCAACGACAACTCGATACCAAGTCCGAATGAAAAATCGTTGGCCTACTCGGTGACCCCGCGATATAACCATGAATCTGCAGACACTGTTTCAAGACTTCAACCCCAGGTATTTTTACGATTTTCCTATTGTTTTGCGACACTTACTCAGCGATTTTGCAAATCGAGAGAAAAAGGACGAAGCTTTTAATGGGTGCTTGAAGTAGTGGGACTGCCTTTTCGTGCTACGATTTTTGGAGCTTTTTTTGTTTGTGGAGCATTCCATGCAAATTTGATGTTTTGTATACACTGTGTCAGTTCACTGGTGTAAAATTAACCGTGACCCACTTCATTTGCAATGAAGAGAAAACTCTGCGTGTTCTGCTACCTTAAAAATGCAACCTAGAGGATTGAATTTTCGAGTGGCCAACTGTTGCTGAAGACTAAGTGGATTATTTATATTATCGGAAAACAAAAATGGTCTCCATGCTGGAATGTTTTTGTTCACTCCTGGATTGTTGATCAAGTTATTTATAGAATACGTAATTGTTAGAGCGTTGAACAATCGAGGAAAGTCTTGTTTTTTTGTTTAATTTATTTTTTTTAATGCTGACTAATTGCTGTTGGATCACATGTAAAAAATGTTTTCCTTGCTGAAAGTTTTGCTCCATTTTAAGGAACATTTTAAACAGCCAAATAAAAGAAAAATGTAATTGTGGAAGATTGAAACTTCAATTGTTGACAAAAATTCATTCTAAAATTGTATACTTACCATTTTAGTCCTGCGAAAACATTTTTGAACATTCCGCGATGGCTTTTTTTAAATATTGATAAAAACATTTGACAATAAAAATTTGAAGAGTACGTCAGCACTGAGTCATTCTTATCAGAATGCTCCTGATATCATGAGCTTGTAATCATTCTGGCACTTTTAAAGTAGAGAATATTTTCCAAATAATTATCAAAGTTGGAGAAGAACTACTGTATAAAAAAAATTCCAAGAATTAATCATCATTTACTACAGACATTTTATTGCTTTATTCTAATAATTAGTAAAAATGATTTCTTGTCATTTCAGCAAATTCCTTCTTCACTCTTGTTTGATGGTTTTTACTGCCCTCTTTGCACTTCGATTGGACGGCTACATAGAATGGAGTTACTGGACTATTTTCAGTCCCATATGGTTTTGGAAAGGAATGGTGATCCTGGGCGCAACGGTGGGAAGTTACGTCTGGTGGAGACATCCCCATGCAAGATTAGAGGGTGACGCTTATGTTCACTACAAAGCGATGCTGATAACTCTGGCGTTGCACCTCATTTTGTTGATGTTCGAGTTGCTGGTTTGCGACAAGTTGGAATCTGAGCGACACTTGTGGATTCTGGTGTTCATACCACTGATATTTATCTCTATAATGTCCATTGCTGTGAGTTTCATAACAAAAAAAAATATTTTAATGTTTAGGGAATTATGAAATTCAGTTACATTTTCAAAAATGATGTGCATAATAATCGATCATTTTTTTATTATTCGTAGGTGTGCATTTGGGCCGTTAAACACGATCGTTCTTTTGAGCTGGAACTATTCTGTGCTGTAAATGTTCTGCAGTTCATTTTTCTGGCTCTGAGATTGGACGGATTTATAACGTGGAGTTGGGAGGTCGTTTTCGTGCCATTGTGGGCACTGCTATGTTTGTCCCTCGTAGCGGTTCTCTATGCGATTGTTTTCGCGGCCGCTTTGCTGAGAGCACCACAAGTTAATGCCAGAGTGAGAAGAACTTCTCTGAACTCGGCTCTGGCCTACACTTTTCTAGTTGTACCCATTTTAGTCTTTCAGGCAAGTTTTCCCTCGATTTCTATTCATACTGAATTGTTATTTATTTATTTGATTTCTTCCAGTTCCCTCTACTATTAAGTTTAATAAATTCACGAATATAAAATTTTCCAGGTGTTGCTAGCAAACAAATTAGACGGCGATATATCGCTGAATTACACGACAGTCGCGGCGCCGCTTTTGCTGTCCCACATAACGTTGATATTTATGTCATTCGGTGCCAAAGGTGGAAACCGATGTAAGAAACTCCAATATTTTGTTTTAACCAGGAATGGGCATTTACTTCATTTTACATTTTGTTTAAATGCTTATTGCTGATCTCTACGTTACAATAATTCGCTTCGGAATAAAACAATGAAAAATGTATCTTTTGCACAGGGTGGTTCGGCATTCGAAAAGATTTCTCCCACTTCCTTCTGAGTCTGTGCCCGCTTCTTCAAGAATACGGCAACATTTCTTACCAGCCGAGAAGCGACCAGGATCAGCCGCCTACCGAACCAATGGTTTCGGAAAAAAGCGAGAAGCACATCAAAAAAATGGACCTAACGAAGCCCGTGGTGCCTATAGTTTCTATAGATATGCCCGATTGATACTCACGGCCCAGATACTTATCGAGAATCCAATCGGTTTGTCTTCGCATAATATTGCTGACGTTTGCAAGCCAATAATCGCAATTTCGCGTGACTGAGGAGTGAAAATCGTGTGAGCGCTCGAAGTTTGCGCCTCGGCAACAAAATAACACAATCGTACGAGTTTCTCAAGTCGCGTCGACTCGACAGTCGAATGCGCACGGTCTAATATACTCAAAGAGGACGAGGTACGCGATAAAAAAAGAATCTCGGAGAATTTCGCGTCCAAATTTGTAAATATAACTGATAGAAAGGACGGAAGACTAATGATCGCAGTTATTTGACACGTTAAGTAGATATTCATCATCGTTGGTTGAATATTTCTCGTTGTTTTAGTTAAAAGTGAGTCCGGCATTTCTAAAAAATCGTTTGTCCTCCCCGATTAGCGGTTTTGCGAAAAAAAAAAAGAACATGAAAGGAGAAGAATAAGATAGTGAATGTTAGTAACTACTGCTACGTTTCGAGCTTCGCTAAACGTGCGTAGCGATCGATGAGGATCGAAGGGCCAAGCTGGTGCTAAAATATGTCGTTCGTCATACTCTTTGGATATCCTCTGAATGAACGCATTCGATTTTTAGATGCGAGGGACTTTCGTCTCTGTTGATAGTTTAATAACGGCATTTAATGTTTGTGCATAATTTTCACGTCCGTATTGGATGGCGGTATGAATTTGGAGGGGAAATGTAAAAAGTGATTGTTAAAAAGGATTTTTGAAAACGTAAAGTGACGAATTTCGTCACCTTAAAATCGATATTAATTCATTTCTTCCACATTTAATTAAATTATCTCATCAAAGCGAATCTCGAGATCCGCAATTTGGATTCAATCATTTTTGTATCTATCCTGCACTGATTTTCATGGATATCAATCTCTTTTTCGCAATTTAATACGAAAATTACGAAACAAATGAATCAATGAAAAATTAACAGTTTTTCAAAATGATTAATATTGGAAGAATTGTGGAAAAAATTGTTGAGAATTACATAAATAATGTAAATAATTTTAGGGTCTGCAATAGACCGTGTCATCAATTTGTAAAGGATATAAGAGGGGCGATTATTGAAAAAAAAAATCTTGAAATCCATGCATTTATTCCGCAATTAATTTAATTATTTCAACAATATCCGTCACATAAAAATGTATTTCACGAAACTTTTTTCTTCTTTAAAATTTCAGTACAAAAATAATTAAACAAATTATTTGATAGAAAATCAACAAAAATCAATGTGTTCTCTAATGGTTGAATAATAATAACAGAATTGTGGAATAAATAAGCAAAGAATTTTTTTAATTGTGTGAATAATTTTGAGGTTTGTGATGGACCGTTATATGGATTTCTAGAAAAAAGGAAGAGAGATTGTTGAAAAGGGTCCTCGAAAATAGAAATAGGCGTCGCTCGTTAATTCCGAACAAAAATCCGTCCATTCTGCAATGAATTAAATTATTTATCACTATGACTCTTGGTGCCCACAAATAATTGCATTAACTTTTAATCCAAACAATTATTCTACCGATTCTGCACAGGATTCTGAAATATCCTAAAATCTTTTTTTTTTCTCAGAATAAATATATTGAAACTTTTTCACCAATAAATTAACATTAAATGGTACCCACGAGAGATAAATAAAATAATGAATATTAAGTGAAATTTTTGGTGAGAACCGTTCAAAAATGTGCAGAACATTTCGTAATTATAGCGAGTGACGATTATTTCCTTGAGGATCCTGTTTTTTTCTGTCTATTGTTGTGATTCCGCCTTCGAAAAAATCAGGCGACGCTGACATGTTACTTATTTAATGACTAGAGAGAGAGAGAGAGAGAGAGAAGTGCGCTGTGCCACAAAAAAAACCTAAATTATAATTAGATTCAATGGTAAAACGTTTTCGTTGACTACGTCGGGGTTGTTCCGGCGTAGAAATAAAAGCGGGCCCGCTACTCTCCTTCATTCATACGGACAATCATTCGTTGACGCGGCTGTCCGAGTTGTTACCTGATTTATAATCGTTCGAATATAACTTTTTTTTGTTTTTTAAACAAAAATATTTAAAAGAAATTGTTTCGACGACAGTTCCGCGTGAATCGGCCTCAATCGGGGAAGCATAATTGTAATATTAATCTGACATTACCAGCTAGGACAAAAGACTGAGCGCCTCGCGTCTGTAGCCACCGCAATGGTAGACGATAGTGATGAAAGAAATGTATCGAAAAAATGGAAAAGTTAGAAGACGCGCGATTTCGCGTAAAGTTTTTAATGTTTGCTAAAAGAAAAAAGAAAAAAGAAAAATTAGACGAAAATGACAGAAAATCGAGATTAAAATCGAATGGCCAATCGTTCACGACGTTAGGAAAAATATAGCGATGATGTATTATTGATCACGCCATTATTACATCAGTGTGTACATAAATGTATGTATATAGATATATTATATTATTATATTATACACACAAACGATTCTATATTATACATATCTACCGAGTACGATGGTCGGACGACGATTAGTGATATTATTCTATTTTATAAGTATTACCTCTAACAGATAAATAATATTATCGTCTAATAAAGTTTATATTTTTTGGTATTAAGGATCGTTTTTGCAAGCTCAATGTTCGGAATCTCAAAAACGTTTTTTCACGTACTATATCTGCGTATAGTGCCACTAATTAAATCCGCCTGTCTTCCACGACAATTGGAAAATTCGGAATACGACCAATCGAACGTCACCTCGTGTATGGCAATGCGAAATAATAATTACGACAATTTACAGGCTAATAAAGAAAACTGTTTTACGACTTACTAGTTGTGAAATTGTGGAAATCTTGTGAAATTCTGCGGACGCGCGGTTACGCGTTGCCTGAACTATTGCGGGAAATCGGCGAAAGTTATTTTACCACGGGGGAACGTATTCAGGTGCCCAGGCGCGACCCAACAGCCGAGATATCTTCGCTGCCGTCTCCGTTACACCGAATTCCGAATCTTCGATGAGGGACGTTTCCCAGACGTAAAGAACTCGTAATCGGTCGTGGCATCTTGATACAAAGTCCACGAGACCCGAGCAACTGTAATTAATTGACGAATAAGTGATTTTTTTTTCCACACAGAAAAAAAAAGAACTTTTAAATAATTTGTTTAATAAAACTTGAGGCTGCTGTTAAGTTTTTATCTATTTTACTAGAATGGATTTAGGCATTTATATTTGATGTCATTTCTTTTTTATTTTGAAAATATTGTATTATTCCTATAATTTATAATAAAATTTACGTTATTTCGCAGTCTCCAAGACCAACAGTGCTGAGACGAGGACAACCATTCGCTGCGGATATTAAATCAGCGTCGATCACACCTGCACCATAAGAGCCCACCACCAGCTCAACCAAACGTGGACAATTTTCGCCAATTCTCCGGACAATCGGAGCCGGTGCGTCGTCCCCGAAGTAGAGGTGAGTTATGGGGACGTATGTGGCTAACAGCGGGTCGTAATCGTCTTCGTCGGTTAAATAAGATGTTCTAAAATGAAAATAAAAATTGATTCTTATCCATTGCTAAGTGACAATACGTTGACCTTAATTTTGTAATTTCGTATGTCTTTTAGTAATACTTTTTTTAATATTAGCGATAGAAAAATTGTACACAACTATCGGCGTTTGCTGCAATTAATATGTGATCTAATTGGGGAATATCGATTAATCTTACAGAACGACGTTGAGATTCGGCGAGTGACTCTCCAGGGCGAACCAGGCCTCGTCGCTGATCCGGGGAAGCGGTTTCGTGTCCTGTTGAGCTTCGATTCTCACGGTTTCTAAGCAAACGTGTTCCTCGGAGCTCAGAGCGAACAACAGATCGTCACTCAGCATGGAATAGGACAAGGATAATTCACGAAGACAGCGACAACGGTTCGCTAACGTCACGATATCTGGAAAAAACATCATTATAATACTTAAATTCATTACAGAACGTAAAAAACTATTGTGTTTCTAAAGTTTATTTGCAATAGATCCTTTCGCTAGATTTCACTCTAACTTCGTCGATTTAAAAGACGTCAATCACAATGAAAACAGTTGATCATGTAGAAAAAATGTATTTATATCAATACCGTCTGGAGATGTTCGTGCGGAACTCTTAATTCGCAATCTTTGAAGCTTATTGCAATCTTTTGTAACAGGAACGTCAGTCGGAGCACCTTCAGCCGATGTCCCATCGGCGCCCAATGATTCGAAAGGCGTTGTGTCCAGTGTTATGGTGGATCCGATGAAACGCGAGCATTCGTCGTCCCGCTCGAGGAAGGTCCTCGAAGCGGAGCCCATCATCGCCAGCATCTACAATTTAGGCATGGAAAATCGAAGCCATTTTCCACCAACATCATGAATTTCGAATTTGCAACCAAAAAATCAATGCCTCATAGAAATGTTCAGTCCGGAAAAAACATATTAACTAACAGGACTTTGTAGAAACGTGACTCCACTGTTTATCAATAATTTTCAATTTTTAAATCTCCAGAAGACGTTAATAATCATAAAAACAAAAATTAAAAATCGACCGATGTATGTCAAGTTTATCTAAGCAAAAAAAAAAAACAATGTCCTCATAAATTAAATGCATTCTTTTTATAATAGAACATGAGCTATTATTAAAATTCTTTTATTAATACAAAGCATATAAATTATAAAGCATTCTTTGTAACTAACGTCAATTTATTAATGTCTAATGTACCTTGATGGTTTGTCGATGTCTTCAGATTCGTTGGAAAAACTTAGACATTTACTTTTCCGCAGGATCACTTTAACGAAGCAGGAGCTCCGATGTCTGAGGAGCGACTTGTTGAAATGTGTTGGGCGCGATAATCGCCAGGCGAAAGGATTTGAAAGGCTCGACGATACCGCGGAGCTTCATTGATAGTGGTACCAAACAGGAGAGCGAATATCTCCAACGTTAAACCATCGTCCACGCGGCGACACGATCTCAACCACCGACTTAAGCTGCTATTCGTGGATCGACGGAGAGCATGGTGAAAAAGGGGATAAACGTTTATTTCTTGCTCCGCGGGTCGAAGTAGTAGGCCGTTCACGTGAACGTCCCTGACACGCTTAGGAAGCACGCGAGTGCAGAATCACGTGTCCGAAAGGAAACACGTTGGGAAAAGGAGGCTGTTCACTCAGTCGTGTCGGTGCAAAACGTGAATTTAACTTTCGATATACAAATTTATTTTTTTTTATTTGCTATTTTTTTGACAGCCTATTTACGAACTGTTCGCGGGAAAAGTTTCGTTTTTCCGAGACTCCCGGTGAAAACTCATCTCCGATGACACTCCGGTTCCCAGCGGCGTCCAGTCCGCTGGTGTGTTGACCTATTGCACATAAAAGTTTCCAGGATAATCGCAACAACACTTTGTCACTCGAAATTACGAATTTTTTAAATTTGTTAGCTAATTTTCTATCAAATTAAGTATTGAAATTTCCGTAAAATGAAACTTTTCAGCGAGAATTTCCAAAGTTTATATAAACTCAATTAGAGCCTTTGTTCCCCCAGGAATTTTTTTCTAACTACTCATAGTTATTCAAAAATAAAAAAGAAATGTGAATGGCATAAGCGCCGAAAAATGGAATAAATCATTACAATTTTCCTGCGAAGCAACTCCAAGGAAACGCGAATTATTTTTGCTTCGAAAAAGTAGGCTATTGAGTGCAAAACGAAAAGGGTGATTTATACCACGGAAAAGTTTATTTTTCTTTTTCTTTTTTTTTTTTGGAAAATCGGTCAGGAGGTCACCAGTTACTCTGGAAAATTTTGGAATGTTATTAGATTTTCATCGTAGACGAATATTGACGAGTAGTGGTTGCATAATAGGGTTGAAATAGGAAAAATAAATAAAAGGAAGCAGTCGAGCACTAGTATGTGCGTCACGTTAAAAGCGTCAACCACTTTCCTTCCTATATAGTTAGATTATATTGGTGGGACTGGTAGTGGGACGTGCACGTGTTTGCCGATCACGCGCGACCGCCGTTCTCCTTAGGTCTGTAGGTGCAATGCCGGCACACGTGACTGCGTCTAGCTTTGGTGTAGTTATTATGAATTGCGCACGGCCTTTCAAGGAATATTGCACTATAGTAACGTTCAGAACTTCCACGCACTATACAATTTCACTGTACGTTAAACTAATCATGCGAAACCTTATTGCAATTTTGACGCCAAATTAAAAAACCCAGAACCGCTAAAATGTCAATTAATTTCCACAGAATAACACTAAATAACATTATAATGATATTATGAATTTTTGAGCTGTAAATTTGACGAAAAAAAATTATACAAAGTTATGAAATCAACGCGTAGTTTCATGAAATTTCACAATCGATTTATCGACGGACGATTGGTAATTTATAATTGTTCAAATTGCAATTAAGGATATTTTCGATGATTATTTATAAATCATTACTCACGTCGGATTGTTCCGATGTTTAGCGCACACTCTTCTCACCATCTTCTACTTCTAAATGCTAGAAGCGAAGTGATTTAGCGTCCGATAAGTTGCGCGGTATCGCATCGGAATTGCTCTGGATAATAGTAAAGGTTTCTGCGCAGTGCGAACTTGACCGAACGTCCGTTCGGTAAACGCGCTTTATAGTTTTCTCGAGTATTTCATCGGAACGCTGGAAACTCGTTGCATCGACACTTCCGCATAGGCCGCTTCCCTCTTTCAAATCGCCTCAAAATACTCCTGTTCTTTCATTGGTTTCGTTTATTTGTACGATAAAAGTGTAGATATGTTTCTCTGTCCAATTTTCTACGCAGAGTTCACGCAGGAATCTTACGCGATAAATCAACTATTTGCTATCGGAGTCAAAATATTTAGTAAATTGTGAAAAAATACATCAATTACGATACTAACAATTTGTATTAACAATAATAATGCTCCGAAAAGGAAAAGCTTTCGGTTTTTAACTCCGATAGCATTTCGGTATAATAATGAACTCGAAATATTGAGAAAAAGAAACAATAATGACTGTTGCTGTGATTAATCGAAAAACAATATATATATTGTTCGTCGTAAAACCCTTATAAAAACTAGACGAAAATGGTATGTATATGTATATGTATATATAAATATATATAAACATTAATATCTATATATATATATTTATATATAAGTATAGCGGTTTTTCTATATGTTTAAATATATCACGAATATAAACTATATGTCTATATTTATAATAATATATCCGCGAATCTATGTACAAAGAATTATATATGGCATGCACGTATACGTTTTTTTTTTCATCATCAAAATCGTTGAATCAAATCGTTCATATTCGACGGTACTCGATGAAAAAATAGTGAATCGTGAATTGCGCTCTTGCGTGCTTCCCTCGCCCGGGATAGCGATTCGAGGTCCTTGATAAGCGAGTAGTTTCGTTAATTGTACCGATACGTGCTTCTAAGGCACCTTATGAAACTCCTACAGAAAGAGAAATAGTAGTTTAGCTTTTTTTTGTCCGTCGCACAAAATATTTTTACCGCCATTGGCGATCGAAAAGTGGCTCGAGGGGCCAAACATTCGACACATTTGCGTTGTCCGAATCAGAATTGTGACTACTTCATTACTTTTAAACCCACGAAATTGTTTGAGTATTTGCGAGAATCAGGCGAAGAAGTGAGAAGTAGATAAAGCAATGTTTACAAAGTACTTAATGTATTTTAAATAGAATTTAAAAAGCTTTTTGGTGAAAGGTTTTCTAACGGAATTTGGAAATAGTTACTTAAAAATGTAAAGAAATGAAGGAACTTGAAATTGATATGCAATTATTTGGAAAATACATGAACAATCGAAGTTAATTCGAAGGTAATGAAATATTTACATTTCCAGTCGGAATATATCGATGCGGCGCACGAAAAAATACAAAAATCGCGCTAAACGGAATCAATTCTCTCTGCAGCAATGCCTCTTTTTGGATAATACAATTATATACAATATTTGATATGGTAATATGCACAATTTCCGGGGGAAAAAAGTATCAACAATAGAGAATTGTTCTAATTACCTAGAACCGTCCCAACGATAAAACTCGTTCGATGTCAGAAGGCCTTTCGTTGAAGTTATTAAAAAACAAACGCCTCTGTCTTCGCATTTAAAAAAATGTAAACGAATGAAAAAAAAAAACTTATTAAAAAGATCGTGTAAAAGTCGTGATTTTCTCGTAGGTTCTCAATCGCCTACGAGGTTGTAAATTCTAAAATATCTAATTAATCGGAAACTCAGATAATGTCAAGGTGGCCATTATCAGCCGAGCCATTTTCGACTCTGTAACTTTCCGAAAAATCTTTTTCGTTACTTTGCTTACGAAATAATATTTTTTGGCCCTTCATAAAATATTGCTATCAATCGCCGTGCAAAAACGGCGGCTTGTCTCTCGCAATTTTGCTCACACGCGTTGCGGGCCGCGGAATTTTTATACAATCGATAAAAAGAACCCGGCCTTCGAGTTTAGTCCCAAAATTGCGACTTCCGAGTCGCAAATTTTTTCCGTACGTAAATTCGCGACACATTTTTTCGAAAATACTGAAATCTCGAACAGATGAAATATCGAAGATTCACGACAATTCGTCGGTCGAGTGCTTCCGCTCCTCCTCGACCCGCTGCCTTGTTCTATTGAAAGCCTCGGTTTTCAGGAAATCAACGGTCTTGTAGACTGTCGTATTCGGCGGCGATTGCGCAGGCGGCAATGCCGAGGAAGCGAAGTTCTCCGTTGCCTCTAAGTCGAGATCCAAATACTGCAGAACCACTAGACGCCGATTTGACGCCGGAATGAATGAACTGTTGTCCTGAAAGTAGTATATCTGTAACGAAAAAAAAACGATTATTATTCAATTACGGAAAATACAAATTGCAGTTCCCCTTATTTTTCGAAATGAAAATTCATGTTGGAATTTTCAATTTTTCTAAAAAGATACTGACAGAAAAAGATTCTATAATAATGTCTATTATTGAAATAGTGGGTGTTTCGTGTTTTGCGTGACTTACATCCTCTTTGTCATCGAGCGCGTTGTTATCTTCATCGGACGTAGAATGATGTCGAGTGGAGTGTCCATGAGAAGGAGGAGTAGGACTGGGCGCAGCGCGAATTCTGCCTCTTCCAGGAGGAGATGCGAGTTGAAGAGGTCCGTCGACCGGTGGTTTGTTAAGCGGTGGTTTGAGCTTTCGATTAATACTGGGAGGTTCGGCGGGTGAATGTTCCGCCGAGCTCATGTCCGGCACCGAAAGTACAGGACCCGGGGACGGTTCGTTGCTGATTATCGAGGTGGAATCGCTCGTTTTTCTTCCGGGTTTCAATTCCCTGTAGACGACGGGCGGAGGCGGAGCGACGGTAGTCGGAACGCTGCTCGAGGCGTCTCTGATCAAAGGACTGGGAAGATTGGAGTACGTGGCAGTCGTGGAACTCTCGGAGCGCGGACTCGAGGGCTCGTCGTCGTGAAAATCGTAACGAAAAACGCGGTCGTCGACGGTCGTGGGTGCGGCATTGCTGTAACAGTGTCTAGAGGGCAATCCGCTTGGTCCTGTCTCCGTTCCGCTGATTCCGGGCTGATGAGATCGCGGAAAGTCGTAAGTCTCGTCGGTGATGATCGCGGTTGCCGGGGTCGAAGGCGCCGGCGTTGCGGGCGTCGTAGGCTTCGAACTTTCGGTCGCTCCGTCCAAATTCAGATAATTGTGACCTGGATTCTCCGGCAGCATGTGGAGGGGCTTCGGAGGCCGCGGAGGAGCTGGCAAAGTTTCCACTGCCGGCGGTGTCGCCGAATCCACGATCGTTAGCTTGCCAAAACGCTTCTGCACACTCCACGAACCGATTTCCGGATCGGTGGAAGTATGCATTGGTCGAGCCTCGCCTGAAAGCACATGGATGAATTTTTTCATGTTAAAAAATTACCGTTCTTTGCCCTGGAATACAAAGAAATTCGAGACCAAAATCTTCAAAATCTCTTTCATGAATAATATACCCTTAAAGCAGTTGATGGAGAGAGGATTGCCGCGGTTGTACGTGACGAGAGATAAAATTAGTGTGCGAACGGCGTGCACCCATAATTTACGAGTCATAGACAGAGACGCAATAGACAAATTTTACTTTCACCCAGAATACAGTACAAGCAAGGCAGCAAATCACTTTGAAGAAATGAAATTAAAATGACATATTACTTTCTCTACAGTATTTTTACTGCGAGGCTTTAAAAAATAATTTTTTATGAAATTTTGGAAGCATTTTTAGATCGCATTTTCTTGTCTTAATGTTGATGATACTTTGGACTTACCGGAAGGAAAGGTTTCCCAATTAACGCTGGGCACAGGTGCGCTCCATTCGTCATCCGTAAAAACGCTGTCAACGTCCGTCGTTGTCGGAGAGCGCGGAGGCGAAGGTGCAAGTTTTCTCGGAGCGTCGTAATGTTCCGGACCTTGTCCCATCCCCGAGCTGAGAGAACTCGTGTCGTTCAAGCGGCGACCAGAAATGCATTCGCTTATAGGAATGTACGGTCCCGAGATGGTGCTCGTAGGAGATATCGGCGGTGATTCTTGCGGATCAAACTGAAATACTATTCGCGGGTTAAAGTACACAAATATTTTGAAAAATAAATAACAAGGTACGAAAAATAATTGATATTTGATGTGTGCTTACTCGGGCATTGCTGCTCCTCATCCTGGGTATACGCTTTTAATTCGCAAACCTGACAAACAGCGTTCACCCATTTATTCATATCTGCTTCGCTCTCCGCGACCAGATAATAAATTCTCTTGGGTGTCTTGACGTTGAACATGAATTGATACTTCTGCTTGCGATTTTCGAACCTCAGACCAGCGTCCACCTGTTCGATAGATAAATTCAATCAGCCTTAAAATTAAAGTAAACTTCACACCGGATATACTATTGCAATTGTTTACATTACTTTTATCAATGTACAATAATTTTGACATAGATACAATTACTTCGTGAAAGAAATATGCCACAATATCTTCCAAAATAAATCGATAAAAAATCGTTTCCCATTTTTTTTTGTAATCATAGCTGTGCAATCCACAAAACTGAATTCCCGGAACTGCAGGATCAAAGTACTTTGTTATCGTAAAAAAGCCAAGCTCGGCTTACCTGCTGGCACTGATCCAAATCTATGCGTCCTTTGAGCTTGCGACATCTCCTATCAGTGTAGTACTCCAAAAAATACTGTCCGGGTAATTCGCCGCTGTCTCTGAGAGCGAACCAGCGTTTCCTCCATCGCTGTAAGAAGAAAGCAAAGCGAAGGGTCACGAATAACTCAGAATCCTCACTGAAATAGCGGCTTATTCATTTTTCTCCGCTCACAAAATATTCACTCGATTGAACAGGCGAAATTTAGGAGACGCGAGTGATCTCCTGGTATTGTACGCTTGTTGTGACAACGACCCGAGGAGACATAAAGGATTATTCGAGTGACAAATGTAACCTCGGCGAACGTAAACAAGCAGTCGTTAAATCCTCCCGCGAAACTCCCCTCGCATTGAGAGACGTCAAAGTATTTGTCAAGTACGTACCGCACGCCAGAGCTTCGTCGGGGGTGACTTTATGAGCCATCCCTCGTGGACAATCTCCTGAGAAGTTTTGAGCTCCTCCATGCCCGACCTCGACTCACTCGGCTCTCGTACCGTGGCCTCTGCGTCAAGCCTTCAATATCGCATTGTCCCGTGGCTGGTTACTCCGCTGGTGCTCCTCGGGAGAATCCAGTCGTCGACGACGACACACGCACGTTCCACCGACACATCCACATATTTCGTTTTATCTATCTTTCTTCCACACGACACACAACGATAATCACGATGTTCCTCGCATACGCGTGTGCAAGTACGCGAGTCTTTCGTACTGCACGACGAGCTATTGTGACTCGAGCGACTAGCCGTTCATTTTACATCACCATCTCACCACCACCACCACACCACTACACTCGTCGCTTCTCCTGCATATATTTCCATAGAGAAGAAAGAGAGAGAGAGAGAGAGAGGGGACGAGAAAAAGCGTAGTGCTTACACAGTGTCACGACTACCACACATCAGTGAACGGCATAGGCATAGCATGCACATGAACCTGAACCGCCGCCATCTTGGTATTGCAACAGGAGCCACTTGCGGACTTTGGCACTGAAATACAAGAGTTTTAGGCTGAGCGAAACGTTTTCGTTAGCGGAATGAGAATCATCAGAGTTGAGGATAAAAGAGGAATGTTTTGGTTTTCTGAAAATGAGACTGCGCGCCACCCGGGAGATGGATTATCATTTGGAGCGGCCAGTGGTACGACGAGCTGCCGTGACTGTTGTCCGAATAACTCGCTCGTTTTACGTCACCAGTACTGCTCTCGCTTCGGTCCTGCATATATTTTCATAGAGATGAAAGGGAGAGAGAGAGAGAAATGTAGTGGTACAGCATGTCACTACCAACACACGCACGTGAACGCGGAGCATAAGAATAGCATACGCATGGACATCTGTCCGCCATTTTGAAATTGCAACAGGAGACACTTGCGGAGTTTAAACCTGAAATGCAATTGTTCTAGGCGACGTGGAGTGTTTTCCTTTGTGGAAAAAGAATCACGGGGATTGAGGATAAAGGAGGAATGTTTTATTTTCAGGATAATGGGAAGGGGTGAGACGCGGAAAAGGGATTATGATTTTCGGCACAATGGCCCGGTGACTGCGTAATTTTTTTCGAGAGGTGGGCGCGGTCCACTCGGCTCGAAATTCGCTTGTTCACCTGACCACGAGCTGATTCGGTAATCAGGTTAATTTCGTCGGGGCTCTTTTTATTGCTGGAACGGAGAGAAAGAGAGCACAAATGCAGAGGGACTTTTGCGGAGCAGTGTACACAGCGAACGGCGGCAGTGCGACGGTCCAATGACTCCGCATCGACGTGTCACAGGCGTCGCCGTCGTGGTCGTCGTCGTCGTCGAGTCACACGGATACGGGCGTCGCGATGCTGCCTGTTTCCAAGTGCCTGCGAGAGACACGAGAGAGAACGGCTGAAGGCCGAAGTCTGACGCGACGAACGCCGCTAGCCCAGTCATCCCTCGAAGGAAATACGATCATTCATGAATTTCCAGGCTCGCCGCAAACGCGAGAATCCGATTTTACGAATAGGAAAATCTCATGGCTGTGGAAATCGTTTGTGCATAGCTGCGATGCATCCGTGGTTTATGCACCCACAATTACAACCCACGATGCGTTAGAATATCAAATATATCGTATAATACTTATTTTTATTTATTGAAAGAAAATTTTTTAAATGTGCCCAAATTTTGTACTGCCTTTTTTTGGTGTGCCACAAAAATGGGTGGAAAGTGTCTGGGCACTTTTCGCCCGTGGACAATGGATTCGTCTGGGCAATTACCCTCTCCACGATGCAATTCGTGTCTCAAGCGTGTCCAATTCTCTCCGCGACTCTAATTCGTGATTGGGAGACGTCTAACTTGCTACCAAACAAAGCATTGCCCTTACGAAGATTATCGAACGCACTTAACTGACGTTAGTCGAGCCAATGGATATAAGACACGGAGCTGGTCGGGCGCTACAACGAAACACTATATTTTGGGTTGCAACCCAACTCGACCAGCAGGTTTTGGTGGCATGTGGCGGGGCTGTGCTCGCCGTTCGGGACCCGAGGTCCTGCTGCACATCGAGACACGACACATGTCTCTCGATGCGGAGATCCAGTGTCGCACGTGTTCGCAGTTTGTTCGCCTTTCCAGCCACCGGAGAGTCTCAGATTCGATACTCCACTTGATATATATATATATATATATGTGTGTATATAGTCTCGAGATCTTTTTTTTTCGCCGTCCGCTCAGCTCCCGTTTTTTGCCAACAACTTGTCATCGCGATATTAATAGCAAAAGCATTTTATATGACGTCATCGGCGGTTTTTAATACCCATTACATGCATTGCCAATTACCGAAAATACAAATTATTCCGAGATAATTCGTTCTTAAGGTAAAAAGAAAATTCCCTTTGGAAATTTGTGCCTGACTGAGAATTCCATTCAATTGGCCAATTGAATGCAAGATAAATCTTTTTTTTTTCATGTAAACATTTTTATGAAATATTTCATTAAAAAATTTCAAATGACTAAAATTTTACCGATCGTTTTGAGATCATCGAAAGAATCAAAAATTTGTGGAATATGAAAAATAGGATTTATGGAAATAATTTCGTATGATACAAAACAAAATTAGTGGGTCAAATTTTGTTGTTGTCAAATACGAATTCTTCGGGAATTAGAAAATTCTGGGCGCTCAGTGAGTGCATGTGAACTCTCGTGATGCTTATGCGATGGATTTTTTTTTTCGACTGTACTTACACCGCAAAGGAGCGCTTATTGTGGCATGGTAATTGCTCTGTGAATCACAAGCTTCTGATTCATTAATTCTTAGCTCGATCGAGACGTTTCGTCTGGTAGATCTTCATGTATGACCTAATGTTGAGTCTGGCCATTGGAATTTTTCCTTAGGGCGTGTACAACGCAAAATAAGTGTATATATATATATATATACATATAGATACACGTAAATCGCAATATCAATTGACGGACGGTGAATAAAGTTTGCATAGTTTATTGTATAAAATCAATAAATGCCTTGGCAATAATACTACGAGGAGACAGCTATCGATAATTAATTCTTGTAAATTGTACAGTAATAATAATAATTAATAATTAATTATATCTAAGTCGTTATAATTATAATGGTTTATCTCGTTTAATATTACACATTACCATTGTCATCGTCATTATTTCTCATCTCGTGGATCATCTTGACCGGCGAAACAACATTTCGTCGATCAACCCGAGCACTTACTTCTTATACACAATTATAACGTTCATTTTATATATTTTTTTTCCTTTTTATTTTATTTATAATATGAATATGTTTTACTTTAATTTATTTCATTTATTTTTTCGTCATGTAATATATTTATATGTATACCGTGTTGTGTGTCTGTGATCTGTATATATATAATATATATAGATATACATATAGGTATATTTTTATAGACTAGCAATATAGAATTATAATCGTAACGTAATATAATTTATATATATCTGTATCCTTTCTCTTTCTCTCTCTCTCTCTCTCTCTAATCTTCTATCGAGTTCACACGAATTTTAATAACGAAATTCGTGTGCTGCTTCCTCCCCCCCTTAATTCCTCGACTTCCAAATATCAGTGGAAGAAGTTTTGGATTCGGGTTTGTGTGTGTGTATTTTTTTTTCTTTTCTTTTTTTGTCACAAATTTTAACCTCGATCCAATCTTCTCGTTATTACAATTTATCTATATTACAATCTTAGTCGAGGTAATATTCGGCAACGTACTCGAAGCAGTACAAAAACGAATAGACGGCTGTAATAAAGCTCCGTGAAATGAGAAAATATTGGGAAACGATGGGCTATCAATAAATACACGTACTTTGTATACTTCGTATTATACATAAATACTATCGCTTATAACGAAGGCCTATATCACGAACGATTACTTAATTTACGAAATGCGGCGAACTTTACAATATACAACTATGAAATATGTGGATTAATGTGTGCACATGAGACATTTTATGTCGACCCACCAATTTTCTTACTATCGGCAAAGACATTTCCCATAATAACCCTTTTTTCTATAGTATTTGTAAATTTTTCGGAAAACATGTTCTATTTTATTTAAAAAAAAATTAAATCTTGAAATTAACTTTTTCACTTGTTAATTAAATTATCATGTTGATTTTTTTTTTTCATAATCGCGTTCGTTTTTAAAAAATCATCTTCCGAAATAATTGGTTTAGAAATGTGAAAATACGCCAGGAAAATTACGCTGAAAATGGACTTAAAAATGAGGGAAATTATGGGAAATGTTGTGAAAAATGTGGCTGAATTGACAGAGAATGTGACATGTGGGAGATTGAGTGTTATGGGGTCGAGAAGCTTTTGAGTTGAAGCGCGTAATCGGGAGTGTTTACGTCGAGTGAGACTCTGTAATCTCTGAGGAAGTCACTGCGTGTCCTTTTCTGTGGGTCGTTCGAAGCAGCGTGGCATTGGGTCATTGAAAAATCGATTGCCAAGGTCGAAGGAGGAGCGCGTTATGCGCGCGCGTCCCGCAATCGCTTCGAGCTCCGGAGCGTTTTATTTATCTTTGGATCCCTTTAGTTTACTCTTTCATTCATTTCGCCTATCGTATCCATTATTAAAAACCCTTAAATACGTAAACGACTTTGATTTCTTCATTTAAAATATAATCACCCGGATATGATTATCACTTTGTGAGTTACGGCGTGACGGTATTACAGTTTTTTTTATACACATTTATAAATATATTTATTTATAAGTCGCGTGCGGCGATTTCCGACGCTTTTCCACCTTCTCAGTCGTCGTATATTTATATATATATGCGCCTTACGATCACCTTAAGTTTTTTTTTTCTTAATCAGGCGCAACGCTGCTTCTCGACTTTGGAACTTTCGTTGTAGTCGTTTTTTTTTTTCGGGAAATCGTTTAAAAAAATGAAATTTAACAATAAAATGATGAAAATATTCATCTGGGGAGATATGATAAAAACAAAAATGTTCATAATCAATTTTCGTCGTCCCAATTTTGATATATTTATTTGAATTATTCCGAAAATATCTTCAGACGAATATTTTCACCAGGAACAGTGGAATAAAAATAATAATAATAATGATAACAACAATTGAATAATATAGAAAAAGTTGCAGCAGCTGCCGATTTATATTTTCATAATTGACTATCGAACAATTGTCCGGATCGACGATTTGTTCATTCGCACCTTCATTGATAAACGTTCATCGAGGCAGATAATAAACAATTTCGAATCATTACACTGACAATTATCCAAAATATAACACAGCATTGAAAATTCTATAACGATAGCTTTACTTTCGGCAATTCAACCAATGACTTTTTCTCAACCGTCATTAATAAGCCAGGATATTATAATGATTCGAAATCCAGCGCGGTGATGTGAAATTTCGAAAGTAAATCGGCTGGAGAGATTTTTAAAAAAATATTTACTCGATCGGCAGATGCTGAGTGAAAAAACGCTTAGATATATTTGGGTTTCGTGTTTATATATATATATATATATATATACTATTTATATAGTTTAGGTATTATGTACCACTGTGTTATATACTGTTGTTATTACTATATCATTATTATTACTTTTTGTTGTTGGTAATTACGCCACGACCTTAAAAATGATTTTTTAATGCATATATATGTATATAGATATAAGAACGATTAATACACGTCTGTACATTGAGCGCTTCTCGCCAGAGTCGCATTAACGAGGGGACTTTCGGCTTCATTTTTCATTTCCTTCTGCTTTTTCATACACACTTTAAAACTATTTACAGGCCCTGACCCTATGGACTCTGAACTTCCTCCGTCCGTTATCCGCGCGCGCGTTATCATCCGACAAGGAATCGTCCTGGCTCCGCTCGAATACACGTTCGAATGTCGCACGGTGCTACGTGTCTATCTGTGGATAAATAGCCTTTACGCTCGCCCACTTAAGCAAACAATAAATAAATGTACACTCGCTATTTAGCGGCACGCAGAAAATAAGCATGAATGGAAATACGAGTATTATCACTTCTTATCTCCGGCAGAGCGACGAGATATACTCCAATGCTCTTTTATATCGTGGCTCACGCATTTTAATAGACTTTCGTGGCAATTCGCTGAACGTACGACTTAAGTTTTAAGTGCGAGTAGGTATAAAATTATTTGATTCTGTAAAAAATATTCATCGTCGCACTGAGATTGTATATATATATATATATATACCATAGTATCAATTGTTTATAGAAAATTAATTATAAAGAATATTGCGTAAATAATGAGAGTATGTGACTCGAGAGAACAATTGTTAATTACGTTTGACAACATTGCTGCTTAAGATAGCGAAAAAAAATAATAATAATTAGAGGAATTTACATGCAAAATGTAACTTGCAAGAAAAATTAATTACCATTAAATAAACAGTATATAAAAATCTGTTTCTACATAACAGTGATGAGCTATCATTTTATTTACACTACTGTGAGATCGCTTGTTACATCTAAAAAAATAAGGGCATTTAATTTGAAAAATTCGTCACGAATTGCATGCAAAAAGAAAATTTCCACGAGCATTTCCAGTTGGAAATATTGATTTTTCGATGTGGAAAGATGATGGGATGGTTGCACTTGTCAGCCAAAAACTGATAAGATGATGCGTTCTTTCCCAAGCTTTTGAAAAAAATTAATAAGCATGCGACTAATTTATAACAAACGTAAAAAAAAAGAGGGTAAAACATGTTCGATGTTAGTAGTTTCTTTGCGACGACTCGAAAAATCCAGTTGAAGGCTTGATTGTCCAAGTGTGAGTGAACGTGTAATGGAAACTTGTTGAATAATGCGGATGAAGTCGGAGCAGAGTGGCTGGCCAGTTTCGCGAGCGTTTCTATTATATACGAAGTCGTGAAGGAATGTCGTGGTTGGGGCGATAAATATCCGTGATAGAATTTCTTACTTCGAGACGCTCAGAGCAACATAGTAATATTTATATGCAATTGTATTTGAAACGTAAACCATTCAAAAAATTTGTTGTTGTTGTTGTTATTATTATTATTATTACATTAATATATCGCGCGGGAGCAGCAGGAAGGTACGCGGATTGCGAAGAGTCTCGATCTCGTTGCCATCGTCTTCCTCCGTGCACCGCGATGATGAATTTTTAAGCGACAAAAAAAAAAAGAAGAAAAAAAAAGAATAAATAAAGAAAAACACACACAAGAATCTCTCTCCTGTACAAAACATTTATCGCAACAGATGGATGACGGAATAAGAAATAATAATAACGGAAGAGTGAACTTAAAGTGGAAAACACGTAGAGAAAGCGAGAAAGAACGAAACGAGGGGGAAGATAATTTGTTGTTTAAAGGGGAATTCATCGAAAGGAACAATTCTCTCGATAAACATAACAATGTTCTTCTTCGTCGTCTCATTTATCTTTAATTACGTTATTTAAACCACTATTTACGAAAGATTCATAATAAAAATTATTTACTATATTCGGTATCTCGTTAATAATGGGAATTAATTAATTATCGTATCTCCATTATCGTTAATTCATTTCTTTTCACTTTAATCGGTCTCACTCTCTCGCAATCTCTCTCTCTCTCTCTCTCTCTCTCTCTCTCTCTCTCTCTCTCTCTCTCTCTTTCTCACTGCGCGCAGTCGTTTCTATCGAATAATTAATTCACAATTAATTCGTTAACTTTTAATTTAACGTAGAGTAGATTCTACATCGCTTTATCTGTCTCTTCGATATTGTAAAAAAGAGAAACTGGACCGGATAGGAGGAAAAACAAATCGTATAATATATATATATTTATATAGCGTTGTATCAATCGCCTCTCGTTATACAATAGCAAATTGCCACGAATACTCCGCGTACCAACGTCTCCACGAGGACAGAGGGAGAAAGAGAAAAGAGTTATTCGAGATCGTGCCGATTTAGGAAAAGTTAAAAAAAAAAAAAAAAGAGACTAAAGTGTCACCTCGACAAAACGTTTATCAATAATCTATAAAAACGAAAAGTACGAGACTCTCGGCTATTTCAGAAGCTTAATCAGTGAATACCCGCCGAAATTCTATCGGAAAACGCTGCAAACATTTTTTAAACGCGTTGGACGCTTTACGTTCAATAAATAAAATCAGAAGAGGGTTCAAATATAATTTCGCTACAGGCCAATGCCTTTCCCGTTTGTTTAATCGAAAAAACGCAAATTTAAGGTCGCTACGATATTTTATACCAGTAAAATAAGTGCTGTTTTTTATAATGATTTATGCAAAAATTGATAATAATAATTTTCGGATTAATAAAATTTTTTCATAAACTATTGTAACAATTTAGCGCTAATTAGACTAATTTAAACAGCGGTAGCTCCCTTAATGAACGTGGCGCGCGTCCGAGTGATTTTTAATTTAACGATCGTTCGCATGCGCCCAATTAAATTTTCATCAGTTACTCGTTAACTTTAGTTAATTAATTAAAGCGCTCGTCTCGATCCCACTTACACTCTGTGCTGAGTAATACTCGAGGGAATATCTTGGCGACTCGGTGCCGTTGGTACGCGCAGCGTTCGAACGTCCGTTACTTAACAATTAACTACCACGATAGGTAAAACACCCACACTCTCTCTCTCTCTCTCTCTCTTCAGATTTACAACACTGTCCTAGACACAGCCATACTAAGCCAAATACTTTTGGGTTTTTGTCATTACGATTAACTTCCCCTTTTTCGCTCTTCCTCTGCTTAAAAAAACGTTGTTTATCGACGCCGTGCTCGCGTTTTCGTCTCTTCGCAGACGCCGCACATCGAGGCGCCCAAAGATGCTGCCACTTTGCCGGTAAGCTTACTAATTACAAATATAATTAACTACAAAAAAACGGCAAGAGATGATGATGCTCGGAAAATACAAAATTGCCGGATAAACTCGTGGAAATAATTGGCACTCGTTTTTCCAGCCCCAAGTTAAAACCAGGTGCGTCGATGTGTGGATGTGTCTGCATTCCCTCGAGCAAAATAACGCATCGCCTCTGGCATCGGCGCTCATTACGAAATAACGATCCGGTTTCCGCAGTCGATCTTTGCGTTTTCTTCCTCGTCGCAGTCATTGCTGCCCCCAAAACGAACCCCAGTCTCGATAAACTAAGATTTTTCCTTCGTTTCAAGTAAATAGTAAAAAAAAAAAAAAAGAAATAAAAAGTAAATGAAGCGAAGTGGGTAGGAAAAAATTACATTCAAGTGATTTCCTATGTTACAAACACTAGCATAGTCACGTAGCACTTTCGCATTATGAAGACAAAAAAAAAATAAAAAAAAAAAGAACTCCGGTTCTTTTTAAAAACGCGCATGCCGATTTTCTTTCTCTTTTTCTCCCTCCTCACTCTCTCTCTCTCTCTCTCTCTCTCTCCCTTTTTCGCACTTCAAATATTACAATATTCTATGTTCTGATCTCGTTTATATCAATAATAATAATAATAATATAATAATATAATAATAATAATTAATAATAATCAATAAATTTATAATAGGCAGGTAAATTAATAATAATTATTATTATCGTAATAATAGTGTAATATGTACACGGCGAATTCATATTGTGTTTTCTTCAAAATGAGACGCGTAAAACACTCTTCCTCCTCGATTACGTGCATTAATTCTAAGATTCATTATCAACGACTCTTATTTCACTCTCCCACTTCTCGCACCTCGTTACTTTATCTCTTGTTCTTTTCCACAAACTTCCCTTTTTCATTATTACTTCTCTCGCCACACACACACACACACGCACGCACGCACACACACACACACACACACACACAGTTATATTTTGATTGGTCTGTACACACGGGGAGGCCCACGTTTATTATTTTAATCTCGTCACTTTCGCACGAAGTAACTATTCCTCTTGCAAATGGAGCGCGATATTTCATTGATGCAATTTAAATAGCAGCCGTTTTCGCGAGAGCGTCCCCGAACGCGTACCATTCCTTATTGGTACATAGACTTGGTATTTTTCTCACTTTCTCTCTCGTGTCGGCCGAGTATCTCGCGTCAAAACTTACATAAAGATTGGGAGGATTTTTAGGGGCGGGGGGCCGGGACATTAGTTTTGCCCGCGTTGGGCTCGTGCGAAGTAATATTATATCGGCAAATATTCGTACGGGCCCTTCGCGAACGTCACACATTCACAATCTCTCGCGGAAACGGTCGTCAACATTGCTCGATTCACCGGTTAATTTATCTCTGTGTTTATTCCATCTCTAAATCGTTCGCTCCTTCACATATATATACATATGCGTGTATATATACGATCTTTAATTACATCGCGAGAGCGCGGCCCGGTACAATCGAGGCTTTTTCTTTTCTTTTTTTGTAGTTTTTTTGTGATTTTTTTTTGTTCCTTTCATCTCGTTTTTATTCGTTCATTATTCATTTCTTTCACACACTTCCTCAGTATTTCGCTTCGCGCGTTAGTTCGTCGTAGACGGGAGTGCCATTACGTTTCGTGGTTTTATTTTCCTGTGTTCTGTTGTTGCTGTTGTTTTTGTTATTAATTATTTATTTATTTACTCTTATTTACTTTTATTTAATTATTCATATATCATCTTCACGGCGATTATATCGATATAGCGGGTACAATCCACCATACTGCGTAGTCGCTACGTCTCGGCGTTTCGAAACTATACTTTTAATATTAATTAACGATAAGTATACACAACACATTTGTACGATTCGCTCGGTCCGCAGCGCAGCGGCCCCGAGGAACTTGGATAAGGGAGAAATTTTCGAGGGTGCGGAGAGTCCGTTTTTCATGGCTCGGGAGACAAAAAGTGAGTCTTTATCGATAATTCCGCACAGCAGTCTCTGAGTCTCGTGGACTCGGGGGATTTTTCTTTAAGGGGGGGGGGGGGGGGGATGTGAAGGGGGGCACAGCGTCTGCACGAGTTAGCCACGAGAGAGCCCATTCGTCTCGCGGCTTTATCGACAGTTTATTTAGCTCTGTTTTAATCCAAGAGTCCTAATAGTCTCTCGTATCGTTTTTTCTTTTAAACTCTTTAATATTATCATTCGATAATCGATTATCACGCACCAGCCAGAGAAAACTGTGTGAGTTCGTCGCCAGGGTTGTCCGAGAAGCCACAGATAATCTCAGCTCCACCGGCAGTCAAACTTGGCTCGGAGAGATATTTTGTTATTTTCTTTAGTGTGTTACGATTTCGAGAAGTCGCGACATATATCACCGTATTTCTTATTCGTCGGCTTCCGGCGGGATTTACGCGCGCAAGGGGGGAGGGTTTATGCGTGCAGTGTGGTCGTCGCTCCTCTCTCTCACTCTCTCTCTCTTTCTCGACTCCGTAATTCTGTGTTTTATCGATTCATCATTTCTTTTAATAATACAAGTAATTAGTGTACAAATCTACAACGGGCGCGAGATCCGGACCGCGAGAATTTTAGGAACGTAGACGAGTATTCGATTGCGTGTCACACGCACAACTGTCTGCGTCTCGCGGACCTTCATCATCTGCTCATCCATTTTCATATTTCTTTTAAATCTTTCATCCCGAGTCAGTTTTTGTCCTTGTTGCGGTTGTTGTTTTAATCGTTTTCATTTTAAGTTATTCGACCGGTCGTCACAGAACGCGCGGCCATTCGGCGTCTTGACCTGGTCGGTTTATCGTGGCATTAGTCGAAGTTAGACGGTCACACGGCTGGACCGATTTTACCGCTAACAGTCACTACAATCCCTCGACGAATTTCGAGAGCTGATCCTGCGGCGTCATTGGCGTCACGTCGCCGGGTTCCGTGCCGCTTGTCGGCGGCGGCGCCGGCGATGGATGGTGCGGCATCGTCGGAGGATGACCCGCTGGTGCACCAGCTCCTGACGTCAATTGGGAGAGCATCATTTCGCTGGGGCCGCCGAGCTCGTGAGCCGGCGAATGCGTCGGCGTACCGTGAGGCGGATGGTGATGAGGCGAGGGCACCGGGCCCGAACGCGGCGACGGTACCGGCTGATTTCGCGGCGAGGGCACGGGACGCGGCGATGGGTTGGGCTGCGGCGAACGAATCGGCGGTGGCGAACGTACCGATTGCATTATCTGCTGCTGCACCGAGATTCCCGGAGGTCCCATTACGCCCTGCGGCGATGGCACTGGAGGTGGTGTTGGCTTCAGACCGGGCTGACCGTAGCCTTGCTCGTTGAAACCGCTGTAACCTAAGAGAGCCAAACACGCCATACGAATTATACGGATGCTCACGATACGCGTTATCGGGAACAATCGTTGAACATTATTTGGACACGTATACAACTCGTAAATCATTGCATTGTGTTTTTTATAATTATTGACCAAAATGAGAAGATGGACATGAAACACAGTCATACAACGCAAAGAATAATAAAGATTGTAATGTTTAATGAATACGTGTGTTTATCTGAGAATTAAGAACTTTATAAATCATTGTATGAATTGTGATTTGATCGAGATTTTTAATACAAACAAAATAACCCATCAAATATGGTAAAATAAAAATCCATTAGCTGACCCACAAATAAAATGGTGTGGTTATTTACGAAGAAGTGATGAAGATTTTTGGAAAATCGTGACTTACCGTGCAAGGGCCTAATGGGTCGTTGTTGTCCATAAGGCGGCGCGGGAGGTTGCGTAAATGGTTGCTGCTGCTGTTGTTGCTGCTGTTGCTGTTGCTGTTGTTGCTGTTGCTGCTGTTGTTGCCTCTGCATAACAAGCATCTGCTGTTTGTACCATTGTTGATGTTGAACTGTCGGACCCTGTCCCGGCTGTTGTTGCTGTTGCTGAGATTGCTGCTGTTGATGCTGCTGCGTTTGCGTTAACATCGCCTGCATCTGCATCCTTCCCTGTTGCTGTTGTTGCTGATGCTGCTGCTGTTGCTGCTGGGACATCATGTGCTGCAACGCGGGCTGCTGTTGCTGCTGTTGTTGCTGCTGTTGCTGCGGCTGGTTTGGACCTAAAGGTCCAACTCCTCCGCCATGTTGTCCCGCCTGCTGTAAAATTAACGAGCAATTCTTTTTTATTAGCTCGAAGCGATTAAACCTTTAAGAGTCAAATTTTTTCTATCGATAGAACTATTTACTCCTTAATGTCGGGCTCTTTCAAAATTAAAATAATTTAAAAAATAGCGGCAGATTAAAAATAATGGGCGAAAACGGATAAAAATACGAATTTCCATACGTGGAATTGCGAATGATTTTCGGAAACTTTTACGAACGTATAACTAAACCCACCTGTCGTTGTTTGATAAACGCTGCCATCAGCTGCGGATTGCTCTTGAGAATTTGGAGTATTTGGCTCTGTTGTTCGGGAGTGCTAGGATTTCTGAGTGTCTGCATGAGCTGTTGCAGCGCGAGTTTCTGCACGGAACCGCCCTGTATCTGCGGGCCAACCTGGACAACGCCACCGGGACCGCCTATCACGCCTGGTTGTCTCGGCATTTGTCCTCCCATTCCCATTCCCGGTTGTCCTTGATGTTGTTGCTGCTGTTGCTGCTGCATCAGTTGCTGAGGCGTCTGCTGTCGCAGTCCGGTGTTTTGCTGCATCACGGCATTCGGCTGATACCTGAATTCACGAATTGTAAAACATTTTTCAATAATTTATCTAGAATAAAATCTTGTAGACATTTTTTTCAGTAATTTTTTAAGAGAGAAGCAGTTTTTCTGACTTTACATGTAATTTATCGGAGCAAAAAGATTATCTCATTAATTCATCATGCTCATTAAAGCATTTTTCGAAGATTCAGAACACAAGAAAAAAATACTCACCTCGGTGTCCATTGGTCCATGGAAATGAGGTGCGTTCCCGCAGGATTCGGCATTTGCACTGGCATCGGCCTCTGCATTTGTGGCGGAGGCATAACGCCTCCTCCTTGACCTCCGACTCCGACTCCCACGCCAACGGCGACTCCGACACCGCCGCCAGGCGTTACTTTGCCATAACCACCGTGCGGAGCTTGTTGCCGCGCTGCCTCCTCCTGCACTTGTTTCACCACTTGGAGAACGTGCGCCGGTGGAGGCTGCGTGCCTGGCTTTAGACCTATTCCTGGCTGGTGGGGCGAGGGAAGATTCGTCGGACTTACGCCCGGTTTCATCGACACCCCCGCTGCCATAACCGCGTTCGTAGCCGGCTGACCACCGGTCATAGGCCTCGTGTTCATCACCGCCATTCTTCTCCTATTAATGAATCACAAACCGCGTGTTAACGATAAGAAATTTTTTTTATCGTCTTAATTTTGTCACTGAGTTGCACTGTCATATTCATGATTGTGATTTTCGTGTTATAGTATAGAGAACATTCGGAAGATTATTTTCTATTACACATTTGAAAATTTGTTAAGCCTTGATTCATACTTTGAGTACAAAAACAAAGCTAAAGCAAATGAACTTACCTAAGCAGCTGCGCCTGTTGTAACCGTTGTTGGAGTTGTTGCTGCTTCATTTTGTGTTTGATGTTGGAACAGAATGGTACAAGACACTTGGTTTCCTGGCAGTGTTTCGCGTGGTAGCAGCAGAGAGCAATGAGCTGTTTGCAGATCGGACAAACGCCGTTCGTCTTTCTCTTGCAGACCTTCGTGTGCGTCACGACCCTCTTCATCTTCTGACAACTTGGCAATCGGCAGTTGGCGTCTCGGCATTGACACGCGTGGACCAACGACTGTATGCACCTCTGTATCGACAGCTTTCTCGCCTCCTGCGAATGCACAGACGAAAAAAAAAAACACACACATTTTATTGAACACGAAAAACGGAAAATCGTAGCGAGGGATTTTTACTATAATTGCAGTGTTTCTCACCTGAGGATTCGCTTGCTTAGCATCGGCCGGCGACGAACCGTCGTCCAAATCCAAGCCAAGCTTCTCCATTTTGTGAGGATGACCGTCCTTTTCTTTACAACTAATACAGAGATCAAAGTCCTGCAAAAGAAAACCATCATTAGCATTTTGTGCATTTGAATATGAAATCTTCTAAGTCGATAGGAAACATTTTCTTGATAAACTCACATCACAAACAGTGCAATGGTATCGCGTTTCCACGTGACTCTTGCAGTTGTTACAGGTGTAGACAAACTTGTCCTGGCCTTGATTGTGGAGTTCGTACAGCATAGACATCGAGCTGAATTTCGCTCGCCTAAGAGAAGAGAATTCGTAGTGTCTTTCTCTCGCCATTGTGAGGAAAGCGTCGCGACCGTCCATCAAGTCGCAGTTCAGTACTGGATCGGGGTCTTGAATGGGCTGTAATTATTTACGGAATTTTAGATATCGTTGTATCAATTGAAAAGCAAAGATTCAGAGATTACACAAAGTAAAAACTCACTCCTAAACTAGCAGCACTCTGCGCGCTGTGCAACCTAATGACGAAGAACACTTCCTTGTGCTTTTCCATCGTCTCGAAGATCTTCGACGAGAGATCGCTTCCGTGCTGTGGCGTGTTGGACTTTTTACTATTTTTTCGCTGATTAGCTTTCGATTTGTTCGATTTTTTGGCCTTTTTCTGACCCTTTTTCTTGCCGTCGGGTCCCATCTCCGAGTCGTCGGTCAGTGAGAATATCTGGAGTTTTAAAAAAAGATTATTTATGTGAATGAAAACCAGTGAGAATTTATTACACGAAAATTACAGTGAATTCTTACAGCATTAGCAGCAGCTGCCGCAGCCTCAGCGGCTTCAGCCTGCTTCCGCTTTTCCTCTTCCTCCTGATCGAGCTCTTTGATGCTCTCCTCCAGTACGTTTGGCCAAAAATCACCCTCAAAGTACGGCAGATCAGCGGCAGAAACTAGTTTGTCTTCCATCGCTTGTTTCAAGATATCCTGCGCAATTTCACATTTTTTCAATAACAAAAAACGTCACGTTTGGTGGTAAAATATTGTATTCAACTTTTCAATGTTGCCCGGTTATCCTATGTCCACGTTCAGTGCGATTACGAGAACATTAGCTTTAGTCGGGCGTTAATTTAAGTCTCGTTTGACACCCGAGTGTAAAAATTCACAAACAGGAAACACAGAGACTAGATTTAAAAGCGATATTTATCTACTTCCAAAAAAACAATTAAAACCTTACCAGAATTATTTTCAATTTCGCATGAAGCTCGTTAAAATTTAATCTCTCTAATTTAGAAAGTACTTCACTAGCGAAATATTTTCCTGAGTAAAGATACAAGTAAACGAATATTTTACCTTGTAGTCAAGTACTATCCTTTCGACCATTCCCTTGTCGAGCATCTTCTTGTACCACTCTTGCAGTCTCTTGGGTTTTGGGATTTTCTGTTCCGTCGGATGGCAGTGGAAAATATAGTCATCACCTTCGGAGGGTGGACAGGCCCAAATATGGGCCATCGCGTAGCCGAGTTGTTTCGCGTAATCCAAATAACCGAGAAGAATCTCGTGATAGACCGCGGTACGGAATTGTCGCGGCCTGAAGAAGTGAACGGAGTCGAGGTACGCGATGTAGACACGCCTCGTGTTAGGAGCCGCACATTCGCTTCCGTATTCCTGCACATGCATGCCGAAAAAGCAAACGTCCGTTCCGTCGACCTCCTCGAAGGCGAACAAAGCTTTCGCTCTGTAGGGAAACTCTTTTTGCATCTCTCCATTGTCGACGAATCTGCTCTTCATGCCGGGTTTCACTTCTACGATCTTGTCGCTCGATGCTACGACTCGTATCGCCACTTCGCCCGCACCTGCCTCTTTCTTTTTTAGGAAATTGTTGACACGCGTCTCTATGTACGTTCCGAGTTTAGTGACCGGCAACCGCTTCGCATTAAATTTGTTGTCCTTTCGACTCTGGCCTTTTTTCTTGAGGCAATTATCACAGGTAAATCTGCGAAAAAAACGTTATTATTACCATTCGAAAGTGAACAAAATTTGATGGCGTTTTGCGACACTTTGTTGGAAAAAATGATCGTTTAACGTACCCTAAAGGCCAAAGAGTTTCCATATGGAGAACACAAATTTGGTGCACCTTCCTGCCGCAGTCAGTACAGTGGACGAAAGGTTCGGTCTCCAAGTGATCGTTCTTCATCTCTTGAAACTGTTCCTTCTTTATCGCTCTGTAAATAAAGATCGGTTCGGCGTGTTGAAATAAAAGCGAGTGTCGTGCAACTGAAATGTGCGATAATGAAATGTTTTACGATTACTCACGTTTGTTGTTGCATCGGATCGTCTCCCAACGTCACGGTGTCACCGGGAATGTCGTTGAAACACTTCTGACAGAAGGTGTATCTATTGGAACCAAGACCATATGCCTTTAAACTATTGTACGTCATAACGTGACAATATAGTTTAGTAATTCGATGATTTTTCAAGCCCAGTCCATCGATATCGACGATAGAACGTGTTATTCCCAATCGCCGAGCGTCCAGTCGCGTGAGTGCGTTTTACGAGGGTATGCGAATTGTTTCGCCGATTTTTTCGTATCGTTTGTGCATTTCGATCGTTCGATTGTCATATTTTTCACATTACGTGGCCAAGTTACGATCGATTCCATTTCGTGGATTTTCGTATCGTTTTTATGATGTTCAATTTGCCAATTTGTAGTCATTAAACGTGTGAATTCGTGTATTCCCAAATACGATTATGTCCATTGTACCACCAAACGATTTTTTTATTTTTCGTGGTTGGATTTTTTTTTTGGAAATAAGCGAGGGGACACAGCGGGCAGGGGCCGAGCAGCAAACGAGGATTTGCGAGTGTGAACGTGCGCGCGTTCCACGGTCGAGTGAGGATTACATACAAAGAAGAGAGAACAGTGCCATTGTTAGAAATATATTACAGAATACTTGGACGAGTACTTAAGCACGAAGGTGAGGTGAGTATGTCAATGATTTCCAATTAATTCATTCATTCTTTCATTTCGATTTGGAGTGAGGTTTGTTATTATGGGTAAGGGTTTTCGGCCAGATCGGCAAGTTTTTCCGAATCTGGTTAAAGAGGGATGTCACCTAATGTTGAGCAGAATTGTAAAACACCACCACTTACTTTAAAAAGCATTTATCGTGTAATTTTTTTTTAACGATTCTCCGCATTTTTTGTAAAAAGATGTTCGATTTTTTAATTGCCAAAATAATCCTGAACTTTTATACATTTTTTTGCGTTATTGAAAAATGTTGAATCTTTTAATAATCACTGTAATTATTGAATAATTAGTATAAAATTGATTACGACAGGAATGATTTTTATTTTGTTTCATAAAGTAATGGGGTCTTGCAAATCTGTTATCGAGACATTTTATAACTCAACATGCAACGAAAAATAATTTAAGAAGTGTCTAACTGAGATAAGTAAAATATCCCATGAAATTAAAAAAAAAATTAATAGCCGTAATTTATAAGTGAATAACTACAGGAATTAAATTTTTCGATTTTTTCACTGCGTATTGCGTCGTTGTTATCATGCCAAAGTTTCCTGAAAAGGATTTGTGAAGTCGAAATTGTGATTGAAATTTATTTCGGTTATATTATTATAGTCAGCATAAAATCCCTATGATTACCAGGAAAAAAGCTGAATTTTACTGGCGTTTTTAGTGAAAAATCGTTGGAAACCATGAGATTTTTTTGTTTAGTATCACCACACTCGTTAAATTATGAGCCCAGTTATGAGTTAGCATGAGTTAGCAACCATATGAGTTTCACTCGTAACATTTTCTAAAATTCCGAACACTATCGGATGTTATTTTACATTATACTTGTTAAATTTGATGAATGGTAATTGGCCGTTATGCTCAAAGCAATTTTTTCAAGTCGCAAAAAATCTTCAATTTTTTGTATGCGTTTAATTGATTTCAGCTTAAAAAATAAAAAAATCGCAGGTGACATGCCTCCTTAATTATTCTATCTCTCTTCGGTATCACACGCACACACGTTTTAAAAAATGTTTTCATCATATAGAAAAACCTGTGTGCGTTAATTGCCATTAAATTTTCGTGTTTTACCAAGTGTAGAAGAGATTCCGTGCGGAAGGTGTGTGAATGAGATAGTAAGTTTTTACACTGACCTGTTCTTGTAGGAGTAGTATTTTGCGTCCCTCGGTATCGTGCAAAGTTGCTTTCCGTAACAACAGAGAACTTGAGGATTGAAGGTATATTTTCTCCCGCAGCAATAGCCCAAGGCTTGCATCACCGGGTCGATCTCCTGCTCGAAAACCTCCGACAGCTGTTTCCCAGAGAACAGAGAACAATCGTTATAGCTAAAAACTTTAATATTTTGATGGAAGCTACGAGGATGCCCATAGAATAAAGATATATGCGATACTGTGTAAAATATATTATCTTAACTTCTTCAACCATGTATACAAATCTTTTGAGGTATCTGGACCAAAAAATATATTAAGTTTAACATATTTTAAAAATCGAATTCACTTTTTCGTGAAATATATATCAATATACGATATAGTAAAGCCTACGGTTTGAGTAGAACATTTTTGCAGTACATTCGAAAATCTATTTTGTTTTTAAAAAATAGTGTGTAATGTGAAATGATTTCTCGAGAATCTGCAATTTTGCTTATATCAGTATTTATCGTCATGTAAGTTTCCCGCGCTCTACAGGAGTTCTCCATTCGTGCGATCGTTTCCGTCAAGTCTGATACACGAAACAGCAAGAGCGGCAGCTCATTTGCATTACAACATGTGTCCCTAATTCCGAGAAACATGGATAGTGACGGGTATGCAAAAACTTCAACTGATTAGCGTCAATTTCAATAGAGATGTATTTTCATATAATCTATTCCAAGACGACAATGAGGGGTTCAAACAAGACGGACGGTACAATTTAATTGCGATTAAAGCACAATTATATTTTCGGTCAAGTGTAAGCGCCTAATCAGAAATTAGGTTTCTCAGAGTAAAAAACCTTACGTTATTCTTGATTTTAATGCAGAATAACGGATTCATTTTCTTTAAAAAACCCGTTTGATTTTTTAAAAAACTCAGTCATCTCATAACGTACCTTAGTACAAAATCTGTAGACTCTCGATGCCTTGCGATTGTAGAGCCACGCGTTGTCGAACATCATCCAAACATCGTCAACGTATTCCCAAGGATCGCTGTACTGTCCCGTGTCAAGTTTCCTCTTGATGGTGGAGAGATCCATGGGTTTCTTGATGATATCAAAGTAGTCAGGGATCCCAAGAGCTTGAGGATCGACGGGTTGTCTAAACGGCAAAGACTCCGGATCCTGTTTGTACAGTGTCTCCAAAGTAGGAGTGAGAGCCTTCATCAATTCCTCAGGTTTGAAGAGACACAGTCTCTTTTTATCGGTGGAAGTGCCGCTGGGTTGAATGGGTTCCGGTACCATGGGTTTTATATCTGACGTAGAAGCGTCTTGTCCAGACATGGGCGTCATGGGTTCCTCCTTAATGCCCGGTTCTTCCTTAACGACACCATCACCGGTGGCTTCCTCCATAGGTTCGGTCTTAATCTCAATTTTCACCATAACTTCGTTGTTTACGCTCTTACCGCCGCCCATTCGATGATTCTCGGAGCAATCCTCCTGCTTAATCTCCATCTTAACATTCTCCTCCTTGATAGAATCGAGTTTACCTTTATTATTGTTCGTCGGTGGGCTCGGCGAGTTATCGCGATCGAGAGCCGCAGTGATAGCAGCCATTTGCGAGGACATGGACGAGCTTCTCGGTGCATTAAGAGCGGCTCTCTCCTGAGACGTCATTCCCTTTCCTAGGCTTCCCATGCCAGCGGGTGAGGGCGTTGTGCCCGGATGCGGTGGAGTTTGGCTGGCAGACGGGACCGTTTGGCTGGGCGTCATTAGCGAAGGAACTAGCGGAGTGCTTGGCGTTGAGGTAACGGATTGTGGTCCGTTTGTCGTGGGCGCGGGTCCAGGACTGGGCCCGCTGGACGCCGGCGGGGGTATCGTTTGTGGTGTCGTGACAGAAATTCCGCTGTCATTCGGCGTAGAGGCTGAGAGTGGTCGATTGTTGGCGAACTGTTGATTCGTTTGTTGATTGTTCTGCTGTTGAATGCCGCTAAACGGCGACGGTGCCTGCGGCATGGCTGTGGCATTTACATTCTGACTGGACGTACTCGTGGGTTGTTGAGCTTGTTGCTGTTGTTGCACCTGTTGCTGAGCTTGCTGCTGCTGCTGCTGCTGCTGTTGTTGTTGCTGCTGTTGCTGCTGTTGCTGCTGCTGCGCCTGTGCCTGCTGAGCCTGTTGAGCCTGCTGCTGAGCAGCCTGCACTTGGGCCAAACGAACTTTCATAAGCTCCGGGAATTGATGCTGACTCTGTACCGGTGAACTATTCGGCAGTCCCGATGTACCGTTCGACGTTGGAAATTGACTAGTTGTCGCTGAGGTTGTCGTAGTTGTGAGATTAGCCTGCGACATTTGCGGCTGACCGAAGGGACTGAGGCCGGGATTCTGTACCATGTTTGGATTTGGAGTTGTTTGACCGTTTGGACTCGGACCCGGAGGACCAACGAGCATCGCTTGCTGTTGCTGAGCTTGTTGCTGCTGTTGGGCTTGCTGCTGTTGTTGGGCCTGTTGTTGCTGCTGCTGAGCTTGTTGTTGCTGTTGGGCCTGTTGCTGAGCTTGCTGAGCGGCTTGTTGCTGTTGTTGCGCTGCTTGTTGCTGAGCTGCCTGTTGCTGTTGAGCTTGGGCTTGCGCTTGCTGCTGCTGTTGCGCTTGCTGCTGTTGCGCTTGCTGAGCCTGCTGAGCCTGTTGGGCTTGTTGTTGTTGCTGTTGTTGCTGTTGTTGTTGCTGCTGCTGAGCTGCTTGCTGCTGCGCTGCCTGTTGCTGTTGCTGCTGCGCCGCCTGCTGCTGCTGTTGCTGCTGTGTTTGCTGCTGCTGCTGCTGCTGTTGCTGCTGCTGCTGTTGCTGTTGCTGTTGCTGCTGCTGCTGCTGCGTTTGCTGGGGAGGAAATTGCATCCGATTGTGCGGCATTCCCATACCTGGCAACGAACCCAATTGACTCATTCCTGGAGAGTGACTCCTCATGTTTGGAGGCACCGGCCGCGGCGGCGGAACCGCGTTACCGACTCCCGGTGGCGCACAAGGTCTCAAACCGCTACCGCCCGCGCTCTGGGCTTGCGGTTGCTGTTGCTGCTGCGCCAACTGCTGCTCCTTGCGCTTTTGTCGCTTCTCGTCTGTTACGATTTTTGGAGCGATTGTTTTGTTTGTTTGTTTGTTCTTTTTTTATGGGATCTTATTAAAAATGTTGGGGTGCTCTCTTTGGAATCGGGGGAATGTCGCTAATTTTTCGGGGCTTAAGAACTTGGTTCAGAATATTCGATTGAAAGATTTTTTTTTTTTCGAATAACGCATACAATTTACGAACAATGAAATAGCGGAATGTTAAATCTATCTTGGGTATGGTTTGATATAAATGAATTGATAAATTTTATCACGGATCTACGGTGTTTTTACTTCTTTTTTTTCCTTTTCGAATACACAATTTTTTACGTTGCAAACTATGAATTAATTTGAATGGTCGAAAGACGTGGACAATGTTGTGATAGCCTAAGCACACGAGGGACAAGAACGCGCGGAATTCACGAACAACGAAATTGAGGAACGGTAACGATTCTACGTAAAAAGAAAAAAGAAAGAAGAGAAAGAGACAGAGAAAAAGTGGTAAAAACTTACCGAGCTCCTTCTGTATTTTGTATATCTTCTCAGCGAGAAGATGGTAGTACTCGGATCTCGAATTGGCCATTTCGAACATATCGCCCTCGACTTTTCTCGCGTACGCAACAAGATTGTGCATTCGCCTGTCGAGCATCGCGTGCGGATCGGGAATCGGGTAGATGGCTTGCACACTGGTGATTATAAATGAACGGCTATTCAGGAAAATCTCGCGAAAGACTCGGCGAGCACGGTGATTGAAACGAAATGCAATTGTTAAGGAATACTCACAGTTTGTGAACGAGATGATTGCGAAGATCAGGCGTGACCGACTGATGCCACTCCTTGGTGCCTTGAACGGGTTGCGCGGTCACTTGGCCAGGCTGAAGACCGCCGGGAAGTTGTAACGCCCCGAGACGATTGTCACTGAGAATACCGGGCTGACCGGAGTCATTGAGACCGAAAAGCTGCTGCATACTGACGGATTGCTGAATATTCGCCGCGGCCGCTTGCGCAGCCGACGTCGGTCCCGTCGTTGACGCGGCCTGACTTCCCGTCGCCGCAACTGTCGTTGGATCGGAACTCAATGGAAGAGAGACATTCGGTGCAACTACTTGTTGGGTCGCACCGACCACAGGTTGCCCTGGACCAGCTAAAAATCACATTTTTCAAAATATTCAATTGACTCTAAGGTAATTTTTTTCGTAATTTTTTCGCTAAGTTAATGTATCCTATCTTTGGCCCTTTATTGTAACGAATAAGGATTGGAATTCCCATTGATTTTTTGAATATGAGTTAAAAATTTAAATCGATTGTAAAGTTGAAGTAATGCATGCTGTGCGGTTTAACGTTGGATTAAATTCAAAGTGACCATAACGGAATTATAAATTTGCGATTTTATTTAGTTCTCGAATGTAGAAAATATTGAAAATACCTTGAGGCTGGGGTTGAGCGAGTCTTGCACCCACCATGGTACCAGGAGGTCCCTGTATACCAGGTCCTGGCATTCTGACACCCCGAGAGACGCCCTGACCCGGTAAGAGCGTGGGCGTCGTCGTCGGGCACTGAATCCCTAGAGCATCGTAGGCTCTCCTCATGTCCGAGGGACTCGGGTTCGGTTGACTATTTGGCTGTGTTGCCGCCGCAGCTGTAAACGAAAATGCAATCGCGCGTTACACAAATCTGCCAGTTAATGAGTTTTCAAAAGTAATTCAACACTATTTTGTTAAGTCTATCTTTTAATGTCAAAACGAAAAGAGAGAATCGCGTTTTTTTTTCAAATGTAATGAAGAATTTATCAAACTCACCGGCTGTCGAGTTTGCCGCTCTATTTCTATCCGCCTGTTTCAACGGCAAACACACAGGACAATCGGTTCTCTGACAATGTTTCCAGTGACCGATAATTTGCCTGGAGGAGCTACAGTGAGGTACCGTGCAGCTCTTGCCGTCCGGACAGGTAGTCATGTGATTGAGAACGTTTTTCATGGTTTTACAGTGTGGCAGGGTGCACTGCCAGGTCTCGCCGTTCGTCTGGCTCTCGCGTCTTTGACATTTGTGCGCGTGTAGCAGCAACACTAACTGTTGCTGTATGAGCTTTCGTTTCTCTGGATCCGCTGCCGACTGGGGAGCACCTGAAAACGCGATTTAACCGAATATTGTCAATATATTCCCGATGAAAAATTAATTTATCCAAAAATATATTACACGAATCGTTAGTTTAATAATGACTTCGATATATCTCAACCTTTAAGTTTACATAATAATAACGGGTAATGTTTTAACAACAACAAAAAAGGCATCATGACTATCAATAAACTGCGAAAAAAAAATCTGCAATCTTACCAGGCTGAGCACCGCCGGCTGGCATTTGTCCCTGAGTAGCCTGTTGCGGACCGGGTTGTCCGCCGCTTGGCGCACCGGACTGTGGTTGAGCGGGACTGGGTGCAGGAGGTTGAGCCTGCTGAGCCATGCCGCCTTCCTGTCCAGCAGCAACGGTACCAGCCCCCGTTGGTCCACCGGGACCTCCGAATCGTCCGACTTGCATGGCCGTAACGCTTCCCCCGACGCCTCTTTGCAGCGGCGTTACGACGCAAACGGGATTAACGACACCGCCAACACCGACACCGGCACCCGGACCGCTACCCGGAGAACCGTATCCGTAAGGGCTGGAAGCACCCATCTGTCCCATATTCGACATATTCGCCATGTTCGGCGGGGCCTGCATCCTTGGTCCTGGGCCTGGACCAACGATACCACCCTGATGGACCTGCGGATGCGGACTGTGACCCCGCGCAGGTCCCACCATGTGAGCCTGCTGCTGCTGCTGTTGCTGTTGCTGCTGTTGCTGCTGTTGTTGCTGTTGCTGCTGCTGTTGCTGCTGCTGCTGTTGTTGCTGTTGCTGCTGTTGCTGCTGTTGCTGTTGCTGCATCGCTACCGCTCGCGCGTTTATCATGCCGGGACCATTTTGCATCTGGCCGACACCGTGAGGAACACCGGGATGATGGATTCCTTGAGAATTCGGACCCATCATCGTCACCTGCGGAGCGAGATGGTTTTAGGGTTTTTTTTTTAACGCTTTGGATGAATGGAGATCGCACAGACGGATGATTCTTTTTTTTTTCTCTTTGGAGATCTATGAATAAAAGTGCAGTTTTGTGGTGTCCTACTAAAAATTGTTTTCTGGAATCTCGAGAAGTGGTTGCTGTGATTTTTTTAAGTGTACGATTAAATGCTAGGGTTGTTGAGGTTAATTGTGAGAAATTACATTTGCCAAGTTCGATTTGGAATTTCACTTCGTGGAGGAGATCTCTATTTACGTTTTGCAGAAACGAACCTTGACGAATATCGACGCGTACTAATTAATCAGTCGAATCAATAAATCAATCGGAATAATATATTTCCCTGACTATTTCGGAGTAATGCATAACCGCAGCGTTTTGGAGATTACCACAGATTTTCCAACAGTTTCATTTGGATTTCGTGGTTTTTTGATATCGTGGATTTTTAATGAATACTGCCGGAATGCATAATTCATAATATTTTAGCATATATCTGTAAATATCAGGCGAAATTCTGAAATATTATTTTTCAAACATCACATACAATCTTTTTTTGTCAATTTGCAAAAAATCCGATAAGTCCCGAATTTGCAGAAAAATTTTCAGCGATGTTTGTGACGGGAAAATTGCGCGATGATGGACGAAATAATTTAATAATACTTACGGTATTAAGCGGTTGCTTGTTGAGACTGTTCGCCACAATCAGACCTCCACCAGCCATTCCACTCATATTGTTGTTCCCCGTAGCACTACTCGTCATAACAAGACCGGAATTCATGCCACCGGGCATGGACATAGCCGAATTACTTCCCGCCATACTCATGGACGAAAGACCGGCCATAGAGTTGGCGATCGCTATACTGCTCGGCAAGTTTCCCAGGCTCACTACCATCTGCTGATCCACGACACCTTTCGAGACTGATACATTAGGCGGCGACTGCATGTTCGGACTCTTACTACCTAATGTTCCGGCAGCCATTACTAACGAATTGGCGACTAAGTTTTTGTTGCCCTGTAAATTGAACAGAATTTTTATGAGCTTTTTCATTTAAAGAAAAAAAAAAAAAGAATTGCTCGTTTTCTTGCGGCAGCTTGCTGCGAAGAGCTTTGTATTTCTACCTGCTGCTGAATGAGATGATGAGGAAGTTGCTGCTGCTGTACGTGCTGTCGGAGATCCGGTTCGAGGCCTCCGTTTTGTTGCCCGGGTCCTGGACCTGTTGCCGGTGGTTTAGCGCTCTCCGTCGCGGAACCCCAGGACCCCGATGATAGTAGATCGTCGGGGAGGTCATTTTCGAGATCAAACATATCTGTGTTCGTTATGTAATCTAAGGGAGTACAATAAAGAATTCGTGAGTGTTTGTAGCGACGCTTATTGCAATTGGGAAATTAATGAACGACGATATAACGATGAAGTTTGTGCTCGGCTTAGTTGCAACTTGATAAATGGCTTTTCAGCAACGTAAGTCGAGCAAAAGCTTCGCACATTAACAACATGCGAACTTCGATTCCCGATTATTGAAACTCGCGATTTTGAATGAAAGATCGTAATATAAAATACAAAAATTCAATGAACGATGTACCGAAAGATACCAAATATGTTAGTGATTTAATGAGGGTAGGATTAGTACCGTCACCATAGCTTTTATCTAGAGCTTGAAAACTATTTTACTTGTTTTACTACAATTGGCAAGTGAAACGCTTCGAGTTTGCATCCCTAACGCGGGACAGCGAGGCTGATAATTATTTTATATTATTTTTTTTTTGTTCGCGAAGGAGACGAAGTTCGCGATATTCAACGACTGTAATTCTTATATTCGGGTTTGATACGTATATATATATGTTGTTCGATATATATATAAATTGGGGTACATGGAGGAGTGAATATATATATGCATTTACAAAGAACTTCTACGAGTAACGCCATAAACGAGATATGGATAAACAAATGCGTGAAATAAATAAGACATGAGACATACACCGCACGAGCAAAAACTCAAGGGAGCTTAATAAATATACAGCGATTTGTAAAAATCGTTTCACAGTAAACTCGTGCTTAACTACGAAAAAGCGGCAAAGCTACCATCTGCAAACGTTTTTTTAATTATTTTTATTTAATGTTTTTAATATATATTTTTTAAGAAATCATGCGTAGAGATCAAACATAGTCGTTTTTAAATTTTTTTTTTTGGAGAACGTCTAATCTGAGCAGGGGTGGTTTAAGAGAATATATTTATAAAATATGTATATTTATATACATATGATACATTGCCTTGGGTTAAAACTTGAGACTGAAACATAAAATGAACGGGAGAATTTTCTGACTTTGATCGACAATATATAAATCGAAAGATATTCGACGGTAATTACCTATGCTCGGTCTTTCAGAGTGAAAGACTAAGATATTATTGAAACCATCGAAGTAACGTTTTTACTACTCCTCCCTACCGTTATCGTCTGCCTCTGCACAGACCCTGAAAAAACTGTGAAGAAAATTCTACAAAAATCTCTCGGCTCTGCTTGCTGAATAAATGATTCTGTTGTTTTGTGTAATGTGAAGCTTTGCAGTGGAAGAATGAAGATGGTATGTAATCCAGCCTATTGTTTCTACGGGTTTTTTTTTAATAGAGATTCTGAAGCTCCGCGCATGTTTGCCGCATGTCTGTTTTCTTTCTTCTTTTCTTTTTTCTTCTTTCTCTTTGTGAACTAGTCAGAAAAATAGCACTTGTGTCCTATGGAACATTGAGCTGTTTGCCCAGGATCTTTTTAAAAAAATTTATGAGTGTTTGGTCAAATCGAAACGAGATTTATGATTTTTATGCACGCCTCATTATTTTGGCTGCACTTGGAATTTAATCAGAATAATATTAGCGTTGAAAAATGCTTCTTTACGTTTTTTTTCCCTCTTTTTTCTTTCTTCAAGATCAAGAATGACAATGGTGATCGACATTAGGACTGCGAATTTAATTGTAATCTATTAACGACGCTCGAGGCGATATCGATCGTGATTTTGTTGTTGTTGTTGTTGCTTTGATTTTGATAATATTTACTTCTTTTCTGGGCTGTATGGTTGTTCCAATGCGGCTGCAGCTGATGCTGTTGCAGATGTAGCTGTTGCGGCGGGCCCTGCATTTGTTGTAAGTTACCACTGCCACCTCCCCCGTAGTTTGTATAATGGTGCATCATTAGAGGCGCCATACCCACTACATGTATCATAGTTTCATGATTTAAGAACGACAGTTTTTCTGAGCTTGGATTGTTGGTTTATTTTATATTTATTTATTCTTTTTTTTTTTTTGTTTTTTTTTCCTTTCGTTTCATAGGAAAATTGGACCGAAGTCGCAAAAAACAGTTTCAATTCTCATATTTATCAGCAACAATAAAAAAACGAACATTTCACTTACTGAAACCTAGAGATACATGAGAATAACATAAAGATTTTTGCGACTCAGTCAATTGTGATGAATTTTAAATTGTGCATGTTTTTTTTTCTTTCTTCATTTGGCAAGTGACTTTTGGAATTTTCTCACAGAGAAGGGTCTCCATATATTTGTGTTCTCGTGGATTCAGGAATTTCACTGGGGAACACATTCATGGCAAAAAAACAGTGAATAAAAAAAAAAGAAAAAAAAAAGAATAAAAAATAGAGAATAATCGGTTAGTGCATAGCTCATGCGAGCAAAATGGCTTTGGAGTATCGTCAAAAATGCTCGTACATCCAACATGCTCTACAAGTTTCTAAGGTACTGAAACTAGAGACTATGGAGAATATAGTAGATGGAAATAATGCCATAGTGTTTTTATTTTCGAGAGATAGGTCGGTAATAGAGATACATGCGCAGGAATATTTTTTACGAGAGTGCGTGTCTAGGGAAAAAGTTGTCGGGCTTTGGAGAGGGAAAACAATTTCGATCGCAGCTTCGCACAGAATATTATCCTGCTGGATGCTGCGACGCAACATAACCTAAACATCAAACGTTTTAAAGTCAATTCTCAGAAAATCAGATGCAAAAACAGTTCAAGATTGACACAGAATTACAATAATTGCGTCAGACTAAACAGGAAGCTGAGAACAAGTTCACATTTCTTTTTCTGTCGTAAGATTCGTTTGATGCTAATCTATGCCAAAATATATCCAAATTGTGTTCACGAATAATAATAATTCGCTAGTTGCATCAATTACAAGTAACATTAACTTGAGCAAAACCAAACTTTGGCATTTGATCAAAACTCTCGCTGGAAGTGCAAAAACTGGGAGGCCCAGCAGGCACAGATCGCCGTTCGCGATCGTTAAAAAAATCGATCGACCGAAAAAAAAAAAAAAAAAAAAAAACGCTCATTTCGCGATAACCGACAAGAGCATCGCTAAAAAAAAAACATCGTCAATAATTTCATCGCCGCGTTATTTCGATCGTTAAAAAATCTCGTCGTTCCGAGTGACGTTATCGTAACCGCGAAGTTTACCTCGAAATCGCGGAACCAGGGAAGCTTGGACTTGAATTAACAGGGAATTGAGGGATGCTGAAATACTCTCTCGAAAAGTCAGTCCGCGGAGAGGCAGTGAATGCGTTTCTCTAGGTTAGTGTTTGCAGTCGGAAAGGAAGTCGCCTCAAAAAATCTCCTTAACTCTCACGCGTGTAAAGAAAATAAAAAATCTTCAGACAGAAAAATACATGGCTAATATAAAACGAGACAGACAGAGAGAGTGAGAGAGAGAGAGAGAGAGAGAGAGAAAAATCTCAATAGAAGTGACAAAACAGTATAAATAAATGAGAGGAAAGAAAAAAAGAAAAAAAAAAGAAAAAAAACTCACCCGAAGAATCGGATGGTCCTTGGAAGGAATCAGCGAGTTTTGGCCGCTTGTTCGGCGGCCCGTCCACTAGGTGGTCGGCCATGTCTCGTCCGCGGGCTCAGTGAGCGCCTTCTCCTGGGTGCTATTGCCGTTGGTGCGCGTTGACCAGCAGCAGCGTGAGTTTCAATGGGTACCTTCGAGAGATATAGAGAGAGAGAGGAGAGAGAGAGGAGAGAGAGAGAGAGAGATATATATTGCTTGTTCCTCTCTCGTGGAATGACTCGTTGCTCTCTCGTGGATAATAGGAAAACACGGCAACGAGGAGAGCGAGTGAGAGAGAGAAGAAGAAGCAGGAGCAGCAGCAGTAGTTCTTAACGAACCTGGTAGCCGTCAGCGGAGGTTCGCCGCAGCGGCAGCGGCAGCGGCGGCGACGACGACGACGACGACGTTGACGAGGAGTACGACGACGGCGGCCGAGTACTTGCTTGTATCGCGGCGGCACTCACTCACCGCGCTTCTCGCGGTAGCAGCATAACAACTCCGTGAACGATAATAACAATGAGAGGATGAAGCGCGGCGCGCGGAGCGTCCTCGTACACGCTTTGCCGCCGCGGCATCAGCCATCGGGCATCCTCGGTGATAACGGGGGGCCCGAAAGTAGCGTAGACACGAGACACGAGAGACGACACTTTGGTGATCGCCGGGGGCGATCGTCGACGGCGACGGCGACGACGGCGACGACCACGACTTCGGAGGCGACGGCGACGACGTTTCTTCACTCGAGGTCGCGTGGGACTCGTATAAAGCAGCCGATTGGCGCTCGTGACGCCGATAGATCGGCGGGCAACGCGTTTCGACGCGGCCCTTCCACGAGATTCGACGATGACGACGACGACGACGACGACGACACCACTATAGTATCCTCCACGACTACTAACTTTATTCTCGGTGTTCCGTACACGAAGACACCACCACCGCGGATGACCGCTCACTACTGGCTGCGCGCACGCCGCTAGCTCGCGGCGACGATATCGCAGCCGAGGCCCGCTGGCACCATCTTTACTACCTCCTCCCAGCTCTCTCTCTCCCGCACACCTCTTAACGGGTTGTTTTAATGGGCGCGCGAAATCGACGCGCAACCGACGTTACCTTCGTCCTTCACAGCATTCACGATAACCCTTTATCAATAAACGTAGACGCGAGGCTCGATTGTCGCGTTTGAACAACGTCACGGCACCGTGCCGCACACCACGGCTGGAACGAGAAATATATTGGCACGCGAAGGCGATCTGCCGCACCGCGCGAGTATCGTCTAACGTAAAATGGCGGCCGCGCTGTTGACGAGAAGTTTTTCTACGCTTGTCAGAAAATATGCCCGACTAGTGCCCCTCGGTTGGCCGGCCGTCGCTCCAGACCGCGCCTCCCATTGGCCACCGCGGCCACGTGACCAAACCGCGGGCCCTCATTGGCCCGCGGGACGCGAGGCCACGAACGCCGTGACTCCGATCACGCCGCCGGCTGTTCAGTCCCGTGTAACTCTCATCATTCCCGTACCGCCACTTGATCATCCCCGATCACTCAAGCTCGTTGTTATTTAGCTCCGCGCGAATATCCGCTCTCTCTGTTTATAAATCTCCGAGACCGATATCCTCGAGGAACGATCGATATTATCGTTGCAATTTTTCTATCCAAGTTCACTCGGGATTATCGGTGATACTCGGGAATCCGGCTTTTATACGACTGTCACTTTCGACAGTTCACGGTAGGCGTGCGTTTGATCTGTCATATTTGTGTTATTGTCACTGTCGCGATTCTCTCGCTCCGCTCTTCGATTACCGGCGGATGTATTTTCATTTTTTTTTCTTTTTTTTTCTTTTTTTTCTTATGCTTGTTTCAAGTTCATCGTCGTATCGAATCTCTGAGACGTGACTGTAGATCAGATTGGAGCTTTTTTTTTTTTAAAGGGCTTTACAAGGAATAATATTCACGCTTTGACGTACGACGAAGAGGGATTTAAAAGCTCCCTCTTGTGGGTACCACCACCATTCTTCGGGTTCGCGTGAATGAATGTTCCCTCGGACGAGTATGTAAGCTCAGCTGTTGCTCGGAGCTTTTCCGACACGCGGTTCCGAAGCTTTTGGCGAAGTTACTGGAAGCTCCGCTCCAGTTGCTCCCGCTGCAAAGAGGATTTTGTACGTAACTATAGTACCAATGGCATTGGTAGCAAAATAATGTTGTGACTAGTACGCGCAGGTTTCTCGAAGCAAACGCATCGTCAACAAAGAGAGAGAGAGTCAATCGGAGCCGGTGGATATCACAGCTGGTAAATCACGGGCGCATCTGTCTATACGCTCACCGCAAAGTGCATTTGGTTTCACGGGTTATGAATAAGACCGAGTTGATAATAGGTGGAAAAGGAGGGGGCGGTTGCGGCGGCAAAGTGGCCCCTAAAAACCAACACGAGGGCGAACGAACTCGTTCCATAACGTCCAATTGAGATGCAAAAAAAAAGAGCCTCCCTCTCGCTCTCTCTCTCTCTCTGACCACCGGAGGTCGGCGCAGCAGTTACTCCGAAACAAAGAAGCACTGTTCACGCGCAGCCTGTAGATCAAAGCCTTACCACCTTCAAAGCGTGCGGGCCCCCGACAACAAAGTAAAGGGGGCCTGTTACTGAGAGCAAATACACGCGATCTGATTTATTTGGCACCTTGCTTTCAATTTATTTTTTTTTCTGCTCGGGCGTCAATATTATAACAATTTTTTTATTATGCCATTAAGATATTCATTTAGGTATATATGTGTAATTTACTCTCAATGGAAAATCAATTTTGGAAAATTCGAAAATATTTTTAAAAAAAGTAAAACTTCGTATCATTTTTTTTTGATAAATGAACTGTAAAATGTGAATTATCCAACCGATTTGCATGAGCTTTTTATCCATACAGCGTTCGATGGAATTCCATTTGTGTAGTTTGCAAAAATTGGAGTGCGAATCAAATTTTTCGTAATTAAAAAAAAATCATTCAAATCATCATATTCATTTTTAAATATTGTTGTATGCAGTTTTCACAAAAATGTGTGAGTCTATATCGAAATATCCATTGATGAAAATCGCTAATTTACGCCCCTCAATAATAATCAAAAATAAAAGTACCCGCATTTGAAAATTTTAAGGAAAATACATTTTTGAAGGATTTAAGTCTGCTGAACAGTTACATCGCGTGTGTGTCCCGGACAACAAAGTAAAAGAGAACAGTAACAGCGCGGGGGGGGGGGATAAAACGTAAGTGCGGTATCCCGACGCAAGGTGGCTTGAGTGGAGTCGATCACCGATCTCTGGGGTGCCTAAAGGTTACGCAGCATCAGCAACCAGCCGTTCCGACATATGGGTCGAAGGCCCATTGTCCTGCCTGAGCGTCTTGCTACGCGTAACACGTCCACGCGTCTATCCATGTTTGTAAAACACCGTAGAATTCAAACCCAATAACTTGTTTGTTTATTTTTTTTTTCAACTGCACCTAAATACCGATCGTATGCACAGCTGAGAATGAATTCGAAGCGCTGGGCTTTACAAAAATAAAAAATTATCACCTAACTAATTTTTAATACAATATACTTACGTCCCTCAAAAAAAAAACAACATTTTCACCCCATAACCGAAAACAAAATCGAGGGTATTCAAACTTTTCAGGGGGTTAATATCCGCTACGATCATTAAAATATATACAAGTGAATTCGTGATAGCTGCTCAAATTTCTTGGTCACCGAGTCACCGTTACAATGTTCCGACACCACAGGCATCAATAAATATCGATAAGTCACGTCCCTTAAAAAAAAAACATCCAAAAATATCCGTACTACCCCTAAAGTTTCATGCTGCAGAGATTTTCTATCCCCGGTTCTCACCGACTCAGTGAATATCCTTAAGAACCAAAAAAAAAAAAAGAGCAACAATTCCGCCCCCGGGAGAAAGAAAATCCGCGGTATCAAATTTTTCTCGGGGGTTAATATCCGCGACAATCGTGGGTGAGTATGTAGGTGAGTACGCGATAGCCACAACCGCTGATGATGGGTACTCGAGGAGGTGCAGTGGGGAGCCACGCGTCGCGCGCAAGGTTGCCTTCCCGAGTTCTCGACGTCTGAGCGTCGGGAGAGACGGCACGCGCCGCTTACGCCCACGCGACGCTGCTTCCCATACCCCAAACTAAACACGATAGCGAGCGAACGAGAGAGAGAGAGAGAGGGAGTACACGTACTATACTCTCGCCCTCTCCTCTGTTGCGCTGCGCCGTTGTCAGCCGGGTGTCAAAGCGTAGACGGCGGCGGCGGACGCCAAGCGAAAAGAATCACGGGTCGGGGATTGGGAGCCGGGAATCGAATGACGGCGTGGTAGCAGCTAACCGGCCGCTGCTGCTGAGCTCGCGCCTCGGTGACAGCGGGCCTCTTTGTGACCGCGGGCGCCTCGCGAGAGGCACACCAGGCAGCAACAACAGCAACAGCAATCGTCCCGAGAGCTAACTTGATCTCTCTCTCTCTCTCTCTCTTCTCTTTAGCAGCGCGGCGGCGCTTAGGTGCTACGAGAAACGCTCACGTCGGGCGGAGACAGCGTAAGCCATGACGGCTGATCGCTTTGGCACGCGTTGCACTTGCCCGCGCGTTTCCATTCATGAAATATCGGGCATTTTCTATGCCCGACAGCCGCCGACATTGTATCGATAATTTGTTGCATCAATTGCGCTGTTTGGGATTCGTATTAAAGGTCATATCGAGTCGATTACATGTAAAACGCTTTTGGCTTTTGGCTCTTGTTTTTTTTTTACTTGTGGGATTTACTGTTCCTTTATTTTTTGACGTTGTGTTGGTTCCTTTTTCAACGATTTTCGGAGATAATACAAGCTGATAAAGGTCACCAATACGCTGGACGTTGATGCAATCTCGGGATTTTCGAGTGAACAGCTCAGACTGTACTCGAAAATCTTCCTTACCGATCGGGGGTCGGAGAAATCTGCTAGGGGTTAACGCACGAGTTAATTGACAATAACATCGTGTTTGCGACCTCGTTAGTCGTTCGTTTTTTCGAAGATTTTGAAAATGTTGAGCGCGACATTGAAAACTCGATTTAGCGGCGATTGGGATAATTTTTTTCCGTAAATTTCCCACAAATTTGTAGGTTAGAATGGCACTCGAAGTTTCTGGTGTTTTTGGACATTACTTTTGTGCCGAAAATACGTTACTTTTCTCACGTATCAAAAGCGTCTGATTTTTTTGACGGTGTTTTTCCGCGTTTATTCACTGGCGATTTTTCCCTAGCGTGAAATTGCTGCTCTACGGGGAGGAAAATTCACGGCCGAGTGTTTTTCCTTCCAGTTAGACTCGCGCGTTAATCTCGAGTGCAAACGATTATACGGTAAAGCTCTGGTAAATTGGTGCGAGTATTATTAGTCATATATATTAGTTAGGCACTGGCCTCGGGCCGCGAGGTTGAAGACGCGGATATCGCTGACGCACGCCGATCGAGATAAGAGAGACAGGCTACCGAGAGATTTTTCGTAATCTCGTATCGATAACGCGACGCTCTTCTCTTCGGCGTTTCCGAAGCGCAGCGCTTCGTGCCTCGACAACACACATTTATTACAATGCGAACAGTATTCCCGAAAGTAAAAATGCCTAAAACCAAAGATATTAAAATATGATTATTAACAAAAAATGTGAAAAAATGTTGAAATAAATCGTCGGTATTGTACCAGCGATCGCAACACGCGTTTCATCACTACACATAAGTTGGTACACGCCCGAAAATCGTCGCCGTAAGCCGAACGATATGTTCCTCCGTACCAAACGATATCCCATTTTCTCTCACCGGTTTATTTAGATTACGGTAACTCGTCGTAGGTCGGGCACAGCGCGTTGACCTAATTTTAAAACGTCCAGCGCTGCATTATATGGTTAATAATATCCGCGCTCGGAGATATTATTTAATCGTGCGACTTTGTTGCGGTGTGCGCTACGAAAAACTCGGGTAGAGCGTTTACGAATATGCGTACGCGTATTAAATGTGCATAGTTATCGGCGCTGGCAGAGAGAGAGAAAGAGAGAGAGAGAGAGAGAGAGAAAAGTGTAATATGTACGTGCCCAACGCGATGATGAATATCGTCGTCTAACGGGGTTGCGCTTATAGGCGCGGCGCTCAGTTACAGTTATGTAAGGCGAAGCGCACGAGAGAAGAGACAATAAAAGAGGCTACCGAGAGCGGCGATTACTCGATGCCTCGCGTCTTGATGTGAATTGCGAATAAATATAAGAGAACAATGAGGCTCTTTGTGATGAAAATGCGAGAGGGAGGAAAAGCGATTGTTTAACGAAAGAATTGTTATGTTTCCTACTGAAAAATGCGTTCAATCTCTCTTCTCGGTTAGCGACGTTACCGAGGATTAAGTAAAATAAAATGAAAATAAAAAAGGGAAAAGGCTCGCTCGAACGCTCGGGATAATCCGAACGAAAAGTGAGACGCACGGACGAAAGTTAACCCCTGACGAAGTAACTACTCTCTCTCTCTCTCTCGCTCGCTGTGCTTTAGAACCCGAAGCAGTCAGTGGTCGTAGTAGTTAGTGTATTAGTACACACGGCGACGCCCTGGCAGGGATGAAACCTGATCGATCGCCGCTTTACCCTAGCAGCTACACGAGAATCCCTCTCGGGCCGAGACTTGCGCGTGTGAATCGCTCGCACGCTCGCCGAGAGAAAGCGAAAGAAATCCGAGAAAGGCGTCGCGCTGCAGTTTTGTGGATTCGACTTTCGTTTCTCGGATTTTTCGAAAATTTCTCTCTCGACGGTGATGAAGAGATGTATGAAAAATGAATATTATCGGTAGCATTGAAGTTTTGTCTTTTTTGGAGTTGGGAATTTTATTTATTTTTTGCTATTAAGGAGCGAGTGATCGAAAGGTCGGAGATTAAGGGGTCAATGGGTTTTAATTGGGTTCAAAGCATTCTCAGGAATTTAAGGATGCTGAGAGCATGAGATGTTTTATCGCGCTCTTCAGCTTCTCATTGTTTCCGCACGCCTCTGATCGATTCCCGGAAAATAACGAGCATTTTTGTCGCTGTTCGTTTGATGTTTGTTGGCATAAACGATTTGACCGGACTATCGAAGGTTCTCGAGCGTTCCGCGTTGAGAAGCGACGAGGAAAGGGGCGGAGGGAGGCGGCTCGACAAAGGTTAGGCCTACGTGTCTCGGAAGTGGCTGCTTGGTCGCGTGCCATTACTCCCACCGCCATTCAGCGGAGCTCTGGGCTTTCCGTACGAGCGCCCGAGTGGCGGCCGATTTGAATCGTCGGATTGTCGGGAATCTTGAAAGTTTGGTGTTTTCAAAGGAATTTGTTTGGTAGAGTGGGAATTTTATGGGTAGGCGAATGGGTTTTCTTTCCGGTAATTTGGAGATATTTGAATTAATAAACGATAACAATAATCCTTTGAAAATGTCGTTTTAGGAGGGGCTTAATTTTTGGTATTTGTCATTCAAATGGATCTCTCAATTTTGCACGGACAAATTTGGGGCTTTCATACCCAAAAATAGGATACGTTTTTTGAAAAATGTTATCTCGAGGATTCCCTCGAATGGATGAATGAAAAAGAACGTCACGTGTGATTTTTTTGCAGCAGATAAATTTTTAAACGCCATTTTTTCTTAAGCTACTTAGCCAAATAGGCGAAGTAGTAAATTTTGGTTTGAAACTGACGCGTTTTTTTGTTTGTGTTAAGGATGACGTTCAGATAATTTGAAAAGTCACTTGGTCACGATATTTTTATACTTTTTGTGCGTGGAATGAATAAATTTTTAAAAACCGCCGTTTGTGCTACATGATTTAAAGAAATGTACAAAATTGTGTTAAAACTAAGTGCGTAACTACCTTGAGAGGAACTCTTCGCCTCGGACATTGTAATTAAAAAATATTAATCGAAGAACGAAAGGCACATTTTTTGAAACTTTCGGATTTCGCGGGAATTCTGTGCGTGAAATTATCGCAATTTCTTTGAATTTCGAATACTCTAAGACGCTACGATACAAATTTGTTACGATTACATATTCAACAAATTATTGATTCAAGAATCGTATATAAAATGCATAAAACATAACTCATCCGCACAGTATTTTTTTCTCATATAGTATATATATATGCGTAGACATAGTTGTGTATATTATAACGTCACTTCGTCAATAAAAATACCTGTCGTCATTAAATTACGCATAATTTTGTAAATAATTCATAGTATCTTTAATGTACATGAACAATTTAGGTGCATTCATGCAGCGCCGCTCGCATCCGGCTCGGCTCGATGTCGAGGAACGCCGATCCCAGACAACCGATATATAATAATATATGAAACAACAATCACTACTGACTCGAAATATACAAGAGAATATGTAACAAACTTGGCGAATCAAGAGAGGAATATTAAACCAACGTTAAACTTAATCTACAGGGTTAAAGACAAGCCGGAGCACGAAGCCAGCGTGTTGAAAAAACGTGGGAAACCATCTCGTTATTATCGCGAGAATCTCCTCTTTACTTCATTTTTTTTTCCATTTTTTACCTAATGCGTATTCAGCCTTCTTTAGTGGAATAAGTATAGATTGAAGACGACGACACATGATTATCTGTTGCCCACGTTTTTCGAATTAAAGCATAACGATTTTTGTTCATTACTCCCTCCGATATCGTTACTTTAATCTAAAGTGACGATTCTTCAATCGCTAAGAATTTGCACGTTTAATCATTAACATTTTATCGCAATTAGAGAATTGACCCTTTGGATGTTCTAATAAGACAAAAACAATTGACTAAATCACTGAAAATATGTTGCTTAGTCGTTGATGAAAGTTGCAAGGCGATTCTTTCTTTCTTTTTCGTATTTTTCGTTTCCTTTCTTTTATATATAAAACATGTAAGATATAACGTGTGTCGTTCTCACGGAACACGTTTTGCCTGATACACTGGTACTCGCGATTCTCCCGTTTCCTCGAGCGTGTCCCGTGAGCCGTAGAAATGTGTAACGTACACGGTATTATACGTTTATCGTGAAATTCAATCGGGATACAACGTGGCTCGGGTCAAGAGTTTTCGTTTTTTTTTTGGTCTCGCACGTGTGAATTCGTAGGAGACAAGATTCTTGAATTACGGAATATAACACGTAATTAGGACGAAATATAGTCGCGCTTAATACCACCAAAGTGGTATGTCGTGTTTAGCGGAGCTCTCGTTCTGTTTGTTGTATATTTAGACAGTGAAAAGTGCCGAAATGCGATTTTAAAGCCGGTAAAACGCTCCATACGCGTTTAATCAGATTTCGTTTTTTTTATAGCCCCTTCTGCAATTTGTTGCTAATCTACTTGAGTGTTTTCGAGGATAACTCACACAGCAGCATGTGATCTCAACATAGTAACGTTTAGTTTCATACCGGAAGTGAAATTTTAATCGACAAATGTTGACATTCGATAAGATGTTTATTTCCGTCGTTTTTTTGTTAGAATGAATCTTGGTATTATCCGATTGTGGTCAGTGATAACTCATTTTGTTTGCCAGACGATGCTTTATTGATTCACCGCTCAGATTTTTCCGTATTATCAATTATTCGAAAGTTACAATCATTTTAATGTCTAATGTTAGGTAAGTTTAGGATAAACAGTCGATAAAAAATTCAACGACTAATGATACGAAAAATCTCAGCGGTGAGTAGGTGGAGAGTCTTCTGATAAACAGAACGAGCTATTGCTCGTCGAAATCGGCTTGATGTTGCGAATTTTTTCTTACAAATACTGGACAAACAACATCTTATGGGATATTGGCACGCATCCGTCGATTTTTCTTTTTTTGTTGAAAACTTGGCTGCAAATCTATTTATACATTAAGAACACATGCTGCTACCCAAGCTGCTCTTCAGAACATTCAAATAAACTATTAAAAACTGTAGAAACTCTTTTAAAAACCAAGCACCGATTTTACTCGTGCGAAGCGCTTCATTCGCTTGAAAGAAAAAATAAAAATAAAGCGATAAGAATTTGGATGCGACGTGTTGACATCACCGAAAGCCGCGGATAAATATTTAAGGATTGCACGTTTGTATGTGTGTCTGCGTCTCAGACATAGGTCTTTTCGTTCAAGGATCATAGAAAATCTTCTGTACACATATAAAAACCATTCTAAGTATCGGAAGAGCGTCCAATCGTTCAAACGGACCCTCGAATCAAGTCTCTACGCCCAATATTTTTTTTCCCCGTCTCCAAAAATTTATATACTTCTTATACGATTAATAGACATTGCAAGGTCGTTGCGTGTCGACTCCGAAATCGTGCTCGGAGCAACCGCGACCATTTTACTCGTGTGAGCGCCAGTTTTTTTCAACGTTCTTCGCGATAATTGTGCGCGCTTGATGTTGCTTCTCCGACTTCTCGTCCTCCATGACAGCGATGATTCTCTCGCTCCAAACGCACTCACGTCGTCGGTCCGTCAATCTTCTTTCGACTTCACTTCTGACTCCTGTTGACTGCCTTCGTCCTCCTCGTCGGAATAGTTTGTCGGCGCCTCACCCGGTTTCAGCAATTTTCCTACGTAGTCGTACCTCTCTGCAAATAGTCAATGGAATATCCTTCATTAGTACGAATTTTAAAGTCGTTTTCATTTTAAAAAAACATCTTCGACTGTGACAAAATTTGTTTGGTTTCTGAAAAAAGTACTTGAAATTTTTTATGTTTACTGTCTCCGTAGAAATGACTTTTCTCGCTTGAAAAAATTTAAAAAAAATGAATGGGTGTGCTAGCTTCGGAAAATTTAAAGCTCTGAAATGTAACACGTGAATCTTCCATTGCTTGTTATAATTTGCACAATAATAGAAACACCGTTTTTTTCCCTCTATCAGGAAACCGCAGAGTATCAGAATATTTCCTTATAGGAGTTCCTTTGTCACGTAATAAGGAAACGATGCGCGCAGTTCGAATTTGCAATAGTATTGTTTTATATTTTTTTCTTTAATTTTTGTGAAAGCTTTCTCTATGAAAATTGAGAGAAAAATGAGGAATTTGCGAGGGTCGACCTTGCAAGATTTCTTTATTACTGTTTATGGGTGCAGAATGTTGCAATGCTTTACGTAAAAAGTCGCGGAATGAAGAATACAATAATTTACTGCGTACATTTCCGTCGGACAGGAATTAAAAACTAACAAAACGATGAGAATATTTTGTCGTCAAATTACAGTCACCAGCGCAAGTTTCTCTTTCGCACAGCGATTAGCGCGTTCAGCGAAGCTCGACTTTAATTCCCTCCAACATTCCTGCGAAAGGACATCCTCAAATTTTCCGGATAACGTGAATTGTTGCCCCGATTAAGCGATTCTGTCCGAACTCCCGTTTGCAAGTCAAATTTTCGTAAGAGAAATTGCGTGTGTTCATTGTTACGTCGACTTTGACCCTTGGTGTTCGTGAATATTTAACGTTGGTCGAGCTGAATAGATTTGCTCGGGATATTCTTACATTCGTGCCCGGCAATAGAGAAATGTCGCGATAATTGGAATATCTTTGAAACGATGACGACGCGATTTTATCTTCCATCTTCAGTGGCTGTTGAGCAACTTGTTGCGTCTGATTCAACGAGTGAGTTGGGCATTTATCTATACAACAAGCGGCGTTAGCGCCTCGCACAGACGATGACTAGACGAAACCCATCGATTTTACACTTGCCTTTGAATTGCTCCTCCCACTCGAGGATCGAGTTCATTTCGGCTGTGTTGAGATCACTCAAATCGTCGTACTCATCCTTGCCAGGAAGTACGGAAAACGTGGCGAGACCTCGACTGGCATCTCGTCCGCCAAATGCTGCGTAAGGTCCATCTGCGAATAAAAGCGAATTCGATGAGAAATTGGATAATCCTTATCAATTTGTAAACACAAGTGGCCTCAGGGGGTTCCCTTGTAAACCGAATGATAAAAATTCATTTCTTTCATCTCGTGAGTTGCAACTAAATAACGCCAAGCGAACAGGGCTATTTTTATATTCAAATACAAATTTCGTATTTATTTGTTAAATAATTCCTTATCAAAATCCTCTCCAAGTTCAATGTTCTCGATTCCTTGATAACATTTTTCCATGTCGCTAAATACTCAATTTTAAATCCCACGAAACTTTCGTTTGGCAATGTATCCGTGGTACATTCTCAATCAAGGAGCTTAATTAATCAGGCGAAAAATTCGCGCTAAGCATAGTTGGAAAAATGATAAAGCGCTCCGCTCGCGTACTCGTGTGCGTCTTACCAATGAACCCTATTATCATTATTAAGCAAAACGCTATTTCATTGAGAAAGTGCAATCCAATTGATCCAAGAGCGAGCGGGATGCTCCATTGTCGCCACAGTCAGCAAGATTTCAAGGACACGCACGCCGGATGCTTATAAAATCTCCCCTCTTCCCGAGTCCTGCAAAAAATCTCTCTATCTCCCCTCTCCAATATTTCCAGAGTGTTACGCGCTCGTCAACGCCTTGAACAAATATTATATCACGAGATTCGTGCACCGGCTGACACGTTATCAGCGTATCTTCTCGCTCCTGTCGAAGGGGAAGAATTATCTTGCCATTATTTCATCTTTTGACTTTCCCTTTACAACTTTATGCGCTAAATCTTTTAAATAAATTCTCGCATTCTCGCTTCTAATCAGAACCGCGAATAATTCGAACGAATGTATATATCTATATATATATATATAGATATAAATGTATAGTGAGTGGCATCGGGATTCGCATCTGCGATCTGTACGAGTTCGAATTTTGATCGAGCGCACATATGCCTACGCGCTTATTTTTATGCTCGCTCGAAGCCGCTGCGCTGAAGGCGCGCCGTCGATGATATCATCGCACCACTGCCGCGTAGCAGACAATCGGCTTGCGAATAAAAGCCCGAGAATTGCGAAACTCGCCGAGCAGGAAAGCGATTACCAAATTGACGCTTTCTACGGTGAAGCAACGCGTCGGAGAGCGCCCGATTTTTCATACCGATCAACGACACATTTGTTTCCCAAAATTGCCCCCTTCGGAGTTTCAAACGAAGACTCATCGATTACAATGACAATTCTATTTCTGCAGGCAAAACAAACGGCTCCTTGTAGTCGCATGGAAATCTGCGCAGCCGACGATTGAATTAAAAATCAGCAACTCGCAAAAGTCCAGCAGAAAAGTGTGCAAAAAATTATCGTTATCTCGTGCTAAGCTGACTTTTTTTTACTGATAAAAAAATACAAAACACCTGAAATCGGCGGGGCCTGGAATTTCAATCGCGTGCAATGTTTTATCAATTTCTTCAAATCTCCTTCTTTCTCAAATCTTCGGCCAACATTTGCAAACAATTGTTGCAAAATAAAAAATCATTGCACCAACAACGCGAGAAATGTTTACATAACGCCCCGCGATGAAGTCGCGGCATTAATCCGATAAAATCGTTAATTTCGTAGATAGCGCTAAAAAATTTCGCGTATCAGGTTCGCAAAAAAATCGCAAAACTCGGTCGGAATCGAAGCTGCGACATTTTTTCTCCGTCTTTTCCTCTACTTTCAAAACAGCGGGGAAAAGCTTTCCGATCGTTCCGAATTGTCTGCGATGAAGCAACTAATGGTGGTGATTAAAAAAAATGAGTCCCGTCGCATAATGCGATTCTAATTGCCGGACTCGGTGTACCGTTAATCGTAAGTTACGGAGCCGATCGTCGGACCTTTTCGACCGATGATCGATCGATTTACGAGGCCGCGATGAATGACGTAGAGAAATACGTCTTTGCACTCTAAAGGCACCTATATACACACACATATAAAATACCTATATATATATATGGTAATGCTCGACCACGTAAAACTTTTTCTGTATTCTACATGCCAACGGAAACACGGAATACTTATGGAATTCATGAGATATTCAAAGCGCCGATTCCCCGAGTTCTCAGGTGATACGCAAAGCTATTACGACCATCGTGGCTTTCCTCATGCGATTACATATCCACTTCACAGTTTAGCGAGTCTTATAGTCTCGCCAGTATAGCATTAATCTCGAAAAAAGAAGAAAAGAGAAAAAAAAAATGCATTCCCTGATCGCGTTACTAAAGTGTACCAAAGTATAGGACGATTGTAGCAATGTAAAGCTTAATTGGATATGCACATGCGGGCGTGAAGAGGTTCCACACACGTACACACACACACACACGAAGCAAGAGAGAGAGAGAGAGAGACGGAACGATATAAAGCGAGGAGGGTACGGAATTTAGCTCCGGTTCAACGGCAATCGCGCGATTTCCCGCGACATACTTGATACGTAAATAGAAAGAGTTATAAAAAAACCCGTAATAAACAAGTGGCTGCGTGTGATTAATTTATCCGCAAGCAGATACCGCGAATCCTTAGGTATCCGCGCGCGTGTATGTGTGTGTGTGTGTTTTTTTTTCTTTTTCAAAAAACAATGTGCCGTTACTTGGATGTTTGTTTATTGGCGGAATGGTAATTAATATCGTCTCACCGGGTCCGTAAAATCGTGCTCCTCTGGTGGCGTCGTAGACGCTTCCGTTGACCGCGACGAGTATCCGTCCGTCGGGTCCTCTGCCGTCGTACTTCTTGAGTTCCTCGACGGTGAAGTCGCGCCTTATTTTCGGGAGCTCCTTGATCACCGGAGCCGGCGCCTCGACTTTCGTCTTGCTGCGGAATATCTTGTAAACGAGAAAAGCTATCACACCGACGAGCGCGAGGTTCACCGGGCTCTTAACGATCTCGGCGATGAAACCCGAGACGATTTCCTGGGATGCTTCCTCGCTTCCGGAGGGAATTTCTGAGCCGGGAACCGGCGGCGCGTCACCATGTTCCGCCATCTTGACCACTGACTCCTCTTCTTCTCGTCGTCGTCGTCGTCGTCGTCGTCGTCGGCGGCGGTTCTCGACGCAAGTTCAATCGGTGGCGTTGCTGATGCTACTGCCGCCGCTGCTGACGCTGGCTTGTTATTCCCCGCTAGGACGAGGAACACAAAATAGTTTTCGTCACCGCCGCGTGCGCGCACACAACTGAGCTTGCGTTCGGACTCGGCGCGCCACTTGTGCCAACGTCTCTCCGTCTCGCTTTCTCCCTCGGATTTTACCCCCCCTCTCTCTCTCTTTTTCTCTACCGAAGCGCATAACGGGGCGCCAACTGGCGGCGCGTTTGAGAAACAACCGTCGACAAACTCGATCGTCGAACGGGAGACTTCGGCGGCTATAGGACGTTTCGTGTCAGAGGGGAGGGAGGAAGAATCGAGTCGTACCTTTTTTGAATGTGGCAAAGGTAACTTTTGCCGTTTATCTGACGGCGGCCCACTCTGCGGAAATTGTGTTTTTTATTTAAAATCAATGCATGTGTGTGTATGTGTATCTGTGCGCCTCAAAAATTCAGCTTACAATTCGTGAACGCGGTTGTGTCAAGATAAGATTTTCATTAAGTAAGACAATTGAGGATAATTAAAAACACGCTTTAGGAATTTTGTAGGAATTGTTTTAGTGTTTGTTGAATTTTTTGTTTTTAGTTGCTGTACTGACATGGAATTCCTCGTATATCGTACGAACTACGCAATGAAAAATACTCGCATACACCGCGAGCGTACGCTGCTCTGATACTCGCAGCAAAGTACGCGACTTAACTACGCGAAAATTGCTGAGACTATATAGTAGCGATGCGTAGTAAGAGCAGGTGGCATGCGTGCGATTTTCAAGCTTCTGATGCACTCAGCTTCGCTTGGATTCCACTGCGGAGAAGAAACGTGAAGATAAGGAAGCTTCTTTCGAGAGACGGCGATAGTCACGTGTGAATTACGCGAGATATTAGAGAGAAGGAAACGCTTGGAGTACTCAAAGATTTATGTGAGACTTTAAGATTTGTGCAACGGTGCTGCAGGAATTCTTTGCAGCTGTCAACTGCAATTCTTAATTTTATTAAAAAAAAAAAATTGTCCCAATTATTCAGAATGCATTTTCCTGTAATACCTTATGAATACGCTTCGAACGTTCGTTTATTATGCGCTTTGCAATTAAATATGCACTTTGCACTCTGATCGCTCAGCGCAAGGCTTATTTTTTTCAGAGTGCTTAAACATTTTCTTTTTTAATCGTTAGTACGGCGCAGTATAAACTTGAACTTAAACGCAACCTGCAGACATCACGCGACTTTTTTTTTTTCGTATTGTAATTATCACAGTCCGTTTCGTGTGAACGAAAATAGTCAGCGATATTTAATGATAAAGAGATGTTTCACTTCATTACGTATTATTTCATGTTGTCTATTACAATTTCAATTTGTTTTTTCAGATTTTCCGATGCATAAGCAAGACATTATATGATAAAACTCAGAAATTAGGTAGTTTTTTTTTTTTTAATTTGAAAAGTTGCGGCGTTATTTATTATTTATCGTTATGATAAATCATAATAACGTAGTTGCGATCGCAGCTGCGAAATATCTGTGTAATAGAGCCTTTTTCATTCGCAGGAGCAGAAACATTGAAATTACACCTACGCCGCTCTTATCAGCTCGGCTTCGCTTCCTTCGCGATCAAACTCTTTCCTGAGTCATTACGCGTCAGTGCAATAAGTGCCATCGTCATGTAGCAAATTATACGCGCATCGTGAGGCTACAAAAACGTGTGATGCACGTTTGGTCGTATAGCTTGCAGAGTCGGACGAGCGAGTTTTCAATGGACGAAGTGCGCCGGCGCCAATACTAATTGCCCAAGAGCGCAAAGTGACTCTACAGGTGCGTTCGATGATGTTTTTTGTAAGAGAGATAGAGAGAGAGAGAGAGAGAGAGAGTTGCCCTCAACTGGTTTTTCTATTGCTCCTTATGCTACGAGCGATCGTCGTGAAATGCTGCAAATTTTTATTTATTTTTCTTCCAATCGAATTTTTAACTTCCGTTTGTTCACAAAATCACTGCAAAAAGCCACTTTTTCAAGAAACACAATTTTCTAAAGCAAGGTTCATCCAATTGCCCAAAAACTCCTCGTAATTTTACATACTTTTATTATATACAAAGATACAGTGTTAATTACACGATCCAAAGGGCCTACGTTGTTATAAAAAATATACGGAATTAATAAAGAGAAAAGGCCTCGTATGACGATTTGGAGCAGTCGGATATATATCTATGTGTAACATAACTATCGTCGAAGCGATCAGCAACGACTGCACATCTTACATTATAAAGTATCACACGCTTCAATGAAATATGCATCGTATTTGTTTTTAGGCTTTCAGAAAATGACACAAATCGAGAATCGATTAATGTCTGCTACACTGTGCCATGATATCGAGATAGAAAAACCACAAAATTGTACAGTATAAACCGAAATAGAGTGAAACTGTAGTGCATGTTTTTTTTGTATTCAATTTTCTTCTTGTAGCTTTTTTCATCGTTTCTATTTTTATTATTTAATCAGCATGGTGCAACATTTTCGAAATACATGCGATAAATCTCTTGGAGAGAGAGAAAAAGAGAGCGAGAAACGCAAAATCTTTGTGCAACAGATCCTTGATAAGAACAATATTGTTTTAGAGAAAACGAAAAGAAAAAAAAAACGAAATAACAACTTGAAATAAAGGATAATTTGTTTCAGATCGGTCGAATTTCTCGAGAACAAAATATTATTCTACTGAAGTAAGACTAGCTGTGAAAAAGCATGAAAATTTTTGATCCATGTGCTCGAGATAATTATATTCTGTCGTAGCTGTCCGCTGAACAGCCGCTGAACGTGAAACTGATTCCATCCTACAAAAAAATGTGATTTATTGGAAGTAGACAAAATTATTGTTAATTGTGGTAATTTCTATTGCTCATCTTGTCTGTATATAAATTAGCATCTATATATCGTGTAATATGTACTTTCAATTGACGGAAATAATAGTAAAGGAAATAGTAATCATTTTTTCATTAAAAAAATGTTAATCCTTACCCTAACGAGTCCGGGAAGATCCGACCAAAAATCGTAATTCGGTATCAACTCCCAGCCAATAGCTCCTCTGAAAAATCTCAGGGCCAAAGCTCCCACAAGTAAATATACTCCACTGATAACGAAGAGCAAAATCACCAAGACAGATCCGGTTGAAAGGCCTTCAGGCGGACCTTCCAATTTGTGGAGATGTGGCGAATTTAATATAAAATGCTGAAATAAAAAAAAAAATCGGTCATGGTTATCCAAAAATTATGAAATCATAGTCAGCTCAATACAATTTGCAATCGTTTCACATTCGCAAAGTACTTATTATTGATCCGTCACTATAAATATTTTGAAGTTCTGTATGAATCTGCAGGATACTTACAAATTTGTTGTCCTTTGGTGGATCATTCAAGACCATCTTAGTTGTGCAGTCTATACAGTTCAACAGAGTTATTCTAGTGCTGTTAATTCCATGGCTAAGTATAAGTTCGGGATGCTCAAAATCGAGTAAATTCCATTTTGTTTCCGATGTGTCGCCCAGACTGAACGACAATGTGTCTTTATCTTTGGCACATAACTGACATAAAAAATGTGCAAGTTTAGAATTAACAATTAATTTGTCCAATTCTTTGGACACGGAATTAATAAATGAATAAACAAATGAAGAAAGTCTTGAAAATATTTGTCAAAATTTGAATCTTAATCTACATACCGATACACCTGATTCATTATTGCAGGCACTTGTGGAAGTAGTCGATTCGTTTCCAAGGATCATTTTCACATTTTTGCATGGTTGAAAGGAAAACATGAAATTACCGTCGCCTCCTTTTAAGGGACTGAAACAGAATAAGTAGAAGTTGAGTAATTTTTTACGAATATTGCTACGACACACACAAACCGAGTATTAACGTTTTAGGATGCAATTTGTATATTTAAAAAATACATTCCATTACAATAACTTGCTGCGCTTGTAAACATTCAATATTTTTAACAACAGCAAGGCAAGTTAAGTTTGAATATAATTTCACAAAAGTTTATACCAATTTCAGATATTCAAAAATCTATCCCAAATTTATTTTTATCCAATAATTCATTAAAAAGCTTAACCTTTTTTATTATTGAAATATTTTCAAATAATTGTTGTAAAACTTGAGCTGTGGACTAAATGACCAAATAAATGTTTACTAAATTATGTAATAGAGTTTTGCAAATCTGACCCTGATACACATAATTAGGCTTTGCGAATTGCATTTTTAATCGTTATCTGGATTTATCGCTTCAACGGTTTTTCCCTTTGAGGTTAGAAAATTTTGCGTTAAAGAAGCTAGCGAAATAATGTAAAAAGCTCAGACATATTGAACGATAACAACGATCGTTCGTTGACAGTTTCGGAAAAATGTAATGAATTAAAAAATGAATACTAACCCTTCCAGAGACACTTTGCTCAGGTCGTAGAGAGTCCCGTCGGGCAAGTGACAGGAACACGGTGATTCTGACACGCATTTCAACGCAATAACATCGTCGACGAGAATCCCTGCCGCGAATGCCATGAAAATAATAAATTTTGCGGGATAGCGATACATTGTGGTCGAAAAACGATTGTCTCTTCGTTATTTATTGACATTCGGATAAACACATGACGTTACGACCCACGAAAAACTGTTGCTGCTCAATTGTACGTAATGGTACGCAAATCCCACGCAAAATACGCTCCCCGTTCGTATTCTCTCGACATCAGCCGTTGGCTACGCAGGGCTTGACTTTTACGACTTGTATTTTTGGGCTTTAGTCCATCTTACGGTAATTTGAGAATAAACAGTCAAGTTGATATGATCTATGATATCAGAGAACAAGAAACAGTTTTTTTTTTGGAGAAACTTAAGTTTAATTATTTTTCTGAAAAAGATAACTAGCGTTTGAGAGTAGAGAGGCTATGCCGGTTCTAATTCAGACCGGGGTCAAATGGCACAGTGGTGACCGGGGCGATGTGGTTCGGCCCTTATTTGTTGTGGGGTAATGTGGGTCAGTAGGCCCTTGGGTGGCCCTTATTTGTTGCATTGACCACGCTGACCCGCATTACCCCACAACAAATAAGGGCCTGCTAAGGGCCGAACCACATCGCCCCGGTCACCACTGTGCCATTTGACCCCGGTCTGAATTAGAACCGGCATAGCCTCTCTACTTTTGAGAATATTTATTTAAATGAATTCGTAATAGAAAAATTATTTACGTAATGGATACGCAAACGGGTTAAAAATTTTTTTTGCATACATTAAAATTAATTATCTCACAACTGGCGAAATGTAATGAGAAAAAAAGACAAAAGGGCGGGATATAAATATAATCGATTTATTTGATATCTTCGAAATATGCCTCCGGAAATTTCAGTTTTATGCAATATTAATTTTCAGTTCGTGGAACTCCACATAAAAAATGGATTCGTAGAACTCGACACGAAGAATGGATACGTAGAATTGCTCGCGACGAGGGAAGTCGTTGAAAAATACACAAGAATACACCCTCTAAAATTTGCAGAAATTCTCACAACCCTGTAGAATTCTCAAGAGTCCACGCGGAAAATGAATTCGCAGAAATCTCCGCGCAGAATGAATTCGCAGAAGTCCACGGGGTGGATAAATTCGCAGAAATCCCCGCGCACAATAAATTCGCAGAAGTCCACGGGGTGGATAAATTCGCAGAAATCCCCGCGCACAATAAATTCGCAGAAGTCCACGCGGTGGATAAATTCGCAGAAATCTCCGCGGAGCACAAATTCGTAGAAGTCAGCGCAACCCTGTAGAGTTTGTAAAAATCCGCAAAGATCCTCACGGATCTGCTCTCTAAATCGCATTTTCTCTGCTACAATATTTCCGTTCCAAAATTTAAATAGCATTGCAAAATTCTGCACATCTTTCGACATTTGTAAATACACTAACTGAACAAAACCCAAAAAATCTTCGAAAAAACGAGCGCCGTTTGTTTCGCGGAGATCCTAAAAAAATATAACAAAACCATTTATGCATTATTTTCGTTTTCCTTACAATAATCATAACATCTGCAAACACAATTACTCAAGAAAAAAAAGCAAAAAAAAAAAATCAAAAGTTACGAAGCCAATCTCGTTTAATATCTTTAAATAAATAATTGATTCATTATTTCCGTTTTCCTTACAATAATCATAACATCTGCAAACACAATTCCTCAAGAAAACAAAAACCATTAAAAGTTATGAAGCCAACCTCGTGAAATATATGTAAATAATTTTATTCAAAATCATTTATTTATCAAAACCATTTATTCAATTGTGATCCTAAGATAATCGACATTCATAAAGACAATCGCTTGCAGAACGGCGAAAAATGCTGCAAATGAAAATCTAGTTAGAAAAGTCAGAGGCTGGCGCCCGAAATCGGGGGTCGGTCCAGCGGCGCTCGCAGCGCGTCGACGGTGCGCGTCTGGATCAGGAACTACGCGAGATTCCTTGAGCGGCTGCTCACGGATCACTTGTTGCGCCGCTGCCGTCCTGTCGCCCGGCTCGGCCCGCGGACCCGAGTCCCGGCAAGACCAAAATAATTAAACCACGCGTCGCGGACGCTCCTTCGTGGACCGCGTCAGTCTCCTCCGACTTTACTTCCCTCGCGGATCCTTTTCCTCTCCCAAACACGTGAGTGCAGTGACTTCGCCGTGAATTGTGTGTGTGTGCATGTTGTCATTTTTGTTGTGAGTGCCTTGTGCTCGATCGCCCGCAACGGAATATATATATATATATAGATACTACTATAAATTGAACACGATCTGCTTCGTCTCCGCTGTTCTGTTTACTTTTTCGACAGCTGCAGTCATGGTAAGTCAAATATCTATATCATATTTCAAACGTTTCAATGACAATTTTCCAGATTCTGTAGAATTGACCTTTTGTGAATTACGTTCGAATCGTAACGCGATTTTGGCGAGCTAAAATTTCTTATAATTGTAGATTAGTGATATTAAACAACAGAGAATCATTTTTTTTGTTTAGACATCAAATTTGTGAGTTAAAGATTTGGTACCTAGAAATTTAACGCTAAAAATGCTGTTTTTTGTTTTCTTCAATTTTTTGAGAGATAAGAGTCAGTTATTGTATTGGTGATTTAGGTATTGATTTGATGTTTATTATAGAGTAGAAAAAGATGTAATTGCTATTGAAATAGTTGGGAAATGGGCGGTAATGTTGGGTGAATATTGAAAATTAACGATTTCAGTATATTTGTTTTTACTGGATTTAAATCGAAAATTCAATTTGCATTATCAAATGTGTAGGATTATCCAATAAATAATAACAATAGTCGATATGGGAGCGAAGCTATTCGACCTTATTTACCCAGCGTAACGTTATCACTGTTATTATTATTGCAACGTTATAAACGATGTAATATGCGATGTACAGTATAGGATGTTGAGATGAGGCGTGCAGTCTAGCTCGGCAATAAACACGACAATGAACCGATACGGGCCCTGTGCTGCAGTGCAATTAGCTGAGACGAGACGTAAACGATCTGGAGATTAAAAGAGTCGAGACTCTCAACGTCTTGGATCATCTCTCGAGTTACCGATCGTGAATCTCTCTCGAAAAAAAAAACAATCCACGGCTCCACGAAACATCAACTGAATTACACACGTACATACGATACAATCAATACAATAATCGATCAAAAACCCAAGTCGATTAAACCAATTATGCGCTCATAATAGTCTAATAATTAAACAAAGTAATTAAACAAAAACCAACCTCATTTTTGAAGCCTGACAATTTACCCTCCAATTAAAAAAAAAACGGAGCAAAGCATCGAAAGAAAAAAAATCCTCATAAATTCGCCGAACAATCAATACAATATATCCGCCCATTGTGCGAAAAGCAAATTACCAAAAACTAAACGCGTTCACAAGGCCCGATAATTCACCGGCAAATCGGGGATAAAGTAGAAGGAACGATTTTTTTCATTTATTTTGTCTATTTTTAACAAAAACCTACAAGTTCCCGGAATGGCCTGAATGGCATCTAGGCGATTATATCTTTCATTCGAGAAATATATATCGGGCGGTCTTGTGGGGCTTTGTTCGGTGTTATAATGCACGAGAGGAGGATGCAGCGCCGGGCAACACCGGCAAAACTGCGCGCAGCGAGTCTTTTGTGTTTGGAAACCTTTCGGACTTTGGTTGTACTCTTAACGGTGCACCCTGTAGCAGGTATATAGGCGCGCGGGTATATAAACAGCGGCGAGCAATGCCTCGCCGGCGGAGCGAGATGGAAACGTTGCTGGAGCTAGGCTCGTCGTTCCTTCGTATTCATCGCGGCACATCCGTTGTCCCCGCGTTGCGCTCTGCTCGGGCCGTGCCGCTGCCTCTATGCAATCTCTTCGGACTGAGAGTTCCGCGGACTGCGGTAAAAGGGCCAGCGACTCCTGCGTCCCGGACAATTGAGCGGCACATGCTCCACACTGGATTTTCATATTTTCCATAACTTCTAATAATGCATATATTCACTTGAGAAGTTTAAAAAGGCCGCAAAGTCGCGCGTTGCATCCTCATTATTTTTCGCAAGGACTTCCGTCGCTTTTGAATTCCGCAATTTAAAAAAAAGTGTTCCAAAAAGTTGCCAATTCATGAATTACATAGTTTCGAAAAATTTATTGGAAATTTGTTTCGTTGGAAAATTCGAATCTCCGGTAAAATTAAGAGATTATATCCACGTACATTTTTCGGTTGCGCAGAAAATTCGGGCAGGGATAAATATGTATACATTTTTGAACAACTGTAATACAAATGTTACACGCATTTTTCTTGGCATTTAACAAAAAATTTGGAAATATTGTTACGAAAATTGCAGACAGTGGTTTCGAAATATTGTGTAAATCGTACGGTTAAATATTTACGAGATGAAATTTCACAACTTACCCGCGAAATTCGATGTTGACCTTCGAAGTAACAACTTACCGTTCTAAATTTCAGTTCCTTACAAAATTTGTTGATATTTTCGTCCGCAGGAACCAAAAGAGTGAATTAACGACCGTAACCCAACCAGTGACCTTTTTTTAACAATCTCTGCAGTTGCAGCTGTCAGGATGATGTTAGTCATTGTAATAATCGGGTGGAAAAAGGTTTCGGGTCCGATTGCGCTCGCGTGTGTTGGCCAAGTTGCGCTTCTTCAGCTACGAGGCTGGAAGCTCGAGCTGAGCGCGCGCAACTACACTTACCTTTTGCATCTCTCTCGAGCTCGTCTTTCGTTCGTTCAATCCACGTCTTTTTTCTCCCCTTTCGCTGGCTCTTCCTTTCTTCGTTGCGCGCTCGTGTACTCGAGCGCTGTCCTTATCTTCATCGCCACTCGTGCCCGGGGCTCAGCGCTGCATATACGCGCTCTGTCCTTTTCCTCTCGGCCATGTGCTTCTCCCTCGTGAGTTCCAAACCAGTTTCGTCCTGTCAGCGGTCAGTTCGGTCCGCGCGAACACATCGTGTTTTTTTTTTCAACCTTATTATTATTTTCTACTCGACGTTGTCGTAAAGCCCCGTGTATTCATAGGTCGTGTACTCGCTGTAATAGAATCGTGCGCTCGGGTATTCTGCGTGGGGCGATGTTTTACATCGCTCTCTATATCTACATCTTTATAGGAAAACGCTTTTGGCCATTGTCCCTGACTGCAGAGTCACGATAGATTTATATTCAGGCTATTTTCCTGTTCAACGCATTTTTCGAAAGATAAACAGGTTATTTAAAAAAAAAAAAACTCTATTTTTTTTGTAATTGTTTTTTTGAATGTAATTAACACGAAGGATCAGATTTTAGTTGATTTATTATATTACAAATGTTATTGGGAAGGGGAAGAGAATTTTTTAAATAATTGTTTATATTTTTTTAGCTCCTTGTAAAAAAATGTGTATTAGCTAATCTGACGACTTTTGTTAGTGACAGGTCGTGTACTCGCTGTAATAGAATCGTGCGCTCCGATATTCTGCGTGGGGCGATGTTTTACATCGCTCTCTATATCTACATCTTTATAGGAAAACGCTTTTCTCCATTGTCCCTGGCTGCAGAGTCACGATAAATTTATATTCAGGCTATTTTCCTTTTCAAAGCATTTTTCAAAGGATAAATAGGTTATTTAAAAAAAAAAAACTATTTTTTTTCTTGTGATTAACACAAAGGATCAGATTTTAGTTGATTTATTATATTACAAATGTTATTGGGAAGGGGAAGAGAATTTTTTAAATAATTATTAATATTTTTTTAGCCCCTTGTAAACAGTAAACTTTTGTTAGTGACAGATTTTTCTGTTGTAAATTTATGCAATTTCAAAAGGAGGTGACATGATATTTTTTGAACTAGCATCCAATTATTCGTACGTTTGCCATATTCGAAATAATATTAGATCGTTCTTTTTGTGATTTTTCAAATTCTTCGGTGGACCGAAGAAGGAGCGGAAGTTGTAGGTAGACACGGAGTTTGGCTGTGCATGGGAAAACCATGGCGTATGCTCGAAATAAATTTTCTCCCCTAACGAAAAAGAGGGAATGGCCCGCGTCTGGACCGAAATAGGCGTCACTGCGCTGAGAGAAAAGAGGAAAGCGTGAAGCGTGAGCGAGAAACGAGGTTGTGTGTGTGTGTGTGTGTAAGAAAAGAAAAGGTCTTGCCACCCGCGCGCACTATATTCATTCAGTTTGCTGTGTAACAGTATTGCGAGCGCCATATTCGTGTCAAGGCGATACGCGCTCGCGTTCGTCCTCGATAATTGCAGAAGATTATATGGTATATACGAATCAGGACACTAAATATGTCGTCGGTAATCTCTCGGCTCTGAAACTTTCTGTCGAACGATACATTTTCGACCATTCCATCGCTTTTTATTCAGCTGCCTTTCCCTTTTTAATATCTCCTCTTGAAAATAATCAGTCGAGACCCGAAATAGTGACTCCACGATTCCGAGGCTCCCGGCAAATGATGAAACTGATCTTTGTATGAAAAGTAATTAATTTTCGATGATTTTATTCAATTTAATCAATTTAAGTTTGATTGGAAACGAATATGAGGAAAAATCAATCATTCATAAATGTGAAAATGGTTAAAAATGATTTTTTTTCAATATTTTGATTAATGAAATAATTAATTTTATTTATAACAATTTTAATTGAATGTTATAATAACTTTTAAGGTTCTTTAATGACGTTGGCTTTAATTATTAACTCAAATTCGAATTCGAATAGAATTCTGTCCTTCTTTCCTGGAAATGCTCGATTTTTTTGAGTATAGAATAGCAATTTTTAAATAATTATGTCTCTAAAAATAATGAACATTTTTTTTTTTTTTTTTTTCGTGTGGGTTTTTAGGAAGTACGAAAAAAAAACTGCGGCTCAGTTTTCAAACTTTAGCGCGATTTTATGGGATGCCTAATTACATTGTTGACCTTATGCATGTGATGATGTTTCAATATTCATCAGTTTATTAATTCTCATTTTATTCCCGTATCACCGGACGAGCTCGTCAAGGCGTCGAAGCTTGTGTAAATAATCGGTTGTCGGCGTAATATCGAAAATGTTGCACGTGCGTTACGAGGAACGCCTACTCCGTGTGCAAAAGGGCTATAATAAATACCGATGCGCGTCTCTCATCCTCTTACACGGACACGAGCAATTGATAGTTCGCACCCTGCTGTCCGCGTTTGCTGCCGATGCCAAACGAAATTTCGGCTTTCATCCGAGCGGCGGATATTGCTCGTTAAAATTCGTGAAATCGTCAAGCGTGTCTGGCCGAATTAATATTATTTTGTTGACGCCGGAACGATGCACGTTTCATTTTCCAACGCCGCATGTGAAACGAAACCTGCAAACCATTAAAGTTCATTATATAAACATATCGATTACATCCATTCCTATAATTGATCATATAATCATCATTACCAATTATTTGCAATATCCCCTAAAAAATGCTTAAATTTGTAACCAATTTTTTTTTTCTTATAACGAAATTCTTTACATTCACTCAAAAATTCTATCAAAATTAATTTCGCAAATCATTTTTCGGCATTGCAAACAAAAATCGTATTTAATTATGCAAACAATTAATAATGACACGGGAAAATTCACATAATGCATCAATTTTTCTTAGCATGATTAATTCTCAAAAGGAATTGTAAGGCGCAGCCGACGTGAAAATACAGTCTGTGATTTTTATTCGGCTTGTGTCAAGCTGTTTTTAATTTCCAATGAGTTTAATAATAATGTGACACATGCAACTGCACAGCTGCGGCCACGTGCTCGTTGGTTGCTTCCTCGGCTCTCGCTGCGAAGGAATAATAAAGTCGTGTAAGTAAGCAAGCCGTGCTTCTGAGTGCGCGTAGCGGTGTTCTCCGCAAATCGCTTCCTCCGAGCACGACTTCCGCTCGCTAACTCGTTGGCTGCTCTGCTGCTCTGCCCCTGTTACTTAACCGCCTCGTCCTCTCGCTTCGATTCGTAGCCTCGCGCACACTCGCGTAAATCGTAGTCGAGCCCTCGTGATTATTATTGGTCCGACACGGCGACTAAGAAAATACAGAAATACATCTATTCCACAACCAACCTTCTGTATTATCTTTCCAGTAGCCGTTCCGTACTCTCAAGTGCCTCCAGGCGCTCCAGCCACTGTTGATAAACAAAGGCGTCGAGTGCGGCGCCGCTTATCCGTATTTACAGTCTCTTCATGTTGTGCACTATTTTTTAAAACTTATTTTCTTAACCTTCGGAATTAAATCTTGTTTCTCGCACGACCATTTTTTTTTCTCTGAACCTGACGATTTTTTCGATGTTGAAGCAAATACAAAGAGTCTGTACATTTCACAGATAAATAATACCGTTTTTTTTTTTGTTGGAATACATTTTTTCATATTTTTTTAGAAATTCCAACGAAAAATAAAACCAAATCCAATAATACAATTAAATACAATGAATAAAAAAAAAACAAAGGTCGAAAGATTTGTGTTCTATGCGTTGATGTTTTGAAATTATGACTAAAAAATCAAAAAATGGTATTAAACCTTGAAGTGAAAATAAATTGCAAATTGTACTGAAATAAAATTATGAAATAAATAAAAGAGGCTCGAGAAAAAAGTGGCTGAGTTCGTGGAGAAGGGTTAAAAAAATAAATTTTCACATCAAGCAGCAGGGACGTTTGTTGATTGGATCAATCGATTGACTACGGTTATTCTTTCCTGCCGGTGAACGATAAGTGCATTTATATTCGCAGATTATTCGGATCGTTGAGATTCAAGCGTTCTTATCGAATAAAGAATTCATGAACCGGTGACCCAGGACTAACTTACGCAATGGTCGTTCGAGCAAAAATCTGGGCTGGGCCGTCTAGACCGTTCCTTACCAAGCTTTACCTGTCCTTCTCTCGCTATCTTTCATTAATATTTATGAACACGGAATGAGCTATTGAGCTAAAGGCAGAAGTAGACAGGAACAGGCGGACGTTAAAAAAAGGAGGAAAAAGGAAAAATCATAAGCGGTATCGTCATGATAATTGTACACACGAAGCCGAGAGATCCAATTTTTTTCAATCCCTCTCCGTCCATACATTATAAGAGCAATTTGAGCGAGAGCTCAATCCTGACTCTCAATGACTCGACGCTCCGCAATTTGTACACAAGCACTTTGAGTGCACACATAGCAATTTAAGAGCAGACGATATTTATTTTCTCCTATCATTGCTTACAGTAGATAGATTACATAAAACCCCCCGGAAATTGGCAAATAATAATAAAACATAATAAACCAAAAATTAAAAAAAAAAACTTCTTCCACGAGGAAGCAAAAAATGGATGCAAAAACTTTGCCATTTGCTTCCTGGTTGTCATCCACTTTTTACTAAGTTATCTCTGCGCGGAATTATATGGGGTTTTCCATGCCAAGTGGATCAATATTTCGATAGCTCAAAAATCATTAAAAGTCTTGAAAAATGAAATTCCAAAGGTCTATAATACCGTGGAAATTTAAAAAAATATCTAAACCTCTTATTTTCTTTGAAAGCCAAAATCAGTAATTACCCTTGCTAATTACTCTTCGGTCATTAAAAAGAAAAAACGAAATTTCCTTTTCGTATCCGAGATGAGACATGACAAAAAATGTTAGTGGTGAATAAAAAATTGAATTGTTCAATAATTCAGATACTGAACAATTTCCCTTTTGGCTACATGAAAGACTGACTTCCGGCGACTGTTGTTATTAAAAATTGAAGGACCAGAGAGACTGTGACTCTGGAGCTTTGGCAAACCATGAAATTTCACGAGACGGTGAAGACGGTCTACGCCAAGAGACAAAAGCTTCGAGTTTGAGCTCCGCAGTTGGATCAGCGGCGGTTTTACCTGCCCATCCGCTTCCTCCTACACCAGAAATTGCCGGGACCACGTGACCCTCTCATTCTTTGCGAATGAATGCACCGGCTTCGCCGGAGCTGACCAAGAATTTCGAGGCGTGTGTTGAGGTACAAACCCACAGTTGTAAGTCGTCTCCAAAGTCCAAGCGGCAAAGCGAGCGCCTTCGCTTCCATCTTCCGTCGCACCGAGCGGGCAGGGGGTCTGCCCTTGTCTACGCCCGAATATTTGACCTGCCGTCTGCCATCTGCCACTTGTACTGTCGTCCCCAGAACTTTCATTCATTCCTCCAAAATGCCACGCCAACGCCCACCGCGCCAAAATTCTTGGGTGATTTTTCTTTTTTTTTTTCGACCTCTGCTTTCCTCTTCACATGGACGTTCGCAATGTAAGGACATATGAAAAATACTACAGTGAAAAAGCTTCCATGCATATTTATTGATTTTATTGTATAATATAAGGACATATGAAAAATTCTACAATGAAAAAGCTTCTATACATATTTATTGATTTTATAGTATAATATAGAGACATATGAAAAATAAAAGCGGTAAATGTTATGTCCCAGAGATTTGACTACACGCGATTCTTGTTATGCATCGAATAATATTGAAATATGGTTTAAAAAAATATATTTAATTGTATTTAATTGAGAAAATTTATGAATTTTTAATGGAAATAGAAGGAGAAATAATTCAAGCGATAGATTGTGTTAAAAATGCCACGAACAAAACGAATGTTTCTCGTGGAAAAGTTAAATTTTCGCACTGGTATCACAAAGTGGAGTTTCGTTCGTTCGATATTGCGATAATATTGCTAATGCATCGACGTTGCGATATCGATACTCGGACGGCGAGTCTGGTGCGGTATTATAACGTGTGTTCCCTTGTTCAGCGAAAGGATATTGTCCAGCATATTGTTCGAAAAAGGCAGGCGAGTGAGGAGAGGCGGGAAACTCGGCTATCGGAAAACTGTCACAGAGAGCTGGAGGAAAAGGACACGACACGGGTGCTCAGAGTGGAGATTGGAGAAAAAGCGCTGCCGGAATAAATGAAAGTCCGAGCACCCCTTGGATGCTTCACCTCCTTTGCGTTAATGCGCTCTTTATTTTTCTTCTTTATTCACTCTGTTTACCCAAAAGTGGGTCGAAAGTCGATGAACGTCAGCAAAACGTTTACACCTAATCATAATTCGTAGTCCATAAATTTATGTTGCTGTAATGGCAGCCAATATTCCTTCCTGGGCATGACAATAAAATTTTATTTTGCTTTTCTGGTAGCTCTTCAAGTATCTACTCAACGACCAAGTCTGCAGCTTATTCAAGTCTGTTGTCTTTTATCTGTCGTGATTATTATTATGGGAGAAAATTGTAATCACATTTTATTTCTTAATTTTTTGATTCAATGACCAAGTCTGCAGCCTATTCAAGTCTGTTGTCTTTTATCTGTCGTGATTATTATTATGGGAGAAAATTGTAAATACATTTTATTTCCTAATTTGTTGATACAATTTATTTGTCAAAAATACTGCTATTTTTATGAGTGTGGTTCTCAGTACTCAGTGAAAGCCAGTTTTGACTGCATCCATACGTTTATGTTGCTGTAATGGTAGTCAATATTCCTTCCTGGGCATGACAATAAAATTTAATTTTGCTTTTCTGGTAGCTCTTCAAGTATCTACTCAATGACCAAGTCTGCAGCTTATTCAAGTCTGTTGTCTTTTATCTGTCGTGATTATTGTTATAGGAGAAAATTGTAAATACATTTTATTTCCTAATTTGTTGATACAATTTATTTGTCAAAAATACCGGTATTTTTCTGAGTGTGGATGTCAGAACTCGGTGAAAGACAGTTTTGACCTCACGGCGATGACAGCTGCCTTAATGAACGTCGAGGTGACCTCTATTCTCAACAAATTTCCGCATTGCTGGCAATAAACTCGGCTATAGTGCATCAAGATCTTCGTGTGACGAGACTGCCCTCTTTTCCTTGGGAGTGAGGCCCTTGTTTTTGCTGTCTTCATGTATGTACTACAAGCTCGGTGTTATTATGAACGAGGCTTGGACTTGAGATATATGAACGTCATTGGAATGTGACACCAAAGATGAGACAATTTCTTACCCTTCATTGCAACAGACTATTTTATTTTTTATAATTTATTTATGTATCTTCAAAAAAACATTCTTTCTCTTTTTTTTTTCATAATTGTTTTTATTGCGTGTCTCGATGAAAATGTGATTGAAATAGTCACTGGATAATTCGAAATATCGTTTGACAGGAAAATCATTGGAACTTTCCACATGTGAAATTTTTCTCTTATTTTCCAAACGTTTGTTTGTCCCGGTACTTAAAAGGTGCCGACACTCTTCGGCGACTTCTACTCCCGGCTCATAAATCAGACCGATAACAAATATCCTGACTTGAAATAGACAGTCCTTCCGTCTGTAGAATGGCCCACGTGGTCTCCTCGCATAAAACCCCATAATTCGTAGCTCCGGAGCAAAAGCTATTCTGTCTCAGGAAGAGAAAGTAATCCGGCGCTCTTGTGTCGACTGTTTATTTCGACACGAGACAGTAAACCGGGATAATGCATTTTGGCCGCATGCTCCAGTGACTTTGTTCCGCAGTACCTAAAAATAATAAGCAAAAATGAAAATTCTTCAATACCAGTTATTCGGTATGACGAAATTATTTTTTATCACATTTTCCCGAAATCCTCGCTCTGGAAAATCGTTAGATACATTTTTCTATACCTAAAAAAAAAACGTGAATATTTTTCTAATTTTTCCCAAGAGTAAACAGTCATTTTCATTTGTAGAAATTAATTTATGGTGGAAAAGTCTCAAGCGAATCTTTCTTCTGTTCGTGACTTTTTTATTTCATATTTATGTGAAATGTTTTAGAAAATTCCACAGATACTCAAAAAAATATTATGTGATTTTTAAATAATGCAAAAAAGAGATTATGGCACCCACGCAGTAATAAAAGTAGATTCCTGCATTATCCTGATCTCAATGTATGCTGTAAATGCTGCAGAGTACGTAGAGCACTGTTTCATCGTGCAGAATTCTACGTTGTCGGCTGTTTGAAAAACCGTGGAAATTATCGCCACCTATTGATTGGATTTACCATTCTCTCCACGGGTTTGCAAACATAAAGAGTACAGTAAACGAGAGAAATCTCTGGATTTCTGAAGTGTCTGCAGGATCCGAGTGAACAAGTTCCGCTGGAACGGCGCTGATGTCGAGTTCATTATAATTCGCGTTCTAATTCAATTATTCAACGATGTCATGCAAAACCCAACATCTCCACGATAAAATATGATAAAAAGCGTTCCTGATATAACTCAATAATTTCCTTGAACTACTAATTAAATCAAATGACTAAAGCTGTAGGTCAATTATTACATATAACTTTATTTCTCTTTTTCAGTCTAATAAATTCACTTTTCGGTCTAATAAATTTTAGAGCTGTACGGCTTTATATTTTTCTAGAAGAGATTATCGAAAATTTGAGTTTTTCAGATGGTGGCACATTTTGTGTTCCGATTTGTTTGGCGATGCATAATTATTATTAGTGGGAGGAAAAATGTGCACGCCACGTTTTTCAACAGCACAACAACTCAGCCGGAGTTGCAACGTTGCAAGATAAATCAAAACAAACCCAGTGTGTGTGCATGTGCTGCGCGTTATTTTGCCGGGGCCGAACAAAGTTTCGGTGGTTGAACGAACTCGAGAGCATCGTCGAACCTCGTAGTTTACATAAAAGCTAGGACTCTCGAGGCCAGGGGTCCGTGGAGTTTGGTCTGGCTTCACGAGGCCGAACGTGACTCGTTGAAAAACATCGTCGTGTTATACTGCTTGAAAACGCGAGCAATAAAGATGCCGAGGTAGAGCAAAAGGAACGGGAGAAGAATGAACAAGACAAAAATTAAGCGATGAAAAGAGCAAGGGTCAAGAGCAAATTGTAACAGCAGAATTTATAACTCGGCTACGATATCTTCAAAAGAGTCTTCAAAAATATTTTCAAACAATTTCAATTTATCAAAGTACAAACGTTTTTACCAGCCTTAACTTACGTGATTAAAAACGTCACATTTTTTCCATACAAAAAAATATTTTAATCCTCGATCAGATGCTTTTTCCAGTAAAAAATTTATATACATAAATGGAGGTTCCAAGTATTTTTAATAAAAGCCATTTCCATTGGACGAAATAATTTCAATTGTCGTTCATTGCTTTTTCCAATGAAAAATTATTTCAAAAGGTATTTGAATGGTGTTTTCAGATATAAAAAAAAAAAAAAAGATGTCATAATAGTCAGGACGTGAATACATCTTGGCAATAGATATCAATTTTCAGTCGCAATCATAGCAACGATACCGTTGGTTTGATTACTCACGATACTTCGTGCCCTGACCCTTTCCGACGGGCAACGTAAAGTCATTGGACGCCGGTACGCGATCGTGTCCGTTTACGAATTGCTCGACTGACTGTGTCGTTATTTCTCCGTAGTATTTTCCTTCTGGAGTCCTTAGCATTTTCCGTCCATACTATCTAGGCCTCGTGGCAAAGACGTCCTCAAAGCTATCGAGAATCGATGAACCCACGAGAGCGTTCAACCGCCCAAATTCACCGGAAGTATCGGCAGCACACCGAAAATTCTCTGCGTCTCCTCCTCATTATACTCATCTCGATGGACTTTCGAGTTCACTGAATTACTATATTTTCTCTCACGACGCTCCAGACACTTCCATTCGATTTTAACCCTTTCAAGGTCACTTATAATAATAATCATATATTATGGTCGTATAAATAGAAGGATTTGTAAACCAGACATTTAGAAATTAATATGACATTCATTTTTTTTTTTCATCTTATTGCTTGAATAAAATTCCCAAAAATGCAAATGAAAATATAAAAAAATGCATTTTTTCGAATGCCCCCAATTTTATATTTTGATCGATTAGAATTGTGAAATTTTACGTTTTCTTTTTATCACCGATATAATTTTCCTTTATTCACCGTAGTCCCTATCAAATTAGGTTGGTGACTTGTTATCGATAACGTCACGAGATATCTTATCACGGTTCTCATACTACCTCACTAAAAATACGGCGAACATTCACTGCGCTATAAATTTTCACTAAACTCACTCAAGGAGTGTTGGAATTCGATAAAAATCGCTAGGAAAGTGCATGAAAAAAACATGCATTGTCAATTTGTCGAGACTCAAAGGTCATAATTGAGAAGGACACGATTCGAAGTGGCTTGGAATATTCTGAGAATATTATATATTCGTGCGTGACTGGGTCATCCCACAATTCGATATATACCAATGCATTCCGAGCGTTCGCGAGTTGCGCAAGACGTTGTTCACCTTGCAATCGGCACTTCCCTCTCCTTTCGTCCTCGAGCGCAAACTCGACGATCGCTTTCGTCGTCTTTGTTACGATTGCTGTAATACAGTCTTTATTTCAGCTGTTTTCGTCGACGCCAATGAACACGAGAATTTATTTTCTCTCTCTCTCTCTCTCTTCTCGTATTTTAGCAATAATCCTCCGGATATCGATTGCCATTCAGTCTACGTCGGTATTCTCTTATCGGTGAGTCACGTCGGCTTTTTCTCGTTTTCGAGATAAGTCGAGCTACGAATAAAGCTGCTCGAGTGTGTCGTACGCGAGGCTTTTGTCGTTCCGAGGTTCTCCTTTGTCATGTCGCCGGATTTACGTCGTTAAAGATTTCCACGAACGTCAAACGCAGCTCGCAAACAGTCCGGGCGTTTATGTCGATGCTCTAAATCGAAAAGGGCCCCGTGTATAAATTGTGCTTGTAGCAGAGAGAGGATGCATTCAGACGCGAGTAACACCGATTTTAATTCTCGCTACTGCGCTCGTACCTGTCCATTACACGTTATGCAATGCACACGTTTATGAATGCTAATATTGGCTGATGAATTCCGATAGTATTCCTGCTTATCCGCGGAAAAGTTACACTGCCGTTATTCAGATCTATGAATTAATGAAGATGTACATAAGTTTTCCCATACATATTTTAATGGGTATTTTTGATGGGCATTGTTTTTATCATAAATAAGAATTAATTATTGTTGATCTCCAATTACCTGTAAAGTGACCCTCCACTATATTTAATCCCTTGTCCCAATAAACGCTATCAAAGTGTCATCAAGATCAATGAAAAAAATACTTAAAAAAAAAATTCTGAAAAGCTGACTACAATTTAAGCGTAAATTTAAATCCACCGCTACACGTTATGCAATGCACACGTTTATGAATGCAAATATTGGCTCATGAATTCAGAGATTGTTCCTGCTTATCCACGGCAAAGTTACACTGCCGTTATTCAGATCCATGAATTAACGAAGATGTACATAATTCTTCACAATATATGTTTTAATCGATATTTTGGATGGGCCCCCATCATTTTTATCACAGATAAGAATTATTCATATTCGACCGCTAATTACTCGTAAAATGATCCTCCACTATATTCAACCGCTTCTCCCAATATACGCCAAATTTTAGCTCAACTACAATTTAAGCGTAAACCTCAAATTTTTGAGAATTTTTTTTTTCTAATGTTTTTTCCATTCGATAAAAAATAACCTAATAAAAAAAATGTATTTTATACCCGAACTTCCACATATTTTCCTGCAACATTGTTTCGCTTCGCTTGAAGAGTGTCATCGGAACTTATGTAAAAAGGGTTGCCAAAAAAAAAAAAAACGTGGCAAAAGATTGAGAGCCCCTGGTGCTGCCGGTCCCGCGCCGATATAACGATATACCTGTAACTCGCGTTATCAGAGTTAACACAACGTGGCCGGGCGCACACAATCAGCGACAATTCTACACACGAATCAGAGAAAGAGCAAAAGAGAGAGAGAAAGCGATATTGTTGAGTGACGACGGTGTGTACGGCAGTGTATATAGCCCACAATATCGTAGCAGTATTCACGGGAGCAAACTCACGTGTACCAATACGTACCGTCCTGTGCTCTGCCGCTGCTCCTCCACCACTTTTGCCTCTTCTCTTCCTCCTGCTCTTCATCTCTGTCTCCTTCTCGCCGCGCGTTTTACCACCAGTACCGCGCGGACCACGACATTATACCAGCCGCTCAGTCAGAACAGGGACTTCGCTCACGAAACGTCTCTCTCTCTCTCTTTTTCTCTTCTCTCCTTATTTTACTAAAAATTACAAACAATTTCCCATTAACCGAAAATGTGTTGATCTATTTTAGCGATGAAAAAATGCAAATTTACATACCCACGAATATATCGTCGGTTATAAATTAAAAAAAAAATCGGCAAATAGTTTATGCATCGAGTGCGCAAGTGTCAAATTGTGTGCGAATTGTGTTTATAGAATCGCGTTGAACGCTCTAAGATAAAAGTTTTGCCGGCACCGGAAAGCGAACCGGCTCTCTCGTCCTGACAGTGACCTCCAGCAGTGAAATAAACGATTGTTTTGCTTTTCGAGTGACGGACAGCTGCCCTGTTTACCATTCTGCAGCGCGGATTCACCTAGGAATATGTACATTGGATTAACGTGCATTTTTGGTGACCCCGTTGTGTGATTTTGTGGGTGATAAATAGACGACGGATTGATTTTTGTTTAGTTGGTGGATCGGCGCAGGAAGATTTATCGTCAGATGGTAAAGTGGTGTTTACTGTAGGAGGGTTCGGTAATGTGTCTTGCATTTTATCCATTTTTATTTTAATCCCGATATCCGGTAGACGTAGTTTTTTTTTCTCTCTTGCATTTCTTTAAAGTGTGGATGACATTTTGCTGTGTATGAGTGATGACCACTTTTGCGAATTTAATTGTCCAGTTTATAGCGTTTTTTTTATTGTTATGATAGTTGCATGAAATAATATTTGTCAAAATTACGACGTTTTTTGTAATGTAGATTTTTTGTGATTAATTGCTGTGATTTAATTGTAGAAAATATTGAACGCGGTGAAATTGAATGAAATTTTAGTGGTGGAAAAAAATGATAAAGGAATGATTGTATTTTTGGTCGGGGCACTCGGAGAAATGATTGTTATTTATTTAAGTTTGGATTTTTAGCTTGTTTACTTTTTTTCTTTTTTTTTTTAAGAGGAAGTTTTGAAATGATCGGAAATCGGTCGCGGCATTTTCTGACGATCAATCCATCAGACGATACGTATATCGAGCTCCGCTTGCGTTGAGCTGGAGGTCAGTGGCACCAGCGAGTAATCAATTCAATTCTCTGATCCCTAATTCAGGCGAAAGTCAGCAATCGGCTCGCAAGTCAAGGCCCTTAAATATTCTCGGTCCCTCAATGAAATTACTCGAATTGTTGTAGCTACGATTTATCGGTGAACGTCCGTAAGAGGTATTCAAAAAGTAGTTACGAAGGACCTTAAATCGCAGCGACTTCCATTGAATTTTCAATCATCGAAATGTTTCAAAAATTGTTTCTCACATTTCGTTGCAGGGATTACATTTTTTGCGCGAAAAATCGCCAATTTAATTTTGACTCATCCATTTGTCTATAATGTATCTAAAGTTTTCAATCACCGATGTCAATATTGTATTTGCTGTTTGCCAATTTTTTGGCCACTTTGCTTCCGTTGCCTTGCATAATTGCATACTTATCATGATAATAATATTCATTTTCGATTTTCTTTGGATACTTGAGAAGTATCTCTACTTTTCCTCAAAACATTAACAATTAAATGCCAATTTTTTAGCCACCTCTTTTTCGTTGCCTTGCATAATTGCATACTTATCATGTTAACAATATTAATTTTCTATTTTCTTTGGATACTTGAGAAGTATGTCTATATTTCCTAGAAACATTGACATTTAAATGTTATCTAATCTAAGATATTATTTATGTGGTGTCACGTTTTGCAACGGTGCAAAAAAATGGATTACATATAATTGTTATTTCCTTTCGCTAAAAAGGCCTTGATTATGATTGTTCAATTATTATTAGTCATTATTTGCAAATCACCGCGTCATTTAAATGATTTTGTAACGAGCCGACGGTAGTTGTGTATTTGCTGAATATCTGATTGCACGATTTAACGATACGGCGAGTAAAAATGATTTTTGTTCTTTCACTTTCTTCGTTGGGCGCCCGAGGTACGTTCCTTACTCCGTCTTTCTATTATATCGTAAATGGAACGCGACGATTTGCGTAACTTGGTGGCGGCCGCGGCTTCGGTGCCGCAGATATCCCGTCAAATCCATGTAATAATGTTACGTACCCGTAAGTTAATACCGCTCCATGTATCGATTACCTCCCGAACCTATATTATATTTCCATCGTTAGGATTTATCTCGCACATAAGTTAAAGTATGCAAGGTCGTTTTGCACCAGCGATTAAATTGTGCTTCCCTAAACATTTTTCGTTATAGAACAGATTTTTTTATTTGAAATATAATTTCAAACGTCATTGACAATTTAATTATTCAAATAAAAATTAACATAAAATAAAAAGTATCGTTAATTTTAAAAAATAAATGTTATTGTTATTTTATTAATTATTATTTAAAAAAAAATAATAATAAGAAAAATTTATTTGTAGAAAAGAGTCATGCAAACAAAGCATGATAATTATCTTGAAAGCTTTTCAAGAGAGCAGCGAAAAAATTGTCTGCTGGCACTTGATACATATCCGTGACTTTCATTGTCGGTGCATATATATATATATATACGGCGCTGAGTTTAAGAAGAGAGTCCGTTGCACTCACTGGAACATGCGAATTATGCGCGTTCCTCGAAAGACGTCGACTCCGCACGATTGAAACGATAAAGAGAGTGCTTGATTATTTCGAGAAGAAGTATCTTCATGGCGCTATCGTTGCTGGGATTATGAGTGATAGGAGACGCGTCCAGCAATGTCCACGTCTTCACTCCAGAGAAAATTCTACCGTTTATCAAATTTTTTTTATTCCACTTTATTAATATTAAAAATGAATTTTTTTCTACCGGACGAAGTTATGAATGTTTTAATAAGCATAAAAATGATTTGTCGCAAGTAAAATAAAATAGGAAAAAAAAAGTTAAAAAAAATTTAAGGATAAATCAGAACATTAATGAAAAAATAAAATAAATTGAAATATTAAATTTAAAAAATCCCAGACGAAATCGTGAATTATTTAATAAACATAAAAATATCTTGTTGCAAGTAAAATAAAATAGGAAAATAATTTTAAAAAAAATTTCATGGTAAATGAGAAGAACATTAATGAAAATGGGGTTTTTTCTCGGAATATTTTAATTCGTATAAAGATATTCGCATTTTTCTGATCTCTTATTTCTCTTCACACTATATAATTTTTCCTCTTCTTTCTTAAATACACGGCTGAGCAAATAAGTACGTAGCCCGTTACAGGACAGGCCTACTTACTACTGCATAACTCGCAGAGAATTGCCGCTATGCATACTTGAGATCCATATTCGTGATAGGGTTGATTGCCAGATAATTACCACTTTGATTACCAATCTCGGGCTGTATCCGTGTTCATCGTGATTAACATCCGTTACGACATATAATATTGCACATAAAAACGTTCATTTGTGTTCTGCTTTTATACGAATGCGCATTCTTAATTTATTTATTTATTTTTTGTTATCGAAACGTCAGTGACCCAAAAGAAACCGTTTTTAAATACTAATTGTTATCGTTATCAATCAAAGATTGAATGAAATTTCGAAAAGTCAGTTTTTTATATTCTTGCCATATATTTTTTCAATATCTTTGAATTTTTTAATGAATATTTTTCCAATTATTGAGGAATTGCATTTATGAAATGTCGAAACTTGGCGAACGTTGGATAATCCTGTTTTCGCAGAAACGTTCAGTAAACGATTACGTTGGAATACCCCCCTAAATCACTTTCCCAAGACAGCTTTAATTGCAGTCCATTCATCGACTCAATCGGTAGCGGAAACGATAACTAGAAAGTTATTCCTTTGATTTCTCGTCAATACTGAATTAATCGCGTTCACATCGTCACGTTGCACATCAAAAGTGCAATGAAAAATAAATTCAATTTCCAGAAGATTATTTTTAAAAAAATCATTTCCAATTTCCTTGAAACAAATGATTTTTTTTCCTCTTGACAATTTTCAATATTTTTCATTTTATTGGTCAAAATATTGTAAATATTCATATGTTTCTTCATCTTCATGTAAAATCAATATTTAAAAAAAATTTACAAGTTTGCATAATCATTTTTTAAACGAAAAAAACAGCAAACGTGTGATTACATTGGCCCTGAAATCACTTCGGTAATTCAGAAAATTAAATCCTGCCGATTGATCGGCTTAATCGGTAGCATGGAAAATGAGCGTAAGCTTCCCCCTTCGATTTCCTGTCGAGGCTGGAAGACGCGCGTTTATATCGCCACTCCCGTTACTCCGTTTCGCTCCCGCGAAACCTCGGGTAATACCGTTATCGTTCGATTGGCGAATTTCGCCTCGTTCCTGTCCGGCGTACGATCCTTTTTTCCGTGCGAAATACCGCCTCACTTTGTGTGTGTGTGTGTGTCGTTTTTTCCGCGACACGAACGTGGCGCTCGAATCGAGTTATTGCGCCGAGCGGTGGCACTCTTGGCACGCTATGTACTACATGCACCGGCTTATGTACTATATATACACGCGAGTACACGTATATGTATGCCCAGGAATTACAACCAGGTTCGCCGGTTCGATGCGCCTCGCCAAACCGAACACCGCGATATTAATTGTCGATCGTTAATCGCACCCGTCGCCCTACCGATTTACCTCAATAATAAAAAGTCACGCCTGGCGCGAAAGACCAACCCGATCTCGCTTTCTGTCTCGGCATCCTGCCAAAATAGTAACGATACTTGGCAGTAGTCACGTGGCCGTGCGATAAGATGAATCGGCCCCCAAATCCCATCATTTTTCCACCCCCCTCCAGTCAAATATACCGATATATCTAAATTTGTATGAGGCAATTGGAGAAAGGGTCACATCAATTTTTCGCCCATTATTCACTGGAGTTAATGGAGTAGTTACCATTTTTTTTAAACTTGAAGAGAATGTTAAGAAAATTTTTTGTGAAGCCTAATTTTCTTTTTGTAACGTGAAAAATATTGCAATGTGCAAGCAACTTTTTAGAATTTATTACGAGCGTTCAAATGAAATTGTTGGCATGGATAAGGAATATAGTAGAGCAGAAGGGCAGCTGTAACGATTAGCCTTTGATGAAGAGCAAAGTTTACCATTTTGTAAAAATAATCTTACATTACTGTGCTTCGTGAAGTTTGCACAAGGTGAAAAATCGTTGGCTTACCGAGCATAAATTTGCTGTTCAACTTCGCTAAGTACGATCATATTTATCGAATACTGATATTCTGATTAATTATTACATGCTCACTTGCAACGTGTACACGTGCAACATTTTAAATGCGCTGATCCATGACGAGGCCACAGCTGCATCTGTGCACAAGCGTAAAGAATCTTAATACCAGCCTTGAGCGGATTTACACTCAGAGAAAATTGTGGTATTAGTAACTTGACATAATTCGTAATTGTGAAAATAAATTGCGTGGACTACAAATTAATAGTTGTCAATTGACGCTATTATGATTTTTCGGAGTGTACATTGAACATTGAAAAATATTTATTACTCTCATTGATTAATTATATTTACACTCGTTAAAGAGTGAAGCATTTTGTGTTTTATTTTTTTATTCATGATTTTGATTTTGATTTTATTGGGACACTCTCTAACAAATATATATTTTTATTGCAGGCACCAACGAGCAGACAGTGGACTTGCGAGGATGGCCGGGCGACCGTCGGTTTCCCTTGATGAAAGAGATAACGACATTTCAGGGAGTCGCGACTGCAGCTCAAAGGAACATCCGGAATGCGCTGAGGATGCATCGGAGGACGTTCGAATTCTTTCGGTGGATAGGTTGACTGTCGAGAAGATCGTGCTGGAAAAACGAGGCTCGCTCGAAGTGCTTTTGACGAAGAGCGAAAGCTCGAAGAAGCTCTCGGAGAGGACGACGAGAATTCCAACGCCAAAATTGCGCCCCTCAGTTTTGCGAAAGAGAGCCAATAGCACTGAGGATTTGTTGGCGGATTCGAAGATCAACAGATTCAAAATCGTCAATGGAAGATTGGTCGACCCGAAACACGCCTCGAAGTTGCCAATTTCCAACGGTCAGAAAAGCGGAAGCGCATCTTCGCTCAACGAGAAACGAATCAGTCCCATTAAGCTCACGAAAAGTTCCTCCATCGGAAGCCTCGCGAGATTCAATCGCGCTGCGAAGACATCGAGCATAGGAAAGATCCGGAAAATTCCTCCGAAAGTTCCCGCGAAACCTGCAAAGAAGAAGCACGCCGATGTTCCTTATTTCGGACCGATTGCCGAGCCCGAAAAAATAACTAGTTATTCAACGGAAACTACAAAGCCGGTTTGTGAGGAGAAAAAATTAATCACAAGCGTTTCGGCAGACGTTCTCGATTCTAGTAGCGTTAAGAGTCTCGAATGCCCCTTAAAAAATGACGAAGAGGCTGCTGACGCCGCGGCTGTGAACACAAAAGCTCAGGAACGCCTGGAAAAAAGCCAATCCGAGATTGAAAGGCTCCAACAAAATTTGAGGACCAAGATCAACGCTTCGACAGCCGAAACTTACAAACAATTATTGCCCGGTCTTCATCCAACCGCGTTAAAAGTCTCCACCATTACCGATTTGGATCTCAACGAAAATGTCACGAAGAACACCTTCGACAGAGAGTTTCTCGAGCGCCACAATTTCGACACTAAACTGAAGATCGAAGAAAAACGATTATTGGAAACAGACATCGATTACGCTTCGGACGCTGAGAAAATCGGCGAATCTCTGAAACACGAAAAGCCGAAATACGGCAAGAAAGTGTCTGAGATCGAGAAAAGGTGGTCGGGAGAATTTTTGGAACGTCATCTCGATCACAATTCTTCGGAGTCGTCCTACGTCGAGGAATTGGGAAGCGTTTCCTCACGCGAAAGTATCAACGCTGCTGCAGAAAGCAAATTATACAACAGAAGAGTTACGTTAAAATCGGATGAACAGATCCAAGATTCAACGAAGCAGCAGGGAATCGATGAAATTTTGGAGGACACTGTCAGTACCGTTGATTCAGATTCTTGTTTCGAGGACAGATTTAAAGCTATCGATTACGACATAAACGAAACGACAAAAACTGAGAATACTGACAATGCCGATGAGTCCAATGACAGCACTTTAAAGGAATTCTCCCGGAATATTTTCCTCACCGAAACACCGGAAATAAATTTCGTTCCAGAAAGCGAAGAAGACTCGCACAATTGCAACCCTGAAGCAGTTGAAAATAGAGAAGAGAACGCTGACGACAAAAGAGAAGCTCTTCTCGACTATGCTGAAGAGTTTCCAGAGGCTCCGATAAAAAGCGGCGTGTCCCTTGAAGAGGATTCGTGGAAAATCGATCCGGCGAGTGATCCGTTAACTGAAAAAGATAATTCCGAGTCGGACAGAAGAAGTGTCAGCCCTGACGGTTACGCGAATTTGATACAAGAATTCACGATGGAAGCAGCGTCGTCGAAAGCTCCGAAGGAGGAGAAAAAGAAGAAGAGCGGTCTTCGTCGTCTTCTGCCCGGTATATTTTCCCCGAAGGATTCTCGAAAGGAATACAAGAAGGAGCAGAAGGAGCGAAAGAAACGAGAGGAGAAGCACTTCAATCAGCATCAACAAAATGGAATTTATTCACGATCACCCGACACGATGAACCTTAACGAGGACATCACGAGAAACGTGAAGCTCGATACCAGCCTGAACAGCTCGATTATCGAGGAGAGACTCAACGAAATAAAGCAAGAATTGTTTCCGGATCAGGGAATGACCACTTCCACCCCGGATCACTTTTTGCAGGGCGAAAGAAATCTCGGCCCGGATGTACGAGCTGCCAGATCGTACACAGTCAATTCCTCTCTGAGTTCCATAGCTCCGGACGATAAATGGCTCGACCACAACATCATAAGCGGCTCTCCGGACATGAGAAAATTCAAACAGCAGCTGCGAAACGAGAACGAGCGAAAATGTAGCCTCGAGAGAAAGCACAGCTTGCAGGAATCGAATCAGACAAGATTCCTCAGAAATCACGGACCGTCGGGACGAATTTCCGCGCCGCCGAGTGAGAGATTTCTCATTCGCCCCCGAGCGGTTCATCCCGTGGATCGTCCCTTGCCCGCCATTCCTCAAAAAGTTGAATTTTCTAATTACCAGAATCACGAGGATATCAGAAAACATTCGAATTACTTCAACATGCACGAGACCCCGGAAGTCCTGACGAATTATCCGCCGGATTCTTATCGCGGTATGGCGGACAACCAAAACTACGAAAATCACTCGAGCCTCTACGAAAACGGCAACCACGTTATGGAGAAAGTGGAAATGAATAGAAATCAAAGCATAGATTCCGGCTTCAATCTGACGCCGGTGTCAGCCCAGGTCAAGATAACGCGACAATTGATCGTAAATCAAAACCAGAAAGCACCGCTCGTCGGTAGAACAGCCAAATACTCGCCGAGCTCGAGTCAAAAGTCCGGCGATTACGCAGACTCCAGTTACACGCCTAATTCCAGTCAGAAGAGTGAATTTTCTCCAGGCAGTTCAAAAAGTGGAGAATATTATGTAAATTCTCCTCGCAACAGCTGCAGAACCTCGCCGGACGAAAGTTTCACCGACAGGAGGGAACAAACTTCGGCCTACGATCATCAGCATCTTCAAGTCAACGACGAGCGACAATCCTCTCATTCTGTGCCATATCCGGTCTCCCCGAAGATAAACGTTCAGTGCAAGGACGACAGAGTCTACGACGAGACTTCGGCTTCTCCTTTGCCGGATATTCGCGAAGACAGGACTTCCCTCGGTACCAGAAACCTCATAAATCAAAGCAACATTCAAGATGCTTCTTACGTCGCGCAAAGGGGCTCACCGAACATTCCAATGTCCAGTAACTTGGCCAAATTGCGGGCCAACGTCGAGAATACAAACGACAATGCCGAGTCTCATGTCAACGTCGATGACCGCGGTTACAATGACAACAATAGACAAGGAGGCGCCAGAATCACTTCGCCTGTTCCTTCTTCAAGAATTATCGCCTCGCCGGTCGAATTCCGCGACCCAACGTCTCCCCAGAGGGAAGAAAAGGAGCGTTCCTCGATTCAAAGTCCTCCCAGAGTCATGTCGCCCTCTAGAATTCAGAGAATAGCTTCGCCTTTGACTATTCTGACACCAACGAATACCTCCCCGTTATCCACTTCAATGATATCGCCGGGAGGTGTCGCTAATCCCAACAGAAGTCTCTCTCCTTCCGTTTCCAGATCATTAACCTCGCCCAGGAATCTCTTGCAAACAGGCACTTCCCCGCAGATTCTTCCAAGAAAGCAGTCCAATCAAATGCGAACTCCTGTTTCCTCGCCCAACATGAACCAAGGCAGAATAACACCATCAACTGGATCTTACACTCCCATGTCATCGTTCAATCCTCGCCGAGCCCAACCGAACGATCAGATTCTCATTGCCTCGCCCAAACGCGACGCAAGCATCTACGAAACTCGCTCAGATCGCTCCTCCAGCAAACTCGAATCAGGATGTCCGGATTCTCCGGTTCCGATGGCTGAATCACCCAGTCAAGTCTTGATTCCAAGGTCGCAAACCTCCCGTCACAATGTCGCGGATTCCGAGAGGTCAGGACGAGGCAAAACCGTGAATTACGATTCTTCAGCTGCTAAGGAACTGAACAATCAGCTCCGAGAAGGAAAGCAATCGCTGCAGAGATCCTCGCCTGTCGTGAGGACAATGTCGCCGTCCGTTGATGCTAAAGGACCTCAGCAAAGCATACAAAGACCGGAGCCAATTTATATAAGACGTCAGGGCCCTCAGCGAGCTATATCACCAATGTCGCTGCAGTATGACGTTAGAAGGGACCACAGTCCTGTTACATTCCAGGGAGAATCTCAACCGGACACGCTGCTGGTGCCGGTGCGTCAGGAAAGTCGAGGATCCTCCTCGAATCAGCGGCAAACGAAGCAGGAAGTTCAACAGGTGCAGCAGCGACATCCCGACGTAAATCCAGAGACTAAGGAGAGGATCTACGTGGAGAGGCGCGTTCAATCACCTTCAGGCACTCCGAGGATCCACGCCCAAAGACCGGAAGTCATTTACGTCCAGCGGGATCAGAACTTGAGCAACATTAGATCGGAAACGCGAAAGGATCTGGACTCCAGCGGCTCCTCTTCGCTGCAACTCGCCGCGCATTCGCCTCAGCTGTTCAACGAACTAAATCAGTCGCACGTGCAAATGTCTCCGAGATCCACGGGTCAGATCAACGAGGAGATTTACGAGAGTCGAAGAGTCGGGAGAATGAGGGAGAGTCCGGTGAACGAACAAATTTACGGAAGTCGACGTGGTCAAGGGTCGCCAGTTACCGTTTCCGGAAGATCCTCGGTTGTCGCTTATCCTCAGAAACAGGAGGACATTTTGGCTCACGAAAAACAAGGTACTTCGGCCAACAGACAAACGCAACAGCAGCGACAATCGCAAGATCAGCAGCAGATCGTTTACAGCCATCAGAATAATCCAAAGGAGCCGATCTACGGACAGCGACATTCACTCAAGCAACAGGAAGTCGTGTACGGTCAGCGCTCATCGGAACCCATTTATGGGCAGCACGCAAACCGCCAATTGTCCCCCTCCAAGCGCCAGATGATGCAGCATCTCGAGGCTTTTTACTGGCAACAAAAGGCCTTGGATTCCCAACGAAAATCCGTGAGCTCGCCCACGAGATCCAATCCGACTCCGAGCAATCCAAAGATCGACTCTCCCGAGGTTCGCGAGGCGATCTATTGGCAGCAGCTGAAGAAACTCGACGAGGAGCAGCAGAGACGAATCTTCGAGGAAAATCGGATGGAGGAGAGAGGCGATAATCCCAACCGAGGGAAACTCGAGGCCAACCGATCCTTCATCGGCAATCCTACGAGACACGGATCGGCGCCTAGCCTCGCCAACCAAACTTTAACCCTTGTCAATCAGAAGAATCAAAGATTCACCGACAACTCTGAAGACATTTACTGGCTCAACAAGAGCCAACAAACGAAGAGCCAGATTCCAGTGGGCAAGCCGCCGATGATGGGACAAAAGGGCCAAAATCAACCGGTTCTCGTCGTCAGACCTCAACAAGCCGTCAGGGACTTGAACGACGCGAATCACGCTTCCGGTCACGACGAACGGGACGACATCAACACCAGAGACAACGTGCCAAGGTCGAAAAGTGTCTCGCCACATTTCACACGAGGAAACGAACGCCGGAGTCTCAGTCTGCCCAGAAAATCGGATATCCTCGCTGACGAGGTGAAAATCCGGCGCAGTCCGGAAATCCGAGGATCCGGACATTCTAATACCGGAAGAAAAACCGAAACTCCGCCGATTTATGAAGAACACGACGCGGAAGGGAAAAAACGATCGGCACCGCCGCCGATCTTCAAGCGGGGAAGCCTCATCAGCAATTCCAGCAGCTCCGTGGAATATGGAACTATGGGAACGAAGCGAGTGAGCTTTTCCAATCAGGCGAATTCGCCGGAAGTCGGGGCTGGCAATTGGCCGACGAAACACGGAATGGCACCGGAACCACCGACGAGAAAACATCGCACCGAAGAGAGAAATTCCGCTGGATCGGAAACTGGAGATTCTGTTTTTTTCCATGGCCACGAGGAGAACCAAAATAATTGCAACAACATTTACGGGAACATCGGGAGCTGCGAGAGCGGCCGCAACGTCCCAGCCTCTCAGAGCTTTATCAATGAACAGAGAAATGTGCTTTATGAAACCGAGTACGACGCGAAACCCTTGCCACCTCCACCAAATCGCGGCGAGTCCCCGTGGACTGTCAAACGAAGCTCCAGCATGAGAAGTGATAATCACAGTGGCGATAGCGCGAGGATAACCAGGATCGACATCCAGAGGGCCAAGGTTCCGGCCAATCCGCGAAAGTGGCTCGGAGTCAGCGAGAGCGAGAGCGGAAGCGAAGCTGGAGAGGTCCAGAGAATTCTCCATCGACGAAATGGTGAGTCACTCCCTCAAGTTTTTTCGTCATTCGATATTTTGTCCGAAGCCATTGAATTATCATGGGCCTCGGTGGAAATTGCTACTTCGCAAGATGTAGAAAAAAATCTCTACAATGTCATTTTTGGTTAATGATTTGCAGGATTTATGCGCTTATACTTTTTTTTTCAAGTATTCAAGATTCGACAGTTACGCGGTTTTAAATATTAGGTATTAGAAAATAAAACAGATGCGCTCCACTGAAAAATCCACCCTAAAAACACTACGATTTTTTTTACTTTCAGGACAATTTTTTCAATACTTTTAGCAACTAAGAATTGGAAGTCGAATAAGAGAGTCTAAAAAGCTTAATAAAGAACTTGGTAAATGAGGTAAAAACTTGAAAGCAGGAGAGCAATTTCCGTGACTTTGTTTTTGGGTTTTTGCCCCATGAAGTTTTAATTGATAGAAATGTTCTTGGCCGTTAAGTTTTTTTTTTTATTATTATGCATCGGTGGTGCAATAATAGCGTTTTCTGGCGGCGCGTCTGCACCCATTAAATTAATCCTTTTGAGCTTGCAATTTGGAGCGCAGGCCACTAGCTGCCCGCAGCCAAGAACGCCGCGACAAAATGCAAACAGACTGGTGTATGCCGGTGCATCCCAATGAGCCTCTTCTTGAGGTAGGCCCTGAGGCTAGTAGAGCACGTAGACCCTCCACCGTCGCTGCTAGATGCTAAGCCCGCCTTCCTCTCTTCCTCTTTCTCTCCAACGAGTAAGCTCGACACATTTGCCCTGTGCGCATAAAATATAATCGACCAGTCACGTATTCCCGGCCTATCCTAACAATATCTTAACTTTAAACGCTCGCCTTTTAGAAAACGCTCGCGAAAATCATTTTCCCGGACTAAAAAAGTCATCGATTTCGAATAAGAAATATTTTATTGTCATAATTTGAATATTTATATTGATCCCGAATGACAATAGGATAGTCAACAAGGTCCTAATCCTAATGCAATTTTATCACAGCGATAATTAAACTCTTTTCAATTAATCCAAAATCAATCAATTGAAATACAAATTCGATATATTCAAAAACGAAATAAAAAATTCGTTGGGTTTTAAAAATGACTTCTTCTGTTGCCGAAATCGATTTGAAAAAAATTACAGCAAATATACAAGTTCCAATTAAGGGTTTCTGTGATAAAGAAAAAATTAATTGGTTACCACAATCGATAATATTCGATTTATTTCAATCGGGATAAAAATGTGGAAAAAAATCCACCACTCAAAATTAGTAAACCTCTCGTTAAGTTCTTAATTTTATTGGAATCATTAATAATGACTCTTTGGTAAATGATCTAACCGGACAAAAAAAAATGATTTTAGGAGCAGCCACAAATTTTGGTACGTTTGTTCGTTAGTCGGAAATGTGGTCGGATTTTCTCGAGTTCGCAAAGCTAGCGGCATATCAGTTACGTAACTCGGATTAGCCTGGAGAGATTTGGAGGGTTCATCCCGTTCTCATTTGCGTCACCTTGCGGTTGACTCGGTTGGATTCCGCGCGGAGCGCGTCACGAATCCACGACACATCTCCTCGCGTATATCCTTAAGGCTGCGGGATGCTCCTGGCGCAGCGCGTCGCGACGTTGCAGTCAGCTGCAGCGGACAGTACATGCGCCGAGCTAATGTCGCAGGCTTGAAAATCTTCGGAGCACGAGATTTGCCGCAGCCTCCCCGCAAACAACTCTCCAACTAATGGTAATCCGACTCTACAACCTCGTTCGCCTCACCGACTATAACTCAAGTTCTCCACGGCTCAATGAAATTATTCTGGAGTTGAAATTTAGGGCATTTAATTCGGGGCTTTAGCGAGGACCAAAATATTCCATCCTATTGAACATTAGTCCGGATGAAACTATTCGTTCATTGTCAAAATTTGGATCAAGCGGTTTAAAATGTGGATTTTATAATATTTAAAATGGTCAATTTTTTTTGAGGGGTATATTTGTTAGGTATTTAAAAAGATTTTTAAACAATTGAAAGTAAAAAAAAAATTTCCTTCAAGCTAAAAGCTTGGGCATCGGCAGTCAATCTCATTTGGTTTGGGTTTACTCTTCTTTTTATTTTTTAACAAGCACTTAATGCAAAATATTCGAAATTCAGTATGAACAATTGTCTTCATTGAATTTGGAGTCTAGACTCGCATGACTAGTTAAGGAAAGTGCCTGGAACGTCGAGCCAGGTCAAAAGTCGCTTGGAGGATGTGTGCTTATCTCTTCGACGAGAGAGAGCCAGTTTCTTTGTGAGAAAAAGGCGCGAGGATGAAGAGGTAAAGAGAAGGCGGAATGAGATATGACTGAGATAACTCTCATGTGCGTGTTTGCCACGGGAGCGTTGATATGCTCGGCGGCGGAACACCGGAGAAATGTATCCCTAAGATCTTAAACTCTCCACGTACTAAAAAAAAAAAAAAAATTGATTGCTTTTGTTCGATACTAAAAAAAATTACGACTTTGCTTCTTCACTACATTTTTCTCTCTACAAATCTCTATAAAAAAGTACGTTTATCGATTTTGACTTTCCCAAAGTTGACTAAAAAAAAAAAAGTCATCAAAGCTCCTATAAAAAATCCTATCTTTTCCATCGATCTCCATTAAATTATTATTTTTAGTGCCACCAAACACTGTTTCATTCACGTTTAAAAATTCCTTTACCTTTTTTCTCTAAAACCACTTTTTCGATATTTTAAACGACCGAAGTAAAAACGTCGAAAAACCAATTTCGTGAAAAGTAGCTTTAAATGGTAAAGTTAAAAAATTAATTCAAAAAAAGGGTAAATAAAAAATTGTTTAAGTTAGAAAAAGCAAAACACCTGCTCACCTGTTTGTCAGTATTGTGATACTAAAAAATACCGCAATTCTCAGAGCGTTGCAGGAAATGATGCGAGAAAAGGTGGCGGAGCATAGCAAGCAATCGTCTAGTAAATATCTTCCATTCTCGTGTACCAATAGACAAGTTATGTTGGCTGTGGAAAGTAGTTAGCAAGTTGTAGGTAAGGTCAGTAACCTTGCACCTCGTAAAGAGCAACGAGTGTACTATAATAGTCGAGTATATTGTATGTACGTCAGTGACGCAACACCGAGAAGCACCCACGTACTTCCGGTTGCAGGATTCGCTCACCTATTGTCCGAAACTTTTTATCTCGCGGTTCGCTCGTGACGCTCACTCGTTCGTTAACACGGAGACGATAGTTTTTGCCAGTATCGTCAAAGGGTTCGTTTATCGCGTGGGCAATGCCGGTTTTTGTCTTAGATATCTAAATACACTCGTATTCTCACTTAATTTATGCAAATGGTTCTTGGATTTATTTATTTATTTATATCAAAGCCGTGACTAAGTAACAACTTAATTTAAATACACTCGTATTCTCACTCGATTAATGCAAATGGTTCTTGGATTTATTTATTTATTTGTGTCAAAGCTGTGATTAACTTGTTATAATTTAAATACACTCGTATTCTCACTCGATTAATGCAAATGGTTCTTGGATTTATTTATTTATTTATGTCAAAGCCGTGATTAAGTTGTTATAATTTAAATACACTCGTATTCTCACTCGATTAATGCAAATGATTCTTGGATTTATTTATTTATTTGTGTCAAAGCCGTGATTAAGTTGTAAGCTTTGTGGAAATATTTGTAGGGCTTCAGTACAATCTTAGGTACAGTAAATTGCTCGGAAAGAAAGAAGTCTTGGTTTCGCTGCTTCCATGCTAATATCACCTGTTTAATGCTATTATGCAATGTAGGGCAACCTTGAATTGAAACAGTATTGAGTATTCATGACACTGAAAATATTTTAAAAAATTGGAATAAAGCTAAAGGAACAAAAAAAAATATATATATGTGCAAAAATGTTGTAAATAACATTTTTTTAATGAGAAATTTTATTACCTTAAAAATAGATGGACAATTTTATTAACTGAAATGATTCTGATGATTTCTGCTATTGATTTTCTGTTAATATGTGAATTAATGTTTTGAAGTTTATTAAAAAATCTGAAAAGTTCAGATATAAAATTATTATATTATAATCATAAAACCTGGAATTTGATTTTCGTACAAAATTGGGCATAAAATTAGATGAATTACCAGAAAAAATAGTAAAAATTTGAATTCGTCGAATTATTATTTTTTAATATAATGATAATTGATTTGGACTCGATAACGAAGTGAGTCGCTTCAAAGACGCTGCGTGATGTGCACAACCGTTCGTTCGCCGTTTGACCAGTTCCTGGAGCCCCTTCCTGGAGAACTCCAACAACTAGCTTTCAAATATAGATATAAATCGGCTATAAACAGGAAGTACTATATTATAGGAACTATATTGCAAATACGGCGTATCCTCCAACGCTTCGATCCCACAGATGAACTTGAGTTCATCGCACTCTCAGCCAGATGGAATTTTCATGATATAATATTGCCATAAAAATGCATCTTTATTCTCCTAGAGTCCTTATCTGTTTTTACGATTTTGCGGAGCTCTGCTTTTTTTTTAAAGTAAAATTGAACATCTCTTTTCGAGGATTTTCGCGATTGTGAGTCGCGTAGATTTCGTTTTGACCGTCACTCGGGATATTGAGCGGCCTTGAAACGACTAGTGGTAAGACAGATTCGTGACCTGAGTCTGAGCTCTACGAGCTTTTTCTCCTTGCCTCGCCGAGCGCCTCTTATCCGTATCTCTTTTCTTCTCTTTTTACCGAGTTACGAAAAAAATGTTCCGACATTTCTGAGATATAAAAAGTTCATATACGAAATATCAATACAATTTTGTTAAATAAACACTGCTAATACGAAAACTATTTTACTATATACCATGTTTTATATTGTTACCGAAAAGTTTTTGAAAAACTGCAGAATTGGAATATTTTACATGTATTAAAAAAACATATTTTACGCATAAAATTTTTAAAAAGTACACAAAAATTACAGAAATGGCAAAAAAAATTTCTTATACCTCTGTTTACTTGACTCGATCCCCTGAGTTAAATCCTCCTTATTATTGCTGTGACACTGTTGAAAAAAAAAATCTCTTATTCAGACCAAGCTCATTTCGATATCCAACTTATTATCCGTATAAACAAATGAAAACTCTGTATTTTTTTAAATACCTGCGTTAAAAATAAAAAACGTCTTGCAACAATTTACCTCTTTCCCTGCTTTTCCCGCAACCCACCAATTAGTGTCACCTGCAATTGTTTCCCAAAAAAAAATCAAAAAAATCTCCAAAGCATCCAAAACCACCCTAAAACAAAAATCAATTTATTTTCCAAAAATAAAGCTTCAACAGCTGTTGCAGTCCGACATTGTTTACGTTCCCGGGAAGCAAGTCTCTGTTTTGGTTGACGTTTAACGCTTAACCCACCGATCAGCGGGGGGGGGGGGGGGGGGGGCAGGGGCAGCATAGTCAACACACCCCCATCCCGGGCAGTGGAGTAGTTTCTTAAGTCGGGGGCGCGTCGCCTTCGTCGTCCGGGTGAACCGAACGTTTTTAGCACGGCGAGTACCGGGGAGCGAAGACAGCAAAGAGGGAGGGGACTACAAGAGGGAGGTGGTGGTTCGGGGATCGATCCCCGACTCTACTCCCGTGACGTCACGAGCCGGGACTCCGGCACCCGGCACGCCGGCGAGCTGTTGGTGCTGGTCCTCGTCGTCGTCGCGGTTCATCTTCTCGTGCGCCACCCTTTCCCGTGTGCGTTTTCCCGTCGGTCCTCGACTTAACTTCCGCGCCTTCCTCTTCGTTAAATGTCGCAAGTTACGCTCCGTTTAAAATTCCACGTTGCCCGTTCGTCCATTGGCCGCTTTCCTCGTACGTAACTCGGTTCACTTAGTTGCGCGTGGACCAGGCCTGGAATTAGGTTGGGGTTTTGAGGTTGAAGCACCGCGACACGGCCAACTTTACCCCCGTGAAGCCCGGGCATCGTGATAGCAACGTGTGCTTTCAAACCCAGTTGATATCCGCTAAGCCGGCTAACCAAACACTCACAAACGTAAATAAACCTTGTAAAACGACAATATCGCATAAACGTCAACACTGGCTTGTGCTTTTTTCGCGAGGGTTCTTCGGACTCGCTGTGTGCAGCTATTATTCCGGGAAAAGGTGCGAAGGTTAGTTTGGGTTGTGGTTGGAGGGAGTGAGAACTTTTTTTCGGGGCGGGTTTTTCCAGTGGCTTGCGGGTTTGCAAAAGTGGGTTGGGTTTTTCGGGATTTTCAGTGTCGGTATAGAAGGGGTTGGTTTATTTTTTATTGGGGGAGGTTTTTTATCGGGGCAATGTGATGGTTTTTTATTACATTTTTGTGAATGGGGATTGCTGAGATGTGATGGGATTTTGTGGTCTTGGTGACATTTTTTTCAAAGATTCGATTGGCTTAATGGGGTGAAGAATTGGGGATTTTGTTATTGCGTCGGTAAGTTATGGGGAAAGTGTTGCAAATGCGTCTTGAGAGCGTTTTTGGCTTTTTTTTTAAATGTTGATGAATTTCACGACAATGTGATTTTTTGATGCAATCATGAAATGTCTTATGGTTGTGACTGAAATTATTTTAAAGAGTGGTCAAAATTTTGCGTGGCTTTTTATGTCCGCTACACGTGACCATGATTTTTTTTTTTTTCAAAATTGCATAGGATGTTTTGAGTTTGGTGTTGTGAAAAAATGAAATGAAAGTGGTGCTAAACGGTGTCGCAGCAAATTCACGCGTGTGGAGATGTCAATAACCCGTGAAGTTTGCGGCAATGTCACTTTTAAAAAAATGAAACTGATATCCATTCACAATTAGTATGCAAATTAATATTTGTGTGTTCTTTATATTTTTATCATAATATGATAAAAATTAACGAGTTCTTTATTCCGCCAAAAAATTATATGCCGAAGTGTCACAACTGAGTTTTCCCATAAATATTACAATAATTATTTAAATTACCGTCACAAGTTGACAAGGTCATCGTGGTCTCGTTGAACTGCTTTTACACTTGAAACTCACAGCCATCATCAAAATACGTTGATTATTATTATTATTATTATTGTTATTATTTTTCGAAACTTAGCTTGAAAAATTCTATGTTATTCTGATTTTCTTTTAAATTTTTTTATTTTTTTAACTTACAAATCGAAACCATTGAATCGTACACGGTAAAAAATATTTTTTCACCCATTTTCATTTTCTACGAACGAAAGCATGTTTTGGTGAAAAGCTTGCGCTCCGAACGATTTTCTGAAAGCTCGAATGCTTTTATGAAACGATTTTTACGATCGTCCTAACCTCATAGTGCTTAGCTTTCGCCGGAAGGGGTAGTTTGATCGAGAACCACCGCCACATCTCATTCTGGGAGAGGGGGTGGTGGGTGGGGGAGGCAATGCAGCCACTGGTGCTTCTCCTACTTGTGCGAACTTCCCAGGATCGCAGCTAACACCCTCGGTGAAGAGCGATTTGTCACTTTAACGGACGTTACGAGAGGGATGAGAGCTCGTACAGTGAAGGGGTTCACCGTGAACGTGTACTTGATTTCGCAGGGGTGACTTTTTCGATACCGATAGTGATTGAAACGGCCGCAGAGTCAGGTCAACGTCCTTTTAACTTTTTAACCATAGTTCTCTAACATTACAGACTTCCAATTGATTTTATTGATTGCAATATCGATTGCCATTGTTTAAACAATGGGATAGAAGGAATTAGTTGTAATTTTATTGAACCATTTGAAGGATAAGATATTTTGTTTTGATGGACTTTTTTCCATTTTAGTAATTAATCGAAAATCGGAGAAATTTACCGTAAAATTAGGTTCATGTAATTTTGAGGCTGTGTTCATTTTTATTTAGTACTTTCAGGCTCCAATCCATTTTTTGGACCATCATTTTATCGAATATTACTGAAAGGATTTTTTAATGGATCTCTAAAAAATTATAATAATGAAATATTTTGAATTTTTAAATAATTACCGCTATTAAATATTTTGAAATATTGCTCGTTGAATGATTTTCCCTAAAAATATGACATTACGTTGGATAATGTGTCGGAAAATCAGGTCAACGTCCTTTTGACTCTTCCCTCATGGTAATTCGATACTTTGAAGTTTTAATTGACTTTTTCGATGACATTTTTGGAAAATGACTCGGCAGGTCATTTACGAACGTAATTTGAAGGGATCCTTCATAAATATACAGGATATTTGTTGAATAGCTTAGCGGAAAATTAGGTCTACAAATTTTTCTCTCTCCAATTATGATAATTTCGTACTTTGAAGTTTTAATCAATTTTTTTCGATTATTTTTTTTATCGAATTACGAGGGCATTGGTTTAACAACGTTGTTCCAACGATTTTCCATGAATATGGAAAATTCCGTTTGACAATTTGGGCACAATGACGCAGGGGAATCGAAAGTCGCGGCCTCTCGATGAAACGTTTCGGTTCAGAATAATACAATTTGCAAAGTAGGCGGAATGCGGCGAGCCATGATATATTCAATCGATTTAAACTCGTGGGTTTGAGGTCCCCCTGTGAATTTCACTCACTGGAAATACAGATGATGTAGATAACAACCAAACACATCAACGTGACGCAATGCAAAGTAGATTCATAATCCACTTTGCCTTTTTCCTCGAATAAGAAAAGCGACGAGAACCCAAACGTCCGACAAGGTTGCTTATTATTATTATTATTATTATTATTATGCAAATTCACAACATTTTTTTTTTTTTTTTTTTCAAGGTAACTTTGTGAATTTTAATTGAATATTTTGTAAACAATTGAAGGAAAATTGGAAAATCAATGGAAATCGGAAAACTAAATTCTCTGTTATATATTTTTTTAAAATGTATTGTTCACTAAAGTGACCAGAAGTTGGCATATTTTTCAGGAGGCAATTAAGATTGTAGAAAATTATAATTTCTAAAAAACGAATATATGACAAAGAGAATTCGTCAATTTTTTTGGAATTTTTGTTGTATCGATGATGACGAATATCGAAAAATTTGTCAGGATGATTCGGATAAGGTTAATGAGGCTCGTCTTGCTACCTTTTTCGTTTATCCAAGGGAAATTTTGTTTCTGGGTCACGTTCTGATAACCGGAGGGACTGTAACGTCCGTGAAACCCTCGAGGAGGGATTTCCGGGTGAAGCGCACCCCTCGCCACTGTGTTTTGCCCAGTTTCCTCCGGGTCCATTAATTCCAGTCGATTGGGAAACAGCCGATTTCACGGGAATCCATCTCATTTGTATTGCCGGAAGGCCTGAGAACGTCGCGCCTAATGCGCTCTTCTCTATCCTCAACTCTGCGCGTGCAGCATATTTTATTATAATCTTGAGTACTTTCAAGTACCCTACGAATACATCGATTCCTCACAAATATATATTTCAAAGTGGAAACTCAATTTCCACAAAAAGCTGCAATTTTCCAAATTACCAACGCAATTATCCCCAGTTATTATTAATCAAAACCGATGAGCAATAAAAAATATTCATGTTAATTCAACAAACCCCATTTAAATTTAAATTTTCAAAATAATTGTTTTATTAAGTCAAATTCTCAGAAATGTATTTCACATACATTTTTTGTGTCTACACCTTGAATATTTATTTTTATGATAATCAAAAAGGCCATTAAACAAAAATCGTTATAAATGTTGCAGTGTGAATATTGATTTATTTTTTTTTTCATTGAGAATAAGGAGACTTTTGTGTCGAGCAACGGGTGCTAGTCATATGTCGATAATTCCTCACCTCACTCTTTGTAGGCTTGACACATTAGGACGCATCTATCATCTTCTCGCTAATTAACTGCTCGAGAATCTATGTGCGACGTGTCATTGATTGAGCGTCTCACGATTCACTGTCTCTGTGAGTGTGAACTTCAGCCTTGTCCTCATTCGAAATGTCAAATTAGAGCCACTCATGAGTCTTCATTTTGACCTATTTTTATCTAATAAATGATCATATTTTTCGTATCGATTTTAATCAGCAAATTCAATTATACACAATTGTAATTATACTTAATACGTGCATTGCAAAAACAGGATATAATTAAATCCCATTAAGTAACATTGACAGTTCATTGAAGCAATTATTGGTACATTCAATCCGATATCCTAGTCTGCTCTAATAATTTTCGATTTCCGCATATCAAATATATTACATGGATCAAAATAAGCTTTCGATTTATCGCACGATGTAATTTGTAGTGTTGTACATTAATATTACTAATTAATACAAATAATTTTCACATACTTCTATTAATCAATAATACATTTTATTAATTCGGATGGACCATTTGAAATGAAAAAGCTCATGTGTAGCATGGTCAAGTTTAAAACTGAGATTGACCCTTTGACCACATTCTGGTGGTTATATTCCGGTCGCCCAGTCTGCCCCTCGAATATTAAATATTTGGAGAGCGCTTGTACCACCGGCTCGCATAATATAGAGAATTCAATGTTGTATCGTCGGATCGTTGTTGAAATGTGAATTTAAAAAAGCCCCTCATCGATTTCATCCACTCAATAGTCGCTCGCAGATTTCCCATTAGGTGCCGCTTAAAATAATATGTCGATAACCAGCGATTGAATTTTATCGATCTCACTCATCGCCCACTTTATGATTCGCCTTTCTCTGTTAATAAGTAGCGAGTGATTTGGTCCTTCGTTTTTTTTTTTTATGCAAAATGTATATACACATTTTTGCATCCACTTGAATGCATTAATTGCAATCGTATGCAACTAATTAAAAAAAAAATTTATTGCAATAGAATTCACTATTTTAATATTAATTTCATTTATACAGTATTTACTTTTGTTTTGAAGTATGAAAATTTCAATATACGAAAAAGTTACGAAATGTGAAAATAAAATACAAATTTTTGTGTAAATATGATTATTGCAACAAAAATTCAATTCCACCCCCTTAATAACTAATCGTACGCAGTAAGTTGCCGTTGAAAATAATGTTCCAATAAATAGCGAATGAATTAACGCTGTTAATTAACTATGGGCAATTAAGCAAAACAACTGTTGGTGTAAAAAAAAATTGTTTAACAATATTCTGGGGATAGAACTTGAAATGGGTTAATTATAGTTGAATGTGACTGAACACCGCTTCGTTTTCCGGCGAAATCTCCGTTTTTCCATATTTAACTTTATTTATAGAGTATCGGATCTTTTTTGTTTTTCGCGGTGAAAAGTTGGCGGAAAAACGTATGAGGTACGAAAATTAAATACAAATTGCTGTATAAATACGTGAACACTCGTTCGATTCGGAAAAACTCCTGGATGAAACTCTGGCTGTCCTCGGCGGATACGCGGGGACCACAGTTGAGTGTTCCGAGCCACGAATCCAATTATCAAAGTTAATTGTGAAAGCCCTTTATCATTCCCGTTACCGTACCAAGCGGATCCACGAAAATGTTGAGCATTTAATTTATCCGCAATCCCGGTGGTTCACGCTGTGCGGTTCAATTCTGAACAAGTTTGCAGCGCGCTGGAGCGGTTATACTCCCTCAGCTTTCCAAACCCGTCTAAATCAAGTATCTATAGATTAATGTATCAATTAATTAACGGTATCGAATACGTTTCTCATTTTCCGCCAAAATTCTACCGATTTCAAAATTCCTTTTTCTTTTTCTCTATATCATATATTCAAATATATGAAGATATATATATATTTTTATTTATTTATTTATTTATTTATATAGCTATATATTTATATATTTTTTCTGAATTATAACATAAAGTTAACTCATGTAATTGAAAAAACAATTAAGTTTATATCAGAAAAATATTGTAAGCCTAATTTTTTTTTCTCGTTTTGTTTCGAACTGGAAAAATTGGATTTTGAGTAACCCGGAATAAAAAAGATTTTGTGTGTTAAAAAAAAAAAAAAGTTTTACCTCAATTTGTGAAAAATAATCGATAGCTCCATTGGAAATCGAGGCCAAAGCGAACGCAACGAAAAAATAATGAATTTTGTAGTATTGAATTTTTGGAATAAATGCATACGGAAAGACGAAATAATTGCATACGCGGAGAGTTTCTCCCGGCATCGGCTGCTGCGCGCGTATCTCTGAGCGCCTGCAGCTTTTCGATTTCGCTGTTTCGTTATTGCCTGTTTTTCGTTCGGCCGCTTCGACGAATATTAGTAAAAATCCTCGATATCCGTTACCATCCGCAGCTTTCGATATTTGCGGTCGCCCGTTTTTTCTTAAATTTCGCACTCGTGCAGCCTCACCGTTTTTTCAAAATTTCACACGAATAAATGCAAAAATGCATTATTAATTGCCAATAGATTGGACAAATTATTTCAATCCCTTTTTTTTATTCCATCAATTTATTTGCGCTCCAAAGAATTAAAATATATCTTTACCCCTTAAGGAATATTCCCTTCGGTCATTTTAATTTTCCCTTCCAAAATAAAAAATAATAACAAACTTACCATTTTACCCCCCCCCCCCTTTTTTCCGCCTAAATTTCGAGAACATTTAATTCAAAAGTCTCGAACACCCACAAGATTTATTTTTCCCCTTCACAAAAAAAAAAAAATCGCTTGATGCAAAAAGTTTTTCATCAATGTACTTTTAACTCGATTGTTTTAAATTCATTGCGAATTGCATACGTTTTCCAATGCCGAGAATAGCGGCGGTGCGCACCCCTTTGACCCACAAATTCGATTCATCATCGCCCCCCCCCCCCTCCCACCCCCTGAGCCCCCGCCGAATTCCAGAGCTGCCAGATGGCGCCTGCGTCAATGCGGCAACGATCTCGCACCCCGAGGTGTATAATCGACGTCGTGGCCAAAGTAAGCCTTTTGAATTAACGCAAGAGCTCGTCATTAACCGTAGGAATGAAGGGGGCGGGAGGGGGGGGGGGGGCGCTGATAAAATTGGTACAAACTTATTGACAGATTGACACGCGATTTCGAGTGAATGCTTTCACTATTATCGCCTTTTCCCGCTGCTCATCACTCGGCATTGACGTCAACGCGTTTACTAATTATCGAGCATCGACCTATCGCATATACCTCTTCGTAATTACCATGATTACGCCTGGAATTGCCCCGGGGCGTTCTAAATTTGCGTGAGGAGCAATGCACGGTAACACTGTCAGGCTATCCAGCTTTCCTCGTTTCATGGCTAGCCACGAATACTCTCCAAAACCTTGACAAACCATGTGATGGCTTCACTTCTCCATCACAATTAGGGGGGGAGGGATTTAGATGCAAACTGCTGCCACTAATTGATTGAAATAAATTAGGTATCCTTGTTTCTGCTCTTAGCATAAAAAATAATGGGTTTTTTGAACCCGGAAACGATTCTTTTCTACATACGAAAAATTATTGCTGAAAAAAGAAAGATCACCTGTGAGTCAACAATTTCGAAAAAATTTTGCTGAAAATTTTTTAAAGGTATTAACACAGTTTTTTTTTTAAATTAGTGGATGTTCATCTTTTTTTGATGTAAACATTTTTTATATCAACTTTTAAATGGTGGTACCAATTTTTATTATTTTCTGTATAGTGAAATGCATTCGGGTGCAACGAATGCAACGATTTGTGGCATTTTGTACCATGTCTCGATTTTCTAATTACAAGTATCAGCGACTTTGTCGTCTCGGGAGGCGACGCTGGAGAATTGCTGCCGATATAATTGCAGTTAAACTCTAGTATCCAGTCACGTGTGTACGTATGGGAAATTGTGCACTGGAGTTTGAGCTCTGGCGTTCATGTTACCAGTCCCTTTACTTTATGACTTGGAAGTGTAAACGAGGGCCGAGTCCTAACATCGCTAGACCACTCAAAGTTGAAACAGATGCGCTATAAACTCGACTGTGACTCTTCGGCACACCGCGCCACTTTATTTCGTTATTTCCCAATGTTCGGATGAATCTTTTGCCCCGGCGATTCGTGCTATCAAATATTACAGTCGATCGTTCCTGCAGAAACAAATAAACAAGAAATATTATACAGAGGCACTATAAAATGTTGATACCTTTGATATAAAAAGCACAACAACTTTGATAGCATTAATATTGACTCGACACACCTAAAAAAATGCCACGCTTTCAAATCGAGATAAAAATTTAATCTACAAAAAATTGATTCAGCCGAAAAAAAAATGTTTCCTTACTGATCATATTATTATTATTATTATCATCATTTTTTTACATTAATAAATTGGAATAATAATTTGCGTAAAGTAAAAAAAATGTAATGTTTTTTTCTCTCTCTCAAATTTACTACATTTTATTAAAAAATCTAACCAACAAAAAAATTATATCAATTTTAATATTGATAATAATAAGCCAGGCTGAATTTTTAATTCAAGAAATCAATCATTTGACTCTATAAAAGATCAATACATGTCAATGGGTATTTAAAAATTTAATGTCTCGTGATATAAAAGTCCTTGTCATTTTTTATGGGGATTGAAGAAAGCCGTAATTTTCATTGGCGCTAAAGACGACATTACGACCACGAAATCTCAATCGCATCGCAACTTTCTCGCCTGTCGCTTTTCAAGACTTTGAATTATTAGGATGAACGAGTCGCTCGTGCGTAAAGCGCGTGCGAATTTAGTCGTCGTCGCGAGTATCGGGTTCGAGAACGCCGGAAGAAGATTGTGAATCGGATACGGGCAGAGTGTCGCCTTGCCTCGCAAATAGTTTCGCGGGGATTTTCCTAGTGCCATGCTACTCGATTGAATACCGGCATTCAAGCAGCAGCATCAAAAACCGAAAGATGCTGACACGCTGGAAAAGCAAGGACAAGAGCTCCTCCAAGAGCTCGTCCTCCAATGGAAGCGGCAGCAAGAAGAAACGAAAGTTTGGACGAGAAGGTGAGACGTTTTCCAAAAATTTTATTGCCATAGCTAGACGCTCAAAGATGAGCGCTATAGTCAACTTTACTTTAGTAGAAATCAACTTTTTCCTTAGTGAAAAAAAAAAGGATTTAAAAAATGTATTAATGATACTTAAAAAAATAAAAAAATAAATTTCTGTACTTTCTTCCTGTCACAAAGTACTCGAATATTTATTGAACAAATTTTTCAACTGTAAAATTCGTACCAGTTTAAAAAAAAACATTAATGATGATTTAATTCGTACATTTTTATGGGATATATGTTTTTTTTTTCAGAGATTCTAAGAAATTTTCAGTATTGCTTATATTTTTTTAGAATATTTATTTTCGACTTGGAGTTTACATATAAATTTTATTGAAAAGGAAAGCAATGGAGCAATTTACCGGGCAATTCTTTCCTGTTTTGTATTGCATTCCAAGAATTTTGTATTTCACTGCCAAGTATTTCGTTGGCGAACAAAAAGTTTATATCGAGAGTCGAGTGACGTTGGAATTGAGTGAATGCAATTGTCAAAGAGTCAGAGAACGCTCGTATGCACGATGAATTGTTGGTGAAAGTTTGGTGGATTTATTTCTCTAGGATTCTTCGAGCGTGGCTCTAGTTTTTCGCATTCTTTCTGTGTTTTACCGAGATTCCCATCGAAATGATATTGAATAACCGGAGCGAGGCTCGTTCGAGATGAATGTACGTATCGGAAGTGCATGAACGGAGTTGAGCCGGAAGCGGAGTAAGAAAGGACAGCAATGAGCGTAGTGGCGGGTAGAACGAGTGCTCGAGAAAAGCGGAAGTGGAAATAGACCGTCGCTCCTCAGACATTTCGAGTTGAGCCAATCGAATTTTTATTTTCCACTGACATTACCGAAATTTTCTCGATTCCTGAAAACTCCGATCATTGCAACAATTTTTATTTATCAAGTACATACAAATTATTGGACCTAATATTTAATAATTATGCATGCGCACGCAATTTATAATTTTGCAGTTTTACTTTTTTTTTTTTTTTACGTATACTTTTAATGTAAGCGTAAGCTTTGTATTACAATACGAGCCACGCAAAGCACGTAAAAAATTTATTTATAAAGGTATAACGTATATATATATATATAAATATATATACACACAATGTTAGCATGTACTCCACATAAACGCATCGAAACTGTTTTGAGTCATGAATGACAAATGAGTCGAGAGTACTTGTCGCCGGGAAGATGCATCCTGCATCTATCTCCAGCTTTGTCCAATTCTCGAGGGTCTCCGTTTTCTTCAATTTGTGATACCCTCATGAATATATATTCCAGTTGTCAGTTCGTCAACATTCACCCCAGATTCTATCTCAAATATTATATCTTCATTCTTACGCACTTGGCATCAATACAAAGCATGGCATTATAAAAAAAAAATTATTTCACTTCATTCAATAATTAAATACTTTCAGAATTTCAAATATCATGAAATTTTTTATTTCATCAATTGCCCGAGTAAATGATTAATTACCAAAACCAAAAACAAGACAATAGTCGATCATTTTATTTCCATTCAATTTTGTGGATATATACAAAGTTTGAATATTCGGAAATGTTATTAATTTTTACTTTGAATCGAGAAAATATTTCTTTACAGGCAATTGAATGATTTTCTTTGAAAAAATAAAAATGCGTTTGTTTGAAAACGAAGAAAATTTTTCGGTGGAAATTCAATTTAGTAAAATCAATTTTTTTTCTTCGGGTCAATAGAACATATTTTCTATCGGTGCATTAATGAAGGCTATTGAATTAACCAGTCACTGTAACTGCAATAATTCGTGTGGTTAAATATACTTTGATGTAGCAGCTGCAGGGAATGTGATGCTATTGATGGTAAGAAGGAGTGAAACCGCGCACAGCTTAATTGGCTCGGTTGCTCGTTAGCGTGGAACCGAAGCTCGCTTTTCTTACTGCACCTTACCCTTCTTCGCTATTACCCCACGTTTCTTATTGGAAAGCTTGCATTGTGCGATTCTGAAAAGAAACAGGCGACTCACAAACGCCCCGGCTATTTTTTTTTTCGACACTGATGAGCATGAACTTGTTAAATGCCCCGAAGAAAATCGAGAATCAAGATGTTAGCTGCCACGATCATCATGGACGTGATAAATTGTACCCAGCCTGAATATCCAGGATATTCTCCACATCCTGACGATTGCCCATGGCGCCTGAGGCTAAATTCGAACAGACCCTGTCTAATTCCGCTTGAAATTGACAATCAATGCTTTACCGTTAATTTCTCAATCCCAAGGCCATTCGCTTTTGTCACAGCAACGAGAGACACGAAGATATCCACGCGAAAATATAATTGTCTTAGGCCCTGAAGAGAAACGCCTTGTGACATGCATTGTATTGTCAGATGCACTGTATACCGGGAAATCCAATTCCAATTAGCCGAATTACAGCGAGGAGAGGTCCTCGCCATTATTATGGTGGTATTATTATGGGGGTGGTCCCCCCTGAAGGAGTCGCGCGATTTCAGCGTAATTAATTTTATTCGAGAGCTGACGAATAGCTGGAAAATCACATATACTCTTTTTTTTTAATTCGGTGCTCGTGTTTTTTTTTCCACCCATTTTTAGTTCCGGCGAGTCTAGGACATTCACGCGCTTCCGGTGTAGGGGATGAAGTGGGAAAATATTTTTTAGCCCTGGAAATTTCGGTGCGGTTTTTGTGAAAAAAAATTCGAATGTCCATGTCCCAGTTTCTTGGACGTGAAAAATCCTTAAGCACCAATTAGTGACTATATTTCCTTGCAGCAGGATGTAATGATCGATCAGACATCCGAAGTTGAATCAGGGAGTACAATAGGGAAGTCCACCAAAGATACACTGTCCGGAGGAAGTAGAACGAGGGTGTACAAGGTGCGCCAACCTCGAGGGAGTCTAAAAGTTATAAGTCAATTTCATATTCTTTTACTCCCAGCTGACCATTATTTTTCTTTGGACTCTTATCGAGTGTTCCGGTCTTTGCGTTTGCTCCATTCTTCTTTTTTTTTTGGCAACCATAAATTTCACTAAACTCGGCTACTTTGGTGAATTGAGTTGGTCGGTTAAGTGAAAAGCTAACGAAAAGCAAAGTAGAACAGGGGTAAAAAAATTGCAGGCACCAGAATGGGTTTCTACTGCAGCTACTTACTCTGCCCCCAACTTTTTTTTTCTTTACTTTCGATTAGTCACGCATTAGTGATTAGTGGATAATCTGAAGAACCTGAGAAACCTCATTTTTAGCGATTTTCAATGATTCTGAGTGATTTTGTGAGTCATGGTGCTGTCCGTCATTCCTGATCGACGAGCCCTTTTTTCTCCTTCGCCTTTACCTTCGAACCTAAGCCGAACCCTTTCGGATTCGATGGATAATTCATGAACAGAGGCGGCATGCAGCATTGGCCCTTGTTCTTCGGTCCGGTCCGCCAGGAATCTCAATTAAGATCGTAAATACCTCCTGCACTTCCCCTCCAGACCGAAAGTACCCTTGGTACCCCTTTCGCTTTGCCCGGAAAAAGCTCATTGACCTTTCGACCCGCGAATCCGGGTATTTTCCGTATTTCCGATAGCCAAAAAATTCCTCAAGAATTATCGATACGCAATAAACACGAGGACATTCTTATTTTCCAATAAAAGTATTATCTCAAAAAATCTCCTTCCAAAATGGCGCACAATATTCCCTAATTTCGTAAAGAGGGTCACAATTTTTATTTCTCTTTTTCAAGTTCATGGTTATCGAAAATTGATTTGTAATTTCTAGGAAAAGAAAATTGCATTAGTCGCTCTACTAAAATGACCATTTTTTGCAATCGATTTTGTGCATATCTAAAAAAATCATTCGCTTATTAATATCGGGTGTAAGTGACGCGACGTATTTCCGATTCAATATTAAAATGAAAAATAAATGAGGAAAGGCAAGACGACGAAAGAGAAAGAAATGTATATATATATATGAGTGTGTGGGCTGAGGGTGGGTGGGTTTTCCTAAGGGACAGAAACACTTTACCTCTGTAACCTGTCGGCTGTCTTTCGCAGTGAACTAAAAAATCCGATCGCAATTTCATCGCCGTACACCCTACAGAATACATCAAAGCCCCTCGGGCCTAGCAACCCTGCTGTTTTACTCTTTATCCCTCTTACCCACCTCTCGGCCTTGTCTTTTCCTTTCCTCTGTACTTTTGAGGGTGGAACTAGAGACGTGGTTGACTGGTATGCATCTCACCGGCAAACATACGCCTCGAGGTGAACCTGAGCTCGGAAAATGGGGGAGAAAAGTTTATCTCAGGTGGGTTACGTACATATATCCTCGACGGAATCGATTATTATCAATTTTATGCTAAGTGACTTTTCCAACATCTTTCCAAATAAATCTATACAATTATTGGTCTCACTTCTTGAAATTTTTCTAAAAATAAAAGTGTATTTAAAAAAATTTGTAATGACATTTTTTAATTCACAATTCATCAAGAGTATACCAAAAATTGTAATTCTAACATAATCAAAATAGTGTGAGGTTTAAAATAAAAATGACATTTTGACATTTTCTTTAAAGAATTTTTGAAAGCGATTTTATTTAAATAACCGCAAATTGGGTTCGATAGAATTGCTATTTCTTGCAATTTCGAGACGGAAAATAATGATTTTTAATCCAGTCGTAATTGTTGACTCAAATACTTGTCCAACTTGCAGTGTCAATAGTATCAGTGTCTCCTACAGAGCCTCCCAATTCCGTTTGCTGATTGGATACTTAGTTGAATTCTCGAAGCCACCACCGACAATTATATCGACACCACCGCGAGATAATTGCTAAGAGTGATATTTACCAAGACAATTAAGGACGACGCGAAAGCAATTATCGTAAAATAATTGCAAAGTCAATTAATTCGGGCGGTCCCTGATGGAAGGGCATTTGCGCATCTACTCTCATGTGTTTGTGACGTATACACGTGTACATATATTTATACGACACAAGAATAAGGTCCTGGGGGCTAAAGCATCACAGTGATATACACGCCTATGGGCTATTCCGCGAATATCGACCGCACCAAATTTTGCCTCCATTTTTATAATTAAAAAAAAAAAAAAAGGATCCAAAATAACAACTTTCAAAAAATCGCCTAAAACAATATTTTCAGTAACTATTTTTCGTCTTTCTTTCTCATGAAGCAATTTAAAATATATATATATATCGTCCTCCCTCCCTATTTTCCACCTTTTTCAATTTGCCTAATTGCCTCTGCATTTTTTTCAGCCCTGAGAAAAGTGGAAATTTGTGAACTACTTTGTAAGCTTTTTTTTTTTTTTTTAAAGCACTACATTTTTAATGCAAACGGAACGTTAGGTTTTTGTGGGGGCAAAAGTTGACCTACTACTCGTGGAATAGCCCATATACAGGCGGGGTACAACCTGCTACGACGTTCGCTTGGCTCGCGTCTGCGCTCAGGTCACGAGTCTTCTACACCTTCTCTTCTAGGCTCACGAGCGCTGCCTCCACCCTCGTTCTCCAGCTTCCACAGCTTCTACGTGGAAAAGCTCCCTCACTGGCATCGCCACGAGCAGCGCCACCACTCAGTATCCACCCTCCGCCCACCGCGGTGCTGCTCGGCCACTCCAGGTGGCTCCTAGTGCCAACAGAACTCGTCAACTCGTGAGGGAACACAGTACCAACACACCATCCCGTCGCGCAAGATCATTATCATCCCCCTTAAGCATTGCCGGCGTGCTCACAAAGCCCGACACAAAAATTTCACGTATCTTGTGATCGTAAGCCGATTCCCAATGAATTTTCGACCAATTTTCGACTGACACCCATAATTTCCAGATACAATGACAAAATTCCCCTAAAATAAAATAAATATGAATTAATTGGTGCTAAAAGTGTGTGTTGAAAAAAAAAAAATTATACAGTAAAATAATAAGGAAATTTATACTATAAAAAAAAATTGGATTAAAAAATTCAATTGCAAAATTATGTAAATTAAAAAAAAAAACAAAATATGGATTCTGGAGAAAAGTTAAGGGGTTAATTATGAAATTCTATATAAAAAAGTTTTTGTGATTAGAAAGTGTTTTCTTTTCTGTGATATTTAGAAGGGTTAAGAGACGCGCAAAGCGGTTTAATTGAAAGTAATTAGGTAAAAAATTGCGACTGTAAATTTTATGAATGAAATTGAATGAAAAAGGTTTCAGTGATTTTCAAGTGTTTCGTTTTGCTGATATTTTCAAAAGCTCGAAACGTGGTGAATGAGGAAAGTTAATTAGTGAAAGGGGCGAGGGAATAATCGCCTAATCTATCAACGATTGTGATATTTAATTGGGGGGATGAGGGAATGTGATGCCAGAAGATCGCCTTAAGATTGGATTTTCCTTTGATAACAGAATCGGTAAATTGGGGTGTTTATTTTCTGGGACGTTGAAGGGCGTATTTTTATTTTCGAGAGCCACCGGTTGCTGCAGCAAACGGGAACTGTATCGTCGAATGAAGATTACCATTTTTGGCCATTGTTGCAGATTATTTATCATTTTTTCTTTGCGGATTACGTGAAATACAAAAAATAAATAAAGACGTCAATCGCCTCCGTTATCATCGTGACGTTAAAAAAATAAAAAATCCCCAATCGTAAAAAAATATCAATTATTTATTCACAATAAATTATATTTACGAATTTAATCGATGGAATTGAAAATAAAACGGGTTTTATAAAAAAATGTTCAATAATTACGAATAAATTTCATTTTTGTGTATAACGAAGTGAATTAATTAAGTCAGATTGATTAGTGTAAATATTAGAGTCTGTTGTTTATATTTCTGAACGTTATTATTGATTACGCTTTTTGAACGATAAAGTAAACGAAAAAACGTATCGTCACATACCTGAACGGATGCTCAAATTTACAGTTAAATACTGAAATAAACGAAAAAATAAAAAATATAAAAAAATAGCTGTGCTGGATGCAGGGACCAATGTACATAAAAAATTAAGTACCTCATGAATAGTGAGCCATAGTTTATTGCTGTTATAAATAACCAGATAAGTGGACGTCTTATCTGCGAAGTGAAGTTTTATCGAATCGATTGGCTGCCGAGCGCGGCCAAAGTCAAGATGCGAATGTTCGTCTGGAAACATTGCATATCCCTCGATGGTAAGAGCACATCATTTTTAATAAATAAAAATTGCCGAATTATAAAGTGGATTTGAAAAAAAAAAAAAAAACCAATTAAATTATGGGAGGTCCTTTATGATTCTTATGGTGGACGCTCGATATTTCTCATCTTTTCACTTTTTATATATCGAATATAATATTAACAATATATTCATTAAAAAATAATATTCAAGAATTTATTATGAATCAATATTTGAATACCAATTTTTTAAAAATAGGACATCTCACGATGTTAATTAAATGTTTTAATATTAATTATATTATTACAGGATAATTTTTTAATATTTTAGGAGAAAAAATAATTAATAATGTGCTGTGGGTAAAAAATTGCACTTTGTTATTTTTATTTTTGTGGAATTTTGTAGATAATTTTTATTTTTTAATGTTGCACTTTTAAACAATGGTTTTATCAAGGGAAATATTTTTTCTATTTTTTCTATTTATCGATGACTTTTCACTGGTTTCACTGGGAAAAATAGACTTTTCGATACCTCGTATCTTATTTCCTTTGTGCCAATACTTTATCCGGTGCAAAGGTAGAAATATCCATTTGAAGTTTTAGCGCAGAAGATATTCGGACTTTTCTAGAAAATGTTTTCTTCACACAGAAACTTTTTTCGCTACATTTCCCTGTTACATCTGTGTCAGAACTTCAAATGGAAAGGGATTTTCATTTGAAGGATACTCGGATGGTCGGAGTCTCGCTGCAACGAGAATGTGAACTTGCAAAATCCATTTTCTCCATCAGAGCGTTCGGAATTTTATGCCACGCTGAAAATATTTACAAATATCTGCACCAATGAAAGAACCTTCAAAAATTTACTCAATGCTACTTCATCAAACTTCCTGAATAGTATTTCAAAATAAATTTACAAAATTTCATACACTCTTCAATTTTCAATTTTTTTGTCTGCCAAATAAAATCGCCAACTAAATTCGCAAATTCCTCCAAGTACAAATTGTTTTCTTTTTACACGGTATTTAATTTTTCTTCAAAAATTCTACCTCTATTCCTGAATGTAAAAAAAAATCATTCTCCTCTTCCGGAAACTCACAAAATGCACTCAAAATAAATTTTCTCCATCATCTCAATAACGTAAATCATAAAAATAATTTTATTTTTTTATTTTTTTCATTTCTTTTTGTAAAAAAATTATTCGCCAATAAATAAAGCCCACTTTCAAATCAATCTTCGTCTCAACAACGTCATTAAAATAATTTTTTTCGTTTATGCCATAGTGTAAGAACGCTAATAAAACAAGATGCAAAATTACAAGTAAGCCTCATCGTTAAAGCTCGTTGGACTCTAATTAATCGGCGAGGTGATTTCCAATAAATTATTCACCAAGAAACAAAGCCCATTTTCAGGGCAGTATGTTTATTGGCCGTGATTACCATCAGGTTGATTAATCATTCTCCCCTCTCTCGAAATCGCACAACCGTTTCTGATGTATCAGGCTACAACGAGTGCGATCTGCTCTGAATGAGAACGGTGCAACGAGGAATAACGGAGTAGACGCGACATATTGCCCGTGGCCCATATCGGTTCGGGCTATAAAGAGCGAGCGTGGAACACGAGGCTCCGAACGAGCGCGCGATGGAAGAGGAGGAAGAGCACAGCCAGTAGATGGATAAAAAGCTGCGATAGATAGAAGGGATGGGCCCGGAGCGACGACGGCATGTCGACAGTTTCAATTGTTTCCACTCTGTCCTCTTCAGCGTGTGCACGTACCTCTGTGGACTTTCCAGGGCAAAGGATACACGCGTTTACAGAAGCGGCGCATGTTTCCACGTGTACACAGTATAAACTGGCTTTTACCGTCACGCGGTACGCCCACATATCGCACTAATGTTCGATATACAACTTTCTTTCTCCTCTCTACAGACTATAAACTGTTTCAAGCCTCCCGCAAATCGTCGTAACTCCCTTTGCGCCCATGGGGACATGGCAATTCTCATTTTTACTCCCCGAAACATATCCAAGCTTAAAAACTGTCGAGAGACAATTATTTGTAGAGTGCTGAACAAATTGCATGCGATTTCACGCACAATTGTGGAATAAATGTTCCGCGAAGTAATTCATAAAGCGTGATTGCATTTTTTTGTGATAGAATTTTAATTTTCGTAATTTCCTCCATTTTCAGGGAGTACGTGGACTTAATATCGTGATTGTATTTTATTGTTATGTCAAATTGATAATTTAATTTAAAAAACGCCATAGGCACAGAATTTTTTAAATACTTTTTACTGATTTCATTCTCATTCCCATCGAGTCATTATTTTGCGTATGATTGGAAGGTTATTTTTATTGGAATTTTTTTTTGGTAAGATAATTATAGAGTTTTTTTTGCATGATTGCACGATATCGCAAAAGAAAATCAACAGAGTTTCACGGGACGAGGTCCTGGGGTAAAAAAAATGACATAACACTTGAATATCCGCCGATTTCGTAGGGAGTAGTTTTATTTCATTTTTTTAACCCTAGAATCTTTACTCGTTTCATCGTCTCGACGAAACTTTCAGATGAAATGTCTGACAAGAAAGTCAATATAATCTTCTTGTTGTAAATTACATTTTCCTCCACTTTCTTCATGGCTACTTGTCGTAAGTTTGCAAGATATCGGATATTTAACATACCCTCGTGTACAAAGTACTTCATGTTCCTTTGTGTACGTCAGTTTGCAGCTAAACTTGAGCTAAAGAGCAGACAAGTTACGTACTTGCTTGAACTTTGATAAGCAAAATGGATGCTCTTATCTGTATCGACACTTTTGATGGTTGAAATTAATATACGTCGTTTTTAACCGCGAAAATAACCATTAAAAACCATTTCGGACCGGGTCGAACTAGTTCCAGTCAGTCCACCACGTTTTTTCATATTTTTTAATTTTTTATTTCTCAAGTTCACAATATATTTAACAATCGCATTAATTTTCCCATCGTTTTCTGCACATATGGTCACGTTTTACCTTCTCTGTAAATATAATTTGTAGTTTTCTGTGCTAACATAATTTTCTGTGTTGAGAGTAAAATTATTTTTGTGACCTATCACAAATTCTCCAACTTTTAACGCTTACCAACAGCTGAAAATTCTTATTATGGCTGTGAAAAAAAATCTTGAAAGTCAGGAAAGCACATCCCAATTATTCATTATAAAAAAATGTCGATGATTCATTTGAACGATGACTTCCATTTATCATAAATCATTTCCCAATGAGAAAACAAAGTTTGGTTGGTACATATTCAGTCAAAAATGGAAAATGATGAGCCATGTGTTTTTTCATTAGAAAAAACGATGTATCATGTTTAATTGCTAATAAATATAGCAGAAACTGCTCCGGACTCGTTCGAACAGCTTCCGGCAGGTGCACGCGCTCGGCGCGCATTTCCGGCGGTCTTTTATTGCACGTGATGCGCAGTGACATTCCAACAATTTGGCCTGCACTTGAAAACGGAAATCCGAGGGAAACGAGAAGGATTCCGTCATGCTTTGCCCATCGCCGCGTAAATATACGTCGTCGCGGGCAAAGATGACACGTTTGCGAGGCTGAGGCCGCGAGAACCGGCAGAATTTTGTCAACCATAACCGTGCGAGAAGCACAAAGCTCCTCTTGTCATGTGTGCCGGCGGACGTTGCTGAGCAGCCGCCCCAAAACCAATGGAAACAACAAGCTTTGGCCACCAAAGCCTTCGACAGCCTCGCTCCTCGCTTTTCTCGTTTACCTGCGGCACGTTCTTCTCCATTTGATATCATCTCCTTTCTCGTCCTCCTGTGCGCATACATATGAGCCATTCTTTGTGAATATCACAGCTAAAGCGCGGACAAAAAATGGACCAAATCGATATCACTCCATGAAACGACGAATTCCTTTTTTTTTGGTTTTTATGCAGCTTAAATATTCCATCCTGTCGATTTTTTATTTTAAATTCCACACATATGTTTCATAAAATATAAAGAACAATCGAAGGACTGTGAAATAAGGAAGATTTTCCTAGCACGATAATTTCTTTTTTCAATATAATTTTGTATTGATTTGAATTTATGAAGAAAAAAGAAAACCAGTTGTCTGCAAAAATGTGTGCCAATTTTTCCTTGCTCTCGGATATTCATTATTTTGCGAATAAATGTGTAATCGATTTTTTAAAGTATCAGATCTGCCAAAATTCGTAGAAAGTATTGCTTTTTCCACATTCTATCCTCCCGTCCAGGTTCGCCTTTGTACACACACATTTTATCCGTGGAAAAGGTGGGAAAACATGAGAAAATTCTTGGTCGAAGAATGTGTGTTCAAGAGGACGGGGAGGAAATACGTGTTTTATCTCCCTCGACGTTCCCAAGGCGGGAGACTCTTCCAATATCAATACTCCGGACTTTGGTTACGGTGCCGGTAATTATTTATTAGCCACATTGAAGTTGACGAAAAGTTTGAATAAATAATGTGGACTCCGTTGGTTTGAAAATTGCCAAGCGAACCGGAACTCGCAGTTCCTCTTGGTTGGCGTAAATTTCCCTCGGAGATTCGCCGGAGCGTAAAGTTCAACATAATTACAGGAGAAAAATGGTGGAAAAGTTTGATTTTTGTTTAAAATGTTGACCTGGTTACGTTTCTTTATTTTATTGACGCTGCATCGGCTCCCGAGGCTGAAGGTTTTTACGAAAACTGCCATTTACCTCGTCAGCTTCGAAATAATGGCCGACAGTTTACTTTAAAGCCGATTGGAGCAGAACTTTTATGCGTTCTCCCATCTCCGACTCTTCGCCTTCTTATTTTTATTCCTCCTTCTCTCCAGACGATGAAAACTACTGTTGCATATATAGTAGGATAATATACGGATAGCATATCCTTAGGACGTACATGTTGCCGTTATCCCGCGAGAAATCGTCCGGATTTCCCCTGTGTAAAAACCTTGAATTTATACCGAGATAATCTGCAAGCTGCGGATTTTTATCCCGGAGCATCAACTTCAATCGTTAATTCTTCATGGAAATTTGAGGAAAGGCTTGGCCCGCCCAATCTCTCTACAGCTCGCAGGGGAGATTTTTTATTCAGCTTGGGATTAACAAATTATATTGCCTCAAAACTCCTCCCCCATTAAAGTACACCTTGCATATTCACGCCTCTCATTATTATATTTACAAAAATATGAGCATATTTTATATTCTATAAATAAATAAAATTCCAGTTACCAGAATTGCAATTTCTAATACTCCGGAAAAAAAACAACAACAAAATGTTCACATCGTAAAGAGTCCACAATAAATTATTTAGAAAAATTAATATGCAGAGTAACATTTTGTAGATATACTTTCTATTTTGTGCTTGAAAATTATGAATTTTTATATTCGACATTTTTTTTTAAGTATAAAATGTAGGATTTTTTGCGGGGGGTTTTTTTTTTATAACAGTTCATAAAGTTCTTACGTGGTAAATAATTTTTTAATTCAATTTTTTTCCCTGGCTTATGAAGCATTAATGCAGCGATGGAGATGTTCATGCTTTTCTCGTCGTTTTATCAATTTTCTCTTGTTGCATTCTTTTCCCGCCACATCCATCTATTATTCATGGGGGACGCTGTTGAAACACGGGCGTGCTAACGAATTAGCACACTTTTTCTTTTCTCCTCGACTCACACCACTCTTCGCCGACTCGAGATTCCCTTTTCGCCTTCGCAGTGAGAAAAAGCTCTATCCATCACTTATAGCCCACTCGGAAGTTCGTTAGCCATTCCACGTAGTTTTACGAAACGAGGGCGATTGATTTCGAAAAGAGTTTACTACTTCATCGCGGGAGCAGCGTAGAGAAAGAATCGAGAATGAGAAGAAGAAAAGTTACCTCTGCCCAAATATTTTTCAACCCCAATTAACTTCCACCACATTTTTTTCCTCCCACAATGAAATCCAATCAACGGGTCGTCCAATTATTTCTTGTTGATTATAAATAACTTGATTTACAATCTCGAAATCAATTGACTCTTCGCCTTGAAGAAATTATCGCTCCCGGTGAAAGTAATATCTTTTTTTTTAAACTGGTATCGATTCAAGTAGACAAACAAAATTACAAAAAATCTAATTATGCTTGGATAGATATTTATGAAAAAAAAAATTTTTAAATTGTATATTTCATAAATTCACGAATTTTTTTATAGAGACAAATTAACAAAATTTGTATTGTGTGTAAATGAATAAAAAAAAAGTTATTCCATAGAGATAAATAAACCAAAAGTTTCTATTCATCAGAAATAAATTTCAAGAGTTTAATTCAGTGCAATTTCTATTCGAGTCAAATTTGTCGAACCTTTTATTCAGCAAAGCCGTGCATGTAACATGGACATGTGAATATGTTGACGTTTGTGAATGCATAAGACTTGGGTGACGTAAAACCCCGGCTAAAATGCTTTGTACAAATGTGATGTTTACGTGGAATGACCGGAAGCTTGTAAATGTAAATATAGCCGCGGTGGGATAGAAAGTGAGGTTGCTCAGAGAGGTAAAAGCTCTCGGATGAGAACGAAGCATGCAGGAGAAAAGCTTATGCCAAGAGGTACTTGAGTTCAGCGGTTTTTCTGCGCTCTACTCCTCCACAGGCACACTGAAGTACGTACGTACGTCTGTACAATGTACAGTAAACACCGGGCCGTGTCTTTCTTTCCTCTTAACCATTTATCTCCGAGCGTACAGTCTCTCATTGCGATTTTCTACTTTCTTATTCGTTCTCAGTCCCTCTGACTGTCCCACTTTAGTCCCCCTCCCCCCGGCCCCGCAGCCTCTCCAGGGAAAAACAACGTACCGAGCCCGAGTACCTCGTATACATATACAACCCGGTAAATATTTGATAGGATATCGAGCCTCCTTGGGAGTGCCACTCCGCCACGTCGTGTTGTTGCGTGGGAGGACAATTTTTCCGACTCCAAACGAAAAACACCCCCTCGAATTTATCTGCAACTAAATTGAATTGATAAATTAATTTACTTATTTATTATTGCATCGATACACAGAAATTAAAAAATATATATATATATATTGTTTATGTATTTGTAGTAAGAAAATTACGTTTTCATTTCAAATTTATTAAAAAAAATTTGTTGTGATTGTGATATTTGTGAAAAAAATTGTATTGTGATAATAGGAACATTCTTAACAATTTTTATTTTTATTTTGTATTTTTATTATCATGTTGAAAAAAAAAAGAGTTGTATTGATTGTTTACCTTCAATGAATGTTTTATATTGCTCTGGAAATAAATTTTTTTTTTTTTCAAGTATGGAAAGATGGAGCTTAAGTAAGGAAGGGAGATATGCAGAAATAAAAAATGTTTACTGATCAAATATTCATCTGGAATATTCGAAAAAAGACGATGTCGTCAGGGCAAGGAGACCCTCTCGTATCAACGAATTTTTAATGGTCGATACATTAGCAGCACGCGTTACGGCATCCCGCTAGGGCAGCTTTCACTTCCGTCAGGAGACTTGTAGTTCACTTCCGGTTTTCTCGGCTTTCTGAATATTCAACGAATTAATTTTGCAGATGAACACGTTTGAGTATCGCGTCACGCGACGTTACGGCGATCGAGCGAGTGCACGTGCTAAATAAATCTCAGAAATTCTAAGAAGCTTTAGTATCATTCAGAAGTAATAATGATAATAAATAAATAACAATAAACTCTACGAAAATGTAACTTTTGATAAATAATCAATATTTTCCCCTGCGTTCACCGAACAATCGAATCCCTATAAAATATTTCTTCGCCACTCAATTTATTATCGAAAATTACTTACAGTTTAATTTTTTGTATTTTTTAAATTCACATATAAAAATATATATTTTCACACCTATTGCGTTTCATACACGAACACCTTCATATTTTTCCCTCTTTTCCAGGGACAAAATAGAAGCTTTAAAGGTCAGTTATGAAAAAAAAAAATTGATTGTCCAATTTCAAGACATGGACTTTTTGTTTAAAATTTTCTGCGAAGATGATTTTCTTAATCCGTAATTGGCGCGCCCGGCTTAAAAGGATTAAATTATGGCGAGTGCTGCACCAGCATATTATATACGTAGGTAAATTTCCTGAAGTGAACTCTGCGGATTTGTGGAAACGCAACATAAGGAAAAAGAAATTTGCATCTGGATGGGGCACTCTTTTCTCACGCCCGGATTCGCTTCCGGAACTGCAGCCAAGAGCAGCAGCAGCACAGCCAGCAGGTACATCAGCACCTGCCTCTCGGCTGGCATTCGCTTGCAGCGCATTGGCTGTCGGTAGTGGCAACTGGCAAAGAAATATCCGCTCGATTGCAACCGCTCAAAGGCTCAAAGGCGCGGATTTCCTATCCCAGTGGCTCGTAAAGGCGAAACCGGAGAAAAGGAAACTCCGCCCGCGTAAAAGTACCTCAAGAACTGGTCGTCGCTCGAATGAGTAGGGAAAAATAATTCTTGCGATTGCATCGACGCTATCGGCAATGCTCCACAAGCGCAGAATGTTCTTTCACGTTGAAGGGGATCAAAATATCACGATAAATACAAACTCGACGTCTCTAATCCTGAAAACGAAATTCAAAACATGTTTTTTAAATTAAATTTTAATGAAAAAGAAAAGAAAAGAAAAAAAAAACTAAAAATGAACGCATGAAGAATTTTCACGAAAATTTTCATCCGCAGGAAAAAAAAATTATTTTGGACCGAAGAATCATAACTTAAAACTTTCGAAACCAGAAGGTTGGACTAAGGGATTAGGCAACCCTTCAGACACGTGGGTAATTAGTCGATGGTTTCATAGGCGAAATTTCTGAGGCACATGTGTCTTCTCCGATGACATTCAACAGCCACGTTTTCTCGAAACCCTGCCTCTGTGTTTTAACGAGGTCTCGCAGTTGCATTTCAATGGCAAAACTACGTGAATTAGCTGGTGGTGTTCTACATGAACGCGTAGTCACATTTGTCACGTAACCACCAACCAGCAGCGACGCTGCTTAAGTTTCACTCCACTGAAATCAAATTATAACTTCATGAGCACGGATTTCCGGTCGACAGTGCGCAGGAAAAATTGAATACACGTCTATTAATTAACAATATGTGATTACAATAAATATTTTTCAGGGTAGACAAAAGAAATACAATTTAAGTAACTGCATTTGTGAATTTACCTCAAGGCTATTTCCATAGAAACTAAAAATAATCTCTTCGTTCATTAATCGCTGCTAAAGTCCACGCAATTTTTAAGTCCCGTTTTCATGTGCGTTTCTTATAACTTGGAATTCCGTTGGAAACTCTCCCAAAGTGGATTTCGAATGAAGCAAGTGAGTTCCTGTGCAGACTAATAAGGAATTCGCAATGAGTATCCCTGAGCTTTAGATCCTGGAGTCTTAAGGCTATTTCCATAAAAAATTTCAATATCACGTATCTATAGCTGATCGCGAGCTTTGAAGCCAGTATCTAAAGTCGAAATTGATCTTAAGCTCTGTATTGAGATTATTGAAACTGTGGCATACACGTTTTCTCCACACTTAAAGCCTCGTTTTCATGATTACTCGTCAGAATACCCAAAAAAAAATGTAACATTTAAAAAAAATGTTATCGTGATTTTTAAAGCCATTTTCTGCTTAAAACAATTCAATCTCAAGCGAAAAATGGTCGCTAAACCTAAAGCCCTGTTTTCATGAATCTTTTTTTTTTCCAGATTAGCCTAAAATTCCTTTGGAAAATTTTCAAACGTCGTTTTAAGTCTAGTGAACAGCTTATTACTCGACGCAAAAAAAAAGTTCAGTAGCTGGGACAATTGTGCGATGGCAGAGGGCGAGTTTGTCCCTTCGGGAACTCGGTCGGCGTCCAACGCACCATGTAAACGTAGCTTTAAGTGCACAGCACTGCTATAATGGTACGGAGCAGTGGTAAGAGGTGGGAGCAAACTTGAGTGACGCGAATGGTGGACATACGAGGGCTGATGAGATTGAGCGAAGCTGAAATGGAAAACGATATTCCGTCTACCCGGAGCAATGCTCCCTTTCGAAGAGCCGGCTAAGTACATACGTAATATGTTCGTCCCGCTGGCGAGTTCACTTGCTGCGGAATTTCGTGACCAAAACTCCGCAATTCCATCAAGTGTATGCGGAGTGCGTATTAAACCATGCTCATGGAATCCAAGCAGCCGACTTAATGACATCCCCTCCACATTTTCTCCATATAAAATTCGTTACGCCGCGTTTAACTTGGAAGCGCACTTTGGAATGACACCATGAAGTACGTGGCGTTGGTTAAGCGAGTCCGCAAGGGCGGGGCCGACACTTTTGCTAACATCCGGACCGGCGAATGCCCTTTGAACCCATTCGAACTGGTTGTTACACTGAAAAATGAATCCACTTGAAATTTGGGGCAATATCAGTGGAATTTTTATTTATTGCTAAAGTGGTATGATAAATTATGTGTGAAAGTATAATTTGAAATTAATTTATGGTTATTTTTGTACTTTACTTTAATTTTTATAAAAAATGTGCATTTATCCTGGAGTGCAATTGTATGTAATTAAATTTATCAGTGTATCAATAAAATTCGGGGTTGGCTTTAAAAAAATTTCAGACTATTTTGCGCAAGCAAATCGCAACAAAATGCTAAAATTAATTAAAATAATAAACAGAAGATTTGGGCAATTTATTTTTCTGCGGTAAAAAATGTTTGCACTCCGAGCGAAATGTTGATTCAAATTTTGAACGTATTGATTTTCGAAGTCTTGGAATATTTACGAGTGAATGGTTTAAAAAAAAAAATGTTGATACGTCGTATTTATTGCGGAAGTATCTTCGCCACCTGCGCATTCTGAGGGTCGATGCACATCACGATCAATTTCCTAACGTAATTTATTATTTATGGGGTTTGACGGATACGCCATGGCTCCTATCTTGAAAAATCGTGGCTACGCCCAATGTCTTCACTTTACTTCCGCCTTCGCCATTTCGAGCTAGCACTTTTGTCGTTTACGTCTTCTCACCCATTATCTTCCCTTCGGGGTATATATTACGTTTTTGATGATGATTTAACAGGGTTTATGAAAATATTCTTATTTTAACGACCCTGCTTTTTGTACGGTTGGCCCTTTGTCACTGTCACGCCCTCCGGCACTTTATCAAAATAACAAAAAAAAACCTCTCGTGTGCAAATAAAGGCTATTTACATTAGGCATGGAAAATGCGAATATTCATATTTTTGTCCTGAATCCACTATGAATAATCATCGTCACCACCCACAACGTCCTCCTCTTTTAATCGTTTTTCGCGATTTATTATCTTCCCATTCGTCTTTCCACCTGTGGAAAAAAAATTCGATATTAAAAGATGGATAAAAATATTTTAAAAAAATGATAATAGTAACATTTCTGTACTGGATCTACTAAAAATAATAATCAGTACAACGTTAATTTTCAATAATTCTTGTAGAAATTAATTATTTTTTTTACTTCCTTTTTTTTTTAACTGCAGAAAAAAGAAAGTTTGGTTTTCCAAAAGAGACATTTTTGAATAAATTGTTGTTTGAAAATTGTTCTTATAAAAACATTTTTCAGTCGAAATAATGATCAGCATCTACAGATGATGGTTTTTTTTTTAATCGTTTTCTCCTAGTAATTAATTATTTTTCCCATTTGTCTTGTTCGATAAAAATATCCCAACTCACGTTCACGCTGCTTCGAAGGGACAATTGCCTGGCGAGTTCCGAGGAATCTAGAGCAAAAGGATAAGCGAGTTTCGTGCGGAGCGAGAAAGGTCGCGTGCTATGAAATAATTAAGAGGCTGCTCTGCTCCAGCGACTGGACCATCCATACCTCCAGACGAACGGCCCATCCGGTTGGCATCTCTTGACCTTTTCAGGCCAAAAACGTGGCCGCGCTCTCCGGGGCTACCTTTCGGACACTTTCTTCTGCCTTTTTTTCTCTCACGTTTCTTTCGCTCGCTCATTTCACTTTCCCGTCTTCTTCGCGTTATCTTTTTACTCCCACGCACGAAAGCCTCAAATTCTACGCGTTTCCCAGAATTCTATTCACCGAGGAAGTTGTTTGCAGGGAAACGAAGGGGCCGAAAATTAATTGGTAGATTTTTTTTTTGGTACCTTTTTTCGAGGCTCGCAACGAAATTCTAGCCTTTACACATTCTCGTAAATTATTTACAAAGCAAAAGATAATGTAAAATCGAAATGCAATTTTTTTGTCTAATTTTAAAAGTAATAAAAATTTTTTGTAATGTTTCGTCAAAATTTTATTCATTTTTTAAGCATCTCACGATGCTATTTGTAATTAATTGCATAAAATATTCTTCCAAAATGATAAATTATGGAAAAGAGTCGCAGACTGGTTCATTCAACGAAAATTAATCTCACCCCTTTGATCGAGAAATTTTAATTCCACTTTTGCTTCGCATTTAAAAATAAATATGCGTTCCTATAAAATTTTCCAATTTTTTTATTTCCTCGCATACATGTAACACATAAAAGTAATATATTCGCCCGGGATTTCGTGGCACGCTAAAAAGCTTTGCCCGCCGACGCCCGAGGCTTTTGTGTCCGCCCTTTTCTCTTGTGCGCACATAAGGGAAACAAAAAAATGTTCGAGCTAAGCGCATGAAAGAAAAGCTTCGTTTGCTTGTCGGTAAAATATTGGAAAAAAAATTGTTTTCCTTTTTATTCGGCATCGGCATGCACACATCTCTCATCGGTTTTCATTTCCTGCTGCACAAAGCGCACGATTTTTATGAATTTTCCCTAAAGCGTAGAAAATATTTCACCGAAACGAAAACTCTTAAAAAAAAAAAGCTCAACAAAATTGAGTTTCCGGTGTTCTCAACACTTTCGATTAATTTTTTCATCTTCAGGTACTTCGGTCAATAATTACAGGTTATTGTTTGCTTCTCTGACTGGTTTCTTTAATTTCAGAATATTCCTGGAACATTTGTTATCAAGTTTTATGGAAAATCTCATTTGGAGGCGTCAGGAGTGAAAACGGCGTGAATAAATTCTCGGGGGATATCGCGATGATGAAGACGTCTCTCATCCCGGATGAAATATCGCGGTGCAACAAATCGTGGAGCCCTTGGCCGCAGGTGCACAACAATATAGAGGATCCTGGGGAATGTACCTAGTGCGGTTTTCTCGGGCTATTTTCCCACTGAGCAACTCGACGTGTGTGCTGCAAGGAGTTGCAGCAACGCCAGGTCGAATAAAACCACTCATCACGGGGAGTTCGCAATGCCACAAGGGGCCCAACTTCTCGAGTGGTAACGTCACCGTCGCTGAAAATTCTTGTCAACGTTGAATAATTCAAATTGCCAAAGAATTTCTGAGCGCCGCTTGTTCGGGAAAACATGAAACTTTCATATCCCCGGACGAAAGGTGCGAGAGACGTGATTTCCATTATTTTCACTGGAAAAAAAAAACTCTTCGACGAGAATTTCATTTCATCTCTGGCACAAATTTCCTTAAAAATCAACGTGACCAGGCGATTTTTTCCCTCGTTAATATCCATTATTTTGTGGAGTTCCGACAGCTCTATGGGAATTTTAAACGATATATTGATGACTGACAATTAAAAGGGCGTTTGAAATCGACTGAAAATTGTACCAATTAAATGCTGTTGCAGAAGTGATTTTCACACATTTTTATTGTCTTTCAGTTCGTCGTTGTGAATATTCTGCATTTATTCTGCAAATAAATATTCGCAATGCACGCTGCATATTCGTCGGCCCATGAAATCAATGCCAATATACAAATGAGGCGATCTCCAACAGAAGAAAATAATTTCAGATTTTTTTTTGCTACCCAGGAAATGAAGTCTGATCAGCCAGTAATTTTGGGGTGAATGTTGACCGGAAGCGGGTATCCCAGGGTTAAATATGCTATTAGGTCTAGTGACACAGCCAATTTTATCTCAGCACGAGGTGCAATCTCGTCCGACAATATCGATTTCCTTTTTATTGGAGGCGATGTTGAATACAACGTTGCTTTTTCTCAGAAAAAAAAAATAATTATTAATAATTATTTGCCATACATGACAAATAACTGATATTTAGATTTTTTTGTAACATGCAAAAAAAATACACAAAACATTTTTACATTTTCACATACATCACAAAATCCCAAAAAAAAATCCAACGTATTTTTTTTTTGCTTCTAAAAATTGGCTTCGTTGTTATTCCAGTAATTTTTACTGTCGAATTAGAATTTTTTTCGTCACGGATAAAATGTCGTGGGGATTGCAGTGCATTTGGAATTGGATGAATTATCCATGTTGTTGTTGTTTTTTTTTTCTTTTCGTGTACATTTATTCGGACAAGATTTCTTATTTGCTAATGGAGTCCCAGCCTAGGATTTGTCCAGAGGAATTCTCGCCTCTTGGGAGAGTCAAGTAATTGTAGAGGGGAATGTACAAACGAGATGGACCGCAGACCAGGCAAAGTAACTACTAGACGAGAACGAGATGGTCTAGATTGCTCGAAAGGATAACACGGTCTTGCTCCTAGATGGACTTTGACAAAATTATCAACCGCTCAGTTATGAAATTGAAGTGTCACGTTTCTCTGCTTGACGAGGCTTCGGTGATAACTCTTCTTTAATTGATCTTAAATTCAGTTTAAGCCCCAACTTCATTAATTCCTTCCCTCTTTTTATTTTCTTCCCTCAGAGAGCTAAAGAAAATATAATCTCTTGCCAATAAGTTCGAAGGTAATTTGATCTCTGAAAAATATCAGTTTCCTATCCTTTATCTTAAAAAAAAAAAAAAATGTTGCAGAAATCGATAAGGAAGGGGAACTTCAGAGATAAAAAAAAGAAGACACATAATTTGACGCTTCCATCATTCTTCCAAATTGTAAGCCGGGAAGTAGAATATGCAGCATTACGTCAAGCATGGACGACATTGCTCCCTCATTATTTTCCATCTTTTGAAAAGCTCTCGCTGTAAGAAAGACAAAATCGATCAGCGTATTTCCTCGTAAGGGGGGCTTTGGGTACGGCGAAAAATAATGAGAAAGCTATGTGCAAAATCCATTTTTGCAGGATCGTAGAATAATAATGATAAGAATAATAGGATTCCATAACTTTTTTTGTTCTCTCTAAAGAAAAAAACCCCTATAATTAATTCTTATCAATAAATACGACAGTATTCATTCTTTAAACAAATTAATGTTTTTCGTTAAAAAATAAGTAAAATCCAAAGCTAAACAAATTATTGTCACTCGCTAAACAAGCTTGATTTTCTTGACAGACCCAGATTTTTTGGTGTCATTTTTCCAAATAGAAATAATTGAATCGAAAATAAATTAATAAACTCCCACTCTTGATTACTTAATGTTGACAATGTTGTTTACCAGCGAGCACGTGTACATCATCACGGTAAAGTGGTTAGCAATTGAGGTTCCCTACCATATCGACAGCTCTGCGCGCAGTTTCCGCTCGGTGTCTGACCATCTTCTGTTCGTACTACTTACCAAACAGGCTCCAATATTACCCAGCGTTTCGCTGCCCATCCGAACTCACAAAAACGACGGTTACTCTTGCAGATTACCTTTTTGCTCACAGTTCGATAAGCGAATGCAACCAATTAAACATTTATAGCCAATTTATTGAATATCCATTGAGATAATACTAAATAACTGAATATTTCATTTAAACAATTTTTCATATCGGATAAATAATTTTTTGCAAATAGTGCATTGAAACTTGCGAGAGTTTTACTGCACAAATGCAACACGCGATCCTGGCAAGCTCATAAAATTGTTTCTGAGAATTTGTGGCTTTGCAAAATAAACCATAACGTGTACAACTGCTGTAATAACCGTCGCGTGTGTCAACTGCTGTTGAATATTTCGTTCTTCGGTGCAATAAAGACATAGATATATGTGTATGTGTATATTGCTTACAGGGCAAGACTGCAAGGGGTGCTTTAAATATTTAATAAAGCACGTGGGAAATGAGGGTGTATATCCGGGTACGTTTCCCACTGTCGGTGCACTCTGATGATAATAGGATGTCGTGGAGAGCGAGCGCCCGTGTATAAGCAACACGGTTATGGGGTCATTGCAGTTGAAGCCGCAGAGTCGTATCTTATCGATACGTTCATCGACCTATTCATGTTCTTCCACGGGCAGAACAGAAAATACAAGTGCACTGCAATTACAATTTTCCCCAGTTACAAAACATCGATACCACGAGCCAAAAATGATAAAGTATCTAATTTTTCATCGCGATTTTTATCTAATTTTTAAAACGAAAAAATATCATTATTTTACATCACAAAAATGGACAACCCATCAATTTTTAGTTGCTACGAAACAAAAAAATTTCATCTACGATTAACTATTAAAATCTTTGTATGAATTAAAAATGATTGTCTCACAAAAATTTGCAAAGTTATTGATTTCTCGAAAAACAAATGAAAAAAAAAAGTAATCAATGTTGGTGTGTCTGTCTTTCTAGTCCAATGTTGTATTTTCATATTACTAACAATTGATATTGCTCCCTTGTTGCAAAAAAACGGATACAAAGGGTTAATTTTGTTTGTTTTTTTTTCGTACGTGACACAAGGTCGATGTAACGAAGGAGGAGAATAGCTGGGGTGAATCTGAGGGGTTTTGTGGAAGCTGCAACTCGTGGGGTTAAACGACCCTGATCTGGATCTCTAAAGAGCGTAGCACTCGTGCCAGTGATGCGGGAGTTGAGCGTTCACCGCGCCCGATAACAGGTCATAACACTGTGCAACCCTGCCGAGTTCATCCCCCCGGCCCACCCCCATCCCCTTTCGACAGTGTTCACTGATTGCCGATCGACCCACTTTTCTATAACGAGAATGCTTTTTTTTTTAAAGCCTACCTTATTCCATCGTAGTCGACACACGCATTCGACTATCGAAGCGTGTGGGCAAAATGCATCACGTGACGTGAACTCCCTCTGCAAAGTGCTCCCGTATTTACAAGCATCAATCGATTCGAGTGCAGAAATCTCCAACGACTTCCATTTAATTCCGCGGCACTCCGACGTCCACTCGGACCTTTTTCCGTCGGTCTGATGGTTAACTCACTTCGGCCCCTCGTCTTCGTCCATCCGTTTTCCGATAGCATCAACGCTTCGCGAAATAATTGAATGTTAATCAAGAAACCCTTCGGGACGAGCGGCACCGCCACCACAACAACTTTTGTATCAATTTTTCAATGAGGGATTCATAAATTTTCACTAAGCTTTGATGTTACTTGTATTTTCCTGAAGCGGAAAATTCATTTGCGACAATTTGTCTTTAAAATCCTGTAATATTGACGCTGAATAGTTGCGAACTTGGATTATTTTTGACAGAGGATTTCATGAGTCTCGGATTATTGAACTTTGATTTGAACTTGATTTTTGAGTTGACATTTTGTTTTCTTGGCAGGAAATGCAGTTTAGAGATGAATAGAAAATTATTAATTTTCAACTTTGCGGGGAACACTTTTTTGACTTGTGAAACGAGTTTTCCAATTTTTCTGATTTATGAGAATATACAAACCTTAATAAAAACGTGTAGTTTTAATGTTTTATTTTGCAACTAATGGTTGAAGAATGTTATTTTAAACCATGTTTATAGTTTAATTGAGGCATTTCAATGAAAATATAATTTGTTGGCCTTAAATCATAATTGCTATTTATGTTTACCGACGTAACGGTTTATTTTCTCAGTGTGTGTAATTGGTGTGTCGAAGTGATTTAAGAGCCGAGCGATCGGCCGTGTTCTTCGGGGAATATCTGAAGACAAGAAGGCGGAGGGAGCCGCTGGGAAGCTGAAGTGAAGCCCACGGTGCGGCAAAGAAGATGAGAGAAATCCACCGACACAACAACAACATATGCGGAGGCAACAACCGCACATGTGGCTCAGGCCTTCGGGAAAGGATTCCAGCCAAGGAGGAGAAGCAGAAGAACAAGAACAACAACAACGGCCCATGGTGAACGTGCGGGAGGATCGGGAGAGCTTCTGTGACTGGCCTGAGGACTGCGACCGATGAGAGGATGAGAAGAGGACCGCACCCACCCCGACTATCGACCCGACTGGGTCATACAACCCCTTGACGCACCTACAATTTTACTTACTTTGAACTCTAACACCTCTCATTTTTTTTTCCACTTGACTAGCGACGCTTTTCGTATGCCACAAATCTTGTAAATCAACACAATGCATACGGGCTTTAATTAATTTTTAATATAGGATAATATATATGTATATTTTTATATTTTTTCTTATAGAATTAATAGAAAAGTAGGTTAGTTTAGAAGGAACATTTTTGTTTGCTTTTTTGTATGGTGTGTATTACGTGTGTGATTGCGAAGAAAAAAAAAAAAGGCCGACAGAGAAAAGGCGGACGGGGTCTTCCAGTGTGAAAGTTATCGTTTTCCGGTTTCCGTTTGTCGCCGATACTCGTGTCTTACGATTGCACCACCGCGAAAAATCGATAAATTGAGCTTCGGTCAATTCGCAAGGGTCGTCGGTGTGACTTCCGGTCAAGCTGCTTGTCCACTTCCGCCTCCCTCGTCGCTATATATCTGTACATGGATGAAGGTGGTTGTGCACGCGAGTTCGAGGATGCCTATCAAGACCTTACGAGACCTCTGGCGACGGCTTTTGCTCCGATAAAATCTTTAGATGAGCGAAATACACTCCAGTGACTTCTGAGAAAGTTGGCCACAATTCGTGGCTATCCAGAGAAAATAAAATTTCAAGAAACGCTTGAAAAATAGACTCGCGAAAGCTCATTTTCGTCACCTCTTCTTCAACTTCAATAAATATTTTTGAAGTTTCGATAACAATTTTTTTTAAATACTCGTGGAAAAATATCGTTTATTTCTCCAAAGTCATAAAAAAAAGACATTCGTGGATCATTGAAAAAAAAAAGTTTCACTTTCATTTCAAACAACCTCAAAAAAGTCTCCATATAAATATTTTTTATAAAATAATTTTTCAGGAAAATTAATATTTTTATTACTTTCCATGGTGTAAATTATTTTTTAATTTTTGTGTTGTCTCAGAGACATCAAATTTTGTTTGGCATTATTAATCAGCATTTCCATAGACTAAATGAATATTAAAAAAAATCTATTATCCTTTTTGTTGAAAAGAGTCATTATAAAATAATTCATTGTCAAATAAATTTAAATATATTCCTACTCCAATCAGTAAATATTCCCAAATGCTCGTTATGTCCAAAAATATTAATCACCATTTTCATGAACGGAAATTAATTTGCGAAAAAATGAATCTTATTATTCGTTTTGATGAATGGAGTCATTATTAAATATTAGTATTGACATATGTACATTTCCACGTGACCGAATGTTCCACATTCATGCTCAATGACTTCAAAAGCTTGGTCCACAATATACCGGCCTCGCATTTACTCATTAAGCCGAGAATCCGGGTCGAGCAGCGCGAGGGGTCGCAGCTTTTTTAAACCGTCTACCTAAGAAATGATCCACTGCTCGTCTCGTCGTTTCTCGGCCAACGGGGCAAACGTCGAGGCACGATAAAAGAATGACGAAAGGCGGGAAAAAAAAGAATGTGGTGAAAATCCGAGTTTCCAGCCGAGCCCCGAGTAATTTTGTGGAATTAAAGTCACTAGATGCACTGAATATTGCTCCCGCATCCTGTATATACACTCTTTCCCGTGTATGATGTTAAGTACACGTGGTGCAATGGAAAAGCGGAAAATAACCGAAGCGCACAATAAAACTCGGATTAAATCCCACGAGCCTGACCTCACGTAATCGCAAATGTCAGGGACTGCGCGTATACCACCCATTCTCTGTCACTTCACCCATTTTTTCCCCCGACCATTTCACATCAGTCCAATAATTTGTTATATCAAAGTACCACTAAAAAAGCGCTCCGTGATTTTTTCTCAGATTTTTCAATGCAATATTTAAAAAACTGCGTGTTTTTTAAAAATTGTCTTGGAAACCAGAAATTACTAAAAAAAATTTTTGCACATAAAAATTGTAGTTATGTCTTAGTTATTTAATGGGATATTGAAAATAATTTTCACCATCTGTTAACAATGATCCATTATCGAAGTACTGTAGAATCATTGTTTCATCAAAAAATCAATTTTTTTTTTCGTTAGGAAATTTAGTTTTTTTTTTTCATCGTTATCGATAATAAAAAAATAATACTACGTTGTAAATCGCACTTATTTTATAGTATGTAATTATAAAATATTAATTCGAATTTTCTCTTTTTATGCCATAAAATAATAATAATATTTGATTAAAAAATCTCGGGAAAAAAATTGGCTGAGTTGACGGAGAATGCTTCATATACAAAATGATACGGACCGATATACGGTGCAAACTTTGGAAAACACGGGGATTCTCGAATGCAGCTTTCGAGGGCTTGTGGACAGAGACGGCAAGCGTTTCGAGGGTATGCAAACTCTGTTTCGAACGTGGCAACAATCCGAAGCCATCGCGATCGTTACTCGCGAACTGCCTTCAACAGAAGTCGGGTTTTCAGCAAAGGGCTCGACTTCTGAAGTATTTGCGGCAGTCGCCAATTTTTCTCTTCCATTCACCAAAGAAAATAAATTATTTTCCACAGAATGGAAATGTCCCGCAGTAAGAACTGCAACGTTAATTATGAGAAAATAAACTGTGACCAATAACAAATTAACATTGTATACACATTTGCTAACGTTTTTCTTTCTGTTTCTGTTACAGGTGAGTGTCAGACCAATCGAAACTACACAACGTGGCTTATTAATCAAAATATTACGCGTAAGTTTGCCGATGATATTTAAAAAAATTCGAATCGCTCTTCAGCATGTCAAAATTTCAAGTGGAAATTAAAAAAAAAAATAACTGAATATTAAAAAAATGATTTGTTAATATGGGAAATACATTTTTAATATTACTAGAATAGAATTTACAGATCAATAATTAATAACAATTCAAATTCTCCAAAATGACAAAGTCAGATATGCAAGGAATTCAGCGTTCGCTAAATTCAAAAGTCAATTGACACTCGTTCTCAAGCAATTACAGTTTGCAGTAAGACAAGTTACGCGTTGGTTCAGTTTTGTCTTCGTGGTATCGGTGAAATTTTGCAAATTTCAAGGGTTAAATGAGAGAGACGTAAAAGTTTAGCGTAAAGCTAGCGGTGAGGGATTTCGGTACAGGTGAATCGACCTGTTCCGGACTTTAGTCTCGACGCTCCTTGTTTGTTCGAGGTAGGGAAGCTCCAAGGAAAGTTTTCCCTTGTTTCGGTGTAGCGGTACTGCACATTTTCTGGGGATGAAACTCCGGCAAATTGTTGAGTCGAATGGATACATTTGTGTTATTTCTGGTTACTTGCCCTGTGGTTATTCATGAGTGCTCTAATCAGAGAACGTAGTTTGCAGTTGCTTCGAATTCGAGAGCTTCTCGCAGACTCCTTCTAATTACCTGCTTAATTGAACTTCATTTCATGTGTAAACTTGACGCTCCAATATTTATTCATAATTTTCATCATAATCAAAAGTGCAACAAGCTGTTAATCAATTTTCATTCACGAAGCTGATAAGCGAATCAAATTGAAAAAAAAAAAAAAAAAAAAAAAAACAGCTTCCTCAAAAAGTAGTAAAAACAAAAACAAAATTACCTATTGGCAATCTTCAACATTTCCTGAGATAAACAATTATAGTTCGCAGCTAAAAAAAAATCTAACAAAAGTCTCAATTTATTTGATACAAAATCCAAAAAAAAAAGACAATTTAGACTCTTCAACTTGAGAGGAAGTTTCATTTTTGCTTTCTTTTTCGCAAATACTTCAAGATTTTGGAGTTAATATTGCAAGTGGATTTTCGGAGTGGCAAAAAATCGTTTTAGGTTTTGTCGCGTTAGTTTTAGCAGCTTGAAATGGATCGAGAATATTGTGAGGGAACTTTTGCGATGTGACGTGCTAGGAGAACGTGGTGAGCATGATTCTCCATCCTGAGGGACTTGAATGGAGCGGAGACACGACGGACCATAACTGCACTCGCGATCGACAATGTTCTTAGAGGTTCTTGCGAGCTGGCGAGTGACAGACTTTCCTCTGACAAGGAGTTTCCCAACTCTCCTGTTTCGCTGGGTCTACTATCCTCCGCACAGAGAAGAGACCCGACGCAGTTCTCGGCGAGGAGTCGAGCTACCTCTCTGCCGGTGACATGAGAATTTAATCTCGAGTACTACGCTCAAACGCCGAGTGCAATTCAAATTCCTCTTTCAACTTCCTTTTTTTCTCTCCCTTGTCGATTATTGCAGAAGAAAAAAGCTCTCAGGATGTTTGCATATTGACACGACCCTCCGACACTTTGTAGGCCTGAGCTTTTTAAAAATTTGGGTGTGCTAAATGCTTCTAATTGATTGATTCTAATTAAAACGGTAGGTTAAAATGAATAGACAAATGATTGGAGATGGAAAATGGATGGAGCAAATCATTTTTAAAATATTTGTTCAGAGATGCTCTTGAAGTCTCGAAAAAAATATACTGCGTGGAATTCGTGAACTAGAATTTCAAGCAGGAATTTTTGGGCAGAAGATGCACCGACTTTCGAAAGAAATTCTTGTTTACCCCGTAACTTCTTTACCAAATTTTCTTGCGCCTCCTACTTGAGAACTTCTAATGAGAATTCCAGTCGTCCAACCAAACAGAATCTTCGTACAAAGGGAATATTAATCAAGTCTGTTTTCAAACTCGGATATTAGAACAAGTCGCAGGAAAATGAAAAATAATTGTTGTAATGTGAACCCTCGAATTTTTTGTGATTGCAAATTGTCACTCGCAACACATTTCATAATTACGGTGGAAATTAGGTGTGAACTTGAGTATGAAGGTTACTTTTTCAATGGGATAGGGTGATGTCTTTCAAAATGTATGGTCTGCAACAATGGTTACTGTAATTTAATTTTCTCAAAGCTGATTAAAATTACAGGCTAAAGAAAATTCGGCTCAACTTCGTTCACTTACATCGAAAGGCTTCTTCTTTTTTTTTTCGACATTAATCGTACCTGAGTGAATTGCGTTCAGCTTTTCAACCTGACCGTCTGGAAGAAGAGGGGAGAGGAGTGGAACGTCACATGGACTTGAAATGGCTGTCCACCGGATCGAAATTAATTAACCCAACGGAACGTAACGATGTGTCAGACAGAAGAGAAGAGAGCCTGAGAGAATTGGAGCCGCGTATGCGGGTCCGGACTACAGATAATCAAAAACTCTTCAATGGCGTTACAAGCCTTGAGTTTAATTCAACAGCGTGGAACTTGAGGTCTTGATGTGCTCGAACTGTGCCTCAAGCCTGTGCCAAATGGACGATCAACATTTGGATGGAGGTGTGCAAATGCGGGTCGGAAAATAATCCGAGTACTCTGCCAGCGCCAAAATCGGCCACGAAAACTGTTGGTTTTGATTTTTTCTTCGCCCCATTGTAAGAAAGAGCAAAGTAGAACGTTTCTCATTATTTCATACCTTTGATAAAGCCACCATTATTAGGGAGCACATGGATCAATGTTGGCTTTCTTACAGAGGAAACTTTGTCAGAGGTTCAAAAGAATGGAAAATCAAGTCGCTGTTTCTATTTTGCACTGTTACGTATAGTTTAGGTTGAAAAACGAAAGACGTATGGAATTCTGCACATTACTAATACATGGTTTTCCCAAGTTCGTTTTTTAATTAAAAAAAAAAAACAAATCTTTTATTCAAATTAGATAAATCATGATATTTAAGCAAAGTGTCAGCGAGTAATCAATTATTATACTCAGGAGATGAATTCTTCAAAGATGTGAAAATCCCGAAACAATTTGTTATTAATTTGTGTCAAATACCCGTTGATTTATTTTGTCCCGCAGATACAATCATCGAATTGAGTACTTTCATTTGGTATCGGGTGAAGGAACACGCTTTTTTACGGTATCCTCTGCGGATCGTTTGCAATAAGTGGGCATTACCTCGGCATTACTCCGTTTTCCTGGGCTATTAAAAAAAACTACCTTCGATACCACTAAAACCCGCGATATATAATGTTCAGGCGGTACAGATAAGCCCGTATTTCTTGGACGGACGTGCGAAAGTGCGCGAACCGTAAAACGAAGCTTGGAGAAGGCTTCTGATACCTCGTGGATATATCTGTACTGAAATTCTAACGGAGACAAACGATTCGTTGGCTCGAGGGTGGAGAAGTTGCAGTAGCGGCGGGGCCTTCGGTGCATTCAGTGGTATTACCGACGGCTCAAGAAGAAAAGAGTGAGAAGGCTCTCGGTTGGTTGTACTGGCCGGTCCAATTCCAGGTCGAAGACTGTGTGTACGATGTGCCTGGCTTAAAAGGAGATGGAACAACCCGAAACGCTCGAGATCCTCGCCCTCGGAGGATGCTGCTACTGCTGGTGCTGCAGAGGAAGCAACACAACGTCGAGAAAGATACAGAGGACGGAAGGAGGAATGGGTGAAGGGCGTAACCCTGCCTCGCCGTACGTCCTCTCGCTGAGACTAAAGCGGATATATACGAGTGGCAATTTCTTACGCCGAGAGAAGAATGGCAGAACCGAGATGTAGTGAGAAGAAGAGGAATGCGATGAAAAGATAAATAAGAAAAGCCGAATTAAAGGAACTCGACCAATGAAAGAGGCTGCGAGAAAAAAAACGACATTGTTTTCGCGACAGTTTTGCCCAGGAAGCAGTTGGAATTCCAAGATACACGTAGAAAAAAAAAAGAAAGGTCAGTCGATTACCATTTTATTTTGTGGGTTGGCTATGATGAGAATGGTTCACGCTAATTTGTAAGTTGGGAGAACAATCAATTTTGTATCTGTACACTGTAATATCCTCTTCTCAGGAATATCTTAATACCAGAAATAAAGTTTCTCTTGTAAAGTTCAGTTGCAAAAACGAAAAAGAATTTCTTTTGCGTTCTCGCTAAGCAGGAAATGAATTTTTCGGATCAGAACTTTCATTCTCCCAGCCCCAAAAGAAATCGTTCCTGGAGTTCTATTGTTTCTTCTTCATAAATAAGTAACAAACCAACACATCTATATCACCCTGAGCTACCATTTCGTCTTTGCACGTGGAGTACACTTTTCAAGCCAACGTCTTCATTGCAGGAGAAAACTTCGTTCCGGTATCGAGTTCTTTGACGGAAGGGCCGGAAGTGGCTCGACGAGGACCGTCGAAAATCGCGAGGACCAGTCTGTTTGGATCTCCAGGCTCGCATACGTGGACTTGGGACTTTCGCGGCCGAAACGAAGCGTTGGCTGGATTCCAGCCTGGTTCGCAGTGGTGCACAGAGACTCGCACCACACGCGACAGGTCAACATCCTGGAGAACTCTCTGGGAAAGCCTTGCGTTTACTGGCCGAGCTTCTGCCACGCTTGAACGGAAAGAGAGAGAGAGAAAGAGGAAGAGAGAGAGCGAGGGCAAACGTGACGAGTGGCGCGAGCGGAAAGGAAAGAAGGAAAAAGACTTCTTTCGATTTCTGGCGCTGGACTGCCTATATCCTGTCGGCAGAAGCCTTCGCGACTCGAGTTCTCGCGGAGCTTCGTAAAAAGCGGAGGAGAAAGCGCGGGACGTGGATAGCAAAAGCTTGTGGAAATGGTGGAGAATGGGATAATGGAAAAGGTATAGTACCACTCGGGCTATCCTTCCGTATACCGACTCAACCCAACTCAGAGGTTGGGGACGTCGGGTTCTCCATGCTCGGGAATACTCTCCCCATCACAAGACACCCGGAACAATTCCGCTCTCCCGGCCGACGCCGCCGAGCGGTGGGAAATTAATTCGCTCGTAAAGCACGCGCAGACGAGAAACGGCGACGAAGTCTATGCGGCCCTGAAGAAACATAGATGCAATGAAGAGCGAGAAAAGTTGGTAACGCTGCCAAGATGATCTTCGGCTTCGTTCGCTCCGGATGAAATGGAATCCCCGGAGCTTTCTATACCGGCGCTTCATTCACTTTGTCTCTGTCTCATTTAACTCTGCTTTCTGTTTTCGGAAGAGAGGAGCCTTTTACAGGAAAACCCACGAACATATCTGCTAAGCGTTACAACATTGAGCATCAGCGGCCGAAGATGAAGTACAGTAATCCGGTACTCGAAAAGAGCGGATTCAATGCACGAGCTTCAGAGACAAAGATAAAACTCAATGAATGCTTCGCTCGAGAAAATGAACGATGCAAAGAGGGAAATTATTGAAGATTACATCGTGGATATCGAAGCAATTCACTCAGGACGTTGAATTACATGCAGGAATAACTTGCTAAACGGAGACCATTATTTTCGTTGGATTCTCCGTTTCTTTTTTTACATGAGAGCAGTGAACTGCAAATATGGAACGATTCCAAAATATGGATTTGTGATATAGTCCATTTTGAAGTACCGAATCTTGAATCTTTGGGTATTCACAAAAGGAATTGAAAATATTGGAAGCATGCATATTTTATGGCCGTTGGTAAAGTTGGTGGTGACAGTTTGGCAAAGCAAATACGAAACTATCGGTACATCGCATTCGATCTTTCGTGCCTACGATCCTCCACTGCTTTTCGTGCAAAAGTCACGATGAATATGCCAAGTTTCCTCTCCATGAATACAGAATTTCCGCATGAGGTTAAACGCACCGGGAGGCAAGTTCCTAGCCTCGCCTCAAAGTTTCTCCTGTTTGAACCTTCGGTTAGCTTGTAAACAGTGAATTTTCCTAAAGAGTATTATACTCTACACAGACCCAATATGTGCTCACCCAGGACTGTTATTACCGCACTGTCGGAGAAGAGAATAAAGCGGTAAATGCTTGTTGCTGAAGCCACAAACTAAAGTGTAAGCGTAATTTGTGGGTAGCATAGCGAGACGCTCCAATTTAACAAGATCTATACGGTTAGAGACATCTGGATATCGTACTTCCTGTGCACCTGGTAATTCTAAAGTATACAACATATTTTGAGTTTCGAATTGAGGGAAAATAAAAATGGTTTTTTAAAAACCGGTGCGCAAATTAATAACCAACAATAAATGACTCTTCAACTTCAATATACAGAAATTACATTTAAGAAATTGAAAGATTCTTAATCATTCACGGAAATTACAATACATTTTGAAGAAAAAAACGATTTAAGCAAAATTATGAATTTTCATTATTTGAACTGAACAATTAGTGGGCGGTAAATTCTTACTGCAAATATTTATCTTGATGACCCATGACGAGAATTAAGGTCGTTGCACCGAGAATGACGGGAACTCGTGGTTGTCATGGCGCAGGTCCTTAACGTGACTTTGATAGGGTTCGTATAATAGGGAGAAAAATGTGGAGGAAGACATCGTGGTTCGTAATGGGGGAAAAAGTTAACTGGGCGACGGACCGCGGGTGCGATAACTCTGGCCAGAAAGACCATCATAAACGATATATAATTATACTTCCCACGGGGATGGAGTGAGTATAACTTGGGAAGGGGGAGGGCCTCCTCTTTCTGACTTACAAGAAAACTTTGTCTTAAAAGTTAAATGCTTTTTCGTCATTGTTTTTTTTTTTTGCAATCTTCGTAACTGTTACTTTTCAAGAGGTACACAAAAAAGATAGTTGACGAGTAAAAATATGGAATCTGTATTTTGTTAGGTGTACTGATTTGTAGGAATTTTAATGACCACTTTTTCCATCCAATAAAAAAAACAGTTATTGGTAATGCTAAATGGTAGGTTTAAAAAATATGACTAACAAAATGGCAAGGAAAAACCAATGATATTTGAAAAAAAGTAAAGAAAATTTCCAACCATTAATCAAATGGTCACGAGGAGTATTTGAAAATTGCCTTCCATACAGCAATTAACGTTGGTTCGTTAGATAAACTTTATTTCCGCCTCACGAGAATATAAGTTTTGATAACTTGAACTCGAAATTACCCGGAATAAAATTATAATCCCGCAATAAAATTTTATATGAAAGCCTCACGAGATTCTTTGGGTGGAATTTCTATTTTCATGGAGGAAGAATTTTGTGATGATTTTTTTACATAAAGTTGTAAAATAGTGCATTTTCGTAGAAATTGTGATATTATTACTGGAAATAAATTGAAAATATTGTACCTTCGACCAAATCTATCGGTAATTCCAATTTAATTTTGAAATGGGGTAAAAGTTCTTTCGACACTGAAAAAATGGCGTGCATACACTATCTCGTTATTTAATCTCAAGTCAACAATCAATAAATCGCTTGATAATTTTCAAAATATTTTTCCAACCCTTGACTTGCGATGGCGGCCACCCATTATGCGTTATCGATAATTCCCAAATTTAGCTGCAGATTAAAGTGCTTTGTGATGTTTGATTGAACTTGAATTGGCACGATTCTGGGTACGAGGGATAACGAGGTGTCGAGGGCCATGGAAAACCTCGCTCTGCTTCTGCCTGGGGGACGAAACTTCAATCTCCATAATTAGCAGCGTGATCGGGACCTCGATAGCTTCGGATATGTGCATCCCACCTGCGTACCAATTGTCGCAGTGCATCATTATCTGGACCGATCCAATTTCCCCAAATCTATTTGCTCGTCTGTCTCCTTCGATTACAGAATCGCTCGCGCAAAGTGAAAAGGGCCAATCCACCATCAAAGCATTTTAAGGGTAATGAGTCAGCCGACATTTAAAAAATTTTTTAAATTGATTAAATACTTTTTTTACTGACTCATATATTTGTCAACGGTGACTGAACATGCATTGCAAATGCGAGCAGCCACCGATGACCCAAGATCGTATGCATTAACCGCAGAAGAACCACAGATTTTTTTTTCTCCAATCTCCTTCACCCCGAGAATCGAGACTGTGAACCGCAAATCCCGCAAATGTGTAACTCGACGTTTCGTAATTCGAGAGTTTGATCCCATACATATATATATATTTTTTTTTACATCATCGGTAATGCGATTATGTGATGGATTTTCGTTGATGAAGATTATTGTTAAAATTCTTCAGCGAATCAATATTTCCCGATGGAATTGAATATTTTTGTAACAAACCTTTTTTAATGAGAATTTTTTGGAAAAATGTGCGATTTTAAAAAATAGATTTTTTTAAATTAAAATATTTTTTAGTCTTTTTTATTCAGTTTAAAAATAAGAATGTCGTTTTTATCGTAATATCGTTGAATATTTTTGCGTAAACGTCGTTTAAGGTTTTTGGGAAAACGATGAATTTTCAATGAGGCTCATGTGTGGAGGATGTTTTTTTTAACTTCGAAAACGTAGTACCTCCGTAATACACCTGACTGCAACTATCCATCGTAGTGCGTCCAATTTACGCTAATGGAAAGGGCTGTCTTTTTTGTCTTCCATTTTTCACACTGTGTTGCCCGGGTTGAGTGCATACATTGAGATGGTGCATGCAGGCGACTGCAAGTAGAGCAAGCAAAAGAGGTTCAGGTGTGGCTTGCTCTTCCCTCTATAGTTTTGCCCTCAAGGTGCGGCGTTACCCAGATGCCACATATCATTGCTATTTATATACATATTGCTTAAGGAGGTTGGATCGCTCCTCACCAGTCAAATCAGTGTTCAATTTTTTCAAGAGTGTTCATAAAATTTCCTACATTTCACAACAGTAAAGAAGACGAAAAGAAATATGATATAAATTTTTTTCTATATTTTTCATTTTAATCTAAAGTGAAAAAAAGGTGCCATGGGAAATGAACGTTTATTACGTTTTTCCAAGTTAGGAAATAAAAAAAAAAAATTTTATTCTATCGACAATTGACAAGCCATCGAATTCTCTTGAAGAATAAAAATGTTCATTCGACATTGGATATTTGCGAATATAGAGAGAATTTAGTAGGTTGCATTGGTAGGTCGTGGCGGCTATAAAACTGGAGGAAATAAGGTCTTCTTCACGAAGAACTCGTGTCGTGTCGCTAGTCAAATATTTGCTCTTTTTACAGTCCGGGTGTACCATAGGGATCAAAGTCAAGATGGTGAAAGTACTCGACCTAAAACTTATCTACTCACTTGGCTTACCTTCGGTAGACTGAAGATCATATAAACGTTTTCACAATCTCTAGCCTTTCGTCTTGTCCTATATTTCATTACGACTTTTCTCACGTCAATTATTTTCAATAAAAAACACTGTCATATTTTTTGCCAAATTATGAATTAAAAAAAATATATACATATATTTTCAAAACTCAAAAATGTTTTGTGAACATTTTTTCTCAATAATCGCGTAAGAAATTGAATAAAAAATGGTAAAAACCCATTTACCGAATTCAAATTGAAAAACCAGTTTAAAAAAATGCAAGTTTTATTTTTATTTTTTTATAAATACACAAAATAAAATTTATGTGTTAATTAGAAAAATTAATAAATCAAATAAAGCTTCATTTTTGTATAACCGAAGACAAATACCTTAAAAAAATTAAACTTATTTATTAGGGGATGAAAATGTGAATAACTGTTTGCTGAGTAGGAGCTTTTGTCACATCTTGAGCTCATCAGCATGCACTTTGACGTCTCTGGCTGACGCATACGCGCAGACAGTGCTGTGCAGATCGCGGGAGCTTCAGGCAAAAGCTAAGGCGAGTTAGGACCCCCATTGACCTAGAAGCCTGATGCACCAAAGGATAAGTTAATATATTCTCCATGCGGCCGGATGCGTTTGCGTCTTTGCTCAAGCTTCGCCGGAGCTTAGAATGCCACGTTAGATGCCGCGGGAGGTTATAGCTTGTAGATAGACAGATATAGTAGCTACCTAACATATAGAGGGTGTCTCAAAATATTCTTCCTCAAAGCAAAAATCCACTGCAATGCTACAAACCAAATAAATCTTTCATTACGAAATATAAACACGCGTATATCTCAAATTATATTGACATAGAATCAGCTCAAAGTACTCTGAAAAAAAATAAAAAATAAAAAATAAAAATTAAAACCGCAGGAAAGCACAGGAAAAATATATCACTAAAAAAGAGTCCATTTTTGCCTATCTAACAAATGCTTTTTTCTTCACTTTAAGCTCGACGGTAAAATTCGTATAATTACTAAAAGGAGAAAGAAGCAAGTGTCAATCTTGCAGTAAATTTATTTCCCGCGCTTTTAAATAGCCGCTAATATCCGAACACCCTATATATATGTATAGAAACAGAAGGTGTACATAGGTTCTCTCGTACATGGACGTGGATCTCGTCTCGGAGCTTTTGCGCTCGGTGCACCCGCGGGCATTCACAAGCTTTACCCTCCCCCCTCGCTATCTCGCTTTTTCGCTTGTTCGTACCGTAGCCCGCCGCTGCGGGGTTTGCTGGTCTAGCTGCTACCGCGATCGGTGCAAGACTATATCCACAAGAGGGGGAGTGCGATAGATATATACGTGTATATATATATACATAGAGAAGGTGGGAGAGAGACGAAATGGCGGTAGACTGGAGTGGAAAGGGGTTAACACCGGAGTGGGGGTGAAATGTTCTCGCGGAGGGGTGACGTTCGTGCACCGAGGGCGAACGCGTCACGAGCAGTACGCACGCGGACACCGAGTCATACACTCGCTTCCGGAAGTCGTGTGCACGCGCTAACCATCCGCCCGCCGTTCACCTGCCGTTTCTAGTTCTCTTGTGTTAGAACAAGCAAAAGTAAAGTGTTGAAACGTTAGTTCCGAGCTTAAACCATTAATATCTCGGCGGTTAGAGTCGTCATTTTCATTCAGCGACTACCTAAACCGGGTTAAGCTGCGACTTAATGTATTAGTGCTTCAAGATACGCTCTGGATCCACCATAAGAGGTTTCCGTTGCAGAAACAAACTACATTCGCTACCAGGATTACACGTGCTTTTCACTGACGAACAATATTGGTCGGATTTTTTTTTTAAATATTTTAACTCAGTTTTTGGGTTAAAGTATTATTTTAATTTTTTTCGGCTTTTTGACGATGGTTAGCATTGGTTATTGAGGATTGTTGTCACTCTTTGGAGGGTTTAACGTTGTTTTGGTTTAGTAGGATAGACTTATCCATTGTTTGGTTCAGTAATGTAGTTAATGTTATTAGTTAATGTTATTTGTGGATTAAAATTGTTGCCAATTGATTCACTTTTAGAAATAGTTTTTTTTTTAAAGGGATATTTTAACTCAGTTTTTGGGTTAAAGTATTTTTTTAACGATGATTTTGATGTGTTACTAAGGAATTTGACCAATTTATTGTTCGCTTGAAATTATTTTGGCTTAGGAGGGTTGAGATTATTAAGAATTGATTGACTTTTAGGGTTGAGGAAAAATTGAAGTTGGTTGAGGGCTTAAGGTTGCTGTTATTGATATAGTCAAGCGTGGGACTTTGACAAGCACACAGGTATCAGTTTTGTCGTCGAGGGTTGGACGCATACCCTCTTCGTTCACGATCTATGTCAACGTTTGTCTCGCCTCCCGGCCGAGTCACCCTCTTACCAAAGCGCAGCTTTTTCACCCCTTGTTATGACAAGGGAGCAAAGGGACGTGCAGTATTCGCACATATGTAAGCTGTCGATTTTACGGCAAAGCTCATGTACCAATTAATTGGCTCTTAACCGTTTTAACTGTGTGCTTGTAATGGAAATCATTTATCAGGGAGAAAAGGATCATTGAATATGGAATTGACTATTTTTCACACGTTCAAATATTTTAGAAAAATTATATCTTCATGAATTTAGAGGAAGAAAATTAATTTAATACGTGGCTAAGGAAATTTTTGACTAATGTTAATAAAAAAAGGTTAATATCTTGAAACAAAAAAAAAAAAAACGACAAGTGCAATATTTATGAACGTGCGAAAATAATGTAAACGAACTCGTAATCTATGATAATCCCCAATCAAAATGTCTGATATCCTGGGCCAATTAGCTGGGCATTGTTTTAACGGGCCATTGGCGATAAATATAGGAGAGAAATCCGTAAAACTGTACAACTCATTTTTAACAACATTTTCAATCAAACTGAATCAAGATAATTTATTAAAAAATCATATCAAACGTTATCCATTTTAATGTGATTGTTAATGTGAAAAAATCATTGAATATATTTATATCCAACCCTTGAAGATATATAGCTCATTAATAATAAGTAATAGCTCATTAATATATGAATTTTACTAATTACTCAGATGAGTACATTTTGAAAATTAATTTTTTCGACCGTTAATTACAATCAGAAAATTTTACAAAAATTCACAAACTTCTATTAGATGATAATAATGTATTATAATAATATTCTGAGGTTTTGATCAATTTTTTATTCTCAAAATTATGGAAATACATTGTCATTTTATTTTGTACATATTTGAAAATTGTTGGCAATTTTTAACCATAAAAAATACGCTGACTAAAGTTTCGGGCGATTAATTCCATGAGAGGGACAGCTGAATCAAATGCTTTTTGGAACATATCGCGGTTGACACGTGTCAACTTCATCCACCGTTAACCAAAACGACGTTATCCAACGGCAATCGTATTAAACCTGTTTTCAGGTATCATGATCATTCCACATCGCGTTTCCATTACTCCATGTTACATTTCCACTCAGATTAATCAGGGTACTGAAGAGAGCTTCGACAGGGCAGTTACCGAATCCATTGGAAAAATGTATACCGTCTGTCACTCTCAGGAGATGAAAACACGAGCCATCATAAATTCACTTCCGCGCGGTTTTCCCTCAACATCCAAACTTCCTTCGTCGAAAAATCGAGTCACCGCGAGAAATTCACTTTCCAAATGCAGCTTTTCAACTTTCGCCGCATAATTCCTCAGCTTATGAAACTAAAAGCAAAATTTTGCAAGGATTAACTGTGCAGAATCGAAAAACTCTTTGGATCGCTCTGATTAATTGCAGAATCCACTTTAAATTAAGGATACATTTTCTGAATCCAAATTTTTTTTATATAGACAAAAATCTCTCAAAAGCATTGAAAAGAATAAAATAAACAAAAATGAGATAAAAGAAAGAAACAAAAAAAGAAAAAGAAATTCCGGACCAATTTTTTGGGGTGTCACTTTTCTCAAACTCTAATCTGTGCATCGTAATTAAGAGAAAAAGCATCATTAATGCCGTCGTGGGTTGAGGTTTAAACTTTGGTTTGAAAAGGTCCGATGTAAAAGTCAAGTAGATCCAGATAGGAACCCATTGGAACCTATGCGGTTTTGCCCCATTCCCATCAGTTTCCATCAGACCTTTTCAGTCAGGATTATGGAGTCCCGTTTGACGTGGCGATAATGGTGACCCTTTTGCGCCTCACGAGGCCGTCTGATAAATAGGGAATGTGAAAACGTGGGCGAGAATTATAAGGGTGTGTCAGAGAGCTTCGTTGCTGACCTACGCCAACGTCACAAGTGTTCAGAACTGGTGTCAAACTGGACCGCGATTTTGCATTTCCCTCGCGTGACGAACTGAAGCAGCAGCTTCCCCTTCACCTATAAATCGCCATTTGCTCAATACAACACATTTTATCCCTTATTTTATTATTTTTTGGAACAAGAAAAAATTTAAAGCCCGCAAAATTCACTTGCATCCTTTTATTTTCGCCACCCGAACAGACTAATTTTTTTTCTTCTTACGTACTTTAAATAGTTGAACATACAAAAAATGTTTGCCAGTAAATTTTCATTTTCATTCCTGACGAAAATATTGATCGAAAGGAAAAAAAAGTGTTTGTGTTTTTTTTTTAATAGTATTGTCATTTTTAAAAAAATAATTTAAAGGTCTTCAGGGTCAGAGTATGTAAAAATTGTAAATCAGAAGAATGCTTCATATATTTTGTGACGAAAAGTTTTGTATCGACGTGAATATTAATTTTCCGTGAAATGATGGTAACAACAGAAAGGACGAAATTGTCATGTTTCCGAAGTAGTTTTTGAGTGCAGTTCGACTGAAACTTTGCTCAACAAGCGCACAGTTATTAACATAATTTGCGGCAGTCTGATTGGCCGTCTGATTGTCCTAACTCAAGCTCGTTACCGGATCGTTAACTTAACCGGAGCTATGAAATGCTTTGGGTACACTAACGTCATTATAACTTTGCACATCAAGGCCCGAAGCTGTAAAAAATTACATAAAGTGTCTATAAATACTTGTAAGCAGATACCATGGATGAAAAACTCAATAATTAGTTTCGGCTCGACAGATTTTTAAATTTCACTCAATTTATAACCGCAACCACGACTAATAATAGAATGACAATCGATAAAACAATATTTTTTAATCATTTATATTTCAAAGATACTTTTTGTCCAGATTTCATAACGACACCAAAAATTTATTAATAATTTCACGATTTTTTGTTTACCTTCGCAATTCAATTTTTTTATTGATTATTTAAACAAATATTTGTTTACCCTCGAGTACAGAAATTGTGTAAAACAAAATTATGATCAATAAATATGCGTATTATTTATCCGCAAGTTAAAGTATCCGAAAAAAATGACAAATGGAACAAAGAACAGCTGGAAAACCTCTGGAAATTCGATAAAACAAACATATGCAAATGCTCCAATCTTTTTTACCGGTTGACGCGCGTTTGATGTCATGGTTTTCATCACGAGTATTTTTTTTTTTTGCGGGGCGTCAGGCACGTTGCAGTGAATACAGTCGTGCCTGATCAGACGGCACTTCGCGCGCTCCGCAATGCGTGCGGAAAGTACACGCGCTCGTTACAGTGCCACAAAATCGGGCTGACGCGTTGGTTTGTATAGAAAAAGAAGTCAACGGCGTTGGCAAGATTCTATACCGTCGGAGTGGTACACACTATCGCACGCGGTGTATGCGGGCCTAGCTTAGGGCTCTCTTTCCACAGGGAGGAAAGAGAATGCGCGAGTGCAGGAGGGGAAAGTGTCGAGAGAAGCTTGCTAGCGCAAGGAACGAAATGGTATAGCAAGGAATAAAACATACACACTTATTAAAAATAAGAAAATGCTGGCAGGGGTATTTTTCCATGGGGTATCCTGCGCAAATTATAAATGTTCAGGGTGTAACGGGTCGTCAAAGCTGCCGGACGAGCTTGACGAGTTGGAAAATATTTTTCTAAGGACACAATTATTTACTACGGAATATTTTCAACATATATAATGTTTAAAATAATTTGGAAATTAAAAAAATATATATATACATATATTTTAATGTTAATTCTATGTATATATATATAATAGATAAATAAAACATGCCTCATAATATTTTTGCTGCATCACACATTAATAATTCACATGTATATTAAATTCGATATACCGGGTGCATCAGTAAAAAAACTCCCTATACAATATATTGATTTTCACGAAGAAATTTTTTATAGATAAATGAAGGTGGTGACTATGGTGTAGTAAAAAGTTTTGTCGTGTATTTTCTACTTCTAAAAACGAGTTTCCCCGTAGCAAAGATAGGTAGTCACATTATAAAGGCCAGGCAGTGAAATATTTTTAAGATTTTTTTTTTACGACCCTCGCGTGGTGCTCCATTAGACTCGTAATTTTTTTTAAGGGTCATCCATATGGATCATCCTCAAAGTCAACTAATATGGAGCCTGTCTCAAAATATTGTGCATCTCGGGCTGCCCAGATACTTTTTTTCCTTCCCTCGAGCTTTTCCTTTCCTCAGCCGAAGACCCTTTTTTTTTATATTGTCTGTACGACAATGTTAATGACCTCTCGTGGACAACCCCCGCAGGCACGTCGAGGAGACCGTCCTCATCGTCGTGCCGTGCAGACAATGCGAGGAAGGGAGAAAAGTTATTCGCGAGTGGTCCTTCTTCCCTTGGCGCAGGTACTGCGCGTACTTCTTCGCCCTTTCCGTCACTCATCCACGTCCCTTTCCGCTGCAATTTTTCTTCGCTGCTTCCTGTCTCGATCTCTAATCGTCCGTGGATTTTTGTTAACCGACAACAATCCTGTGTACTCAATGGAATTTTTTTCGAGACTGAATATCGACCCTGTAAAAAAATATACTGGGGGAAATTGCAATTATATATTTTTTTTGTCGCGAGATAAACGTATTATTTTGTGAAACGAATGTAATTTTTTGTTGTTGTTGTGGAAATTGTACTAGGAATTTTAGAAAAATGAAAGTCCAGTTTATCAGAAAATTTTACGAGCTGCCGAAAGAAAAAGCAGTTTTTTTTTTCGTACGGAAATACAACTTTTCACGAGAACTTTATTTTATCGTTCCACTCGCTTCCTGAGCTGAGAAAAGTTGGCTTAACTAAACACAACCTACACAAGCTGCTGAATAAATATTTCGTTGGCACATATATGCGCACTCCAAATATGTGTTGACCCGCTGAACCGATTAATCGACGTACCAAAAATTGTGTTGCCCTAACTAATTATCTATTTGCCCACCCGAGTTCTCTGGGTTAAGTTCAGCCAACCGAAGTCTCTGGTCCCCATGGAAATACACAGGGGTGTTAATACACGTGCAAAAATATACACACACTTTTCCTTAATATCAAATAGACTTTATATATTTTATTAACAAATACAATCTACATTCGAGGCTCGTGGTCGAATAAAAGTGCTTTCTCAATTTTTTTTTCCAGACAAACGTGTGAAATTTCTGAAATCTTTTCTATCTACATTAAAGACTGTACCTTGAAGTACCTTTTACCATTTTTTTTGTAGTAAAAAATCTGTCGCAGGTTTAAAAATGAAAGAGTTTTCGCATCACATTTTATTCTCCGAAAATTACATGGAAAATTAGTGTCTCATATTTTGGACCTTCATTCCACTGCCATAAATTCCAATGACACTTCTCTCCCTATAAAACCCTCATCTCCCTCAATTACGGTCACTACCGCAACTTCAATGTCCCATCGTGGCTATGCAAAACAGCGACAGAACTACAAACTCCTTTCATGGAGGTCAGCTCTTAACGTGCGGCAAAGCCATTGCCCTTTTCTCCAAAGTACAACGTGCATCATCGCCGAATGGCCGTATCAAGTTGAATTAATTCCAGGATCTCGTTACCCGAGGAAATCTCCAGGATAGTAACCACCGTACTCCTCCAGTTCCACAGCATCCAGAGATCAAACCTCGTCTAGTATTTTTTCTCTGAAAAAGTGTCACTAGCTGCAAAAGCAGAGAAACCAAAATGAAAGGCTCACCGAGTCGCAAAGGCCGCGAGGGAGGAGGACGACCTTGCAAAGGAGGTTCATCCTACATTCACTCCAAGGTCGTTCCCAGTCTCTCGAAAATACAGAACTACAAACTCCTTTCATGAAGGTCGGCCCTTGCCCTGCGAACTACAACGTGCATCATCGCCGAATGATCGTATCAAGTTGAATTAATGCCAGGATCTCGTTACCCGAGGAAATCTCCAGTATAGTAACCACCGTACTCCTCCAGTTCCACAGTATCCAGAGATCAAACCTCGTCTAGTATTTTTTCCCTGAAAAAGTGTCACTAGCTGCAAAAGCAAATGAAAGGCTCACCGAGTCGCAAAGGCCGCGAGGGAGGAGGACGACCTTGCAAAGGAGGTTCATCCTACATTCACTCCAAGGTCGTTCCCAGTCTCTCGAAAATACAGAACTACAAACTCCTTTCATGAAGGTCGGCCCTTGCCCTTCGAACTACAACGTGCATCATCGCCGAATGATCGTATCAAGTTGAATTAATGCCAGGATCTCGTTACCCGAGGAAATCTCCAGGATAGTAACCACCGTACTCCTCCAGTTCCACAGCATCCAGAGATCAAACCTCGTCTAGTATTTTTTCCCTGAAAAAGTGTCACTAGCTGCAAAAGCAACTGAAAGGCTCACCCAGTCGCAAAGACCACGAGGGAGGAGGACGACCTTGCAAAGGAAGTTCATCCTACATTCACTCCAAGATCGTTCCCAGTCTCTCGAAAATACAGAACCACAAACTCCTTTCATGAAGGTCGGCCCTTGCCCTTCGAACTACAACGTGCATCATCGCCGAATGATCGTATCAAGTTGGGGTAATTCCAGGATCTCGTTACCCAAGGATTTCTTCAGGAACCCAAGCGTAGCACTCGCCCAGTTGCGCAGTATCCGAAGATGAAGCCTCCCGCGGAAGCCTCGATCCCCCGGTACTTTTTCTTCGTTTAGAGAAAGTGTCACTAGCTGCAAAAGTAAAGAAACGAAAATGAAAGAGTCACGGAGTGGCAAAGCCCGCCAAGGAAGAGGACGAGGCTGCAAAGAAAATATATCTTATACACACACACACACACTACATGGTCCTTCTTAGTCTCTCGAAAAGCTCCTAGGAGAAGAGAGCGAAGCAGGAAGTTAAGCTCGGCGAAAGCCGCGTCTCCAATTACCCCGAGGGTAACACAAGCTATAGACATAATGCTCTAATCGTAAACGTAACAGAGGCTCGCTCGTGTACAGCAGAATATGCTCGTAGTGGTAGCAGCAAGCACAAGGCCTTCGTCTCGTAATTAACGAGGAAAGAATCCCTAATGCCCCGACGACCTTTTTCTACTTCCTTCTTTTCTTCCATACTCCTTTATCCACCGGTACACACAACGCGCACTGGCTGAACCCGCGCACCTTGGACTCTTCGGAAGTTTGCCTGCATATAGAGATAAATATATATATACGTACGTCCGACGATGAGAGCGTTAACGTAACTGCGCGTGAAGCTGCGAATTTTCTCTCGTGGAAATGAGCCGGACGCTGAGGTGTGCGCTGGAAAAGTGCCCCCCTGATGTTGGCCATCTCCAATGGAACCTTAAGGATGCTCGTATACTCTCAAACTTAAGTTTTCTCTTGTTTCAATGCGAGACGACACTTTTGGGCGAGAGAAAAGTATTAACAAAAATGAATAAAAGTTATTACAATTTTTTTAAAAATATTGTAGATGCAGTAAAAGCAGTGGAGATTTTGAATTTTGGAAAAGTTATTTTTTATTTTTTCGACAGACTGAAATGAGGTAATGTCATTTTTTGAATCTAGGATAGTAATATAATGATAATTCTTTGAAGAATTCTTGGAAATTGTAATGTACTACGATGGAAATAATTACCCGAAAAATAATTCTTCTTTTCTATTTTTATTTTATTTTTTAATGATCAATTTGTCAATTTTTTGTGGTGTTCGCCAACTAAAATTTCTCCGTGGGAATGTATGCATGCTTGAGGGGGTTTTGTACAGAAGGACGGATTATGCCAGGGACTGGACATTGTCTGGTAATTCTAGAATCCACAGGATCTGATCCTGGCTCTCTATTGGTCCACACTGGATTTCCACAATTTTTTTTGCCCGCCTCGGTGTATTTTGTGCCTTCGTGGAATTCGCTTCAGAATTCTGCGGTCTCGATTTTCCTCTGCTTCAGTTGATTCGCAACGTCGCATTGTCCATTTCATAAATCATCCTCCGGTACATACTTACCAAGAGGGAAAATTATTTCAGTACTCAGTTGGGTTTCTGCATTTTTTACTCCTCGCGAAACTCTCCGGATATTTTTTTTTGTTTCGTTTTTTTTATAGTTAATTATTCCACGAGTGGTTTGCGGTGTTTAAAAAATAATTCCGTGGGAGAGGAAAAGGGATGGAATGGTTGGCGGATGTATGAATTATTGCGAGTACATTTTTCTGCTGTTTCCGGACATAATATTTGTAATATTATGAACGAGTCGTTCTACTGGAGTTGAAGTGTGCTAATTTAGGAATAAAACGATTAAAATCCACTTGGGTTTATTGTAGCTCTAGGCCAGCTTGTCCATTTTAGTTTCTATTTGTTTATACACTTTTTTTCAAGTTAAAATTAAAATAAAAAAACGAGAGTTCTCAATTTTACTATTTTTCCTTGAATTTTTCAAACAGCTGTTTCTATAATATATCACATATTTTTTCAATTTAAACGGTCAACAAAATCAATAGAGTGAATTAAAAAAATTTATATTCCTCTTATACACAATTAATATTTTTAGCATGACGTCAATTAAAAAATTGCTTTGTATCAAATATAATAATTTTGTGCTTCTTACAAGAAATTCATTTTCATGAAACATTTTTTTTTTCCGATTTTGGGGTCAGAACATTCGCAGTCGGAAATATCGGAGAAAAGTAAATTTGAAAGTTTCTCTTGAATATTCGCCAGCTTTTCCGGTCCATTATTTCGTATTAAAACACCTTTTTTTAAGGCAACTCCTTCGTTTACATTATTTCTCCAGGATACATCGACCTACTATTTTTCCTCTTCCCTATTTATCGCCCTTTTTTCTTATTCCACCGGCAATAAGACATCCTCTCCGGTCGCAGTCGTCTTGAGCTTTTACGTGGCCAGAAGGGAGGAAGATAACGTTGGGCGCCGCTTGGTCTTGTCTGCTTGTTATACGATACTATTCAACTTCGTTTTACGGTCTTGGCTCTCAGCCCGTTTCCCCTTCTACGCGTCATTCGCATTCTTTTCCGTCAGTTGACCGGAAGAATTCACTTTACAGGATCTGACGATGACTTTTGGCATAGGAAAATCGTCCTCTATTTTGCATAAAAAATTAACATCTTCCCTTTAAAAAACAAATTAAAAAAAAATACTTTCTTTCAAAAACATTTCATGAAAATTATTATATATATTTTTTCAATGATCTGTTTATTAATTTGCCGTTTATTTTGCTTAAAAAGGAATACTTTGCAATTCCAAAGAGTGTTAATAAAAAATTTATCCCAAAAAAATTATTTAAAAAAATGTTTTCACGTTGAAAAAATTATATTTTATGAGCAAGGTGGAGAAAAGGGGGAAGATGTTTCCATTAGTCCTTGCGGAATTGTTCCGAATCTTGTAAACATATACAGGACGACAGTTCTCATGCTTCTAGTGTGTTTTACGATCCTGGCAGTTCGCCCTTGTCCAGTTTCGTCGTAACGCTTGTCCCAAAGCACAAAAGAAGGCGTGGAGCCAAGCGTCGGTACATGTACAACAATTGTTGAATACATTTGTGGGTGGGAATTATCGTACCGACGGTTTCGTGTCCAGTCGCTCTGTTTTTACAGCAGAATTTTGAATATCACTTTTTTTTTTTCGAGACGATAGAGCACGTATTTTTCAGCTCGCCAACTCAAAATTTGACCAACGTTGAAAAAATCCGCCCTGTGAAATTGCGCATAGCGGAGTTAGTGATTTTGTCCTTCCAGCTCGTGAAAAAAAAGTGGAATATATTTTTAAATATTTATTTTACACTCGACGAAACCACGTTCGCTTCAGTTATGCTTGCACCATTACTCGTGGTTCAATCTCCCCGGAGATTATGCCGTGTTTTGGCACCTCGTGCTCACCGCAATGTCCCCAAATATCGCCGGCACGATTTTACGCTGGGTTCAAGTCGATAATGCGCAGGATACGCTGAAACTATTCAATTTTACTTGGTAATTCGACTCGTGTGAATTCCTTCACGCGTGGGATCGCAGAACACATTTTTTCTTGTCCACGTGAATATATTTTCCATAACAATACGCTTCACATCCATTCCCAAAGGAAAAAAAGCAAGAAATTTGAAAAATTTGCAATATTTTTGAGGATTCTTCCAGTAAATTCGACATTTTTATGTTTGAACATTTTTTAAAGGTTTCCTTTTTAACTGATTTTTATTCTTCAGCGATTACAATTTGTTTTTGCAAAACTGTGAATTTATTTTTCATTTTTTTTGTTCACAAAAGTTGTACAATTTTTACCTGGGAATAAAATGGAGAACATTTTCTAAAAAAGCCCATCGTCCTTCGGTATTAGCATTGCCATGCAAACAGTTAAGTCCGCGGAATAATATTCCATCTTATTTCCCGGGAAATGTTATTATATTCACCGGTAATGAAAAATGGCAACAGAGAGTAATTGTATTTTTATTTGATTCCGATAGATTTTCATGTAATTTCACTCCGGGAAACCCATGAATATGACGCTCTGATTGCTGTCGAGTGGAAGAGAAAGAAAAAAAAAGACAATTCAATTATCAGCTCGGTTTTCATTGGATTGAAATATTAAACGAACCAATGGACATATTATAATAGGAAAATAGTTGAAAAGTCGGTGAAACAATGGAAATGGCAAATTCACGATTGCTCACTCATTCCATCGTTCCCAAACTACGAACCCTCTCCAATCTTGAAGAGCTTTCGCGATTCCATCGGCCACGGAAACAGGATCGAGGTCACGAGAATTTGGAATACCAATGAACACACACACACATACATACATTGGCGGTATGACCTCTCTCACGGAATTCAGGATTCCCTGGGAATACTGAGTGGGTAGAGGAAGCGGCGGAGGTGCTTCTGTCGAAGAGAATTCTCGCGTGGTCCATTAACGATTATTCGCGAAAGCGTTCACTTCACAAATCGAAAGACGGAAAACGCGAGGATTCCCTTCTCAGGTCTGACTAAAACCGTTCATTACTACTGACTAAACCCGTAACGTCTCATTTTTGCAAATAAAATTCGTGGTGCAATCAATATTACATTTCCTTGCTAAAAACGGGCGGAAATTGTAATATTCATTTTTTGTAAACTAATTAACAATAAAAATAAATTAATTGATGCATTCAATGGGATGAAAACATAATTGGAGACGCAGTATAATAATTTTTAAAAATTGTGCAGTCTATAGAGTTTATGACTCAGGTCTGACTAAAGCCGTCCATTACTACTGCCTGAGTTTGTAATGCCTCATTTTTACAAATAAAATTCATGACGCAATTGGCATTATATTTTCGTGAAAAAATACGAGAAAAATGTTCATTGCTTTTATAGATTTTTTCATTTTTCTTGTTATCTAAATATTTATCGTCTCGTGTTGATATTTTCTGAACACCCCGTATATAGTTATTATCGGCTGACTCCAGTCGCGGTAAATATAGTCCGGCGATCGATGATAATGCTGCTCTTCGAAAGAAATCTATAAATATATCATAAAGCGAAGATGAGGCATCCACAAAGCGACACCATGACTTCGTTTCGTCTTCTCGATTCACCTCGTGTTTGATCTCTTTGGACTGGCAGACTGTCGTTTACATTAACATTTTTACACATTTTTCAAAAATTCTATGAAATAATTACAAATATATATTCTGTAGCAATTTTCATTATTTCCTTATCATGATTACAATCATTCTAATTATTGTAGATTATTACATACATTTAGTTTTTTAATAGTTTTGTTTAAACAATGTCACACCGAAATTTTTTCTTGGTAAACAAAAATCAATCACAAGCGCCTCTGAGGAATCCCTTGACAAAATCCGGTGAATATCATCGAGGGTGTAGTAATTACAGGGTTTTAGGGGGGGGGGGGGGGACTATTGCACAGAAATTGGGGTACAGTGTGAGTTCGAGGGTGCGTGTCGATTCGCGAGTGCGAATTGTGCAGTTGCGGTCCCGCGAGCATCGCGTATTCCACTCTACTGTTGTTGGTACCGTTTGCCCAGCACACCCAGTTTGCCAGTGTACGTACCGCTTGGATACATACGGTTGGGCAATGCCGTGGGTGCGTAAGCGTACTTAATCATGGAACTGCAATGACGCTCAGACGCGCACATACACATCGCGCCTCGGGTTATCGTGCCATTCGACCAAATGAACGCGTATTATACCAGAGCTAAAGCTTTAGACACGAAATTTTATCCTCATTTCTCCTTCTTTATACTTTCATAGATATACTCAATGCTAATTATGATTAAAAGAAAAAAAAATCTTGACATGCAATAATTAGAGCGTGTTTATATATAAAATCGCGATAATGTCATGTGAAAAACACTCGGAGATCCACATTCGCCTTTTCCCTTAAAAATCCACACCATAATTAACGACTAATTAAAAATGTAGCCACTAAAAAAAAAAAAAAATCTTTGCCCTTATACCGGAAACGCGAGGAAATTCCGATTTCCAATAAAGCCACAAAATTGACAAATAAAAAAGGGCTCCAAAATCACCAAAATTAATTCACCCATTTTTTCCGACATATTCCAATGCCAATTCGAGGTCAGATGTGAGTTTTTAATAATTTACATTTGTTGGTTGATGTCACTAAATTCTTCAATGATGGAAATGTACTTTACGTCTTTTAAATTAATCGATAAATCGATCGAGGACCGAATGGAGCGTCTTTATTCGCGGCCGATGATAATGAGCTTACATTGAAAAAAGAAAAGCTTGCGCATTGTCCGCAAGATAAATTGGTGGATACGTCGTGAAATAACGAGATACATTGTCGTTGTGACGGAGAATGTACGTGTGCGGTAAACCCGGCTTTAATCTCGAAGCCATTGGAGAAGCGGGGCGAATGCACCGCGAGCGCGCACCCGTTCCGTCTCCCCAGTCCCAAAGTATTTAGTTTCAAAGCCCGATGGATCCGACAGCACGAACGAGATGAGGACTAAATACCCCGATGCAGAAATGCCGGAGGAGGACCAGAGAATGCGAGTCGCGTTGTCCTCAGAATGCATTGCCAATGGATTTGTGAAGCGATGAGCGACCGCGGCGCCCCCTGGCGAAGGCGCGCTGCGAGTAGGGGGCGCTCGCATCGAGCGGCGGGACGTAAAGGGCGGGACACTCGAATCGTCGAGGAGGAGGACGATAATGACATGCCGAACGAGCCGTTTCCTCGCTGGCTCCTCTCCCTCAACTGTGGAATGCTTCGTTCTCCTGGTCATGGTTCCCCCCCCCCTGGATTAATGCTCATTTGACGTCCCCCTTCGCTTTCTCCACAATCTTCACCTTATCATTAGTTTGCTGTGCTCCAATTGAAAATCCGAAAATGAGAATCACTTTTGATTGCTCATTTACTCAAAACTGAACTGATTCGGTCATGTTTGCTTTCAGTAATTACATTTCATTTTTTCCTTTGATTATTAAGATATAAAGTTGAAATTACTTACGCAATTTTAATTTGCAGATTATAGCATATCGGTAATAAAATGCAATGACAATCACATTTTTGAAAAAAAAAAAAAAGGTCTTGAGACCCAATGACTGTTTTTTTAATTGTACATTCAAGTAGCAATCTTGAGATTGATTTTTTCATTTTAGAAAAAAAAAGAGTGCTTTTTTTTGGACTAAAATTGTGGGATGATCGTGAATAAACGAATATCGTATGGTTTATGGAATGGATAAATAAATTTGGGGGTATTCGAAAAGCAATGGTCACAATTGTGGTCTCCTAGAGTTTGAAACAGTGTTATCGATGCTGATGTTGATACGTGGTGGGGTTATGCGGGTGCGGAATCCCAACGGTCCATCGTTGCGTCTAGAATCGAGTAACCACGTTAATTCAATTCTGTATACTTTATTTTTGTTATTTCTCGCCTCTGGAGGATGCACGAGTGAGTGAGCCCATGGCCATCGGTGCAATATCGGACAATCGATAATGGAGTTGACCTTTCCGGGTACCAATATCTCTCTCCTCCACCGTCTACAGCTATAGAATGATGCTGGACGTACAACCATGTACCACATCCATGTGTGGGATGCAATACTGCAGCTCCTGGTATGCTGGCCTATACCGGACGATCGGGTTACTTGCGTGTATGAAATGAAAAGGGCCACGAGGTACTAAAGCAGCACTCTCAGCCACGAGAACTCTCAATGGAATTCTGGTAACTGGATATTGCACTGGAAAATGGCAGTGATGCGAGTATTGGATTGAGAACACTTGACATATGTTCCGTGGGACGAGATCACTGCAAAGTATATAAACAAACATGTCCATTTCGGACCACAAGATGCGATTCATAATTTTTCAGAATTGAGTGGATATTGCGCTGGAAAATGGCAGTGATGCGAGTATTGGATTGAGAACACTTGACATATTTTCCGTGGGACGAGATCACTGCAAAATATATAAACAAACATGTCCATTTCGGATCGTAAGATTCATCATTTTTGACAATATTATTTCACAGAAAAAAAAACTGATAAGAAAATAAAGAATAGTAATTGAGTGATAATTGTGGCGAATTGTTTGGAATAAATAGAGACGATAAAAAATGAATTTCAATGCGGTGTGATATAGTTATTCATTGAGCTAATTGAAAAAATATAGCGACTGCATAAATAAAATGAAAAACGCACTTCGTGCGAATGGAAATTAATAACGGACAAGGAAAATTTATTAATTCACGAAAAATGTATTGTGAATGAATTTATATTTTTTTCGAAATGAATTATTAATCGATACATCGAACTTCCAATTCGTTGGAAAGTTTGATGGAAATCTCTGTGATTTAGGGATCTTCACGATCGATCTTAGCTCGGGGGTCCACATACCAACAGTAATAAATGTGCAGTGCTGACCTGATTCAAATCGTAGCCAACAATGTCGTCCAATTAATTCCCAGCTGTCGCTTTCAATTAATTTCAAGCTTCGTACCCGCTGCTCTACGAATCTCTGTGTACGTATACATGATTTCTCGGTCTCTGGATTGGTCCATCCGAAGTCGATACAACCGAGCCATTGATCTGATAATTCTGACCATGTTTTTATTACTGGATTTACGTTTCTATTTACAAAATTTCAATTTGCAATTCCTTACAACAACAAAAAATGCACATTTTTTTTAACATGCATAAAGCTGAATGCCGTGAGTCCAAAGTAAATTCAAATGGGTCCATCTGAATAGTTTTTTTTCCTCACTTTTAATACCGTGACGTTGATCGTACTATATATTTTACTGGCGAGCTTTTATGGCTCGGACGCTACGTGCTCCCGTTTCAATTTTCGCGAAATATCGAGCATGAGATACGAACTTGAAAAATATCAAAGCGATACAGCATTTTTTTCTTTTTTTTTACGTATAAAGACTTCTCTTTGAAATGAAATATCGCAATCAGAAAATCTGAACTGTGGAATGTTCGCTTCCGGCGAATATTATAAAATTAATTCCTCGTGAATGGAAGCTTTCAGGGGTCAGGATAAGCTTTATCTCCAGTCATTTAAGCGCGTTGATTCGCGAGGAAACGACTTTGACACTGGAAGTGCGGTCATGAATGTGCTCTCTTCGTGGACTGGAAAAATGTACTAAATATGCCGATGTCGATTACAGCCGAATGAATTCTCTTACTTAAATGTTGGACTAATAGACTCTGAATTGCAAGTCATTTTTTTTAACTGCACAGTTCCCTATAAAAAATATATCATTTTTATTTGCCAAATATTAAAAAAAAAGTCAAGTTCAGAAAATAAATGTACGCAAATAAATATAAATTTGAATGACAGAAAATTTCACTTCCCCAAAGTAAAAAGGATCGAATTACGTTTATTCCGACGAAATTTTATTTCACGTTACAGTATTTTTTAATCGAGAAATACATTTTTCTTTGAAATTCCATATTTCCCTTTTTTTATTACTGCTCAGTGACTTGTCGAGGAATAAAATGTCTTTGAAATTCTGCAGATGTTTAGCTCATAGACTGAGAATCTTCGGAAGTGATAAAAGATCCAAGGAGTGGCTTAAGTTTTCTGCAAATAACTGCGGATCAAGTTCAAACCACTTTGCCAACTCGAACAATCTCGAGACGTGGCTCGATGGAGCAAAGTGTAAGACGAGCCATGCGAAATCCTCGGCCAATTTATCTGGGCAAAGTATTTGCAAGTGTTATGATATTATGGTGCACAGCCAGGCGTAAAGTTGTTTTTTTTTTTAACTAAAAGAAACGAGATAGAAAAAAAAGTTAAATATCTGCACCGTCTTCATTCGGAGTCTGGGAAAATTGTCGATCAAAGCTTAAAGTTTGTGCTCGGTCGAACGATCCGAGACTCGGAATAACCGAGTTTTCCACTTTCGTTCATCTTTTTAAATAGTTTTCATGACGTAATTAATTCTCCATTTAGTTAGGATGGTTTTGATCCTCTTTTACTCGGGCTCTTCTTATTCGCAGACGTTTTACGTTGAGACTTTCAAAGCAAACTGTCTCTCGTTGTTCCAACTTCTCCAATATCCAAAAGTTTTCCATTTATCGAATTTTAGCACTCGGAGAAAATGTTCCATTGATTATTATAGGAGATAATTATCATCTTCGGCTTCGTTTTCATGCTTATTAACATTTGTTCGGGTTATAATTTCTTGTGGAAACAAAAAGAAGTTAAAATTGTATTAAAAATAAGGCAAAGAAGTGTGAAACAAGGAGACGAAGTTGAATAATCGATTCGCGTACCTGTCGTTATTTCTCACCTGTTAAAATATTCGTAGCAAGGGTTCGCATTGTCCCTTTCGCAATTCGAAAGACTTTTTTCAACGCGAGGTCATTGATTTATTGACATGACGACGAAAAAGAGAAATCAATCGTTGGACGTAGTGCAAAACGAACAATCGCTCTCGAAAATCGAAACCGATTCTGGTCACAGCCGAAAACAAACGCCCTTTGTCATCTCTGGTTTCCCAAACTGGTGTTGTTTGCACTACGTTCAGCGAGCGGATTCACACTTTTCCTCAAATGCACGGGTCGTTCGTTCAGATGGAAATACTAGCTTTACTATTTAGATGAAATAAAACGAAAACGAAATATTTCTGTAAAAGTAAAATCAACTCTGCGTGACAATCACCACATGCGCATTGGTCTAATAATTGATTCGTCCAATAGAAAGCCTCGCCTGAATCTCTAAACTTTTCTAAGCAATTTTTTTTCCACACTGAATTTTCCTTTCAACAAATTGAAATTCCACCTTCATTTTACAAAAATCTTTTCAACAATTTCCGTTCGGGATAATAATTTTTTTTCTGAATGAACAAAAAGCTGTTAAAGGGTTGTATATAGATATACAATTTTTTTTATAGATTACATTTTTTATGGGTCATATTTATTTACAAAAAAAAAAAAAGAAAATTCTTTATCAATATTTTTGACATAAATTGCAATTATGGAGCTTATAGAAAAAAAGCTTGCGAAAAATGTTGAATTGGCTGCTGATTATTCACTGCACTCCACGTAAGCGCACTGTGGACCTTCGTCAGCGTATGTACTAACGGTGGCATTACTAACTACCACATATCCAACAATTTACCTGGCTGTTGCGAAAGCTCGGGTTCTCTATGGGTGTATGTACAATTTAGAGGGGGTGGGAAGCTCATATGTCAAGCTGAAAATCTCGGAGAGCAGTATATATATATATAAATATTTCTATATACATATGCGAGAATATATGCATATAGAACAGTTAGGTGCACCATGTATATTCACCATAACGGATGACCCAACGTGATGTATGATGCTGTGTCGCTTTACCTCCTCTTCATTATTCTTCCCAGCTGGGTGCAACTTTTAGCCTGTGGCCATGAAGAGCATGACGAAAATGCGTGAGGTACACATTTTTTTTTTTTCAATATTGAACGATTGAATTCAATCGATGGAATAATAACAAAAATATGAACTATTTGCTTTCGCGTAAGAGCGTTTTTATTTCGTACAACAAGAATATGAATTTTTCAATACTCGAAAAACTTGTTTGTGATATTTTAAATTTTTTCTTTCAAAGTAAATGCATTTTATGCAATTTGGTGATATTGGAGCAAAATAACAAAAAATTGTTTTTGCAAAATGTGCATTTCCATTTAATTAGAATTCGCGGACGATTTTTGTTTATTTATGCTGCAACGATATAGCCTGATTTTATTGTATGCAACTTTCGCAAATTTTCCGGGCTCATGGAAAGAAATTTGATTATTCGTTCAGGGATTTCATCTTTCAAAGCGTTCGCGTCGAATAATTGTGAATACGGCCAATGTGCATCCAGCAGATTACCTGCCAGTGCTCAAATATTAACAGCAGGCACGAGTATCCGTGAAATTAGGACGTCTATGAATTAACAGAGGATAACATTAAATTACACAATCCTGTATGCACTTTTTGGAGTTCCAGGAACATGGGAGCCCAAAAAGTAGTAAGTGCCTCGAGGGAAGTCTTTTTGATCCGAAATTCAATGACAAATTCATGACAGCAGCTTCTCCACGTGTACTTTATTCCTTGCTTGTGCGAAATTTTTACTGGCTTATAAAAATACGTACTTTAATCAAGTGGAGCAAAGGAAGTGATACTATTACGTGATACGGGGAACTCTGTCTGTGCTACGTGCAAAATCCTACAGCCCTAAACCAACCTACCAGTCGCTGGTTGTTAAATATGCATCAGCGTCAACTTCACCGAAATTACGTGTCGTCTGCGCAACGTAAATACCGACACACATTCACCTTCGTATTATATTATGCGATGCACTGCACGTGCAACGTTATGCACGTCAGCAAAGTGCACGCGTAATGCTCGCTAAAGGGGAGAGACAAAATCGAGGCCCCCACATTTCGGCACTCCGAATTTCCCAGGCCCAGCGAAATTTCTCTGCTCGTGGAGAGACGTATTTTTCAAAATTTAAATGCACCTTTGATCCTAGATTTTTTTACCATTTTTTTTAGTCACATGACACCTGTGATTTTTTTTTGTTTATAATTTTGTGTTCCCCGCTCCAAGAATTATTTCCTTTTTCCTAAGTGGATGAGATAATGAAGGGGAATAATTTTCGCAGTTGAAAAATATTTTATAAAAATATGAAAAATTGATAAACGATCACAATTCTGAAGTCAGCAATTATTTTCACTGAAAGAAAAAATAAAATTGACCTCTCAACCTCCTCGATTAATTTCATCATGATTTTTCAAAGTCCCGGATAATTATTTTTTCCAGCAAAAATAAAAAACACGACTTCCTTCCTAAAATAAATTCCATATTTCAAACTGAACATGTTCTGAAACAAATTTTTAAGTCAACAGCTTTAATCGAAGGGTAATATTGATTACAACGTTTGTTTAACATTTTCAGAGACAAATTTTCAATCACAATTTTTCAATTTTCAATCTATATTTTCATTGCATAATCACAAACAAAATATGCGTATTGATTTTAATATTTTTCTTTGGAGTGAGAGTGCAACGATATTGCTCGTACGAGAGTGAATACGTAATGCAACTATTTTTCTGTACACGTGAAACTTGTAACTCAACTAAAAAAAAAAGTCGATGGCTTGTACCTGTGCATATATATCTATAGTAGCTAGCATATGGATACACTATTAAAATATGTGCCGGGTGCGGCGGTACGGCCAGGAGAAAAGAAAACTTTTTCCACTTCCCCGAGCTCGGCAGCAACATTTTCCAAGAGAAACGCTAAGCGAGCTAACTTTTTACCACACCGTGTGATCGACGCGCATTTCCACCCTGAGAAACAAGCTTTTCTCTCGGAGCGCAGGCTTCGCTGAGTTTGTCGTTTGTTGCCTAATGTGTACGTCAACTTTCACCATACTTTGGCACAAAGCTTTACTTCTCTATGGGCTCCCTTGCGGTCTTCTCATGGTGTGAGTTACAATAGGTCAAACGGGCTTAATTGCATCTAAAGTTACCCCGTCAGTTAATCGGGACTGCATCCACAAGGCACTCTACGCAGAAACAAAGGGTTAAAAAAGAATTGCCATGCCCATGGAAAAACGACATTTTTAGTCCTCTCATATTTACATTGTTAAATTTATTTTATAATATAGAAAAATTGTATGCATTTATCAACTACATTTTCCGGTTAAAATGATCACTTTTATTGAAATTTTTCCTGAATCGTTTGACAAAATTGATAAAAAATGTATTTTATCAATTCACAAATCAAGATAACGAGATTTCATAGCATGGACATTACCATCGTTGACATTTTTTTTTCAGCTGTTTGTAAAAGGAGATTTTGAGAACAGAGAGGATAAAATAATAAGAAACAGTCAGTGAATAATGCCATAAAATATTCGCGATTGGTACAGTGACTATAACCAAGAAAAATATATTTCGTGATACATGTTCCATATTCTGCCGGCGATGTTTCGATGCGCTCTAAATCACACCGAAGTTTCGATCGAAGTGCATCTAAATTTGCATCAACTACTCATCTTCTGTATATTCAGCAATATATATATATTCATATATCTATATATTCCTGAATATAGATCTCTGTATGTAGCACAGCGTTCATACTTGAATGGAAACAACGTGCTGCATGTATGCACACATCCAAGATCTCAATAGCGAAGTCCAGCCGGCAAATCATACCCTCCGACTTATTATTCATGAAGTCGTGCCTCCGAAATCGCTTTCAATTTCCTTGGACGCGTTTGTAGTCCGGAAGTCTTCGTAGTTGGGCCACTATCCGAATGGTCCATGCCAAATCTCTGCGAACCATTCGACCGACCGCTTGCAGGTTTACCTAACTTTTCCGAACTTCGATGATTTCTCTAATTCAATCGATAGTTTGAGATGTAATCAATGCATCAATCACTGTATTTGTGGATATTGTGATTGTTTGTGATTATAATTGAGCTTATAATTGTGACCATCCATCAAATCTCCACCAATTTTGTTGGTCCTCGAAAAAAAAAAAATATATAAAAGAGGCTGTAAATAATATTTGTGTATTTGCCTCTTTATTGTTGTGATCGATGCCACGAAAAATCCTATAAAAAAATCGAGCACTTGAATAGATTTAAATCCTGTTTGATTGATAATCGATCAAATCTTGTAGAAAATCCTTCCAATGCATTTTATTTTGTTTATTTTGTTTTTTTTACCCATACACGTAATTTTCAATGATTCATGAATATGAAAAAAAAAAATATGGATATGAATAAAAAAACCCTTGTGATGATAAAATGAATTATTCGAAATTGCTTATTGATTTATTTTCTTTTGATTGCTAAATTAAGTGACATTAATTGTTTTTTTTTCTCTAATTTTTGTCTTGTGATAAATCCTGTAGGTAACTACTCGAATGTATTTGTCCTTCCAAGTCCGGACTTCCAATCGTCATTTTGTGGTAGCGGTAAAAAAAAAAAGAAAACATAGACACTGACCACTTGAACACTTCAACAGATTGGAACCCTTTACAGTTTGGTCGAGCGAGTGTTAAGGTCCGAATTGTTGGTCCAATCGATTTAATCTCTTTGTAGAATCCTCTCGACACTTTTATTGCTGTTGGAGAATTTTTTCCGCCTTCATAAATTGGCGACCTTATTTCTTTACATACACAATTTAGGGTGTGTCAAAATAAATTCATTTTTTTGAATAATTTTTTTTTTTTTTCAACAGAAGTATGTATTCTGACCTTAATATCCACCTTCTATTCGGAGTACGCGATTTCATTTTTTATTTATTTCAAATTTCCTCCAAAATTCTGAATATAATAAAAAAACCTTTAAAAATGTAGGCTCACATTTTGTATGGAAGGATATTAAGGTCAAAATACATAATTTTTCAGTAAAAAGTAAAAAAAAAATGCACACGCCCTATAATGTATATATACATATATACATTTGGACGTACGCAATATATATGTCATAGGGCGAAATGTGCACACGGTTAAATAATTATGGGTTCATTAATTGGGGGTAAATACGAGAATTGCTCGTCGCCCTTTTTACCATTACATAGGATGATGGTCTGCTGTTAGGTTGGAATACACGAGAGGAGCGGACAAGGCCGTCGCCGTGGGCTCTTTCGAAACGAGACAAAAGCTCGGGACTTTGACTTAGCCGAGCTTCTGTAGCGACGAATGGATTTTCTCTTTTTTCCCTCAGCTCTCGACAGTTTTTGTTCAAGCGTGTACGACCCCCCCCCCCTTTTTTTTCCCTCCGCCCTTCGCCAAGATTGTCACTACGACAGTGGCGCCATCCTGGGACGTGTGTGTTACATTCGCTCGTCTCGGGAGCTGCGAAATTAGTTCGCCCCACGGACCACTCTAATTGCTAGTTATTCGCTGTTTGTATTTACCTACCGAAATGAGAATTATCACGGCTTCGTGAATCCACTATTTCTTCTTTCTTTTCGTTTCTTCTCGATTCTCACTTTCGCCTTCGTTTTAGTGATCTTTTTTTTTTTTCGGTTGAACGCAAAGAGAATTGAGGTATTTTGTCGAGTTTTAAAAATTGCACATGCTCAAAATACGTCGCAGGAATTTTGTGACGATTTTTAATGAGAAATTTCAATATTCATAATTTTATTATACCGGTAATAAATTTCGAGCAAAAATAAGAATTTATTTTATTTTATTTGTAATTAATTGAGGACACAATGATATAATGAAAAAATGTAATACTTGTGGTGAACTATTGGAGATTTTTCTTCCTGCCGATGTAAAAAATGTTGTCATTTTTATCATTTTCTTGCTCCAAAAGGAAAAACGGATTTTTGAATTTTCATCAGAATTAATTGAACAGGAAATGCAATTATGAAATATTTTTCTTTCCACCTGTCGGAGATTATTAATTTTTGTACCGAATATTTCGCACTTTTTTTTCTCACTCTATTTCCGGTTCTTTACTTACGGTTATCCGGTTGCTTTGGAACCGTCGAGACATCGAAGCACAGGACGGTCTGTATATTTCAACTGATTCAATTACCGGCGAAGGAAGGAGGCAGAGAGATGCCAAGGAATCGCGTAAGAGCAGTTAGGTCAACGTGGCCGGAACGACACCGAGGCAATCCTAAATTTCAGGAAATTCTAAGAGTTCGTTCTGGTCTCAGGAAAAAGGAAGCGGGCTGGAGAAAATTTCTTTCACGTAATTTTTCGCGATTGAGTCAAAGCGTACGCGTCAGGAATTCTTATCAAAAATTTTCCGTCGAGTTTACTGTACGAAAAACCAAAGAAAAAATTCGTGTTTTTTTTATGTTGCTCAATTTTTCGCAACATTATTTTGCAAAAAGGGCTTTGAGTGGTAACCTTAATTAAGGACGACCTTAATTAAATTGTCCTCGTGCTTTCAATGGTCGCCTAATTAATTAAAACCAACAGGACAAGATTCGCTGGAATAATCAACGAACAAAACAGTGCAAAGGGAACTAATAACAATAATAATAATTGAAAAATGTGCAGCAAGTGCAGCGAGTGTTGTCAAGGTTCGAGGCACAGTGTCGACGCAAGTCCAACGCCAGGATCCGACTCGGAACCCTCAGGTAACGAGAGAATAGTAAGAAAATCCCCAGAAAAATATTTTTTATCGATATCACGTGACATATCGGTTATTCTATTGTTATGTATACAATGGCAATGGAATTTAACAAATTTTTTTAAGCGGCTCACTCAATATTTACGATCGTCACTTACTCCACCTAAAAATAGTTCAAATAAAAAATAGTCCCTTTTCTAATTTTATTATTATGACAGTCTAAATGTGAATAAATAATTATTACGATTATTAAGTAATTCAAGCTTTGCATGAACAGAATAACATCTCGATAATTTGTTCTTATCTGAAATTTAGTGATTAAGAAAAAAATTAATTTATTAATAAAGAGATATAAAAAAATGTTTAAGTTATTTTTTAAAAAAATTTGCGACGTATTACGCTAAAAATTAAAAATACTGTAACAAAATAGTTCTCCAATTAGCGTTTAAAATAATAATTTTAAAAAAATATGGCGCTTCGACTGGAGGAAACAATAGAGATTTCATTGCAAAAGAAATTTATGAAAAAGGAGAAACGAGCTTTGGTTGTACCAGGTACAATGGACATCTGTGAAAGCATCCTTTTTTCTTGCTCCTATCGAAAGGAATCTTGGTGGTGTTGTTCGCAATGTTAAAAAATGCAACAGAAGGCGCCCGGCTGGGCGTGCCTCGTCGCATATAAACGGAGTTATACGAGTGGAAAAGGCGAAGAGCTTACTTAACCCGAGGCTCGGCGAGGCTCGTGCTTTACAAGAGTGCGAGTGAGCAGGCAAAAGCGCCGCAAGCGACACACTTAACACCTTTTACCGTAAGGGCTAGAGGTGCGCTTTTCACTGTACTGCACTCGGGTTTCGCTTTCTCTCCGTTGCTGTGTTCACGCTTCGACCATTCCAACCACGTCCATCTTGTTTTATGACCATTTATCACCATTATTCATTTCCTCACGCTTCAAATAATCCCTTATTCGCCCTTTGGTATTTTTATTATTTTCCATAATTCAATATATGATTTTATCAAATTTCCGTCGTGTTCATTTGTACCACTAGAAAGGAAAAAAATTGCAAAAATTATCAGAACGTTTTTGATGATTATATTAAAATTATTTGAAATTATATCCAATTATGATTTTTTTTCCTATAAACTGTTCAACTTTTTATTTTTATTTTTTTTAAAGTTTTTTCTTAGCTTCTGTTCTGTCTGACACGAAGGAAATTATTAAATTTTTTGGATATGTGGAAATTTTTTCGATAAAATAGCGAATTGATTAATATGTGGAAAGTCAGGTTTTAAAAAGTCAATTTCGTGGGTGATTAAATTGGCACTGTTCAAGAGCCTTCAAAGCATTCGCCCAATTTTGGGTAACGACGATGAAATTCCGGCGTCATGGACGAGGATGACCCGGTGAATCTATATTCATAACTCCCACGTGACCTCATCCTAAAATGTAGGATTACTCGTCTACATCTTCCGCTTTTCCTTATAAATTTACATGGTCATTATAACCCTTTTCTCCTCCGAAAACCCTCTACATTTGCGCTGTGATATTAGACTTCGAAATGATTCGGAAAATTAATTACACTGATAATTAATTAGCGCATTCATACGTCACCATAAAAGGAGCTAATCCGGAAAGCGTGAAAATTCCTATGCATATAAGGCGGTAAAACTAATACCGTCGTCATTTTTCTAACAGAAGTCGAGAGAAATCTCAAAAATTCAAATAAAACAAGTCTCTTCAGTATTTAAGAACCCCTTGACAATTTTTATTTGTTAGATTAGTATTTTTGGATTCCGCGACAAAAATGTGTAATTTCCCTTTTTTTTTGCAGTGTGTTAAGAATATTTCCAAAGTAAAAAAAACATTAATTTCCATAACATTTTTCAGAAAAATCTATTTTTTCGTTGATTGAACATTTATTGTATCGTCGAATTAATGATAAATATTAATATCCTGACTAAAAATTCATTGCAATCCGGAATATTTTTATTTCAATTTTCGCTGTTGAGTTATGGTTTAGGAGTTTTGCATATAATAAGTCTCTGGGGGGTTTACGTACTGATGGTTTCGCTACGTCACTACATATACGTAAGTAACTGCACGAGTTATTCACGAGATATATATAGTATATGCTCGTATAGTGTACAGAATACACATTTACTCCTGCAGCACATAAAGTATGCAGGACGAAGACATAGTATACCATACATATATATATATATATATATAGTGTATTCGCAGTGATGGAGCTCCTGTGCACATACGAGTCGCATAAATAGTCAAGTGTCGCCCTCTGTACAAGAAGAAGAATGGGGTTGCACGCGTGGTGATGCTGTACTTCGCATTACATCGAGGCTTTTCGCACGCGTGTTTCACTTCCCCCTCGACCTACATCAAGTTCAGCAATTTATCCCGAATATTTCTCAAGGATGCTCGTCAAAGTTCAATTATATTTCCCTGGTTGCTGGTTTCCCTGGAAGCTATCAAAATGATCCAAAGATTTTGTAAACGCAATTTTCAAAATTTCGAAAAATATTTATGAAATGAAAAAAAAAAGGAATTATTTTAAAAAAAATTATTATAATAAAAAATAACTGGAAATCGGTAATACAGACTTTTCGCTTACTTTTCTAATTGAATTTATGATTTTGTGTTGCAGAGGAGGAGTGGAACCCAGGTGGAAAAGGTCGCCAGTCCAATGACACAGGTCAGCCTTTGAATTATCAACGTACCCAAGAGTGTCACTAATTTATGAACATTTGGGAGCCAAATTTTCGTCACTACAAAATTCACGAAAAATCTCTGCGCCGTTTAGAGATTTTTGGATTAATTATTTAGCGACGAAAATTTGGGCTTCGGTCAATGAATTAAAAAGAGAAAATTTCTATCATTATTTCACCTGAATTCGCTGCAAAACTATTTTTAAATTCATTTAAAAATCGAAAAATATTTTATAGAAAATCGTAAGAAAATTAATATCAATTCGAGGGATCAGCGAATTAAAAAAAGAACCTTCCATTAAGCAAAGACCATTTTTGGCTATTTTCAGTCTCAAGTGGAAATAATTTTATTGGTGTAATTCTTCAATTGATTGAATACGTTGTATAGATGAATATTTATCGTCATACAGCGTTCAGTAATTTATATGCATTTAATTTGATTGCATTAGCCATATTGTCGTATTGCAATGCTAATTAACGAGAAAACCGCGTTTCCCTCAATTATCGCGTATATCGGACATTCCTGTTTTCCATCGGTGCACACCACTAATCGACTGTATCACTGGCTTCTCGATTTTCCTATTTTACGTTTTAAACGCGGTAATATACATGTATATATGGGTAGTTGGGCCTGGCCACCCGTGCCCACCCCGGAGAATTGAACGAAGCGTGGATAAATAATTTTCAAGCCGGTAATTCGTACAACCTGGTTCCCTGGTGCGCTCATAGTTTCCCGGGGATACTGTAGTGTACTCTGTGCTCGGCTTTAACAAGCCAACACTGAGCCAGCGAGCCGAGCGGCGTCGGGACGTAATCCGTCGGGCCGAAACCTCGTTTAACATTATACGAGAATGACTATTAATCGATTCGATACCATGGAAAGGTGCCCGACTGCTCGGGAACTTTGATTTTACCTCCTAGACTCGTGATGGCTCGTTAAATGGGTCAAGTGAATTGTCAATTGTCAAACGTCACCCAAAAATATTTAAAATTCTCGGTTAGCCCTCAAAATATGAAGTAAAATAATTTTTGATTGCTTATCCTAATGTAGAACCAATTTAAATACTTCAAATGAAAATGCATTTTAAAAGAATAACATTTTTTTAAAATTCGAACTCCAAAAAAGGTTGAATTTCTCAGGCCCTGAATGAAAACGGATGAATGGCTTTTTTTAAAGGCCCTTTTTACCTTTTATACGTAATTGCATTTTTATTTATTTATTTATTTTTTTCCATGAAAATGTGAGATGTGTTTTTAGTCGAGTATTCGTAACATTTTTAGAATTGTAGTTAAAGAGACGTTTAAATTTTTTTTTTTATTATTGATTTGTAGAAAAAATGCCACTTCGATTGTTGAAACGGCAATGAAAAAAGTGAGTTGAACGCATGTTTATTCTGTAAAAAATAAAAAAAATTGTTTCGAGCCCGATGATAAAACTGCCACAAATGAAGAGAACAAAAAGTAAGAATATCTTTCCGGTTGAACGAAATGCAGCTGGAAATAATTCCCGGTATAATGATAATAATATTGGGTTAAGGGGTCACGGAATATAAATTCTCTCGCTTTTGTACGTCTCCACTGTGTTCTTTATAAATAATTTTCACACTGAAAATTATACGGGAAGCGATATTAAATATTAATCGATTCGATAGTAGTGGAACCCCCAGAAGATAGGTCACGTGCTTTGATTCAAACGAACCGGGTCACGTTACTCTATTCTTGAATTTTAAGAGAAAATGTATCAAGTTACCATTTTTTTAAAATCAATTACGAAAAACAATATTCCAGTATAACATTTAAAATCCGGAGAAAATAACATAAAAATTAAACCCATACCGGAATAAAAAATTATGTATATTAAAAAAAGAGCAGAAAAATATGATTTCCTCAAATAAATCAGGTGAAATCAGTCGTGTGCATTGGCTGTGAATTTCGCTACACTCAAATCACCACCTGCCAACCACTGATACCTGGCCAATGACTGGGCCATCCGCTCTCCTCTTCGATAGCAAAGAATGGCGTGCACTGTAGGTCAAGAGTGTTGATTTCATATTCCTGTTTAATTTGTGAGAGACTATAGAATTTAAAACAAAGAACTCGAGCTCGAAGCTTTGCAAAAAAGAAAATTCCAAAACCAACATAACAATTCCTTTACAAACCCGAAACTAAAGACCCTGTTTTTTTTTTCTTCTTCTTAAATGATCATTCTCATAAAAATCCCTGCCGCAAAACGTAGTTAAACCCCGCTAAATAACCCAAACCTTGAAAAATAAACCCCCATTAATTCTATTTATTTAAACAATACATCCACAATAAAAATAATACCAGATGGGCCCGAAAAAAAAAAAAAAAATTAATCACCTCACAAATTCGTTTACAAAATCATCACTAAATGGAACAAAAAAGTTGGAGCATCGTTTTCATTGACGAAAATCATCGATCATTTATCCATAATAATAATAACAACACTCCGAGGTCGCAGGATAAATGTTGCTTGACTTCTTAACCCCTTCGGTGTTCCTTATAAATATTTCGTTTCTCTCGGCAATCCCATTTAATTAACGCGCGAGGTCACTGTATAATTTTCCAACCACCCCCCCCCCCCCCCCCCCCCCTCCACCCGCCACAATGTTTGTGTACATAAATCACTTGGCATCGTTGATCCTGTCGTAATCTTTCGTCGTCTCGTCGTTTAAACAGCGAGATATTCCAGTAATATACCGACAAAGGTGCTCTTAGCCCGTAGACGTTTCGTAGTTCGGTAATGGTCCTCGCCCTTATACTCAAAGTCTTTTGTCCGTTAAGGGAAGTTACGGGGGGTGGGCGAGGGGGGCAAGGCAACGAGCTAAACTCGCCGTTGCCGTTGCCGTTGCACTCGCTCTCAATCATTGACCGTACCGCGGCTCCTCGAGTGCAATCCATTATTCACCGAGTTTTAATCACCGAAACCCTTCGGCCCGAGACTCGGACGAACAAGTACGAACGGCTACGAACTCCTCCGACCCGGTTTCCCTTCGCCGTTGCACAATTTCTCTCTCTTTCTCTCTCTCGAGCTTCGCGTCGTACGTCTGAAAATTTAATTCTCTCCGCGGACACCGAGAACACGCTACAGCACATCCTCTTTACCGTCGTCTTCGCAAATTCCCCCCTCTCTTCGGGGGCGGGGGGCAGGGGCACGGGGAGCAGGCATCTTCGTCGTGTTTCTCTGGGGAAATATTCGCTACAGTCAAATCAGATTCGGCTGCCGAGGAAAATTGAATGCCGACGACGTCCCCCGCATCCACGTACCTATATCATCATTGTGGAGATGGATTGGCACAGAAATTGCGCGGGTAATGGCCGATGGAATGCCGTTTCCGGGTTCTCAATTTGTTTATATAAATCTCGGTTTCTGACGTCTCCGAGTTTCGATGGGATTCGTTCAGCGGATGGAAATAATGAGAGGCGGATGATGGTGCAATTAGATGCATAAACATTTTATGGGGTCCTATAAAGATCCAAGTGAATAGGAGGAAACAATTGCGATTTGATAGTGAAGCATAAAAATTGTCAAATTCAAAGTTGTCCTTCGTTCGATATTCGTCCGGCAAGAAGATTGATTGAAAAGCCATTAGGAATTTCAATTTTGGTTGATGTATATTTATCAACCCAGGGTAACCATAGACCGAATTGCATCGGGATTCTGGTTACAAATTGATCATCCCGAGATTCGAACGTCGATTGCAAGTGCTGCACTTTTTCCATCCAATTTCGTTCTTTGATGCAGTTGCTCAGGACATTTCTATAACATCATTGATGTTTCTTGGTTATCCATCGTGGTTCAGTAATCGATTGTCTTGGCCAACGAGAATCCGATATGAATGTGTCAATCGCAGTCTCGATAAATTGATTTGCTGATATTGCCTCAAGATCCGATAACCTGAAACCGAGCTTTCAAAATAACATTTTTTTTTTTCATTGACTCAGTAAAAAAAAATGATTTCAATTTAAGTCAATTTTTTACTGGAGGAAGAAAGTTTTCCTAGACCACCAAAAATATTTTCCGAACTCCGAAATAATTTTCTAAGCTGACAAAAAAAATGTTCACTCGTAGAAATGACTTTTTCTTGGGTAAAAAATTTTTCATCCCCTCGAGAACGTCTGAAATAATCCTCAACGTTAATTCTCCCCCCTCGTCCTCCTTAAATTAAGCCACGAATTTTCAATCGCATCAGCATAAGTTCAGAGTCGTTCACCATTGTCGAATATATACGTCTCGAAGCTTTCGCCTCCAAGTGGGCGCACATTGAGGGCTTAACTTAACCCCTGGAATCAGCGAGGCCTTTGATAGGCTTCCAGGGCAGGTTTTAGTTTCACCTGGAACGTTCCGGCCGCGCTGTGAAATTGATACCGCAACACCTAGACACGTGAACGAGGGTGACTCGGGCTCGATGGATTTAATCTACGGCCAGTCGCTTCCGTGCTTTTGGTCCTCAACCTCCTCGCCAAAATTACGTTGTTATATACGTCAATGGCAACGACAACATCCGGACGCGAAGGTTAATCGCATTATTCCATTCTATGTCCCAATATGTCACTTCGGATCAGTGTTTCAGCCAATAATTGACATACGTGACAATATAAGTGACAAAGGGGTGGTTTTTTTTTTAGATTGAAAGGGAAATAAGAGAAAAAAATTTTTTTCTCGTGCGGGCACAGTGAATAAAGCGTCAAAAATGTGTGCGGAATACTGGCAATTTATCAAATGAAATATACTTGCGAAAAGGCGTTTCTGGTATGACGTTTTGTAGGGGGTGAATATTTTAGGCTGTCAACCCGCGCTGCGATTTACTGGTGCGCGTACTGATAAAACAAATTGAGCTTTCCGCTAAAAGGCCAAAAGGAAAATGCCACGCGAAACCCATGATTCTTTTCGGAAACTACAAACGGAAAGTGCACAAGTGGAAACGGTTTATATATACTTTTCGGTGGGTTTTATGGAACAGAAATAAGCCGGGCGTCGCTGACGTAATCACGTTCCCTCGCTGTTAAAAACTTTTGGGAGATACAATTTTTGGATTATCCAATCTGTAAGTTATCCGTCGTCTTGTCAGGCATTTGGGTATTTATGGATTCGGGGAGAATGTGTTAATTGGACCCATGGTCCATTTTTTTTTGGCGGGAAAGTGACTAAGTGTTTTTAGTTTTTTTTTATTGCTGCTTTTAATTTCAACGCAGAAAAAAAATTGAGAAGACTTTTTTTTCCGGAACTCAAGTTACTAGGTTTTTAAAAATTCATGACATTTTAAAGTAGATTTTTGACCATCTTGACGCGTTTTGTAATTATAACGCGTTCATTTTAATGAGGCTCATAATAGCATTTCGTTTTTTTTTTTTGTTAATTAGAAATTTATCCAATGAATAAGAATTGGAAAAAGAATTTAACTAGATTCAACAGCGGATTTTAACGGTCTGATAGCAGAATCGCGTTTCCACGTGAATTACCCTACCGCGCACCGCAACCCCTTATCTCAACACGACGTCGTGGCCACTCGAGACGACGATCGTCTTCCCTCTTGCACATTGCTGCTGTAGTTCGCTTGTACCAGCCTTCTATCTCTCGAGGCACGACAGCCTACGACGCGAGTAAATTAGCCACTCTTCTCTATCTTCCTCCGCCCATCTCACCACAGGATGTACAGATACAGGACGTACCAAAGTCAGCGAAAGCCAAAACGGAGTAGATCAGTAGGAGCACAAAAAAACTTTCTTGTTCATTTTTATTTCTCAATGAAATATTCAAAATATGTCAATTGATACAATTTTCATATCGTTGAGAGTTCAATTAACGATATAATTTTTATTGATCGAATTTTCAAATAAAAATTTATCGATCAAATCTTAAAAATATAATTTTTCTTGATTGAATTTAAAAAAAAATTATTGACAGAACGTTAAATAGAAAAAATAAATAATAATGATTCTCGAAATGTTCAACCAATAAAATGAAACTTAAAAAATGATAAAAGAATACCATTTTGATTTTGGTGGTTGACATTTTTTTTTATTAATATTTTTTTGAAGGGATATCTTAGTGGAGTTTAGTGACGACTGTTTTTGCCACGTCCTGTACCTTCACCTCCCGACATTAATTAATATAGCCAAGGGAGAAGCGGGCTAAGCTTTTATCTTTTCGATATCACTCGGTTCTTATACCAACCGCAGCGCCGACGTAACTCGAGGTAATCCGAGCTGATACGCTCGCGTTTCTCGTGAAAACCATCGCAGTGCCGCTTACAAGCGGCACTCTTAAGTGAATTCAGTGCCAGAGAATCTGGACCCACACCGAGTAAGCCAAGTTACACAGCTGTGCATGTAGATAATGATCCAAAGAGTTAGAGTTACATCGCAGATCAGGATAGAGTCACCAGTGAATGAACAGCCAAGCATAACGTTTTTTTTCTCACGACTTTCCATAAACTTCCATAAACCCCAAAAACACAAGTACATTAGCAGGCCAATTTAGTTTACACTTTTTGTCGAAAAAAGTGCAACAAAATAATCGAATGTCCACGGTATTTAGCTGAATAATCGCTCATCAACTTTTGGTATTGAATTTCATTTTTCGGATTTCATGGAGTTTTTCTCCCTTAATTGGTCTCTGCTGTTTTATCACAGTCACAAATTAATTGCGGCATAAAATTGCACCTAAAAAAAGTGCAATGCATTTTTTACTGCACTTTTTATTTTTCCAAAAAAAAAACACACTAACAAATGTATCACTGGGGTAATAATTTATATTACACAATTGGGAAAATAAGGGAATTTGTACCTTATGTCTTTCTGGTTTAATTCTTAATTACAGATCAATTAAAGCATCTCATTTTTACTGAAAATATGTGCAAAGTATTTTTTTATTAATTTTTTATTTTACCAAAAATAAAAAATAAACTGATAATTAATATCAGACGATTACAGAAGTAAGTACCTTTCGTTCTGAGATCGTACCTTTCATCAGTCGGCTTAAATACATTCCATTACAGAGCCCTACAATTTTCCCTACCTTCTCGCACTTTATCTCCCGACCAAAGGTTCGGGTCCTTGCTGCACCCACTCAACTCTTTCGCCCACGAGTCGGTAAGGCTGCGAGCACTTTCCTACGCTGAGAAACCCCACAGGTAGTTAATCCATTGGTGATAATGGTCCGCCCCCAAGTTATCGTCTCGCAAATTCTAATTTCCTTCCAAGTACAAAAAATTAATTAAAAACTCCCGAATCGTAAATTATATTGGAAGGTCGTCAACTGATGAGGCATTTTTGTTCTTAGAGTCATTATAATTAGTTATGTTTATTATTTTTCATTATTTATTGAAGTGATTTAATAATTTCAAAGACTAATACAATAATTGCTAATCAATTATTATGACAATCACGCAAAATCAAGTTATCCTCAATTTTTAGATTTCCGGATTCTGACATAAAAATAGTGACGCTGAGGAAGATATTTTTTAAAGGCAGTAGTCATAAAATCGAAGTGCGTCGTATAATAAAATGGTTGTAAAAATGATGATATGGAAAGATCATTTTTATAGTCTCCAGAAATCGAATTTTAGGGGTGGATAAAAAGGAAATAAATTGGAACAGGATTGAGCATTTTTGTACAGTGCACAGCACTTTATCAGTTTACGTATTTCGTAGGTACTGCCATATCAACTTTTTTTGGTACGGACTCTCATCTGAAACGGATTATTCATCTGTTTCCATATGCTATCCTCCCTGATTATAAAAACATTACCCAAAAATGTCGCTACCAACCCATTGCAATTTCACCCTTACCCCCCGCCCTACCAAAACTTAATTTAAACAATAAACAATCTTCGTTCATTTCCCAGACGATCCACCTCCAATTTTCCTTAGTCAAAAATTAATTTACACACACCCCCAACCCAATTCACCATAATTCCTACAATTCGCCCTCTCAAAAAAAAAAAAAAAAAAAATCCCCCATAAACATCACAATCCATACCCACCCCAGAATCTTCCATCGGTCCTAATGGAGTCTCGTGTTTTCCGAGCCCCGGTATTTAAGGCCATCCCCTCGGTGTCCTCGATCGTCCATCCAAAACATTCCCCAAAAACACCGCTACAACCCATTACAATTTAACCCTTACCCCCGACCCTCCTAAACCTTCATCCAAACAATAATAAACAACCTTCATTAATTTTCCCCAATCAAAAATAAATTTACACACACCCCCAACCCAATTCACCATAACTCCCACAATCCTCCCCCTCAAAAAAAAAAAGTTCCCATAAACATCACAATCCAAACCCACCACCAGCATCTTCAGTCGGTCTTAACGGAGCCTCCCGTACTCCGAGCCCCCGTGTTTAAGGCAACCCCTTCAGTGTCCGCGATCGCCCATCGGCAGGGAAGGTAACGCTTGCATCCTCATGGCTTGTAACGGCCGCTAGATGGCGCGCGGCAGTCGCTTCCCCGCGCCTCTGGCGGACGCCGGGTGAACCACCGCAGACCCAGTATTTAAAAAGCTTCGGGACGCCACACCCTGGCACCGTTCGGGCCGAACCTCGCCGAACGTGGCTCCGCTCCGCTCGCCGGCTATGCAGCAGCTGCCAGTGGAAAAGGCACGAGTAGGTCGGACAGGCGATACGAGACTGGCGAGCGTCGGCGGGAGGTTCGGTCGTCGGTGTACTGCCGCCGGGCGTCTCCAAAAAGCCTTGACGAAGGCCGACGTTAAGGGGGATAAATAGGCGAGGGGCGAGCGGCGAGTGTTGAGAGGGTTAGGGGGCGGCGGCGGCAACGGCAGGGAGGGAGGGGGGCGAGGAGGGGTTCTCTCGGGTTAAGCCAATTCGAAAACGCGGTGTCGGGTTGGCGCGAGTCACGACGTCGACGTCAACGTTCCCACCGACAGTCGCGAGAGAACGTAACGCGCGCAAACGTTACGCGCTCTACTCATTCCGCGGGCACGCATGCCACGCACGCCGCGCGGCTCGTAAGGGTCGTGACCCTCTCATTGACACGGTGCGACACGTCGCGGAAGCTCCGTCAACTAATATTGATTATAAAACCGGTGTAGTGGCGTTTTTTTTCTCTTCTCAACGCTGTGTGTATTTATTTTTTTCGTTTTTTTTTTGAGGCTCAGAAAAGTTGTGGTTTCAGTGCACGCGTGAGATTGGAGGCGTGGGGATGTAATCCGCTCGTTTCGCGCGGGGATGTAATCACGAGAGTGCGGGGAAATTGAGGTTTTCGTGGAGATTGTCGGGAATTACTTGGGTTTGGGGTTTTTTTTTTTTTTTTTGGGGGCGTTTAAGAGATATTTAGTGAGAGTTTAAAGGGAGGGGGTTTTGGGTTTAGGAGTAAAATTTTTTTTAATGGTGATTGGGTGGAAAATAATTGTAGTATGGTGGCGCGGTTTGAGACGAGACTCAGTGAATTCGTGAATTTTTACCACTGCACTTTGGAGACTTGGTTGGGATAACTACGCGAGAGGAGACATGTAAGTAGATACGGCGGTTTTTGGGCAGACGAGGAGGAGGATCTTTTTTTGGCGGTGGCTGTGGATTCACGATTTTTGGGGATTGTGGGCTTGGGGATTAGGGCTACTCCCTTGGCTTTGCTTCGGTTATTGTGCGGCAGGAATTCGTCTGCCGCTCTCTCTTGGTACGCCTGGAGGGTGGGATCGGTTTTAGCCTTTTTTGTCGCTCGATAACGCTGCATTGTGCATTTGTTATGTACGCAGTATTTTTTTTTGCGATTTAATTGACGGTGTAATATGTTTTTTTTTGGGAAATGAAAAATTATTTCTGGAAAGATCTTTCTTCGAGGAATAATGAATTTTTTTTTAGATTTCAATGGAAGTAGATATTAGATTTTCAATACGCAGCAGTTTAGTTGTGACCAAAGGGTATGAGAAAATGATTTTTAAAAAAATTTATTCTCTCAGGAAGGGACTATTTTTGAGGGAATATTGGCATTTTTTTTAAAGACCTACTCACATTTTTTTATTACTATTTAGGAGGTTAGATACCCTGTAAAAAACTAACTTGAAATTTAATGTGAACGTTTATTACATTTTATTTTTACCAGATCTTTATTGGAATCGTACAATGCAGCAATGTAATATATTTTCATCCATTTTTTTTTAAAGGGAGTACGCCTATTTTTTTCAGTTTGTTAGATTTGTAATTAAATAAAACGATGCAAGAGCTGAGAATGAAAAAAAATCTCATGTACGAATCGAGTAATTTGTCGGCTATAGTATGAAATAAGACCTAAGGCGAGACCCGTTTGTCCAGCTTTGGTGCCGGCACTGATCCCTACAGGAAGTGCAGAAATCCGAGACGGAAGGCAAGCCCTTCGAGAGTTCTTTTTTTTTTTTTCTTTTTCTTTTTCAAAGTTCAGTAGTGAGTCGAGCACCGAGGGAAAGTGAGCCCTATAGAAAATATGCACTCGTGCACCCTTAATTGACCCTCAGATGCGACGTAACGAGTCTCCTGAGCTCCGTTAACCCTGAAAACAAAATGCAGCACTTTTAATTTATTCCCAAAGGAGACTCCAATCGTTTCAACCATTAAAATAAATTCCTCATCATTTTTGCGTCATTAACAAAAACGCATTTTCTTTTTAAATCCTCTAATTACTCATAAATTAATTCCATAAATAATTGTACCTTTTTTTCTCCAATTCTTCCATTTTTTTCCCGTGATCTCAAATGAACGTAGTTATTAATAATCGCCCATAATTCCTTACACTAATTTTTAAACTGATATTACAAAACCTATCGTCATTATTTCCTGCTAAAAAAAAAGAACAGAATTTATGGTATGCGATAAAATTATCTCCTGGAATTTATCACAGTTTGTTCCAGTTATTCAGAAGTTTCATAGTCTCGGGGTGACCATTGCCAAGTTTTTTTTTTTTCCGTGGATGAAATGAGAGGAAGAGAAAAATAGAAATGAAAAAGTGCCCCACGAGCAACGAAACGCTTCATTTTATTCCCACTAAAAGTTCCCTTCGCAACAGAAACAGTCGCCCTTCGACTCTCGTACACGTCTTGCTCCTTCCTTCCCTTTTTTTTCAAACCTCACGGGAATGAACTGCATCACTTGTGGTTCGGGAGCGCCTCGATTAGAATCCCCCCCAGCAATAACAGCACCGGTAACAGTAGTGTAAGGGTTGCAGTAGTAATGGGACACGAGGCGTAACCGCTGTACTTAGCTTTTTGTAAAAGTAACATGCCCTTCGCCTCGAAACCATTGCTCGGTGTTGCCGATCCCTTCCCCAGTCTCCAAGACACTTCAAGTACACTTTGTACACCAGTTGAAGTTGAGGTTGTCCCTTATTCCCCAGCTCATCGCATTGTCCCTGAAAAAAGGGAAGTTTTTACCCCCCAATATCTGAGACATGCATTCGAGATTTTACCAGCTATTTTATATGTCCCTGAAAAAAGGGAAGTTTTTTTTTTATATTCCTATTATTGTTGCATTTTTAAATAAAAGTTATAAGGGTAAGTCGATAATTCGCTGCCTTTGGCTTCCAATGCTTTAATTTTTATCGCCTTTAAATAACGCAGCGGACAATTCACTTTTTGTAGTCACCTTTGCCAAGTCGATTCAATTTTTTGAGTACGGTTTATATTTTATTAACGATTTTGTTCCATTTTTGGGCATGATGTTTTTTTTTGGGAAATTGGATTCGATTCTTCCTCTGGGAAAAAAGTGATAAAATTTGGGAAAACGTATTTTGCTACGAGAAATCGAAGGGCCTTCATCAAACATTCAACGATGGACCTGTCTTCAGGTTCAGAATTCGATATTACGCCGAATGTGAACACCTCTTGGCACGTGTTATGTCTCTTCTAATGCAGAGGGTCGTTTTCATGGGTGCAAGATATACAAGACGTTTGAAGAACGCTTTGTAGACGGACAGACGTGTCATCCCTCCGCTCACTCGACGACTTATCGTTACCCACTTCCTCCGACTAAGGGCCCGCTATGTCTTCCTCAACTGCCGCCCTTCTGTCTCCCTGTTTCACCCTCCAAATGGCTTTATCTGTGACTCACATGACACTCCAATAACTCACAACTCTTATTTCTGATTTTTAGTCATCGCTATTGCCCAATGAATCCCATAAATATCATAATTCTCCCTCATTTTTTTTTTTTACATTCCTGGACTCGCAACTGTTTTCCAAATTCCCAAGAAAATTAATAAAGGATTAAAATTTTTTTTTTTCAATATTACAAACAACGTGCAATTCTGGTGAACACATTTTTAGATCCATAATATATTTTTTTTGTATTCCTTTATGAAAATCACGAAAAAAAAATTTGAAACCTAAAAATGCAACTTTAAAGTCATTCAACAGAAAAAAAAATTAAAATTCAATTTTTTATCTAACATCATTTACAAAATAACAGAATTATAATATTTGGTGTGTATACTTGATTAAGTTTAGATATCAAATTAAACAAAAAAAAGGGTGTGCACAAAAAATATAATTTAATGACCTTTTTAGGTATTCCAACGCCCTTAATATCGAGTTAAATAATTCGCTGCTCTCAGGTGGCATTTGCGGCAAGTCCAGACCCGGAAGCACACGAGAAACTTAGTAACGCGTGTTCCGGTCGGTCGATCGACAATCGTGTTACTACGTTTCATGCCTGGCGGCCCTTCCTCGTCGTTCTCGATGGCGCACCGTTTATTTATAATTCATGCTGAGCGTCACAGTAGGAGAATCGTCTCGTTATACACAGCGGGTAGTCCGCCAATTCCCCGACGATCGATTCATAACGAACAACCCGATTGTTGGCCAGAGGTGAATGAAGAGGAGAAAGGAGGATGGTCGCCGCGTGTGTAACTCCGCGCTCCGATATAATTTAATCGTTATTAAACAGCCAGACAAAACGTGGTAACTCGATTTATGATTGAATAACCATCGACCGTTGTGGTTTTGCGATTCCGTTCATGCCAAATGCTCGTAAGCTTTAATCGCACCAGTCAAACATATTTCCATAAAAACCATCTCCGCAAAAATTTTTCTGAATTTTCATTTGTTCACCAAAGTAAATAATTTTTGAAATATCATTTATATTATTTTCTCCATTCCAAAAATTCCATCATCGTCAAATTAAAAATTGAGGGTTCAAAAAAATGTTAATTATTCACGAAATCCAGGCGACGAAGTATTTTGTTGCAACTGCAGATTTAATAAAATCTCCTCTTCGTTATTTGGTAATTTCAAATGAAAATCAAATTTTCAGTGCGTTGATTTAATTCCCCGGAATTAAGTTGGATCAATAAATTTTTTTTTCGTTTTGTACATTTTTTTAACGACTCTAATTGTTGAAAAATGTGTAAAGAAAAAATGTGATGAAATATTGCGAGTCTGATTAATTTCCGCGTGGATAAATTTAATTTGACGCTCTTTTTATTCGTTATTTAACTTGCGACGTGTGCAAACTCCAATTTAAATCCGCCGATATTTAATTACCGAAGTCACGTCAAAGAGGTATATCCAGTAAATTCGTTCGTTGAATTCCGGTGGCGTAGGCGTGGCAACACCGACGGCATTGCATATATCCTGTAGGCAGCAGTGTATTTTCGTGAAATCATGATCCAGTACGAGACGGGAATATGGAATCTCGGCGAAGATACAGAACGTGCGCCGGAGAGCTATCGTGCTTCCGATGTACGAACCTATACCCGTTTGCACACGAGGGGCTCCTATCGATAGGGACGTACGATATCGATTACCGAACCGCTCACCGTCCTCCTGTATCTCCACCACGTGTGTGTAAACGCGACGAAAACGAGCCACTGCCCAACCCTGACTAAGAGGTCTTCACTCGTGCCAGCCAAAATCGAAAATTCAATATATCCCACTGATCCACTTGCTCCGAGAAAATTTTTATTATTTTTATTATTTTATATATTTATATTCCTTTAATTAAATTTCTTTATTTCCGTCCACGAGTAAGATTGCTTGTGACCGGAAATTCAAGCATATTTTATTATATATTATATCATATAATAATATAATATTAATTGCCGAAGGACTACAATACTCCCTAAAATAATAATTTGAATCATATCACTATTAGAAGTCTCATAATTACGTAAAGGCTTATAAATTCATTAATAACAATAACAATAATAATATATCACGTTATTATATCATTCAAAAATCTCCTCTCTTGTGAATGGTCATTTTTAAAGCGTCAAGAAAATTATTATTATAAAAATGAATTTAAAAGAAAAAGGAAATAAAGTTTCTTGGCAAGAATAATATATTTCTCGCGGCGGCTGACGAGTCGCGTTGTAGCAAACAGCTAGACGCAATCGATAAGCGGTGCTCCTCGCCCATTGAGTCAATTTAACGAGTGTATCGAACAAATATTGTCCAACAGTCGCTGGGATCTTGATAGTTTAAAATTGGACAACGTTTTTCAGCTCCGAGTGATGAGTATATATATACAGAGCGGTTGATATTGCCGGAGATTACGGGGGGACACAGGCTTCACTGTTTGGACAAGACTTTTGAAAGCACGTGCTGATCACCCTCGAGAGCGGCTTGTTACGAAGATTAATACCGAGCGCAGTCCATATGCCACGTTTTTCTCGTACAATGCTGAGAACGAACGAGAGAATCAGATGCCACTGGCCCAACGAGTGAGACAAAACATTCGACGACTTTATATACCACGCTCGACTCTAACTCCTTCCTCCCTGGAAACTATACATCTATATATGTGTATATGGGGCACTCCATGACAACGGGAATTTCCGATTTTATTACCGATTTTTTAAAATTTATTCTTTCTTCTCCAAAAAGTGACCACAATTTTGATCAGATTTTTTTTTTTTTCAAACAATTTACATGATTATTTATAACAAATACATTGAACGCTAAATTTTGAAGAAAATATCGTAAATCCTGTATTAAATATCAATATTTTTTAACTCGGGACCAAATCTTTCGGATCTCGATTTTATTTCTTGGGACATTTTTTAGCGATAATTTAAGGAAAGTCATTAAGAGATTTTTAATTTTTTTCAATTAAAAGATTCAAGTTAAAAAAAGGATATTTCTTGGACAATTTTGTATATTTTAGGACGTCGGAAGTTTTTTTCGGATTCGTTCAATTATTTGGAAAAATGTAAATAAATAAAATTTGGTATGGAATGCCCTATACATGGATATACGTATGTGCGTGCGACGCTGATGCTGTTGTGCAATAACGCCCCGATTGTTCTTGCCATTATGATATTTTATTGAATGCAAGCCGAGGCATCCGGTCGTATAACGAACGATGCTGTGCAGCGGTGGCTAATTCTCACGCGCCCGATTTTGTCCTCGTCGCATTGGCGTCCTGCGCAGGATTAGCCGGCGGCAAGGACTCGATTATGTGTACGGAAGAAGGGGAAGAGGCAAAAAGGGCTCCCTTCTTCATGCTTGTTGAGTGATGAAGCGGAACACTGACGATTTGTGTGAACCTCGTTTGAATCAAACGCAGCACATCGATTTTATTTCGGGGATGAACAATTGACCCATTCATTCCAAGCATAAATGAATTTTTTTAATTTCCCAAATCTTAGTCACAAAAATGTGAGTAACGAGGAAGCAATTAATTCGTTACAATTTTTTTTTCACGTGAAATGAATAAATTCATAATTTATACATCATAAAATCAAGCGCATTTAAAAAATCGCATTTTTATTATGTGTCAAACCAAAATTGTTTCCTCACGGTTCTTCAATAATTTTTTATTTTATTTATTCTTTGAATTAAAATCAGATCATTTTTAATCGATATTTATTGATAATTAAATCGAAATAAAAATGACCAATTGAATGATTTTTGAGGGTATTAAAAGTGTTGGCTTATTTTCGTCGAGGACTGCGTTTTGATTATCTCCGGACGCTGTTCGAATGGCAGATAAGCGAATGAATCATTCGGAGCTTGAAAGTGTTTTCTTAAAATAAATCGCCAAGTATTCGGAGTTGAATATACTTGACCAATGGGCGGTCCATTAGTCGTGGATTTTATAGGGGCCATTGTGAATTTTTCGAGGCATTCTGAGTCGACTGGTTCGCTCTAATAATAGAGGGGACTTATTTTGGGCGATAGAAATTCGAGATGCCGAAGAAAATTGTCGCGAAGCGAAGAGGAAACTGCGAACCGAGCGAATCTGGAGTGTCGCCCTTTGCCTACGTCTTCATTAACCATCAGATGGATCCCGTTCCATTGGACGCGCTTAGAATTGAGCTCCTAACTTACCGGAAACGTCCACAATTGAACCTGACGTCCCATCACATTTCTATCCGCTTTCATATTTGATACGTTGCCTGTCTGGGTAAACGTCGATTGTTTCCTTATGTATTCCAGCGAGACGTGACCAGGGATAACAGTGCACACCTATTTTATCAAATGCTTGGCACGTACCCCCTTTTTTTTCGACTAACTCACCTTCAAACCTCGACTTTACCCTGTTTTTCAGCAGAATTCTTAAATTTTTTTCCCAAAATTTCGACTAACCCATCATCATTTTTTCACCAAACTTTTTTACGCACATTTTTTTTTTCCAAAATTTCCTCTATTTCAAAAAAAATTACCTACACTCACAAAACTTTCTAATATCTCCATTCAAAAAAACGGAATCCAAAAAAATGATCGAAAAATGGTATATTTTATATATCGCGGCAATTAACCTACACTTTTAATAAAAATTGTGCATTGTTTTATCAACGATTGATTTGATTAATTACCTTTTCGATAATCATAGAAAATGATTAGTACAAAAATAATTCTTATGAGAGACGGAATTGCAACAAAAAAATTGAAAAAAAATTACACAAAATCTGGGAAAGTCTGTGGCAGGAATGTGAACGCTTTTGGAGAGACTATAATGCATGCATCTAATGCAATAGGTATGTGGGAGGCATATCTACAGTGCAGGGTATATTGGACTATTATACTGCACGTAGTATAACACAACGAAATATACAGTGATAGTATATCGTATCGCTGCTGTGGAATAGCGTAGTACTATACGTTGACGAGGATGGGAATATAAGCTGGAATTCTCCATTCAAATTTTCTGGCACCAGAGCCAATGTGGCGCTCGGCAGGATAGACAGCCAACGTGCCACGATTCCGCGTTCTATATATGCATTTTTCTCACTTCTTTTTATATCCGACCCAAGCTCCATTATCTCCCCCCCGGCTTCCCCTATCTTTCACCCACTGTGCACTAGACATTGATTTAAAACCGCGAATTATTAACGTCGCGACGCCTTTCACGCTCCTGCTGGTGCAGCTTCCAGTTGCCGGCATTCCTTCTGACAGCTTTTACCTTGTCTGCTATGAACAAAGTGCTGTGGGCGGTTCTCTTGGTAAAAAGTCCATCGAATGCCTCCCGCACCACCCCAACGCTCACCCCCCACTAAAATCCACTCCTCGATATCATATTTTTTGTATCGCCGCCTTTGGTGAAGATATTTCAAGTCATTTTCTTGTTGATGACGTTATTTTGGTAATTTGCGTTGCTTTCTCGACATTGACGATCATCAAAATCGATAATTAAGGGTTGGTTTTATTGGTGTATGGAGGATGGATTTTTGTTTTGGATTTATGGAGGATGGATTTGATTTTTGCACAAAGTGCTATCATATTTTTTGTATCGCCTCCTTTGGTGAAGATATTTCAAGTCATTTTCTTGTTGGTGACGTTATTTTGGTAATTTGCGTTGCTTTCTCGACATTGACGATCATCAAAATCGACAATTAAGGGTTGGTTTTATTGATTGTATGGAGGGTGGATTTTTGTTTCGTAGATTTTGATGCTTTTTATTATTTGATGTGAAAATTGATGTGAAGGTAAAGAGAAGATGTAGTTTTTTGATTGAGGAATAATTAGTTTGAATAAGGGTTAGTTTTTTAAATTGAATGGAATAATTAGGGGAGGAATTATATGTTATTGATTTAATTAGGATTTTATTGTAAGCGTGTTGAACGACGGATTGAGCGAGTTTAATTTTCTTCTTGTCGTTAAATTCGTTACTACGAGGCATAAAATCATTTAGGGATGCTGGATGTCGAGATGAGAGAAGCTGCGCAACGTAATTACGAATCCTGTTGCTTTCCCTGGCAATTAGCAATTTGCCTCGCTTGCCTGGCACGGTTTTCCCGATTGGAGCAAATAGTCTCCGATCCGCAGTTGGTTCGTCGTCGTGTGGTCTATGGGGCGTGATGAACGAGGAGTCGAATCAGATGCTACGGAATTTCAGAGGAACAGATGCAATCAGGTATCAGGTTCCAAATTCGAATGACAACAAACGAAACGTGGTGATTAAAATTCCGTGGTTAAATAAAATCAAAGCCGAATCAAATCGAAAGTAATCATTTCTTTCATAGCTAAATTACAGAGACTATCAAAAAAATAATAATTTCATCCAACCCTCGGCTAAAAATTCTTCTTCTTCTTCAAAATTTCCCTCCCTTTAAATTTCCTTTACCTGCTAAAAAAAACTGGACATTTTCTTCCCTTTGAATGACTTTTATCTGCCAGTAAAAAAAATGTAAACCTTTTATCGAGTTGGCAAAAACGCTGCTACTAAATTTTTCTTCCATTTGAATTTTTTTTATCTGCTGATAAAAAAGTGGAAGCCTTTTAGCGGCTTGTTGAAAACCGAAGCAGGAATAGTAGGAAATTTCTCGTTTTTTTTTTTTCTGCTAAGAAGTGATACCAGCGAAGAGACCGGAGAGTCCTGAGAAAGCTGCTCAACCATCGAAGATCCGAATCACTCTCGGAGCTTCAGGGATCATGGGTGACCTGGTTTTAGCTACGTTCGCCTCTAAGGTATATCTCCGGGCTGGTCCCTCGTGTGCTTTAGCTGTGCAGCTACGTAGGTACTCACTGAGAGAAATATCCTTATCCCGGCTGGTAGCCAATGCAACCCATGGCAACGGCAATGCCTGGTGAACTCGTTTCTGAACGACATCCTCGTGTGCACCACGCTGTAATGGAAAAGGCGACGACGACGACTTTAGCTATCATAGCTAAGGTAGATTGCCTGTGTTCTGACACGGAAATGGCCTCCCAGCTTCCGGCGAATTTCAGCGAGTCTATGCAATGAAGTAACTACATCGTAACATGAAAACTACTACACCGCATAAAATCGTAGCACAGTAGGTCATTATTAACCAACAATGGTCCGCCGGGGTCATTTGTTCTGAACCAATTCTCCTATAATTTCACTAATTGTAGTATATGAACATTTTTTTTTGCAGTGGAAAATGATTTTTGTTTTTAGAAATTATTGTCCTTTCTTAAGATCTCAAAAAATTTGATCAATGGATCATGGATTTTTTTTCTAAAATGATGGGATCGTACTGTTTTTTTTTTTGTGAATAAGGAAAGTTATTATTTATGTCCTTTAATTAGAAAAAGAAGATCTGAAATTGAAGTTTAAACATTGGGGAATTTGTTAACACATAATAAATTAATATGTGCTGGTGAATTTTTTCAATTAGTTGAATTCATAGAAAAATGATTAGTTTTCAGTGAATAGATGATAATTGCAAGTATTTTGATGTGGATTGTAAAATTATTTCGCTGTTTGATTAAGCGTGGTATTATTTTATAGCATATGAAAACAAATTGAGCTTTAATAACGATGAGGACATGTCATGTATTTTCATTGTGAAAATGGTTGCATGGAAAGTGTAAACCTACATTGTGGCTTTTGATGGGTGTAATCAATGTATGTTTTGATTGAGCCGTGCTCTTTGCGGTATTTTACCACGGGAACAATTTGCTGAGAGCGTTTTATTACCGGATATTTTCACGGGAGTGTTTTTCCGATATTTCCAGACTAGGACACATTGACATGGTATGAACGAATTTGTGTGGACACTTCAGGTATTGTTTGATTGCTGATTGAGGAAGCGTTTCGAAATTAGCATTTCTGTGTATTAGCAGCATTTCTACCGCGGGAAATTATTTTTTACCTCATATTTACCAACCCTGACTAGGCATTGGCAAATAATAACTTGGGTTGTCAAATAAAAATTTTACCTGGTCAAATAAGATTTTTGACTGGTCAAATAAAATTTTTGACTGTTCAAATAAAATTTTGACTGGTAAAATTTAAAAAAATGTTCACTCGAACCTACAGATGAAAAGCAATATGTTGCACTTTTGCGAGAAACGTGATCGAAAAAATTCTGAATGAGTATATGTATAAGTGGGCTTTATCGAAGTTGCTTTATCGAAAAATGGCTATTCAAGGATCCCTGGTCATGAAGAATATAAAACGATTTAATGCATTATACCTATACCGACGTTACGTAAAAACGATCTCGGTCTACGAGAGCTTTGGTGTTTCCTGGATCGCGTGTGAGACCGGCGAAGCTCCAGGAAACGAGATCCTGACACGTCGTATACCAAGAGCTAAGATGCTTTACGTGTCGGGAGTAAAGAACGTGCCAGCTTGAAGAATAGCCGTACTATAGGCTCTAGGAACGTTACAAACTTGCGGAGAACAACGAACAACGGGCAACTATAATCGTAAACGACACTTGCGCCAACTTAGGCCAGCACTCAAAAATAAATGCACCTTTTACCTTCGAAATGAACTGCCTATAAGGGAGACGACCCACTTTCCGACGTCTTGCGAAACGTAGCCCCATTTTCTGTTATTTATGAAAGCATTATATTTTGTAATTGCCAAAATAAACCCTTTAACGTGTACACCAATAACGGCCCACCCTTAAAATTTATGAAAATTTAAAGCTTTTTTATTTTTTTTTCAAGTACAATTGTACTCAACTGTTTGGGATCGATTTTCCAATAAAATCGGTAATGCCATTCGGGATTAATGGATTTTGCGATTTCACAAAAAAATTATGATCATTTTTATAGCGTCCCCGAATTTTCTTTTACGGTGTTAGCGGTAATTTTGCAATTGAAATTCAGGATCACGATTTATAACTGGTGATTTGTCGGGGATGTCGCTATATGTTTATGAGTATGCCGCTATTGTGCGGCAACGTGCACCACAACTATCCTTTCGTCCTGGCGACGTGTGCGCTGTGCTCCCCAGACACCGTTGATTAAAAATGTTGGCCTGGCGACATCGGCCCTCCAGCTATTTTCTTATTCGCTTTGTATTCCACGTGCTGCCGCCTCTAACGTCACGACATTTGCTGTCTGTATCTCTATTCCCCTGTTTTCTCAATCCAGAAGTCGTGAATCAAAGGAACGTCCAGTATACTGCTGTCCCACCTGTCCCCAGCTTTGCAAAGAATAAATTTAGATCTTCCGTATCTGTGGCGAAGTCGGCAGTAATCAAACAGATAAGAAAATTCGAATTTCACGCAATTTTTTTATTATGTGTCCCATCTGTCCCAAATTCTTCACGCAACAAATATGCGAATTTTCCATCTGTCGACAATCAGCATAGAAAATCAAATTCAAAATTCAACTTGAATCGCGAATTGCTCGACCGTTTTTGTACATGGGGACTGTCCCACCTGTCCCCAGCCTTAAGCAAATACAATTTTAATGCTTTCTACATACATAATAGCTCAATGAAATAGTACCATTCAGATTCAATCCGAATTTACAAGAATTCGACCATCTCGTGTATATTCTACACTGTCCCACCTGTCCCTAGCTTCACGTACAACGAATTTCAAAGTTCTTTTCTTCCAAATATTTCGGTCATGTTGCAACGCTGTCGACAGCACAAAATATAGTAAAATATACACGGAAAAATTGTCATTTATTCGTCGACAAAAACGTAATCAAAAAAATGAATGTAACTTCGAGCCTCTGTCCCAGTTCTCGGGGCGTCCATGCAATTCAACTTTCACGGTGCGAATAAAAGTATAATTGAATCGGTCGTGAGAATCATATTTCCCACGGTCGCGGAGCATTTCCATTGGTCCTACAGAAATCGGATCGAACCCACTGCCGCAGTTTCAATCAACTTACTCGGATTTCATTGATTTAAAGTTTATTGTTTCGAACTTCATTTCAAACCCCATGCACTACTAGAATCGAGTTACACTTTCGAGCGCTCTCACAGAGCCAAAGTTTCACTCAGTTTTTGGGACACATGTGGGCTTTGCCTCGGACTGATTAACTTCGATAGTTGAAGCACCGACGTGTGCCACGGATATACAGCCTACTCACGCTTCGGGGATCTAAAATTAGCAAACTTTGCGACGCTTTCCGGGTGTATGATGGGACACTGGCCTGTTCACGCGATATACCAACATATATGTCTGCGTCGGGCGACAGCGCCCGGCAACAGTTCAACGGCACTCACAGACACGCTATTGTCACTCGATCAATAAATAATTTTACACAATATCCAAGAAATATCAAAGGAAGGAGAAGCTTCACATTAACTTCCGGTTATTACCCATACTTAAAATGAGACAAAAAAAAAATTGGCCCGAAATTTTTTTAGCAATCGAAAAATAATCAATATTACAATAGAATTTTTATTAAATCATTTAAATAAAAATCAGTGTCCATTATTTCTATTACTTAAGTGACATAGATGAAGATGATCTTAGAAATCGAAAATTTCAATCCAAATTCGAACAAAAAATTTCAAAGTAATCGATACTTTTGCTTCACAACCAAAGAAAAAATCGTATTGCCCCTTAAAAAATGAAAAAAGTGGCAATTCAAAACCTGCCTTTTTTCCATTATGTAAGAAAAATCATTTTCACGGACAAATTTAAAAAAAATAGCAGTGGGTTTAGTGAGTAATTCCCCGGAAAAAATTTCCCACGAAATTGCACATTTTGTCATCGATTAAATTCTCCAGCTCGTTAAAAATCTTATCAATGTCTTAGAAAAAATGTATCGACCAATTATCGAATCCCAAAATTATTTCAAAAATATCAGATGTCAAATGCGAGAGAGAAAAGAGCTAGAGGATCGTAAAGTACGTTTTTCAAGCGCTTTTCGTTGCAACTATTCGTGGAAGTTTGTTGATTGGATAATTGCCGCGTCAGACAAACTCGCGCGCGCACGTGCGACGACGCCCTGCTGTGAACTCGCGCTAAACTCCCCCGCCTGGCGTAAGCTCACGAGACGTGTACACGAGAAACGGCGTTTTCTTGACCCGGGCAGCGTTTGGACTTGGCGAGCTCGCGCATCTTGGGCATCTTTAATGTGGCCCTCGAGTGGTGGTCATATATCTTATTAAGGTCAACGACCAAAGCCACGTGGCCACGAGATACTCGAGGGAACCGCAAAGCTCTGATGAAGGAATTACTCTTTTTTTTTTTGCATCAAGACGCCGCAGAACTAGCTAACGAGGCTGTGTATCAGCTGAGCATCGCTTCGTATTACTAATTTTTTTTTCCCCGGCATGGACCACGCCCAGCATCTTCAACTGAGAAGACGAAGAGCAGACAAGAAAGTCGCGGAGATTTAAAAAAATTCGCACAGGTTCCATACGATCAGACGTATTTTAATTATTAACTTTTGTAATCAAATTGAAATGATTCAACATTTCCCGAAAAATCGGCTTTATGGGCTCGGTATTCTAATTTTACAAAAAATTAAACCTGTTAATTGCAGCAAAACCGAATTTGCGATAATTATGATCTTGACATTCTGTTCCATAATTTCTGTAATATTTGATCTAATTTTCAAAAAGCAACATGTAACAGCAGTTTTTTAATGGAATCATGGAATATTTTTAAAAATTGCAGAATCAATTTAAGAAATAGATTTCTGGTTTTTTTTTTTAAGGAAAAATAAAAGCGATGCGTGAGAAAAATTGGAAAGGCACTTTATTTTCAATATTTTTTATTTTCTCGTCTCGAAATATTTTATATTTCACGTTGGAAACGTTAATACCGTGGGAATCAATAGAAGGAGTCGGGAGAAAATTGTCGTAGCCAATAATCACACAGGATATATTTTCCTCGGTGCTCTCATTTATTCTTCGTCTTATCTGTTGCTTACCCTCCTTCTTGTCGGAAGCCCCCGATTCAGTAGGCCTCGTATACTATTTCCGGCTCTTTCCTAGTAAAGTTTATTCTCGGCCTATACTTTCTGCCAAATAGGCCGACGACGTTATAGGCGGCGCCGAGCTTACGACCGACCCTTTGTATATATATATATATATATATATATACATATGTATGCACCCTGTGCAATCATAAATATTTTCGTAGCCGCTTGGCATAGAGCGCATTAAACCGCTTGTAGAATGTAATAACAAACAGTTTCCTGGTCGTGTTTCTCCTTCTTTTTCCGAATCAGACTCGCTCCTATTATTAAAGCTTCCGAGCCTCACCCTCGGGTGAAATTGTAATGGATATTGTAGCCCCAAAAAAAGTACAAGTTGCTTACATTCCTTGGGAAGCTTTATGCACGACGATAAATGTTTGCTCGGGAAAATAAAAGTTTTATTCATTACAAAAATGTTGATTAGCTTGTCAAGATTATTATCGAAAAATGATCATCGATAAATTTATATTGATTAATATACTAAATACCAAATACTTCATAGAACGCGTGTTTAAAATATTGTAAAAATATTGGATTTTGAAAATATATCTGTAAATGATATGAAATTGAATATAATAGTCGGATAAGCGAATTCTCACCATTTTCAGATTCCGAATTTCCTATCTTAGAGATCTATCGATTATTTCCGATATTCGCTCCGAACGCGAGGCATAATTTATTATCCTGTTATGAATTAATGTGCAGAGACAGTTTTCACGTTTGATGGAATTGTCACTCGTGCAGAAGCACCGAAATCGCATTATAGGTAATAGAATACCCGTATATGTATATATATGACTGTGTGTGTGTATGTATATTAATCTCGGTATGTCCCATGATATTATCGCTGCCGAGGTGTCAGGTTGATATTGAATGATGCAGATGCGTAAGAGGGAATTTCAGTCTCTCACCTTTGGGACATTTTGGGTTATCACAACGGCCTCCGTGTCAATTTCGTCTTGAGGGATGAATAAATTCGCGGGGGATATAATTAGTGGCTGTGGAGGACAATGCAGTGTCTCGAAATTTTGACGCAAATTGAACATTCTGTATTCGAGACATAGTCACTGATTTATCTAAATTCCTGTGAGATGTCCAGCTCTGATTTTTCAAATTACCCCCTTCGTACCCCTGAAAATTCAGCCTAACTTCCTAGCCAAAATCTCCATGCAATTTTCTGCAGTGAAATGATTTTTACCAAGTTTTTTACATTTTCATTTTGGAAAAAAATCTCATACAGGATTTTGAAGAAAAAAAAATTATTTCTCAAAATTCCGGCCCTACATTTGTTATAAATAATCACAAGTAAATACATTTTTAAGAAACTCTTGAAAAGTGTGCCTCTTAAATTCCATTCCATAATAACACAAAAAAATAAGGGATGAAATCCGAGGGGTCATTCGGTATGGAATTCCCCATATATAATTCAAATAAACGATTTGCGGTGTTGCCCCAGTAATAATGATCCCAGCTTGAAGAGCTTGATCCACGAGACAATACGAATAATAACGAATTTCTCTAAAACCCTTTTTTTCTGGTATTTCAGGTGGCTCCGGCAGGGCGGAGGGTGAGGGCGGCTCGAACGATCTTGCCGGCGGGCGGCGAGGAGGCGGCGGAGTTTTGGGCGGCGGCCGGGGTTCCGGCACTTCCGGGAGCGGCGGTGGTGGCGCCGGGGGCCGCTCGAGGGACGAGCCACGACGGCACACCCTCAGCGGCGATCACCAGCCATCCCTTCATCACCAACAGCTTAACTCCCAGCAGCTTCATCCCCTGCATCCCCATCATTTACCACCGCCGCACGGCCAGTACGGTTCGCAACCGACTCGCCACACAACCATGGATCTCGAGGTGAATCTTAGCCCACGTAACATGTAAATATGTTTGCTTGTATTTTTTTTATTAATGTTTTTCGTGTTTTTCTTTTTTTTTTTTTGCAATCTCATTTCTCAATATATTAATGTTTTATTATCAATATAAATATTTATATATATGTTTTTATTCTGTTTAAAGTTTAAATGATACACCAAAGAAATGGAGGAGAATGGAAAAGGAACGAAACAATGGAGATTTAAAAAAGAAAATCGAATTGGTAAAAGGAGTACTTAAAAAGCTCTGCCAATGCAATGTAATGCCTTTTTTATATGAGGTCCTTTTCGATGGAGATATTGAACGAGATTGCCTCCGAATGCTTCGTTCCATCGTTCGTCTTTCGACTGTTGCTGAGTTTCCTGAACTATCGGAGCATCTCGGGACACACTCTTTGTACCTTTTATCTGCGGCACGACAAACTAATTTATTTCCTTGCTCCTCGGATGCGGAAAGTAGTTTCACTGTCGGACTCTTCAATTTCGCTTACGGGCTGCAGGATCTTTTGAGAATCGCATTAGGAAAGGTATTGGCTGCGAGACAATTGAGATGAAGTGCAATCTGTTGACTGAGCTTGCGTTAAATCGTACTATTCGAATATTTGATAAGCGCGCATTTCAATGCAAAGTTTAGTTCAATATAGAGGTCGGTATTTTGTGACGCAAGAATAAATTAAAAGACATTAGAGGGGTTATAAAAAATGATTCTTTATTATACAAATTCAGATTGATTATGAGTAAATTCTAACTTCAAAAGTTCAAATAAAAGGGATTCTTTAACTTTTCTGAAGGCACATAATTTTTTTAATCATTTTGGAATTTCTGATCTTCAGAATTTTTTGAATCTATCTTGAAATGTAGTTTTATACTGTTTTTTTCTTTTTCTCTGTGATATGGAGAACGACCCTCTATATTATATTCCCCCTGGTGAAATATTCAAATGCTCTCTGTGATATTTTATATTTTTATCCACTCGATAAAGTTTTTCCGTCGAAAAGGGATAAGAACGTAAACAAAGCAATATTTTGCGGACGAATTCATAAAGGCAGTAAACACAGAGTGACACTTTTATCGCTTTTGCTATAAGAAGTGTAAAAATGTGTCGTCAAAGAAAATTTGTGGAGTAGACGTTAAATCGCTTCAGACGAACACGAAGCGACTGATGCTTCGCTCTCGCTGCTTCCTCCTTCCGCTCTCAGCCATTCCCGTTCACGACGTGATCGATAATTTCCCTTACACAGATATTCCCGATAATCGAGTGCTCACATATACGCCAACAACTGACAGTCAAACTGACTATAGGCTTTGATCAAAACCAGAAAGCGGTGCAAGTTTTTGTACACAAACTTGTCAATTAAATTTAACTCACAATTTTGATTTTATATATATATATATATATAATATATAAAATCATTTTTTGATTCCACGTATTTTATTAAACCAAAAATGGTCTAATTAAAGGTGTAAACATTTGGAGTTTATCTGTCTGTCAGTGACAATTATTCCCGATGTATCGCAACATTTATTAGTCATGACAATGAGCTTTTCCATTTTCCTCGGAACTGCTCCAAAATTCATGACATTTTCGATTTCATTTTGCGTATGCAGAGCCGATAGCCGAGAAAAGCCGCGGGAATAGACATTTGTGGGCCGCGATGTCTGTTATACATTCGCGCTTTTGCCGAGTAATTGGATGTGTAGGAGTAGGCAGGTTATCTGCTCGGTCCGGCGTCATAATTGGTGATGCGTGCGTGTAGATCCCGCACGCACGTACGTTCAGTTGAACGCGACACCGCGAGCGACTGTCCGATCGTAATTGGGTAGCGCGAGAGGAGTTGATACCGAATTTTCGAGGGAACTCGGTGAACCAGTCGGTTTGGTCGTCAATGGCGCTAGCAAGAGGAATTTATCGTGCAAATTGGATGGAGAACTTCCATCGACGACGAAAACGCAGGCGTGATACATTTTGATGGTTCGAAGGTAACAAGATTTGTTGCGAACTTGGCGAGAACGATGATAACGAAGGTGATGATGATGATGATCATAAGCTCATCATCATTCTGACAAAGCTGTCGGATGCAATCTCATTCAAAATGTCCCACTTTTTTTTCTATCGCTACCAAAATAAAAAATGATGCCCACTTGACGAATTGTCTGGTGTTTTAAACTCATTTGTTATCGCGCTATTATTGTTTCGTTCCTTCTCCTAATTGGCAGTAGCGGGTTTAATTGAAAGAAATGTAATCAGCTGCTCCAATTCTGATCCAAAAAAAATCGGATCGACATATCGATATTCCACTGTGTTTTATTTGAATGTTTCTAACTTTTTTCTGTGTTTTTTCGTGTTTCTCTCGTTAACAGATGGGGACCAAGTCTCGCCAGAGAAAGGTAATTCATATCTCTTTTTGTCATTTTTTAAATATTAATGATATATTATCTCGAAGGTCCTTTTATGCATGATGCATGAATATGAATATAAAATAGCTTAAACCATTATTTCAAAGTACAATAATATAATGAAAAATAGCAGGAGAAAATTTACTAGTTGCTACACTTAAAAAGGTTGAAGCGCTGGGCTTGGTTTTGCATTGTATTAAAAAAAAAAAAAAAAAAAAAAAAAAAAAATGCCTTTATTAATACATTAATAAGTAGTGAAATATAAAAATGAAAATTTCTTCACACATTTTTGCAGCTCCAATTCAAATTGTTCAATAGTCCAAATTCAGTTGCAAATTTCTCAGCAACTGACGGTGAATCCATTAAGAATTTTCCATTCATCGAAAATAAATGCAAATATAAGTAATATTTACTTCCACGCAGGAATATTTAAAATGCTCTGGCGCTCCAAAGTCCTTAAGTAATCGGAATAAAAATGTCGGGAGAAATGCAGTAATTACATTCGTGTCATTTGAATTGAATAAACATTTGAGAATTCTTGTATTTTTCCACAGTCGCCTCTTCCGAGGGGATATCCGCCTCCCTCTTCAGGAATGCTCTTCGACGATGACCCGGGAATTATGTCCGAGGTGGAGACCTCGAGCACTGGATTTCGCAGAGGTGGCAAGCAAAGAAGCAGCTTACCCGTCGTGCGAACTCCCAGTAAAACTCTGGAGCGACCACTAGGTAACGCACACTCCTTAATCTATAATATGTGAAAGTGCGGCTTGCAATATTCATTTCCTGCTAACACGTTTTATAGCTAACTCAACAATTAAAATGCAACGCGGCTTAAATTCATCTGCGACTAAGAGTGAGGGTTTTCAAGCTATGCTGTAATTTTACAATTTCTACCAATATAATTACTAAACAACATTACTAAAAACAAAAATAATTTTTTTACAAGTCAAATGAAATTTGATTCATTTTTTTGAACCACGAAGAAAGTTATTTCTAAGCCCACATAGTAAAAATAATTCTCAAATAATTTTCAACAAAAAATGATTATCATTTTGTCTGATACATGAATTACCTAAGTTGCCAAAAATGTGCAATATTATTTGAACAAAAAATTGAAAGAATGAAAATTTGTCGTTGAAAAGTTGCTTTTAATGCATCTTGATTGCACCTCACTCAAAACATTCCTAATAAAAGCTGAAACATTAAATCCCGCGCTTCTCCATCAAAACATCCTGAAAAATCCAATGGCAATGCGAGTGAATGGGCTTACCTGACAAAACAATGAATTTCTGTGGGCGACTCCCTAGGTCTGGTGTTCCTGCAGTACAGGAACGAGACGAAGAGGGCATTGCTGCCTAATGAAATAACGAGCATAGACACCGTCAAGGCTCTCTTCGTCAGGAGTTTTCCAAAGCAGCTCACCATGGAATACCTCGACAGTCCTCACGTTAAAGTATATATTCACGATAGCAACAAGGATATGTTCTACGAGCTCGAAGACCTCAGGTGAGTTTTTTTTTAATTTCTACTAATATATTCGGGCATTATCATAACTGCAAGCCAATGTTCTCATCATCTCAGATACTTTTCACATTTTTTATTCGCTTTGAAGCACAGAAATCCCAATCGAATACATTTTTTTTTTTTTCAAATTCAATAGCTCAATTCAAATATTTGTGGTTTTATTTGATAATAAAATCAACAGAATCTAGAAAAATATAGTAAAATCGATTTTTTATTTAACGAGGAAGTTTTTATCGGAGAACTTGAGGAGGAAAAGTGCTGAAGGAGAAGAGCTATCCGAAGAAGTAAGAACGAGAAATTGACGGTCTGTTATGATTTCGTAGGTCTCATCTTCGTGACATCAGGGATCGAAGTGTTCTTCGGCTGTTCGAGAGCACCGATGGAGTGGCGGGTATGCCAGGACCGATGGGTGCACCCGCAGGCGGGACTGGACTTCCCCCCCATTGGGAGGATCAGAGTTACTTCAGCGAGCCGGAGTTCGACAGCGAGTTCCAGCATCAACACATCCATAAAAGCAAGGTAAGTTCTTTTTGAGTAATGAAACTCGTGCCCCCGAGTTTCTCGCTGAGAACTTTTCCAGTGCAAACTTCACTTTCCGATGGATGCTGTTGCACAAAAGAATCGAATACCAGAGAGACTCCGAAAACCCGAGAAATTCCGTATTAAATGAAATTTCTGAACTTTCGATAACTGCGATAAAACATAATGAAATAAAAATTCGTAACGACTGACAATGCAGTTCGTATTAAAATAAAAAATAAAATAATTATGTTACACTTTATCTAAACGAAAAAAATTCATAATCTTAACTGTAAAAATAAGCTCAATTGTGTATAACGTCGAGAATTCGTTATATTATTGTGTCAAGCATCGGCGAAGTCCTTGAGATTTTTGTCTTTGGATCTCCTACTGTACTTTAATTTCTAATCGGTAGATTAGTAAATTTACCATTATAATTGTTAAATAACTAGGACAAACAAGAGGGAAAAGAAAGTAGAAAAAGCGAAGGGTAAATCTTAAGGTAAAACTTAATCAAATAAAACTCTCGGCGAGTGGTAGGAAAGTTTGTATAAAGCATGAATAAAAACTCGAAAGCTTTCTTCTAAAATAAACTTTATTTTGTACAATTTCATCTACACAATAAGATCTAAAAAAAAAACATTAACTATCTTAAGTGTAATAATACCTTGCGGCGAGTAATCGCTGAACCTGGTACGAATTCTCTGTACATATAACTTACAGTCTCAGTGAAAATAAAAGCTGAGCTCGATAGAAGGGCAGAAGCGTGAAGCATCCGCAAAGCCCTTGAGTATTATAGTCTGCAAATCTACTACTAAAATTCATTTTTTCTCTTTAAATAGTAGATTCACTATACAAATAGTGTACAAAATTACGCGCGAAATGATTATAAAATAATGAGGACGAGAGAGAGAGACGGAAAATGTAAGAAACAATCGATAAAACGGATGATAAATGATCGAGAAAAGGGTTAAAATAAAATAACGATGAAATGCCTCAATTGCGCGCTACGTCCTGAAAAATGGCAGCGTTGTTGTTCAATATCGAATCGAAATTATGCTATATTCTCGAAGAATCGTCAACTACGATCCAATACTCTTCAGCTATGAATATTCAATGTGCTCCGGAAGACTTGAACGATCATCTGCGAATGCTATTGAATACGAGCTTTAAATCCACAATTCATCGTGGCTGTTATTGCCTCGGACGAAGAAAAATGGTCGAGAGTATTAATACCACAGCATGGGGATGAAAAAAAGACCGGATTTAAAAACTTCCAGTGATCTCCTCGAGGGCTCTTCTACCGTTCTATTTCCCGTTTATGGAAAAATGCTCTAGCACCCTCGGGACTGTATAAACGACGTAACATTGCTTTAAACGACATCAAGAACATCGGATACATGAATTGTCGTACTATCGGTAAACAAGGAAAATCGTGTTTTCTCTCCGTGGTCGTTGTTTACTCACGATAACGACCCTCGATGGATAGGATGATGAAAACGATTTAAAATAAACAGCGGAGAAGCACTCCGTGTAAAACAGTTACGTATTCATGCAGGAAACTTGGCGCAAACGAGCGCTAAATACTATATACCTACAACACTTTTCAAATAAATATTAATGAGATTTTGCATATTTTCTTGGAGAAAAAGTTCACGAACCAAAAGTACGAAACCGGGAAAGCTTTCCATAAATTCCGTTATTACAAAGTTAGCAATTTGGAATTCGATGGTTGTTAATGCTCTTCAAAAATTCATCGAATTTTAGTGGAGAATTCCGAGCTTTTTTTCATTGAGAAGAAGATAATGAAAGTCGGATTGCAATGCATTGGTCGTAATAAATTAGTTCCACTCCAACTGTTACTGAAGTTTTTGCTCGAATCTTGATTTTTGTCGAACTTTTGCTTTTTTTTTTAAATCGTTTCCATGAACATTGTACGGAACGGGCTCGAAGTTTGGGCTAATTGGGCACCCAATCAATTGGAGAATACTGAAGGTGGATTCCATGCCACGGGGCGATTTGATTGTTCGATTCGCTGATCGTATTTTTTTTGTTTTTTTTTTTTTCAAGAGCGATTAGAATGCTTTGCACGCTTGGACAGCCGGTATATAAACGGCTCCGGAATAAAGTTTCTTCGGCACTGTTCGCCAGCCCATTACGAGAGCTTTTTCGAAGGGTTCTTCGGCACATCCGTTGCAAATGTCCATCACTTGCCTGACCTCAGCTTCCGCAGGCTCGCGTTCATCGTCCTTCATCGTTTGCTTTGTCGCTTGAATACCAAAGCTAGCGAGCCCGCTGAAGTACTCGTTGTTGAGTGTCTGAGGCACGAGGAAAGTGTCGTCGATTAAGGAACCGTCGCTCAACTGAACGATACCCCGTTTTTTCTTATCAGCGTCACGCTTCACGAGCGTCTTGTCATCGTCAGCTTCGCTCGACTCTTCCTTCGGCACGAAAGAAACCTGCACATCAGATTTACAACATATTTACCCACTTTTTTAGTACTCGTAAAATGTGACGATCAATTAATCGCCTTATCTTACGACTCTCTCGACTCAGAACCTTTTTAACAACTTCAAACAACCTGAAATACTTTCTTAAATTCGTTCCAAAGGCATAACTTTTTCCAAACATTAATGACAAAATTACAAAATGTACAAAACCCTTCTTAATCACTTTTTTCCTTTTGCAAGTCTCAGATTTACAAGCAAAAATTACATTTGCCATTAATTTTGAAGAACGTTTAACGATTGATGACATTTACATAAATGGTATTCTCGTCGATAATGCAAATTTTAAGATGCAGAATTTCACGAAATTCTCTTCCAAGCGAGTAAATCATCTCAAAGGAGATAGAAGCAGGTTGTTTGTATTCCTTACCTTAATGCCGTCGGACGTTTCCCGTTTAACGACTTCCTTCTTGGATTCGAAATCGACGATTTCCGAAGGCACTGCTTCATCGACCGTCGTGCTCTCCCTCTTGGCGTGGTTCTTTTCCCTCTTGAAGAGATTGTGATACTGCCCGTCGATAATACTGAAGCCATTAGTGTTAGCGGGTTCGCCGGTCGGTGCTTCGGCATATTGAGGCACACCGTTGTCGAAGAATTGAGTGGGTCCGTAGGCACTTGCGAAAGACGGAAGAGCCGAGGGTTGCGGTTGAGCTGCCGGAGGTGGGGCAGGTCGAAGAGCGTCTGGATTGATTGGAGGGAAGGTCATTGGCGGTGGAAGTTGAGGAACACTTGGATGCCTGAGTGTTACACCGTTTTGTACGATCTGGACGTGAGAGCCAGGGTTGATTTTCACCTGTTAAAATACAATTCAATGTCAACATAAAAAGAAAGACATAAGGCCCGATTTTATATGTTTATGGACTTGATCTCCTTAAACAAAACTTCCGGTAACTTGGTCTCCTGTAGTAACACGGTTGGGTCAATAAATCTTCAATTAAAATATCCTCGGGATAATATATTCTTGCTCTTCAGGGTGATGTTAGTCAGTTTAGAGTTTTCCTGTTCGAAGGGTTTTAGTGCCGTGGTTTTAATGTATATTAGAGATGGTAACCTGGAGTTTATGATCAGGAGATTTATGTCCCGAAAGCATAGAAATGTCAAAGGTATTTTTTTATGGAGACACGATTTAGGACAAATTCATTGGTAATTGGACGGGTTTCGATTAAGCGGTTGTTACCTGGCGATTAATTTGCCCTCCGGTGAGGAATGGATTCCTGGGCAACGGAGGCCCGGTAACCGGCGCTTGGGTCGTCGTTCTTGGTCTGTTGTTCGACGTATCGTGCTCGTAATGATGAGCGTGATGGTGCTTGTGGTCCTTGTGTGCCTTACCCGCGGTCAAAGCCACGTCGTATAATTGGACCATCGTCAATTCTCCGAGGAGACCACCGGAACCTACACGAAAACATTTACTCCATTAGTAATAGCAACATTATTTTTTGCTGAAAACGAGGGAGCTCGGCAAAAGTGAAAAATAATGAGGAATACCAGCAAATACCTGCTCAATTTTATCGAATATTTCGAAATGCAATGAAATCTTGACAGATGTTTCACTCGTTGCATATGTAACGTTTCAGTATCATTAAAAAAAAATAGTAATTTTTTCGATCTTTCCGCAGTTACTCATTAAGACATATTATTACAACTGACCTGCTGGTGCACCTTCACCTTCGAGGAATCCACCGCCAAGTTGTCTTTGCTCCTGCCCAGTGATAGCAATACCACCTCCTTTGATAACGTGACCGACAAGCTGAAAAAAACAACCTCAATTTACACCTAAATCTCGAATCAAGTATCACGAGATCCTTAATCTACTTTGTGATAATCATATAAGGCCATATCATCTCAGCGTTGCCCAATGAAAAACTAATTGCGTGTAATAACGAGAGCACAATCCTCGTAATCACTATTCTTCGTGCAGGAAAGCCAGCGAGCATTCCGAAAAATGCGGATATTCCTCATAGCTTCTTCTTCCACCTTTTACGCGAAAAGATTCCGCCGTCGCTTAGCGAGATTACGTTAACAATGGAACGGTAAGAGCGTAGCGCTTGTATCTGATGCGTGCACGAGAAAAAAAAAAAAAAAGAAAAAAAATACTATGCGGTGCCAAGGAGCACCCGGGTCCCGTGACTAAACGACATAGAGTGGTCTGTGAGATATACACTTATATATGCCTGCATACCAAGTACACAAACACCGTAATAAGCTGAGACAGTTGAGCGGGCGTCAGCGGAAAATACTTTCCCCCGTGCGGTTACGCCGGGACTGCTTTCCAGAGCACGCACGGTTTATCGACCATCAGGTATTGAATTTTCGAACCCACTTGTTGAACTGCCCATATTGCAACTATTGCATTCCAAATCCATTGAATTAGTATTTCAAAAACTCAATGCACTGAATTACAAAATATTGACCCTGAAAGTTGGCCAAAGATTGTAGTGGGCAAGCAAGAAGAATTTTATTTTCTGAATAGAAATTTTCCCAACAGATAACATTTCCATTCATCGGACATCAATTGGCAATAATAACCTTCATCGATAAGTGATTGCAGCTAACTGTGGCCTACGCGATTCCTGAACCGGTTTCGTTTCAACAGGTACCTCAAGAATATGAAGCAAACAATGGACTGCGGCGAAGCCGGGCTGCCACATCGCTTGGAAAAGAATCCCAGCTTTGGAAAATATGCAGAAGTCGCAATAGCGCAACTTACTCTGTTGTTGAAGCCGCGACCCACGCGCTCGTCGTTGACCCAGATTTGCCATTCGCCTGTACGACCGTTCCAACTCTGACACGAGTGATACCACTTGTTTAATCTCAGCGGATAGTTCAATCTGTACAGATTGTGGCCGTCTATGTTCATCATGTAGTAGGAGCTCCTCGCGGTATTCGCGATCCAGGATAAAATTCCTCTTGGCTGATCTCCCACTGAAAAGATAAAGAATTTCATTACTCAATGAAATCCTCGGAGTCTGTCCCAAGAATCCGTGAGGCGAACGTCAATGAATCCATCCTTGGATCTCACGAATCCTTTTTCTGACTCCTCAATCACCTAAAAGTCATTGATGTCTTTTACATTGAGTTCAGAACAGAAATTCCTCTGCATTCACCCATGACCTAACTCTGGTAAAAATTCTTGTTTTCCTGTGGCGACCACTTAAGTTTTGCTGAAGGCCGCTTATGAAAGTATCTGCTTTGATATTGGAGTAATTAAATTACACATGGAAAACGATCTTATGATCTTCTGGTGGCGAATTCAATATTTTGTCTTTTTATTTGCAAATTATCGATAGCAAGTATGTGCTACTTAAAAAATAAAAATCCGGGTGTTTGATAAGAAACAGGCTTCCAATCTACGCAACTTTCTATCGCAGTGTGAGAAGAGGCTGTGACGACGTTGAACCTAATATCCTTTCTAACCACGCGCTCACGTACCGCTCCACACAGTACACGTACCATCGGCACTAACGTCGAAAAAGTACGTGCGTATCTTTCGCAATATCTGGATATCCTTAGAAAGTAGCTGTGCGCACCGATAAAACCGCGCAAAGTGCACGTAGGTGTTGAGCCGCAATCCGAGTGCAACACTTAACTCCTAATTTCAATCTATTCCAGAAAAAAAAAAAAAAACAATCTAACGCCACACGAAAAGAAAATGGGCAACCAAATACCATCGAAAAATATTTACCTGCATAAGAAAACAGGGGATGATCATTGGTGTGATTGGTGAATTTGGTCCACATGCAGAGAGTGAATTCTTTGAGGTCAGGCAGATTGATTTTGTAGTGAATATACTGAAACAAAAACAGAAAAATGCATTTAAATATTCATGAAACGAATGAAAGCACAGCTCGTAAACATTCCTTGGGCTTAACAGTCTCTGACCTTATGACACGTGGCTATTAGTAACTATTAAGAAGCGAGAATTGTACAGTAAACTTCAGACCAACAGCAATGTAACACACACGGTAATCGTTCGATTTAAGTGGATTGAACTGTTTTATATGCGTCGACTGTGCGGCTAGTCTTTCACTTTTGCAGGAGATGGAATTGAAGAGAGAACCGTTAGCCAGTGAGTCAGCGTTCGCGATTATTCATGGCTGTTCCACGGGCCCCAAGAGACAATGCGGATGCTGATGCTGGACGAAGGAAGAAGTCCCCGGCCGGAAGTGCGACTCTCCTTCCTCAGGCGTTAGCGACTCAGCAATCAGTGAAAGTTCCTGTCGGCTCAACTATCGTCTACGAAAGTGTGCTGCACTACCGTAAATACCATGGGCCCCATCGACAGACGCCTTCGAATGAGGGCCCGTTGGGAAATCGGCTGCTCTTTAAACCATCGATGGACGTTTTGCCTCTAAAGCCTCTGGGCTCGAGGAAAAAGAGGATTAAGACCCAGAGCGACGGGAATTATACAAATCGCACCGATGGATGATCGACATTATCACTATTTTTTCAATGAAATCATAATCAGGAAGCTCCTGAGATTCTTAATCGCACGACTCTGCAATTAGAAACAGACTAACAAGAAAAAATGAATCTGACCAAAAAAAAAAACTGCAATTTTTAGAAAATAATAGTATCAAAAAATTGATAAAAAATTGCTCGTGACTCGTGACTACAAATTACGATAGAAACCGTATCAATAAAACCCAAACATTAAGGAGGCTTCGGAGTCAGACAAGTGTATGGTTATATGCAACATAACTGCATAAATTTTCGCTTGGCACGCGAGCAGCCCCACGCAAGTCTGTCCTACAACTTAAATTACCTGTTACTACTACTTCGCTGATATATGTACTGAACGTCGTTGTTCGCTTCGTCGCTTCGTTGAGACGTAGAAAAAAAAAAGACCGGACAAGTGCGCGCAATCAGTGTCAGCATTGTCTCTCGCCCTCCTGTTGCATATGTGCACATAAATGCATTACGTTCACCTATATGTTTAAACAAATACGAAGAGAGCGTTATGCCATAATGGGCTTAGTTCGAGTGGCCATAGAAGCGTGTGAACTGCTTCAAATCCTTCACTTCGAGGGATAAACATCGACTCGAGTGTTTCCGAGCCTACAGCTTAACTCACATACGGATACGTGACTCCCTTCGCCTGATATAAGTGGAGCGACGCTTGGAGATATTAATCTACGATACACTTCATTCCTACCTTAGAATTATAGCGCGCTGCGGCGATAAACTACTGCCATAGATTTTTTCATCGATAGGTAATCGCCGTTAATTATACATTGGATAAATTGCTATGATGATCTCCAATTTCTCAGCAATTTAGTGGGACGCCTAATAACTTATCACAGATGACCCATAAATTCACCGGGAATTATTGAATATTTTCTTAACTAACTATAAATAGATTCTGATTCGTATGAATAATTACAAAAATCATTTACTAATCGTACTAATATTTGCAATATCATTTTATCGACTATTCAATTGTCTGGACCCTTTGACAGTAGTTTGTTTATGGTATAAATTGTGAATTTAAAAAAAATTTACATTGAAATAAATAGAAATGAATATATTACAACTGGCGCGAAACTCACTATTAATTCAAAGGATATTATGCAAAAACGTAAAGTGATTACAATGGCAGTGAGTAGGAGGGGGGAAAAAGGCGCGGATACGGCGCTTGAATGGAGAGCATTGCCGTAGAGTTTTCGCAGGCGGTATTTCAGGATGATACGTAGGGATGTGTGTATATGGGCGGCCGGGACATGGGACGATTGCGAAACCAGAACCGTCATTACGCGGAAGTGCGAAGGCGCGTACGCCCCCAACGCTTCGTAACTTTTACGCGACAGCGCTACTTTCGTATGCCGAGAGCATCGCGCGCTGCAGTATATCCTCCTACGAGGAGATATGTGCACACGTGCATCACAGACTGATCCCCATTTCACTTACTCTCCGAGAAACAATAGGACACACTCGCAACTAAGTCCACGCCTGAATTTAGAATTTCGTTTCGATGCGACTACAGCGACTAATGCAATTCCATTTTCCACTATTCCTAAGATACATCCGGTCAAAAGGCTAATTTTTATGAATCTATGAAGTTGCAGTATCCGGACAGAAATCAATTGATTAGAAAGGAAGAAAATTCTGTAAAAATTTTGGGATTCTGTTTTGCTGCTGTGCTGCATTTTTTAAATCCAAATATTCAACAATTGTCATTGTTATCGTTTACTTTGTACTCGACTCGAACTTTCATTTCTAAAAATCAATTTTTTTTACAACACTGTTCAAATATTGTGTCAACTAATATATCGTTTCGCGTTTAATTTTTTGTGGAGTATTATTACGTTACACTTGCTCGCGTTATAGATTATTTATCTCGCCTTTTACGCAACGCTCGAAGTAAGTCAATGGCAACTAGACCAGATTTATCTGCTGGTATTCGACAGAAAAAAACAAAATGTTTCGAAGCCTTTAGTTTTAATACTCGCTGATCTTTTTGCCGTTGGGTTTTGTTTGCTTCGTATGGTTATTCACACCAGTAAATTCTCGGCTTTAGCCAGCATTGAACTCAACCACATTGACAAACCAAACGCACTTTCGCATCTCATTATTCGAGTGGCACGCAATTTCACACCTCATGGAATGACGAAAGTAAATATATTTAAAAAATAATTCTGCAGACTGGAAGTCCTTTTCACTGCAACTAATCACTCTTTCATCTTTCACTCGTCCGACTGTCACGCACCTTCTCCATTATTCTTTTTTCCTCCAGGCGTTTGATATCGTCCACAATCACACTTTAATCTGATCTCCCAGGACACAACGCTGGAAAGTTACTCAATTTCCTTTTCTTTACGTGCCGCATGAATTTCTGTAGTGAAGAACGAGCTCTTGATTTCTTCGCGAGCTTTTCCGATTGTGCAAAATTCGGATAATTGAATTATTGCACAATTATTCACTGGAGGTTAATTAGAAAAGAAACTGTAGTGACGATTCCTGCGATAATTCCCGTTCTGTTGTTGCGCTAACTCAATCTTATATTTTTGCAATGAATCTAACGAAAGCGGATCCTCGGATTCCGATTTTAGTGTCTTTCCCATTTTACGACCCTTGACATAATAACTGCCATGGGTATTCCAAAAATTATAGGAATGTTCGACTGTAAGGAACAAAATTTGTCGTCGAGATAAGCGGACACAAAATTTTACGGCCTTCCGGTGAAATTTCAAACTTTACGAACTTCGTACACGAGTTCTGTTCATTTCAGCCCTGCAACCACGGTTTATCGTTTGAAATTAAGCTTTGTTTTACAAAACGTCCAATAATCGAATGTTTTTCTGACAGCTCGGGACAAAACCACCTTCGACTGGATTGGGAAAGTGTTTTCAACTTCACAGAGCAACATTTCCATCAAAACAAAGCTTTTTCACGATGATAAGAGGCTTGTGCCCTTTTCCAGACATTTTATCGTACGGCAGGCACGTCAAAAGCATTCCAACATTCCTCCTCATGAATTCCTGAGCGTCTCGAGGGTGGATGGCGAGGAGTATCCCAGAATATAGTGACGCTGCTGTGGCGCAGAAGGGTGAAGGATGAAGGATATGCCTTCGCGGAGCAATATCTTAGTTCCACGTGACACACGAAGTTGGATCGATGGTGGATGCGGTTGAAGGCACGAGGAAGGAGAACCGCACGAGCTTTGCACGAGTTTCTTGGTCTCCGGGAGGAGCATCGGGACGAATCGAAGGAACTGAGGTCGTCCAACGCATTGGGCAATTCATCGTGTGAACGACCTCGCACGTTTTGGTCGCATTGGTAGACCGAACGCTGCTTCATCCCCAAACGCTATATCTATACGTGTATCCACAATATGTGTCTTTCGCTCTGAGCCCGATGAACTTTCCTCGGAAAGTGAAATTTATTCGCCGTTTCGTGGCTTTCGTGCGCTTCCCGTCACGAGCCACGAGCGATAAACGCCATGGGCACACATGGATATTCCAACTGCACCGTATAACTCGACAGAAATTCACTCGCCAACCATTTCCGAGCTTTGCCTTCGCGCCTACCTCCAAATTGATTGCATATGCACCTTCGAACGTCTGGAGTTGTTCCAGGTAAAGCAGTTAAAAAGATGGAACCCAGGCCCTGTACGCTGATAAAGTATTCTGCAGAAACGACCTTTTATTATGATTGCACGAGTTAAGATCCTTTATCTCCGCGGCTCAATGAACTCAATAAAAGTTTCCATATCGGAAGTCTACCCATTTTATGGCACCAATGCAAATACAGCGCTGGTCGTAAAATTTTAACGACGGGGTTGTAGTGCGCGGAGGTAATGCAGACCATCTTGCCAAGGTTTTCGGTATTTTTTTTTTCCCACGAATTTACAGTTTTTTATGGAAACATCCAAACGCAAATTAGAGAGAAAATATTGAAAATTCAACCTGACAACGCAAACGATTTTCTGATTTTTTGATTGACACAGTTGTAATTTTCATCAAATGCATCATTTTAAAAAATCAGACCAATTTTAGGCACCACTGACAATAAAATATCAATCGACGCCAAAAAAATATTCTAATCCGATCTACAATAGCGATCTATTAAAATTGCAAATATGAGCCTGCACTTTTAGAAACTCTTGCCCCAGATCACGATCCTAAAGAAAAATTTCGAATATTGAATATCAATACTATGCTAATAGCACTTCGCACACTTTGAGCCACTGAACCGAATCGCGGCGTTTATTTTTACTACCGATCGCGATTTTCCAGTCACCCTATCACCGAGCTCCCCGTGATTGACCAAGTGTGGTTCACATCGCCATCGATCCCGCAATTCCCCCATGAAATATAAAATTACCATTATTTGCTTTAACCTTGATTCGACATCACTTTTACCACGCGTACATTTACATTATACAGGCATATATATTACATATAGATGTAGACATTACCGCGAATGAGAAGATTGCGCTCTTATCTCGAAAAATTGTATCCACGTGGTAATGAAAAACCGACGAAAAATAGCGATTTCACCCAGTAAGTGAATAACTCACTCCCTAAGCACAAATTCATTTCCTGCTGAAATATTGTTCGTGGATCGGGGAATTACACTCGACTGGAGGCTTGGATTTTCTTACGACTCACTTGCACTCTCTTTAAGTACGAAATACCGCTCAGAAACAGGATCGAGTGCTCGGACGCGATTGCAACAATTATGAGGCTCGGCGTAAAGCGTGAGTGGAATCGCGCGGTTTAAAAGTCCTCGAGCGTGCACAAGATCAGTGCGGAATCGACGCCTGCAACTGCATTCAAACCTCGCGAGCGCTCCCGTTTACATGGGCAATACATGCAACCCACATGCACATGTCCATGATGGTGTACGTGTTACGCTATGGTTTTTTTGTTGTTGCGGTTCGCCGCGGCGATCGACGTGTTTTCTCCTACTTTCATTAGCCCCGCCGAAACCACGTTATTACACTTTAATACTCCGGAGTACGAATTGTATCCGGAGGTCTTAACCCAAGCCTCGAGAGCCAATGAATATACATTCCTCGCAAGTTTCACCACCGATAACGATCAAGTTACCGATACATTTTTTTCTGGTCGATCAATGTTAATCGAATCGAGCGTGGAATTTATTTTTGGGTTTTTCCTGTAATTAGGAGGAATTGTCGTTTAGCCGACTGAGATTTCCGGTTCTCCATAAGCGTATATTTAAAAGGAAAGGGTTCAATTAATTAGAATTTGAGGAACGTTTTTTCATCAAGTAAAATAAAGTTATTCTTTCATTTTTAGCCACGGAATATTTACAATTTACATTTCCACTCTCTAATTCAATTGCGTTGATCATATTTGCGTAGAATTTGATTGTTTTTTCAGAATCAGAAAAGGGTTATAAGGGATTGGAAGTGACTCACCTCGAAATACAATTGTTGGCTCATCGATACTTTGTACAGAGCGCATTGATCGTCATCCGGTTGCCCGAGGAGTTGCTGATGAGCGATCGGCGCTTCGTCGAAATTGTACGAAGGAATTGATCCAGCGTCGCCGTAAGCGACTGCTTCCTGGTGGAGAATGCTGGTGCTCAGCTGAGCCGGGACGATAGGCCTCCAGGCTGAGGATATCGCCAGGCCGGCCGAAAATAGAGTGCACAGAAAGAACATCGTTGTCTGGTCGTTTCTGCCCATTCTCGTTATTTCGTTTCTGCGACACGAACAAAAAGACAGAAAAATAAAATACCTCATTATCACACAGCAAAATTCTCCAATCAATTATAAAATTTTTCTAAAAATCGCATCTTCCCTGAGAAAACAATTAAAAGTCAATTATCTTCACTCTTGGCATATTATCTCAGACTTCATAGACAATTAAAAAGTGAAACAGGTAATTTTCACTCTCGACGTATTCTCCCACACTTGAAAAAATTAATTGCTCATTAATTCCGCGGCGAAAAAGATTACATTCGAGTCGAAGAGATCATTTCCTGATGAATACCTAATTAAATCGCTTCTGTTCACGACCTGCGAGACAATGTCACTACAAACCTTTCCTACTTCATAATTCTATTATAGAAAGCGGAATTTAAGGTGTAGGAATATCACATGGTGTCGAAATTGAAGTTAACGAAGAATGAAAAAAAATAAAATAAGCATCGAGCCTCTGACACGTGCTCATCGAGGCGCGAAAGCCTCATTAATCCTCTTTTCCGTTCCTCGCTGCCGCAATCGAAAGTCACGCGTTTTAGAATTCGTCTCATAACTTGGGAATATTAATTCACTTAAGCACCGCGCAATAAACGTCAAATCTACACATTTTTATCTTGTAATTATGCTATGCTTCACAAAAAAAAAAATGAAGCATTCAAACAGGTTCGAGAAGTTGTCTTACACTTTCAAAAATTTTATATCCTTATCAAAGTTGCACTGAAAATAAAAGAGCCCCACCGGATTTTTTGATCTCACAATAGAAAGCGAAACCCAACCCATAGATGAGTTAAATGGTGTCAGAATGGAAATTGGCGAAGGCAATTGTAAAATAAAATAGAAGAAATATAGAACGTCTGGTTAGTCGTAGCGAGAAAGCCTCATTAATCTTCGTTTTTCGTAGCCAGTTCAATCGAAAGTGATATGGTTGAGGAGTTGGCCCTCGTTATACCATGTGCTTCGCATTGACCACGATTTCTGTGGCTACTCGTGTCTCCAGTACCGTTGAAATTGTACAAGATGGCTATGATCTCGATGCGACGTCGTCCCCTTAATTGATTTCCCGTACGATCTTGTTCTCGTCGTCCAATTAAGGTGATGACGAGGAGCACTCTGTATACGAGGAGGAGCTCGACACAAACCGCTCGGTTACGTCTCGTGCCGTCTCTAAACGCACCGTATTACGGTAATTGCGTGTTGCGCGCGGTTACCGAATACGTGTATTCATATTAAGTCCACATGTGCAATGTAATATGTGGCATCCATCGCATAATGCGTCGCCGGTTACAATAAACATATTTACTTCCGGCGGAATACACGCAAGCGTTTAAGAAAAAAATTACAGTAATGGATATTTAAGAGAGATTGTAATCGTTTAAAAATTATTTTGAGGCCGTGACGCGACAATGTGGAAGCCGACAAAATTTTATACGCTTTTAATATTAAATCTGTGACAGGAATTTTGATCCTCAATATTTTTAGGATAATATGAGAAAATGTACATTTTTTTGAATCACCAAAATCTCATGGTCTCTTTTTTGTGCGCACTATAAAAAAAAAATTTTAAAGACAGTTAATGTGCTCCGAAATTATTTTCTATAAGATCATCATTACCTTTTTACGAATCATTGCGAGATCACGTTGTTAATTAGGATAAAAGTAACGTGAAAAATTTGATGAAATGTTTGTACATCGGCGATTTATCAAAGAAATATTTCCGTCCACTTTTTATTGAAACGGTCTTGCACAGTTGCTACTGAGGAGAAAATGAGCGGAGAGCTGAGAACTGAGGTGGAATTGAGGAGGTGGTTAGCTTGGAATTCCAATCAATCCTAATTAGGTCAAAGTAGCTGGTGTATATAAGGTATAAGGGGCAGTCAGGGCTCTGCTTCTCCTGTCAAGATTGCATCGCGATGCACATATTGCAATGCTGCCGGAGGATTATTGCGTCTGATATTATATTGCGTAACGGAAGCAATTTTTTTAAAGCGGTTGACATGTGACGGAGCGGTTATTTAATAAAATTACATGGGTCATCAAGAGTCGCCGAAGAGACTCGCCGCCGAGTTAACAATTTTATAAAATTCCATGGGTCAGTGAACATTTTGCACAATTTGGCTGGTCGAGCTTTTCAATCATCTTGTCAATTATTTACAACGTTTGAGCAATAAAACCTGTAAGCTTAAATGATATGTGAATTACACTTTAACATCATAATTCGTGTTATATAAAATTTTAATTGAACCACAAATGTTTTTCGATCAATATTTCAATTAAATACATATTAATTGAGGTCCTGAAGCGACAGAAGCTTCCAAACAATTTAATCTCTCGAGTGATGCATTATTAAAAATATTTACACCCTGTGTATTCATGCTAATTAATGAATATGATAATGATATACAAAGGTGGGAGAATGAACGCGAGAATTAAATTCATTTTCTTTACTAATGAAATGCGGGATGTGTAAAAACCCCGTTGAAACGTAGAGCACATATATCGTGACACAGTCCACGTACACCGGTCATCACACTAATTATAGTCCCAGTGCGTAATCGTATAATATAATATGTAGCGAGCCTATTAGCTTTTACTGGATTTCTGGTTACTTTCACCGGCTCGTAATTAGATACTCATACACGATGATGATCATCCTCGTTATGCAATATTTTCATCGGTCGTTTTTTCTATTCGCACAAATCTCGCTACATTTCCTTCCAAAAAATCGACAACACATTGAAACCCCTGCAATCATCGAGTCTCAAGTAAATTAAAAAAAAAAGGTTCATCATTTTTTGCTTATAAAATTAATTTTTCATCTTAAAAATTTGCTTACTAAAAACAAAACTGAGACAAGCAATACTTCAAGTTATTTGTTTATAGCAAAAGTGACTTTGGAATTGCAATTTTTTATTTATCCAAATCTCGTTTTATGCAAATAGTATTTTTATTGTTAAAAAAAAAGATTTTCGGTTTTTGTTATTCCTCATAATTAGAGTAACTTGTGCATTTGCAGCATTTTTGAGCAGGTAAATTTAAGCAATAACTGCTCAGCTATTTATTGGTATTTTGTTGTGAAAAAAAATTATTTTTTGAAACGGATTTGTAGCCTAAAAAATGAGATCAGTTACGTTGAATTCATCAGGCTGATTTATTTTCATATGGGAAAGTTCTGTAGCGACAGGAATGTCAATCTTGAGTCTTCGCATCATCATTAAGTGTGTAAGAGCTGAGAAATGAGAATAGAAGCAGCGGAGTAGTCAAGGACAGCTCCGAGATAATTTGAATTGGATTTTATCGTGCTCGTTCGCTCGCTCAGGTGAATAACTCTGCGCCGGCGTCACACCTGCAGTCATAAGTAACAGCGACTGCACATTTTCCTCGTGCGAATCTGAACGAGTTTCCCTCGCGCGTCTCGCAATCGCATATCAAATGCATCCCGAGCTATATAAATATATCTATACCCAACGAACGTGTGAATTGCGACGATCGATTTATATCTTCGAGCATTTGCCGCTCGTATCGTTGACTTCATTGAAGGTACGCGATAAACAGATATACGTAACGTCATAGCAGGCGATTCCACGATGAGTTAACACGTCTCACTGACCTTGCCCTGAATAATCCACTCTTTATTAACAATTCTTCCATATTCTTGCCACGATAACGATTTTATCTAAAATTTTAATCCAAGAGTTACGATTTTTTGTTGCCCTCAATAATCCTCTCTTTATTAACAATTCGTCCATTTTCTTGCCAGGATAATAATTTTATTTTAATAAAATTTAATCCAAGAGTTACAAATTTCTTTTTTCCTCTATTAAATATTAGTCGTAAATCTCTGCTCCAATAATTAGGGAATTAATTTGACAATTAATTTCCTAGTTGTTCATTGAATTTTTTCTCCATATCAAAAAATGGATTTCAATCTATCATCAATTTTTTTTATCTGCAAGAATATTGACAATAAGTAATCAATGAAACTATTACCACACACAAAACAGGAAAAGGAAATAATAGTTTGCAATGGAAGCGAAAAAAAACGAATGGGACTTTGTTGTTGAGAACTCTGTTACGGTGCTTAAGTAAAAATATTGACGGTACTTACGTAAAAAGTTTCTACCTGCGGAACTGATGCGCGGAGTGAAGGGAAGTAAGCGTTTCGGAGCACGTCAGAGCGATTAAGCGTATGGAAATGATGGTAGAGAGTGAATTTTGACTCATGGGCTTCGCTAAACTTTGTAGCCATACGCATATAGATATACACACACACGAAAGTTGCTACAGAGGCTTTCACGTTGCTCCTACATTTTTCCTCAGCTTTGGATGGCACAGTCTTTGAAGTATACATATATATACATATAGAATAAGCTTTGACAGAGTGATTTAAATTCCTCTGACAGATATCGATCAAGCGTCGCAGCATCGATGCCCACGCCACGTGGAAAAATCGACAGACTGGATATACATATTATTTTATTCTCCTTCCGGGTTCTATATAACAACGCCTCGAACAATGCACCGTTGCTGCACTGGCTGCATATGAAAGCCAGTCGTGATAACTCGAGCGTTGCGAGATTGAAAGAGACAAACGATAGCATAAGCGGTCCCACGAATTGGCCTCTTGGGAATCCATGAAAAAATCTGGAGAACGCTAATAAAAATAACGTGCAGCTGGCTCAAGATTTATTTTTGCTAGAGAAATATTTTTAAAAAATAAATAAAAAGCGACAAACTATTCAGCCAATATTTTTTTAAATGGTCATCAGAGTATCAAAGGGTTTTTAATGAATATTAAGGACCTTTATGGGCTAAATTCTTTCCTGGATAAAATCTATGGGGGTTTCCTGTGGAATGTGGCGTTTGTTTAGTTTTTTTACTGCGCCATTTTTCCGCACTTCGAGCTTCTGTAATCAATACATTGATCATTGGTATTTCATCCAAGAAATCATGAATTTTCTGCCTCGATGCAACTCCTTAAGGCGGCATTGCGAGAAATCGCTTTTTACGTTGGTTTTTCGATTAAAAAGTATAATACGAGGAGTATGAGGTGTGGAATGGAATGATAAATGATGCATTCGTCCCGACACGTCGAGTACGTGGAAGATTAATCAGAGATTCCTTGTCTACGATTAAACGCAACAAATGCCACGAGTAATTAATACAAATTATTATCTTCTGCGCCTATTTGATAAAATTAATGCTTGAGCTATCACATGATATACGAGTAATCAGTGACACGATCAATTTATATTTTAGTGGAACGATTCCCTAAAAAAAAAAAAAAAATCCATAAGAACAACTTTCCTTCTCATCGAAGGAAATTTTTCAAATACTTCCCTCCCTTCGAAATGAACCCATAGAATTTTTTTGTCAATGGAATAACCGATTGGTTCAACCAGTTTGAAACCAGTTATTTCTGGGAATGGGAAAGTTGTCCTTAGGATGAAAAAAAAAATTGTTCCCCCCCAAGAGCAGCTGAAATTTTGATTTTCTTTCGATTTTTCATATTGTTTTTATCGTTAGGTCATGCACAATGCTAGAATCTCGTGTGAGCTTTCGAAGAATTCATTTAGAAACGTTTTCGTGCGTGTATATTGGCCAATGTGAGCGAGGTTCGCAATGAGAGCATAAAACCGGATTGGAGTGAGCTCAGTTTCCCATTATATCGTTCTCACGTATACTTCGCGATTAATGGAAGATGTGTGGACTGTTATGACGTTGCAGCGAGAGTGTCGAGGAGCCACAAGGGCTGGGCGAAAAATGTTGGAGTAGTTTTCGCGGATTGCCATCACAAATTCCATTAAAGTCGTGAGGGACCTTTTTTATTCGCTCTCGTCCCTCAATTTCCGACTCATGTTCCACGCAGAACTTTCTACCCGAGACTTTGATGCGGCAAAAGGACATTCGCAGATAAAAGTACGTTCGATAACTGTGCCTGACTTTCCAACGAGATGATTATCGATTTATCGACTTTTGACAATAAAAAATAATACCTCCAAAAATTGAGCATATTTTCCATCGAGGCTATCATTTATTTAATAATTTCTTATAAACCCATTCAATTATTATTGTCATTATTTAACGTATGCCCAATAATTCTATTACTAATTCGATTAAGGCCAAACTTCCCAAAAATATTTTATTCATAAATTAATTTCTTCCCCAATAATCGCTCAATTTGCATGTAACAAAATAGTTGCATAAAATTAGCAAACAAAATATAAAATTCAGTGGAACTGAAACGTGGAAAAAAAAAAAAAAAAAAAACTAAACCACGCACGTAAAATATCACATTCTGCACCTAGTCCATTTTCAGTTTATCGTTTCGTCGCGCAGTATAATTAACTAACAAAAAAGAAGGGGTGATTATCCGGCGCGAAGTGAAGGAAATGTGTTTTGGCAAATTAACGCACAAGTAAAACTTAAATTTTCAGCTAATTTTATCGTTATTACATGTTGTCTATGATTTCAGAATGCAGGCAAAAAAAAATAAATAAACCGACCCGAATGCCTGAGAAACGCCATTGATAGAGACTCACACTAAAGATTTGGCAACCATAACACGACAATTACAAATCTCTCGCCTCGTGAATATTTCTGTAACAGCCGTTACACGCTTAAGTACAGCAAAACGCTTTCCCTTTTTCGGAGGCTTACACAACGTATTATACGACACGGAAAAAAAGTTTACGTATGAACGCAGTATGAACAGATACAAAGAACTGACACGGTTCGTTATCAACGATTCGCAATCCCAATAGTCAATCGCTTTGGAGTCACTGAACAGAGAACAAATCGCGTTGGTTGCAAATTCAAAGCTAAATGAGCAATTGATTGGATATCCCACCGCAAGAAATGGTTTATTAATTTTTTTTATAATAAATCGTATTAAAATTCTGCTTATTTAAATGATAAACAATTTTTTTTTATTTTTTAAGGAAAAAAAACACATTTATTGCATTTTATCTATGAACATTATTTATTACATAAAAAAATATGTTAAAAAATGATCTTTCCACTTTCGCAGTATTTTTTTTAATTTTGGAAAATTGCTCCTTTCGTTTAGCAGTGAATAATTGTAATTAAAGAACGACGTGGAAAAAAAAAAATTGTTAAAAATTCTACATGCATTTTTTGTGTGGAAGAATAACATAAAAAATTGCGAAGCATATTTGGGAAGTTGTGGGTCGCCCGATTTGGCATGGAATGCTCCACAAATCTCAAATAAGTGATTCGGTGCATTGAATTTTAATTTCTCTCGGTGCAGATGTTGAATCACGTGCTCCAAATGAACTCTGTGACTGTCACGTGTGTTGGGTAACAGCGAAATGGAGATAAAAGGGGATGGTAATTAATTGGCTTCGGTGAAGTTTCTTACAATGGAAAATTAGTTAAGTTTCGTAAAGTCATTTGACTCCAGAGACTCCCAAACTTTTCCCATTGTAAGACGGAAGCTGAAGAATGGATAGGAAGTCTTAGTGACTTTGTCGCGAGGCTCACGTCGCGAATGAGTTTACGACAGCGTAATTCAGGATCAGAGACGCGATAGATCGACGGGTCATCAGTATATGCCCAACTTCACCACGAGGATGACACGACTTAACGTCCCGCGTAAAGTTTATCGTTAACTTACAAGCGTAATCAAAGTTTCAATCTTTTGAGTGCTTGGAACAGTGTATTTTGATAGTTAGAAGGTTTTTGATAAGGATTATCTAACCATGAGAAATTATAGTGACAAACTCAAGATTGGCTTACAAAATACGCAGTAGAAATCATGTGAAACATCCAACGTCTCCTTCTTATCAAATTTTCGCCCTTTTTAAATTTAAAAAAATAATTCACATTTATGACACATGAAAAATGTATGACAAGGTTTGACTGTGACCATTTGGAGTAAGAGACTGCAAAAAATATTGACAGCTAAAACCCAACACAGGAAAACCTCACTTTCTGTAATCTTTCAACAAATTACTGCCACATTTTTATTTTGGTTGCTCAATTTGAAGAAGCCCCATAAATGACTCGAATTATTATATCCAACACTTTTCTCTCAAGATCAAAAAATGATTTTCCCCAAAAATAAAAATGCAGGACATTCTCCTCCACAACGTAATGTTCGCTCGTTAAAAAGTGAGGAAACCCCATAAACGCGGAGCAAGAATGTTGCTCATTATTTCGCAAAAGAGAAATAAAATTAAAAAAGAAAGGAGCAACATCAATTAAATCATCCACATGCTCCACAAAGACATTGAAGCACTTTGAAGCAAGCCGAGAGTTTAACGAGCGCGTTCCGATCGTGGATCGTAGCATGCACCGCTGATATTAGCTCTGCGTACCTTCGGAGAGTCGAGAAACGATGCGTTAAGGATAGTTCTTCGTGCGGATCCTCGGGTTGTATAATAAATTTGAGAGAAGCGACCACGCGGACTCACCGGTAACGAGAAATCCGAAACCTCGCGTTCAGTAGCGCAGACAGAGTTGGTTAGATCCTCGCGGTCTCGAAACAGAAAGGTAACTGTCCGTTCACGGTGCTTACCGTATACCTCGTAAGCTCAAGATACGAGGAGACCACCTCCTACCCATTCCAAGTGAGAGAACCCATGCCTTTTGCCTTCCTCCTTAACTCCCAGTCACATCAGCTACTATGTCACTGAATGTCCTGTGTGTACATTTACCCGAGACTCCAAACACCTGCGTGAACGCATTAAAACACCGTAGGAACTTCAGTTTCTGTATACATTAACCAGATTTTTTTTCCGGCGTGCAATAAAAGACCTCAGGTACTTGGCCCGAAGCACATGAACAATTAGGCACGAGCTCAATTCGTCAGGGTATAAATGTGTGATTGACTTCAATGGTCACCAGGCCCGAACGATTTTAATTGGATCGATTGGAGAATATTTTAATTCACATGCCATTTCTTATGCAGGAAAAACTGGCCGGAATCGCCGACTAATCAGCTGATTACCTGGGGAGTTACTTAACTCTTAGACAACGTCAGATCCTGCGTAACGGAGTGCCCAACGTTGGCTAAGGGCGTCGCTGCCGGAAATACCAGGCGATTGGAGCACTTTCAAATTCTGAAAGAAAAATGGAATTTCAAGGACAGTGCGAATGCAGTTTCATTTGTGGAAATTGAGCGAATAACTCGAACACTTCTTTCTCAATTTCGTTCTGCCTTTCGCTGAGACTTCAGCGAAAAATCGGCAGATCATTTTGCAGATGTAATATCGCTTGACATAAGAACGGATGACACGTGATTCATCGTCCGAGCGTTGACACCATTGCATCCGGATGTGTTATTAATCGCCGGTGGAAAAAAACGACTCGTAATCACGACGGAGGCGAAATCTCCTTTGCAGAAAGAAAGGAAGAAAGGACCTTGAAGCCCTGTGACGAAAACGGTGCCGTCGCTGGACCGGATTCGTTGTTCGCGCCGCTGGATAACTGTGCATGAGCCCATGAGGACCGAGTTCAAACTTTCACTCGAAACTCCACGAAGTCTGCAGTTCGGTGGGCTCGCCATTCCGGCTCGGGAATTGCTGGATTACCAAACCGCGTGTCCGGACACTGGACCTCGTTGGGCTCATCGTGGAGGCGCGGCAAAGGCAATGGTCCGGTTTGGATGAGTGAACGGTCACTACGCCGGATTACACCAAAATGCTTCTCGTAAATCACGGACCCTTTCGACTAATTGACTAGCCGTCACCGATTCCTCGCACCGCACCGGCGACCCAATTTTTTCAAGCCTGATTGACAGCCACTGATACAGTCGAAAAATCGCCCGGGCGTTGATAACGAAAAGCAGCGCCTTTCGATGACGAGCACATACCGAAATATGATCAATGTCCTCTTCCGTTTGGCACTGAGAAAGCAGGGATCGTGATCATGATTTACCTGTGATTGATCACTGCTTCCGAAATTTATTGAACGCTGAAAGGACTGAAAAGAACGACAGAAACTGGGAAGGATGATAAAAGGGTGAAATGATTTTTCCAGGAATTTATCAGCTCGTTAAAAATTATTCAAACGATATCTAACGTCACAAGAAATTGCCCAAGGTCTTTCTGAAGCTCTTTGACACTTGTGGTTCCAAATTGCGCAAGAATTTAAGCCCACACGTGAAATTTAGAGTGTCAATACCAAGAAATGTGGTCGAGCAGCACTCACTCAACAACTGGACAGACCATTTTATTTTCTTGACTCTGTTTTTGTTTCGCCTTAGTGACCGAGCCTAAAATTGAAAGGACCTGCCAAGGTCTCGTATGCAACTGTAGGAAAAAAATTCTGTGAGGTCATGTGGGTCAAGAGCGTCAATGGAATGAGAAGGAAAAATAACAGGCAGATTGAACCAATAATAACGAGTTGCCACCGTCAGCGAATGGCGATTGATGGATTAAACTAAACGATCCAATCGATACAACGTCGGCCCGGAATAAACGTCGATTAAACGATAGCGAAAGTCAAGCTACGCCTTATGATTATTAATCGTTCCATATTTTGAGGCTCACGCGGATGAACGTGAATTTTTGGTACCTGTCTTAGATTTTATGACGTCATCAAACAAAATTCCTGGAACTTTTCAAGTCCCTGTAATCGATGATTGACGAGAGGTTTTTAGCACTCATTCTACTTGAGTTTTTTAAATTTACACTCGAAGCCTTGAATGTGAATAGCGAGAGTGTTCCAAATGGTCCATGCCAATCTTTGATCTCTTCTATCTTTCTTCTCCTTGGATTTTTCAATTGCTCTATTTTGGGACTGTACTAAAAATGATATACATGTTTAGCTGGAGCAGAATAGGAATTCTTTTAATGATTTTCATCTCTGCCTTATTGGCAATAAAATACCGGCAAAAAAATTAATATTGAATAATTTGTAGGTCAAACTGATGAATGGAGTGATTTTGAATGAGTATGAGAAAATTGCAGCTCTGGAATTAATGAAACGTAATAGAATTGCCAAAGATATCTATTGTGTCAAAGTTGATGAATGCGACGCTTCGTTTCACGCCAGAAGTTTCCTCAGTTCTTGAGTTTCCTATGAGCGAAACGCTATGGGAATAAAAAGGGAAGACTCTTTTGGCGTAAAAAGAAGCTTCTTTCCGGAGTTACGCGAAGCGTGATGAATGCGATGAGCGTGATGAAGTCTCGTTAGTCGGTAAATCAATTGCTCGCCTGCGTCCAGTCGTCCGTCTCTTGCGTCCTCGTGGACTACAGCAAAGCGCTGACTGCTCTGAAGTGTAATCGGAAGGGAGGAAAAAGAAAAAGAAAGCCTGACTCGGCGGACTTCTTCATCAATTTGCTCAAGCCTGAGGAAACTCGGTGAATGTGAAAATTCAAAGTCAATACGCTTCACTAAACTGGCTCTGATTTTGTTTGATTTGTCCTGCGCTGATAAAATTGAACCCTCAGCTTTATTTACGAGTGCTTCTCATTTTTCTGACCATTTTTTTTCGAGCTTCTGGACTATACGCTTTTGGAGGCGTTAAATATATTTCCCGCCTCCAAAATCGACGTATAAAACTTCAATCCAAGGGAGTTCTATCTCAGCAACGATTCCGATTACTTTTATTTACGGAAATAATTGTATAACCCTTAACAAACTTCCCTGGAGAACTAAAACTCGAGTTGCTAACTTGCAGATAAGTTCCTCAACTTCTGGAGTATCGATTACTCGCACTTTTATTCAGCTCTTGTGAAGAAAAAAAAAAAATATTCCGACTCGAGCTTTGCTTCGAGTTATCGAGGGTGCGAAGGTATGGATTTTTTTTTGCTTTCCGAGGAAACTCGTAACTGCTGAAACAATTACGAAGCACGTAAATTGCACGTTTCTCGGAGTTGGGAAAATATTGGAAAGAAAAAAAGAAGCATTCCTTTCTACGATATAATTTCTTGGTGGTCCGAACGATTTTCCAACGGTGGAGAAAGAAAAACGGATACGTTTCCATATCCGGAAACTATCGGCGCACATGTTTCTCGAACAGCACGATCGTGGGCGTAAATAATTCTTACGCTGAGAACGAATGGAGTTATGTATACAATATATATGCTAGCTCTCCAATATTCTCCACCAAACAAATCAGAACCGCCGACAAATTGTGACTTTTCAAATTGCTTTATATCTCAACTTCTTCTGCCCCTCGACAGTCAACTTTCCTCAGCATAGTTAACACGTACACAACGAATAACTCACCTGGAAAAATATTCTTACTCGAGTGACTGTATAAAACATACAACATAAAACACCTCTTTTGTCCCTCGCAACAAAAAATTTACAGGCTAATGACATTTTTCTAACTTCTTACAAAATGTGCATAGAGTTTCTTTTTTTTTTTTTCATTCATTGAAAAACAGTTCTAAACATCAGACATTTTTTTTATCTTTTGGAACATGTTCAAAAAGACGTAAGAAGTTAAGAAGATGTCAAATTACTAAACTAAAATTGTAGGTTGAATAATAATAGATGGTTTTTATGACAAGATTTACAAATCCACGTGTCACGTCTGTCGATCTATTTGGATCGTATAATTAGGGAGGATGTCAATGTGTAGATTTAAAAAGCTTTCGTTCCGCTCTAGTGAACGTGTGTCTGACCATTTTATTTTTTTCTGTTTCAGGTAAGCAATCCGAATCTGGTTGAATATTCCGCACCGGCAATTTCAAGTTGGTGAGGGAATGTGCGCTGCTCCAATTTATTTACTACTACGCACGAGCTTCAACGTCCGCGAGGTTCTAGCCGCGAGGAAACTCCACTCTTCTCGAAAAGTCCGAGCGGAGTCCAAAATCTGGGTTGACGAATATAAACGAAGAAATTTACGTCGAATTAACCCAGTAAAGCAGACGCAGCATCGAGTGTGCCACGAGTTACTTCTGCAACTCCAGACGAGGTTCTTGAGATGCCCTGGAGTGGTGAACGCTTTATTTCCCATTTGGAGAGCAGAAATAAAGCGTGTAGCTTTTAACGAGGAGGCTTCGAATGCCAGGAGCTAAAACCGAAGTCTGCGCACGTCCGTATTATCATTAGATCGCCATAACTTGTTGCACGGTGCTCCGATCACCTTCCAACTAAATACTGACTTATGGCGAACGTAGTTGTAGTGCACAACCACTATTTTGTTCTAATGATTGGTTATAAAAATGCTTCTATTTACCGGGCGCGTTGAGAGGTTCCAGTGATTCCAAGCAACTTACTCACAATTTCTGCTGCAGAGTTACCGTGGAATCTCTAGCAAAAATTATAGAGCGCCGGTATTATCGAACGCGGCTCGAAGTTATGTTATATTTATTGATCCTGTCGGTGTTTACAAAATCTTCATTCACGCTCGCCACACGCATTTGCTACTGTGCAATATAATTGTGAGTGCGGTATTCGAATGCAGGATGCAATCGTCCGGCATTGTCAACTAGTATATCATTCCTACAGTTGCGCAATTGCCGCTGCTTTTAATAGCTCTCATTATGATATTTTACTAGAATAATAGGAAAAAAATTATTATTCAAATTATGGTGCATTTAGTTGCTTTTGTGCAATAGTTTAGTCCAGGAATTTCATGAGTATGGGATTTAGTACACTATTTATTTCACGTGAAATATTAAATTTTGCGTGAAACCATTCAGAAATAGAATATAATTTATTAAATACAAATTTCTTATAGAAGTGAATTAAAAAATTCCCATTTCTGTGCATTTCTTCTCTTTAAAAATGTGAACAATTCACCAAAAGTCCCGGAATCAGCAGAACAAAAATTGAGAGATATTACAGGAAGTAGCAGTAAAACACATTTTATTGTGAAATGTCAGGGAGGTTCAGGACGAAATGCCTGAATTTGTAGAGAACGTCGCTCATGATTTTCATTGCTGGTAGTTTCATGAGCGACAGGACGATTAACCAGGAAGGTCATATATAATAATTCGCGACTTTATTGCTTTGGGGTCACAAAGTAAAGATAATTCAGCTCCACTTCATTAAGCTTCCGTTATTACGAAGTCGGGAAATCGTTTATCCGTTTTATTGATACGAATAAAAATTTATCGATAAAGTGTCGAATATTCTGAGGAAGGTAATTTCTCAGAATATTTCTCCCCTTTGGCGTGAGCTCTAACAAAAATTGATTAAGCTTTCAATTTCCTGTGCATAACTGGTTGTTTACAAAACTGACGAGGCCCGGCACTAATTGCAATCCCCTCAAGTTCTCCAACTGCCGATCGGGATAAATTCGCTGCTCGTTCACACAGTACCTTCACTTTTACTCGTCTGGCTTTGTGCCTTTTTTTTATCCTCGGTCGACAAGAAGCGCCGACGTTCACCGTCGATTTCTTCGCTTCGCACACAGTGATTATTTGCAGCGATCATGTCCGTGAAATAGCTCGTCAATGTATCATAAAAACTTCTTAGCTGACTGTTATTCCCGTCATTAAAAAGCGCTGGACACTTTTGAATTATGGGGAAAAGTCTCAATTTTTCGGCACATATCTTTTAACGGCCGTCAAAATTCAGGTCGATCAGTACAGTAATTTTTCGTGACGCTGTTTAAATTTCTTCTCACCATTAAAATAGACATTTCTTTGACGTCCATAAACACGTAGACTCTCGTTATATTTTATAGCAGCTTTAAAAATAACTAAACTGGAAAAATAGTGATCTAAGATCTTTCCGCGCCCTTGCAAGGATACATTGAGCCACATGTTCCATCGAGAAGTTATTATCCCTTGCCAAGACTGAAAGTCCTTGTATCTTGGCCTCAAACCATTTCCAATCGTCCAATCTCGCTCGTCGATCATTTATCTATTCAATGGAGCCTAAGATCTAATAGGAAGTAATTGAGTAACGATTTCTTTATTTTTCTTCTCTCTCGCTAAAAAGTCTACAGACGTCAAAGCTATTGTAGATATCGTTGATCGCGCGTGTCTGATAGTTTCTCAGGCACAGAGCCAAAAGTTGACTGGAAAAACCAGCGACTGTTTAGCTCCGATACAATTCCACGGAAGTTGTTTTGTTGCACTTGGTATTCACCTCCGAAAGTCTCGTTTTCGATCACGTAATCGATGTAGCTCAAGCCATTCGTGAATGCGGCTCGAGAGCCAGGCGATCCCACCGTTTCATCTCACGCTCTTCCTTTCCATTCACGTGACCGCCCGAACCATCCTAAAAATAATTATATGGAAATCCGATGGGAATGGACTGTTCGGTCAGTCTCCGGGATGCAATCGATCAGGGCAAAGCAAACGGAAGTTGGGAGAAGTAGGAAATAGATCAATCGGCATTTTTTCACCCCTTTTTAATTGCAAAACTCTATAAACGTTGATCATTTATTCGTCCGAAGGCATCGAGTCGAGAACGTAGTCACGTATGTTACAAAAGAGAGACTGTTTTCAATGCAACTGCAAGCGGAAGTAGCGAAAGGATGCGACGATCTCTGACACAGGAAACTGAAAGTTGATCTTCGTTTAATTGCATTCGATCTCTAGATCAATGTCGGAGTAACGATGCATAAGATATAAGCTGTCGTTTCCATAATGTCGCTACTAATTAACCCGCCAACGTTTAATTCAGTTTTTAATGAAAATTTTCCTCAAATTTGTGTGAGAATTTATCGACGTTCGAATTTGATTTAAAATCGATTCACTTGAAACAAGATTGCAATAATCGAGTCCTGCTCATTGCTTCCTCAGTTTTCACCTTTCTCAAAGCTTCCGCTAAAAAGAAGCCAAAAGTTGTACAAGAGAAACGTGCAACGCTCGACTTTGCAATCTTTTTATATTTATGTAACTAGAAATTTGTGTGACCAGCACGAATTTCAATTATATAGATATTTTTTAAATACACAACGTGTTGATTTCATTAATTAATTTTTTAACTGTCTTATCAGTTTCATGGAAGAGTTCATTAATTGCGGAAGACAACGAGCACTTAATTAATTCGTGTCGCTTAATGAGGGCGTTTTTGTGCCTCCAGCCTTATTCTTGTTGCGTAAGAAACGGTCATACATTTAGCTCGGGGCTACGCGAAATAAGGGGACCGAGGAAATGAATGATTGCCCGCCACGTTTCGCTTTGAAAGTAAATCGGTAGTCCTCCTTTAACGAACGTTTATTCTTAAAACTAATGAAAAAAAAAACCCTTATTTCGGTCATTGGACACCCCAGGCCACAGCAGTTTATCACAAACGGATATACTTTCCTGTCAGCACTCCATAAATAATAGCCAGAGTCTTAACGAAGCGAAAATCTTTTTTTCTGAACTTTCCTGGTGGTCTTATCAGGAAAAGTGGCATTAATAAAAAATTCTTCATGACTGATCACTTTTTGCCAAGAATAAATGCATAAACATGGCTAAGGAATAATAATAATCACTTTGATTCCAAAAAAAATATAAAGTAATCATTTTTTTTTGGAAGCCACAATATTAGAAAATTGGAAAAAAAATGTAAGCCTTGATAAAAAAAAACTTTGACCTGCTATCATCTAATTATTTATGCAAGCTTGAAGCTAAGACGTAATTCTTTATATAGAGGCCATTTCCGGCAAACCACGAAGCGACTAATCGACAAACATTGGAATGTACCCAACGCAACGTCTAGGACAACTTGGCACGTAACATCTGAGTAAACAGAACACTGGACTACGGATTGTTGTCGGTGGTGATACTATCCGGGCTTCTCGCATAATCGATTGCTCAAGCACCAAGTTTCCTTAACAAAGAAGGAACGTCAAGCAGAACTCGTTCTACTTGCCCCATGCATTGGATTTCCCGTCCTAGAACCGATGAAAACCACGGGAATGCGCACTTTAAGGAAATACTAGTTTTCACACATACGAGCAAAACAATTAATTATTCGGTAATAGCAATTGAACTGCGATCCGATTACTTAACTGAGTCGCGAACGTAGAAGTGTGACTTCAATCAATTTTTCTTTTTATTTTTTTTTCAATAGACAAAACCAATTTGCCAATTATTCTCACCCCTACAACATTTTTTGAGACGATAGAAATATTATTAAAAAAATTACTATTCATTACACTTGCAATAATTTTTCAATAAGTATTTTATGTAATATCAGGATGAGATTTGCGGACAAATTGTTTTTGCTGATAACGTCGTTTCAACATTTTAGTTAATGTACATTTTTGTGTTTTAGGCAAAAAAGGATTCATCGCGGTTTTTTGCAATGAAGCGGTGCTTCAAAATAATTTTTTTTTTTTGCCAGGTTTCTCAATAACCAGGCAATAACAATCGAGAGTTATCGACGTGATCTGCTTTAGTAGTACCGGTACGACTAATCCATCGATTCTGATAGAACTAAGTGCCAAATTAGCAAATCCAACTGAGGAGCGGATCCATTTGTGAGACAATAATATGCTGAAAGCGAAGCAGGTTCCCCGGTCCGTAAAATAACGATATTGAGAAATCATCGCCACGACGGAGGACAAACGCCACTCATTTTTAACCCAGTTTCACTAATGACGAGAGTCCCTTTCGAGAGTTCTCGCCCACTTGCGAAATATCAGTCCTTTACCGGTTCACCGTGGGCAAATACACGGCCACAACATCGTGACTCTCCAAAGCCTCGAACTCCACTCATTTTTATTTCTTTTCAATCGATAAAATCATCCATCATCACGCGCTTATTTTCTATCTGAGCAAAGTCACTTTCATTGCAATTTTCGATGGGATAAGTCAATAAATTGCATTCAATTGAGCCTCAATTTTCACTGTATTTTTTTTCCACCCAATTGATATTTCATTGAGTTGGATTTATTAAATTGCCAGGGAGTTACAATGGCAAAATGAGTCAAATTAAAATGCCAGGCCTTTCTGAGAATATTGTACAGAACAATACGTGGAATGAAATTATTTTTTTTAAATGTCGAGTAATAATATAATCAAGACAATTATGAAAAAAAAAATCTAAGAAGTGTGGACAAGAAATACGCGAATCAATAGAAAATACAAAACGTAATTGCCACGCTGTAAAATGTATTAATCTCGGTACTTTTCTGTGAAAAGTAATTCAACTGACAGGGAATGTTTATTTTACTAAACAAAAATGCGTGACTCACGCAGCTGAAAAATCGCGGTAACCGACGCAAGTGAACAGAACAGAAAATTTTTGATCGGCCTCGTTGAAATAATCTACAGGCTGAACGGACATGAAGTGCGGTTGACAAATTACGTCAGTGCGAATTAAAAGCACGCGTCACGGAGAATGTAATTCATTTGGACAGTGTCCAGTGTGTGGACGGGATAATCGACGCAGTGTATTAATTAGGTCAAAATTAGAACTCGTGGCCTCTGGACACAACTCTTTGGCAACGCTTTGTATTACCAGAACTATCCATTATAGTAGAGGAGACACTCTAACGTAACGTGCTAATGCTTTTGCGAAACATTTTCCCCGAACCAATTCGACAATATGAATTTGCGCCGCGAAATTGACCGAATAATTGGAGTGAGCCATAATTCACTCGGATAAAACCGGGCCAACGTAACGATTGATCATTTGGCCCCTGGCTGACGTCAAGAAAATCGCCTCCGGACATTATTGCTTTAGGGAATAGTAGCAGCATTAAAATTCCCTTAAGAGGACCTAGTGGCCTAAAAAAAAAATCACAAAAAAAAAAGTATCGATGATATCCTTCTCCTAGAAAATCCTACGCTTAAACCTCATCAAACACCATAATTCTGCAATTTTGTAAAAAAATACAGTGCTCCAAAAATGATGTGAGGGAAAAAAGTAGGTTTTTTCACATCTGTTATATCAGGAGGAAAGTTCATAATATCATAACTCCTGAACCACTCGACGGAATTAGTTCAAATTTAAATGCCATATAAAGTACTAACTAATCTTCACTTGTTGTAAATTTCTTAAAAATCGGTCGACGCATTCACTTTTTATGTGATTTTTAAGATTATGCAAAATATCTGTCTACGTTCTAAGGCTTATAATTTTAATTTTTTTAATGACCAGATTCCTTCTACGGTCATTGGCTGCAGAAATTCCATGTTTGAAAGTAGCCCTTATCATCTTGCTACTCCATCCAACCAATCAGCTTTCCTCCAGCCAGAAACTAGCGTGAGATCTCATTACAATAGTAAATATTTAAATATCTCTCTGGTAAAATGACCCTTGTGGTTGGAAGGTGTGCCTGAGGTAACCATAGAGGGTATTTTGGTCTGATACAGGCGCACTTGACTCTATACAGACTCCAAGAATTTAATGATCACAGTCGTTGCGAACTGGGAATTAGTAAAAATATCCTGAAGCTATTTAGAGGGCAGGAGAGCACTTTGCGCGAAAATTCAAATCTTCGACTGTACATTCATGATAGCATGCTGGTTTTAGCTCGCACGCACCTCCGCGGTGAAGTAATTTTCCCGGTGAAATTTCCCGGTGCGGTACATTGCATGTACATGGGGCGTTCCGTGCCAACTCGACCTGCCTCTGGTCCTCGATATTTCGGAGATCATCCCGGAAATTTTTTGTCACTATTCCATGTCTAACAATCAACGTCAATTTGTATTTGATTTTTTGGAATACAATTCATACACTCATAATTATTTAATTAATTTTTTTAAATTTCAATACAAAGAATTGCTTTGGAAAAAATCGGAGAAAATTCTCTGAAATTTTGACAGATACAGAAATATTCAAGTTTGTGGTAAAATTATTTGTACGCATTAAAATTTCACTAAAATTATTTTTGAAAAAAATAAATAAAATGAGGTCCACTTTGGATCTAAGTTCAAAAATATTTGTATCTGACAAAAAATACAAATATTTACGAAACACAATAAAGTATAAATAATCACATGTATATAAATTGGTTAAAAATAAAATTTGTTAAAAATTGTTGTGGCTACTTTTCAGAAACGAAAGAATAAAATAGAAAATCAGGGGTGAAATCCTGAGATTTCGAGAGTCGAGTTGGTATGGAATGCCCCACATATAATTATGCACGCCTAACGTTCAAACATACATCAAGTGGGATGTATACGGTTGAACGTTACAATCGCGGGCGTGTTCGTTGCCAGGTCGTTTATTTTTTTTTTCTTTTTTTACATATGTTTGCAACCGTAAGTGGACGTGATTTTTTGGAGAAAGCGGCGGCTTGATCCGAGAACCAGAACTCTCGAGATCGCACATCGCGCGTGTGGAATCAACGTCTCGTCCGCCGGTGAAACCCAGATCTATTCCTGTATTACGACATAATAAGTCCGGTGGCAGGTTGCGTGCGAGAATTGTACGAAATCTCTATCCGTCACCTGAGAACGCAGCACTGGATTTATTTGTAATATAAAGACATACAGGGAGTGAAAAATGCATATTTTTCATAAAAATAAAATTTTATCACCGATACACTGAGAAAAATAGCATCGACCATTGGATACAAAAAATGGTATCCATTAAAAAATTCTATAGTCAGGCAAATAAATAAAAATGCACTCAGTGAATTTCTCAGGGAAATTTCTGCTATATCCTGTTTCTTACTTTCAGTAAAATTCATGCTGAGATAAAAGTGACTTTCAGTCTTATCAGAATCCTTTCACAAATTCTCGAGTTCAAAATAAACCACAAAAAAAATGAATGCTGAGCTACAATAATGATATCCTTAGAGAAGCTTACGCAATTCTCAAAACAGGGAAGTTTCCATCCAGGAAATCAGCATCTCGGCAGGACGTCTATATCAGAGTGCAAACTGCACCAGTCTTCAAGCGAAAGTATTGCATCTCTTTCCTAACTCTTTATTTTTTTTTTTTTCTTTTTTTTCCAGTCGGATGAGGCGAGGCGCGAAGTGCAAAGTCACGCACTCTTTTAAGGCAGCTTACACACTAGTAAAAAATCTTCTAAAGACTTCAAATTGCTTGATTTTTTTTTTCAGATTTTTATTCCATAGAGAAGTCTTCGAAATTCGCTCTGAATCTCTCGTTTAACCGGACTGTACCAGTAGAACTACCTTAAGGCTTAATTCTGCTTCGAAACTCCCCGGAGCCGAAAGCTCAGAGAAGATAGAAACAGTTTTCAAAAAATTATCGCTGACTCGACGGCGAGGAAGACATTTCAGCGATAAAACTGGCTGGAAATCAGGCCCTGATCGGGCCTTGGCTAGGCACGAGCTGCGCCGGGCTTACGCCTGATGTAACGCTACAGATTTCTACCCAGAACTAGTGTGAAGAGTTCTAACGACTAAATCTTCGTGGAGTTTAGCACTAACGTCGCTGTGCATACGACTGAAGGTATTCGGAGCCGAAGCGAATGTGAAAATACACAAGATATACGCTGTTGGGTTCCACCTGACTGAGCGAAAGTTGTAAACACTCGGGCGTGTACCAAACGATCTCTTTACACTCGACTACAAGCCGATTTATTAGCCATTGGATATTGACTGCCTGTCAAAGTAGTTACAGTCACTGTAGTCACTGCATCTGACCAAATATCTACTGGCGAGATAGTGGCAAGGCCGCCGATATTCTTGGGCCTCGTGACACAGAGAATTTCAATGTTATAGCTCGATGGAGCAGACACTTTACAAAGGGAAATCGAAATCATCGATGCATCCTCTTTTAGTGCTTATTGCCTCGTTTCTCTTATTATCCACCAGCCAGACGTTCGACAATTATCCTTGCTCCATCGAATAATTCCACCAGTGACGAGACTCCGATTCTTGGCTCTTAATTTATTTATGACACTTTAACGATTCTAAGATATCCACGTGTTCGACAAGAGCCGAGACTGTACATGGATATCCAGAAGAGGATATCATGTTTCCCTGTGTCAAATAAATTATTCCGCAGAATCTCTATTAGAGAAAGTGAGATTGGCGGACAGTCTTCTGTGATTTCTGCTTTGAAATATATTAAAGACATTATTACCGAAAGAATTAATTTACCATCGTTAATTATCAACCTTATTAAATTCTTTATTTTTTATACACCTCGGATGAAATGTTAATTATCGTGATTTTAATTAGTGCCTGTGAAAATGTCTTAATGAAGAAATTTTCGTTTGCTCATTGTTCTTTTTCCAAATTATAGGCTTAAAACTGGTTTATTCGGCGCGCGGTATTACTCGCCTTGGACTTGAACTGCGGATTTCCTTCTGACAGACCTTGGGCACTATTATGGAAAGTGTGTAATACGAAGCGGCGCTCGCGGGCTATGAAAAAGGACGGCGCAAGCCTGCGAAGCAGGAAGACTGAAAGGGTCGCGCTCAGCTGAGGAAAAGACGTCGTAATTACATAGCACCTCCACTTATGCATATATGCAGAAAGCCGGTGCTTAGACGAGGCATCGGGGCATTAAAATCCACAGTGAAGGGAGACAGCCGATATCAGAAGCAACAGAGTATAACGTTACTTTTTGTTGTTCTCGATATAGCAATTATCGGAACGCGGTTTAACAGCATGGTGCAACATTGTCGTTACAACATGCTCTAAATAGAGGCAAATAACTTTCCAACTTAACAATCTTATTCTCTACAAATTTTCGAACGTTCCTACCAAATTATAGACTCATTTGTCATCTCGACTTTTCGGTACCTCTTTCAATACCAAACAGACTCATTAATGCCTCGAAAATATTTACATTCCCTTTCTGCACAATTTTAAATATGAGCAATTAATGAGGCCCAATTTTCCTCACATTTCTTCTCGGCAATCTTAATTGAAAAGTAAATTCAATTAACTTTGCATACTTTTTATAATTCGGACTTATACATTTTTTAAAAATTGTACTTCAGGATCAAATGCACCGACCTCTGCATAAAAAATTCCACTTCTGCATATTAAATTTTGAGTGTACTTTTTTTTTACAATGTGGAAGAAGCTTTTTACTTCTTCATTTCAAGAAAAATAGTGGAACTATTTTTCCCGACCTTTCTATGGCACTTTGTGAAATTGCTACACTTTCTTCGAGGCATTGCATTATATCCAACATTATCTACTGCAGTACCTATCTCTTACAGATCGATTACCGAAGGGTTTCCAGGTGTTTCCGTTCCCGCGCCATTTCTCACGACTTAATACTTTCGTACAAAACGTGCAATTACCCGGAGGCAATCGACACGTCTCAGACATTCTCGTTCAGCGGAAACGAGAACAGTACTTCGATTCAAATGTTCCAAAGCAAATTACAAGGGGCGTTTTACGGGCCCTTACAGCATTTGATTTCCTCCAAAGTGCACAATTGTCGTCTGACCTCTTAGAAAATAAATAATCTCTTCTCGTGCAAACTATTTTACAGAAGTACAAAATAAAAATTTATTGTTACATTAAACTTACACTACAAAGGTACAATTCAAGTATTCGATGCGTATGCATTAATTTACAGGCAATTGGTTCATAAAATAATTGCTAACATCATCAATATTGAGCTCACGAAAAAAAAAAAAAAAAAAACTACAAAAATTACTGATAAGCGAGCTCGCCCTTTTTTCGGTGGCCGGCATTAAAAATAATACCCGAGCAAGTCAGACAAACATGAGACACAAACATGGAATCCTCAATTAAAATGAAGAATTTCATATTTACAGGTAAAAAATAATAATTCGCTCATATTTGTACGAGTTCCTCTCGAATATTAACACATTACTGGACCCGAAAAATTCGAATAACCGAAGGAATATTCCCTACCAAAATTACCGTACTTTTCGAGCGAAGAAAATGAATTTGATTGAATATTTAAAAATGCTTATTATGGCTGATTTTCAAGAGTCGTCTGCAGTCGACCCAAAAGGTATTTCGCTTACGTTTCTATTTTACTGCTGCCAATTAACTACATCGTGTCTAGTGATTTCCCACCGAGAGAAGTGTACAATCGATTGTTTGATTGTATATTCAATTTCATTTCTCCCGGTGTATCGATTAATCATTGAAATAATATTAAAACTGTCCGCAATGATTTTTAGCGTTTTTGACGATGGCCCCGCCGAAGACACGAACGGGAGTTCGCGTCCAGGAGATGAGCATGAGTTTGTCACCGATACGAGGACTTCCTCGTCCACGTTCGCAATGGGCAAAGCTGGTGTCCACGAGCTGCTGACCCAGCGGCTTTCCGCCCACAACAGAGCCGTCCGGTCTATTGATTCTCCAGTTGCTAACGAAATTCGACTTCCGCTTGGACCTCGGAGCCCTTTCCGCTGTGCTTCGCACCCTGAGAACCTCCGGAGCCACAGATCCACGGCTTTGGAAGCTCGGTTGAGGATAACCCAGAGCAGCCAACGGTATCCTCTCGAACACCGGATGATTGGACACGACACGAGGATAAGTGCGAGTTCCGAAGGTCCTCGCTGCTCCAGGAACTTCGTACGCAGTTAAATCCGACTGCCTATCGAATCCTGAGTCCTCCAATCTGTTCCTTTCAAAGTACTGCCCTGCTGAGTCGAATGCTGAGGCCAGTATGAGGTTGAAACCAAGCACAGCACCCTCCACGCCTTCCTCCAGACCCTTGTCGAAATCTGTGTACTCTTGGCCCACCACTATGTCACCTTTGCTCGGTATCACGTGTCCTGCCATCTGCAAAATCATCAAACACACATATGTACATTTTTTAATTGAAATTTGTTCACTGATGTTCTCTAGAAACGCACAAAAAGTTTTGTTAGTTTGACACACGTTTAACTTTCTTTTTTTTAATTTGACAAATTCACACAATTTCTGTGCCATTTCAAATTTATGATATACAAATGTGACATTCACACAAATATCAAATTGCTTTTAGAACTGGAAAAATGTTGAACGTACATCAAATTTTTGTCAATTAAAAATGGGAGAATTTGTCAATTGGAAATCTTGCACTACAGTTTTATAAATAAATTGATAACTTTGCAATGTTGGTAAATGGACTGGAGCACTTTCGTTGCTAACTGTAGACAGAGTAGATTGTAAACTCTAAGTCTGAGTAGGTACATCCAGGCTCACAAGGCAGACATGCACGGCCACCTGCACTATACTTCTTTCACTCTGTTGCTGTCAGAGCTTAGGTTCGGTGTACGATAATGCAGAAAACTGCAGGTTTGCAGCTGCTTTTGTGGGCCCGATTTTCAAGTAGAAATGACAGTCGTTTCACATACTGATGCAGATTTTTTTGACGACTTTCGGAAGAAGATTCAAAACATTGCGAGAAAAATATTGAATCCCACGTGAAAGTTATCAAAAGTTGTGTCATCTTTGAATCACCATTCGCTCTCGTCGGATCCCCAAAGTTAAATTATTCAACGTGCAGTTCTTGTATAAATTAGCATTCTTTAAAAAATATTCGTAACGCGGAAACTTTTGTAAAAATTAAGTCATCCTCGTTACGTTTTTATTCTGACGTTGCTGATTCTCTCTTTCCTTTTCGTGCGATTGTCTATCGACAATTTCAATTTTCTTAAGGCTGTAAAATTGTACCTTTGTGGAATAGCCGTCGATTTGTTTCTGTCCATCAATCCACAAAGCGAATCGTCCATCCTTGTTGTCCCAACTCTGGCAAATGTGGTACCAACGATGTTCCTCTATTAGCGTATTCTGTGCGAATATTTCCACGTTGTTCAATTCGAGATGAATGCTCCTTCCATACGCGGATATCCAAGAGCGAACCAGTCTTTCCTTCTCGTCCTCTGCGGGAGTAAAGAAGAAAAAAGCCACTGTGACAATCTTCATTTGGTCAGTGAGCTTGATAAAAGTGAACCTATAATGTCCTTATTGGACGAGCAGACAGGCCTAGTTACGCAAGTGGGACAAGAGTGAGACCATCGATCATTACTCCAGTCTGCTGAACCTCGTGACGTCATTGCACTATTCACTCGACGCTAATTTCCACCACATGGTTGTTATGGAACTACGACACGAGTGTATAATTATCGACGTTAATAGGGCCTTCTGAAATATTTGGGGAAATTTACGCAACGCAATTGCGCTTCAGCATCTTTTCAATGGCAGTCAAGATATTTTTAATTGAACGCTCAGCCGGGATTTAATATACCAGATATGAATATTACTTTTTCTAAATGGAAGACGAGAAAATGTAATTTTTATCTGGTAAAAAATATTTAGGAAATTGTGCGTAGAGCAATTTAGTCATAGTAATAAATTGAATTTTTGTTTTGGGAATTCCCTGTGATAATTTGGGTGAAAGTTAATTGCAACCATCATCATCTCATTAATTTTTATTGATATTCTAAACTTTAAAAAAAATGGAATCATATTGCAAAAAAATTAGACATTTGATTTTTTTTTTTCACTACAATTAATGTTGTCTATATTTTTCAAATTTCTATTCATATAGAATTCTTCAAAAATAAAATTCATTCGACATGAAATACCTCACAACTGGTAGTAAAACAAAAAGGCATAGATACAGACGGCAACGTGACTTTAGAGGCTCACGTTAGTACAGCACGCGCAGCGTATAATTAAAACGTGAAGGATTAAGGGAGTTGCATCCATGGCTATACATCAACACGGCTGAGTGATTGCGCCTCGCAGAGCTAAATTAGGATAATCTTCGAGAAGCTAATTAGCGAGCATAATACGATTTTTCCACGGCTCTGGGACATTTAGTTAGCGCGAAAAAAAAAAAGAAATAAAAAATAAAAACAAAAACGGAAGTTGCTATGCGTAACTGCAACAAAACCAACAGTGCACATGTACAAATAAATTTTACTACACATGACACTGCGAACAGTGGCGCAATTTCGTCATATTTTCCGGTGTGTCTCTTTACATGCATTGTAAACTCTTTAATTGACGCAACATACTCTCACTCTAAAAAAAAACTAACCGAAAGTTCTGCATCCAAATTATGGAGAACAACCTTCTCGTACTCCCCCATTTTTCAATAATAATAATAATTACTCCCAACGAAGTATCGAAAACGTAGCAAATTTGTTTTTTCCAACTTTAATTACTATTGTGTCATACAGTTCCACGCTCCGGTAGTTTATTTTACCACTATTGCGATATCGCATTCTTACCGTATAAATTACTGCCACCACAGGCTGTCTATCACTTTTAATGATATTATGTGCAGATACTTTGTAAATTTCTTCAAATATTTACAGTCTTTTCGATTTTTTTTCTCCCCCAATAAATTCCCTAATTTCTAAGGTTCATAATTTTTTCAGAAAACGTTTTTACAGAACCCCTTTAATTTCTTAGTGTAATTGAGAGAAATTATAAAAAATTAGTGGACGAATTATTATTTTTTAATCCAAATAATAACGCTTTACTGTTAATATAGTTTGCTGTCTGTTATTTTTAAGAAGTAAAAAAAAAAAAAAAAAATTACTTGGCTTTACTGATGTAACTGCGACGTCAAAAAGACACTCAGAACTTGAGTAGAGTTTATTATGAGGATTCTGAAGCGTGTCGGGACTTCAATACTTGAGACCAGTAGCTCCATATCCGCATTATGCGTTAAGGGGCTCGACTCAAAGCAACTATCACTCCATGACATTACTAGACAAGCAAATATCCTTGTATCTGATCCTTTGAACCCAGTCATCCATGGTAAACGGCCACGTGTTTACTTTCCACTTCGTACGCATGCTAAATGCAGTGTCGCGCAGAGTTTCGCCGCAATAATGTGCAGGTCGTTCACTTACGCGCTAAATTGAAGCAGGAAACTCTCATACGTCTATCACGAAGCCGGGAACTTACGTTACATACTTATATAGAGGCTGAAATGCGTGAGTTAGAGGCTTACTCGAGTAGGAGAAGATGGAATGTGGGTAGGTCAGGTTTGTGGACTTGACCCACAGGCAGAAGGTAAACTCTTCGATCTCAGGCACTGGCAATTCCCATCGAAGAAACTGAAACATGATATTGAATATGTTGAATGGAATTTTTGATCGGACGCGTATTTTGGAAAATCGAAAACCGGGTTTGACAGTTCATTTTTATTTTATGGAGTTAAGCTGGGTATTGATGACTGGATAAAAAATATCATTTTTTACTTAGTAATTAATACGCGGAAAGATATGATTACTTAAAGTAAAAATAGTATCGACGACTGCAATTATAAGTCACAGTTTTGAACCCCCATCATTACATGTCATAAACATTTAGCGTGTAATTACTATTCTGCAACCATAATCTTCAGCTTCTACGAGAAGATATTAACATTTGCAAACCGGAGTCAATTTGAAAAATTTTAGCACAGTAATTACAGAATAATAGTACAAAAAATTCCCACAAAAATTCGGGAAAAAAACACCATACCGATTTCTTATTGGAAAAAGTGTCTCTCACCTGAATGTATCCTCTCTGAGTCATGAGAACCTTGTGCATGGGAGTGAAATTTTTCGTCCTGCTGCCAATGGAGTTTCCTGCAGGATCGGTAGGCAAAATGTTGCCAGAAATCGGTTCGGCCGTTGCGATTCCCAGCACAACGAGTAGCACGGCGACGGCGGCAGCGCCTCTCGCTCCCAAACTCTGTCCCGCCATTTTTTTTTCTTTCCTTTCCGTCCTTATTGTTACGTTGCGCACTGTCTACCGATTTCACAACTGGCACGCTCGGTATTATGCGCCAAGTGTAGCAGCAGCGATTCGCGATTTTTCACGCTGAGCGTGGAGCTGCGCCCCTGCCCGCGCTTTCTCGAATGGCCTGTTGGATCGGAGGCTCGAGGTTGTCAACAGAAATCGGTAGTGCCGGTTAGCCGATGAAAGAGCGAGTAGTGGAGTCAGGAGTCGATTCAGGAGGCTCGTCCAGCGTCGACCGGCGAAACGCAAATCGGTGATGCGGATAGGTCGTACCGGTTTAGCCGCCCGAGCAATAATATCGGTATCGGTTGGGCGACTGGAGGTGTTACCTCTCCTGGGATCGATCGGCCAGTGCCACAATTCCGTGGAATGACGTTGAGGGCCCAATGGGGGACCAAAGTGCTTACCGATCAACCGATTTCCGTTGACCCAACTTTCGCGACCCCGGGGGCTAAAATCCCACCAGATTTTTCTTCAATCTTGATTACTCCGAGATGATGGATGTGATAAACGGTGCATGTGCCAAAGGACTCACCATTTCTCGAGGCTCTCATGCACCAATTTCCCTCGCAGGGCCTTTTTCGATTACTCGATTTTGCCGATTTTTCGTCCCGATTCGTTTATCGTCACCCCTTGACTCGAAGATTGACATTAGGCTTGTTTGTAGGTCTTGGACAGCCTTGGGATACCGATTCGGAGAGACGGTAATCGTTCAACTAGCGAGCCTTGAGTCGTGTTTCGCAAGTTTCGAACGGATTTATCTGCCAGCAGGTGATTTTTTGCCTCGTGACTTAATGAGGGTCTGTCGGGTCCTCCTCAACTCACTACCGATTATCCACGTGCTATACAAACCATTGCAACATCTAGTATTGGATTTGTACTGAATCGTAGAAGCTGTGAGATACAAAATGTATAGTCTCGTTTTTTCCTCGCAGCGATTTTATTAGAGATCGAAAATTTGGCGGTAATTATTCTTCTTAAACCCGGAACAAGAATTTTTTTCCCTGTGGCAAAAACAACTAAGTGAGATATCTATACTTTCCCTCAATTTCTAACTAAATTATACACTTTTTTTTGGACCGTTTCAATTTGTAACACGTAACAGTTTAATACACAGTTAATTTTGACTCACTTCCTTTTTTGCAGATCATCAATCACTGAGATGATTATCCTTCTTATGAAACATATCGATGGCAACTGGTCCCAAAAAAAAAAAAAAAAACCAATGAAACGAAAAGGAATAGTCGTATTATACAAGCGTCAATGATCAATTAATATCACTTTTGTTTTTCGATAAATCATCTCCTAAATCGAACCAAAACTTTTTTTTTAACATAACAATATTCCACAATTTTTCCATAACTGAATTAAATTAAATTCATTAAATACAAAACGACTCAATAATTTTTTTTTCACAGATACCTAAAGAATTTCTTCAATCAATCAATAAATCAACAAATCAATCACCACAAGGAAATCCAAATGATATACGACCAAAAAATGAGAGAATTTTAAAGAAAACTTTCCGAAATTTCCGAAAAATCTCGTTTTTGAGTACGACAATAGCTTACGTATTGTGGAATGCCGGATTTATTTCTCCTCGCGCGGTATCGATCGTTATACAATCGCAGAGCGGTCTCTTGTCGAGTAACTGTGCAACAGTCGCCCGTTTAATTGTCGCCCGCCGCTTTTTCTCTCATTTCTCTGTCTGCGATGGTTTTTTTTATGTTTCACTGCGCCATCCTCCTCAGCATCGTTCCAACATCGATCCGGTAAACCACCACCTACTTACACAGCACGCATGGCACGTTTCACTTTGCACATTCGACGATCCGCACGTACACTACCAACACACGTGACAACGCGATGACGTATCGCAACGCTACGAGGTATAATGTCCACGTCGCATCCACAGTGCATCGCAGCAGCAGCGGTGCAGACACACGTCCGACGTTTCACCGGAGGTTCCGTGTCCGCGCGACTCTCCGCATGCTTTCCTCCTCGCGGCTTTTAGTTTCGCGTTCCGGGTCCCGATGCTCTTGCTTCGGCCGCCGCTTTATTCTGCCGCCGGTTCTGGCGTCTGGTCCCCGCGACCACGACCAGCCTTTTTACGTAACACGTATGCTTATATTTCCCCGCTGTGAGAGGGACTATCCCCAAATTTCCACTTCGTCCTTGGCTGGGAAATAAAAAATATTCACTTTCGGCTCCGACGACTTCAAACTTGGCTAATGTCCCATCGAAAGGTTTTTTTTTTTTTCGAGATTCGTGAGTGAAGAAATTTTATTCCATCTACAAATTTCAAGGGACAATTGAGAATGGAAAAAATTGCGTTTGGGTTTGGCGATCTGAAATTTTTCGCGTGACTATGCTCCATTTTTTTATGCAACACGTGTGGTTATATTTTCGAATCTGTGAGAGTATCCCCAAAATTTTGGTTTGTCTTTGGCTGAGAAAATAAATTCACTTTCGGCTCAACGACTTAAAACTTGGCTAATGTCCCATCGAAATGTGATTTTTTTTTACAACCACCTATAATTTTGTGTTCGGGTAATTTTAAAAGAAAAAAAAAACAATTTTTTTGTTTATTGAACTTTAATCGACTAGCAAAATGAGAGTGTCAACGATTATGCAAAACCACAATTGATTACACGATTTAATTTGTTTTGGCAGTCTCCGCAAACATGGAAATACCACTGAGAGAATTTTCGAACTCAAACTCGTCCCGGATGTGAGCCGCGAAGCTTGTGATGTAAACTGGGGTTACTGGAAAACTAGTTTGGATGCGTAGTACGTGCAGTGTATTTCGTGAAACACGTGGATGTTCGAGCGGGAAAGCTGTGGATTTTCAGGGAAACTTGTGCCAGTAAAAATAACAAGACGAGAAGAGCGAGTATCTGTTTATGGATTCCCGATCGACTGCCGGAAAGTGCATGCATCGTGAAGATATGCTATCGGTATTAAAATTTTAATCCCCCTTAAATCGAACACTCCATAATCTTACAATCAATATTTCCACTTTTGCGATCATATTTATAAATCATTTCGTCGTACATAATCTCAATGAGAGTAAGTAAATATTTTTAATTCACAGCAAACGATATTACAATTTCACTGATTGCTTATAAATTTTAACTCACACGCAAACTCGTTACGGTCGAGATGATTTTTATTTTACAGGGTGAAAAGCACAATCGTGAAACGAGCTCCTTAATTGCAAAGAATTACACGGATAAAAAATATCCTCGGGCATTTTCATCAACAATAAAAATCGAATCTTAATTGAGAAATACAAGAGCTGGAAAGTTTTTTAAATTCTAATTCATTTGATGTACACACGACAGATTTTTTCTTTTTCACAATCGTGAAACGAGCGTGTTAATTGCACAGAATTACACGGATAAAAAATATCCTCGGGCATTTTCATCAATAATGAAAATCGAATCTTAACTGAGAAATAAAAGAGCTAGACATTTTTTTAAATTCTAATTGATTTGACGTAATACACACGACAGATTTTTTTCTCGCGCTACCGTAAAGGGTTAAATTGAGTGTTCATCCGAGTAATTGGTCAGCAATAATGTCAATAATATATATGTCTGTGCGGTAGCATATTGTTTGCTGGGACGATAAGAAATAATTGGTCCTTTGGGAGAGTCTCGATAGTTCGTGTCCCACGGGTGCCAGAAATCGGGTTTATTGATAGAGACTAACAGGAGTTCTCGTAAATTTATCACCATTGATTTCCTTCATTTTTACCATTTTCATATAAATTTATTTATCAATTATTCACACGCAAAATCACATTTTTCTCACCTGCGGATGAAATAAATTTTCATAATCCGCATACTAATCCACTATTCATTTCTAATTCGATAATAGCAACAACACAAAAATCCAGAATAAAACCGTCTCATACATTTTGCTGAAAATGGCAAAATAAAAAATAAAAAATTTCACAAAATTTTGTTCATGAGGAAGCAAAGCCAGCAATTTTTTTTTTTTTTTATTACTCCTGCACCGAATTTCTTTAATTATTCATTCTTAACACTTAAACAAAATAAAATTTCCAATCAATTAGTCACTAATTTCCTGACCATCCGATCGGGTTTCTGATCACCTATCACTATAATAAATAGATACTACAAAATCGCACGTCATCGAAATTCGGAACACAGCAACCCACTCTCTAAATTTGATTAATCCAACGGAGCTCAATAACTCCGACGTCACTGCAGGGATACGAATAAGGAGAAAAGGGTTGCGCCGATATATCTGCAAGGTCTATACCTATCGATATCTCGGGCGGAGCACGAACCCGAGGAATTAATATGCGGCTGCACGTTTTGCAGTGTGCACTCGAGGCGCACTCCATGGACAGTGTCGTAGATTTTGCTCCTAGAAATTTTTCCATGCCCAACAACGTTCATGGGCGAAGAAAAAGATGCATTCTCCTCCGTGGCTGTAATGAACAGCACGAAATTCCAGTTTTTTTCCACTAAAACGAAGTAACCGTGACAGATATACATAAAAAAAGATGTACATACATTTTTAAAAAAATATATATTTATATATGCTTGTGTATATGTGTGTGCAAACACATTTTGAAATTCTCTCGTAAAACCTTGTCGAGCATCTCAGCCTCTGGGACACGCGATACTCTTTCTTTTCACGCTTCACAGTCAGTCGAGTGACCGTGACCTGATCTAGCTTCTCTACCTTGTAAAATACCCGCTAAAATACGGAAGCGTGATTTAGCGGATTCAACGAGGATGAAGAGTGTAACTTGCTTCTTGGTTTAACAGATTTATCGCCACTGCAGTCACTGAACTCCAGCTTTTTTTCTGACCACTTTTTTTTCTTACTTTTTTTTTTAACAATTTTTTATAACGTGTGTGTAAAATAGTCTTGATCATGCGAAGAAAATGATATGGGATATTTACTGCCACAGACATTTTTGTGAACGTACATTTCAGCTGTTATGATTATTGTGAGGCAATCCTAATGTGCAACATAGTGAGAGGGATATCGTAGTAAAATTATCATATATATATATTATAAAATATCACTAAAATTGCGAAATAACAGAGCGAATTTGTCTGCAAGCATATTATCAATTTTAATAAATTATAAACTAAAGTAATTTTTTTTAAAATTTTGTACTATTTAAAATTATTAAGAACTCTTCAACTTAATCAACTAAACGTACGATTTTTTCCTCAGCCTTTACGTACAAAAATCATCTTGAAAGTCTAAAAAAATTATATGAATTGTTGCTAAATTAAATTTTTTTAACACGTATGACTTCATTAATCCTCTGATGATAATTACTATATTTTGCTTATAATAATCGTAACAGTCAAGTCGTAAGAAAATTGTGGATATTAAGTTACATTGTTATTATCCAAAGCTCCTCAATTATGCAACATACCCTGAGAGTTATTGCTTAAATTATTACCAAAATCTTCCCACAGTTATAAAACCGTCAAGACTGTGATTTACGAACTAACATTGAACTAATATACCCACATTTGGTGGGCATTTTAAAAACACGAGCTCCACCGTCACTTATAAAATCGCAGAGGCTCGTAGTGCACGTTTTTTTTTTTTTTTGTAGACGGGATTAACAAACGCCTCGCCACTCCTTCTGGTGTTAACGATCTTGCACGACGTTTTAAGACAAGTAACTGGCATGCGTTCGGACCATTTCTGTCGTAACAGACACGGTGACGTGGCCTCGCTCTCGATGAATAGAAATTCCTACTCGGCTCGTCAACTTCCTTCTAATTCGCGTTACGCTCGTGCGTTACTCGCACGTACTATTTCTTTTTTTTTTTTTTTTCTACCCTTTCCACCATCGATTCGACAGACGAAGTGTGGTTTGGGTTCCATTGGAGAAAGAAAGAAAAAAAAAACAGAATAATAATGTATTTACACCTGCACTGGAAAACAGCAACGTTTCTCCTGCAACGAAAGTAAACAAACGGTAAACAGATATGTGGGACGATTGGAATCATGCAACCAGGAATTTCAAGGCTTTTTTTTTCAACGTCTCCTTTGATGGCTTCAAAACGTAACGAAACTCACTTTTATTGGGAATATTGGCTAATCGATACGTGACTATCACGATTTTTTTCATTTTTCGTAACATCCTCTGATAAAGATTGTTGCAATTATTAACAATTTAACAAGATTGATGATTGTTGCAATTATTAACAATTTATTGAGAAAGTAAAAATTTCGTAACGGGCGATGGAATTTTTATTAAAAATGTACTATTTTTTTTTTTCTCTCGGCTCATATTTATATGTCAATTTATATTTAAAAAATTATTGAACATTTTAAATTCAGCCAAAGTTAATTTATGATAATGGAAAAATTATGCAAGTTGCCTGGAGTAGAAATGTTATCTATACTGGGACATAAGCTTTTTTTTTCCAACAGCAGAAGTAAAAAGACGATAAGCGGAAACGTCGGACGATTAGCATCGTAAAACCGGGAATTCCGAGGCTTTTTTTTCCAGCATCTCTTTCGATGGATAAAAAATAGTGAAACTACTTTCACAGCTTTTCATTGGGAGCATCGTTCAATCAATAACCGAGTGTAAAATTATATTTAACTCGAGGGATCTGCGACTGCGTCCCAGTTGCCAAGCTTACGGGAAAGCGTTAATAAAGTTAAACCTGGAAAACGGTGGTACGTTAAGCCAGAATGATGGAAAAGCGTAAAATTCCACGAACTTCGGATGCTCGGTGTCTCAGATACTCCGCACAATGTAGAGCAAGACAAGTGCTCCGAACCGAGTCAGGAATTGTAGGCTCGGTTTTAATTAGTATACCATGATTATGGCGCAGGAATTAATTATAGGCTATCAGTTACCCACTATAAAAAAACTGCATTAAATTAACATAAATTACTTGCTATCTTCAATAATTTATATCTCCTACATTTTTTCAAAATTATTAAATACCTTGCATAAAGTGAAAATACACATTTTATAATGATCTCTTACCCAAAAATAAAAAAATAAATAAAATTCTTAATCTAAATAATCAAATACATTTTTTCAAATACAGGAAATGCACTATGTCATAGTCATTTTTAAAAATGTCGCTTTGTACAATTTGAAAAAATATTCAAAATAATAATCGGTACTTCATATATCTTTTACATACTCGATTTTTTTTTTTTCAACATTATTTATATTGATAGGATTTATGCTTATCGATTGGATAGAGAAATTGATAATAATAATTTGTTATTTTGTAATTTCAGACGGCCAAAAATTCGACTTCAAGCAGCAGTGGTTATTACATGGGAAGTAGCAGTACATTACCACGTGGTGGACCACTGATGAGATACAGTCCAGCGGCCTCGGCCGTGGTACCGAACGCCACGCCGACACAGCCAAAGACTCTGGGTACTCCAGGTGAGAACTAGTTTTACCTGTGAGCTAGTTGAGCTGCATTAGTCACTCGATAAATCTATTGAGTTGGCATTAGTCGATGCTCCAAAATAGTCGACGCCAGGTACAACTACATAATATTCTGGGTTTTGTAATGCTCTCGACACTCAAGTCCCAAGCACACACGTAATACGAGGGCAAATAAATATCCTGAAACCTTGACGCTTAAGTTGTTGAATAAAAAAAAAAAAAGTACAATTGAGCCTCGCATTTGTGAAAGTTTTAGCATAATACACATAAATATTTTCCTTCAGCAACAAAAAAAAATTAAAATAACGCTGAGGAATAATTTCATTTTAATCAATTACATTTATGCGAAAAAATAAAAATTGAATAGTGGAGTAAATTTGTAGAGGCAATAAAATGAAACTCATGCGGGGCTCCAATTTATGCGTAGAAAAAAAACTGAGTTTGCTGCATGAATTCTCAAAGTAGTTATTCCATTTAGTTGCGAATTTTTATTTTTCGCAATTACACCCACGGAAAGTGAATAGTGCATGGGCTTTTTTCGGTAGTGTATATTGTTTTGGAATTAACTGCATTAGCTGGACACGTAGGGGAATTACGTTTTTGCTGGATATTCAAGCATGACAATTTTTCATGTCATGAGTCATTGCGCTTTCACCAAGTTCATCGATTTAACGATTGCACATAGAAAACCCAGCATCAGCATTTTGATATGTAAAGTGAGTTAATGAAGTCAGTGGAACGACGAAATTTAGAAGCTTTTGCAAAAAGCTATAAGCTGGCCTCTGTGTACTAAATTGTACGTGAGCTTTTTCTGTCAGTTCATCTTATAATTTAAAATATGCATTCAGACAAAAATAAAATGAAATAACTCTATTCTACTACTTCTATTCTTATTCTCAATTTTTTTTACATCTACTGCTGTGGTCGTTAGCGGAAAATTTAAAGTTTAAATAAATAAGTCAAGAAAATCCACAAAATATTTTTAAGCCCTCAATTCCGTTTAATTATGAAAAATATCTAAAAGATTACCCAGAACAAAAGCAAAACTGATAGAGATTGTCTCACGAGCGTTATTTCACACTACCTAAGCTGCTTTTTATCCGAGCAAAAAATGGGTGTCAATTATCCTTCGAAAACCGCTCCAACAATTTTTTTTCCGAGTTGCAATTTTAAAAAAAATGTTATTCCTACATCAAAAATTCGATAGACCTCATCTCGATGAAAAAAATGACAGAAGCGTTGAAAAATGTCGGAAATAGAATTTTCAAAAATGCAATTAACAAATAACACCTGTGGAATAACGCAACGAGTACTCCCGAAGGTTTCTACTCAAAATTGGCACGATCTTCCTGCTTGATAGGAGCTCTACGACCATCGAGAGTCTAAAAGAGTCGAATTCACGTTGGGTACTAATTTATTTAGCTTTTTCGGGACGCTAATTAACAAAGCTGAAGCTTTTTTTGTCGTAACCGCTCTTGATAAGGTATTCAAACACAAAACTAACATACAGTCGAGAATAAAGGAGCGATTGTGGGTCTCGGTACATGGTACATTGCTTTTGGTTTCAATGGTTGGATAGGTGGAGGCGGGGTGGCACCAGCCAAGCCGCTTCGCAGCTACCAAGGCGGTAAGAGTCCCCTCGGCAGCCTGGGGGGCTCGGCACGCTTCTCTAGAGACAGCTCGGTGTCCCTGTATAGTATACCAGGTCAGTAGAATCCTTAAGTTAGGCCAATCGTCGTCGAGAAATCATATCCTTATGGACAGAGACAGCAAAAGGCAAAAAAATGGAGGCTGTAAGCTTGCCAGACCATTTGTCCGATCATATCCATCCCCCATTCAAAAGGATATCAAGGTTTCTTAAGGGGTCTGAGCTTCGGGCCCAAAAACCAGGTCGATTTCCCCCTTTTTACACAGAGCATTGAAATTACGACGTAAAAATGTTGTTAATAAATCCGCACATTGGACCTCTTTAATTTCATATCCAAAAAATAAATTTCTACGCCAAGATTCAATAGTTTTTTTTATTATTGAAAATCAAAATTTTTCCAAGGCTTGATATTTTCGGAGTACTCCAAAATTCTCGTTAAAAAAATAAACTATCGACCTGTTTTTTTTACCCCAAACTTACACAGCCCCTTAATGCATCCGTTTACAATGAAAAGTTTCATTTGATCAGAATTTCAGTCGAGTATTATTATTTTACGGCTCCAAAAAAAAAATCGATGTTCTGAATATCTCGAAAATCATGGAATAAAAATAAGCAACATTTACTGAAATTCCGAGCAAATGAAAGATTTTTTTGTAAATGGATGTGTGAATTATTTTTTAACCAATCAGCACCGTGTATATATATATATCATATACCACATTTGTATTCTGCTGATGATTTTTTTAACGTATATTTAGTCCCAAAAAAATTCTTATTATCCTCTATTTGATAATCCACAGAAATGTTGTGGTGTTGGTGATCGTCTGCGTTGGGCGTTACTATTGAGATTGAATTGTGTCGAAATACATTGGATATGTACTTGCATGTTTCAAAATTCGTTTGCCATTGAAAACTCCACTATGGGATGGTGAACCATTATTTTTTTCGTAGTTACAGTAGAGTTGAATTGGAGGAAAAAATTTTGTATTTTGGGTTGGTAAATTTTGATCCCACGTGGCACATTTGTATCTGGTTATGAAGGATACCTTGTCTCTGTATACCTTTTTGCAATTTTTTATTTATTTTCGTCCTGTATGACGTAATTACCTGAGAACGATTAAATATAATTTGACATTATCGAATTGGAGTGAGACCATAATATTTTAATCGTATGCGTTAATATGTGCTAAATGAAATTTTAATAATTTGTACGTGTTATGTGGGCCACAAATTGATGACGTACCTTTGGCGTCCAGTTGAGAGATATTGTGCAACTTAATTTAACTACCGACTCGAGGCAATTGCCGCAAATATTACATAAATGAATAATTTGTCAGATCGGCTACACGGAGAAAGCGGCTACATGAGCAGTCCAGAAAGAGTTGGCGGCGTCAGCTCAGGATCCGGAAGGTATCCTGGAGCCCCGTACAGCACCGGCAGCAGTTATGAGGAGCCTTACTATTCCCAATATTCTGGGACAGTTACACCGGTCATTGACGAGGAAGCCAGGTAAGATAAGCTCTGGAGATGTTCATTATTCACTTTGCTACCAAGCGTTGTTTTTTCCCCAGAACGATTGAAATTTACGTAAGTGACATTCCATGCCACGTGGATCCTTGACCCTCCGAATTTCATCCCCGATTTTTCACTCTATTGCTCCGGCTCTAAAAAGCAACCACAATTTTTATTCAATTAAAAAAAAAATTATCCAGGAGCGAAATAAAAAAATCTGACAAATTTCTGATAAATCCTGTATCGGATTATCAATCTTAAACTTAGATCCAAGTGTGTGATCTCGTTTCTATTCCTTACCGATTGTTCTTTTAAGGAAAGTGAAAAAAAGTTGGATTCTCAGAATTTTTACGGATTTTGGAAAATTTTGTTTGGATTGTTTTCTAATATTAAAAAATTGGGGTTCACAGTGAAATGAACTGAGAATGAGGTGTTTTTTACAATTTATTTCTTTATTGTTTATTTTCGAACCTACTAATAAATAAATTAACAGCAATTCGCGTTTACCAGTGTAAATAAAATTTGGTGCTGACGTAAATTCTCCTAAAGGATAATACGCTTTTCTCTCTCAACTTTGGTTACAAAAATGAATAATTTTTCAATCGGTTTGAAGTTTGCGTTTGCCAATGTGAATAAGATTGAGCGTTTGATAGCTGATAGTGTGGGTGTGTATTTGTTGTGGGTGGTGCAGCGATACGGAACTGTTGGAGGAATCGTACAGCCTTTATGGTGTTAAACCACCGGGGCGTCCGCCAGCAGGTCCCCCGAGATCCCCATTTCCTCCAGGAGCCCCCGCTCTGCCTCCTGGGCAGCCGTACGACGTCACCCGGTATACACAATTCAAATGAAAAATGACAACTGCTATGCAATGCCTGTCACGTCTGTCTGTCAACGTAATTTGTTGCTTCGCATCGCATCATCGTTACGTGCGCTTGGCCTGAACCCTAAACTTCGTCTGGCGACTCGTCCGCCAATTACAATTAAGATTTAGACGTCGTCGTGCATGGCAAAATCGCAAAAGCGAAACAATGACTCCAAAATGATTTTTCCTGCTCCAAAATCTCTCAAATTTGCGTACAGCAGCAAGATTTTTATTTTCGTTCGAAGATATGATTTACAATAAAATTTTGGCCGCTTTTAGCATTACAGTATTTATTAATATTGTGATTAGTGCGATGTAAAATTTGATTCGTATTCTGTTGTGCCACCAATGCTGAAAAACGTATAATAATTTTATTTTTTTTCTAATCGAGTTTCAAATTTTTCAATTTTTAAAAAATGTCTCGTTTTTGATGACTTCAAATCATTATACTAGATCCAAATGATCAAAGCTGCAAATAAAAGTCTATCACAAATGTAATGTCGCCAATTTTATTGTTGTAAATAAATTATTTGATGGCTTACGTTATTTCGGCGTTAGTGGAACAATATTTTGGCTCAGTTGATATTAGATTTTCCCACAAAAACCGGTCGTTCGCGATACGATAGATGGAATGCAGCATGTTTAGTGTTGCACAAAGGTGCAACAATATTCAAAAGTATGTGTACATTATGCCAAGGCACGATAAAAAGAAATCTATAGCATAGACAGTAAGAAATGTGCTGAAATGTCACGTGTTGTGCACCATTCGTTATTCGTCATGCTTTTAATATCGCAAATTATGGAGTACCACATCAAATAGGGCTCAAGATCCCGATCATAAAAATATTTGAATTGTGATCTGAAAGCCTCAGTCGATGCCATTGGCTCCTTTTTTCAGAAACCAAAAAGAAATGCATGATATTTAATAAATCATTGAATGCAAAATAATTATTAGAGCTAGCAACAAAAAATGAATTTGTAGGTGATACGATAAGACACGAATCTCTTATCACCTGAAATTATGTTCTAATTTCGGCGCAATATTAATTTTCATGTAACAATTCAAACTATGCCCGCTAATCATATTTATTGTCGCAAATATTGATAAAAAACATTATTTTTAATAGGATAAGGGTGGAACAGATGGAACGGCAGCTTGCTAATTTAACTGGGCTCGTGCAAAAGGCTCTAACCCATGCCCCACACACCAGTCCCTCCCCCAGGGACTATTTGCAAGTCCCGGCAGGACGTGATCCGTACACAAGAACTACAGGTACCCCTAACGCTATTACAATTCATTTATATCAATTTAAAATAATAATCATAACTGTATATTACGTAAACTTGTCGATAAACGCAATGTATTCACGAGATTATGATTACGTGACTGATAATACACAATTAATGACAACGTGCACTAGGATTCGACTGGGAATGAAATTCTAATTACATCTACCATCTCTTACTAACATTTCGAACTGATTCTCTATTATTTCTCATTAATACTAACACCCAGTACTAATATTTCACCGACACTATTTGAAAAAGATAAAATACATTTTGCGCCAAAAAAATTAAAATACAAATCTTTGCTATCTTAAGAATCCTACGTTTTATTATTCATAGTGCACGATACTATAATTGGGGAGAAAATGAATTTTCAACCGTGTACATTTTTTTCGTTACGTCGAAATTTATGGAGATTCAATTATTTCCCTTGGATAGAAGCGACATTCATCCATGGCTTCTATTTCCAATGCTTTGTACTCAACGTAGAATTATAGTACACTTTATAGATCATGGATCAACGAGTAAATTATATTTAACGTTAGCCACGATTTATCACCAGTCGAATAAAGCTGATTTTTTAAAAAGTAATCGACGGTGATTTTTTTAATGACGTATCAGATAAGAGCCATTATCGGTCAGTGCAGCCACTTGTTCTACAAATAGCTCATATTTGAACTAATAACTAGCCAATTTTTTTGTTGAAGTCTTAAAACATAAAATCGTGACTCACTGGCTGAGAATGTAAGCTCGTTGAGAGTAACTTGTCAATCCATGCGTAGAAACGATGAAGTAAATGAATTTTGACTTCTTTAAAGTCGTAGCTCAGAATGTTTTACAACTAATGTAGACCAACTGCATTCATCACGAAGAAAAAAAAAAAAAACACACCACACAAAGTCCTGAGACCTATCCTTGAAGTTCATATTCTTTCTTCAAAAAATGCTCTATTGCCTTGGGTTTAAAGTAGAAGTCCTGTTAATTATGTATCAGTAATTTTTTTCTCAATAGACACAATTTGTATAGAATGTAAAGGGTTAATGTTGCAGCCATTAAGAGCAAATGTATAGAAATACGTTCTTCCAGGAGCAAAACATTTCGCAATATGATTCAGACTGTAAAAAAAACGAGTGCTGAAGGCTAAAGACCCCATTGTTAATTGAGGGCCAAGTATGCTTCAACAAAATTGAATCTCTCGAAGAATTTGATTCATAAAACATACGCAAAGTAGATAATTAAGCATTGAATAGATCACAAATTGCGATGAAAAGGAATGAAGAAGCCTTTTTTTCAGGCTGCAATGTTCCGCAGCCAATATTCGTGACTTAGTGTACTATATTTGTAAATTGTATATTTAAATCGAAACGAAAAATGCCAGTACTCCGTTCCTGGTTCTGATTATCCTTAATCCTGCTGTACAACTGCTTTATTATTCCGTCTAACGCACACCAGGCGCAGGGGATGAGTTCGACAAACACTCTAGTTCCAGCTCCGCCTCACTGCCAGGTGTGTCATTTCATCACTTTCTCTACTCTCTAATACCATCGATACTTATTTTAAAAAATGTATTATTATCGCTGCTGCTACATTAGTTATCGAATTCACGTATCATAAATAAGTGTATATCACCTGCCATTACAGATGACTCATACTTAAGGACTGACGTTAAGCCACCAAAATTAGGCAAAGGTGCGCTTCAAAACATTTATCACAATTCGCACGATATCGTCAATCTCGTTTTTTGTTTTACTATCATTTTATTCTCCGCACAAGGCACTTATTTATACGCTCAATTTTGATTCGCACGTTTAACTATACAGAAGCATGAAAGTAGAATATTCACACGAGAATTTGTCGCGAGCAGCGCGTTCGTTTGGAAATTTTTATTTAATTTCTTATCTGTGTGAAGAAGACAATCGTCGAAAATGACAATTTATTGTTGCTTCTCTTGGGAAGTACTTTATTTTAATGAGCTTTATTGAAATTGCAAATTAACGATCTTGATTTAAATCTTAACAGTGAAAACGCAGCTTCGATTGAAATACGATTTATGGCACACCACGCAAAAGCACTTGGATGTTGTGATTATTTGTTTATTGTTTTTTTTTTAATTGTCAGACGTGAAATGTGTAAAAGAAAAAATTGAATGTAACATTTATCGGTTATAAATCTATTGCAGACAAGTCGGTGTCGTTCGAAAAGTCAGTATCCTTCAGTGATGAGCCACCAGATATGAACTCCCCCAAACAACACTCCCCACAACATGCAGGTAATCGCTAGTGTAAATATATACATAAATCATCGTTAATCCGGAACAATGCATCCACAAATTTTGGACAAGCTCTCAAATAATTCGGAGAGGATTTACCGATGTAATAAATACACTGCGAGCTGACTATTTGCCATTTACATTGATTGCCTTGATTAACATGCTAATCTCACTAAATCTGCAAACACCATTTCACGCATTTAACAAAATGAATCACTGTCTGTAAAACCAAAACACTCTTAATCTACTAACACATTTATCGTACGATTGTGCAATGCAACTAGCGGACACAAAGCCGACGAAACCAGCTATAAAATCGTCGACATTGCCGCGGATGTCTTCGCAAGGTAATTCAGCTTTTTCTCACTCTGCCGAGCTTTCTTTCCTTTCGTAGGATAATGATTAACAAAATACTGAAGATATATAAAAATTCACTGGTGTGATCAATGTCAATCACAGCTTTTACTTCAAGATACAAGACCACAACTGGTAGACTTAAGACTTTATACTCCAATTGCTGTATTTTAATTCCTTACAAATCAGTGATTACAACGATAAAAGACATTATTTTTTATCGCTATCTAAAAGATTATTCTAAATTACAGAAAGAGACAGACACAAACCTACTCCACCACCAAAACCTGTCGCCCTAGCGGCTGGTCAGTACGTTTATCGAGATTTGGCCCTCACACCTGAAATGTACAACCAATTGAGAGGCTTGCAAAAGAAAGCGAAGGATCTTCGTCAGGAAGTTCGAAATTTGCGGCGTATGTCACAGGCCCAGGCGCACACGGTTCGGGAAACTATCAGAGATACTTTCATCACTATTCGGTGAGACAAATTGACCGGGATTTGAAAACGTGATGAATGACAATTTTTTGAAAATTAATTTACATTTTATTTCATTATCGTCCTTAGGGCGATGCTATTGGCTGGAGGAGAAGCCGCGTGGGCAGCAGGAGACACGGAAAAGATGAGACTAAGCCGCGAAGAGGACCTCTACAAGCAAGAAATGATTAGGCTGGAAAAAGATCTCACGTGAGTGTTCGACTCGGAAGCTGCGGTGCAAATTCATCAAATTTCTCATTTTTTTCGTATTCTACTTTCAGCGAGCTAGAAAGTACGGTGGAGGAACTGCGGGGCAATGTGATCAACCGGAAAACTCGTGTCAACATGTCGGACGTCGAAAATATGGCTCTAATCTTGAGCAAATCGAGGTATGAGTCACGAAACTTCAAAATTTCCGTCAAAAGGAACCAATATGAACTGCGTCTATAAGTTTGCTTTTGTAAAAAAAGTTCTGAAATTCTGATAGATAGTTTACCATTTTTCTTTATATTTTTCAAAACATCAATAATTATTGAATTAATTTCTGATCTGAGAAAACGGGAAACTGTATATATAACCCATTTAGTATAATTTAGTCGAATGGATCCATAATTTACGAAGCAATAGTTATGCCATTCACTGACGATTTTGTGCTCTGTTTACTTCTAAGCAAAACCGTGGCGGATCTGAAGGTACGTTTCCCAAGTCTTCAGGAAGGTATGAAGGGCCTCCTGAGTTCCGAAATGGAGAAAGTAGTGCGAGAGGAAAAGTTCCTCAAGGAGGAGCCAGAACGTCTCGAGTCCGCATTAAGGAGATGCAAGAAGCTGACTGGCACCCTCGTCACGCTCAAACGGTACTTCCTGATACACCGATCGAACCTCTTTCATTCAATCAGCTCTACGTAATTGTTCTGAATAAATATCCCAATGTTAACTACCAATAGCGACAAGAAAATCGTGAAGTTAATCGGAAAAATGCGTTTTTTTTTCCATCGTTATTATTCAGCTTGGCGTCGGTGCAAGAGCAGCGATCACCAAACGCGGCGAGCGTCGATGCCGACGAAACGCCACCGATAACACCGACATCAGCCCAGCACTCAAAGGTAAAAGAAAAGCTCAAATTCTTGGCTTATTTATTTTCTCACATCAGTTACCCCGATATATACTGTCCTATCCCTCGTGCGCTAAAAATTCAATGCATGCCTCTTCGCCCCCACCTCCGATTACTTGCTTGAAAGATATATGTACATATCCATCGTAGTTTTATCCAAAGCGCGATCTTCGAACGACCCAATTAATCATTACGCCTCTGAAAATCTGTAAAAGTAATTTAGCCATGATTTCGCGGTGCATCCGTCAAATTCATCAAAGGGAATGAGTACCAAAATGTGCAACAAGAACACACGGAAATGTTCCTTTCTATGAAATATCGCCTCGGATCCTTAGAACTTCTTCTTCTTGGCCAGCTACACTTTCTCGTTTCTCTTGCATCTGATCCTACTATCAACAGCCTCTACATTGGGAATTTACTGCTCGATGCAATTATTTTACGTAATTATATAATATTAATTGATGATATTCTCAATTGAAAAAAAAAACGAATGAAAGGAAAAACAAACGATATCTTTGATACAAGCAAATAGGAGGTTCCCGCACTCAGTTTACTTCACAAATATGTGAGTAGTAAACACGGCAGGCATTTTCAAACGTTATTTCGTCACTGAGAGTAGTTAGGCGACGACTTCTACGCTTCGTAGAGAAATATCTTTACTCTTGTACTGTTGTTAATGAAAATGAGTTGAATAATTTTGTGAAGTAATCTGAATTACCGCTTGTCCTATACCCAACAATGCTAAGCGCATGCAAAGAGTGCTAGAAATATTAATACAATATATAGATATCTATGAATTATATAGATATGTATATATCCATAAACACAGAATTAATAATATGGTTAAATAAATAAATAAAATAACGAACGACACTCTTTGACATTAAGAAATTTATATAAGTATGATCTCACATTAAAGAAACAATTATGAAAAACTAATATTTGGCATGTGCGAACACCTTTAAACAAAAAACGAAATAAACGAGTTACTGACATTCGGCTTCAGTCGAGTCTAGCTTTCCATTCTTCCATTAATTCACAATAATCTCTACGAAATCTCACTTTTCTTCACGATACGAGCTACTCGACTGCATCCGAACATCATTTCTCCTGCACACTCTCCCGATATAAGAAAGGTGCAACGTTTTCACGTCTTTTTCCACCAAAGAAGTTTATAAATTATCTGTCTTGCAGCATACATTAATCAGTATTTAAATTCAATCTAGTCTTGATGATATAATTACAAAAAAATTGAAAAACGCAATGGAAAATAATTTTGATTTCGTAAAATACAATTCACAGACAATTTATTGATTCGAAGCCAGCGGAGGCCTCTTAAATTCTTTAGGACTAAACAATTTTTTGCCAATTATCTTTCCTTATTCGAATATAAATCAACAAACAATCGTACAAAATTTGATTCTGTGTACAATAACTTTAGCAATACAAATAGAAATGTAAAATCACAAGCGTCAATGACAGCAAATGCAGCAAGACAGAGATTTTTGAGAGACGTCACCCGAACGAACGATTGGCATAGTTCTGGTGTGCAGAATTCGATTGGCAAATGATAAGTGATTCATTAACGCCAACATAAATCGATATAACGCTATAAAGAAAGAGTTACATTTAAATTTAAGCAAAAATTCGGATAACCGTTTAGTGCCTAAAGACTATCTTCTATTGGTTCATAGCACTGGTTCATTTAATTAAAAAGAGAGAAAAAACAACAACAACAAAAAAAAACAAAAACTATTCTTATAAATACGAAATCTAATGTAAACCTTCTTAGATTACCATGCGACCATTTTTTTATTGTTTGTTCGTCCTGCCCATGCGGATTAATATCCGAACCTTGGGCAATCGACGTACACTCCGCGCGGAAATAGGACATTAGTTGTTAGTCTCCACATATATTGTCATGTAGACTACTAGCTGATGCTTTGCTCGCATTTTATCAATCTATCCTTTCGCGGGGTACACTGGAAACAAATCGCGACAAGGACAACTTTCTCCGAGTCAATTAGCGACTAGTTTGATAGGACAAAAATTGTGGGTCACCCTTTAGTCCAATTAAAATATGAGATATAATTTGAAAAACGAAAAAGCCGTGGAACAAAAAATCGCTATTGGTCACAATTTGATCGAAAAAAACATCTACAACTCACTCGAATATCTACAAAGGTACTCCAAAAACTTTCGTACCACTGTACATCACTTTATCACTGCGATGAAATAATATCTGGGGGGTTTGTTTTCTCAAATTTAATTTAACACCGCCCAATGGACTCAGTGTCAAAATAATTCCTGCAACTTGTGTTTTAATTACCTAACCCCCCCCCCCCCCCAACCCTCGTTACCTCAAAACCAGATCAGTGTTTGCTGTGTCCCGATAGAATAGAATATACTTTAACATTTAGTCCACGATGTGACAAAACATTTCTTCGTTATTTGGAGCATTCGATATTGCAGCTTCGCCGCAAGCATATTTCTCACAACGTGTAGTCATATCTTTTGCGTTATAGTCAAGAGCACACAGTTAATAATATATGCGAAAACACAGAAATAGAATAATGGAATAACGAGGAATATCGAAAAAAAAAAAAGAAAAACGTATAAGAAAGTAAATAAATAAAAAAGATGCATCAATGTTTTGTCAAATCATTATGTGTTAGTTGTAACCCATAAAGAAAATCTGTGTTATGCCTTTTAATGCGTTTGCTGTAGCAACAATGGTTATGCATCGCGATAAATCGTTGTTGCCACAAGCAGAGATTTCCCAATAGAAAGAAAATGAGTGAAACCCGACAAACAATATATATATCTATATCGAATTATTCCCACACAACAACAAACACAAGCACCTGACGGTACAAGAGTTACTTAAAATACAGAAAAAAAATAAAAATAAAAAATGGCAAAATACAATAGTGAACATAATATTAATTTTTATAGTATGGCTGGAAGTGGAGTACTAACTTCAAGGAGGCCATACAGACCAGTCACGAGTAATTTTTTCATCATATTAATTCATTATAATTATTATTCTATGCTGTTTTATATAATATATATATATATATATTTTATAAATATATATATACATCTATATATATATATATATATTCTTATCGTTCAATATGTCTATCTCATGAATCACGAACGAGATCATCTTCATCCACAGAGCTTAAACTATTCTGCAAAATGAATATCAATAGAAATGAACTGTCAGAATATATCGAATTGAATAATTGAACTTTGTCGGTTATTGAAATTTTCATTGTGGCTTTTTGAATTAAATTTCGGTGAAATAAATTGAAATTGCTTGTATAAATTCTGTCTGTGAATCGTGCTTTTAATTTCCAGTATCGATAATTCATATAATAATGCGATTTTCTTTGACTCTTTGACAGTAAGCAACACTCTTGAATTTCGTTCCCTGCTTTTATATTCAAAGTCTTCAGAAATAAATATAACTCTTTGTGAAGAATTGTAAAATCTCGTTTTTTTTTTTTTTCTTGTTGATGTTGTAATTCTATTTCTATTACCATTTGGCAGAATATTTTGAGACTTCACCGATGAATATTTAACATTACACGTGTTTACGGTCGTCTCAACATATATCTTCATTCTTAATGCGTGCTTGTTCTGAAATTCGTTTAATTTTCATATTATATTTCTGACGTTTTTTCTTTTTCCTAGATTTTTGCGATCTTTTTATACGCACTGCTATTGACAAAAGATCTTTCTTGTGTACATAATTCGCCACACAGCGATGGGTGTTGTCATTTAAAGATACATGCGTGCGAAAGAGAACGAGTATGTATATTGGATCCGCCAATTAAAAAAAAAAGATAGAGAGAGAGAGAGCCAAAAAAAGAAAAAAAGAATAGCCGGATCGTATTAAAAGGCAACATTTACGCTGATTTTTTACAAATTTTATTCCAGTGTGCATTCGAATAAGGCATTATTGATAATGTTCTCGCACTCGTCATGTTATACTATGAATTCCATAACTTTTGACGTGCAATATTCTACCTAAAAGAAAAAAAAAAGCGAAAAAATTCTTCTGCTACTGCATTTCTCATTTACTTCCTCAACTGTTCTTCTTGGCCTATCGCAAAATTTCTATCTCGTTCTGTCTCAATTTCCATTGCTAAAGATGCTCTGTTATAACTTCAGCTAATTTATTGTCAATTATTTAATCGTGAAAAAAGAAAAGAAGACAAAAAAAGATTGTCCAACGAGCAGAAGGTCCGGTCGTTTCGCATCACAATCAGGTGTACATTTTAAATGTATTATTGTAATTTGTTGTTAAATCGTTGAGCAACGATGCGCAGCAACCTGAAAAAAAAAAAAAAAAGAAAAAGAACGTATCCGTTACTTAATCACAAGACACACGCTCCAATCCACTTCTTATAGTAAGGTATCCCGATGTTCAAGGTTTACATTGGATTTCCTACAATGGCAAATTCTATTCATATTATTGTTAATTAATACGATTATTATATGATTATCGATGCGTTCGGATCTGTTAAACCAAAACTATGTATATTTCTCCTTCTCTTCTCATCCATTTTTGTATCTCCGTGATTTCGGATAACTACCAAATTGGCATTGTTCAATGCATATGTTATACATATACCTGTAGATGGGTGACTAAAAGAAGTCTTGTCGTTAACGAAAAAAAAAAAAAAAATAGAATAAAATAAAAAGTAAACGCCTCTTGTGCGAATTTTGCAGTAACGGTGAAAACGGTGACATTTCTTTTCGCTACACCCTTTTTACAAAACATATCTATTTGTATATATACAATAAAGCCGTAGAGTAATAGCGTAAACCACTGTGATTTAATGATTAATAATATAATGGATCTTAAACAAAATCGTTTCGTTTCTTCTCATACTTATTAATTTGTATACTTTAGCTTTTTATGTCTGGGTTTTAAATAATGTGTCCAACTTAATTAGTACGTACATACGTGACATCTATCACCGTAATTTTTATGTATCCCATACATTCGTAATTCGTTCGTTATTTTCGATTTTTTGTTTTTTTCTTAAATTCTGTAACTCTTCATAATCCTTCTTCTTGTTCTCTCTACTTCTTCTTATCCTATGTTCGTTGTTTCAATTAACATTTTCACGTACATTATCCAAACGTACACTTTTATTTCTATCGATCTGTCGATACTATACTCCTTTTTTCTCTCTAATTCCATTACCACTGCCTTACTATAAGGATTGGACTGAAGGTTTTGTCTATGTATTTTTCATTGGCAGATTTTTTTCTAATTTTTTTTTTTCTCTCATCACTAGATGACCGAGCATGAATGTATGTTTGCACGTCGCATGTACGGTAATGATTTATCAATTTATTGCGTATAAGCTAATTATTTGAGCACAATAACTGTTTTTATTTCCTTTACCTTCGTCGCCGAAGCTCCATGCTGATTTTTTTAAGGTGGTTTTTGGTATTAATTACGTGGCTGGTTTATAATGAGGAATTAAGCTGACTACTAATGCTACGACGCTTTGAAGCTTGCCAAAAGTGACGAGAGGTCTTGAAACGTTTTATTGAAAAACTGAATGGTCTCAAGCATAATTCTTCATGATTCCTGCCTCGTGAGTTCGTCACATTTTCTTTTAATCGCGACCTGACACTAAGATCACCTCGAACGACTGGTTAATTTGGGGAAAAAAAACGAAAAAACCAAAAAAAAAATGATCGGCACTCGTGACGCAGTTGTATATGATTTTTGAATTTTTGATTTTTGCTTTTTTTAAGTTGACTAATACCGGACAGGAATCGGTGCCAAATGTAAAAGAGCCCCAAATGAGTACAGACTTGTAACATGCACAACACAAAAACAAAAACGTAACCGACCACAGGTAACTATCTAACCGAATTGGTATTTATTTCGTTTACTTCGTTTCCCTTTTGTTTGATTATTATCTTTCGTTTATTAAAAATCATTAACATCATTCGTTTCGCGTCTCATACATACGTTTCCGTTTCCTCCATTTATAGCATGCACGTATTGCACAAATTTTGTCGGCATGATAGCTAAAATGATATCGAAGCGTACATGAAATATCGATCTCAAAAATTCTCTGTAAATCCAAAAATCCTCGCACTTGCCGAGCATAATTCAGCAGCCTTAAGCCTAAGAGTCTTGGAAACTGAAAGAAAAATATCTGCAATTAAATCGATTCATGTACGACTCTGAAAATTCCATATCATTATTTATACGCAGGCAAAATATCTTTCAAGCCTTCTTCTTGCACCAGCCAGTATGACAATTTGGAGTAATGTAACATTGAAACTTTGGCTTCACCGTAGTAATCTCATGGATATAATAACGCAGGTAGTTAGAGTATTTTCGGTGTCCAAAAGCTCTCCTCCCGGAGCGATCGACAATATTCCAGAGCCCACAAAAAAAAAAAAGAAGTAAAGGGACAATAATGATGATGACCAGGTACAAAATATTTCCGAAATAGAAGGCTCGGAGATATTCTGACTCTCCAATGATATAAATTTTTTTTAAACTGTACATTACAAACGAAAAAAAAAAGAACCAACAAAATACTCGTGTTAAAAAATAGGTAACTGTCTCCCACAATAATTCAAATATTAATCTGAATATCTATGTGTACAAAAACAGACAACTGCCCCTGTGCCAGCGGAACGCACTGTCGTGGGGTCAGCGGGCGTCATCGGGGGAGGGGCCCACGTTATCGAGTCATCCGCCCCCCATCAGCAGCGTCCGGAGAACGCACTCGACGCTCTGCTAGATGAATTGCAGACATTCTCAAGGCCAGCCTCCCAAATGAGCCAAGCATCAGGAGCCGGACCGCCGACGAATCACATGCCAAATTTGTTGGAAATTGGAAGATCAGCGAGTCAGATTGTTCAGAGCAGTGGAAGAGCGCCGAGCATGTCGGATATAGGAAGAAAGGGAAGCATAGATTCGTCAACGAGTCTGGCAATCGTCACTCCAGGACACACGAACACCCTCCGAAGATTGCACTCGTATCCATCAAGTTCAGACACGGACACTTCACCGCCAATCGCCCGACTTCAGGTGTCCGATGGTAGCGGCGCTCCTCCCCAAAAACCACCGGTTCCCGAGCGAAACGCCGAGTTGTTGCAATTAGCAACAGCGAGAAGAGTACCGCCGCCACCGCCGCCACGCACCAGCTCGAGATCTCCCCTGGCGAGCCCCACGAGCCCTCAATTACCGCCGAGAAACCCTACCGGTGGTACTCTTCGCAGGGGACGACCAAAGGAGGGAGGAAAGCCGCCGATGGCCTTGCCACCGAACGCCGGCTCCGCCGAGGAACAAATTCCGCCTAACAATATGCTCTCCACGAGCAACTCGAGCTCGTGCGAGAGCATTAACTCTCAGGAAGGATTGCAGAACAAGAAAGGACGTCAGGAACAATTGGAGCAGAGACATCAGGAATTATTGCGGAAGCAGAAGGCTCTTCAGGAACAATACGCACGGCTTCAACAGCTCCAGAGAAACGCTTCCGGGCTGACGACCGTACCACCGGCGCCCCCGGATTTGCTGAAGAAAACCGGATCCGAAAGCAATCTCCTCGCGAAAATGGGACTGGGCCTCAGCACGACGAGCTCCGGATCCCTCACCAGCCTCACGACGAAACCCAACGCTGATGGACAACCCCCGCAAACAACTCAGCAGCCGAGCGGACAACAGCAGCAACAACAACCACCGACTGACAACCAAAACAGCCAGAACGTCATCGTCAATCAGACAACAACGAGCAAGATCTACGAGACGGATATTCTGTGACCGAGAACTTGGCTACTTCGTTCGATCGACGGCTTTTATGATTTTTTAAGGGCCGTCGCGGCTGCGAGTTAATTGAACCATCAGCTTTCGCTGAATTCGTTGCTCACGTCCGAATTCGAGATGCTGTTTCAATCGATATACACAGTGATTACGCGTAACAAGCTTATAGTGCGAAAGGTACTTTCGGATCAAAGTGGTTTTTTAAGCGGTTAACATTTTTGGGGAGAGAGAAATTTTATTCGTTGAACGAGCACGAGCTCAACTAGCGTTTTCTAATGAAACCGATATATTGGTTTTTATTCGTTCAGATCACAGGCGTGCGAGGGTTTTTCTGATCGTATATAGTGAACGGGGGGAGAGAGATGAGGAATTAATAAATTCTAACGTCGTTGAATCTTTGATTATTAAAATTAGCGAAATTTTGTTGTTTACGGTGTGTACATTAATGGAACGTGGGAGGATAAATTTGGGGAGTTTTAGGCATTTTCTAAAGTTGATAGTATGAGTATTTATACGACGATGCGTTAATTACGCCAAGGAAAACATGAGGTCTATCACAAATACACTGAAAATAATAAAGAAACCATTTTTTTTTTTTGAGCCGATGAGAACGGGATATATACTAACCCACAAGTTAATAATCCAGTGTGCAAATTACACGCAATGTAAAGACTCTGAAAACAGTATGCAGTCGCGATATCTTCGTGGAAATAAAAGAAAAGGGAGGAAAAAAAGTAATGATATACAACACTACGTAGTGATTAGACGAGTCGTACGTAATTAGTTAAATGAAACAACTTAGAAAATACTTGATATCCTAATTGTAACTTTAAATGACGAATTTAAAGAATAATTTAAGCTATTTAAGATTGCTCGGTTTTGGCTGTTATATTTAATAGGTATAAATGTCATCACGGAGCAACGCTACTGGGATTTTCGTACCATTTTCTTTTTTCTTTTCCCTTTTCTTTCCTTTATCGTCAGAATGGAAATCCTAAGAACAAAAGAAAACGGTAACGCTGTCCGAATCTAATGTAATTCGAATTTCCGAAGAGAAATAAAAATAAAATAACAAGTGGTATGTGTTACGCGCGTAAGCCACGACTGACAAATGCTGGACTCTGATACGGCTCAGAATACGACGCATTACATTTGTCTGGCACTATCGTAATAATAATAGTTATAGCAAATAATAATAACACTAATAATAATGAATAATAATGAATAAAATAATAATCCTACAAGAAATTCGAATTATGTAACGATAATTTTGAAGTCAGGAGGAAGAAACTTGGCTTCGCATTTTGAAAACAAAAAAACAAAAAAAAAAGATGTAGGACGAAGATATACGTAAAAATATCTTTTCATTCATTAAGTTGAGCAATATCGCATCACGGTGGAAGATAATCATTTTATTGAGAATCGATCGACTGAAGTAGCAAATTTCGTTCGATTTCTGCTAAGCGATTTGCAGAGTAATTGCAGTATTATTCAATGTAACGAGTGAACGGGATCGAAGTGATTATCAAGCTCTGCGCATCCCCTTAACTATCGACGACTCTAATCGGAAACTTATATTTATAACTCTATATGAAACTTATCATAAATAACGATCGATTGTTGAGAAATAATAAACAAAATGAATGACGAAATATTGAATCAATAACTCGGGAAACAAATCTAATTTATTTAGATGAGAGACTCTTAGTGAAGTACGAGAAGTGGGTAATAAGTGGGGACATATATATATATATAGCTGATTTGCATGGGACTGCTTCGAATTAACACGAATGAAGCGTTTAATATTTACAGAACACACACAAAACTATCACCGAATCAATCTATCTCGCATAAAGAAAGGAATAACAAAAAGTATTGTTTCACTCGCCTGTGCCAAGACATTTGTAGTTTTAATTTTTAATATATATAGACCCTCGTTATACATTTATGGGTTTCTTTTTTAACGTCACTGAGTACGTAATAATTCTAAGGACTATCTAGGTAATATTATATAAATATTATACATACCTATGTACACAATATACAATTAACGACGTGAACAACAACAGCAAGAACGACAAAATTAATTACCATGCACACGTATCACAATCGACGACTGAGTGCTATGTGTTTGTTAGATTTATCGCAAGAAGCATTTCGTGTAAATGATATTGCATCAAATACATTTGTGCATTTCTCGTTTTACAAAAAAAAAAAAACAACCAAACAAAAAGAAGAAATATCTCTTTCATCCCTCAATTATTTCGTGACTGAAATTCGTGCGTATCTTGCGAACGACACCTTTTATGGGAACATAAACATGTGCCAATTTATCTACCGTTTTATTTTACACTTTATCTACCTTTATAATTCGTAATATACATTTTATCTTTTGAGATATTCCGCTATACTTCAAACAAAGTTCGGGAAGTAGCGCAACTCTAAAGAGGAAACGTCGTTTTAGGCGCCGTATTCTCCGAAGATATAAAAAATAAAGCCATTATTTTCCCTGGTGAAAATATTCATTCAAAGGTCTCCGAATTTTCTCGAAAATGCGATTTGAATTTTTGGAAAAATCGAACATTTTCACCAGGCCTCACGCTTAAAAATCCTCGTAGGGAATTCGCTTCCGGAAGAAAATGAGCGATATGCAGTACCATGCAATGAAGAAGTGAGATTCAACGTAGATTTATATTTTCGTTTCGTTGTCGAAGCGCGTTATGATGAAATAATAGTTTTTATAGAAGCATTTCGTAAGTGTTTCCGTGAACCATTGTCGGAACATAACAGGATTGCAGTACAATGATGCAGCTAAACGTTTATCGAGCACGCAGTGCGATGCAATGTCATGTCGAGAGAATACTTAGATAAAATTCGCTTGTACTGCGACAGTGAATCCTGCGAGAAAACCTACTGAACGGAACTTATGTGCAAAAAATTGCTCAAACAACAACCTTAATGGCGCAAGTATTATCAATAATAACGGAGTACATGTAGGTACGATTTAAAGAGACACGGAAAAACGGTGTCGAACTGAGTCTTCATATACGTATGTGAATAATACGAATGATCGACGTATCCCCAAATTTAGATAGATTCGTCAATATTATTTCGAACATTTCATCAATTAACGAAAAAATTTGAGCGATTAGAGCTAGTGAAAACAGTGCTAAGTTTTTGTAAGTATTACTGTTACCAATAAATAATAATAATCGTAATTATTGTTTAATGCAAAAAACATTACAGTGATACTGACAAATACGTAGCTTTGATTTTTCGAGCTCTATGAATAGCTGCTGAGCACTGCAGCTATTTTACCTATTAAAAAAGCCGGTTTATTAATGTCCATACGCAATTAAAAGAACCGGCTGTGCCATTGAAGCGAAAACGATGAGATATGAGAGGTTTTCATTTTTTTACTTTTTCATTATTATTGGTTCTCCCAAAGCGATGTGAGTGTCTCTTGACTTTGATTAAAGTTCTTCTGTAGTATCGACTATTCGAGGAATTTTAATGGAACGTTAAATCGCTTTTGATATCCCCACGAGCAGAAAAGAATTCAAAGGATAAATTGAATCTCGAAATCGATTGATAGCCACACAAAGGTCAAATTAATAGGAACGACGTTGAGATTGAAATGAAGATACTAGAAATAGACAGACTTTTATATCTCCTTGTCACGGACGAGACAAAAAAAAAAGTTTTAAGAATCACGAGATTGATTTTTAAAAGCCCAATCTTACTCTAACTAAATAATTAGCGGTCTTTTTGTCAACTGATTCAGTGGATGTCCTTGGCGAATAATACGCTTGTAATATTGGGTTGCAAATATTAATAACGCTCGTCAAGCGTTCCTAAGATCAGCGGCTAAACTTTAAGCAAGGCAAGTTAATTGCTTGAATTTCTTCTTAGCGGACGAACAGGAATATTTTGTCTTTATGGCCTAATAGCTTTTAGCATAACAGTAAATAATTACACCGATTTTTTCTCGAATAACGAAGCATCTACCCTAGAAAATTGCTAACCACTCTTTTAACAAATCTCGCGATTATTGGTGATTCAATTAAGCACGCGAAATCGCAGCTATTTTCCGATTATCTATCGCATAAGCGGCTGCACCTTTTATCGAATTCACTTGTCTTCTACTTTTATTAAACACGATAAATTTTCCGCTGTAGTTAATCCATTGTATCTATTCGATTAACTTGTACAAAGCTTATTTCCACGAATGATCGTTTATTTAATTGCGGTGACATCCCCAATTTGATTTTGTGCATCGTACATACAGCGATGCGCATATTCAATTAAGACATGAATCCCCGCGTATGTCTTAAGAATGCACAGAGTGAAAATTCAAATGAGAATACATTGTATTTAGTATATATTATGAATCATTAGTGTAATGTTTTTTCTGACAGTCCTGTACGCCAAATTGAATTGACTTGTTACATTTGTAAATGTTTGTAAGTAATATATAATAAATTAATCACGTATTAATCGTTGACGTAACCCGACAACTTTGGAAGCAACGAATAAAGGAAAACATGTCATCACAAGTGTTTTATCATCATCCTTGCGAAAGTATATCGCGCTTAGGCTTAAATCAAACTGAATTTTGCTGAAAAGAGTTGCGCGTGTGTTCAACTGAAAAATTGAATAATATGAAAACAAAATCGTATCCTTAATTTCAATAAACGTTATTTCGAGTTAACTCATTAATTTAGACTCGTGAAATTGGAGACTGTTTTTTTTTTTATTGTTCTTAAGACAATTACAGTGCGCGGCTTGACGCCCGATTCTTAAAATATGTAACAAACAGTTTATTTACAAGCCGTGAGCTTTTTTAACACCCTCCGCAACGCTTTCCCTTGCTTTCAATATTTCCTTTAACGCCTGGAGAGCTACTTCCAATTTACCCCTTATTGGCGATTCCAGATCAATGTAATTTTGGATATACTTCATGTGGTCACCGTCGTACTCAAGACCAGCCGATTTTGCCGTGGGGTTCATCTTGTTGTACAGTTTTATCAGCAGCGCAGCGTCTTCCAGTCTGTCGGTTGTGATATTTTCGAGGAGCAAATTGTCGATGTTTTTCGTCCACGCGAGGTGAAAAGCGAGAGGACCAAAGTGACGAGTAGAGCGCAAGTGATCGAAATGCTTCTCGTTGTTCACTGCGGTATACACCGTTTCTGTTATCCGGTGATATTCCGGATCGTTTGGCTCATATTGCAGACACGCTCGGTTCAATACAAATTCGTATTCCTGTCGACTCAGCAGATCCTGAAAAAGCCAATGTATCAGTACAGAATTTGGCAATATCGAAGGAGCGGACATGGACAACACTTGAATAAAAATGCATATTAATTTCATAAAGCTACCAGGTTCTCGCAATTAGATTCATTATCGTTATTTCCCTTTATTCGATAGATCTGCTGTACGATACCTTTAAATATTCATCCTGAAACATTCTCGGCGCAACTATTTCTCTGCCCTTCCTCGGAAAGTATATTTGATTGAGTCGTTGCCGTTCAGCCCACTTAGCGTGTCTCAATACGCCGTCAGGTTCCCTGATGACTATGAGTCTCTCGTAGTCGTTGATGCCGAACGTGATATCCGTGAAGACATATTTACAGGTGTCGTAGCCCTGAATCGCGGGATCTTTGGACAAAACGCTGTCGATTTCCGTTCGCTTCTTGACGACCGGAGGCATTTGCAATCGCCTGAGTCCTCGTTCTTCTGCTTTCTCCCTAGCAACTCGCAGTTGCTCGTCGGTCATGAATTTGTACTCCGGATCTTGGATCTTGCTGGCGTCTTTTTGTCTTCTGAATATTTTCTTTGGATCAGGACGAGTCAATGTCTTCAGAAGATGCTGAATTTCCTCGTTGAAGAAAAGAGGAGCGGGATCTTTCTCACCTGCACACGATTAATTCGCGACTTCATTGATTATCGGTTGATTTTCGCCGGGTATGTGATTCGTGACCTAACCTCAAAATTTTTGTACAACGTTTCCACGACAATTTTGGGGATAATAAAACAACTTACCGGCTTCCTGGGCAGCTGTGCTGTATTTTAGGCTTTTCGTCGTTATGCTGCATTGCGCGTGACGCAAAATCGAGTAAGAATTACGCGTAAACATGGATTTTCCGACGGATTTCACTACTTGTCCGCCGATACCAGCCATGATGTTGATCAATGTTGATGGCTCGAATCTGATGTGATTTAAAATGATGTATTCTGCTACTTTTCAGCCCTTTGTAACTACTACCATCTGGCGGAGACACGCCTGATAATCGATTACACGCGTATTAGGCAATGGATCTGTAAAGACGCTTTTTCAGACCCGGTAGGTAATTTAGATAAAGTTACGCACGCAACATTGATTTGAATTTTTTCGTGTGATGTATAATACATTTATTTATATTTTTGCTGCTTTGGGAAATGAGGTGGAATGATTTTTATTTATTAATTTAAATTGGAACGCGTTATAAAGTAGCGCAAAAACTAGTTTTTATTTTCTTTTATTTCACATGTACATACCAAAGTATATTATAAATGTATCAACGTTTTTAATTCAACGCACATGTTGCATTGCCTGCTACGATGTACACGTAAATAACAGCCTACGAATAAATAATACGTATAGGTAAATAATAATATGCATAGAGTTGCATCTCCCTTGTACCGCATATACTATTGTATTGAAAAAAAAAAAAGCACGAAAATTTAAACCCATGGAGATAAAGATCATTAATATATACATCACTACAGACAACAGGCTTCCTTGTATATTTATTAATCGCTACGCTATAATATATGTCTATTACTCTCTAGTTACTCTCACGTTAATATACTACCTACTTATAATCTATAAAACCACGAGCTTTTATTTTAGCGCCAACCAATGGAACTCATTTTTTGAAAAACAATTTTCCTCTTTATCCTCTGATCCAATTGTTAAAAATTATTTCCAATATCGTTGCTGTATTATGCGGGAAAATGACACCAATTAATATAAAGATGATACACAAATTGTAGACTTTTCGCTGTTAAAAGCTGTCATAAAATTTAATATAACAAGGCATTAATTTTGTTTTAGCATGCACTGGTATATTTCATTTAAATTACCATACTACACCCAAGAACTTCATTTATCAATACATATTTAATTGCGTACAAAAAAAACATAAGCCTGAGAGTCAAATTAAGTTAAAATTGATTCCCTTTCGTTGATTGCACTTTGTGTAGTTTTATTGTCGGGACATCGAGTCCCAGTCAGTCTTATTCATTTAGCCTAAACAATGTGCCACCGGATATCCTGCAGAACGGCATTATTAATCGTCGGTCGAGCATCGGGGCTATCCAGGTCGAAATTCCAAGGAAAAGCCATATGCAAAAATATATTTTTCAATATATCAACTTCGAATTCACACATATACACGAAAAATTATATATTCGTAATATTCTGCGAGATATATCTCACGGATATATCCCGAAAAAAATTATAAATATATATTTTCGCGTATATTGTACAACGTACGTAAAATAACACATATCAAAAATATACTTTTTCACGAAAAGTAATATATTTTTGAATATCTTCACGCAGTGTCACGTTTTTTCGCAGGACTTGATTGATTCATAATTTGATTATCCCAATAAAATCTACGATTATCGTCGACGGTGTATTAACTGTAATGAATTACTGTAGCACCACAAGCTTCACGATTTCAAGATAAAAATTGGTAAGGACACCGTCGTCGACGACAAACCGGAACGTCTGTTTGCTTGACTGTTTCGTAAAAAGAAAATTGAGCAACGCACCGAATACACGCTAGTTAATGTACCGAACTACATTGAATTATATAAAATAGAAAAATAAATATTTACACTACAAGTTCCTGCGACAAGAGACGATTTGGATTTTCATCTCGTGCTCGAAATTGACATTTTTCTTTCTACTGTTCCTTTCGCACATTACCGCTTATAAAACTATTGAGCTTTTCTTTTTTTCTTTCAAATTTCGTCGCGAAATGATTCAAGAAATTAAGTACTTATGCGATTTTCATGCAAATTGGCTCAACGCTACGTTAATATTTCCAAATCGGAGTCTCACTCGTTGGCGTTGTATTAAATATTCTCGTTATTTACCAAAGCACGAGTTTTTTGTTTCGCGACTTAATTGAGCCTGCCAGAGTTTTCACTTGAGACTCCGACTTGAGCGGAGTTTTTAAAAACCTTTTCTCTCTTTTTACTTATCCGAAAAGATCGGTTTTCGACGTGATCTTCTTTATCGCCGGTAAAATTCTAATTGCCGTGTACTGTCCGTATCCCAATGGTATTCTCAGATCTGTACTTTCTCTCCTCTCGCAGCTCGTGGTCATTTCCTCGCCGGTCTGTTGATTCAGGACCCACAGAGAACCGATTAAGGACAGCAGGAACGTCGTCACACCCGTTATCGAGAGGATTATGATCGTCACCGTTTGTACCACCGGCGCAACGTTCAGCAGCAATTTTATGAGGTACATCAGGTCACTTGGCATACGAGGAATGTACTGAAAATGAAAAAATGTATTCATGAGTTGTAATATAAGGAGAATTGTCTCAATTTTTTTCCATGTTTTTTTTTTTTTTTTAATTGCTAAATATTATTTTACTGTGTTTTGATAATTCTGCTGTAGATTCTAATAACATTTCAGACCTAAATAAACAGTGTCTGAGTGGGTACAAAATAAAAAATAAAAAAAACTGAAGTGGCGTTGAATGATTCACATTTTACAGCGCAGAAGCCTTCGCGAATTTTTGTTAATTCAGTAAACTGAAGGAAAAAAAAGTGACTCACCAAGTCCGTCCAGAAGAGTGGTATCGTGAGATCGTTGAAGGGTTTGACTTTCGGGTTGTAAGTGGTGTGAGCCATAACGAGATTCGTCTGCAGTCTCGAGTTGACGTGAAGTGGAATTCCAATGTCCTGAAATGTCGAGTTGTCAAAAATATTGTCCAAAAACACCGGAGATATATTTTTTGATCTCTGAAAGACATTCGGTCTTCTCACCGGTTGCAGAATTATTTTCGTCCGATGTTTTTCCTCGTCGGGGTGAAGACCCTCAACGTCTTCAAGAAGACTAGGATCTGCGTCGAGGAAATGTGGCAGAGATACTGCGGCTGGTATATCTGCAAAAAGAAAAATTCAATTTAGTCTTGCTCTTCGTGGCTGATTGTTTTTATCAAATAAATTCGAAAATGGTAAAATGTATTTCAAATAAATCTCTATTCAGTAAATGCTCTTATTGCACGTCCCTAAAAAAAATCAACTGTTTAATAATTCCTGCCTCGTTACGTTGTCACACTATGGAAGATAAAGATGACACTTGTCAGTGTGACAGCTTTTTTTTTTTTTTGTCACGCAGTATTTCTAATGATTTAAGGATATCGCGTGTCCATCGAATCTGTCCCACTTAAGACATCGCGAAGACATATTTTCACAATGCTGGCTGTGACTCGAGGAACGAGAATCCAACGATCTAAGCTCAGCTCCGATATTCAGCCTGTCGTGACGCTCTTAGTCACGTATTTACGTGTCCTTTTGACTTGTGTCTAAGCAAATATCATTTATCTTGTCTGACTAAGGAAGCGTGCGCTACGACACGCAACCGTGGCGTCTTCCTTTCTATCGCCACGAGAGTCTAGGCTTCGCTTGGAAGGAACGGAAGGTCGTAAACCTACTCCAAAGCCCTGCCGAACCCATTACGCCATAATATATCCATTACGAGGCAAAGATCGGAGCCTGACATTTTGCTATCTGTTACGCGACGACACACGCGACGGAGAACGCTTTCATTTTTTTTTTTCCACTTCATGTGCAGAGCATCGACCTGCACTGATACGAATAAGTTAACTCTAACCAGATCTTTATGCAATCTGACGATGATCTCGTAATGTTCGAAGCTTATGAGCCAAGCGATTGACCTAAACATCCATCCTGGTAAACGGTTGTTTAATTTTTCAAATAAACCTTGAATAAAAATGATAAATTCATATATTTTTATCATTTCCTATTTTTTAGAAATTCGAATTAGGCACTGAAAAATTATTCTCAGGTTTAGTAAAAAAAAAGAAGTTTTGCATTTGAATAAAAAAATTGGAAACAAAATAAGGCAAATTTCTGATGTCGGTGATTTTTTTAATGACACTCAGACTCTTCTTCCTTTTTTTCACACCATATTTCTTCACAGCTTCGCTAACTAATTGAAGATTCAATATTCAGCGGCTAACAGGTGAGCAAATAATCGTGCTAATGTCGCAGAGTGTTCACAAAGAACAATCGACAATAACGTGTACAAATATTCCTAGGAGAGGAATAAAATAATTCGCATGAATCGACTGAATTTTAAAAAAAGGGAATGGATGAAAATATTCAATCAGCAATAGGAAAATCAATAAACAATTGAATACTTACTGTAGTAACATGGCGTGAGATCCGACAGTCCTCTCTTCAAACACGTGGTCATCTTGCGACAGTAACATTCGTTTTCAGGATTCGTGTCCGGTTGATCGAGAAAATTGTCGGTCAACGAATATCTGTAACCGAGCAATCCGCTCTCCGTGATCACCTCGCCTTTGTATTCAATCGGGAAAGCTCTACAAAAAGCTTTTCGAAAAACTCTGAACACTGCATTCTTGTTCAGGTGCGGTGGGAATAATTCGCCTTCGGTTGCACCTTGGATTCTGTTGCAAATCGTGTTCCTGTAAAGATAGAAATATATTTTTTTAGCAAAACGCCTATTGTATTTTAAATTTGAGTAGAGTTGAATGAAAATGCCAGTCGTCTTCATCCGTAATAAAATTAGGGGCTTCAAAGATTCATAGGAACTTGAAGAGGAACTTACTCTGGATTTGTCTGATTATTCTCTTCAGGCTGGTATCCCCAGTGAGCGAGACCTGGACTGTAGTTGTACTCATCTATACTCAAGTATCTGCCATTCTCATCCGTCATATTTTTATTCTTCTTGATGTTCATGGTGATTGTATTTTCTCCCTCGTCGTACATCTGTTTGTAAACAGAAAAAATAAAGATTTTTGCGTTAATTAAATGTATTTGATTAGCATTTTTATGATAATAATTATTGATACTTTCGTTAAATACGTAGTAGAAAAATTGTTAAACAGTTGCTAGATTAATATTAAAAAATTAGGGCTTATAGAATATTCTTCTGGAATTGTACCGAAACGAATGTTTTGACTAGCGAATGCAATTGATTCGATTCGACCGGTGATGGAGGTCGTGGATTATATTAATTGAATAAATAAATCGAATAAAAATGAAAAATTCATAGAGCGAAGAATGTTCTATTGAAAAATGTATGAAACGCGTAATCTGGGCCAAGTTTTTCATCAAAGTTCGATGAATAATGTTAATTATCATCGAAGCTTAGCGATCCAATCATTTTTATTAATTACGCAAGTGGAGCAATGTGCTCGTTCTCGCATTCGATTCGCATGCTACGATGTTATCGGGATTTTATGAATTTTTTTAAAAAGTCTGCGTGAAATTTCAACACTCTCACGTGCCAATGTACGGACAGGTTTTCTGCCACTTGGAAATGAATTTGTTTCAATATTGTCGTTTAAAAAAAAGTTGATGTTAAGTTCCCCGTAACAAAAAATGCACACATTCATGGCAACGACCTGAGGATCACAAGAGTTTTTCCGTTCACATTATTACAAAACGCACCACAATTTTGCAGTTAATTGATTGCAGCAAATTGCATGTATGCACCTCATGGATCAACGCGGGTTTACGATCGATCGTTCGATCGATCACTCGAACCATTCATCGCTATTAATCAATATGACGCGAGTTTACTCAATCGCATGATTAGCACTGTGACACAGCGATCACCTTTCGCTACAAATAGCAAAAACTCAAATCCTTAAGGTACTTCATTGACTTATCGAACAATCAGATATTTATATTTATTTATTTGTCAATTATTCTTTGGAGAGCTTGTGATTAATAGCAAATTTCTGATATTTATTCATCGCCAATAAAATAATCAAATATAAACAAAAACTACTTAAGACGCCCTCACTTTTTATTTATTCGCAAAATTGTCTACAACTCTTGAGAAAAAAAAATGTGGCCATTTCAAAATAATTGTCATTTAAAAGCTATGAAATCATTTTTACTTTTTTTCAATTCGACAAAACAATTTACTGAAAACGTGAAATTTTTTCTTGGAGCAGATTTGCAGTGGTTTGTTCCTCTTCTTGATTATCGAAGCTCTTAAATGGCGCTTAATTATTCATTCTCCAGAGGCAGTGCCTCCTTCCGCAATATCCAAGAATCTGCTCCTCATCTTTATTGAACTTAACCCGCTCTCGTCGCGTTAATTGCACGAGGAGTGAGGATAAAGTGATTGTAAAATGGAAGAAGATAAAAAAGAAAAAGAATGCGCAGATCTCGTTACATCCAGTTGACGAGATTTCTTGTGTATCCACATAGTGAAAGGATCCGATCGAACGGGCTTAAGTATTGCGAAAAATCCACGTGTTTCGCAATATCTGGCTCCAGGCTGCTGTGCCTTTTAACTCATATTATATTATATATATATATGTAATACATAATACATATATCGATCGGACTTTCGCATAATTGGGATTTTCTCAAGTCGACTTATGCACCGCACGTGCGATTAAGTCTAAGTGAGAGTCTGATAGATCAATGACCGACCGTCCAGTCAATTTACTCTCTAATGTACTTGTCTTAAGGGGATCCAATTTAAACTAAACACATTTTCTGTAAATAAATTTAAACAAAAAAGCAGCTAGCCTCACCCGATCGAGAAGACCAAACTTCCGGAAATTAATAAAGTTCGGCACGATGCCACTGGCAAGACGAACGAGAGGATCCTCGTATCCCCAGAGATAATCGTACACTGAGATGTTGAGTATCGGTTTGCTGTCCAGGAAATTGGCCAGTCGTGTCAGTGGATAATTTACGAAAAATCCAGCATTGTGAACTGCCGAATAAATACCCTGAAATCAGAAAAAGAGCATATTTAAAAACATAGAAATAAAATGATGGTAAATTAATTAATTAATTTCTTAATGCATAAAACTTTGCTTGAATTTAATGCCATACAGAAAATAAGTGATGTAAATGGAGCGAAAAAGGATGAACATTTCCACGTTTAAAAAATGACTAATTCTATTAATAGAAGCGTCCGAATAGAGATGTTCTTGTAAAAAAAATGTTTTCCTATTTAAAACACGCACTGGATGAATAGAAAAACATGAGTAGTATTATCGTTTAGTCGTGACACCTTGACGGAAAATAGTTGGAATAAATGTTGGGGACAGGACGTTATTGCGTTTGGGTCCTTGAGCCATTCGAGTGCTAAATATCCGGCAATTAAATTATTTTTGCGTGGAGCAATAAAAGCAGATTTGCCGTCGACTGTTTGCTTAGAAAAGAGGAATCACCCGGCGTATTATTTTGTTGCCTTAAGGCCGAGACAATATCGTTGAAGAGCCGGGGAGAATGTGTTTATCATCATTTTAATAATACGGTGTTTTTATCGCTCGAGACATGTTCTAATTTTCAATGTGACGGACACTGCGAAGCTTGTGATGAAATGCATGCAGACGTAGGTCCACGTCACCCAGACAACGAGTCACGTTTACCAATCGACACGTGGTTCGAGTCGAATGTCAATCGTTCGCATAATCCAGCCTTCGTTCCACTCGGAGAGCAAAAAGTGTCGCGGAGCTACCCTCATTATCGTTTATATTTGCATCGCGCAGCTTCCATCCCACGGATTGCATATTTTCGATGAAATCTCGACAGTGATTGGCCGCCCAAGTTAACAACAATACGAAGTTGTTTACAATAAAACCATAATTAAAAAAAAATGGAGTACCAATTAAAAATACAATAGGAAGTTATTTACAATAAATCCATAATTAAAAAAAAATGGAGTACCAATTAAAAATAAAAATAAAACAACAAGTTTTCAATTTCAAGTCAATTTCCTTACTATTCTGATACTAAGAATTATTTTTTTTAAATTAATTTATGATTTGTTGGGGATCCATTGAGACAAGTTTTTATTTTCGTTCAGATTCTCAGCCGCCTACAATTTTTTTTTTTTCACTTTGTTTTTGCAAAACGCAGACACTTTTATAAGAGGACAGCTCATTGCTTGAATATCATTCTGCGAAAACGTTTAACTTCTTCGCCAAAGATAAACAACTTTTTTTTTCTCGCACACGATCGCATGAACCAACGAATGTCAGCCGAGTCACCCTTAGAAAATTGTCTTGCAATGTCGTATTCTCGTGGCGCTGTTTTTTTCAACCCTTTTTTTTCCGCTCATTCCTGAAGCGAAGCGTCAGGAGAGGTCAGGACTTCTATTCAATCTCGAGTTATCGGCCTGCTGTACGCAGATCTTTTTTTATTCATTTATTTGCACATTGCGGATATGGAAGTTTGCATAGTTTTTGCGAGTTCAAACGAAGAGTCAATCGGTAATTACGCATTTCTGTCACAGAGACGACTGAGTGACGACAACGAGATTGATTACCCTATTATTAGTGAGTTTACAGGCTCAGATTTTTTCTTTTCTTTTTTTTTCAAATCTCAACAACGAGAAATCGTATAGAAAGCTTCACTTCCTTCTTATCATTCGCTTTTGTAATGAAATACTTTGTCAATTGCCTTGTTGCAATAAAAGGTTCGTTAGATTTTAAAGTGAAACTTTGTTTTCATGAAAATTGTTCGTGTTCAAGATTTTCTAATGATTATAATTAAAATAATGGAAATTATTGTTGCAATTTTTCACAAAATCTACATCGATCAGCTGTCCGTCGATTTTGTCATTCTCGTCAAGAAAATTGAGGATAATGCAGGAAGCAATGTGCAAAATTTTACTTTGTAATATCATGGGATTATCATAATTTTCAGATTACTGTTATCACGTGTCACTGCTTCACGTGATATATCGGTATAAATCGGTTACGTGGCGCGTAGACACTTCGGGGTGGAGCTCGAGACCTCGCTTTGCAGATCGAATGCATAGCGCAGAAAAAGGCAGGAAAAGAAAAACAATTTTCCATCGAGCCATCGAAGATCAATAAATATTTATGTACCGAATGGACGTCAATTCCACCGTCAACGTAGTGCAACAGAAAAAATAATATTGCACCAACAAAAGAACCGTTTTTATCCATCGAATTATTTTGAACTGTGAAAATACAGAATACAAAATTAATTTTTCACAGTGGAAAACAATTTCTAGATTTTCATTAATTCAAATTAATTTTTTTCTCCGTGTAAATGTTGTTAAAAGTTGAAGCTTTTCTTACCAGCATTGGAATATTTGGAACGAAGACCAAATCCTCAGGATTACCGGTCGACATTTCCGGTACGTAGACGACAGTTCGTTTTGGAGTGTAAGACATTGTTCCATTATCGTTCCAGGTCACATTCGTGTTCTCCAATAATTCTCTGATGGGATAAAGAAAAAATTGATAAGCAGGCATTCGAATAAACAATTTTTGAGGAAAGGTCTTGCGTTTTTTTTTTTCAGGAAAAATGTCCTTGAAATTTGTAATTTAAAAAATATAAATTGCTAAGTGCCATTCGTTCAATGAAGAATTCCTTCCAATTAAACTAATATTTAGTTCCATTCCGAAAATGGTTAACTGAGTAGATTAGAATTTTTTTTTTATTCAGTCTCGAAATAAATATCTTTAATTAATACTTGAGAATGAAATAAATGGAATGGGGATTTAATTTTGAAAATTTTGTGTACGACGGTAACTTACTGATAAACGTAGGGCCCAATCTCGTTAACCTTGAGTTTCTCCTCGCCTCTCAAAAATTCTTCGGGGTTCGTTATGTTGAATATGTAGACCCGAATGTACACCTCGATCGGTGGCTTTTGCCATATTCGAAATACCGACGAGCTTGGTGTCATTTGAATGTGCTAGAACAATAAAATAGTATAAATCAGTCATTTCTTCCAATATCAAGATTTTTTTTAAATCGCCTTACAATCTTTACAAAGAAATTCATTATCATATAAAAAAAAATCCCTAAAAAAAATATTTAAAAATGTTATGAAAATCCAAATAATGTGGATTAACTCCCCATTATTTTTTCCATTGGTCATTATCCTTTATTTTTCTATTTTCTTATTCTTCAATAAATCAGCAAGGACTTTTTTACTATTTAAATATGAATTTTTTCGTAAATGTAACAAAATCTTTAAAAAAAATTTCAATCTCATGGATTAATAATTACACTTACATATTCGAAAAGCAACTTGACAGGGTTGATGACGTGGACTGCGTACGCAAGTGCACCGCAGACGATGCCCACCATAAATAGAATTATGCATTCTGAAATCAAATAAAAAACAGACATAAATATAGTTATCGAAAATTAATATTTTTTCTTGCTATTCAATATTTTTTTTTGTAGAATTGGCGCACGGTATCGATTGAAATTTAATCTCAAATTGACCCTCTATGGTTTATGATCCATGGTAATAGTTCAGCATTGAAAAATGTGTGACAGCCATTAAAAAAATGTCCTTTGAACGTTCGAAGACCTCTCCTTCCGAAAGTAAGGCGACGTTTTTTATTTTTATAGTTGTCACGCCTCTTCTAAGGATTTGCGCCACTCACAACAAGTAAACAAATTTTACGACCTTTTTTGTGGAAATTACCCGAGAGTGTCACTTCGCTAAATTAAATTCTGCGAGACGATTTTATGGCTAATTTTTTGCGATTTTTTTTTCATTGCGAAAGGCCACAAAATTAGTGGTCGATCATCGTCGGATTTTAAATTGGCCTTCTACTGCCTCATTAATTAACCAGGATTCCTTAATTTCAGGGATTTACAATATCGCGATGATGCAGTTAAACTTTTACGACATTTAGAATATTGCAACCTTAAGTAACTTGAAGCCTGATATTTTGAATCGTACCATAATTAAAAAAGATAATTAAATAATGGTAGATTAATTGAACCAACAACAGTACTAATTATTTTTTAAATTATGATACGTAGTGGCAAAAATGACACACATTCATGACGAAGAACATTACAATAATTTCTCAATCAAAACAATAGCCATTATCTTTTTATCCTCGTCCAAATTAATTAAATTAAATTTAAAAAGATAATTAAATAATGGTAAATTAATTGAACCGATAACAGTACTAATTATTTTTTGAATTATGATACGTAGTGGCAAAAATGACACACATTCACGACGAAGAACATTACAATAATTTCTCAATCAAAACAATAGCCATTAACTTTTTATCCTCGTTCAAATTAATTCCTTGAATAATGAAAATCATCGGTCAGTCAGATTCCAGCATTAATTAATTTCCATTTTACTGCTTTCAATTCAAACATAAACATGACACTTAAAAAAAAAAAAAGAAACGAATACGCGGAGAATTACAAAGTACGAAACGTTCGTCCGTGCAAATGAAGATTTTCTAGAAGCTCAGAAAAACACCAGAAATGTGCATAATTACTGCGAGCGTTACAGAGTCAATTGATGTCGAAGATCACGACGAGTACATGAGACTCTTCCTTTTCCTTTCTTGGAATTCATATTTTTTCTCATTTTTCATTATGAAAGATTAATAAAAAGTCGTTCGTCGTATTGACGTCTCCATTTGTTTATTGAAATCAGCGAAATGTGCACGTCCATCTAAACCGAGTAACGTTATGTACCAAGTTGGAAAAATTTTATTTCCAGTGTACAAAGTTTACAAAATTAATTGTTTATGCACCGCTCGAAATTTTTTACTCCGTTAAATCGCGTACACACTTCCTGCACCGTCACTAAGTGACAACGTTTCTTGTATAATTACACAATTATATTATAATAACGGTACGAAAACACGAGAAAAAAAAAAAACTGGTATATCGCGACACAACGAAATAGAAAAAAAAAAACTGGAAAATTGAATCGCCGACAGATCTCAATTTATTATCTCTCGTTTGTCGTGTAATCACACAATAATATTATGATAACGGGACGAAAACATGAACCACAGGAAGACGTATATCATCTGAGGAGAAAATGGAAATTTTATTGACAATGGAAATCAATATATTCATCAGGTGGTCAATACTTTTCGAAAAAAAAGAGGAAAACTAAGAAAATCATCAGAATAATTTTATAGTTGTGAAAATTATTTAAAATATTTTACTAAAATAACAATTTCAATTATTGTAACTTTACAATTATCGAAATAATTTTTTTTTTTTTTTCAGTATAATTGAGAATATTGCGAATCGTTGCATTATGAGCCGTTATGAAAAATAATTGTTATTAAAACCAAACGTTGTTTTTCGCACTTAATATTGCCACTTGTACTACAGTCAAGTCCATTGTCTGGACAGACACTTAGAATTTTTTTTTTTTTTTTTTTCAGTGTAATTGAAAATATTGCAGAATCCATTTATACCATTCAACAACGAATAATGGAATCTTATTGCATTATGAGCGAACCGTTATGAACAATAATGGTCATTGAGACCAGTCGTTGTTCTTCGGACTCAATATAGCAACTTGTAGTACGGTCAAGTCCATTGACCGTCCATTGTCTCGACGGACACTTAGCGTACGATAATCGCGAATGAGTTATTACCGCAACTTCCACGCAACAGTAGCAGCGCGAGCTTATTGCCGTCGTATATGCCACCCGAGACGGAACGTCTAATTTATGACCCGATTCAATTATCTCCGACTGATTACAATGACTCATTTTTCGCCATTCAAGACTTACGAAGACATCCGTCATTCGGAATATTGTTTACCTTTCAATAACCGATTATCGAACGTATTATTAAATTCTGTCATATCGACGCCACTCATCGTCGCAAAATTAAAATTCAATTGACCGTTTCCTAATTATCCATAAATCAATTATTCGAAAATAATTCTCTGCGGAAGGAAAAATGTTTTATCAAAATTCAAAGGCAAATCGTGTACGTTATTTTATTAGAAATAATTAAAGTCAGGAGAGACGATTATCAATAAAATATACAAATTAATTAATTTACCAGCAATTAAAATTTTGAACACGTTCCAATAAAATTCACTTTTTCAATTCACAACTTCAAACGCACAGAGTGAATTAGAAAGTAATGGAATGTCAAGAATTCTGCTACCAGTCTCTCGACTTCGTACGATTTCCCTGTTGTCCAATTATGCGAAAATTTATTTTTCCACTTTCACCGCAGACTCGAAAATTTACTCGAGCGTCAAGCCAATGAATCGGTACAATGTGTGAATGAAATGGTAGTTGTATATCAAGACCGTGAGTCAGAACGAAAGTTAATGACTCAAAATGCGATAGTGGGTAATAAAAAAAAGGATAGCCATGGGCGTTGAGGCACGTGTGGCTCGTAAAAAATTATTTACAGCACGTCTGCCATGGAGGTTCATGAATGACCCTACCACTCCCATGGAATCCCTCGAAATGACCCAGACCCATCAGAAAATGTCAAAGCTCCTACCCACATCCATACATAAACATAAATTCATAAACACCCAAAAAGGCTTTCAGCTTTCATTCATAAACTCGTGAATTCAATTTAACCCACAATTGTTAAATTAACTCAGGATAATGTTGCAATGAAATTTAAGAAAATTTTCAATAAATATTAAAATTACTTTACCAAAAATAAACTTGACATTACATTGAATGTCAAATAGATTTTTTTCACAGTGTAAATATATGAATATAAAAATATATTTCACCCAGAATAAAATATTCTACCGGTCCATTACAAAATTCAATAATGTTTACCAAAAAAAAAAAAAATTATACGTTGTTGATTCTGTGCAGATGACTGTACAATTCCGCAGTCAATGAAAGTCAGTGTTTCGTGAGGTACGCCCATTTGTACATCGATGTACGTTTATATCAATTGTAATTGGAGGCATTGACAGGTTACCTCCAGCAGTGGAATGTGTCGGACAAGATCTGGCGGCTCGCCTTGACTCACATTAATAAATAAGACGGTACTGACGGTCAGTCGGTCAGTTAACGAGCTGATCGTGGTATCGAGGTGTCAGGGTTCAGATCGGAATCTCGAAGGCGCCTTGGGAATAATTCAATCCCAAGTATGCAATTTTTAGGGGTTCTGGAAATTTTGTTGGGTTTTATGGGTGCCCCAAAAATTGCAGGTTCTCGTGAATAAAGTAACCGCAAAATGGCCTTGGTCCTGCGCTCCTTAATTTCTTCGATTCGCAGAAGTGCATTTGCAACATTGACTACGGAAATTATGGGCATCGAGACCTTGCCTCGAGCAGTCAACGATCGACGAGATAAACAAGAATTACACCCTCGTTCGCACCGTCATTGCACTCGTATCTTCAAGGCTGCCTATCGGAAGGAGTCATTGATGAGCCTTTCGATGGGATATTCACGAATAATGAAGTAATCGGCATATTTTTGCCTTGTGCAATTGGGAATCAATTATTTTTTGAATAATTTGTTCAAGCTTCCGTTGCACAGGTGGAGAAAAATATTTTTAGGTAAATTGGAATATTTAATTTGAAGGTAAATTAACTGTTAATTTACCTTCAAATTAATTATATGTGACGTAACAATGAAAATGTAATTTTACTATAATTTTTTGTACGCAGAAAAAAAATTAAATGTAGAACTGCAGGAAGAAAGTAATTATATATTTTTATTGTGTCTAATAAGAAAATTAAAAAATTTAATTTTATATGTATATTGATATCCACAAATTTCGACCATTTGGATTTTTTTTTTTTTTAGGAAAATTCCTCTGAATTTAAAGGGTTCAGTGGGTTAAGAAGGTACAAATTAATTTTTGTTTGCCTTTTTACATGTGACTGTTTGTCTCTACACGGAAAAAAAAGTGAAAGGACAGCAAAGAAGATTACGAGCCTCGTATAGTATATTCTGTTTCACACGAAACCATCATTTTTACGAGCCTACCTACTAACCGAGTTTCGTTATTGATTCCTGCTAAAAGACACTCACTACAATACTTGAAACGTCAGAATTGCCCGGAGGCATTATAAATGTCACACTCAGAGACGTCATTTAAGGTCTGGCGACCATTAAGTCGCAGCAATTAATTTTCAGGAAACGCCCCTTCTTTTAAATACATTTAAATTTGCATTGTTACCGTTAATTGTTTAATATTAAAATAACAATAATTTATCAATTTATCATGATTTTAATACATAAAAAATGGAAATAATAAAAATACTGCACCAGAAAAAAACAAATTTTTTTATTGTTAAGAAAAATGAGATGACAACAATTTATTGGCAAACGAGACAGAATTCTCAGAAAATAGAAACTGCATTACAATAATAATCACATCAATATATACATTTAATATATTCAATTATTCCACGCTTAGAAAAAAAAAATGGAAGAAAAAATGTTTCTGCTAATCTAAATCAATCTAAATTGGATTATTTGAAAAAAAAAACAACAAAAAAATCGTGCTGTGACTGAAGAAACGCGCGATAATTTATTTCAGCATAATAACAGGTATCCGAACCTCGCTGATGAGTCGCGGTTACCGGTTTTCAGTGAAGAACCGACGAACAAGTTCTCGATTACGAGTAACTGAGATTCAATGTCGAGGCAATCGCATCGAGTGAGAGGACTCGTAATATTGCATAATTATTATGCCTGTTCGCTTTTCGGCTACGCTTCATTCTGTGGCTCTTTCAATTTTGCAACGAGAAACCGACAAAAAAAAAAAGGCTCACGAAACACGAACTTCGAAAGTTTTTCTTATCTTCTATTCTTGACTGAAATTTGCAAGAAATTAGAAATTCGAAACATTTAGAAAGTTTTTGTTCTATTTTTAACGTTCTATTCAAATTTGCATTTTTAAATTTAAAAGGTGCACAAGTATTTTTTTTAAATATGAAAATTCAAAAATGTCAATAAAGCGCGTGAATTTAAAAAAATTTAATTAAGTGAAAAGTTTTCGTTATCTCGATTTATTAATTTTTTGAATATGAAAGTTTGCACAATTAAAAGGTCAATTAGAAAATATTCCACAGAGTAAATTTCCATCCAAAGTTCCGCAGTGCAAAAAGCAAACTGGGCTAAGCCTTTTTTATTTTTCATTCGCGTAAGAGAAATTGAGACGCGAAGATTTCTCTCCACTAATTCATCGAGGAATTTTTCCTGTACTTCTTATTTAAAAAGTGAATAATTCATTGAGGCGAAGATTAAAGCCGTGCGAAATTACAGTTTTACATAGAGAAAAGAATATTCAGCAGCGAGGAGGAAAGAAAGGCTTTGCGGAATCATTAGCATAATAGAAAATATTTAAATGCTCCAACTAAATTGAATATGCCTCAGGATCAAGTGAGAAATTGAATCTACCACCGCCACAAAACCATCGACCAATTTTCGTGGCCAAATTATATTTTTTTATCATTCCTTGTCACCAATTTTTTATTCAGGAAGCAAAGAACCAAAGATGAAAAATCATTCTCATTGATTATCCCCAAAAAATTCCAAAACATAATTTACAATTTGAAGTTATTAATCATCTGCCGAAATAAGTAGACGATTAATCGAACGACAGTCGCGATAAACGATAGAATCAAAAACTGAATATTTATCCGTCCGCGTGGACAAAATGCGTCACCAAAAATATCATTAACATAATTGACAAAAAAAAACGTCTTCTTCTCTACAAGTGCTTGTAATGATTAGACATTCTCTTCTCTTCGCCATTCAAAGACAGCCAATGCATGGTATGACGATAAATGTGGTACAAAATGAGTCACCAAAAATATCATTAACATAATTGACAAAAAAAAATGTATTTTTTTTCCACAAGTGCTTGTAATGATTATTCTGGAGGATCTTGAGATTCGACAGCTGCTTCGATGGTCCATAAGAGGACGATTCGTTTACGTCTTCCTGAAGTGTTTAATTTTTCTCTGCCGTCACAAGATTCGCTTATACATGTAAATGTGTGAGTGGATATTCCGATTATTTCGTATGATAATCAAATGGTAAACACCGATGAGAGTTGCCTCGTATTATAGGAAAATATCATTCGTCGAGTCAGAAAATATTTCGCCTCCTCGAACAGAAAATATTTTCCACGTTGCCCACCCGAAATTCTTACAATTTGCGACCAATAAGGTTCAATTATTTTTCTGCTGATCGATCGTGAGCTTTTAAGAGGCTCAAACATCTCCTCGACATTCTCTTGACCATTTAAAGACAGCTAATGGATGGTATGGCGATAAGTGTGGTATTTACCCTGATATCATTATAACGACGTTTGGTAATCAGTCGATAATAGTTTCCATCTCCACTTGGGGTCATCGATATTTATTTTTCGATGACGCGAATAGTATTCGTGGATATTGTTTCCGGCTTAATATTACGAGTGTCTGACCACAGCCGGGAATAACTACTAAAACGCGTTGGATTTTTTAAAAGTCAGCTTTATCATAAAAATTTTGTGGCAATTGCTAAATTATAACAAAGTCAAAATATTCTTATTTAACTAATTAAGTAATGAGCTTTAAATTCTTAGATGAATTTTAAAAAAATGTTTTTTCGTTTATAATAATCTTGTAATAATTAAAGGCAATTAATTAATGTTTGCTAGAAATTAAATTTATTGATAAAGTAGGACAAATGTTTTTTTAAGCTTTCATTAAATTTAATTGTAAATAAATAAATAAAATTTCTTCCCAAATGCTTAGCAGGTTCCCTAAAAAGTATTTTGTCTTATCGCCTGATTATCTAATCTCTAATCAACATAATATATTATTCAGTCTGTGATATTGCTCGACGTATTCAAGAAATTCCTGAGACTCTGGAAATGACTCGTGTGTCTTCGGATTATGCACGACCGTCAAGTTTATTTCTCCGGCAGCCTCGTTAATGACCGAGACACCGATAGAGTCATCTATCATCCAATGCGCGATCGCTTGAACTATATAATTCTCGTTGACAATCAATCGTGCAAACTCGCTCGAGATTTTCCTTAATGAGCGGTTGCCTCGAGTTCTTCGTTTGTCACGCTAATCCTCCGTCTTTTAGTCAAGAAGTTAGCCAGTGATTGGCACTCAATCCGCAGAAAATAATAAATATATATCATTTTTAATACAAATTACCGAACAATTCGAACCCGGAAAAGTGTGTTGAAAAAATAAACTAATAGTAAAATAAGACTCAATTAATTAATCAGGTGATTAAATCAATTGGGTATTGATCAAATCAACCAATTTCTTTCATTGACCGACTGATAAGAGTATTTAAAAAAATTAATTCAGCTGATTCATTATCTGAGCCATAAATCAAACAAATTTGTTACGACTTATCAACTAATTGCTTGATTAGCCAATAACTAATCAATGACTTGACTCAATTTCCTTTTTTTACTGAACTAATCACTTTCACCCTTGATCCAAATCGATAATCGGTCGATCAATGAAATCATCTGTTCAATTAATCAATAAATGATTCGTTAGGACCATTTAGTCAGTGAAAACGAGTAATGACAGTGGAAAGACCCAATTGCAATTTCTTCCTCGTTAAGAAATAGTCAATAATGTAAACGGTCAATCACTGTACCTATCGCTGGTCCACAAAACGTAATTACAAAGTGACTTGCTATCCTCAAGCTCAGAAGCAATTACACGCTAATGAATATACGCTCGATAGTCCGTTTCATACATAGTCATTATGTCTCACTATATTCCGAGACAATTATCAAAACTAAACCTGTATTATTTTCACTGTTTTTCACGATAATTAAAATCACATCCAAGAGTGTGTTCGTTTATGGCGCGTGATCTTCTGAAGCCTCCGACGTCCAGCAATTAAATCGAGCGAGTCCAGGCAATTGTGGGGTTCAATTGTCGAGTGACTTTAATAACCACTTTACAAAAAATGTACTTAGAATTTTGCGGACTAATGTCATTGGTTGAATTGGTTATCATAATTTGATCCAGAAATAGTCATCTCTTTCAATGGATAATTTGCACTGCAATTTTAAAAAATTAAAATACATTGTACAACATTCAAAAAATTAATAAGTAGAAAAAAATGCACCTTGGCTGATTAAAACGAGATGATCTTTTTTTCTGGGCAGCGAATTGCTTCTCTGGTTTATTCCTCGTTAACTTTGACCCTATTTTACGTTGTTGAAGGAAATTCCGAGGCTTTCCAGTCACGCATTTAATGACACAGATTTTTCATTAGAAGCGAGGATTTCCTTGATTCCTCATACATCACGAAAGAGCCACGATTATTGAATAAACATGGTCCCTTGGACATAACACGCTTGTCGCGAGCCTTCATCTGCATGTCACTGAGATCTAATCCATCTAACAAGCATTTTTCACTCCGACGAGCACATGGTTAGTCATCATAATGATATTAATAACGCAGGGCTGAAGGACTCCGGTCGATGGCCCATTCCTCGCACCATGAATTATTACACGCTCTCGTACATTAATAAAAACACCTGCTTGCGCAAATTGTGAAGCATTTGCAATGTTTTTGTCGATGGGAAAAATAAAAATTTGGTATATTTTTTATTTTTCACAAAAATGTGGTATAAACTTGATTTTTTAAGAGAAAAAAACGATGAATCGATTGATTTAATACTCAATTATCAATCGATAATTTTCAAGTAATTCTAAAATAAAAAATTGAGCTGCATAATCGTACCAGGAAGTAGCGTCTAAATGACGACTTTCAACCGCTTTTTTTACCGCTATAAAATTTTTTTCCCTCCAGGATGAAAGATTCTCTTCTTTCCTCAATAAATAACCGATTAACGGGACATTTTTTTTTTTAACTTCATGACATTTTGGTGAATCCTATTTTCGGAACAAAACCTGAAAAGATCATCAACTTTATTAAATTTAACCCGCTAAATTACAAAATCGACTGCAATCAAGTGCTTTTCAACACGTCTCAACTATCGTTACATTAATGTCGAAAAAAAAATCAATTTTTATCAATAACTGCATGCTAACGAAATTAATCAATGGACCAGTTTGCCCGAGTCATTTGACCACGAGGGGTAATTAAAAAAATAAAAATAAAAATCACACACGTGCTGCTGTTTACCCACAACGCGACATTGACCGTAATTACTCATTTCACTGCCTCATGGACTTCTGGAACGACGTAAGCAAAGGACGTGGAGAATTTGCTCCGCTAGTTCCAGAGAATCGAATGATAATTATTGTCGCTGCCGCTTTTTTTTTTCCCGGAGATCTTTCTCGATCTTCCTCGATCACTTGTTCGCTGCAAAGCGACACTTTTATCACCACGTGTGCCGCGAACGCGGCACACAAAACCTGCCGCATTACGAGCATTGCTTCGATGGAAGATCTTGCGCAAAAAAAAAAAAAATAAAAAACGTCGCTTAACATAACGTGACCAAAGCGTCGGCGGAAAAACGGGCAAAAACACATTTAACATATCAGTCGGAGTCTGAATGCAGCAAATCGTCCACGACGCAAAAATCGAGCGAAAGAAAATCATCGACGTCTCTGCGATTGCCGTAATGCGTTTTACCCTGGAGATTGTCATTTTATTATTTAACGCGACATTACTGCGCCGGTGTGCAACTCCGTGTACGTGTAACTTCGCTATATAATTATCCAGTTTGTTATCCAATCGCTGATGACTCGCGAGATCTCCTTCGAGAATGACAGTCTATCACCTGAGACACGTGACACAGTCGTTTGGAACATTCAGCAGTTAATTAACCGTCACCTGAGCGTAAAAAGTACAAATTCAAGCGTTTATCGAGCCGCTTTTATTTTCACTTCCGCTTGCAGCCGGCGAGTTATTGGAGATTGTATTTTAGCGATTGATATTGATTTGCAAAATTATTTATTTATTTCCCTTGAAATAATTTGGATTTGCACCGAAGAAAATGTCAGGCACTTGGAAGGATTTTTATTAATTGATAATAACATTAATAAATTTGTGCTCAATTTTGGGTCGACAATAAATAATTAATTTTTATTAGAATTTTTAATAATATTGCGGATATTTGCAGACTGGGGTCAATTATCGCATTTTTTTTTATCAGGACTCGCTTTTTTTTTATCAACTAAAGTACTGCGCACATCCAAAGAATTTTTCGAAGAAATTGTAGTCAAGTATCTCAAACAAACTCGAGACAGAAGAGTACTTCGAATAATGAGACGTTACGTTGTAATACAATATTTGAGCAATTGTACAATCACCGGAGTGTCGATATGTTAGTGGGGACACGAGTTTGACTTTTTTGACGAAGTGCATGATTGGTGCACTGATTAGAAATTGTGGATGTCGTGGAGATTAATTTTCAGGACCTGCGGCTATTTTTTGTAGTATTAGTGACTATTTAATAGTCGTGATGATATTTTTACAAGTGCAATAATTTTTTTTCTTTGATATTTTGATAATTATGATTATCATAATGCTCCACATGTTTGCCACAAAATATCTAATTTTATGAACTATGATTTGATTTTTTTCTTTCTAAGCTATAAATATTTTGATTAAATATTAATTATCATGTATGTAGTAACGAAGTAGAAAAAATTATGTGACAAAGAAAAATGAAAAGTAATGGCAGGATTATTGAAAATTATTAATCTGTGGTCGATTAAATCATGAGACGAAATTTTTTTGCTCTTCAGCTTTGATTCACTCACTTTTGAACTGCTGCAGCTGAGCCGACGTTTTCATGGTTGCTTCCCGTGCTTAGGATTGGTCCACCTTTCTCAAAGCCTCCTCCACCTTGACCTTAAGGCCCTGCGATAAAAAATAAAAATTAATTACATCGCTTTTCCTAGTGTAATTGTCAGTAATTGTATCAGCATTTACTCTAATTATTTTCTTCTGGAGCGAAAAAAAAAATGTTTTTTCTTGTATATCTTTTGGAATTAACATTTTCCATCGATAACTATCGCTTCAAAACGCAATTAGCATGTTTTCTGCTTGTCCGTTCAAACGACACTTGGAATTTCTCGCTCGCCACGAGCTCATCCTCGGACATTATAAATAGTTGACTCAATCTCCGAGGAAGCCCATAGATTTCCGGGAACAGCGAAGAAATTAGCTAATCAAACATATCGACGAGACTTTGAATTTTACACGGGACAAAATGTGCCTTTTTTAAAATTCTATTGATTAACACGATACCGACAACTTAGGAATAGACAAATCATTCTGTAAGGAAAAACGGTGAATTACCATTTCTGTTGGATATCTGACGATTTTTGTTCGGCATATTTTATAACGACAGTTCAGAAAGCTTCGCATCATCGTTTTTAACGAATATAAATAAATAATGGACTAGGCGAAATTATTGATTGCATTTCTCATTAAGAAATTTATCAAAGAATTTTTTTTTAATTTTCAATTAGAAATATTTTGAAAATTTGATCAAATAAAAAATTGTGTTTATTTCTATTATTATTATTATTCACACTCATCTCTTCATGTCTTTTGACATTACTTTCGTCATCACGAGATTTACGTTAAGTGATTTTTTGAAATGAAAATTATTTAACGATAAAACGATAAATCTTGAATTGCTTTATTTTTGGTGATTAAGCAGAATCGTTTAGATATGCGCAGGGGGAGGAAATAAAAATTATGCACTAGGGTGTGACATCGTTATCATTTAATGACAGTCGTTTTCCGGTCGAGGCATTGCACTTGATTGATTTTTTTTTGTCAGTCATTAATACGACAATGTCAATGACCAAGACGATGGGGTGAACGTCAAGGTCGCCCTTTATGAATTCTTCATCTTGCAACAATTTTCTTGACCTCCCTCATTATTTTGTCACGTCACAAATTAATAAAATTTTCCATATCTACTAATATTTAAAAATCATTTAAAAAATTGCCAAGCTGTGGAAAAAAATTTCGATGAAAAAAAAAGTGAATTATTTGTACCAGAAAAAAAAATTGGAAAAGATCTGATTTTAAAAAATTGAGTTTTGAGTTTTTGGAGTCCCATAATAATTTTCTTTGTTACACAAATTTTTTATTGCTCGTGGGATAAATTAATTTGACACTGTGGAAATTAGATCAGCTGAAGAACGATATTAATATTATTTTTTCACTGAAAAAAGTGATGAAATATGGAGAATATGAAGCACAACACTTCTGCGAAAAGCAATTAAAAAGCTATTTAAAGCCTTGGTGACATAAAAAGGTCGCAGGGTCAATCGATTCACCATCGATTAGTGCATCCTGGTGGACAGGTCATCTCGTTAGAGAGAAAATGTTTTCATTTTTATGTCTCCGATGTTGTTGCTATTTTCTTCCCCCACGAGTTGATAGACTGACATTTAATTTTCACTGATAAAGGCGAAAATAGTAGTGGATATTATAGCTCGATGTTTACATTAAATTTTCGGTCATTTTGATAAGGATTATGCTAAGACTTGAGTGCATCATTATCAACAATGATTTTGAAGAATTTATTTTTCGTATTGGCCTCTGTTTTCAACCTTGGAATTATCGATTACCACAATTCAACACAACAATTTTTTTTATTGCACTAATAATTTGAATTTGTATGGATAATTTTTTTTTTAATTCTACTAGAATATTTAGAGATTTTCTATATTTCTAGTTTTATTTTTAATCAGTTTTAAAATGTTGTGATATTAAATAATGAGTCATAGGTAATTAAAATAAAAATTAATCATTTCCATGTTCATTATCAGTAATAATTATTACATAAATAATATTTTTATTTGACGACCTATTGATAAATTAAAAAAATTGTCACGTGCTTAGTTGGAATATCCACGTGACGAAGTGAAACTGGATCTAATTCAAGGATATTTTAGTCCAATTCTTGTTATTATTTTGTTGGACTCCGAGTGACTTTTGCTCCTTCGGTTCATTACGAAGTATTCAAACAAGCGAGTGACTTTGCGTAATCTCGGTCATACAGAATTGAGAAAAATAATGAAGAAAGAGAGCTTCAGCTGCTATCGGAGCGTTATCTCGACTTTTCCTGCGCCATAGAATGACAAAAATAGATTTATCATTTTCCAACTTCCGCGACCATAATCAAATGATTTGATTGCTTACAATTTGTTTGGGTTTTTGAGTTCAAGTTCCGGAGGTTGCGAAATGAACAATTATCTTCAATGCCTTTCCAAGGTAAAAATTTCATTATGCAATCGCCAAGGAAATCAATAATTTCTAACTTACTGTCAAATTGATCATTCCAGAAAATAAAAATCATTCCTCCAATCATTCTGCAGTGATTACACCTGCGGAAGCGATTAGGTCACTTGTAATCATCAGTCACCGGGAACAATTTTTTTTTTTCAATTTCAATTATAAGAAAGCATATCAAAAATTTTAATTACTTTTCCTGAATATTTAATAATGCAAATAATTAATCATATGTCATAATAATATATGCCAATTTAAAAAATCTTACTTAATCTCGCTTAGATAGCTACAAAAAAATATGATATCAAATGAAATATATTATTTTATTGACGTCAAATGAAAATATTTCATAATCATTGAACCCCAATCATAATAACTGTACGTAAGAAAAAATAAAAAATAAAAATTATGGTAAACCCCTGAAACAATTTGCTCCTAAAATAGTCAATCAAATGAATTTATTTCAGAAATCTTCTATTGTAAAAAATACCGCAATTTTTAAAAATTTCAAAAATTACATTTTCACCACCCCCGCCAAAAAAAAAAAGACGAAGAAACAAATAAATACTCCACATACCTACAAACAAGATTTTCCTCCAGTACCAAAGAGTCCAGCAGACTCGTTTATCGACGTAACACCCCCAATATCGATTCGCAGCTGCACTGTTAATTCCGTCGCGGCTCGTGTCATAAGTTGCAAGAGTATCACTGCACTGTAATCCCCGGCGAGTGGCCGGCCAAGTCGATAAAAAATTATCAATTACAATAATCAATATTCCGCAAATTAATTAAACAAACAAAATATATATATCTCTCTCTCGTCGATATTTAAATGTTGAAAAAATTTTAAAAATAATAATAGCCAACAGCTAATAATAGAGAAATGATAGCGCAAATCGTGAGTTAATTGTTTCTCGAGTCGATGCAGCTCGTGCACCCGCGAGTTCCAATATTTAAGTGGACTTTAGGAGCCGGTGTCGATGAGACTGTAAGCTTTATACTATCGGTAGGAGGGTAACCCCGGCGACCCTTTCCTACTTCTCAGCTCGGTCCGCTTTTGCCGTGTACCATTTCCAACGAGCCCAACGCCGAACGCTCTCGACTCCCCGAGATTATTACGCGCGCGTATTATCCTCGAGGTCCGAGCGTGGAGCGTCACGCCGTTGGTCGACGTCTCGTCCTGAGTCTCGTTTCACGAAGCCCCCCTGGCCCCTGGGCCTTCACCTGGGTTCGTCCCCCAGCGAGTGGGGGGAGGGGCCCCCCCTTCGGGCCCCGCGCGTCAATGCACGAGTTTTCGCTAACGGGCACAACTCCAGTGGTCGGAACTAGTGACCAGCTGTACTCCGAGATCCAATCGAGAGTCCCGACGACTCGGACACCAGCTTCAACCTGGTGGAAGACGAAGAGAAGGTGCTACACACCGGTTCGACTTCTCTACCGCAATTGCTGTCCTGGTGGACAGTCCCAAAGTATCAATGTCGATGGTACCTGCGCTAGGACACCATGGAAGAGGTGATATGATTTTTTTTTTTTTTTATTTCAGGGTGGTGGATAATCTTGGCGGGGGAGGGGAGAGGAGGAAGTGAAGATGGCTGGAGTATGGGAGGAAAATATATGAGGGGTTTTTTTTTTTTTTTTCATGGGTAATTTGCATGTACCTAGGCATGAGGAAAGTAAAGGGTGATATGTAATGACACCGTGGAAAAAAAAATATGAGTCTTTTTATTTTTTGCGTGTTATTATTGCAGCTATTCTTGGATATCTTACTTGCTGGCGTGTTGGACTCTCGGAAAGTACGAATGTCGATGGTACGTGCGCCACGATACCATGGAAGAGGAGATACGATTTTTTTTTCCAATTTTTTTTTTTTTAGGGTTGTGAATGTTCTTCGGGATGAGGAAAGTGAAGATGGCTAGGGTATGGAAGGAGAATATATGAGGGTTTTTTTTTATTTTTTGGATGATGGGTAATTTGCTGGTAGCTAGGCATATGAGGAAAGTAAGGGGTGATATGTAATGACACCATGGAAAAAAAAATATTCATGAGACTTTTTATTTTCTCTGTGTTATTTTTGCAATTACTCTTGGCTATCGTATTTGCTGGCGTGTTGGATACGCGGAAAGTATCAATGTCCATGGTACTACACCATGGAAAATAAAACTATGATTTTTTTACATTTTTTTTTAGGTTGGTGGGTAATATTGGATACTCGGAAAGCGAAGATGGGAATGGTACCTGCAGAATGATTGCAAGAAGGAAAATATATGATGGGATTTTTCTAATGGGTTTTGCAAGGGCTATTATTATTGGACACTCGTAAAGTACCGAATGGTATGTGCACTCGCAAATACACGTGCCTGCCTCACTACAAATCGCAATCACTCACTTATGAAATGTCTTTAAGTGTCTGCAGTCGGATAAATAATGAGTTGTAAGTAGAGTAGTCCACCTTGCGCAAATTCGAGTGCGTCATGGGGAAAACCCAGAATTGGCACAGTTACGTGGGAAATCCCTATAAAAATCCCTTAGTCTGACGAGATACAATCGTATTTTTACCCCCAAGGCTTTTTAAAGATTTTTTTTTTTTTTTAATGCAGAAAATAGCATAGTCATGGTTTGACCATTTTTTAGCAATACGATTTTTTGAATATTAAAGAAATTATTTTGATTTAGACCTGTGTTTAAAAATCACAGTTTAAAGAGCTTGAAAATATTTTTGAAAAATCACCCTTCCTTCTGAGTGGATGCAACATGACACCTTATGGGATTTACGGCAACCTTGGTCGTGGCCAAGGTGCACGATAGTTTCATGGACCTTGGAGGTCGAGGATGTAATCTCCGGTCGTCGCCTGTGTACATGCCAGTTGTCAGAGTCCGTAAAGTTTGCACTGCAATTGCACGTTTTTCCTGTAACATTCATTTTATGGCATGTGCTTTTATGGGGCGACCGGTTTCACCAATTTTCTTATTTTATTACCGGTTTGGTAGGCATTTTCATTTTTTATTATTTTTTTATTCAAGTGCGCTTAACGATTGCGACTATTTTAAGCCGTTTTTTAACAAAATTAGAATTCCTATGCTAAGATAGCGAAAGATGTTCATTTTTTGACAATTAATATTTTTCCGACCGTTTTTCGAAATTTCTCCTTTTTTCCTTCACGATTTTTAAAATAAATTTCGAAAATAAAAATTTCTATCAATTTTTTCTACTCCTTTACAATTTTTTTTTCTCCCTCTAAAATATAATAATTTCTAACAATTTTTTATTTATTTCGTTATTACAATTCAACTTGTACGTCCTCTACAAAAATACCCGCAATGTTTGTGTTCAAGGAAACCATCCGCTGCAATAAATGTCGACGATAGTTGCTCCTATCGCCCCATAAAAATAAAAATAGGAAGCAAAGGATGAGACCTTCCTGCTCGTCATCCGCAGCAGTCTTTGCAGAGAGAGCCAAGCATCGATTCGAGCAATTAACATTGAATTCTAAATGAAACATAATAAACGCTTACGTGGTGCGGTAGGCGTTCGTGGTACATCATTGTAAAAGGTACGATGACGTTTGCTATTAAAATTTGCGGGACCGTATAAACCTGACGCGGGGGTTTCCTTCAAGGGGCAGGCCTTCGGATTTTTTTTTTGCAGCTGTCAAGTGGGTCCTGAGACACACGTTGTTGTTGATGTAGGTACGGAAGACTCGCGTCGAGGACGTAAAAGAAAAAGCTTTGGATCCGTTCTTTTATTTTGTTGACGCTCACTAGTTAAATCGATGCTAAAATTTTTTTTTACCGTATTTACAATGTTTCATGGTCTTATTAACCGTAGAAAAGAGCTGATTCACAGCTTATGTTTATAACCAAGAGGAACATTAATAAAAGATGAAGTTACAAATATTTATATACACTCATTAGTGGTAATTTTGATTAATCCTGATGAGGGTCGTCAAAACGTGTGGACGAGTTGTCCAATTTCGGTATCGAAAGGTGAAATAATCTTGATAGACAATTCCGAAAGAAGAATAAACAAAAAAACCCGTCTTCCGTGGTCGGAATACCCAGAACCAGATTTTTGAGTATTTCTATAAATTTCCTTGTTGTCCACAGCAAGTAACGCCTTCCGATAATCGATTCAGCGACGCATTCACGAGCCTTGATGCAAATCATAAGGATTTTGAATCGACATTTTTCCTGTAACGAAAACGGTTTAAAAAAGTCGCGTAGTTTTGTCGGACGATGGTAATGAATAATATATATCTACCTTAACCGGTCGGAAGCGAAATCTTCTGTTGATTGACATCTGAATCCCGCAGGGAACCCACACGAATTTCTGCCACGCGCCAACCTTGGATCCTTTGCATCATTTTAATTTACTAGGTCGTGAACTTCGGGAACTAAGGGTTTCCACGTGTCGAGTCACCGTACAAGGCCCGAAAAATCAAGATTAAAGTATCAGACGAAAAGAAACGAGTTCGTCGGCAGATGCATGCGGTCATCGGGCCCCGAAATACGACCCGGTGCTTCCCAAATCTTCGTGGAACCGGTGCCTGCAGTTTTCCTGGTACATATATCATGTCTAATCTGAAGTGCGTCATTGCCCGCGAGGAAGGAACGCTTTCGAGCTTTTTTGAACTTTCTTGTCCGCTATTTTTAGCACTGGTGAATTTTTTTTTCTTTTACGACGTCATTCATTGAAAGGCTGTACAGTATAGCCTCGATCGTTGTTCGGAAACTTTGTACAAGAAATAAATGAATGAATTATTATTTTTCAGTTAATAATTTCACCTTCAATTAATGATTAAGCTCTACGAAATGTGTATAAGATTGATCATTTTTTCGAAACACGTGTTTCTGTTCTTCACCGTAACAAATGCATTAGACATTAACACTTTGGTATTTAAGAAAGTAAATACGTGTCAGGATTGTAATCCTGCAAAAAAACTTCATTCCGCTGCGTAGGACAGTAAGAAAAAAGAATAGAAACGATTTATTCGTGCCTTGTGTTCACGTACCGCAGAAGCGCTTGCGGGAAGGACTCGAGCGCTCGCAGCCACCTGTCGGCGCTTCGCGTACTAATCGCCCGGCGTACGTCTTTCCAGCTATTTTTTCTCATAGAAACTTGTGACAATGCATTCGGCAGATTTTATATCTTATAGATATAAAAATGTACATGTTTATATCCATCTAAATAATTCCGTACGCAGTACAGATGAACAATATTCTTATTGCGTGTCCGCAAACGTGTCACGCAGAGAAGCGATTGATCGGAGATTGTAAAATGGCAGATAATTCGACACAATTATCTCGATGGATGGTAAAATTACCATATTTTCAACATGACCCTCAGAGGGAAATTGCTGTTAAGGGGGTTGAGAACGTTGGTGGCTCATTCTTAACCAAAAATATTTGTTCAAAAATTTGTATTGGAAGGAGATAAGCGTTTTTGGCCATTTTTTACGACCAAGTGATGTTCCGTTCGTGACGTCAAGAGACCCTCGAATTAGACCGCCAATTCGGGTCATTGTGCGTCAGCAAAAAATCCCGTGCGCGCGTAGCTGCAGATTTTAAGCGGAGTTGGTTTTCTTGTTGTGCTACCAGACACTTAACGGTCGTCAGGACTCAGAGTCCCACGCTTGGATATCCAAATGATGTTCCTCTGTGGAGAACACTCGACCGGTGCTTCTTTTTTCGAGTGTTTATGACCGACGATCCTTCCGAAGCAAAGAATGTAATAAATACAGAAGGAATAAAGCCCTTGGAAGTAAATTTTCTTCTGAGCGAAGGAGAAGCTGCAAAGTGATCGTAATAATCTCGATAAAATTGCATTGTAAAATAAATTACACGATTTCTTGTCCCTGGATATATTTTCAAAGCCTGGAAATAAAGTGCGTTTATGTTAATCCCATTGGCTCGTAAAATCTGAACGGAAAAATCATCCCAAAGCAAAAAATCTTTGAACTATAGAAAGACCTCAAAAAAAAATGTAAAAAGGAAACTTCAACCAAATGCAAATCACTTTTTTGCTGAAAAATCTTTGAATATCCAGAAATATCGCTGACGATTTTTGGCATGAAATTGACATTGAGGTTCAAGTTCAAGAGCAGTCGACTATTATTATTAGCTATGAATAAATCGATTGTCTCAGTTATCGAACAGTTCACCAATAATTACTAGTGTATGACTGCCGCTACGTTTATAAATTATCTTCGGAAATGTGAAATTCTGCATATTCTCAAAATAAGACAAAAAAGCTCTTGTTGGTCACGCAGATTTATAATTTATGTCGCAATAACGTGGCAAAATATTAAATTGAAATTTAATTACTTTGGAAATATTTTCTGATTCTTTGTGTCAAGTTTAAAAAACAATTAAAATAAACATTGACATTTGAATCAACTTAATTACCATGTATTTAATCAAGTAAAAATCCCTAAAAGAGGTAAATATTTGACAATAAGGTAATTTTAAAAAAATAAAAAGTCAATAACCACAAAAAAATCATTTCATGCATTTTCGCAAACCTTTCTCTCTATTAACTCTATTAATAGCTTCACTGATTTATTCCGCAACAGAAAAAAAATATAATAACACCGACATTCTAATAAAAAACGTTTTGTAGCAAATTTTTTCGATGATAAACATAAATATTCATACGGTGGCTCGACTAATGAACTAAAAATAAGTGTAACTAATTACTAATGCGGAAAAATGTGGCTAAAATAAAGCCGAGAATGGCGTAACAGTTATTTGGGTCAACTGCCTTATGCAGATTTATTATGACACATCTGTCTAGTGATTATACAATTGTTTTCGCAAAAACGAACGCCACGATTATCGAATAACCTGAGATGCACAATTTTAACGAGCCTCCGGTTTTTGAGGCTCGTGAACTCCCTTCCAAATTATGTAACGGCCTCTTTTATGATACGTTTCTCTATCGAGATCCAAGATTCACGGTCCACGTTCGACGAACCGGTTGTTTTATGTAAAATACGTGTAATTTATGTGTTTATATAGGAGGACGGGTTAAGGGACCACTGAAAGGTTTGGGGGGAGGGGAGGAGGGATCGGAGGTCAGATAAAACCTCTTCTTCACGAAGACCTCTTCCCTATTTTTATTTATTCACTTATTCGCTAATGCCGTCGCCAATTCTTCAAATAAACGCGGAAGAATAATTTCCATTGGTAATTTGACCATCGAAAAACAAAATATCCTTAAGGTCTTACGCTGGTAATTGGACATTTTCGCAGTCGTTAAAGTGTCCTGCAGATTTATTTTCATCAGTTTTTCCCCGAAATAATTACTTCGTCATCACTCTGAACGAAAATAGCTGGAAAACCACGTTCTGAGAATTTTTTCATTGTGATTGATTTTGCATTTTTGCTGATATTGCACCGAGGAAATATTTTTTAAAATTCCATTTTTTTTTTTCACAAAATCAGTACATTAAAAAAAATTAATTAGCGATTTAATAATTAATCATTCAATTTTGAAAAAATGTTAGCCAAGCTACCAAATAACCCAGTATAACTATTCAAAAAAAAAAGTTCTAGCTCAATAAAATCATCATTTCCATTTTCTCACCTTGCAACGAAAAAAAAAAAATCGCTATTACAGAAACTTACACGGAAAATATTTCCATGGTCGCTTCAACGTTGATTCATATTTTTATCGAAAAAAAAAAAAAAGAAAAACCCCATAAATCAACCGAGTATCGTCAAGTTTATTACGTGTGAAAGGAAGCCTTGACAAATAATCCACGACCCTTCCCTGTCGCCTCTTCAGCATCTCGAGGCACTTATCTATATCTCATTCCATGTCGCAAAGTTGCATGTAAACTGTATATCAAAGTTGGTTGGACTCGTTACGAAATGGATGTGCACAATGCCATAAGAATGGAATAATTACAAGGCCTCCGGTGAATTACAAGCAAGAAGAGAAGAGTTAACGATCAAAGGACACGAGAGAGCAGCAAGTGCAGCGGCCAGAGTGCAAATCTCGCGGATGCAGGTCATGTTATTTCACAACATGCATAAGAGAGATGATTACAATACATTCTCTGAGGCCACGTCGCCTAACTCATTTTTGTTCCCTCCCTCCTTTTTATTTTCCTAAAGTGAGCAAAAATATGGTAATCTCGTTGGATGCGGAACCCGCGTGGACATTCATATTTATGAAGTCTTCGAATGTGACGACGCTCGATGGCACGTCAAGTGTTCAAGTCGCTCGATTACCATTTTATAGACTTTCAAAGTCATTTCAGTGCGTGTCTTTGACGCGCGCAATTTCTTTGTCAATTTTTTTTTTTTTTTTCGCTCAGATTCGTCGGAAATTTTTCTTGAGTTATGATTTTGTTTTTGATTGTCTATTAGATTTATTTATTTTTCATCGAATGTGCAGTCAGCGTTTAAAATCAAAATTAAATGCGAAAATTTGAAGCATTATTTTTAAAATTCTAATTAATCAGAATTAGAATAGAAGTAATTATTATTTATCGATTAATTATTGAATAGATAATAAAAATAAATAAACAATACGAGAAATACAAACGACAAAAATGGAAAAAGTCATTCTGATCGAAAAAAATAAAATTTTGTGGTCCCCAATTATTTCCGCAGTCTTGTATTTTGTGAATTAATAATTCCCCTGGAAAAATGCATGAAATTATCGTGGTTATCGCTGATATAAAATTTCAGCGAAATTTTGGTACGTGGAAATTGTCGAGTTGAAGCGGACCCACGTGGGCATTCATATTTATGAAGTCCTCGAACATGACGACGTGCGTCAAGTCTTTCCGGCGCTCGATTACCATTTTATAGACTTTCAAACTAATTTCGATGTGTGCGAGGTGCACGTGTGTGTACAAACGCGGTCGAAGCGCCAAAAAGTGTGTCACGAGCTAACGAACTTTGTGGTATTGGTGCAGGATAAGAATTGATGGTTTTTATGAAAGATTGCAGTTCGAAAGGGGAAATATTTCTGCGTCACGAGGCTTGAGAAAAAGGAGTGAAAAAAAAATTTCTACTTCGACCGAAAACGTGTTTTTGACACCTGAGCCAAAATTTCACGAATAATTTATTTAATTTGTCTACTTTTCGCGTCGAGAAATGTCTCTACCTACTTTTTTTTTTTTTTTTTTATAAACCGAACTCGCCTCGCGACGTGTATTCCGATTGTCGAGGGTACGAAAAAAAAATTGCAGACTAGCCCGCGGGCATCGATAAATTTTTTATTAATGAATCGAGCATTTGAATATGCGATTAATCGACTGTCAGATGAACTAACTCATCCGACACAACGCGAAAAGGATTTTCGGAGGTTGCCGACCTTTGCCGAAGATAGGAAGAAGAGATGATGGACCAAAGATCGGCCTATTGATCCTTAATGTCCTTCGGCAACAGGAGTTTTTTGCGCATCCGCGATCATCGATGAAAGATCGTACAATACTTCATTTTTATTTGGATTTTGCCGTACGCACCGATTTTGCGATAAAAAATTACTATGTAAAATATTATGCGGACAAATATGATTGGTTTTGAAGAAAATAAAATGAATTTATCGCTAAATTAATGCAAATCTTTGCAGCAAAAAAAGGAAGTCGAAACTCAGGTGCTTGAAAATAGGAATGACGTAAATTACGGTTTTTAAGAATAAACTAAAAAATTCGTCTGGCCGCTTGGAAATTTGCCGTCGTTCAGAAAATAATTTTTTTTTTCAATCATGTGCAGTGGAGTCCTAGACATTTCGATAATAATTATTCATTCAACTAGACAACATTTTGAAAAAGGCAATTTACTGCGAAATGGATCATTCCCTTGAACCGCTAAAAGATCAAGGACCAAAAATCTTGCCTGTCATAATTTCAACTTATTTACGAAAAGAGACCAAACTGGATTAACGCATCTGTAATCAACCTAATCACGTTAATTAATTATTCCGCTTTACCGAATTCATTAGTGACTCGATCTTTCTCACTCATAACTTATTTATTCATTTATTTTTCACATTTTTTATTTTACTGATACCGTTACGAGTATAATTTAATATAATTGCTGCTTGTAATATAAAAATTGAAAGTATATAAAATGGCAATTTTATATAAAATGACAAAAAGAAAAAAAAGAAAAATCATTCCCATTAATTGCAACAATGGTCAATTTTTTTTTACCAAATAGCGCAATTTTCATTAGCAAATTACACAAAAAAAATTATATTTTAATGAGGATGCAGTTAGAAATGAATTTTTAATTATACCGATATGAAATTTACGAAACGATGGAAGTTTCACTTTCCATTCGCGTTGCTGAAGACAAGTTCACGACCATGACACAGTTAAATGGTACACATGGAGCGTATGGTCTGGTGGGACGGGTCAATGGACTGCCAGTCTGTAAAGTGACGCTTTTTTCACCTATAGACCATTGTCCCAAAGGAGATCAGCCATAACGATACGATTTTTAAACCTGTTTGCCAAAGAACGAGGATCGTTCGTTCGTGGCTCGACGATCGAGTCTCCGCATTGCGAAACATCAACACAACACGACTTTTCTAATCGTAACACGCAATTTATCCGATGCCATGCGGCATTTTACATAAGAAAATAAGTTTCAGTGATATTTATGGTAATTTCATGAAAATATATGAATATTTATGGAGCAGTGCAATTTGTGATCTCGAAAGGTCCCGGCGTTCGGTAAATAGACACGAACACGACTTTGAGGCAACGAGATATGCAAAATGTCCTTGTAAACACTTTTTTTTTCGTTTCTGTTCCGAAAAGTTGCTTTGCAGAATTTATTGAATCACGTGTCAGGACCCAAAAAAAAATTTACGAATGAGGCTGAATTTATAATATTTAATTAAAAAATATTTCTTCGATTAATTGAAATAATAATTACCCCATTGTAATATTCACTGCTCACTCAATTCGCGTATTATTTTTTAAAAAATTAAAATATTTAGCAGTGAGTGATTGAGACTCCGGTCGAATTTCTCGCGTGAAAGAAATGCACGCTTAAGAGGGCCCGAAAAAAAAAAAAAAAAAAAAAATTCCTACGTCACTAAACCCTTTAGTTGATCGGTAGAGAAACTGGTTTCGTGCGCACACGAGCCAAAGAACGATGAAAAAAAAAAAAAGCCCTTCAAGTGCTGGGATTCCCCGAAGGTAAATCTCATCGGTAGATCGAAGTGTTGGTACAAGGACGATTTAATGCTGCATCCAGAAAAAAAATCGAATAAAACTATCACAGAGAAATAATAGAAATAACAAACCTGCAAATTAGATAAAAAGACGATGCTAATTGATTTTTATATTTTAATTTTTATTTTATATGAAATTTAATGAAAATTTGTATGAAATTTATTCTTTTTTTTATTCAAGACAGTATTTAGTTGTAATGAATAAAATATTTTTTTTATTGTTCACTGCAATGTAAAAATTGTTTTAAATAAATAAATATCTTAAAAAAATAAAACACTGAGAATTAAACATATTTTTCGTCCAGAAAAAGATTATTTTTGTTTATTGAAATGATTAAATGTTGGACAGCGTATTTTTGTTAGTGTTAATAAATCTTTTTTTCCTCGTGTGAAAAAGTTTATTAAATTATCGTTATCTGATATCACGCAGTTTTTTAAATAAAAACCGAATAATTGTGGTGAAATGGGTTATATTTTGGAAGGGAATGGTGAGAACTGTGAGTGAAAGTAGGATTATTGGGAGATTCGGGTATTCCCCTTAAGCCTCGCATACTGCATTTAATCTCGTGAGAGAAACATGCGTTTCTGACCTTCCGGCGACATTTAAGGAGGACAGATGTGGCCAGAATCTCTTTTTTCTCCTCGTTTCAAGGCTAATCGCTTTGTCATCCCACTTAAGATTTTTGTATTTTTTCAAATTCGGTAAAGGTGAAAAAATTGATTGGAAATCAATGCTAAACACGCTAAAATACTGAAATTTTATGTGTTTATGGCACACGAGAAGTTAGAGCATTATTTGCATTTGATTAATCCTCCCAATGTGTCAATAAATTACTTAATTTTCTCCCTGAACTTGTCATTAAACAAATAATTCTTCGAGCCAGCTAGAAAATTCGACATGGCACGAAATTCAAGGTAATCATCAAACGCTGCAACACAAAGCACCGTCCAGTGTCTCTAAAAATAATGACAGCCGTCCAAACGAGATATTCGATTTTTTATCGAATGGCATCACCTTCAAAAAAATTCTTGCAATCCTTTTGTGCCATGAGATTCACGTTTGGGCTTCAAGCAACAATTTTTTTACCTCCCACATAAAAAAAACACGTTAAATAGTGTATAGTCCATTTTTAAGAATTACATAACCGATATTACCAAGGTCAAGTACTTCGGGTCATTTTTTCTACATTAACCAATTAATCCTATCCACGAATTAAAATATCAATGCAATCGTGAAAATGATCAATAAAATATTCACGTGAGTTCTTACGTAATTATGTATTATGTATATTACTTTCTTCATGTACATGCATAAGGTCAAGGCTCCAAGGTGCCCCCCAAGAGACTCCCAACAACGAAAGAAAATCATTGAGAATTCAACTATCAATACAACAGCAAAAATGAAAATATTGATATACAAAACGTTTACGTAATGATATACAATACATATATTACTTTCTTCATGTACATGCGTGTAATCAGGGTCCCAAGGTGAGAAAGGGCCTTGTTGAAGTGACCCCGAAGAACGGACGAAAACCACTGAAAAATCAACTATCAATACAACAACAAAAATGAAAATATCGATTGAAGACAAAATTGAAAATATTGATACACAAAACGTTTACGTAATGATATATAATACATATATTACTTTCTTCATGTACACGCATGTAATCAGGGTCCCAAGGTGAGAAAGGGCCTTGTTGAAGTGACCCCGAAGAACGGAAGAAAACCACTGAGAAATAGCGGATAGCAGGGTCGTGCCACTTACGAGCGCGTCTGAGTAACTCTCTTCATGGTCATTGTCAACGACACCACGGACGTACGCACTATGCTTCAGCCAGCATCTTTATTGCGAAACACCGCTACGTTTCGCTGCTCCTTCTCTCGGATCGCGTGTACCGATTAAACAAACCCGCTCCAGTTTTGCCAGTCATTAAATCAGCCGGGCGACCTTCGTGTCAGTGTATCTCTTCACTCTGCCTTAAATTTGGGGACCTCGAAAATGAATTACCAAAATCGATAACTGGGTCACTTGGAAAAATTTTAATTCGCTTTATTGGCTTAGCCGAATTTCAACCGCGTGTATGTAAAGTGATACCTGTCACTCTCGTCTGACCACACGCTGATTTTTCCACTGGATTATAGGACATAATATCGTTCAGAAATTGCAGCTGTAAATCAGGGGGTTTTTATTTTAGTTACAATTTTTTAATTTATCATGTTTTTCTTTTTGTAAATTGTATTCAATGAAAAAAATTTTTTTGTCATAATCCAATTTGAATTAATCAGAATTGTTTGGATTATTAATTAGACAATACAAAAAATTAAAAAAAGAAATTTTACCAGAAACTAAGAACACTATTTTCAAATACTACAATACATTAATCTAAATTAAAAATACTAATTTTCAAAAATATCTACCAAAATTTTGAGGACACCTCGTTTGAATATTCACGTTACTTCAGAATAAAAAATAATTGAAAAAATTGAGGAATAATAGATTGATCGTGAATTTAATATCCAAAAGCTGGAATATTTTACCAGCGTTAGAATATTTTTTTCCGGAATAAAAATGACCAAAAAAAAAAGCCCATTCAGTGCGAAGAAATATTTCCTGGAGCGAAGAGGTCAATAGCATTATTACGGAGGCGGAAAACGTAGAGCGCTTCTCCAGTGATATATTTCAAAGATCGTATCGCGTCTTCTTCGTGTATCACATTCTATCGGTCGAAAACTAGTCTTTCTCTCCCTCTCCCACTCATTTCGCCTTCCGCGCAGTCGTTTACCATCTCCTCAAACGAATTGACGTACCCAATTGCGTCTGAATATTAAACAACGTCGCCTGCATCATCGGCCACCACTCGACATGCGAAGTAACAGTTTTTCTCACCGTCCGAACTTTGACAATCCATCTCTCGATGGTTTACGGCATGCGTTTCGCAGTCATAAGAAAATCGGCTTCGTAAGTTCCTCAAGAATCTCGCGCACGATGACAGAGCGCAAAGTACGTCATTTCCCGACGGCAAAAAAAAAAAAAAAAAACGCGACGTCCACAGGCAAACACCTTCTCGAGGCGCTCAGTCTTCGGCCTCGATTATGTATGCCGCAAAAGTTGAGAACTTTTCGTGCGACGCCGCGCGGCGCCTCGTCCTCTCGTATTTTCGCTCTTTCTCTCTCTCTCTTCTTCTCCTCCTTTATTCCCTCGCCGCCGACTCAACTTCGCCGAAGAGACGAAACCGCATGTGCAACTGAGAAAAATGAACTTTATATCATCTTGCTGGGTTTCTCCGTTTCACGGTGTCACTGTCCAAATAATTGCATTTTGCATTATGTTGCAAGCCTCTCCGCAGACACTAAACTGTTTGGACTACGCAATCGGAGACATAGTGATAGTAATGGTAATTGCTAAGTGATAATTAGTCATTTTTTGTGGAACTATGAGAATAGTTGTGGAAACTATAAAGATAGTTGTAGTAATTATGAAAATAGTTGTAGTAACTATAAAAATAGTTATAGTAATTATGAAAATAGTTATGGTACCTATGAAAATATTTGTAGCCTCTCCGTAGACACTAAACTGTTTGGACTACGCAATCGGAGACATAGTGATAGTAATGATAATTGCTAAGTGATAATTAGTCATTTTTTGTGGAACTATGAGAATAGTTGTGGAAACTATAAAAATAATTGTAGTAATTATGAAAATAGTTGTAGTAACTATAAAAATAGTTATAGTAATTATGAAAATAGTTATAGTACCTATGAAAATATTTGTAGCACCACAAAAAAAAAACTGTACCATCCAACATTTTTCTAAAAAACGCAAATACCCTATTTTATCATTCACAACATCAAACTCGAATAATTAATTCGTCAATATTCCCAAGATGCGTGCACGCGTAGCTAAAGTGTTTTCCTCACAGAATCTGCATGTGAACTGCATCTGGGAATCTCGGTTAGTCCACATGACGCAGGACGGACTATAAAAGAGAAGAAATTCGTTTGAGAGAATTCTGGTTCTGCAGGATAGCGGTTTTTTCTTTTCTTTACTTTTGTATATCAAACCTAAAATAGCCGCGTCTACCGCGTAGCTCATTTATTGTCATTTCGTTCGTGGGCGTGAATGCAAAGAAATAAAGTGGTTTTTACCGCCGGTGATGCTATTTATCCCTAGCAAAGACGTCACTAGTATAAAATTCTTAGCTATTGACAGTTGATAAAACGAACATCGGCTCTAAGCACACAAACAGGAATCGCGACACACAAAAATCGTTGACAATGCGCGTAGAAGGATCAAAAACATCCGATTACACACTCGCGATTTACCATTTTGTTATTCGAAATCCTCGAGGTTTTTTGCTTCCGGTAATTACACAATTTTTCAATTTGCCCGACGCTTCTTGCGGCATCGCGCGATTTACCAGCGAACAATATGCAGCATTGTGTGCATCACTTATGTTTTTCCTATTATTCGTAATATGTATGTAAGCGATTTGTTGTCCAGGATAATATTACAATGACATTGACGACGAAGAAATGATTGAACTAATTATCATGCAATTCTGTATAATGCATTAAGTACACCTCGCCGGGTATCCCTGACCCCAATGTCGTCAAAACGCTACGATAATGTATAACGATATATAATGCATGTCGCCATACATTTTAATAGACATCATTATTAACACTTTTTTCGTCAGACAAGCTTTAAAAATATTCTATTTCATTTCTTTTTTTTTTTTTTTTTTTTTTTCCGAAGTCCATTGACGGGTTTCTTTATCGCTATGTGATAATTACCATTAATTTTTTTTTAGCAAAAACGACGATTTTATGTTTCCTTATTGAAATATGACGTATCAAATTTTTACGCCTTCGCAGAAATGCATTTTTTTTTTTGTCGTGTGTTTGCTGGTAATTGTAATGTAATGCATATCGCAATGGCGTAACTTTTTCTATCTCAAGTCTATACATTTTAATGAACGGAGTTATTATCTATTTTTTTCATATCGCAGTTGAAAATGTTGCAATTAAAGGAAATAGTGACAACTATTAATCTAGAAAGTATAATCTAGTAGTAGCAATTTATGCTCGATGTACTAAATATGCTTGTGCTATTTATGCACAATTCAGCCGGTAAATGTTAATTAACCTACAGGTAGACAAAAAAACGCACCACCTGTGCCGAAAAAAAATAATTCAATAACTTACAGTCTTCCAGAAAATATTTTTGCGTCCCTCTTCACTGTGACGCAGCATCCTCTTCTTTTATTTCTCTCTCTTCGAATTTCACAAAATTAACCCCACAAAAACACGTTTTCACTCACCCGAGTAACACTTTTCGCGCTGTTACCCAAAATTATGCGAATTTCACAAAATTAACCCCACAAAAACACGTTTTCACTCACCCGAGTAACACTTTTCGCGCTGTTACCCAAAATTATGCGAATTTCACAAAATTAACCCCACAAAAATACATTTTCACTCACCCGAGTAACACTTTTCGCGCTGTAGTCAAATTGTATCCAAATGCATAACATATCGCCGTCGGAATATTACCTATGAGCTATTCTATGTCCAAAATTTAACTTTAGGACATTCGAAACATTGAAAAGTGTTTTTTTTTTTTCGATCGGATAAAATTTCCGTAACAGGAAAATTGTTACCTGCGCAAAGCTTGTTTTTTCTGGTCATCATCATCAAAATATCGAAATCTTCGCGCTAGCGCGTGAAGTTCATAGTTCCGCCGCCAGATGTCGTGAAAAGTAATTCCAACGATTGCGTGGGCGGCTGAAAATGACACATCCCCGCGCGCAGCCCAGCGAATCGCAGCTGGAGTCGCTGCTCCATAACCTAAGCGCACTACAGCCTCCGGATTGATCATCCAGGCCAAGTGACGTTTGTATTTATTTACACGATAGTGAAATTTCGCAAATCAGTCTTCGAATTCACCGAGGAAAAACAGAGTTCAGCTTAAAAAACAATGTGGGGATAAATAAAAAGTCCCGTTATTCGAAATAGCATCAGTGATTAATTCCGCATCCCAAATTCCGTATATGGACCGTTTTTTCTATAGTATCCTTTTATCACCCATTTTTACGTGCGATGTTTACTCGGTTAGTGACGCAGTGATTAGTGCGGTTAGCGCGATAAAACGATTACGATGAACGGTACAGCGAATTATTAGAATTCGACGATTACCGGATTAAAGAGGAAGATTTATCTCAGGTGAGTCACGGAAATTCGAGACGATCCTCCATAATTTGCAATTTTCGCATTGCAATTTGTCATATCTCGCGTTTTTTCCTCAGCCCCATAAATTTTGATAAAGGCTCTTCGGAATTTCATTACCATGAATTTTCCATGATTCTGATTTAAAATTCTATTAATAGACAACCGATGTCCCTTAGAAATTCTTGTATTGATTTTTGTTTGTTGCTTACGACGATGCGGATTATGCGATTGAATTTAAGTGTGTGCGTTTGAATGCAGATCAATTGAAATAGCGTAGGAGTTGAAAAAAGAAAAAAGGAGCAATTATGATGGAGCTCAGCCACAGTTTGACCCTCAATGAGGATGCGCTCAACCAAATTCCGGAGACTAAGCGGCCGGTTTTTGTATTCGAATGGCTGCGCTTCCTGGAAAAAGTTCTCGTCGCTGCTCAAAAGGTTTTACGATTTGTTTGGATTTTTTAAAAATTTTTTTGTGGAGAGACGGGGAATTTTATGGTTGGTTTTTTTTAGAGCGACATCAAGGGATGCCAACAAAAGTTGGTCGAGCAGCTGACGCGACACATGCAAGGCGCTCCGGGCCCTCCGACTCGGAGGCTAATCGCACGATGCCTGGCCACGCTCTTCAGCGTTGGCGATACATTCCTTCTCTTTGATACTGTCAATAAATGCAATGATATCTTGAAGAATAAGGATGATTCTCCAAGCTTCCTTCCCACTAAATTGTGAGTTTGAAAACGGACCGTTAGCTCGGTTCTTGTTTTCTCTTATTCATTCTATTCGATTTCAGAGCTGCTATTTGCTGCGTCGGATGCATGTACGAGAAACTGGGCAGGATGATGGGCAGATCCTACGAAGAGACCGTGCAGATACTGATAAAGTCTCTGCGCTCTGCTGAATCGCAGACTCGTATTGAAATCATGCATACACTGGAAAAGGTAATATTTGCAGACTATAATATACAGAATGCTTTTTATCCATCGCATTCTTATAGCTTTCTGAAGATTATCGGGCGATTTTAGTACTTTTTCTGATGTAATTGCGTTGTAAAATAATTTTCACAATAATAAACTTTAGTATTATCAAAAAATATTAAAACTTTTGAATATAAACAGAGAATATTCTTGTCTGATTAAATTTTTGAAAAAATTGGGCAAAGAAACAGAGAAATATTGAAATATGCTTCTATTTTTAAATCACATAGTTTCATTTTTTTTCTCAATAATCATTAAATTAATTGAAATAAGTTCCAGTTTTGATACCAATGTAGACACTAAAACTCCAGAAAATTATATCAATTATCACTCTGTAATTAAACTCAAAAATGTAATCGTCTGTGCTTAGGTGTGTGCGGGAATGGGATCAGCGGTGACGAACGTGCATAAAGAAATTTACAAAGTTTCCAGACACTGTCTCACGGACAGAGTAATGGCAGTGAGATGTGCCGCAGCGAAGGTAAAAATCACGTTGTTAATGACCGCGCAATTTCCCTGGGATCGCTTCCGTCTTTTCACAATTGAATTAAATCAATTTACAGTGTCTTCTCGAAATGTTGAATCACGCACCGTTTCTCTATACAACCGAAATCGAGAGCGTGGCGACTCTGTGCTTCCGCGCCTTCGAGGGCTCGAATTACGAAGTGCGTTGTTCAGTTGCCAAACTTTTAGGTACATTAGTCGCGATGACGCAACTTCCCGCGCCGAAAGGAAAGAATCCCACAGGTATTCCTCGAGTATTTGTGCTTTTATCGAGCTTCCGCAGAGCGTCGAATTACGAGAATCGTGAATCATCCGCTTTGTTTTTTTTTCAGCGAGTCAGGGCAAAGCAGTGAAACCGATTTCCCTGGAGGAAGTATTGAATATCCTGATGTCAGGATTCCTGCGAGGAGGTGTCGGATTTCTCAAGGGCACAGGGGAAATAATAAAGGGCAGTTCGGGCGTCAACAGGGAAGTTCGCGTGGGAGTGACACACGTGAGTAACCGCAGCATTGACGGACTTCCAGTCTTTAAATTTATCTTGAAAAGCAGATTATGTTTTACACGAACGGGTTATATCTCAGGCTTACGTCGTCTTCGTCCAAATGCTGGGCGGCACGTGGCTCGAGCGTAACATCGGGACGCTCGTCGCTCACGTGCTCGATCTCGTAGCTAATCCCAAAGCGGCGAGTTCTCACGTAGACGCGGTTTACTCCAGAAAATGCATAAATTTCATACTTCGCGGTACGATCGGAAAGCTCCTCGGGGAAGGAGCTCAGGCCGCAGCCTGCAAGGAAATCGCGCATGTAATTCTCAAACAGATGAATTCGATAGGTGAGAAATTTTCGTCGAATTTCCTTCAAAAAATAAAATCGCCTCATTACTTTTTCCGAAATCGTACGTCAATATTTCTCCCCGAAATAATAAAAAAAATTCTAACGCTTTGCGATTGCTAGATTTCAGTCCCGAAAATGCGAAAGACTGCAACCAAGAGACGCTCTTCAGTCAGCACTTGTTGGTGTGTGCGCTCCAAGAAATGGGCAATTTGATTCTCGGTTTGGGTACAACAGCGACGAATCTTCTCTCGGATCAATCTCTGAGTGAGTCGCAATATCCCCAAGGAATTTTCTCGCCCTTTCGACTTCTCTTCGTGACATTCACATTTTAATTTCTTTTTCAGGCTTAATCGATACAACGATGACGGTATTGGTGCATCCGTGCCAAGCGGCGAGACTCGCTGCCGCCTGGTGTCTCCGTTGCATATGCGTTGCAGTTCCAAGCCAAATAACGCCGCTGATCGATCGTTGCGTCGAGGGTATCGAGAACATGAGGAGCTCGCCGGAGGCGATCGCGGGTTACAGCAGCGCTCTCGCTGCGGTTTTGGGGAGCGTTCGTCTCTCTCCCCTCGGGGTTCCTCACACGAAGGGAAAGATAATCTTCAACACGGCCGAAGAATTGCTTCGCAGCGCCAGCCAAAACAGCCGTTTGTCCTTGAACCGTACTCACGCCGGTTGGCTTCTGATAGGAGCGATAATGACCCTGGGCACGGCAGTCGTCAAGGGACTCTTGCCGAGAATGCTTTTGCTCTGGCGAAATTCCTTCCCCCGATCGAACAAAGAACTCGAGAGCGAAAAAGCACGAGGCGACGCGTTCACGTGGCAAGTCACGCTCGAAGGTCGCGCCGGTGCCCTTTCCGCTATGCACAGCTTCCTTCTTCATTGTCCCGAACTATTGAACGACGATATCACCCGGCGACTTCTCACACCGATCGAATCTGCCCTAGCGATGCTCACAAAGTACAATTTTCATCTATGAAAATCACCGTATCGGAGTCGGATTTATAGTCGTACTTTCTGGGAAAGTTTTTATTTCAGTTCGAAGTCACGACTATAAATTCTACTCTCGCTGTCGATTTATTGGTACTGATTGATGAAAATCTCGCGTTTTTTTTTTCTTGTAGCTTATCCACGGTATTGAAGAATTACGGTCAACAATTGAAAGCTCCAGCGGCGATGGTGAGGCTGCGTTTGTACGAAACTTTGCTTCTGCTGCCGCCTCAAACTTTCGAAGGCTCCTACACGCATCTGCTTCGAATGCTCGTGTCGGAATTCACGCTTACCGAAAATCCGGGCAACACGACAACTTCGCTTCTTCGCGTCGTTTGCCACGCGAATGATTCGGTGATTTTGGGCACGTGGCTACAGGAAACTGATCATCGGACGATTGAAGATCAGGTTCGTTTTTTTTTTTCGAATTGTATAAGATTTTTTTTTTTGAGTCTGTAGGCATTTGGAGGAAACGTGTAAATTGTATTGATTCCTGGAATTCGAGATAATAATTATCGGCGATACGCGATTAATTATGTGTTATTACTCACGTTCGTGTGCAGATGGAACCAAATCGAAGGGCGGATGTGGAACACGTGAGTAATGCGTCAGGAGTAGAGTAGAGGAACAACGCTGGTTATTTGGTTCTTTTTGTTGTCTTTTTTTACTTCCTTTTATTACAGCTGTATCGACGACAATACACTCGTTCTGTTTAGTTTTAGAAATGTATTTATCTTTTTTTCTCACTCGTATCGCTTGTACGTACACTTGGCGCTAGAATTAATTTTTTTAAGCTAATTTTTTAATTCCCGGGTGTCGTTTAGTTGCAGCCAAACAGCGCGGCGGGTTCTGGAGCTTTGGAGCATAATTCGTGCTGCTTGTACAGGCCAGTACCTCCCGTAAGTTATTGTCATATACTAAAACTTGATAAGATGTCATACGTTGCACGAGGAAAAAAATGTAGACTCAAATAAGAAGGAAAATAAAAAAATTGCAGCGAATACTATAGAAAGTTTCGCTTTTCAGTGAAGAATTTTAGTAACTGAATCGTCATTCGGTAATAATCTAAAAATTCACATTTAACGTAACTAATTATCAATAATACTCAATTATTTCAGAACGAAATCATCCCCGGACCGTTGCCCCTCGGCGTCGCGGTCATAGATTTGTCAGTCTCGCTCTTTGGTCAGATATTCCCTCGCGTCGCGAACAAGCATCGTTTGCAGATGCTGGATCACTTCAGCGAGTGTATTAAGCACGCGAAGTCCGGGAGACAGGAAGCGATACAGATGAACGTGTTTACGGCTGTGTTGAGCGGTTTGAAGGGTCTTAACGAGGCGAAAACGGGTTTCGGTCAGGAAGACGTCAAGAAATCAGCGACTAATCTCATAATCGTGAGTGAAAACCATCAGAAACGTGTGGAATTTTTCATATCTGCGGATTTACTAACGAATTTCGAATGGCAGAGTACTTTGGTGAGCAGCAACTCCATTTTACGCTGGGCCGCCGGCGAAGCTGTTGGTCGAATGGCTCAAGTAATATCGGACCCAAAATTCACCGCCGAATTGGCCCAAACGAGCTTCGATCGCTTGAAATCCGCTCGCGACGTTGCAAGCAGAACGGGACACTCTCTTGCGCTCGGATGTCTTCACAGATACGTCGGAGGAATGGGCTCGAGTCAACATTTAAATACGAGCGTCAGCATTTTACTTGCATTGGCGCAAGATAATTCCTCTCCTGTCGTCCAGGTAATTAAAAAATCAGAAAGTCTATATAATTTCACGTTTGATTCCGTCTTTTCAAATGACTTCCACGTCAAATGAGCTTGGGGAAATTTTTAATCGTATATGTACAAAATAATTCTCACAGGTATGGGCATTGCATGCATTGGCCCTTATCGCAGACTCTGGAGGTCCAATGTTCCGGGGTTACGTCGAACCGACTCTTTCTCTGGTTCTTACGCTTCTTCTAAACGTATCACATTCCTACATCGATGTGCATCAGTGCATCGGCAAAGTTTTGTCGGCTCTGATAACGACAATAGGGCCAGAATTGCAAGGTACGTTAAAAATCACATATTCGTTTTACAATAGCAAATTAAGATCTAATTCCCGTGGATTTATGTAACATCCAGGGTATTTTAATCGGCAAATTCATTAATTGAATCGAATATAAATTAATATAACCGTTGAATGCGTTAGTATATATATAAATTTTTTCAGGCAATACGTCGACCATCTGCATGGCGCGTTCCTCGTTTTTGTGTGCCTGTGCAATAATGCAGGATCACCAGGATCCTCTCGTGCAGGCCGAAGCCACCGGATGTCTCCAGCAGTTGCATTTGTTCGCTCCGCGGCACGTAAATTTGTCTTCCCTCGTTCCGACTCTTTGTGTAAGTTTTATTCCGATATTTCATCGCCTCGAATGGAAAGTTTCAATAATAAACGTCTTATCTTCGTGATCTTCCTCAGCGAACCTTATCCAGCAATCATCTGCTTCTACGAAAAGCTGCGATTTCTTGCCTCCGTCAATTGGCTCAGCGGGAAGCAAAGGAAGTTTGCGAACACGCGATGACCCTCGCCAACGAAAGCCGTGACACAAATGTCGTCGAGGGATTAACGATAACGGAAACTGGGCTTCCAGGCGTTTTATTCAGCATGCTCGACACTGAAACTGACAGCAGACTCATTAAAGATATTCACGACACTCTCACGAGTATGCTACAGATTTTAGCTGCTGACAATCTGTCCCAGTGGTTGTCACTCTGCAAAGATGTTCTTACCGTCGCTTCAGGTAAAAACACGTATTTAAAAAAAAATTCATAACTTTACAGTTCGTTTCGAAATATATTGTATGTTAAAAAAATTGAAATCCAATTTTTTACATCCGAAATTGTAGCTTTCTTGCATTTTCAAGTCATTATTTTAAACCCCATAGAAAATGTAAATCTCATTACAGTCTAAAATTAGCGCAAAAAATACTGGAAAAGCGTTTTATCGACATTTTGGGCAAAAATAATGGGTAATTTATGAAAATTAGAATCGAGTACACCGGAAGAGCCGACCGCAGTCGCGGTCGAGGACAGCACGGCCGACAACGAGAGCGTCGACGGTGAGGGCGACGATGACCAGGCGGAATTTCACGCCGACGAGTCGAAGCAACGGCCAACCGTGTCACCGCGTTGGCCGACGAGAGTTTTCGCAGCTCAATGCATTCGTCGTATAGTCGCTACTTGCATCAACAATAAACAGGCTCACTTCGATCTTTCCCTGGCAAAGGAATTGCAGCTTGTCAAAGGAAGAGGTGAGCGATTATCGGAAATTCATTGAATTAAAATGACAGTTCTAATATTTTGTCGTCTGTAAAACCATCTGAATTCTCAATGTTATTTTCATTCCACGCTCTGCAAATATTTGTCTTTACTTGGATTTGAAGAATTTGCTCCTCCTAAAACAGGCGATTATCTCGTGTTGCATCTCTCGGACCTCGTGCGGATGGCTTTTATGGCGGCGACGAGTGATTGCGATCCGCTGCGTCTGGAGGGTCTCCAGACTCTCCAGGAGATAATCGACAAATTCGCGAAGGTGCCGGAGCCCGAATTCCCAGGTCACTTGTTGCTCGAGCAGTTTCAGGCCCAGGTCGGGGCGGCGTTGCGTCCCGCTTTTTCGACGGAAACGGCTTCGCACGTAACGGCGGCGGCGTGCGAGGCTTGCAGCGCGTGGATCGGAAGCGGAGTAGCCAGAGACTTGAACGATCTTCGTCGGGTGCATCAGTTGCTCGTCTCGTCGTTGGAAAAATTGCGAGAGGGTCACACGCGGCCCCAACTCTACAACGAGAGTCTCTCGACGCTCGAGCGGCTCGCGATATTAAAAGCCTGGGCGGAAGTCTACGTAGTTGCGATGATAAACGACGGATCAGCGCCGGATACTCGTGAAGTTTCGCTGCGAAACGCAAACCAAATGGACGACAACGACGAGGAAGGTTTCGGCGAATTCGAGTTTCAAAACGAGAGTCTACTGAGCCTCGTTCAGCCGGAACTTCTGAGCCTGAGTCAGCATTGGCTCGCGGCGCTTCGAGATCACGCTTTACTCTCCTTACCTCCGGAATTCTCGAGCCAATTGCCGCACGACGGCGGGGCTTTTTACACGACCGACACGATGGAATCGGCGAGACCGTATTACTCGAAATCCTGGGCGCCGATTCTTCACGCCGCGGCGCTTTGGCTGAACGCTCGAGGCTTCGAGATCGAGGAGACGACGAACGCCGCCTCAAAAATCTCTTCCGGTCCGAACAACAACAACAACGTCGCCTCGAAGACGGATTCGAACGTCGACAGATTCCATTTGCTGTTCGGCATTTGTATGGAGGCTCTTTGCAGCTCCCGGTCCTCGGAATCTGTGCAAAATATTGAGACTTGTTTGAGCGCTCTTTACACACTTTTGGACTCGATTTGGGCGAGAAAGGTTCTCATTACCGACTCTTCTTTGCCGATTGAACTTTGCAACGTTCTTCATCGATTGTTGCTCACCAGAGAAAGCTACGCTATTCAAATGATGGCGATGGAAGTGTTGAAACAGATAATGAAGGCCACTCAGGAGGATATCGCCGATCGTAAGAAACTCAAACTCAAAGAACTCGTTCCCGCCAATCAGGAGAGCAGGGAAATCATGGAACTGGACTTTCTTGGCGAGGGCGGAGAGACCGGAGAACTGGTACCCGGTAAATCACTCGTTTTCGCCATGCTCGAGGTTTGCCTCTGTCTATTGGTGCGACAAATTCCGGCCCTCAATCCAAATCCCGAAGGTGCTACTGCTATTCTATCGCATCGGGGATACACGCCCTCCGAAGAAAACGGCAAACTTATCGCCGCTGCTCTCAATGTCATGGAAGCTCTGCCCACGTTGTGCTCCCCGCAAGGTACGTGAAAATTCATTGACTAATTGAATATATCACAATTTTGGCAAAGTTCTTTACGAAATATTACATTTTAATTTTAATGATTTGTATTGAGGCCATTTTTTTAAAAGTGATATTATAAGGACAATTTTTTTTAAACATTCGAATATATTGCCGCAGAAATTAATGTTTGTGTGGATTAAAAAGTAGCCTTACTTATAAATTTCGTGATATTTGTTGAAAAATGAGATTTAGTTGCTAATTTTTCTGCGAAGCATTGAATAAATGGAGGATTACTAAATTTAGGTGCTGTAGCGATACTTCCAACTCTTCTTTATCTAACCACTGGCGTTATACGAGAAACGGCAATACGCGCGGACAACGAAGTAGCGCGAACAGGATCAGAAGCTCCCGTTCACGCTGCTCTTCATTGCCTGAAGAGCCTCATCGTCGACAAATACTCTCGCGACCAGAGAAGCCAGGAACAGTGGACTGTACTGTTGCAAAGTGCGCTAGCCAAAGTCATCGACCTCGCAAAGACCGGAAGCAACGAAACCAAAATGGATGAAGTGACGATGATGCTCGGCATCGCGGTTTTCGTTCTTCACGCGTTGCCGGACGTGGTCAGCGCCCCGAACCTGCAATTTCCTTGCATCAATCATTTCCGGCAGACTATGCAGTCGGATAAGATGCTGGTGAGTTGTCTTCTACTGAAAAACTGAAAACACAATGATTTTTTAAAGATTTTTTCATGGAAAAATCAAAAAGGGATATATTTTTCACGATTTTCGCGGTGTAAACGAAAAAAATAAATAAAATTCACGAATATATTCTGCAGGTAAAATTGAAATGCGTTCAAACCCTAAAGACGATATTCATTCATCCGGAAAGAAGCATCAGTACACCGTATATTCACGCTCTCGCGCCCAGAATAGTCGAATATCTGTACAGTGACAAAAGCAAACAAGTAACCAACGAACTCGAGCTTTCCTTCACACTCGAATGCATCAGCACCATCGAGGCACTCATAGCACTCGCTGAACCCACAAATCGTAAGTCGATACCCTGAATTAATGTGTATGTTGTTATCTCTTTGAATAGGATACTGATAAAAGTGTGAATTCCACGCAATTCTTAAGGGGACCTGATGCAAGGTACGAGACGACAAACAGAACTAATGTGCACAATTTTACGTCTCTGATTTTTTTCGTGGCTTCTGCATTATACCTTGTCACGATTTTCTTTTTTTTCGGATAATAAATAGAAAATTGTCCATTGAAAAAATTGAAATTCGTGCCAGAAAATCGATGTACTTTAATATTATTTCCACATTTCTTTTCGCCGACACGCTACAGCTTTTCTTAATCCGTATTTGCAATTTTGAATTATTGCATAAATGCAATATTCGCATAGAGGCCGCTGACTTTTTAAAAATCGATGCTTCGCATTTCCTTTATAGTTTATAATTTTTTAAATAACGATTTTCTTTTTTTTTTTAATTTAGGTATCCAAATGCTGACTCTACTCGTGCCAATTCTAATAAACTATTTGCTGGAAGGTGAAAAATTGCAATACGGAACGCGATTCCAAACGAGTCTTCACCAACAGAGTTTTCAGTGGCTGAACAAAATTGGTCCAAAATATCCCCAGGTAATATTGTTTTTTGTCTATGCGCTCAGAAAATTTTATCCAGAGTGTGTGACAAATTCCTTATAATTAATTTCGCAATTATATTAACGGAATCAAATGAAACTAACGAAAATAACACTAATCTGCAGGAATTCAAGACACTGATGTCACAATCGACTGAACTGAAAACCAAACTCGAGAACGCGGTGCGTTCATCGCACCAACAAGCTCAGCGGCCCGCAAGGCAAATCGGGACCACAAAGCAGCAGATCAAAGCGCCTGCTCCGTCAATAAAGCTGAAAACCGATTTTTCGAATTTCAGTTAAATTGCGAAACCGCTTCGGGAGAGAAAAGAAAAGCGTCCTACCGATAAAATCGTAACAAACAAAAAATGTTAGCTGTGACTTTAGTGATACGAGTATTATTTCCACCAGGCATATACTTTGACCTACAATTTTAGGTATTTTAGTAACTGATTCGGGGTTAAACTGAAACGACGATATATTTATTCCCCTTATATTTGTACAGACGAAGTAGTATTTATCGTTAGATTCGATCGAATTTCTACCAAGACTTATGAAAGAGATTTTTCGTCACCCGACGCATTGTCGGAAATAGGATTTTACAATCGTGGGTATAGACGGCAAGAACATAGCTGCATATTTCTCGCACTGAAAGTATATAAGTATATTTCGTGATTCACGAAGAGAGAGAGAAAGAGAAAAAACAAACAAACAAACAGAAGTCGAAGAAGGCTTTGTAATTGGCGCGTTTGGTATTTAAAAAACGAAAATTGTATTTTTTTAATTTGTAAAGTGTGTGCACAAATCGCAATTAACGACAGATAACTCTATTTATTGACATTAGATCAGTGGTAACCCACCAAAGTGAAGCTTTTGTTCTTCTAGTTGACCTGATTTAGTAAACGCTAAGTTACGAAACGAATTAGAACTCACAGGTTCATAGAATTATGATTAGTTGAAAGTAGAGAAAGGTCTGCAAAGCTGACGACTATCCACAATCGATGTTTATTCATGTCACACTACTCATTACAAAAAGTATTGGAAGAAAATCGTGTTTAGAGCGAAGGCAGTGACTTCTCGCTACTTTTACATCGATTCTCACGTGCTATTTATTCCAAAAATCATCGAATATATGAATTTAAAGTCCCTTTAATAACGTTACAATTAACAAGCTTTATAATCGAATTTTCTCTCGAAGCACTGATTAATCATTATAAAAAATATTGTCCAGTCTTTCGGCACCTTTATCCTCTTTAATAAATAGTGAGTGCCAATAAAAATAGCGAGAAGCTTCTGTGAGTTTAGCGTCCGAGAAAACAGATTAATCATATTCCACCGGAATTAAAGTATCGACAGTAAATAAATGTGTACATGCATGATGATAGATTGTCTCGGTTGTGCCATTATTAGTGGCGATCGAGTCGATAGCCGATTCTTCCGATAAATATTGTCAACGGGTGCACGATAGACTATTAAAGTAGCAAAGTGTCGCCCGCAGTGACCTTTATATGCGTAGATCCTCCTAAAAAGTAAAAAAATAATAATAATAAACAGAAAAAGCAAATAAGTAACTAAGAAGCGTGAAAAATGTGAATGTTTAAAGATGAATATCTTAGATTAAAGCTAGAATCATCGATATTAATTCGTGACGTTCGTACGAATCGTCTAAGAACATATTGTCCTATATAACACCCTGTTAGTTCGTAAAGATGTGTAATTCTGAAGATGCGAAAAAACGAAAGAAACAAAAAAACCCGGTTCTTCATGGACCATTGAGCATTTTTCGCAATCCAACTTGTAATAGCAGGTCTAGGACTGAAGATGTTAGACAGAGAGAGAGAGAGAGAGAAAGGGAGAGAATCTAGCCATGGAACAGAAAATTCAAACTATTTTTTATATTATAATTTTAAGCGACTGTGACCATTATACACTGCGTATGCGCATGAATTACTTGTACAGGTTTGTATCTGAGCGATGGAAAAAAAAATGTCCTTTTTCCTTTCTATTTTAACGTTTATTTTGACATCAGGGTTCTTTGACTGCGTAATATTGTTTTATTTCTATACAACTTATACATTTTCATGCTTCAGAATAAAGTCGAATAGATAGACTACGCCTTGATTCATTATTTTCATTCCATTCTTCCAATCAACTTTTTTTTCAGCCCCTAAGAAACAGCAGGAAATACAGTAATGAAATTTCCACTGTAGAGTCCAGTAGAAGCAGAGTCTACTCATCTCTGGTAGAAGCTCTCACACCTTGGCAAAAAAATTTAGTTTTTTGTAATCAAAATTTAAGCCATGCATTTTCCTATTGATTGATTCAACAAAAATACTCCAATATTCCCCCTCCCCCGGCCTTTAGACGCTACACGAGCGTAAAATATGAGAGCTTCGACTGTACACTCAGAAGTTTCGTCGTAATAACGCGAAGCGGTACAGTTCGACGTATGCAAGTGCATTAAGATTGCGTCGAAATATCTTGTTATCGGCTTATCGCTCAGTGATACACCGATGAAAATTGGTAGGACTACGCTCGTCAAGTCTACGCCTGAACAATGCTTCACAAACCGAGCAGTTTTAATGCATACAGCGATACAAAAAAAAAATAGTTTTAGCATCCCACTAACGTTTTGCGCTCAATGCAATTCACCGGATTCAAAAATTATTAACCACAGACCCGTGGCTCATTAGCTCCATTAGTGTGAGTTGGCACTCGAGTCAAATGAACAACTACGAGCTCCTTATTTGACGAAATAAACCGAAAAATAAAATGTTTTCTCCAACCGCGACCTTAAGTAATGACGAATAAATTTAAGCTCATCACGGTTTAGTGTATAATTGATTTTACAAACGACATTTTTGACCTAAGATCAGACGGTCGCCTGACTAGCGGACCCACTGACACTTCCTTAACATTGGGCGAAGAAATTTTCACCGGTTCATCACTGATGAGCGTTAACCGAACGTCAATTGCCGGTTACAGGTTCGAGGTTACTGATAACAGCTGTTGAGTTAGTAAAATTTCGTATCGTTATCAATTATTACGTAAATTTATCATTCAAATTTGATCATTGCTATTTAAAACGATTTTCGTAACTAATTATGACGTGTAAACAGTAATTAAGTGCTTTGCATTGAAAGTCCTCATTATTTTATGTATACTGACTTTTCACAGGTGTTTTGACCTCCCATTGTCAAAATCATGGCGTCCGATAAAAAAATCATTTTAGTCACCGGAGGAACAGGTCTCATTGGAAAAGCCATAGAAACTGTCGCAGCCACCGACGCCAGACCAGACGAGGAATGGATTTTTGTCGGTTCCAAAGATGCGGACTTGTGGTGGGGTTTTGTTTATACATATATTTTTTTTTTGGATGTTAAAAATTTTTTGAAAAAATTGACTTACGCTATTCTTCGGATTTTTATTCTCAGCGACAAGGCGAGCACGGTGAAACTTTTTGAAAAATACAAGCCGACGCATGTTATCCACTTGGCTGCGATGGTCGGCGGATTGTTTCACAATAGCTCTCACAATTTGGATTTTCTGGTAAAATTCAGTTAGAAAATAAATGTATTTTTATAGACGCACGCAAACTCTAACGGCAAACTGGTTTTTTTTTGCAGAGGCGGAATTTACACATCAACGATAACGTCCTGCAAACGGCGCATGAAACAAATGTGATAAAAGTGGTATCTTGCCTCTCCACTTGTATATTGCCTGACAAAACGACATATCCTATCGATGAAACTATGGTGAGTGGAATAGTAATAAAGAATACACGAATTTGTGAATTATTTACTTTCAGTAATTTATCAATAACACTGTTTACCCTAAATAACTTTGAATAAATTTTTGCAGTACCGGGCGAATAGATTTTCAACATTTATTACCTCTAATCGAATCATTTTTCTTGATGCTTTTTTCCTCAGCCCTTTGCAATTGCAATTTCCTCGATACTTTTGCAATTGTTTTTTCATGTATCTTTTCCAAATGTCGGTTCTGCCTGATTGCTGAGTATAATTCAGGTTCACAATGGTCCACCGCATTCCTCAAATTTCGGCAACAGTTACGCAAAGAGGATAATAGACATTGCGAATCACGGCTACTACGAGCAACACAACAGACTTTACACGAGCGTTATTCCCTGCAACGTATATGGGCCTCACGACAATTATAATCCGAGCACGAGTCACGTTATTCCCGGATTGATGAGGAGACTCTATGACTTGATAAAAGACGGTAAAGCTAATGAAAAAAGAAAGAAAGAATGATTACTCAGAAGGTCAATGGGTGATTATTGAAAGGAACACTTTTATACGCATTTAGTTGATCGTTACAGGTAACACGGAAGACAAGGAATTTGTGGTGCTAGGATCAGGAAAACCGCTCCGACAATTTATCTACAGCCTGGACTTGGCGAAATTGTTCATCTGGGCTCTTCGAAACTATAATTCGGTTGAACCGATTATGTTGTGCGGTAAAAATCAGCTGATCTTCCATTATCGCATTCTCGATTGGTAGCTAAATTCTGACGGTATTCAAATTATTGCAGTCGACGAAGCTGATGAAGTAACGATAGCGCATGTGGCCGAAGCTCTCGCGAAAGCTTTCGGCTTCAAGGGAAAAATAGTCTTCGACACTTCCGCTGCCGATGGACAATTCAAGAAAACTGCGAGCAACGCGAAGCTCAGAAGCTTTCTTCCCGACTTCGAGTTCACGCCTTTCGATCAAGCGATCCAAGAATCCGTCGATTGGTACCGCGAGAATTACGATAAAGCTAGAAACTGAAAAAATGGCAATCGGTTGGCGATGGAAAAAATGGCAAAAAGCTCCGAAGCTTTTAGCGTTATGTATTTTCGATAACGTGCACACGTATTTTCCCATTAGTACGTAGTTTTCCATTTAATAATAAATTTTATCCCTCCGAAAATTAATTTCGCAATTGCAATGTGATGACGATGAGTAAACATGACAACGGGAGTGTCATTTGTATCGCAGCGTCTGCACATTCCGATGAAACAAACAATCGACGAGATGCGCTGTAAAGCAATAAAATTATTATTATACGCTTTTCCAAAGAGTTTCAGTCTATAATTACCGAAAAAAGAAAACAAAAATCGTTTTTTTAGAGTACAGTATTTCTTCACCTGTATTGCAGATCTATTGATTAATCCAATTTTTTGTTGAATATTTTATTTAGCTATAAATTCCACATCGAAATAAAAGCTACCGCATTCAAAGAAAAATATCATTTTCAATTTTATTTACGTGAAAATGCCGTTTGTGCTGCCACAGAAAATATTAAATATTTTTCGAAGTAAATAGTCCATGCAAAACCCAAACTTTTTTGTTTCTACAGCTTTTAGCCAGACTTTAATCTTCCATGATTTACGTACTTAAAAAAAAGAAGAAAAGAAAAAGTTCATTCCCGAAACGAATGGATGAAAAAATGTGAAAAAAATCCACGTGTATGACCAATTATCAAGCGGATCCGAGAGGGTCGAGGAAAAAGTGGCCGAGTTTGTGGAGAATGCCTCATATTTGTGGAAACGAGGCAAAGACCGGCGACCCGAATCGCGAGCGCGTTTATTATCCTCTTCGTTCGAGCCAATAAATTATTCGGTAATTTCCGTGCGAGCTCTCATGTATTTTAGTACATCGGCGAAACAGCATCGAGAATAAGCGTGTAGTTGCACCTCGGTTGAAAATAAGTGCTCGGCGGTGGCCTTAAGGCGTTTTAAATCCGATATAACAAGCTTCTTGTCAAGCTAAATGCTTAAACTTATCCGATAGCTTTATTTTTATTGATGCGACTTATCCCGGAATTCCGTAAATCTTTGTGCACGAAAATTCGACCCGTCAACATCTCGCTCAGCGATATTTACACACGAAGAGCGGCAACACTTTTTGTCGGCGAGGGACTCGACGAAAGTTCAATGTACCGGGAACAACGCTGCTCTAAATATAATTGGCTGTGACTTCTGACGCTCGCCAGAACGAAAAAAAAAAAAAAAAAAAACGATTTATTTATTTTACGACTCGAACAATGATTCATTTGCATTCACGAGTGCTTTAACTTGTAACACGCGGTAAATTATTCGTCGACAAAATTTATGTACTTTGGATTTCACTCAGACTCATTTCTGGACTTCCTTTTGTAAATTAAATTCGAGAATAAGTAATGTACAAATATTTATGTCTGGCCCGGAAAAAAAATCACCTGAACTTTTTTTTTTTTTTTCTTTCGATGGTTCGGCATAGAATTAAGTTTATTTGCGTTCACAAATTATCTGAATATTCTTTAAGTTCTTTATAATTTGCATGTGCCAAATATGATATTTTACTTTACTTTAGTTTTTGGTACTTTGATATGACGAATTGGGGGACAGATGTTAAATGGTCGTAAAAAAAGTGGCTGAATTGACAGAGAATAATTCATAGGTGACGATCTTGTGGATTGAAAACGTTCGGACTTCTCAGACGACGTTGGAAAGGTCAATCTATTTCCAATGACTAACGTCGCGGAGCACTGAGTGGAACACGTGTCATATTTCAGCAATAACTGGCCGAAAAAGCTCACCCTTGAACGCAATCGCTTCGGCTGAAGAAATACGACATTCCTCCTACGGTTTCCCTATAAATGTCCGAGAATTATCGTTTTATATCACTGCGGCTCCAATAAACCTCACGATTTTCCAGACGGCTTGCGTTAAATCGTTCAGTAATCCAAATTTATTGACGTTCTCCAATTTTCTGATACCACCGACGATCATCTTCTCACATTTTCACGCGTGAGTTTCATAAATTCAACTTCACGTATTCATTTCTCGCTATCCTACCAAAGATTCGACATTATGAAACCTTATGAAAGTACCTCTTCCAAAAATCTGCAAAACAAATTTATCTGTAAAATTGCCAATTTTTTAGAATGTCAACGTAACTTAAAAATCTACGGATGAAATCGGTGCGAATGAAGCGAGAGAAAGTCGAGAAACCAGGAATCAATGCTAAGATTTTTTTAAATAAGATAACAGCGAAAGAAAATGAAATTATAGAGAAAAAAAAATCCTCAATAATAATTTATATGTCCAAAAAGACACAGAATAAAAAATTCTAAATAAAATTATTTGGCTGAAAAATACTTTTTTTTCCAAGATTAATAATATCCAAAAACTTCAGAATCACAATGAATAACAATCCCAAAAATTATTGTATACATTTTTTTTTGCTGATACTGTGAAATTCACTTTTAGAAGTAAAAGTCTCAGAACTTTTTGGAGGCCCATATTCACCACATTTGCGCTTTAGCATATGCTTTCCTCTCTTCCTTAAACATAATACATTCGACCTTCTCATACACGAAGTGACTTGATAAGCTTGCGGCCACTTTCATCATCAATATCGTTATACACATCGCGTATACAAGTCAGGATAACAAGCTATGCACGTAATGTGAAACGTATTGCCTGTGCTTCGTTCACCTTCTCTGACATCTTTTGACGGCACAAAGCTTATATCCACCAGACCATTTGCCCACAAGAGAAGCGTAGAGAAGCATTATAAGCCGGTACTCGCTCCTCGTTCTCGGCAAAGCTTACATCGATGCGTTTAACTTCGTGAGTAGAATCCTCCCCCTGAAAAGGTGTCTGCCATACATTTTCCTTTCATCAATTACGAAGTCCAGTGACGTCCCGAAAATCCTTCAGAAAACTAAAAAGCATTGTTTATTTTCTTTTATATTAAAAAAGGCGTGATATATTTAAAAAAATATATATCAACATTTTTTTTTGTATCTCAAGTGTGTAAAATGAATTATCGCAATACCCGGACCCTTTTTATTCTCAAACTATTCAATGAAATTTTATGTACAAACGTGACATAAAACGAAGGTACTTTTGCAATGAAAAATCAAAATTACGGTAAAAAACTAAACGAAATTATAAAAATTAAAAGACATCGCACTTGTGAATTAAATTTCGAATACCAATTTGTGAATAAAAGTATTTTTTTAAAATTATTTCACAGATTGCAAAAAAAAAGTTCAACTAATCCACCCGTGCATTTGGCCCTTCTTAAATATGAGCCCAAAGCAAAAGGGTCGTAGTGGTTGATAGGGTGGCGGTAGGCAAAGGGAATGGGTTAAGCGAGTGCTCGTCCGCCGTTAGCGCCGTTACGTTAAGGTACACGCTCTCCGTAGCCTCGCGTAGCTCTGGGTCCCCGCGTGTGTCGACGAGGGGGTAGTATTTCCTCGGCCCGACGATCTGACGGCAGCGGGGGAGGAAACTGCCGCGGCCGCCGTGGTGATGCGGCGATGCTGGCGCGTATAGCCGTCGAGTTATTCGCGGGTGGGAGTCCTCCTCGTAAATACGCGTGCGCCGGGACGCCGACGGTCTTCCCTCGTCTGCACGTCAGTGTGCTCGAGGTGGTTTCCCTCGACGGACGTGAGCCTCGACGTGAACCCTCCGAGAATCGTTCGTTAAATCTGTACCTGCACGTTGCACCTGCAAGCCGCCGAAAATTTCTCTCTTTATCAACCTTCACGAATAATATTCCCAAGCGTAAGAAAAAATAAAAAATAAAAGTAAAAAAAAAAAAAACTCGAGTCCGAATCTCGACCATGGCGAAGTCAATTGCACGTGGCTCAGCGACGATGCAACCGGAAGTCGTCCGCAAACACGCGTCTCGTGACTTCATTCATCTCTTCTGACATCAGGCTCATTAAAAAACGAAAAAACAAAAAACAAAAAACGCCAATAATCCCCTAGAGGAAGAAGAAAAAACGATAAACAAAAGCAAAGCAAGAGAGAGCCGAGTAAATAAATAATAGCTTGAAACTGACTGAGCGGAGGCTCGACGAGGTCAAAGAGGACGTAGGATGTCAACGTCGCCCGACGCGAGCCCGCATTATCTCGATCCGATTCGGTAGCCCCCCTTGAACTTGAAGAGAGAGAGAGAGAGAGAGAGAGAGAGAGAGAGAGAGAGAGAGAGAGAGAGAGAGAGAGAGAGAGAGAGATAGAGTATCGGCGTCTTTGTATCTTCGGTCCTCGCGACGAGGGTTACATAAATAACGAGAGAAAGAGAGAAAGAGATACGTGAGCTCTTCAGCAAGTGTCGAATACTTCCCTGGATCACTTTAGGTGACAGCGAAGCTGAAGAGGTTATAAATTATTATTAAAAATATAACACACACGCTGCAGACCGGGAATCTTATCTCACCGAGGTGCACAACTCGCCGCTGTGGAATCGATAATTAACGCGTCGTTGGTGCGTCGAACGCGTGTGAGAATCCGATGCCGTGACACGACGTTTTACGAGACGGGAGCCTCGTTGTACACGAGGAAACGGAAGGGAGACGATCAAGAGTTCGCATACTATATTTATATACGTATATATGTATATATTTATGTGTGTGTGTATATAGCGCACCGGTGTATTTCCTATATATATATACAAACTCACCGCTGTACAAAATACAGACACAGAGAAACACACACACACATTTGCAGGGCGCGTGCGGAGAGCACGAGGAATCCCAGCGACGGTGGCGGCAACAGCGACGACTGCTAGTCCCCCGGAAAACTCCCCCAGGGATAAAACGGCTTGAATTCCCCGCAGCGAACTCAGCGGAGCTTCGACGAAAAATCCTCTCTGGAAATCCGGTAATTTTTATCGCCCGCTGAAGTTTGTATAGTTTCTTTCGTTCCTTACCTTCGGCAACGTCGAGGATATTAATAAATGTGTGTTGATTATTTATCCGCGAATATTTTGGCTTGGCACGTGCTGAAGAATTCGATTATTCGGGCGTGAAATCGGTAGTAATATTAAAATAAGAGAAGATAACACTTATCTGCCCCTTACGCACAACGGCGAACTGCCGGATACAGATAATCGCGCTTCGCCACCAATCTCTTCGCTGTTGAATAAACAAAAAAAGTGTTTTGACTGCGGATAGTCTGGAGGAGTGACGAAAGGACTACGGGAAAGAGTTCGGCAGAGATCGCCACGCTGTGTTGTGATTTAGAGCTTTTAGTCATGCGTTATTCAGTTGCGATTCGCAAGGAGGTTCACCGGAGGAAAGTGGTGTAATTTTAGTGAAGTGGGGATGAGGAGAAGTGAGTGTATTTTTTTTTTTTTAAGTGACGATCGTGTGTTACGTGCTTGATAGTTAAAGAATTATCGCTGCAACGCTAAAACGCGAGTGAGCGAAATGTGCAAATTGAGTTACGCGCGGTTTATTTTCCATGCGCTGCGATGATACGCGAAACTTCAGTGGCCACGAAACGCCGCGGCAACGACAAAGAAATTTCGAGCGCGTTACGTCGCGCACTCGAAGCGCACCGGATGAGTTGCGGAAAGCGAAAGTAGGTGCTATTCCTTTGTTTCGTGACGGTAACAAAGTGTCCGCAGTGCTTTAGGTGGCGCCGCGGGAAGCGCGAGGATAATAACCGGCGAAAACTCGTTTTCACGGTTTTTTAACTGTCGTCGCTGATTAAATCGCACGAACTTCGGTCCTCCGGGCTTGTTACGACCGGACGGAGGTCATGGAAAAGCTAAGGGACTTGGAAAGTCGATTGGCTCACGCGAAGAAGGGGGGAACGGGTTTTTGTCGTTTTTTCGGGTTTTTTCGCTCCCCTTTGTTCGAGTATAAAAGGGAAACGATCGTTTAACTCGCTGAAGAAATGGCAACGAGCGATAAACCCGGTCTCGTCGTGATTCCTGATGAATCGAGATGCGGCCAAACGAGAATAACGACGTCTATTGCTGGTGATACATTGACGGGCGATGGGCAATGCGACGAGCTGACTATTATGTCGGGATTCGTTGAGCAGGACTTTGAAATGATACAAGCGAAGATTGTGGAGAGGAATATTAGGAACCGTCTTGTTAGAACATACTTTTTGTGATTCGGTGATTATTCGGGAATATACATATATATATAGATAATATATATAGTTGGACTATCGATGCTGCGCAGCGGATATACAGTGTATTATAATAATTGTGTCTAAGAAGTACGATCATAAACAGAGTGCGGAAAAGGGAAAATGCCTGGAATCGTCGTGTTCCGGAGACGCTGGAGCGTCGGCAGCGACGACCTCGTCGTCCCCGGCGCTTTTCTCTTCAGTCTTCATCTCATATGGTGAGTTTCGAAACTTATTACCAAAGTATTTCGCTCTGAGGACGAAAGTTTTACTCGATTACAAGTTTGGCCGGTTTTAGGTGGCTGAATTTTCTACTTGAAATTGACGTGAAGAAAATTCTTTTTTTTTCTCTGACAATGTATTTTGTGTAATGTAAAAATTACATTACAATAAACTATTGAATTATGAAGACGGTCTGAGGAAATGTTATGATTCATTTTGATTAAAAAAATCTCGTTTAGAGGTACTTGCGATTACATAAAAAGAAAAATTTTCCGAAATATTTGCAGCCAGAATATGGGTAACAATTTTTTTAATTGTTTAAAAAATAATAATTCTATGGCTAAGTACTTAAATTGCTATGAAAACAAACTTTTGGCTGGGAGTGTACTTGTTTAATCAGAAAACGGATGTTCGGTGTGTCCTGGACACTCCAGCTATCAAAGATTCAAGCTTCTAATTCCGGAGATTCTGTTTCCGACTTGTGGTTTTGTACATTTTTTATTCAAAGGCACTAGTAAATTATTTGTGTACTGGATAGTATACAAGAGCAACTAAATCCTATTTGCAAAGCCTAATTACACGTTTTTAATCAATTAATAATCATTTCTACGGATTTTTATTAATTGCATTAATTGTAATATTGCATTATTATCTATTAAATAACATTTATGCCATTTTATTGATCAGATATTGACTTATAGTTGCAATTCAATAATTGGCAGAACTTCGACAATTTCTCTGAGTGATTGATACGATAAAATATTACCTATTGACTGTTTCCAAAAAATTCAACAAGATATCTAATTTATCAAGATTAGTTAAAAGTATTTTATTTCAAAGCAGTGCGAGGCAAAGTGCGATAATGAGTACGAAGAAATTATGATTCATGATCAAACCATTCAAGATTTTTAATCATCGTATATCATCAGCGGCTTCCGGCGTGCAGAGTTTCGTGCATACGCGATAAGAGCATCTCAGTTTTAAGCTCTATTTCCAAAGCCCTGCGAATCTTCAAGTGCTATTATTTATCTTTTAAAAACAAAAATAGTAAAAATTAAAAATCTTGTCTCTGGAAGTTCTTATCTTAAATCTCATCTCCTGTGCTTCTTTTTTTTTAACCCGTGTTTTTCATTGCGCGTGTAAATTATAATTAATCCATATTCAAATAATCGTGACAAAAATTTTCAAATGAATCATTTATACATTTTATCCATGAAAGAATTCTAGTTATTCTAAAAATACATTGAATACATTTTTTAATAATAAACAAGTACATCAGTATTATTAGCACCATTATTATTATTATTATTATCTTATCAAAAAAAAAAACTTTTTTGGGGAACATACGGCCAGTCTGAGACAAAAGAGGCCAACAATTGGACAAATTCGGCAACCGAAATATTGGATAGGTACCAAACAGCAGGAGCAATTAATAAACGGGGTTCTCCCCTTCAATGGGGAAACTCCGAAGAAACAAAAGTCTGCGTATAGTAGTATGGGTTTTAATATTCGGCGCGGGGTAGCCTTGATTGTCCCAACTGAACTTAGTATATATTTCTTTGTCTCTCTTCGTATTCTCGCTTCTTGGCTCTATTATATATATATTCACCGGCTCGGAAGTCTCGAATCTGGCATGTCGATTCACTCCCGGCTGTTAGCATTTGATTCTCCTATTAATGAACTCTGCCGTCGGTACGAAACTCTGGTCAACTCGACATACTAAATGGACTTCTCGATAGAGAGGTTCTCTCAACTATCGCCCAGTTCTGAAATTGACAACCAACAATATATCGTACAACGAACGTAATTTCCTGTTTGGAAATTTCAGCATCAATTAGCCAATTTTATCGCATTATTTTCAGTGATACAAATTCCATTTGTCGTTCTATTGGAAATTCTGAAAAAAGTATCCCTTGAAAATTAACCCACCAATAATATCTCATGGAAAAAAAATTGAGGAAAAGTGCAAAAAAGAACGTAAAAAAATCGAGGAGGAGTGCAGTAAAAAATGTAAAAAAATCGAGACGATGTGCAGTAAAAAATGTTTGAAAAATCCAGATAAGTGCAGTAAAAAGAATGAATTTAAAAAAAAATTTCGACAATGTTCAGTAACATGAAAATCCGAGGAAAAAAAAGTGCAATGATTATAGAGATTCGTTTCTATAGGGAAGCAAAATACGAATATTTAATTAGCATTGGACTTCAGGAAATGAATAGAAATATTCGGGGAGGGACTTTTGATTTTTTGCCAATTGTAAAATTAGAATTCGTTAATGCGGAGATTTTCAATGAATTTGGTACACGGAAATAGAGGCGCATACACAATACACCACGTAAAAGCCTGGAAGGTGTGTTTCAGTTTGAGCAATTTATAATGGATGTCACGGCTTCGCACTTACCAATGATAAATACCTTATAAACCCTTTTGATGTTGGTGTTGACCATCATTTTCCCTGTTTGCACGGGGCTATAGATCCTACTCGAATATACAAATTATCTACTGTAATATACAGTGTAGACTGTAAGCATAGACTCGCGACAGAAACCGCCAGGCATTTATCGAGCGAGCAAGTGTCGCGGTTATTCTACACGTCGTCTCTTTAGTTCCACTTTCACCTAAGCTGCGATTTTATCAACACATTTTTAACGTATTCGCAAAATAATAGTCAACGAAAAAAATGGAATAATCGTACTTATTCATAAGAAAACATTTTTAAAAAGTAAAACATATTTTTTTAAAAATAATTTTGCAAAATCAACAAAAAAACTAAATAATCGCGCTTATTAATAAAAAAACATATATTTTTAAATAGTCCTTCAAGTCCATGGCTTTATAATTAAATTCCCGTAAATTATGTAATTAACAAATTGAGATTTAATTAATTTTCCAGCCTTTGATTATTCCAAAAAATGGAATTAAAGTTTCAATAAAAATGAAAAATTTAATAAAAAATAAAAAATTTATATATAGTTCAATTGATTCGTGCGATTATTACTTTCGTAGTTATTTAGTACGTGAAAATCTGTGTAACGCGTGCTAAAGCGCGTCATCGTAGTACCATTCTAAAAATAACTAATGAACATCGCCCGAGACGGAAGAGTCGCGTGCTGCATTCACGCAATCACGTTTTTCTCGTGCCCGCAGCGTCAGCGGAGTGACTCGATCCTCGGCGAGCATCTCTGCGCCACTCGTTCCTCATTCCACACCATTCCACTCTGCTTCATTCACGTACTGTCTGCTCGCTTATATACATCATATATATATATATGTATACACATAATACACATGCAGATCACATAATCGAACGGGAATCTCCAGCCAACCGTGCACGATTCAGTATTTCCGTGTTTGTCGTCTGGCACGTTTGCACTTATTAATACCAACACTATCCGCGATTGAATAATCGGTACAGTGAGCAATTTATCGTACCTAATTAAAACGCATAAACCCAAAACACACGCTTTCAAATATCTTTTTACGGATAAGAATATGAAAATCTACAAATGCAGAAAACAATTACCCAAAATTATCACTTAACAAATGTGAAAATAATTGCAAAATCATTGCATTTCCTTCCCTGCAAAAAATTTCATATCGAAAATTAATCGAATGCTGTGAATTAATATTCAGATGCATTTGTCATTGGCAAATACAATATCTGAAAATTAATATACGTCGAAAAAAATGCGGAAATCTGTCGCCCTCGTAAAAAGTCAGTAGCCTAACGTTCACATATGTGAAAGAAAGTTATGAGCGAAAAATTGTTCAAAATTAACCTGAAGCCCTTTTATGATGGATACTAAAACACATTCAAAAATTATGAAAAAAAAAAAAAAAATCAAACTGTCCGATTTTTGGTGGACTGCCCCATATTATACATGATGATAATTACTGCAAAAAATATATATATTTGAATATACAAAATGTTACATAAAGTCATATATATATATACACTGGGTATCATCGTTACACATGGAAAAAAATGTAGAAATCGGTGGCCCGCGTACAAAAGAGGCAGCGTAACGCTTACATATACGCGTAATGATAGTCCGGGAGGCTGAGAATACTTGTCAACAGTAAACTCAGTCAGTCACCGGCGTCGGGACGATCCGGACGCGCACAGAGCTCTCGTTATATTCTCGTTCATTCACTGGTCGATATTCGACATGCGCCACTTATAGTTCGCGTCGGAAGCCGCGAGACCCGAGTGTACACACGCGTTTCCGCCGCCACGTGGTCTTATTGTCAGCAGAAAAGCAGCCCGTGATTCGTGTAACACAATAAAAGAACCCTGCGGCGTTTTCGAGGAGCACGTGCGCTCTATGATCGCAGGGAAAAACAGCGGTGCCAGTGACTGAAAGCAGAGGCCGCTTCGGCGCTTCGGCAGATTTTCTGTGTGTTTGTGAGCTGCGCTTGTGTTCCGTGTACAGTAGAGCCTCGGTTGCAAAGCTTAAGCGTTAATATCGAGGTGTGTGCTCGGATAATACAGAAAATTTTGGAGGAAAGAGTTACAAAAAAAAAAAGTCTACTGCAAATCATCATGTAAATTTACTACACAAGTGCGACTTAAAATTCATTTTTGACATATTAATTTTAATAATTACCTTCATTTCACTATATTAAAAAAAAAATTATAATTTTATTGCAATCAATTTTTTCATTCCAATTGTACATTGAATTTAATCGACGAGTTTATGAATTAAAAATTCAATATTTTTTTACACTGTTTGTGAGCTGCGCTTGTGTTCCGTGTACAGTAGAGCCTCGGTTGCGAGGCTTAAGCGTTAATCGAGGTGTGTGTTTGGACAATACAGAAAATTTTGGAGGAAAGGGTTACAAAAAAAAGTCTACTACAAATCATCATTTATAAAGTAAATTTATTACACAAGTGCGACTTAAAATTCATTTTTGACGTATTAATTTTAATAATTACCTTCATTTCACTATATTTAAAAAAAAATTCTAATTTTATTGCAATCAATTTTTTCATCACAATTGTACATTGAATTTAATCAACGAGTCTATGAATTAAAAATTCTATATTTTTTTACACTGTACAGTGTCTTCTGTGTTGTTGAAAAAATTGAAACAAAGTCGTTTTACTGTGAAGTTCAGGGAAAAAAAAATTGCCGTAGCAAAAATGAATTTAATACAGTAAATTTGTGAATAAAAGCTTCCGGTACGTGGGCATTAAATTCAAAGTAGATTTTTTTCTTTTTCACAGTGCGCGTTCCTATTAGTGAGTGTAAAGTGCAGTGAATCGAGGAATGCCGAGCCTTGTTGCGTTCGGCAGACGATGGCGAGTAGGAAGCGACGATTTTGTGATTCCCGGCCTCGTTCTCGGCTGCGTTCATGGACTCGAGTGAGTTGACCTTGAATACCGAACGTTCTTTCCCCACTGTGTACATATACCCGAGGCAGCCCTTCCCCTCTTTTGGCGCTCTCGTTCAGTGCGCTCGTCTTATCAGCGACACGAGTTCGTGAACCTTGACTCGGTGAATAAATTTATTCTTAAGCGCCTTCGGTCATCGCGATTGTAAAGTTGCGCTCAAAAGAAACAATGAGCCGGCGAGAGATTTATTACGTAACGCAATAAAAATTAGAAAAAAAATAAGATCACTGCACATTAATCGCGACAGCAAATCGGTAAACAAAAATCAGTATAAGATTTTTTTTTTACTTCACTGCAGTTTATCATAATATTGCGTTATCATCAATAGCATCGTCCAGATAATATTACTAATAAAAATCGTTATCGTTACCGATATATTATCGTAATAGCGATATTGCATAATAATTTATCCGTTGATACGGCTAAAAATGTGTATCGATATCCCCAAAATGTAACAGGAGACTGTAAAAGATAAAGTACAATGTCCGTTCGACGTTAGCCCACCGGAAACGATAGACCGCAGCTGTGCCGGTTATTATAACCGGTACGAAAGTCATGCGAGCGATTTTAAAGACTAACGAGAGTGGATGCGGTGCGTTTACGCGTAACCCTGGGATTTTGGGTACGTAACTGTAACTATTGTTTACGGGTCACCGGATATTTCGACCCTCCGGCGAGTTCCGGAATGCCCCGGCGCTCGGCCACACACTCTTCACCTAAAATCCCCTAATTGGCCGAGTTTAATTCCCAGTAAATTGAAGCGCCGTTTAAAATCGCGCATTCGAGGCGCTCTGGATTAGAGCGAACGTGCGGTGCAATTTGTTGCACTCGATCGTAGTTGGCCGCTCAACGTCCCGTGAGCATCGGCGCCAAACGAACCGACGGACTATGTTCTGTACTCACACGCGTCGAGTAATTAGGATCTGCGGAGAGCTGACGATGCGCCATTGAGAATCGAATGCGGTTGCAGTGGTTGCGACGTTTTTGGCCCAGTTGTTGACCGGTACGAAAATCGTGCGGGCGGTTTTAACGATTACCTCTTCACCTAAAATCCCTTAATTCGTTGAGTCATTAAGAATCGAATGCAGTCACGTTATTGGCCCAGTCGTTGACCGCTGACCACTGACTCTACGGCCGATAAAGCGCACAATAAAGCGCTGAAATTTGTTTATTACTCATGAAGTTGTGGATTTAATTGCATGTACAATTGCGACACGGAGGACCGTAATCTTGCTGCATTTATTATTACTCGACTTTCGGTCGATTATACGCTTTACTTCCAATTCCTGATGGCATTTGGAATGGAATATTTATTTGCCCATTGGGAATTGGATGCTTTTAACGCTGAAAGCATTTTACATAGCACATTAAACGAATTATTTTGTGTATGGGGCATTCCATACCAACTCGACAAAAGGTTCCATCCGATGGTCAGTGAACAATAGAAAAGTCCAAAAAAGTAATGGATATATTTTCCCCATTAGCCAATATTAATTTTTTACAGCTTCGTGACATTCTCGAAGGTATCAATGAACGCTTATTATTATTTTTTAATTATTGTCATTATTATTTCTTATATAATAATAACTTTTTTTATTTAACCTTCATGGTTAAATATACCATATAATAACAATATCGAATCGTTTGTGAAAATGGACTCGCGAATGGCGTTATTTCGGGGGTAACGAGGTGATTACAACTTTGGTGGGGAGTAATGGGACTTTCCAACTCGCATTGCAGATGCGAGCTCAACCCCCAAGCTCCCACCCCCCCTTTTACTGGCACATATTTACTTTCTCCAGCCTCGGTCACCTATATTCCAGGTTAATTGTGTTAGCACCAAACGATACACGGTTGACGAAGCATTTACACGCTCCATCAACAATGAAACTATTTTAGCGCAAACTTGTGCCACTCTCGTCCGTCCCAAGCTTCCGTCGGTCCAGCGAATAAGACGCGCGCTGGACAAAACCTGGAATTGCAGACGGACACGAAATAATCTCGTTCTGTGCAAACGGACAACAGTAACGTCACGGTTCCTCGCGCACAAACCGACACATGTACTCAGGAGAGCACAATGGACATCTGTATACAAGGTATTCCAACTCAAGTCGCCGAATATTTTTTTTTTACCCTCCAAATCATTTCCATTATTTTTTATGTCACTGTACCTATCAAAAAAACACTAAAATTTGTTCCTCCTTTTTCTGTTCACTTTTTTCACTAAACTTTTCAAGATTACGATCGTCACGTACTATTTTCAAATATTCTTGAATTCTTAAATTATTTTCACATTTACGGTAACGTAAAATAGGATTCTATTTTATTATTCGTGGACTCAATTATTGAATTTATTAGCGTTTTTAATCATCAATTCCTCCCTTAATATTTCCCAGTTTTCACTACATATTTCTCAAGAAATAAAATTTCTGTCAATTAACTAAATTTATTTACATTTTTAACAGGAAAGCGACTGACAACCATCTGAATTTTTGGAGGACAAGAATTCCAGCTTCCACAATTAATCCAAAGGACAATGGGCATCCGGATTATAATTCGACTGAGAAAATGAGGGACATTTTATGGAAGTGACGTGCCCCATTCTGACGCATTGCATCGAGGAGGAAATTTTTGAAAGTTCGCCTGGATGCCGAGCGAAAATACCGTACACACTGCGGTTGAAGAGCGCGACGCTCGTTCCGAGGCTAACAATAGTGGGGTAAGCACCACTTGCCATCGCGGAAGAAACGTTGCGCCACAATAGTGTCGCAATATATATAACTACGGTACAACTAAAGCGTGTCGGGCTGTGGAAAGAGCTCCAGAGTCGTAAAATAAATTATTTTTCCTCGTCCATAGAGGGACACGTATATATTTCATGAAAAGAATCTCGCGTACACAGAAGAGAGCGGCACGTCTTCGTTCCACGTACCGCAGTCTCCACAGAGGCTCCACTCTATGGCTTTCACAGCCAAGTCGAAAAACTAGATTCCAAAAGGACAAGTGCCACTGGCTCGAAAAAGCCTCGAGCTAAATAATGTTATCCGACTTTCACGCGACCGGAATACGAATAAACGTCAGGAATACGACGATTCTCCTCCACTTTTGCCACTATTTTTCCTTCACGTTCCATGGCCAGAAATTCCATCAATGCGCGGGGCATAATAAAAAAAAAACAGTAACCACGTCCAATAAATCTTTGCGATTCCGAGAAGCTTTTGAAAGTCAATTGTTCGGGTGAAAAATTTAATGTAGTGCTTTTTTACGGTTGGGAAAAATTAATTTTTCAAAACTGCAACTAACAGGCTATTTTTTGTGCCCTTTTTCATGTTCGCACGTCGAGCCGATGCCGAGATCCCCTGGATCGATCATAAAGGGGTAGTTTTTCAATCGAAGGGGTGCAGCTGTTAATTCTCTCGTGACGTCCTTCAGGAGCCTTAATTTCATAGATTATTTTGGGTCCTTTTTCATGTCCGTACGTCGAGCCGTTGCCAAGAAAATCAGAAATCCACGCGTTTCCGGTATAAGGGATGGAGCTGGAAAATATCTTTTTGCGCCGATAAATAGCCCGCGATTTGGGTATAGTTATGATCTAAAAATCGCGTGTGGACGGCCTAGTTCTTCGACATCTCAATCCTCAACCTCACGCAGCAAGGGCAATTAGGGCAATTCCGAATGAGATGGCACTGTTACATATATATTTTTTAGATTCCATCGCGACGTTGTAACGACGATACTTTTCCGCATTAAAGTTTATCGTGGCTACGAAAAGTTTAAGCGTGTGTAGCGAGGGCTCGAGTAGAAGTGCTCAGGAAAATGCAAAGTGGACTTCAGCATACCTGAAACTACTTTCATCCGCTCGGTACCGAAAGTTCGGGTCAATTTCACTGAACAGTGGGTAGAAGTCGTACGTGCGAGTCTCTTAAGTGTTTAATTTATCGTGAAGAAAGTAGTGTCGCTTAATGTCACCGGAAAGTACCGTAAAAAAATTTTCTACCCGAAATGTCCAGTATATAAAATTTAACGACGAAAAGCTCACTTTTCTCTCGACGTAACTTACATGTAGAAGGAAAAAAAAAGAAAAAGAAAAGGAATTATCAATCTTAACAAATTCCCTTAATATTTGCCTCGCTATTTATTTCGGAATAACTAAACAAAAATGATTTTACGTTGGAAAAATAAAAAATTGCCATCTCTCTCTGAATTACCCTAACTCATCCACATATTCGTGATAAAAGTGGCTCGAATAGTCGTCGCTGTATTATAATGTTCAGCTAGCGAGGGTTCGTCAGTGTATATATACATATATACATATACATACGTACATTTATATATATATATATATATACTATAGACACTCGTACTGTAGTAGAGTATACGAAGAGGCTACCGTGTCACTTGGTTCTATCGATCGTCCTCTTCGCGTCGCCGGTCGTCTGTTGTATGCCAACGACGAGCGCGACCTTTTCCACTTGGTCCTTCTTTTTTTTTCATCTTATTTCAAGCTCGCCATAGCGAAAAAGGAACCATAGAGGGAAAGAGTTGGCCGGTGATATTATCGAGAGAAATAGGGATAGGTATCGTGGGCTAGGGCAGGTCGATGAGAAAAGACCTTTCATTTTTTTATCCTTCAATGCGCATTAATTTTTTTATTGTTTTTCAGGAGAAATGCTGAGAGATAAAATTGGCCTTTGATTAGATCCATTGGAACGTCTCTGAGCGATTGGACATCGTTATAATTGGAAATGAAGATTGGAGTTGCGATGAAAAACGTTCGGAGTGTCTTCAGGAAGTGGAAAATGGCGTGAACCATTTCCAAGTCAAAGGTGGGGACCAGAAGCAAAGAGCGGATTCCAAAGGCTCTCTTCTCTGCTGCTGTGGAGCCCGTTTCTTTGGATATATCGCCCGCCCCGTCCAAGGAGCGAAGAGGAGACTCAACGAAATACTTTGGAGCTCGTCACGGAACTCTGTCAGAACTCAAAGGTGACTTGTGTGCCTCGCGAGACACCCTTGCCTTCGCCTTACGACCAACGCACGACCAACTTGTCCAACTCTAATTAGGACAAACCACCCCTCGAGCCTGGCATTCCACAAACTCGTTCGAACGATGTTGAACTAATTTCCGACTGTTAATTGACAAAGAAAAGAGCCTGATTTGAGCGGCGGCTAATTGATGAAGAGCTGATGATAAAATCCCCTGGGCAAACCGGAAGAGGGGACGTTTCATTTGCATCAATGGCAACTTTTGACAATGGTGACGTTCATTTGCATGGAAGATTATTGCCATTTTGTCGAAGGAATAGAGTGGGATATTTTGGAGGAGATTGGCACTGGATGATGAATTACTTAGTATATTTTTGTTGACAGAATTGTCAAGGGTTATTCATTTTGGATTGCATTATTCGTTGGATAAGAACTATTGAATTGGTCATGATAAGTGCAAAACGAAGGCCATGGAAAATTTTAGTGAGAAATAAATTGGGACGACGATTCTTGTTTATGAGGGAGGAAAGACTCAAATGGGGGTCAAGTGTTTCCATGAGAGGCTGGGAATGGAACAACAAGAGCTTTGCGGACAAGCGGCTCAGAAGACCTTCTTGAAAAGCATTAAGCTTGTTAGCCGAAACAGCGTCGAGAGCAAAAGAACTTGAGGAAGGGTTGAAAAGGTGGGATCCACCGGAATTGGAAAGTACAGAGTGGCTGGCATTTCTTCTGTTCCACTCGGAGCCGCCGGGTTATAAATTAGATTGCCATTTCTCTTTCTGAGGCCGCGAACAGGCTTTCTCGAGACGCCTCGAGTCGCGGGAGCCTCGAGCCCTTTCCCTCTCCCCTTTCTCATCTTCTCCGCCACGCCTTCGTGCTTACCAGCCGAGCTTTGGGCAAGGTTATTTCGCTTTAATTACAACGAGCCATCCAACGGGTACTAACGACCCTCCGTTGCAGCATCTTCCACGCCGACGTCGAGAGACGTAAGCTGAATGGTTGCTCAGTCGCTCCTCCGAATATATCAAGCATTCTCTGTCAATCTAGCCACTTTCTTCAACCAAATCTCCCCCCAAAATTCGTGATTTCAAATTACCCCTAAAAAAACACTCTACACGATTTTTATCCGATTTTTTGAACCACTATTCAAAAAAAGCACACCTTTTTTCAAAAGTAAATATAATCAGGAAATTTACTGTTACTGAAAAAAAGTCTCCACATAAAATTGCGTAATTTCCTGTTAGCTTTTCAATGGGATATTTAAAATAAGTTTTGTGTTCTGGTGATAGCGATTTTTTGTACCCAAAAAAACCGGTGAATTTTTATTTAGAGCATCGATTTGAACGAATGAAAATGACTCAATAATTATTGTATTGGGGGAGTTTGGTGTCACCAATTATGGAGAAAATGTGAGATGGTTGAGGAAAAGGTGAATTTACAGGGAATGCTTCATAGATATGAGCTCCCAAAGCGAAGCTTTCGCTCTCCTTATGCTTTCACCCCTTTCCGTGTCTCTCTATCTTCCTCCGATGCCCTCACACGAACGCTACGTAAGGCTCAACGCTTACGGAGTCCTGAATTCACGCTCGAAAGCGGATAAGCCGATGCGGAACTCTGCAATGTGCAAAGGAGATGCAGTCGAGCATGGAAATAGTGGAGCAATAGTTGAACGAAGCCGAACCTCTTGGGGCGCTACATGAAAACTTGGAAATTATGGATCGCTCTAGTCTCGAGATATTAAAGATCCCATCGATTCCTCCTCGGGATTCAACTTGATCACCACATTTTCGCAATGCTCGTGGCATTCGATTTACAAACCCAACTTCCTTACCCTCTTCCTTGTCCTGGAAGCTTCGTGTCCATAAAAAAGCTGCCATTCACGTTAGGGTTACAACATCAAAAGCTTTATTACATTTGAGCTTTATTTCCCTCAGCTCTCAAGACGTCAATATTAAATTTCGTTGGAAAATAAAAGAGCTTGTCAGTGGAAGAGATTCAGCCTCAAATTTATCAAGCAATGTTCAAGGTAAATTAAGGATATCAAGGACAACAATATTATCGACTCCTATTAATAATTTTTCTTGAAATACATCAACAAATGGTCAAGGTAGACGAAGGATATCAAGGATAACAGTATTACCTATTCCCATTCATAATTTCTCTTTAAATATGCCCCTGGCAGATTGAAGAAGACGTCACGGGAAAACAAAGCTTTCCCTCTGGAGGACAAACAGGAAGCTAGCGAGGGCGAAAAATAAGGAAGGAGGAAGAAAGGAAGCGGAGGAAACGTCGAGTAACCGAGACTTGTATACACGTGTCACGCCCACGGAATTGCTACAAAATAATGCCGCAGGAAGCGTGTTCGAGAGCAAGCGGAAGAGCTGCAAAGGAGAAAGTAGTGAAGCTATAGCTGCGCCCGATGCTCACCAACTTCGCCTCTTGTGGATCGATACGTCACGTTATACGTTTCAACGTGTAACGTAACATTTTGCCTGTGAATGGACGATGCTCTGCGCCCCTCGCCTCCTCCCCATGCTCTCGCTCTCGCTCTCTCTCCCTCCCACACTTCTTGCCTTCGAGCTATGAATCATTTAAGGGTGACCCCCTACTCTACAGGCGTCCGCACCGAATGAGCTCAGTCACCCCGCGTAGCCTCGCAGAGCGCACCCCTGACCTCCTACTGCGAGTTCTGCCTTGCCATGCCGAGCTTTCGAGTCAATATACCGTCATCGTAATCGCAGCCCAGCTTTGTACTATTTACGAGCTCTGTCTGCCAACGGACAAAGGCTATCTTCTCTTCCCAGTCGCTTCAACACCAAGAGGCTGAGCTAACACCTGTTTTCTGGCTTCACACATTTGTCATTTGTACCACAGATTCTGGCTCTAAAATCTGGCAAAGAGTATCCAAATTTATGCACTTACACTAGGAAAAATGGTGGTAATTTCGTGTTACAATATGTCACATTTTTTTTCAAATGAATTCATAGATCAGAGAAAGACAAATCATTTTTTTATCATTGTAAGATGGATTTTTTTTTCTGGTGAATTTGCGACAGATATGTGAATGCTGAAATCAAAAAGGTTTTTTCGTCAATAGATAAAAGATATGAAACAGGCGTTTTCTTTTTTGGAATATGCGACTGAAAAATGATAGTCAGGTAATAAGTGGTACTCGACATTCACTGTCAATTTGATATTCACTCACATTGATGGAAAACCTCGGTTCCTCTGATAATAATAAACTTAGCTCGTAAAATACCGTGCAACGTTCGCGCAATCGCTCGTCCGGGGAATTTAAAAAGCCCAGAAAAACAAATTAGTGTCATAGTCGAGGGAGTTTTTATGTTTATCCGAAAATATATGAGCTTCGAGTTCCGCATTGATTCGGCAATAAAATGTTATTTACAAGCGACGATTAGTAGAGCATATCTGGAGACGTAACGTGTAGAATGTTGCATAACAATATTCAATGGAGAGGGTGTTACGTGTAGAAGCGAGCCTCTGCGCTCTACACGCTATAAATTCGCGACTGTCGCGCTTTTCGGCGACCAGCAAAATATCCGGTAGCGTGGAAATGTGTGACTCGAATTTCATGTTCGCCCGCATTATAAGTTATGAATAGATACGAAGCCAGGAAAGCAAGTGAGCCTCGAATGGAGAGGTGCATTCGAACTTTCCGAACTCGAATGAAGCGTGCAGAGCACGAACAGGCCCTCGAATGTCGTCCATAAAACTCGAAACCCCAAAACGTAAAGCACACTCGAAGCTTTTTCTCGGGCACTCGACTATCGTTCTCATTAATTGCTCCTGACATTCTCGGCCACTATATCTCGTTTGCATTTAACGCCGTGGGCATTATTTATTCGAACAGCGAATTTATAACGAGGAGTTTGGGCGGTAGAGCAGAGCGCAGCATCACGAGTGTCGCTCTCGAGGTTCCTCGCCTCGTTCGATTTTCATTTCTCCTCGTTATTTAATTATTCCTTCGCGCCTCTCCCAGTTATCTTTTTTATTTTATTTATCTCCATTATTTATCTTCGCCGATATATTCCTGAATTTTTTGATTCGAACTCTCGTATCGCCCAGACGAAACTCATACTGGGGCATGATTAGTGTGTTATTGTTCGAGATTATTACGCGGTTATTAATTAGTCACCCATTCGAGACCGAGAGATATAATACCGGATCCTCTTTGACGATTTATTCGTCGCTCTGTCAGTGTGAAGTCTTTCGAATTATCGAATGTCGGTGAACCTCTGATTGGACCATTGCGGTGACCATTGTGGAGATGACCTCGGTACATTATCGTCTGTTGCAAAAAAAAACAACTGTACAGTGGTGTTATTTTTTGTATCGTTCTGTGGATTGCGACACTATTAATTATTTATTTTTTCATTCATGAGAATGGGTAGTTACATCTGATAGAAATTTGCTCGAATTGGTTTCATATTTTCACATGTTACGTCGCTGAAATTACAATAATAGCGCAATCACTTAGTTGATCAGTTTCAGTTCGATTATCCATCGTGTATTGTCTAAGACAGAAGCTGGCAGTACCACATCTCTGCAGATCCCAACTGAACAAACGGAAGTTTGCACACAAATGTACTGCACATCAACTGCCTGATACCACATAATTCTCCTGTGGTCCAATTCGACACCACAAAACAGTTGCAACAGTTGAAAACAGACTGGATGATTGGCAAACTAGTTTCGGAGCAACAAGAACCCAACTGGACAAGTTCCATATTGGATTGGGAGTATATTGGACATTCCGTGCGTAGGATAAAGTTCGGAGGTCTTGAATTCCTGAGGGCGAGTCTCACGATTGTTTATCGCTAGGGTCATAACGCTCTTGTTTCCTCAACAACATATACACCCACATTGCCTGTATATTTTCCTGTTATGTGCGCTACGTATCCACACAGTCGTACGTGTACGTCAGCAACGAAAGCGTCCGCATTTACGACGTAACGTCACGGCAAATCGGGGGGCTGATATTCCACTGAATTTATCGTCTACACCCTGCGAAAATCCGCGGGCTGGCAGAACTATGCGCATTGTGTTTCTCCCCCACGTGCTATACGAGGGACCGAGTCGTATACACGGCCTTTCATTTCTCTACACTTTTTATTCCCGGACACGCGGGCTGATATTTCTTCTGCTGGAAACATAATACACGAATGATGTGGAGAAAAGAGGGCCCGGGTAGTAAAGAGAAAAATCTTTCAAACAGCTATTTTGTAACGTACATGGGGCATTCCATTTCAACTGAGGCCTCGGCCCGGATTCTACGATTTTTCATGTTATCGCGTTCGTCTCTAAAAAGTAACGACAATTTTTCTTTATTTTATTTTACATATTTGTAAACTGATTATTGATTATTTAGAATATAAAGGGAAAAATTTTTTTAAACATACAAAATTCTCATAAATTGTGTTTTAGATGTCGATTTTTTTGAGCGAGTGTCTCAGAGCTTTTATTGTTTTAAGGCGTATTTTGAGAGAACAAAAATTTGAAAATGTTGGATTCGTAGACTGCGGCGCATTTTTTATATTTTTAATTACATTTTTCTCTTTATTTTTTAATTTAAGTTATGGAATGCCTGATGATAATTTACACAGAGCTGCAGGAGCTCGTGAGAGGTTTCCACTGAAAAGATTCCACGTTTTTATTTCTCCGAGCGTCTGGTTTTCCTCCACAGTTAGTTTTACAGCGCACTCTTTTTTATTTGACTTTTGAGCGTGTCGAGAAAAATTAGTTATGCTAGAGCTAACTTAATTTGCTCGAGGAAACACTTTTTTAGCTGATAACTATACTTGCTTCAGGAAAACCCATTTTACTTCGACTAACTAAATTTATTAACATCATTTCAACGATAGGTTTTTAGGAAATCCTCTTAATCGGCCGATGAACCCGGTGAAAAAAATTCCCCCCGCTCCTCGAATAATCAGAATTCAGAAGAGGCAACAAAAATGGAGTGTCGACTCGATTTCCTTCTTCAAAATCGCCTCGTGAGTTCTTGAGGCATAAAACACGTCGTCGCTCCTGGTCCCGACCCATAAAATAGGTGGGAGTTTACTGTATTCCCCATTTCCTCTGAGCATTGGATGCACCACATTGTGAAACCATCATCAGCATTGTCCCATTTCCATCGCCCTGCGGCTGGAGATTTTGTATATTTTTCCAGTAAACGACGAGGGCAGAAATTTTTATAACACTGCAACGCTATTTTCAAGCGATACAAAAATATATGTGGCACCACTTTTCCCCAGTTTTATGCCCGCTGGAACGTTGGATCAGTGCTTCGTGAAGAAAGTGAAGAAAAAAAAATCGTTTACGCCGAGGGATGGAGAAAAAAAATTCGCACACACTCCCAGGATTTTATCCGAGACGATGATACCAAGGAATAAGGTTTCCAAGTTTTTCTCGCCGAGTGAGCAACCACAGGACTAAGAGAATCGCAGCTCAATTGAGACGGAGTGGCATCGAATTACATTCGCTGGGCTCTCCCACATTTTATCTTCACCACTCGCATATAAATAATAGGACGATGATCAGGGCTTAGTCCTTTGGATCAAGGATTTATTTTGTTACACAAAACATGTGTAAAGGATTTATTGCAATCCAATGAATCATTACGGAAATAACATTTATCGCAAATCAGGTAAAATTCTATTTCTTTGACATTTGAGGGTACAATTTTATTTTATTCAAAGACATTTTGTTAATTGAAATTATTGATATTGATTTTCTTTCATGAAATGTAATTTTCAATGCCAGTTAAAAAAATTTTTTATATACTCCAAAAAAATAACCATGCCATTTAAATTGAGATTTTTAATTAGGATAATATTGGGATTTAATTTGTAATTTTTTATGTAATGAGTAAAGATATTATGCCATTTGTTAGAATTGTGCAATCTTTCCCTTTTATTTTTTGCTCTGTTTAACTGTACTAATTTCTTTTTTTTTTCTTTCGCAGTCAGACTATCCACAATGAACGTCCAAGAGAAAGGCTCGTTAAGATATCTTATCGCACATTACCTAAGAAATTGCTTTGGACTGGTCTGACCGTATATAACACAACTATAATCCTCGTGCGCTTATGTACTGCGGAAGCGAAAAAGGGAGTCACGGAAAAAGAGGAGTGACTAGCTGCAACTGGCCGTCCGTAATAACGACGACGGAAATTCGCTTTTCCAGACGATAGATAATAAAGGAAAGTGCCCGTCTCTTCGGCGCTTTCCTTCAGCATCAATTCTCCTATGGTCTGATTACTTTTTCCTCTGTTCGAGTGACTCGGATTAAATCGAGGAATCAAACAAGAGGAAGTGCTCTCGTTAAATGGCACCCTTGGCAAAAATCGCTAACATTGGTAAGAATTGATTCAGCTTTCCGGAAATGACTATTGAGTAGAGAAATATTTTTTTTTTCACCAATTAAATGCAAATAATTCCAATAAAATTATGGGATAAAGAAAATTAAATTTCTCGAATGTTTCACTTGCTTAAAATTCGAAATCTTTTTTTCAATGGTTGCTAAATAATCGTAGGACAAATCAGAAAAAAATCTATTCATCTCCTCCACATTGTAACAATTAAAAAAATTTTTTTTCAGAAGCGATGTACGTCCTCGTGCCCAGGAAACTTTGCTGGATTTATTGAATAGTATAAGCATTCATATTGACAGAATCTATGCCTGTGGCAAAGCCATTGAGCCAAAGAGCTGTCGATACGTGGAGACACATCGATTCGTGGGATGCACGACGAGTTCAGCAGGCCGTTTGTTTCGTCACGTGCCCCCGCACGTTCCAATTCTATTATATGTGTCTCAGCAATGCATACGCGAGTTTCGCACGATCGAAGGAACTCATCACTCGACCATAGCGTGGGATATCCTTCACTTGACAGAGGAACAGCCCATACCAACCATTCACAGTTTCCCTGAGCCTGTGCAAGTGCAATTTCAAAATGTCATCATAGATCCACGGTTTGATCGTTATTGCCAGTCCGAACAGAATATAATCCATCCGAATGTCCGTTTGTTCGTTGAGAGCTCGACGAACCGACTAAAATTGCACGTACCTTGAGAGGAGGCCAAAAAAATGCTGGCATTTTGAGAGGAGGCAAAAAGGTTTCCTTTTCAAGCGAAGAATTCGTTTCTCTCGCTTTGTCCCAAGTAAATAAATTATATCCATTCTGACATAAGGAATTGGGCATAAATTTATATATAAAAGAAAAATGAAGTTGAATTTGTATATTTCTTGTTATATACTTCAGGTATAATCTTTTTACTTGCCAATGGCAAAAGCATTTTTACAATTGGCAGATGCAAGACTTTTTTGAAGTACCAATACATTTTTTCAGGCTCCTCTTCAGCTTACTGTTCATATTATCGTAAGAACTATAAATTGAGGGAGGAATTCTATCGAAATGAAGTGCGGATATGCCACTCTCTTAAACAGATAAGGTACCTTTATACACCGTTTTGAACTGGAACTTGTTTGAAATTTTAATTGATTATCCGCAGGGGCGAGAGGATCAAAGAAGAAGAAGAAGCAGGAGCGATATTCAAGCGTGGCTCTAATTTTATCGAGACGTGAGTGGCTCGAGTGGCTCCTATATCTATAGCATCTCTATGCGCCGCAGACTAAATCCATGAGGGTATTATAGTTGTTCGGTGGGATGGCCTATCGATCGTCCACTAAATCACCTTGGCAGCAGGGGGCGGATACACCAGCTTCACTCCATCCCCTGTGGCTCATTATCTCTGCTTACTCGAGGCGTTAATTAGATTTACACAGTTGGTTTCGCCGGTCCAAAGGTCCGACAATGACGATGACGACGTCGACTCCTGAAGAAGTATGACCGCATGGTCTACCTGGTGACCCTGAGAAGCCACGACCTCGCAAATCAATTCCATTTAATCAACTTCGACGGCTCTTTATTTTTTTTTTCGAGACCTTTCATCTGGGGTTAAAAAAACGTCGACCTCATTTTACTGCTCTTGCATTTTTTACCCAAGTACAACTTTGGTGATTTTTTTTAGACATTCACAAATATTCGAACCACTGGATATCACATTTTTTGTTATATTTCTGTGTTATCGGAATGCAGAAATTATTTTTAATGTCCCATTAAGAGGGTAACAGAAAACTATGACTTTTTTGTGGAGACATACTTTTTTGGAATTTTTTTTTTTTTTTTTCCCCGCTCGTTTTAATACAATGAATATCGCAATTTTCCACCTGAGAATCTCTATCTTTTTTCTGATGGTAATACATTTTTATTGATAAATGTTTGACTTCTCTCTGTGTAACAGTTAAATGTCGCACTTAATTGAGAAAATGATCTTATAATTGGCTCTTCGGGGCTTATTGCACAGAAACGTCATTACGACACCAGCGAGCAATTTCATTTAGGTAAATTAATTGAGCGTCGTGTTCCCGCTTGACTACCACTTAATTTCTCCGCTCTCTCTCTCTCTCTCTCTCTTTCTCTTTCGCTCTCTCTAATCCTCCCTTCCAGCTTTTCTCACTGACACGCTGAAACGAATTACCTTTTTCAAGTACATGTATATGGGGCATTTCGAACCACCGCGACCTGTCGCATTTCATCCCCAATTTTTAAAAAAATTTTTTCATCCCCAAGAACGAATAATCTTGTGATGTCTTCATTTATAAATCATCACAAGTGAATAGATTGTTTAAAAAAGGATATAAAAATGTTGGTTGCTTCTTGGGAATGAAAGAATAACAACAAAAAATTGGGGATTAAATACAAGAGGTCGAGTTGCTGTGGGATACCCCACAGATACATCGCACAACATTTTTCGTATGTTGTATCTTCGCTTTATCTCCAATTTTTGGAATTTCCTTCAGCATCCGGTGCTTTTCTCACGATCGCTTAAATGTGAATGTTTATGGGGTTTTCCGAACGACTTTTCTCGTGGAGCTCAAAAGAAAGTAGTAGACACTCGGGAACACTTGTTCCTAGGCTCCGATGGGATTTCTGGGCACGGTCGAGTTACCGACAACGTGACCGTTCGCTACCTACGTCCATGCACATCCATAATGCTCATGCAGCATGCATCAACATTATCCCTTACTTTACAAACTTCTCCAGAGTTCAGACTTCGATTTTGTGGAAATTCCGCTCGCGCTGGAAAACTTAACTCGGGAACAAATGGAACGGTGATTGGAAATTTACAATCAGAGAAATTGCACAGCTCAATTTTTGTTCAAATCAAATCATTAATCAAAATCTAATAAATCTGCTACCTATAAATGTGATAATAAGACTGAATATATATATGAAAATTATGATATAACATATTGGAAAAAAAGGTATCACAAACTGGAGAATTATAATTTATTCATACCATGGCGCCAGAAATTCCCCATAGTGAACCTCCAGGGAAATTAATATTGATATGCAAAAATAAAAAGAAAATAAAAAAGAGAGAGAATTGGAGCGACACTGAAATCACGTCAAAGAAGCTGGGACATCCACATTCGATTTTTTAAATAAAAACTATACTCAAATTATCGGCTAATTATCGGCTATTTATCGGCGCAAAAAGATATTTTCCAGCTCCATCCCTTATACCGGAAACGTGTGGATGTCCTAGCTTCGCTGGAAGCTAGGACATCCACAACTCAAAAAAAAAAGAATCAAAAGGTGCACCGACAAAAACTTTATACGAGAATTATCGGCTATTTATCGGCTCTCGAAAAAACTTAGGTTCGAACAAATCGCACGAGCCGTTCAGGAGAAACCACCCCCTGAGCTTCTATACAGTCATTGCCGAATATCTCGGCTAAAAACAAAGCTAGGACATCCTAAATCATCTTAAAATTCATCTTGATTTATCGGCTCGACATATTCATAAAGACCGATTTTCCAGCTCAACCCCTTGTTATTATAGAAACCACCCCCTTAAGCTATATGCTTATAACTTCGCGTACAATGTCATCCACATGAAACTTTTTCGATAAAAACTATACCAAAATTATCGGCGAATTACAAGCTATTTAAGGGTGCAAAAATATATTTTCCAGCTCCATCCCTTATACTGGAAACATCCCTTATACCGGAGTCAACAGCTGGACAAAAAATAAAATAATAGGCGCACCGGAAAAAACTTTATGCGAGAATTATCATCTATTTATCGGCTCTCGAGAAAATGCATGTTCGATTAAATCGCACGACCCGTTCAGGAGAAACCACCCCCTGAGCTTCTATACAGTCATTGCCGAATATGTCGCCTAAAAAGAAAGCTAGGACATCCTAAATCATCTTAAAATTCATCTTGATTTATCGGCTCGACATATTCATAAAGACCGATTTTCCAGCTCAACCCCTTATCATGATAGAAAGCACCTCCTTAAGCTATAGGCTTATAACTTCGCGTACAATGTCATCCACATGAAATTTTTGCGATAAAAACTATACCAAAATTATCGGCGAATTACAAGCTATTTATAGGTGAAAAAGATATTTTCCAGCTCCACCCCTTATACTGGAAACATCCCTTATACCGGTGTCAACAACTGAACAAAAAAAATTATAGGCGCGCCGGAAAAAAAAGTACATGTGATTTATCGGCTATTTATCGGCTCTCGATTAAAATTAATTTCGATAAAATCGTACGATTCCGACAGCAGAAACCACCCCCTGCTTGAAATAACGGATTTCACTGAACCCAGCGGGTGGTTTTCTGCGAAGGGGTTGGTCGATTCGATCGAAACTAGGTTCATTGGAGAGCCGATAAATAGCCGATAAATCACATGTACTTTTTTTTCCAGTGCTCCTTTTTGTTCCATTTTTAGTCACTTGTGGATGTACGTAGCAAGTACTTGGTACCCATCAAGTACTTGGTACCCATCAAGTACTTGGTACCCATCAAGTACTTGGTACCCATCAAGTACTTGGTACCCATCAAGTACTTGGTACCCATCAAGTACTTGGTACCCATCAAGTACTTGGTACCCATCAAGTACTTGGTACCCATCAAGTACTTGGTACCCATCAAGTACTTGGTACCCATCAAGTACTTGGTACCCATCAAGTACTTGGTACCCATCAAGTACTTGGTACCCATCAAGTACTTGGTACCCATCAAGTACTTGGTACCCATCAAGTACTTGGTACCCATCAAGTACTTGGTACCCATCAAGTACTTGGTACCCATCAAGTACTTGGTACCCATCAAGTACTTGGTACCCATCAAGTACTTGGTACCCATCAAGTACTTGGTACCCATCAAGTACTTGGTACCCATCAAGTACTTGGTACCCATCAAGTACTTGGTACCCATCAAGTACTTGGTACCCATCAAGTACTTGGTACCCATCAAGTACTTGGTACCCATCAAGTACTTGGTACCCATCAAGTACTTGGTACCCATCAAGTACTTGGTACCCATCAAGTACTTGGTACCCATCAAGTACTTGGTACCCATCAAGTACTTGGTACCCATCAAGTACTTGGTACCCATCAAGTACTTGGTACCCATCAAGTACTTGGTACCCATCAAGTACTTGGTACCCATCAAGTACTTGGTACCCATCAAGTACTTGGTACCCATCAAGTACTTGGTACCCATCAAGTACTTGGTACCCATCAAGTACTTGGTACCCATCAAGTACTTGGTACCCATCAAGTACTTGGTACCCATCAAGTACTTGGTACCCATCAAGTACTTGGTACCCATCAAGTACTTGGTACCCATCAAGTACTTGGTACCCATCAAGTACTTGGTACCCATCAAGTACTTGGTACCCATCAAGTACTTGGTACCCATCAAGTACTTGGTACCCATCAAGTACTTGGTACCCATCAAGTACTTGGTACCCATCAAGTACTTGGTACCCATCAAGTACTTGGTACCCATCAAGTACTTGGTACCCATCAAGTACTTGGTACCCATCAAGTACTTGGTACCCATCAAGTACTTGGTACCCATCAAGTACTTGGTACCCATCAAGTACTTGGTACCCATCAAGTACTTGGTACCCATCAAGTACTTGGTACCCATCAAGTACTTGGTACCCATCAAGTACTTGGTACCCATCAAGTACTTGGTACCCATCAAGTACTTGGTACCCATCAAGTACTTGGTACCCATCAAGTACTTGGTACCCATCAAGTACTTGGTACCCATCAAGTACTTGGTACCCATCAAGTACTTGGTACCCATCAAGTACTTGGTACCCATCAAGTACTTGGTACCCATCAAGTACTTGGTACCCATCAAGTACTTGGTACCCATCAAGTACTTGGTACCCATCAAGTACTTGGTACCCATCAAGTACTTGGTACCCATCAAGTACTTGGTACCCATCAAGTACTTGGTACCCATCAAGTACTTGGTACCCATCAAGTACTTGGTACCCATCAAGTACTTGGTACCCATCAAGTACTTGGTACCCATCAAGTACTTGGTACCCATCAAGTACTTGGTACCCATCAAGTACTTGGTACCCATCAAGTACTTGGTACCCATCAAGTACTTGGTACCCATCAAGTACTTGGTACCCATCAAGTACTTGGTACCCATCAAGTACTTGGTACCCATCAAGTACTTGGTACCCATCAAGTACTTGGTACCCATCAAGTACTTGGTACCCATCAAGTACTTGGTACCCATCAAGTACTTGGTACCCATCAAGTACTTGGTACCCATCAAGTACTTGGTACCCATCAAGTACTTTGTACCCATCAAGTACTTGGTACCCATCAAGTACTTGGTACCCATCAAGTACTTGGTACCCATCAAGTACTTGGTACCCATCAAGTACTTTGTACCCATCAAGTACTTGGTACCCATCAAGTACTTTGTACCCATCAAGTACTTGGTACCCATCAAGTACTTTGTACCCATCAAGTACTTGGTACCCATCAAGTACTTGGTACCCATCAAGTACTTTGTACCCATCAAGTACTTGGTACCCATCAAGTACTTGGTACCCATCAAGTACTTGGTACCCATCAAGTACTTTGTACCCATCAAGTACTTGGTACCCATCAAGTACTTGGTACCCATCAAGTACTTTGTACCCATCAAGTACTTGGTACCCATCAAGTACTTGGTACCCATCAAGTACTTTGTACCCATCAAGTACTTGGTACCCATCAAGTACTTTGTACCCATCAAGTACTTGGTACCCATCAAGTACTTGGTACCCATCAAGTACTTGGTACCCATCAAGTACTTTGTACCCATCAAGTACTTGGTACCCATCAAGTACTTTGTACCCATCAAGTACTTGGTACCCATCAAGTACTTTGTACCCATCAAGTACTTGGTACCCATCAAGTACTTTGTACCCATCAAGTACTTGGTACCCATCAAGTACTTTGTACCCATCAAGTACTTGGTACCCATCAAGTACTTGGTACCCATCAAGTACTTTGTACCCATCAAGTACTTGGTACCCATCAAGTACTTTGTACCCATCAAGTACTTGGTACCCATCAAGTACTTTGTACCCATCAAGTACTTTGTACCCATCAAGTACAAAAGTACTTTGTACCCATAAAGTACTACATAAAATCGTACGATTCCGACAGCAGAAACCACCCCCTGCTTAAATAACAGATTGAACTGATTACTGATTGAAATTGATTAAAATTAGGCAATAGTTACTGGCCACTGACTGCTGAGTACGTGCACGAGACCAAAGTGGAGACATTACAAGTGTTTTCGCGAGTTGAATGCTCGAAACTTACCTCGTATACGAACCGCTTCCGGTTTTCCTATACTGCAAGGAACAACAAACGTCCGCAATATCCCGAGGGAATGTGGAATTATGTGCACTTCCGCTCTCGGGTTATTGCCGCACTAAAGGTTAACATGTCAGCAGGCATATGTGCGGCAAGGTGGAGCCTTTATACGATACTACTAAGGGCTTCATTGTGTGTCACTAAAAGGAGCACCAGCAGAAACCTCACGAAACTCATTTTCGAAAATTATCTGTCGATCGTCGATGCCAAGCCTTAATTTCAAATTCTCGTGCAATTTTTCATAATTACCACAAATATACAAATAATTATTACAACTACCACATAATTTCTCATAATTACCAATTGAAATTATTTCCATGGACTAAAATAAAATAAATACAATTTTTCATACCCAAGACAATTATACTAATAATTACTTTAACTATTTCCATAGTTCCCATAACTGTGAATACAATTCCATCGACTAAAAAAAATGGAAATAATTTTTTTTTCTTTTCATAATTATCACAACTGCCCAAAAAATTATAAAAATTTGTGGAAATATGAAGATAGTGTAACCAAAAAAAATAAATAATTAGCATTTTATAATCAAGTGTAAATGACTGTTAATCGTACATTTGGACAATATTATAGCGAAGCACATGGTAAAAAATGAAGAGGAATTGTTTGACTGAACGAAAAGCGATAAATCGCTCGAGAAATAAATGCGTGGCATTATATTTAACCGGCCATGTGTGTTCATACGTCCATCGCATGTTTAAGACTCGTGAGTATACACGACGGATGAAAATAATTTTCTGGCAAGCTCGCCGAAGCAACGGCAGCATCGCTATAGAAAAGCGAAGCGAAGCTGGCGGTAAACGATAATCACCCTTCGCTGCCAGGTGAAATTCGAGACTTTTCTCCCTCCCATTCGCCTGTGTGCATAACCGCAGGGATTTTCCCGAAGAAAAGCTCGCGTGATAATAACACGTCCGGATATACGGACGACTGAAGCACCTTCGTGTATACAACAAGTCGTTAGCATAGTTATCGACTTCGCGCCTGACAATTACAAGCCTTTGTCCTTTGTACCATTCTCACTATTCTGTAATTTTCCTCGATATCGTCAAGCACCTGAGAAATGTTGATTAATTTCACTGTGCTCCTTATTCACCCTTTGATAGTGAATTAACGATCACCGTTGTATTTTATATTTTACTAAGCCGTCGCACGACTGGAATTTTTTTTTTTATGGAAACTGTATATTTAATATTTTCTTAGGGCATTGCGCGACCAAAAAAAGTGTTTCGTGTATTTTTTGCAGGCAAACCTGGTGCGGTTTTTGTTTTTTTTTGTTTTTTTTTTTTTAATACATTGAGATTATTAGTTTTGAGCATTATTAATTTTTTTTTGTTGTTAAAAATTAATTTATTTTTAATTACATTTTTTTTTCGAGAATTTTAGTTATTATTTATTAACAAGGGTTTAATAAAACGTCGTGGAAAAGAGGTTTGGAAAAATTGTGTTTAGTTTTTATTAATTAATTTGAAACTGGGATGCAGAAAAGTGCACATAATCAAAAATTGATTTTAATAATGGTAGTTTTTTAGAAAATTAATTATAATGAGGGGGTAATTCGCAAGTTTCAGCTTTTGTCAATGAGTTTTAGCGAGAGCCGCGGGCGACGTGTTTTTTGGAAAATTTACAGGGGCTAATGCATTTGGGGTATGAAACGCCCCGATGTAGTAAATACCTACCCTTCCGGGGAAAATTCGTTAGTCGAGCTTTCCTCGGGTGACGTTGCTAATTCCGTTAGCCCGTTGGCGAGGTTCTCCGCTAAGCTCGTAGAAGCAGAAACTGGATGACCAACAAAACACGAATTTCTCAGAGGCGCTAGCACAGAAAAGCTCTCGGTATCCGGAGCACGTTGAAAAGCCCTGGATTTAAAGCCCGGAAGAAAGGCTTCGTACTCAGTCACGTGGAAAATAAGAAAAAAAAACACCAGAGGAATTGGCAAAAAAACTTTTTTCCCTTAATGACTAATTAAAAAACACGCAGTTTTCCGCCCACGTATTTTTCAACATGTAAAAAATTGAAAAATACTATTTTCAACTTATACGTTAATATTGTAAAGGCATAAACGATTTTATGTCTGCAGATTAATTAGCAATAATGGTTAGCTTAAAAAATAAATTATGGGAAAGTATAAAAATTCACGTGGAATAAAAAAACAAAATGTTCTTAATGACTAATTAAAAATATATATTTTCGAGTTATCCGTTGATATTGTAAAGGCATTAACAATTTTATGTCTGCAGATTAATTAGCAATAATGATTAACGTAACAAATAAACACGCGATAATATATAGAGCGTATGAGACTTTTTTCTTTTCATTGTTTAATAAATATAACGTCACGCAAATTTTCCAGCACTTTTTATCTCCGCGTGAATACAAAACGCGAGTCCATAAAATAAATCAAAGCTCTGACTATTTCAGTCTGCGAATGGAGAATATCCATGAAATAAATATTCCCGTACAGTTGAATACAGACGAAACTCACCGCACGAATAATAAATCCCCCATTATTTCGTGCGCATAAAAGAACTACGTAAGGCCGAAATCTCCCTTTTACATATTTCGCTATTCAGCATGAAAAGAATATCGAAGAGAGATCGGACTTTAAAATATTCGAGGCATCCCAGCGCCGGAATAAAAAAAATTCACAACTCGGAAAAATGAGCGCTCGCGTTTTCGACGATTTTTGCAAAATTCCATGTCTGGAAAACTTTTCACCCCTTTTTTTAGGCAATGGGTGTAGTATACCACTAAATACCTTTTTTTTTGGGATTTATGAATGCAGTTTTTTTCCTCCAATTTTCGCTTTAGTGGAGCGGTCAAGTTTTTTAATCTCTTAAGGGTATTCAAAAAATCTCACCCCTTTTTTATATACTATATTTTTATATTATATAAAATTAAATAAAAATTGACTGGTTTTTATCGTTTGTTTAGTGAAAAAAATTGAATTTTGCTTATCCTAAAAATAATACGAATTTCTTAAATAAAAAAAATCCTCGTCTACCGAATTGAAAAAAAAAAAAAAATTTGTAGACAGTATAATTGACTATTTTTCTTCTGTTTTCAACCAACACGCGTAAACATTTTGTTTTCTTTTTCATGCGATTAATGGAAATTTCTAAAAAATCAAAAGGGCTTAGTTTTCCAAATTCGAAGGTCCCCCTCAGCCCTGCGATCACTTTCTCCACTGCAACATTCGGAGACGAGCTTTTCGCTCCCTTTTTGCACCGGAGAAACTTTAATGTGGCCTTGGGGAGGTTTTGGTCGGTAAGCCACGCAAATCTCTCGCAAAAGCTCGATGCAAATCCAAGTGGCGTCGACAGGGCGTCGTACTATTCGTCGTTGTCGTTGTCGGTGCGCGAGGCTCGCTTCTCGTTCACTTTTAGTCACGTGTGCTTTTCTCCAGCCTCGTTCCTCACTCCACACTTTCAGAGCCACTTCTCCGTCCATAATACGCCTGCCGTTGAGACCCCGAAGAGCACACAGCATTTCGCGGATCTCGTACACGGGAAGCTGTCGCTGAACCTACCCTTCCCGCCGCCCCATCGAGATAAATGGTCCATTGTCTCGCGTCTCTCTTCCTGCCTCCCGGTTTACGATTCCGACGCAGTGAATCCTCCCACGCTTTGCATATATCGCTATACATGCTTAGGGGACTGGGTACAAACGACGAGTCTAAGGGTAGAAGGATTTTTCAAATTGTTTCATGGACGGATAACAATTAATTCTTATCGGTGAAAAGTGAAAAACAGGAGGCTGCAAAAAAATTGACCCTCAATTCAACGAAAAGGTGGAGGACATTTTTTTTTTTGCATGGCAAGTTGGAAACCATTATTCTAGGTCAGCAAATCTTTTGTGAGAATTTTGAGAGTGATTATAAAAAATTTTAAAGAAATTCTTAAAACGTGATTTTAGGGGGGTCAAATTTTTATTAAGAAATTTTCAGTCTCGTAAGATTTTTTTTTTTTTCAAACGTCAAAATTTAAGTTTTTATTTAGTTTTAATTTCGAAAAATATGATATTTCCGGAGTACAATTGCGTTATAATTTTAGGTGATGCTAAAGTTGGAGGATTATTTTGTTTAAAAAATTTTTTATTTATTTTTCGGACGTTAAAATTTTGAGAAAAAAAATTTCGAAAATTTCTATTAGGTCCAATTTTGCAAAATATGATGTTTAGGGATTATAATGGGGGCTGTTTGTGTATGCCTAGTGGAGGAAACTGCAATTTGTCGTCAAGCTGATTGGGTTCGTAATCTCTGATTAGTCATCATCTGCTGGGGCAGGTGGAATATGGACACGTAGCAATATTAGTAACGTTTGCAGGCATTGGGAAATCAGGACTTCTGATAGGACTCTGAGATATTCAACGGGTGAATGCTATCGACATTTGCGTTGGTCCCGACACTCGATTGCAGCACGTGTGTACCTTGGGGCAACCTAAATGCGTGCAACCCTCCCGGAAATTGTTCCAGCGTCCATTGTGTGCCCACGGAGCGCGACTGGTAATTCTGGGCTTAGTGGATTCAATTAGCATTTCTTTTTAATCAATTCCCCCGTCAATTCTCATTTGCGATAATGAAAAATAAATTGGCTTAATTAATTGGAGCGTCGCGATTAAAATATTGAAAAAGAGGCGCGAATTCCACTGAGATTTTTTACCTTATTTTTAACTTTCGACCATTTAATTACCAACATGTTTTTTGTTGTTGTTGTTGGTTTTTTTTTTTTTTTTTTTTTTTTTTTTTTTTTTTTTTTTTTTTTTTCAAAAAATCCATTTCCACTTTATTAATAACCCTCAATAAATCCCGTATTTTTATTAATAAAAAAACTCGTTATCGTCACGCGCTAATGAAAAACAATTAATAAAGCGCAATTTCTTTTCACATTTCACAGGATTTCAAAAATCCATTAAATCCCAAAAGCTTCTTTTCAATTTCCACATTCAGTACGAATAACATTAAATATTTCTTCACTTATATAAAAGAAATTAAAACGAATTGCACAATTATTTTATTTTTTAACTAAACTATCCATAAAATCGAAGTTTCTCCATATAAAAAAAATAAAATAAAAATACTCTCATCAAATCCAAGCTTCTGATCAAATTCCCCGCGAAATTTGAGCTTAATCGATCGATCCTTTCCCGATTTATAGCCAATCAAAATCTCAAATCCTATTTTCTCCACGCCTTTGACCATTTCGAGTGTTCCGCCATGAAAAATCTCGATAAATTTCCATGGAGCTTTTACGCGAGGAGCAAAAGGTGCTATCGCTCAGTTGAGATATTCGTGAGGCCGCTGTAAGCCATTCGTTCATTGAGAATTCATGTCGTGCACGTCGAAGAAAATTTACGGCAACGTATGTTGAATCTAAGTTACGGTATCGTGACTACACTCCGATATAGCTTCTGTACCACGCTATTTATATGTCTATAGAGCTTTCTGCAAGCTCCGGCTCATGCCCCAACGGCAAACGAGTGCATGACGTGTACACGGTGCAAATAACGTGACTGCACTCCGTAGAAATGCGCTCAGAGCTTCGATCACACGCGAGCCAATTTTTTATTTTTTTTCCCCCAAATTAAGCCACGTGATATACGCCCTTAAGCCACTAGCCAATCTCCTTGACGTTGGGCCTGAGCGCCAATATACTTCCCTCCCCTATTCCAGCATTTACATCCACCACAGGGATAAATAGCTGCATAAAGATCAGGGAAAATGTGCACGTCGATAAGCTACTATACCGTACACGACTAAATTTACCGACGGGACGGACTTGTAAATTGGCGTGCAGCATAAGTGCAGTCATACATATGCATGAGCCAATACGTTATTTTACATACATTTGTTGTGTCCATTTGCAACGTATACAAGCATTTATATGAGGCATTCCGTACCAATTCGACCAGCGAACGACTCTCGACTTCCCATATGTGGTTTTCTATTTTTCCTGCATTTTAAAAATGCGTACTGAATTTTTGTTCCGATTTTTCTGTAATTTTTTATCTTAGTCATGAATTTTTTCAAGGTTCGTTATTCTTTGTTGGAATTTTCAAGAGGAAAAATGCACGCAGATTTTTTTTTTTTTTTTTCTGTGACGTCGTTTTTTAGTTGTAAATAATCGGAAATTTTTTTGAATAATTTTGCAGCGTTTTCCATTAAATTTTTGGTCTGCAAGCCAAAGTGGAGAAATTATTTTTGTACTGTTTTTTTTTGTATCTTATGATTTTTTTAGGCCTTGGCCGGTGGTCGAGTTGACACGGAATGCCGCGTATATGGTTATGTATCTCATATTTGTGAGGCGAGGCGCGAGAAATGGACGATTTATCTCTGTCAGCTTATTCCGGAAATACATTTGGCCGGTGCTGGCTAATAATGACAAGACAAAATGCTAAAGCAACTGCGGAGTACATCCATTGCAATTAATTCATATTACGATTTATTCAATGATTAATTATGTAGATGTGTGTTATTTATTCGATTGGGACTGTGAACGAATATTTTGCCTTCACTGTCACCTATTGTCAAATAATTTTTTCCAAAATATTTTGTGTCCACAAAAATGCATAAACATAACATTCGTTATCAATTTTTATGAAATTCTCTACATTTTATTTATTTTTTCTTCAACAGTAATAATTCACTATCAATTTTTATAAAATTCTCTACATTTTCATTTGTTTTTCCTGAACAACAATATTCATTTTTATTTTAATATGCTGCTTTAGGTCTAATTAATAATTCATTTGAAATTATGATAAATTATGCGAGGTCTTACTGTACCCGACGAAACTTTGCTACGCTTTCGCATGCTCCCTGATTTTAGAGAAGGTACCTAACATTCTCGTTCTCAGGATTCGATTTAACTTCGTGTGCCTTCGCTATCAGCTTCTCACCAGCGGAAATGCAATTGGTGGCTTAGAGCGAGAATTTCCGAATAGTAAGTAACTGCAATTCTCGCTTTCTCAAAAAACAACATACATATATATATATAAAGAGAAAAAATTTTAGATGCACGTGGTGTGATTTTTTTTTGTCCTGAGACAATAATTGCAAAAGCATTCACCTGCTCTCCACAAAATTAAGCTTTATTTATTTTTTAGCCTCAATATTTTTCATCTCACATCCGAATTTTCACCTAATTCGTGAAAGTTAATTAAAATACCGACTCGATTGAAGCTGCTGTGCTTTCAAAATCAATTTTTTTTAGAGAATAACATTTTTTCAAAATGTGCAGTTGGTCTATTAGGTACCGCACATATGTATGTACGTGCATATGTGTGCACATGACATACTGTGTCGTTGCTTTATCCAGCAGAGCTTCCAATTTTATGCGCTAACGAACGCTAATTGGAAATTTTAATCAAGGGTTATACTCGAGTCAAGGTTTGTGATTAATCGACTGATGAATTGCGAGGGGATGAATCGAAAGTAAAATTGTGATTAGAAGCGAATATTACTTTATTACTATTGTTAATTAGCTATTCGATAATCTGAATAATCTTTTATCGATTGTAATGATAAATAAATTTTTCAACAAATCGTTAATGATTAGTGAATTTTCGTTAATTATATAGATTTACAAAAAAGAGTTGATTTCTCGAGATTAAAATATTAATGAACGTATTATCGATTGCGATTTTTTTGCGAGAGATCGATACATTGAAATTTCATGGGGAATGGGTTTTTTTTGCGGCAGATTTGTTGGACTATCTCACACTCTGTCTGACACTATACGCTTTTTCGCTGAGGTTGCGAAAACTACTCGGCTGCACCCACGATTGCTAAAAGTGGCGAAGCCCTCACAGAATATACTGTAACGTGCAGCGTGTACAGTCGAACTTCTCTACCCTATTCATTTTATTCGTTCTAAATCACATTGAACTTATAAATATTAATATTTCCCAAACACTCTTCAAAGTGATGTTAATTCAAAAAAACAAATAAAAAAATCTCATACATTGATAAGTTCAATAATTAATTCACAAGAAAAAAAAAATTAATCGTGACCACATTTATTTATTAATATCCGATCTATAAATTAAAAATCCACAGTAAAATATACATCAACCAGGAAACATGAATTTTTTAAAAAATCTTAATTCCAAAAATGCAAATACACATATTTTACCATATCTGTGAAATTCAAAGTGTTTTTTTAAATACATTTTTTGAAAAATCTATTTCACTATGCATTATATGCATATAATGTTTATTAATTTCGATGGTTACGAATGACCGTGAAAATTTACTGTAACAATTAGTGAGTTACGACTCCTCGTGTCACGAGAATAATTTCATTTATGCTCGACAATTGGATGGTTACGAAAATTTCGACTGTACGAATCGGTACGCGTATGACTAACGAGCCTCGGTCGCCGGCGACTCTCGCGACGTTAATTGAATTATATACGCGATATACGTGAACCTGTAGGAAGGCACAGAGCGAGGAGAGAATCTAGACAACTCAACCGAGCGGCGGAACTTTATATGGCTGCGCGACACACCTGCAAAACCCTATATGCCCTATAGTCGAGAGACGGTGAAACGGAGTAGCAGATACACGAGCTGCAGTTGCATCTGCACGTATGCGCCATTCCCGCCGCCGGAGGTCGTCGACTTTTAAAGCTAATTGACTCGGTGCGGCGATTCAATTGCCGCATGTGATCGCGGCACGCGGCGCGAAAATGAATATGTCACTTTCCGCCGAAAAAACCGGAAACCCGGGAAAAGACAATTTCTCACTAGGAATTTTTTCACTTTATTTCGCGGCCTGGCTCAAATTAATTTACTACATAAGAGCACCTCTCGGAAAAAAATTAATAACATCATTTTTAATCTCGATAAAAGTAATTAAAAAAATTTGATAAAAAATGTAGGGATAAAAAATGGTAATAACCAAGTGAAAAAATTTTAGTTAATTTATTTTACACAGAAATATTTGCATAAAATAATTCAAAGATTTTTTTTTTTTTTCTGAATAATTTCATTCAGATTTTTATGTAAAGCTGTAGTTTTTTAAAATTATTTTATATATTTGCGATATTTTTATAAGTCGATCGCTGCGATATTTTTGTTTTTCGTCACTCGGGAGAATTAATGGAGGCTTTGAAATTCACTTATTTACCAAATAAAATTACACCGTTCATTTCAATAAACGTTATCGTGGACCGCCACGTTTTTCGAACGTTCTGTGTAAGATTCAACTCTGTAGAATTAATTGGACGGAGAGTGGTGCACTTTATTTCTGGCAGCCGTGCACGTTGTCCAATTTCGCTTTCAATTTGCGCCTTGAATGTCTTGTGTAGTAGCTTCAATATTTTCCTCGCTGAACTTAATTGCCAATTCGAGGTACTCCCGTCAGTCACTTGCAATATACACATGCTTTGCAGCGTCGCGACGTCACCACGAGAAAAATACCCCAAAGGATTACGCGTGTCAAAACATATTTTCCATCCTTTTTGTATCTCTTTTCGAATGACTAAGGAAAATAAATTATTAAACGATTCAAATTCGTCCAACGCGAAGAAAAGGGTCAAGCTAGGAAATCAAAATCATTGGTGCACATGAATACATTATTATCACTCCTTATTACCCATTATTACTCAATAAATTATTACGTGGTAAATTTAAAAAATATCATCAATTTTTGGTACTCTATTTTGCTTAATTTTTTTTTTTTTGGAACAAGACATTTGATTTAAAAAATTTATTTATTATTGGAATCACAGTTGGGAATGCCCTTGTATGTTAATAAACAATTCTGCTATCCTGAACCCTCAGGAGTAATTATTAACAAATTTTAATTACCTTGATGCAATTTTCTATGGAAATTATTGAAAAGGGACCAAAAATTGTACCTGGTCGATGAAATTTCACGCGATAACGGGGAAAAAGGGAAGAAGGGCCGGGGAGGAAAAATAAAAAGAGCCAGTGGCTCTCTTTTGTCGATCTTTAAAAAGTCGCGCGAGACCCTCTTCCGCTCAAGAGGGCAGTGAGAGGGTGAGAGGCTTCGGCCCTTTTGCGGGCAAAGGGAGAATGCGTGTACGTGACGCTGCGAGAGAAAGCAAGAGTGAGAGGATGGCATGTAGGCTCGGACCACATCGGAGACAAATGTTAGGGCCCACGAGGGACCCTTCGCACCGTTTTCCCCAACTCGATCCCTTAGTTATACCTATACCGCAAAAGGGACAATCTGTTTCAGGACCTTGTATATTGTATTGCCTGTCGTACATATTTCACCGGTGAAGCAGTGCCCTTGACATTCATGTAAGCTCTCCACATGTTTTCCTGACTTATCTCTACAGGGCCCTTCAAAAAACCACAAAAATTTCGGGCAATCATTATTTTTTTTATCATTTTTTCATCGCACTTTTTTTTTCTTCATCCATAAGTCAATCAGGAAATCAACCCTTTGCCTTTCATTTTAATATGCGTCATTTTTTATTACTTACTTCCACAGAAAAAAAATGTTCACTACATTTTTTTGTAGATTTTGGAATGAAATAAAAATTGTGTGCAGAATTTAGGGCTTATAGATTTTTTTTTTTTTTTTTTTTTTTTCGATTAAAATTTTACATTTTGGTTTTGGATGTATTTTGGGCATTTTATTCCGCTGCGTTACTTTTCCTCCCGCAGGTCAGAAATGGGGACTTTTCAACCACGTTGCAGGCGCGAAATGTGGTCTTTTTAGCGTGGTCGGGGAAAATAATGTTTTTCGAGAATTTCGTCATTTTTTTTTTTCTTTTCTTATTTATTGTTCGCTCACAATTTGCAATTTTTTAACGATTTTTTTTTTTTCCGTGCAGACGGCGAATAGACAAGGTGAAATTCAGAGCCGAAAGTAGGCGAACGAAGAGGACGAGGTCGCGCGGTTATCGTAAATTAGATAACACGCGGGGAAGGCCGAGCATGGCAAAATTTCACGCGCCTCTACGATACACAGGAAATCGTTCGGATAAATCAGCTTTCCCTTTCTCCCTTTCCTTTGGCGTTTGTGGATAGCGGCGGAGTTCGAAGCCCCCCGCCCCCTCCTCGCCCTTCCTCATTGGGTTTAACTTCGTTTTGTTTCCTCCGGAAACTCGCCAGCCTAGAAAATACGAGGGAAAAAAAATTAAGAGTCAGACTGGAGAAAAAAAGAACTAAACTTCTCGAGTAAAGTTCTTCTTTTTCTCGCGTTTCCGTTGGTGTATATTTTTTTATCTCCAGACTATGAGCTTTTTGTACCGTACATCGAAGTCCTTTCATTATTCGCTTTTTTTTTGTATTTGTAAGAAATTATTCCTGCAAACAAAATTTTTCATTTCTTTAAGAAATTTAATCAAGTTAGTTCGACAAAGTATTGCCCAAATTAATTTTTTTTTACAAAAAGCTCACCAAAGTTAATTCTTTTAAATTTCCACAAAAATCGCTTAAATTAAAAAAACAATTACCACAAAAACCACTCAAATTAAAAGGCCCAATTTCCACGAAAACCACCAAAATTTCCCAAAAATGTATTTTACCACCAACTTCACCAAACCCAATCGCCAATTACCAAAAAAACATTTTTCGATCCTGAAAAAAAAAAAAAAAATCAGAAGCCTCTGAAAAATAGCCCCTCCCGAATTTTCTTAAAAATGAACTTCGCTCCGAAAAAATTTCCCTTTGCTTCAGTTTGATGCCCACGATACACAGGAATGTTAATAACGTATCCACATCATTGTGTGAATTTTCTTTGTGAGTATGTGCTTCGGGGAATAACGACAGATCTCGCGTTATCGGGTGTGCTAACAACGTCGCACCAATAATTGTAAACATGAGATACTAGGGCACGTGTGTGTTGCACAGTACACCCCGCACTATGAAATACACACGGGATCACTGAAACAATGCCGCCCGAATGCACCCACGCATTCACGAGCTGTGTTGTACACGACCGGGCCTCGGCGTAGGTACTCCAGTGGAAACCAGACCGTGTTCCATTATCAAGGAGTTATGGATTTGCTCGTGGTTGTGTTAGAGCTTTTCCGGAAGGTGTGTTGGAGTATCTGTATTGGCTCGTATTGGCCGCTATTCGCGTAGGAGTCGTTCGCGGCGTATCGCGGCGAGTCAATTTTCAGGAAATTCAAGTATCTCCGTTGCATTCTATTAGCATGCAATGTTGCATCACCGTCAACACGTCTGTAACAATGGAAAGCAAACATTCATGTTCTACTAAACTTTAGTCTCGGTCTCTAAAGATAAAAAAACAATTTTATGCCTAAATTTGAGTGAGAGAATTTTCAAACAGTCAATTTCGACGGAGAACGAAATTGAAGAAAAAAAAATATAGTCGAGCCCTCTCCAATTTCAAAAAATCTTTTAAAAAAAATCTCAAAATATTTCATCAATTCATTAAACCCAAAAAAAAAATTTTCGAAGAATAGCTCGTTTCATAAACCAATATAAATGACAAAAATGATCAAAAGTCAAGGGAACATATAATAATAATAATCCAGTTTAAAAGAGAAAAAAATTTCAATATATATATATATATATACGAAAAATCCGGAAATAAAATGTGAGCGTATTGAGACCGGAAAGAGGATCGGTGTCTGCACGCTATCAAGTCATCCGTTTCGAGCTCTTCGTATCCTAGATTCACTGCCAGTATGACCATCTATATAGACACATATATATATATATATATATATATGTACTAAACGCGGTATGCCGTTCCACTATCTACACAACGAGAGATAAGGAAGCTTTTACCCTCGGCGATGGCTTCGAGCAGCTCGGGAAACATCGAGAAATAGGTTTACTGTATTTCCTTCTGTGACACGCTCTCGTATGTGGATACATTGCGATCTAGGGTAAGATGCACTATACAGAAAGATATATATGCCCGCACATAACCCGAACGACTCCTTCCTCACTATCTCGTTCGACCTATGACCTCTCTTTTCCTTTCATTTCCATTTTTCTCTCTCTCTCTCTCTCTCTACGAAAATCAATATTGCCAAAGCATCTCCAAAGAGTCTATTGGTCCGGGCATAGTGCGTTCTGACTCAAATTTTTTTTTTACAGACACTTTGTGTAGCGATATTATTTTTCTAAAATATGCAAATTTTGTGTGATTTTTATGTTTTTCAAAATTAAAGTTTAACGATTACGGAAATTTTGTAAAGATTAATTCTTCAGGAATTTTGTATCAAATTTTTTTTTTTAAACTTTGAATCGAAATTTATAAATTCTGCACTTTTGAGGTAAAATTGGAAGGTTCAGTGGATTATTTCCGTGTTTTTTTTTTTTGGCTTACAGAAATTTAATCTGATTTTTTAGTGGGCGGTGGATACATTGAATATTTAAAAAAATGTATTCATCGCGAGGAATTAAAGGTATTTGATGTTGAAAAATATTGAAAAAGCTATTGAAAGAATTTTTGGTGCATGGTAAAATAAATAAATTGAATTCGTAGGGCGCGGTTGGGGTAAATTGGCGTGAAAGGGTTCATGTGCAAGCACCGCAAAATATCCAACTCGGAAAATGTGCTCGGATGTTTATTCCGAATATTTTGACACGAAGTTGCAAGCGAAACGAGGTCAAGGATTCTCCCCTCGGAATTAAAGCTCGCGGAGCTTTTTCAGCGAGACTTTCGGGGGCTTTTATGGAACGTCTGCGCTCCGCGCGACCGAAAGCTCACACGCGCAATATCGTACTTCGCCAGACAGGATATAAAGCAGGATTTCGTTTCCCCCTCGGGCGAAGGGCTCCGAAGGGGAGTTCGATCACACTGCCCAAGCTCGCAACGATCGAATTTTCGAAAGCCCTATATATACCTTCAACATTGCTACCCACCATTAAAGCTCCAGTGGAATCGTCGGTGCAGTAGTTCTACCACCATTCTACCCTACAATATCTTCATCCCTCTAGTAGTTTGCGAAATACTCGGAGCCACTTCGACGAAGCTATAATTCCTCGATAAACTGATATATATATATATATCAGTTTATCGAGAAATTATAGCTATTTTATATATATATGTGTGTGTGTGTGTTTATATATATATATTGACGTGAGATATATTTATATATAGACATTTATGTATTTCAGTTTATCGAGGAATGTCAATTTCCATCAGTTTGTACTAGAAGTGTCGATAAACGCAAGAATGGGGCAAAATGGAACAGTCATTTGTGACGAAATTTGTGGGGCAAAATGGAACACCCGGAGCTTTTTGAAAAATGCGATTGTGTAATACAATGCAATCAGATTATAGAAAATACATGGTTTTAAAAAAAATATTTTTCGATAGTTAAATAAAAAATATCGAATGGGAAGGGGGGGGGGGGGGGGCAAAATAAAACACTCCGAGATTTTCGAAAAATTGATTTTCTACAAGGTAGAAAAAGTGAAGTAATCGTACCTAAGTGTGAAATTTTACATAAATTATCAATTTTCGAATGGTCCACTTTGCCCCAACTTCGCGTATAAATATATTTATGTATACGTAATAGCACATGTAATGCACGTGGAGTGCGTAATAGCAGTGGCTTAGGTACATGTATATCGTAGCTCGATGAGGAATCTTCTTTTCCGTAATCCCAACGTCACGATTCTCGATAAGCGAATAGATTAATGAGTCGATGAACTCTCGGAGTGTTGGCCACTCCCTAGGCACTTTATTTTTTCTAAAACGCCTCCAAAAACGTTCTTCACATAATTTACTCAAAAGTCTTCACATTACTCTTTTTTTTTTTTTACATTAGTAATACTGAAATAATTCAGGCGCATCGGAATTTAATGCGCCCTTTCGAAAGGTAAGGGATTTGATGTGAAAAAAAAAAAAAAACTAGGCACCGTGACATTTATTTCTGAATGAGGATAAATCTAGGATAAACTGCCTTCGCATAAGGAAAAGCTGGCGGTTGCTGCAGTGATCTTGACTCCATTTCTTTTATGCTTTTAGCCCTGACATTCTCTCCCGCTCCTATCACACGTAGTCTGATCCTTTCCCCCTTTTTCTACTTTCGTTCTAGTTTTCATTACTTAGAGCGAATAGAAAGAAGAAGAAGAGAGAGAGAGAGAAGAAAGCGGAGCCCAAATTACACTTTTCATCCCTCTTTTAACCCCTGATATTTCGCTCTCATTCTCTTTCTCTCTTGCGACAATCTTCCTTCTTGTCAGAATGCCAAGTCCCTTCAGCGACGCCCTCGTCTCATCCCCTCACCCGACGCCTCAATTTCGAATCTTTTCCCCGACTTTTCCCCTTTTTCAAAAATATATTTCTTGTATATCGTACAGAAAATGAACCCAATAACATTAAAATTAATTTCCCTGGAAATTGGAATACAGCGAAAAACAAAAAAAAATCAGAAAATGTATGGAGCCAAGTTTTCCTAACTCAGTAAACCGAACTCGATATTATTTTAAATTAAACAATATATTTAAAAGTCACAACTTTGCCAAAAAGCTCCAAACCAAAATTTCCCCTATTCCCGCAAAAATTCTCTCCCCATAAAAAAAAAAGCAAGACATCGAACTCATTCATCCCTTAAATTGGTCCAAAACCTTCGCCAACTCAAAGCAAAATTCTACATTGTACCTCGTTCCAAAATTATAACGCATCCTCAAGGAGCTTTGGACCTTTTTCAATTTTTTTTCCGCCATCCTTTTTTTTTTTAGACAACTCGCTTACCTTAAGCCCAGCCAAAACTCCGAGGGCCAAACAATCAGACGAGCGAATCGAGACTTTAATTATTTAAGAAGCTCTCACTCTTGAGGACCGACGCGACGCCTGAAGTAAGCACGCCCTTAAATTTTTTATTGGGTTGCAACGCAGAAGCACAAGCAAGAAAAGAAAAACAATAGTCGCTGCACACGAGTCGGTTGCTCGTTTTCCCTTTCCGGGACGGAGTAAAAGGGGGAGAGGGGGGTCGAAAGCTCCGAGAAACGTGGCGAGCCAACATCCGGTAGATTTTCGCCCCTCGTCGCTATACAGTCAGCTCGATTCGTTCTGCGACGTCTGGTGATACCACCACAAAAAAAAAAGGAAAAAAAAAGGACAGTTTTCCTCTGAGAGCCCGGATAGAGAGAGTGACGCAATGAGATTCGCGGTCCTCTTCCTCGAGGACCCTTCGCGGCCGGGAATACCCGAGAATAGTCAAGCGATTCGCTTTCTTCTCTGTTTTCCCTTTTCCTCTTCCTCCCTCCCATTCAATCTCTTCGTATAATGTCATGGTGCACATATATCTGTATATATGTTGCGGAGCGAATAAAAACGCTTGGCCAGGCTCCTCGGCTATTCACTTCGGACACTCCGACTGTTAATAATTCGACTTGGACTCGGCGACGATAATAATCGAGGTGTCGTGGTAAATTCGTAAATCGTTTTATTATGTAATTGATTAATATAAAAAATTAGACTCGGAAATATTGAATTTTTCATTTCTTTTTTGTGGGAGAAATTTCTCCCACAATAAATTCTCAATTTATTATTCATATTATTCACAATTTATCATAAAATATATTCCATTGATATGTTATTCATATCATATTTTTTTCAAGTATATTCGTAAACAACAAATTTCTAGTTTATTTTACTAGAAGGAAATTTAAAAAATTTTCAATCCAATTATTGCTAATACGTTTAGTGAATTTTGTGGCATCGGATATAATTTTTTTTTTTTTTAAGTATGCGAGAGGCTGTACATTCACTTGCGAATTGCATGTAAGAGACCAGCAATTTTTTTTACGACGAAAAACGCCGCAGTCTGTCTGTCTGATCACACGCTGAGTATTTCTACTGAGCACCGCACCCACGAGGCTAGACTGGCCCGTGAGTGAGTAACCGCGAGAGTAATGAACAAAAACGCTCCTCGTCTAGCTGATGTACGTGTATACTGGTGTACTTTACTTATGGCGCACACAAAAATCAAAGAGAGAGCTTTAAAGCCTTTCTCTTTCATTGTCTGGTATTTTCTACGTTTTTCTTTTTTCCACGAGGGTACGATGCACTCCAAGTGCACGATTTGGTGAAATGCTTTCACCGTCAACATACCTAAACGGTCGTTCCACCCATGAAAACATCTGGATAAATGCATGAAAAAAGCTTTCAGCTTTGCACTTTTCCTTTCAAAGTATTTCCACAAAAAATCTTCATTTTTGTGTAAATAAATTTGGGATTTTTATTTAAAATAACTTGAAGGCAAAATAAATCTTTTTTAAAGACTGAGCTTTTTTTTTTCAAATTATGAAAATAAATAAACCACTAACAGATCATAATTTCAGATCGTTTGTTTATTTCTCATAATTCACTCCCCCCTGAATTACCAATTATTCTGAGCATAGTAAAACACTGAAAATTTTTCTAATATTTCACTTTCCCTCCTTTTATAGCAATTGCGCTATTAAAATAATATTTCCATCGGAAATTTATCCCCGAGCGCGTTTTATTTTCAATAAAAAAGCGATTTCCATTGCACCACAAGAGGCAAATAAAAACGATAAAGATTCTTGCTTCTCTCGGTGGAAGCGGCGCATCGAAATGTTCCGCAAAGACAGACCCCCCAGCTGCTCAGCGTTTTTTTTTTTTATACAGCCGAGCTTATATCCCTTCGCTCGATGAAACGCAAGAGCGTGTTATCTCGAGAGGAAAGAAAAGCGCGGTTATCAAGCGTCGCAAATATGAGTTTTACTCGAGGACAAAAAACAACAAACAAATAGCAAACCGAATGGTAAAAATGCTGTTGCAAAAGGGTAATAGAAACTTGAGGAAATATGTGTGAACATAAAAAGAAGAAATTAAAAAAAAAAAAAGAAGAAGGAAAGTGAAGAAATAGTCTTGAACGTTATCGTCAAGACGAGAAAAACGTGCGACGAGTGAATGAGACTACAAAACCTCTTCCACGTTGAGAGAAAAAAAAAAGAGCAAGAAAGAAAGTGTATATCTGCAGGAGGAGAAAGTCCATAGTGAGAGAAAGTGAGAAAGGGCGCAAGCCCTTAGAGTACAACGTAAATCGATACGCCCCATCGGAGGCTTTGTCTTTCTCACTTGCTCAGTGTATCCATCCCCTTTCCCTCGGCCCTTGGCGTCCCTTCGAGCGTGGCCCTTGTTGGCCCTTTCCCCGTTCCTTCTGATCCCGATTCTCCCCTTGCCACAAGCTTACGCCGTCCCATCTCCCATTTCCCCGTTTCCCCGGAGCGCCCATCGGATGATTACGACTCTGGCTTCGAGGACCAAGTGTCTGCCCAATGGTCGACGCATAGTGGAAATACCATAAAATTACCCCGGGGCTTACAACGATCCCTGCTGCACTCCTTTTCCCTTTGGAATGCATATTTCGACGATCCAAAAATGGAAAAAAAACAACATACTAGAATTTTTTGTCCATAAACTCGTAAATCAATAAAATAAAAACAGTACTACCAAATATGATTATCATTTTTTTAATTACAATACACGAATTAATTATAAGCAATGAATCGAAAAATAAAATAAAAAATACAAAAATTAAAATTTATATGCAGTAAAATAATATTTCATTACGAGATTATGGAAAACTAAATACTACTAATTAAAAATGATAATCAAGCGGGAAAGTCAGGAAATGCAAGCTTGCGACACGATTGCAGAAATTCTTCTCCCTTTGCTCCGCATACCGGGCCCTTAACAGGAAATGCGAAACCCTGACACGCTCTCCCTTCTCGAATTGCATCCCCACTTATCGTAACTCTCACCACGTTGTCATTGCACTGCAACTGAGACTGCACATCCATTGTGCATTGTTGTATGCATTCCCCCCGACGTTTCCAAGGTATCGGATTACATTTATCATTGTAAAGAGTCAACAATGCACGTCAAAGCAAATGCAATGCGTTAAATCCAGTCTCTTCATCATTCGCGATAAGTGGGATTCCAAAAACGAGCCCAGACGACGTGTTCGTCGCTTCAGGAACACGAAGAACGATAAAAGGAAGATCGAGGTATTGCTGATGCGCTTTGCAAGCACTTCCGGTCAGTCGGGACCAAGGATTCGTGTAATTCCTCATTCCAAAATCTCCAGAGCCTCCAAAATGAGTGAACTTTTATTTGCCCCGTTGGTTTTCTCTTCAGGTACTCCAATTGGCTGCTTGACGAAATTTTCCGCAGGGCTGAAAGCTCCGGCTTCAAAGAGCTTTCGTGTTAAACTTTTAATGATTGGAAATCTGGAAAGGGCTTTGGTAACTATCTTCCAGGATGTTTGTAACGTGGAGACAAATGAGTTGTTGTCACCAATTAAATGCGCATTCTAATTAATCGCTCGTCTCGAGGAACTCTGTAATTTCGGTGACTAACTGTAATCAAGTAATCGAGTGGTCGGTGAACCGAGATTGGCGAGCTATTTCCATGAAGTAGTTAAAGTGATCAAGAAGTTGCTCGACTATCAATTAAATTAGTTGAGCGAGGCAATTTGTTGGTTTTGCTTCAGTTTTTTTTTTTCGTTGGTCCAAACGATTTAATTGCTTGGTCTTAACTAAATTAGTTTCTGATCCAAACAATTAAATATTTTGTATAATTAATAATCTGCTAATCGAATAATTAATTATCATTTTTTTTAATCTCAATTCCTCACCTCAATTAGTTTGAATTAATTTTTAATGCAACATATTTTCATTTTGGCCAATCAATAATTTTCTCATTCAAACTAATTTCACAATCAATTATTTCTCAGTGAATTAATTAAGATGAAAAATGAAATATCATCGGTAATTTTTAATTAGGCAAACTAAACGAGAATCAGTATCAATTTTCAAGCCGATATCAAGTTGATGCATGGAAGCATTCACACAATCAGCGATTCTCTTCCCCGCAAAGTGAAAAGCTCCTATCTCAGCTTTCACTCTTTTCCCGTTTCTTATCTCGTCCCCGTTTCTGCCTCTTGTCGCGTAATATACAACGTGTTCAGCACTTTTCTCACACAGGATTTGGGACAGATATGGACCCTGTGGAAATACACACACTCACCCTATTCTCGCCACTCGGGCTTCTTTGTTTTCCGAAAGAGCGGCGAGCCTATATCCTCCCTCAGCTACTTTCTTATATACCACACTTTCACTATCGACTTCATCCTCGTTTCGATCTCGTTTAGCCACGCAACACGAGCTACCGATTTTCCGCTTACTTGCCGAAGAACGTAGCTCCGGACTATTTCTCGTTCAATGGAAACCCTTTTCCTTTGCTTCCTGAAGGAAACTCGGTTTTCCTGAATTTGCCATTTTTAATCCAGTGTCACCAAAATAATTAGCAAGGTCTACAAAAAAATAAATTAATGAGAAATCAACGCGAAAAATTCTAATTTGCATTCTTGTTTCCCTCATTTTTATTTTTTTCATTTCATCCCTTAAAAAAAAAGTTTTTTGTGGATTTGCCAAAAATGTTGGTAGAAATATTGAAATGTATGCCAAGAAAAATTGGTAGCGATAATTAAATCATTGGTGAACATTTGAAAATGCTACCAATTTTTTTCTTTGACATTCGATATTTCGGGAATAATATGAAGAAAAAAAAATCTCCTTTTTTTTACCCCCTATTTTGAGACGGTATATTATGTAATGTGCCATGTACTCGAGAATATGAGATGTAGAGAATGAGATCAAGACACGAGGGTGGAGAACAAATGACCGTGAGCCATAAACGACACCATATCATCCCGAGAGTGGAGCTCACCCCGATTGGACACTCGGTGCAGCCCAACAACCCCTATCCTATCATTCTTTCTTGACCACCCTCGTGTTTTGCTGCAGCATTTCGACCAAACAACTCCAGACAATAATGACCACGTTTCTCCTAAGTATATATATCTCCTATATATATATATATATGCTATGTGTAAAAAAATCCAGATATATATATATGTACATTATACAGAATTTCGTATAAAGTGGAGGAGGTTCACTTTTTTTTTAGCAAGCCCTGAAATTTTCGTTTTTTTAAATTGCATAATTGCTTTTTTCAAAATTCCAGATTTCCTGCTAAATAATTTCTCTAATTGGTATAAAGTGATACCAATTTAATGGAATTATTAATTTTTCAATTCATCAATTATTTTGATACGTTTAGAATGTACTTCTATGATCACTTTGGTCACAAATATGAAAAAAAAAGTGCAAAGTTGTTAAATATTGGATTAAAGAGAGGTCCGATATAAAATTTATCGAGAGATTATAATTTTATTCCAGGAGAGCTATCAAAAGACTTGAGAAAATGTATTTTCTTCTATGAAAACTGTTAAGCCATTATAATTTTATCTCCGCGTACGTAAACAGAAAACTATTTTTGACTCGATAAAATAATTCATGTTTTTTGAGGAAAATTATGAAATTGATCGTTGAGAAAAGAGGGAAAAATGTTACTCCCCTTCTTCTTGAAAATCGGTGAATATTTTGACGACTATCTTGCGAGCAATCGTTATTTTTCACACAACGAACCTCTTATCACACTCTCGCCACTTTTATAATCATGAATTTTCCTTTAATCGATCGCAACTCAAAATAGAGTGAGGTCGCGATAAGGATGCAACCTCATAGTTATGATGACCTCGAGTCTATGCTCGCGAGGTGAAAACGCCACTTTGTCGAGACGTGATTAACCGAACAACGATAATTATATCACGTGGACAAACACACACCAGATTTTTTTTTTTCACTTTGACTCTGTTTTTTTTGTCTTATAAAATTATTTACAATTATTTAGGTTAAGGAGGTCGAGCCTAAAAAAAATCTTACTCTCAAAAAATTCTGTGAATAAATTTAATAAAAAATGAAATTGTTTATTGAATCAATTTTCCAATTGGCAATTAAAAAATTAATTCCAAGATGCAGTTTTTATTTTATTACAATGAATAATTGTTCTTAAACGAATGAATGTTTTTTCGTATTTCTATTTAATAGATTTACAAAATTACTCTTAGATTTTTCTGGAGTTCGGATGATAAAATTAAGCTTCCGTTTAATTTTCAGGGTGACGGTTCTCGGAGTGTTACTGGGAATTCTCGAGTGGGATCGGAGCGTGACATGCATTCTCCTCCTCTGGGAATACGTTCTCGGTTATCTGGGCTTATTCGTCGCTTCCATGGCTGTCGAATTCTCAATATGCATCCTCGCAACGAGAGGAAGTATTCTCGACACAGATGCGAGGGCGCCGATGCAGCATCTTCTCTACCTCAGACTTTGTGAGTTTATACGTCGTCCTGCTTTGAATTTACAGTGTGAAGTGTAGTCACTCTCGTCGAATAATCTCACGAAGTTTGGACCGCGTTAAATTCTCCATACACTGTAAAATATTTTTTTTTTTTTTAAACTTAATGCACAAGTACTGGAAGGTTTTATGCATAAGCTGGTAAAATAAATTTTATATGTTAGTGCGATCTAAAATTAACGGGCCGTATATTAATTTTTATAATTAACTATGAGTTTTGTGTAAAAGTCCTTCAATGTTAATAATTCGTTTTAATTTTACCATAGACGTACATCAATTCTATTATATAATTGTATATTAAATTTAATTTCCCAGTAAATGCATAAAAACTTCTAATCATTTTTAACAGTGTAATTAGGTACAAATAATTCAATTTTTTATTATATTCTCTGTGATTGTAGTATATAAGTATATATATGTATATGGGAATTTTTTTTTCATCTCTAAAAAGCAATCACAATTTTTATTAGATTTTATAAAAATGTAAATACTTAAATTTTTTATTAAAATATTTGATGTAGTTTAATATTGATGACCGGAATTTAAAAATCGAAAAAAAATTCTCATAAATTGCAGTTATCAGATATTTTTGATTTTTTTTTATGGATAAATATGTAAATTGGATTTTTTTTAATTTGATAAAAATTGTGGTTGTGGAGTAAAATAATAAAATAAATGGAGGATGTATCGACGTCGAGTTGGTATGGAATGGCCCATATCCTTCTGTATTTATATATATATTCTACGCTGTGCAATTTAAGGAAAGTCTCTCGGGGCCAAGGGGAGAACGAGCTAATTTCCTCGAATATCGTAACTCGATTTTCCGGAGCCTCGGGCGAGGAGAATTTTTATGAAAACAACATCAACAGAAAAAAATTTGTAAAGAAAATCTTCCATCTTCGTCATAATTTCAATACAGACTGTTTATAATTAAAAATATTGTTCAAACCAAGTTTGAGATAACTCGCCAACTTATAAAAGCCACGAACTAATTTTTTTATGGATCATATTCTCGCAAATATTTTTCTTCATCCGTAAATCATGAAGTGGAAGTTAAGAAAGCCAAGACCGAAAAGAAAAAATTCATTTTCAATTATCTCTATTCTTCCCTCAGTTATTAACACATTTTTATTATGTGTACCCTTTGAGAACTGCAGCGAAGGGTCTCTCGGTCAATTTACACGTTTTACATTACCTTCATAAAAATTAATATACATTTTCCGGAATATTTAATCAAAAAACCGAAATATTCCACGATAATAAACAAATGACAAGGTCAAATTAAATCTGAGCTTTCGGCTCCCATTTATTAACCCAGAAATATTTTAATCCACACTTATCGATTATTCAAATAGAAATCCTCAATTAACTTCATTATCGATGCCCCTTAAATCTCTTGAGAATCCCAAATTATTCGGCAATAAAAATCGCATTTCAAGAGCGCCTTAATCCTCGAAGTTCCCATCCCAACACCAATATTGTGTCGTAAAACCTTCCGGAAATCCCATTCCAACGAGCCCATGGGCACGTCCGCGGAAAAAGTAACGAGAGGTTTAAAAAAACAGACTTAATACTCACCAGTTTTCATCCCTTCGATCCACTTCCGATTCCTCAATAAATACTTCCCGATTATTGCCTACACCTATTCTCAGCCATTTATATATATATATATAAGTGGACATACCTCACAAATCTTTGATTTTCATGAAATTTTGTTGTAAAAATGACAATATGATTTTTTTACACGAGCACTCTGTATAAAATTAATTTTCCATGTGTAAATAGTCCTTCCCAAAAAAAAAAGTAGACCTGTGTTTCCCAAAAAAAAATTTTTGTAGGCTATAACATGAATGAAAAATGTTTTTACACTGAAACTGGTGCACCAAATTTCCTTTCCAATTGCTCTGCCAATTTAATTTTCCCTATTTCAACAACTTTACTTAATTCTACTTCAAAAGTACTTCCATTTTTTAAATTCCCTTTATTTTCACCCCCTCAATTCACCATCACAATTACGCATAACAACTTCCCCCCATTTCTGCCAGTGTCTAAAAAAAAACTAGACGAACCGAGGGGGAAAAAAAATTTCTTCGTAACCGCAGCTGTCGAAAGTCCCTGTAACAGCGCGGCCGCTCCTCCTTCATCCCCCAATGGAAAGTGGAAATAATTCGATATTTAGCAATCTCCTTATTCCGAGAGAGAGGCCCCCTGCCTGCCCCAAGCTTCCTTTAATGGAATCTCCCTCCGTACTCCCGGGCGAAGGAGAATAAGAGGCATCTTCTCTCCCGCGTCGAGCGGAAACCAATTTTCGACTAGATTTCTCATTTTTTTCTCATTTTTACAGAGGAAATACCGAAGAAGTTGGATGGCCCTCGTCGTTGTCGTAGTACTATAGTTTATGGTGCCCCATGAGGAAAACGTCGGATGGAAGACTCCGGCAGCGGAATATTAATAAGAGAAAACTACCCCTCGCCAAAAACGGACCCTAACGAACGACCACCCTCGTACATATTCCGAGGGAGAAGCACCACCAGCAACGGCGTCGAAGAGGAGCGAAAGAAAAGCCATTGGAGGGTTCATCGGGGGCTTTTTTCCACGAGGAGATGTTCAACCCCCTGTCCGGAGGAGATTCACCCTGGCCGATCATTGTTAAAGCGAGCGAGAGGACGTATAGAGAGAAAACTAGATATGGCCCGGATTGCGAACGATTTATCCGGGGAAAGGGACGAAAAGAGAGAAAACTAGACATGGCCCGGACTGCGAACGATTTATCCGGGGAAAGGGAGGAAAAGAGAGAAAACTAGGCACGGCCCGGACTGCGAACGATTTATCCGGGGGGAGGAAGTGAGAGGGAGAAAACAGAGCATAGATAGCGGGGAATCCGCACGCCCGCAAATCTTTTCAATCTCAGCTAGGAGATTATAGTGGTAGTACAGTTAGGTGGCGTATAGAGAGACACGTTCTTCTGCGGTTCGCCGCAGGATAGATCGTATGGGAGGACGTGTACTGTTACACGAGAATCAATTTTCGCACGGTTCCCGGACTTGCGAAAGACACACGAGCAAAGCTCTCTTTTCAACTGGGATAAACGTGCCTTTTTTTATTTAGTTTATAATAGTCGCAAATAATAGAAAAGCGGAGCCGGGAATTTTTGAGGGTGGCAGAAACTGGGAAGTTTACTTTGTTTAATTGGTAGAATTGAATTTTGTGGAAGCTTGATGACCACAATTTTTTAAAAAAAGAGATAGTGTTATTTTTAAATGAAATAGATGCTTTTTGGAGAAAATTTTTTTTGCGAAAGCTTTGAGCTGTAGCCAAAAGCAGAGCATGCAAATTTTGAATGGAATTTGTAAGGGAATAAGAAAATTTTGAAGCAGATCAATGCATTTTTTCAACTGGACATTTTGGGGGCGATTAGAGAATGAAATTTCTTACTAAAGTCAATTTTCATGCGTACTTTTCTCAAATGCGTCAAAAAATGTGTGGATGCTGTGACAGAACAAATATTTTCTAGAATAACAACTCTTCATTGGCTAAAAGCGATTATCTCCATAAAGTTTGACCGGAAATTGGTGCTTTCTGTCCAAACAATCTTTCACAAAACCGACAAAGTACCTCAAAAAGGAAAGCACAAAGTTCGTGAACGAAATTTGCGAGGGAACGAGATGCCAGATTGCCAGACGTTTATTTCCTCGGCCGCATGAGGAGCCCGAAGGGTCGATGCGATCTCGTAGCTGAGGAGTATCGTCACAGAAGCAAGTCGAGTTGCTGAGAAGGGCCAGGACCTGAAGAGACCGTCTCTCGCTTCGCCTCCCAACTTCCCGTCTATACATCTTCGCACCGAGGGCGTATTATACGTGGATTACAAGCCAAAGCCGTGGAGGAGGTCTTCAGGGTACAACACTAGAAGACCTCATTGCCTAAACGAGTGGAAGTGCGAAGTCAACGACGATCAATCACAGTCTACACGAGGAATCCTCCCAGCGACCTCTTCTTCCATAATCTATCAAGTTCTCGTCTTCCTCGTCGTTAAACGACTTCTTCAAGGTCTCGGAAGAAAAAGTCCTTCGCGCAATTCGCAATATGCGATTATTATACGACGAGCCAACGTGCGACACTGAAAACTTTGCGTGTGCGTTTTTTTTTTTTTTTTTATTAAAAAGAAGAAATGGAAGCTGATATATTTATCTTCCTAATGGCTTTAAAAGTCAGAATGAAAAAATATAAAAAGGAAAATGCGTCACTCAGGATTATTCGCCGAGTTGGAGGAGGTGTCCGGAATATCCGCTGGAACTGGAAGCAAGAATATCAAAGGATAGCACAGTTTCTGTGGAGAATGGCCAATCGCCTTCCCAGTCACGTTTCAGACGTCGTGGTTGCCTCGGTTCGCCTGTATATATACACTGTGTCGTGTCAGAACGGTCGACAAACGCTCGGGCAGTTTCCTTCTCGCGTTCCACCGACGCCGACTTCTCCTCTCAATCTTCATTCCGGCCTGGAAATTTTCCTTCTCGTGTCCTTTATTAGATTTTCATCCAATGATCTCGTCTCCGCACAATTCCCCGACACAATTTCACTCCCCCACGCGACGATTACGAATTATAGTTAACGGCGGAAAGTGCAATAGCGCTTCTCATTAATGCCAGTCCACGAAACTATTCCGTAATTGAGGAAAATTACGTATTCCTGGTGAAGCATCAAGCGAAGGCTGTGACGCGAAATTATCCGGACAAGTGGAGTAGCAAAGACGCACAGGATGAAATTCCATAGAACGGATTGTATGAATTATTAGCTTCAATATCTTCGATAATCTTGAAACGCTTGCTCTGCTGTTTTCTTCAGGCTTTCAATTTTCTGTTTATAATTTTTGTTTTTTTAGAGAAATATTATTTCAATACATTTTGTAATGCAATGCGATAAATGTAAAAAGTAGATTATTTTTCAAAAGTGCATTTATACTCGCACGTAAAACATGTTCAAAGAAGTAAGACAAAGTGCAGAAAATTATTTTTCAATTTATATAATTTTCAATCAACATAAGCTTAATTTTTTAAATACAATTTATTGTCCAGCTAGGTAAAATTTGTTAAATTCACATTCAATCATTTAATCAAAATGATATGTGTAGAAATTTAAAGAATATATATATTGAAGCTCCTGCTAAAAGTCGTGAGATAAAGTGATGTTAATTCGAGCGTAAAATGGATTTCCTCTTGCTAAACTACACACTGCAGTTCAATTTATGTTGCACACCTTCGAAAGTTCTCCAGACTGCAGTGAGGGAAGTATGCCCGTTCATCCGTCGTTGCTGGATCCTGGAAATTGACAGTCCACGAGAGTTCCGCCAGGCACTAACAGTTTTGGAAGCGATCCAAGATCAGAGCTGGTCCAGAGCCACTTTGAGAGATCTCTGCAGCATCCAAGACCGTTCCAGCGGTCCAACCCGCTCGCCTCCAGCCTTGACTGTCTTTCCGATCACGTTCCGCTGATTGGTCAATACGTAGACATTGCTGGCCTCTCCCCTTTACACCGACAGCTTATAGCAACCCCTTCCTTCGATACTCTTCGCTCTCTGCACCCTTTACTCGTATCGTACAACTTTCATCTATCTGGAAGTCGCTCTGGAAACTCCCTTCTCAACTTTAGATACACATTCCTGCCCCAAATGGACTCTGAGATTATATTTGATAAGCTTATTGAACGGAGCAGCTCCTCAACAGCGCTCCAATTTTTTTCAAACATTTTTTATAATAATTAGCGTGGGTTATTCACTTTTATTGAAAGTGAAATAATTTGTATATATACTTAGTAATATTTAAGGTGAAATAATTTATAGAAATATTGAGTACAATTTGAATAAGAAATTTGACGTACCATTTCATCTAAACCATAAATTATTAGGAAATTTTTCAATACCTTGTACTTGAATCATAAATATTGAAGTACTGATGCATTATTTTAAGCGTTTTGCAGTGTCTTCATATTATAATTACAGACTCCAGGCCTTAAAAATATTCCCATGTGGGTAAAAAATCGAAAAACCGTGGAGTGAGCTTTTAATGACAATTGATGTTTTTTTTTTAGCTCTGTTACTGGTGGAGACTGGATGGCTTTGCGCGGGTGTCGCGTGGCTCGTGCGCTACTATCAAACATGTCCAGTGGATAAAGCGAAGGATGTGATATTAGGTGAGTAACGATAAAAAATTTAACGACCCACTGCTGTCTATAAAAATGTAGCCTCGACTGGTGAGTTTAAAAAATCGATCTTCCTGACGGACACGATTTAGAGAAAATATTTATACATCTGTGAAAAATATTTTTTCATTTTTCCAGGACTCGTGATATCGAACTGGTGCATCCTCGCATCGGTGATGGTTACCGTGTGGTGTACGTACGATGCGGCCGGCAGATCGTGGGTAAAAATGAAAAAGTATCAGCGCAGCATGAGGGAAGCCGAATCTCGAGGTGGTGGCAGAATGCATTACAAGAGGAGCGGCAGCAGGAATAGAAATTGGCGACAACGGTACACAAGATATACTTTTTTTTTTTCAACCCATTTTTGTATCTCCACCTGCTCCAATACTCAAAGGAAACGCTTCGAAACGTAGAAAATAAATCTTTTTATCATAAAATGATAGGTAAACATATTAAAAATATTATACAAAATATTCCACAACGAAATTCGGAGTACTTCTGATTTTATTTTGGATGAGAAACAGAATTGAACTAATTTTGAACCCTTTTTTTCTTCTCTAAATTAGATTGTCACATTATTAATTATACTATTGGCATGGATTCTTAAAAATTATTTAAAGAATTTTGATAAAATGCTGCACACAGCTTCTTTATTTTTTTTATTTTTCAGTGAACCAGTAAAACGTGTGTTTTCACTTAACAATTTTGAATAATTTATTTTTGGCATTTCTCGTCTTCAAAAAGTATTAACGAAATTTAATTTTCTTGCAGAAAGGTCATACGTGCCTATCAGGACAGCTGGGACAACAGATGCAGATTACTCTTCTGTTGCATGGGAAATTCTGACAGAAATAGAGTAAGCGTCTCAAGCGGATATACCAATTATCGTATCCATCCGCTTCCTTCAATTTCTTCGCGAATTATTTCCATCCTGTTGCCACGTACATTCGCTTCGATCGATTCTTCAGCTTCTGGTGGAGCTTCTCGGGACTATAAATACTTTGGAATCGGAAGATAATGCGATTAAGAGAGCGTCCGGAAAATTGGCTTAATCGATAAACTCGACTCTTAGTTTTTGCTCCGGAAAACAAGAAGATGAGCGGCTCTCAAGCAAATACGGGCATAGTGCCCATTAGGAAGGAACTTTCCGAGTCGCTTCAATCTACGGACTGATTCGGATAAGCTCTGCCTTGAAGCTGGCCAAATATTTGCGGATAAAAGTTGTTGGTCCTCATCAGCGTGTCGGTTGATGTTGGATCACTAATATACGAATTTTAGATCCACTGATGACGAACTTTTCTTCATATTCTCGCTCGTGAAACTTCATTTTCTTTTTTTCATCTGTTAATTTCGTCAGAGTGGTCAAATTTATTTCATTTATTACAAAGATATATAATACAGAATATCTGTACAAAATTGAGAAGGCTATAAAATTTGAATATTCTAATTACGACAGGTTGCAATAATAATTGCTTATTAAATACATATTTTTTTATTCGATTCTGCTGCATACGTTTTAATTAAAAGAATCAACGTCCCTTTTTTTTCTTCTAATGTCTATAAAAGTTTTTAAAAAAGTCCACAATGTAGAATCTCGATGTTCAGCTTATTTTTCTTGGTGCTTTGTTTATAATCTTTATTCCCTTTGGTACAGAACTCATTCACGGACATCGCCAGGCTACTCAGCGACTTCTTCAGGGATTTGGACGTCGTTCCGTCCGACGTTGTGGCCGGGCTCGTTCTACTGCGAAAGTTTCAGAAGATTGAGCGCGAGCTCATCGTCCAGCAGAAGAAGAACGATACTTACGAGTTTCTCTCGGGTGTACCGGTCACGCCAAGAACCAAGTTTCTTTCTCTCACCGAGGACGGTGACTTAGGACACTTTCAGTCGGCTATTCATTACATGCATTTTGCACTTGCGGCTTACGGATGGCCGCTCTTCCTCTTCAATCATACCACCGGAATCTGCCAACTGTGCACCAGGTAATCAGAATTTCTTCGTGCACTGAAAAATCGCCTTTTGCGATTTGATGTACTGCCTGGAAGAGTTGACAAACGATCCTGTTAACTAGCGTTCTTTAGACACGTCACTCCACAATTAATTACCATGTCAGCAAAAAGAGTCAGCCAACTTCACAAATTTTTCATACTTAAAAATCTTATATCCAAACTAGGAAACACTTTACTTCGAGGTAAAGAATATAGACAAAATTTCTTTACAAAACTGACAAACAAAACGACTGAGTGGGAAATATGATATATATTTTCACAGCATTTCATTTCATTTGCTCGAATCATCCAAAAGCGCATTGTATAAATTGGTAAAAATCAGTAAATAAAATAGTGGAGTTAGATTAGCGAAGAAATTGTTCCTTTTTCAGGCTAAGATGTGGCTGTTTTCCGTGCATAAAGCACGACGACGATGCGACGGTGATAGCCGACAATTGTTGTCAGTGCAATTACGCAGCGTTGAGGCGTATGATCGAAATCGGTGAGGTGGAGGTCGTCTACGCGACATTTCACGTCGACGTCGGTGAGACGCCTTTCTTCGTCGCCCTGGATTACACGAGAAAGAAGGTTCGTCGCTCGACGCCCAATTTTATTCAGGCGATAGGTCGGAACGCCCGGAGACGTCGCTCAAAAATTCACGAGACACGTTCAATGATTTATGTCCTTTGTACTTCCTCAGGTTGTTGTCAGCATACGAGGCACTCTGAGCATGAAAGATGTCGTTACGGATCTTAATGCCGAGGCTGAAGTTTTGCCGCTGACCCCGCCGAGGGAAGATTGGCTGGGCCACAAAGGTATGGTCCAAGCGGCCGAATACATCCGCAAAAAAATCTCCGAAGAAGGAATCATAGCGAGAGCACTCGCCAAGGTGAATACCAAAAAACATCTTCAGCTCTTTGACTGTACATTCTACACAAAATGAATTATAATTAAACTGTGCATTATGAAAAAAAAAAGTATCTTTGAGCAGTCGTTACAGTTTTTAAGGGGACTTTGCTGCACTTTACAAATTTCACAAAGGGAATGTTGAACTTTGTTTATCGACTAAAGTTATTTTCTTTAATAAAGTGGACTTTCGGTACTCTTAAACTATCATTTAAATTTCTGTTGTGACAATCTCAATTTCATCTTGAACTGGACTAAATGCGAAATAAAAAAAAAATTAAAAAAACATTTTGAAATGCAGGATCCCGACAGAGGAACCCATCAATTCGGTCTGACCCTCGTCGGTCACTCGTTAGGCGCCGGGACGGCCGCGATTCTTGCGATCTTGTTGAGGCAAGAATTTCCGGATCTCGTGTGCTTCTCGTTCGCACCTCCTGGCGGGCTTCTGAGCATGCCAGCTCAGCTGTACACCCAGGAATTCATCACTTCCGTCGTCGTTGGGAAAGACGTAGTCCCGAGGATAGGTCTCAGGCAGATGGAGTGTTTGAGGGCCGATCTTATTAACGCTATTAAACGGAGCGTCGATCCTAAGGTACACACAAAGTGCTAAACCCACAATTTTCATTATTTCTTTTATATTCGCCTCAAACGAAAAACTTCAACACGTAAATTTCCTATTCATAAACCTTTATTTTTTCTTAATTATTTCTGTGAATCAATAATCTAAAATACTTATAACTAATAATACTCAATAATGTCATTTTTTAAAATTGCATACACGTTAACAGTAGCAATTTTTGTTTATCTTTTAATCCGTAGACTAAAAAAAACAATCTTATAGAAGCTTCGACCGTAAAAAGCCCCTAAGTTTTGGGTTTAAAAGCTGAAACCCACGTTCGTGTTTTCACCTCGTGCCTTTTTATAGTGGAAAACTATCGCTTGCTCGGTAATGTGCTGCGGTTGCGGTTCGATGCCGACGTCCGCAGCGAATTTAGAGGCCGGGGGATGCATCGCCGAATACCAGAGGGACAAGGATCAGGCTCGTGAGCAAACGATCGTACCGAGCGATTCCAGCATCGCCCTGACATTTCACCCGCCGCTCTATCCACCTGGGAGAATAATTCACGTGGTCAGACATCATCCCAACAAGGGAGAGTGAGTACACAATCAACTGTCCCGTCCTTTTTATATATTCAATAAAAACGACGATAAATCGGAGGCTCGGGGAAAATAAAGCAAAAAAAAAAAAGTAAATAATAGTTTGGCAATTCATCAACGTCGCATGGAGCGTGAGGTGCAATCGTTCGTGACTCGATTAACGTCATGTATTTTTTCTCTTTCGTTTTATAGGCAAAAGTATGAGAGCCGTTGGAGGTACGTCAACATCAATCGCAGCCCCAACTTTGCAGATATTGTATCACAAAAAAACTGTTATATTCTCCTATTTTCTCTTCATCCTTTCTCTTTAGGGTGTACAATCAGAGATGGACATTTTTCGGTGCACATAATAAGCAATTCACTGGGAATTATTAATTGTAGTTGAACAAACAATTGAAATTGCTTGTGAAAAAGGATAATCGAACAATGACCACTGTGATTTAAAGAATTCTGCATCCCTGGAGTTAATGAGAGCATGAAATATCTTCGAGTTTATCGTTGATAGTACTGTCGATGCAATGTTTTGTAGATAAATTCGATGGGTTGAAATTACCACGTTGATGATCCCGTTTTCCTTTAGCTTTTAATTCGGACGTATAGAGCATGCTGATCGAAACGAACTCGAAGATGGTTTATAGATAACATGATTATTACTGTACGGGAGTTCAAAATGCCGAGTTGTGTTGCCGATAGTAGAAGGTTTTTAAGGGACGTAGAGCAGAGCAGCACGTCAACCTCATACAAAATACTGTTTATCGTGTATATGGATTACACCCCATGTATTCTGATTTAATATAGATTATCCAGAGAGCAACCACCGCTTTGTTACAGCATCGTATGAGATTAATAAAAGCCTTCCAAATCCCTTTAAACTATAGCCAAACAATTCAATTTATTTTCCATTTAATCGAAAGCATGAAAAATTAATAACTCCTACAAAAAAAAAGTGACTTCAATATTTTCCAAATTGAAAAAAAATTTTACTTTTACAGAGAGTTGCCAGAATTTAAACAAACACCCAATTTATAGCCCTCGATTATAACAGATTATAACTGAAGACTATAAATATATATATTCTACCTTTTAAAAAAACCTGCCTCTGTTATTAATAAATATTGGACTACCGAAGTAGAAATTAATCTGTTGAATCTATAGAATACGTTTTGTTTTGGCAGTGAATATTTGGAGGGCTTACAACCAAAAATCCCGTAATTTTGTGCCTGGGCTTTGTGGTACTCTGATTATTTAAAAAATGAATTTTAATTCATCGTTTAATTGTCGATATTTCAGGCAAGTATTGAGGAAGCGAGAACCGGTTTATCAGGCGCTATGGGCGGGCCCATGCGACTTTGACGAGGTCCTCATCAGTCCTGTGATGATTCAAGATCACATGCCGGACACCATGCTCAAAGCACTCAACAAGGTAAGCCTCCACGTGACAGAGAGGACCGCGGGAACAGTCAAAGATTCGAGATACGGACAGACGCCGGTGAGTCGAAGTCCCTCGGTTAAACCGGGCACTTACGAGCCCCTGGAGGAGACGACAGACGGACCGGAAGTCGTCAGCGCGCAGATCGATGATATGAGATCTACCGAGATCAGCGAAGACATTGAGTCTGTCGAGCCTTGCTCTCGCGAAGGGGAGTCGATTATCTCAAGCACCGTGTCCATAGTAATAGACGTGGACGTACACGAGACTCGCGAATCTTGACCCGCGTATTTTCCTTAAATTCATGATCCTTCGAAATTAATATTTAAGCCTGTAAATAGAGAAGAGAAGAAGTTGCTGTAAAAACAAAAGTCGTGCAATAAATGAGTAAAGAAAATAAGATTTTCCGACGATAATAACAGAGTCGTACCGTTTTTGTTATCTATTGACACGTGCAGAGGAATACTTCGTATACTTCGAGTCCCACTCGCCACGAAATTAGCGTTATTATTTCGAGTAGTTATTATTATTATTTAACACTGAGCACGTTTATATCTAGAAGACCGAGGAAACTCGGTGAGAGTGGCTATCGTTGTAAAGGCTATATATGAATTTATTAGAAATGCTCGTTAAGGAGATTGGCGGATGAAAGTTTGCAAAGCCTGCAGCGTTTTTTTTGTTAATCGCAATTTTTCGTTTTCTTTCTGTACTTATCGTTCTGAGAAGTGGTAGCTGTAGCTCTTTTAAAAAAAAAAAGTATTACCCAGATTTTTTTGAGCTCCGGATTCGAAGGATTATTTTGGTTACTCAAAATAGCTGTCGATGGTGATAAAATTCTGGTTTGCAGTTAAAATGAATTGTAAATTTGTGATGCTAAAAATTGAATTATCGCAGAATGCTGCAAATTTCGAGTTTGTCGCTAAAATTCCCGCAGATTAAGACCCACTTTTAACGAGCGTCGAAAGCGAAAATAGCGAACATCGCGGGTTCTACTTTGTGTGATAAAGTACAAAGCAGAAAACAGTACAAACGTCGGATAAAAACGAAATTGCATGATCTCCGAAGCGCGAGAATTGCATGATGCAAAACGTAGTGCATTAAGAGTGGAACGTTATTTATTCGTCTGTATAATAATTACAATTACCGTCTCGCAATCGGGACACCGAAGCTCGTAGTTGTAATGCGTTTATGGTTTATATATATTCGTTTTATTTACCACTGCGCAATCGTAATAATCAATGGCTCGTGCAGCCCCGGAAACGCGGCTTCAGCTCTCTCGCTATCGATTCAATTAATTGTATTAATCCTCCTCCCCTTGTAATTTCGTTTCTTTCCCTCTCTTTCTTTCTTTTGTACTCTAATTTATGTTAAGTTTTATATGTTGTCTATTTAAATAACGTTCGTTGAGAATACAAATTGTTGTGATTTTATTTTTCGTCGTTTTTCCTTATTTTCGCAAACCTTTAATTTTTTATTTCGGTTAAGCTCGGATTCGCATAAAATATGGAAACGCCTACACGTAGCGTATACTTCAAACTAAATATATAGTCCTGATCTATGTCGCTGCTAAATAAGCTGGACTCGCAGGGATGGAATCGTGACAGAGTGCCGCTTTGAATGGTCTTCCGCAGTGTATGCTTGTCGTTCGAAGCTCTTGTTGACAGAAACGAGAGTGGATCGTTCCTGCGTATATATGCTCGTGTAAATAATTCATAACGGATTGCGCGTAAGGGTGGCTCACGGTAAAGACGACGACAACAGCACCGCGCACACTGAACACCCTCTCGACAATCACGAGAGCTCTCGTTTACTCCAGGCAAATAATACACCATTATTTATCTATCGTTTGCACATTTCACTTTTTTCAAGTAGCGTCAACCGCACCAGAAATTAATCGCATACAAAACGCGTCATCGAACGGCGATATTCTTCGTTTAACTATAAACCGGTACACGAGAACCTCATCGAACAGGTCACCACCGATTCGCATTCATATCTTCCATCAGAATAAAAATTAATCGCGACACCCGATTGAGAAAAGTTCACTTTCATACATAACGCGAAGAGTTCCCTCAATATTTTTTTTTAAGTTAGAGCGCGCATAATTCTTATTGATATCATGAAAATTGAAGGGACAATATTTATTGATGAAAAAATATCGAAAGACCTTTTATCGGAATTTGGAGTATATCATTGAAATAATTATTTTCACAATAGTGAAAAATACACGAAAATATGTAGAATGGTGTGGAAAACGAGTTAGAATTTGAAGCTGCTTAGAATGTGCGCTGTAGTGAATTAGGAGACACGATAATATCGGCGTAGTGCCTGATTAGAGTTAGTCTAGTGTTTGCTGATTAATTAGAGAGCGTACAAGTGTTGCGATGGTTAATTAGGAAAAAGTTTGAGGTATTTGGTAGCGGTGGTTGGGAGGGATTTTGGATTTGCCAGAATTATAGTGGCTGAGGGCGTGTGGTGTGGATTAGGTGTCAGCGTGCAGAGATCATAGTGCTGCTGAGATTGCAGCGGTGAGAGCGACTGCCGGCGTCGACGTCTCGGCGCTTAGGAGTCCCGTCGACGGCGATCACCACATCACACTTCAGCTTCAAGTTCAAAGTGCACCACCGCGAGCCCGCGACGCCGACGCCTATGCCACCACACCCTCTTCCTGCCACGACACAAGGTACTTTTGCCAAGGTCCTCCACGGGGAAAGCTCGTCGCAGAAAAGGTCGTTGACCTCTTGGAGCCCAAACGATAATCTGAAGAAAAAAAATACCAAGTCTCAGTCTCGACGAAACAATTTTCTTCATAATCAAAAACGATCTTCTCTGTCGCAGCATCCCTGACGTTTGATCAATTCATACCAGAGTTGGGCAATCAAAATAATGGATTAATCGATTTTTAAATCACGTGTTATTTGTGTGTTTTTAATTTTATGATCAATTATTCGAGTATAAGTTTTTTGTTTCATTTTCGAGAAGGGGCCTTAATTATAATAATGGAAAAAAGAGTTTTTCAATTAGATCGTAAGAATTTTGTCAATTATTTAGATAAGAGCTATTGATTGGTAATCGAATATTTTTATGGGCAAACGAACAATAGTATCGAGTTAATCGTAGCCATTGGAGCGATTATTTCAGTCGTATAATTATTTCCATGTACGGCTAACAAATAACACTGAAGATTGATAAATAGCTTCACGAGTTAATTATAATGCTTCGATAAATGAAACTGTAATGCCCAACTCTGACATAAAATAATATTGGCTATTTTGTATCAACAAGGTACAACGATTTGTTTTTTTTTTTTTTTTTTACGTATCGCAATTGGCATCGCACTTTATCACCTTAGTTAATAGAGCACACAAGTATTTTTCGAATTATGTACTACACAATTGCGCACAAATATATTGTCGTTATCTTAGATTATAAATGATAAATATCGTAGTATTAGAAGTGAGAAGTGGATAAATTGTGAGAATAACGCGAATAGTAATTCAATCTACTTTGCAGTCTATAATAATAATATAAACACACACGGTGCAGATTCCTGATTGCACATTCACGTGTAAATCTCTCCCATTTTCGCATTGGACTCATTTATGTGTCATTCATAGCGATCTACTCATTTTGCGGTCAACATACACGACCACACATCGCAAATTACAATTTCATACTCTCAGCCACTCGTATTATCAAGCATGCGTATCTCATGTTACCACTTCATCCAAGTATATTATATAGACTGCATGTGCATTCAAGACGAGACAAAATACACATTGGAACACTTTTATAGCACATATTGCATCTCATCGACGTCGTTCAGTAAAAATTTGATATTTTCCACTGGAAATATGAGCAAATAATATACTAAATATTCCCTGCAAGCAAAACTTTAAATATTTCCATAAATTTTTACGTTTCCACCCTTCTGTTAGTTTATTATTTCGCATACATTTACACATTCCCCTTCTTAAAATAGAAAAATAACCACGTAATCTTCTTGTTTAAAGAAGAATTCAATCACTTCCGGAATACAAATCGCCCGCTAAAATCCTCCAGTAATTCATAAAATTTTCTCAATCGAAAATAAAATTAGTCTCGAATAATATTTCCAGTGGACCTCTCGATCATTATTATTTGCATGCCGTAGTCCGCAGTATTCGCGATTAAAATGATTATACAAATAACAGCAACAACATACGCGATCATTCTGTCCTTATAATCGATCGAACCATTGAACAAAAACGCGCAATTCGAGTGGAAAAAATCACAAACTCTCTTTTGAGAATATCTACATCAATCTGCAAAATCTAAAATGCAAGGAAAAACAAATTCTCCGCTCGTGGAGGTCGATTAATAATCGGGGAAGAAAAAAAAAACTCGATTATTGAACGCACATACGGATCAGGTTGTAACGACGTTGGGACCGGTCAAGCCGCAACGTCTGCCCTCCGGCTCATCCGCCGAAGCCTCCGAAGCTCGCGAGGCTGTTGAAACCCAGGAGGTCGAGATCGAGCAGGAAATGCGAGCGCTCCTGTCGCCACCGAGTCCAGCAAAGTGCGCATCGCTGACCGTAGGAACACCGCCGCACAGGCTCTGCCTCGAGACGAGCTTCACCTCGCTGCAAAGTCCCACAGAATTTCCGCAGGCCGGACGCGAGCTTAGCGTGGACTCCAGGGGTCTGCCCTGGGAGTACGTCAGTCTCGCTAGCGAATTGCTCAACACGCCGAGGCCCGAGGACATCAAATTGTAAGAGCCCATATCGAGCCCATTTCGTCCCAGCGATGACAATTCTTCATTCCCAAATAATAGCCCATTGGATCTGGAAATCAAATTAAATCAATCAATAATAAATCGTAGAATTTCACAATTACTATCTACTCTCAGTCAGGATATAGTTAATGAATTTTATTTTCATTTTTTTTCTCACTATGAAATAGGACCGTGATGAGAAAGGTACAATAATTTTAAAACGTCTTTCTGTTGGCATTATTTCACGACCGATTTCGATATTATTTCTCATAGACTTTGCGGATGAGCAGGCAAACTAGTAATTTTCAACGCCGTGAAAAAAATAACAGATCTTTTTTTTTTAAATTAATCTATGTGTTATCAATTACAGAATCGAGTAATACCTACAGATTTTCACATTTATAAAATAAATCAATTTTGCTTTTAAGAAAGTTCTTTTATTATTTACTAATATGATAATCCAATTTGTTTTTCAATACTAATTAAATTGACAAAAAATTGCAATAAAAATGATTTTTACACGTTTGCCAAAACAAAATCGACGCAAAAAACGAGCGATAAATGAAGGCACGTGTAAGTGATCCATTTGCCTACTCATATAAAGTTTATGAATATGAATAATACACGAATTAGTAGGAAAATCACAATAAATATAACACTCACAACCGAGTATCGATAACATGATACTGTTGCTTAATGTGCTCGCTTTAGATTGAAATATCACTCTCAACACACTGCACACTATGATCATTGATACATCATTGATAACGATAAATCAGCAATGGATCATTGCTTGCAAAAATCTTCACAATCACGACACGCGCGCGCACCAACGCGACTGGATTCGTCACAATGACAAAAGTAGAATTCTTTCACGCGCAAAATAAATAATTTAAGTAGCGAGGGTCAATATTGGTCAGACGGCTCAAGAATCTTCTCAATAACTCGTGACAATATTGATAATATTTGCCAGGTCGAACCATCCGTTGGATTGGGACTGTTCCCCGAGAATAGCGCCCCTCGCAACACCGGAAACGATGTCGGAAACGTCGAGCAACCCTCCGTCCCCGGTACCACCGCCAAGGCCGATGAGACGAACACCGAAGATTCCGGGAAACTTGTCGACGGCGGCGGACGATCTGAAGAGCAACCTTCACTTCGCGATGCTCTCCGCTAAGAATTATTGCCTCCGCGAGGAAACCGCTGGCAGCAACAGCAGCAGCGGCAACAGCGAGGCGAGCTACGAGAGCGCGAGGAGTCTTCAGGTAGCTGGTCTTCCGCCGCCGGTCCCACGAAGACGAGATTCCGTTATAATCAGAAGGTCTGTGTAATGAGAAAAAAAAGCAGCGATTATTGATCTTGTATTTTTCAGCGGCTTTGTAAAAATTAAACGATTAAATGGTTCCCATCGTTGATAAAAATAATAATTTGCATTCGAAACGAGACTCGCTCACCGAAATTCGAAAGTAACTTGAAAAATATGAAATAAATATGGGATATCGTTTTGCAGAGAGCACACGGTCTGCACCGCGGCCTGCTGTAGGGACGAGGGCTCCGAAAATTCCACCCCTTCCTCGGAACACTCCGCACGTGTCGTTCAGGGCTCGCATCGCGTGCAGATTGACTTCCGCTCCGAAGACAATGACACTAATGGCTCTAGTTTACAGGACTTTTACGAAGCGAAGGTAACGCCGATATAAATTATTCAGCAAATTAACAATTACATTTTGTTTTAACTATCAAAACATAAGATCTTTAACAGTAATGTTTAACTTTCTTTCAATGCATTTGAAATGTTGTTTTAAAAACTATAATTGATCCTAAACTGTGGCAATAATTAAGGCCAATCTGTTGAAATGAATTTCAACCCTTTCCGCAATATTGCAGAGTTCGTCGGGGCAGCGCGACAGCAGCAACGACGTATTCCTCAGCGTAAGAAGTTCACCAGAGTGCAAAGGACTAATGGCCCCAGCGACGGACTTCGGGGCCGAGTGGAAGAAGCGATTGGATCCTTCGGCGGTGCCGGCCGACGCGTCGCTTCCTCTTCTTCGTGGTCTCTCGCCGACCCCGACCCACGGTCAACACTCGAGCTCGCCGTTCTTCAACGTGAAACGAAAAAAATACGTTTATCCGATAACGTTGGTTGGCCGCGGCGAGAGCAGCGTGTAACGATATTCCTCAGCGTTCCTCGCGACCAACGATAACTAAAAACAATAAAAGAGAAATAAATAAATAAAAGAATGGGCATAAAAATAAAATAAAAATGCGCGAGCGGCACAGAAGTGGCTTGAAATGGGACCACGGAATCGAGACTATACTAACAATTACTTGTATAAACCACCAGGCCTGTGCCGCTGTCGAGCTCGACTCGTTATGTAGATTATAATCAGCAGTAACGCGTCCAGCGGGTTTTTGAAAAAAAAAAATTATTTTTATCTCTCACTCGCCGTTAGATATTTTTTTAATTTACTATCGCAACGACAAATCGACTCTCTTCCACGTGAAATTGAATAACGATTTACTTATCCCGAGCCAAGATATTTTCACGCTCGGCAATCGAATGCACTGCACACTATTTGCACAGGCCTATCCAACATCGAGTTTCATTAATTATCTTTAAAGCATTTCTTCTTTCTATCTCAGATAATTTGCGTTTGTTTTTTTATTTATTTTTAACTATTACGACTAGATTAATATGCTGTACTAGTCGCGTTACGAGTTTCGGAGCAGACTCGAGTGATATCGAATTATAGATGAGGCAATTCGAAGCTTCGGGCTATCGGGCCTCTATCACGGCTTCCAGAACCACCAAATTCTAGAAAGTATAATTAACAATACGAATCTCGGGTTTGTTTGTTATCGAATTAACGAGATTTCATGACAATTCGTGCCGGGAGCACGTTACGAGTAATCGTCAGTGGCGAGACTATTTAATTAAAGAACCAGCGGATGAGGTGTGAAATAATTAGACTCGACCAGGTAGAATCTCGTAGTTGACAATTGCCAATAGATTTTCTATCGATTTTCTGCCAGCTGACCACAGATATGTAGATATACAGAAGTAAAATGTGTAGAGATGATAAGGGAGGTGAGAAAATGACCGATTGTGTAATTAGAAATGTGTGAAAAAAAAAAACAAGACAATGCGACGTGTGCTTGTTAATTGCAATATCGAATTAACGAAGGATGTACCTTTCGGCGTTATTTAAAAAAAAAAGGAGGAAACGCCGAACGTGAATTACCGTAGGTTGTGTACAAATTATGAGAAAATGAGAGATGTGCAAATAAAAATGATATTATATTCTAGTCAGTATTCTCTGTTCGCCTAGAAACAGCGAAATACGTAAGCTTGTCGTGAGTGACATTTCCTGTAGAAAGAAAATGCAAACACACCGGTGCAACGTGTTAATATTAATCTGTGAGAAAAAACAATAATTTGTAAGAAATAAAAGGCATAAGACAAAACCGAATTTTCGTATTTTTACTGTTTCAATGTTCCCCCAATTTTTTCACAGCTTAACTTTTAATCTATTAATTAAAAAGGCCATAATTCCTTTTTGTTTTAAAGGCGTTATCTATTTTATTCCCACTACATCAAAATTAGTCTTTAAAAATCAGGTAAGAATTTTTTTAAATGTTACTTTAAAGATTTTCTACCATCCCAAATAAAAATGTTTCGTTGCTTCTAAAGAATCTTAAAGATAGACTTAGGTACAATAAAAAATCCAGAATTCGATGCTCGATTTCAATTACTTTGTATTTTTTCATACTTTCTTAGTTCTAGTCGAAGGAAATGAAGGCAGATGCTTGTATCGCAAAATTGTTTTATGACCATTATGAAGAGACGGCAAATTTTATTGCATCGCTGTCGCCCAAGGCGGCGTCATCGGCTGCGGATTTTGTAGATAAGACATTACAACCGCAGAAATGGAGAGCATGAAACTGCTGAGTATCTGTTTGGTGTCGTCGCTCACTCGGGAATTTGCAAAACTTATGCACGAACAGTAGAGCGCCACCCACGCGCACCACTTCAGTCTCATCATAAGGCCGCACATGCTGAACACCATTCCCAGAATATTCATGTAATCCGGCGTCAAATCGTCTCCCGGCTGAGCTTGCGTGCTCTGCACCGAAGGCTTGAATCTGATTTCCTTCTCGGGACGTCGGGGATCCGATGAATTGATCATTCTGCAAAAAAACGATACTTTTCCAACGGAACTTCCTAGCGAAATCACAAAATTGGATCATCATTTGAACCTTCGACCAACGCAACTTTGGCTATCAGTTCTTAACCATTTATAGTGTTTTTTCATGTTAAATAATTCCAAAGATCAAAGTATAAATGGTAATGAGTAATGACTCGTCATCTACGTCAATTTATTTTCAAAAGTTGTCAGAAAAATTATTTTTGTCTATCGTTACCATTTTAATTCCAAAAAACAATTAATGTATTACTTACCTGAATTATTAAGTGGATTCCAGAGGAGTTTGTATATACAGGATTAGTTTTGAGGTTAATTAAACCCAATTTAATTATGCGATTATAAGTCACTTGTAATCGCAGGACAGTTTTTGGTTCCAGTCTATATTTACGTATTAAAATTTTTTCTTTTTTTTTGGAATGTGTGATAAAAACGCTGAAATTAGTTGTACAAAATACGTAAGCACTTTCTGCCAGCGATTGACATCACCTAACCTAACGTTACTTTGTGTGATGAAGGAAGTGGGGATTAAAAGTGATGAAAGATAAGAAAAGTCTCGAGAGCCAATCACAAATTGTGTGCGCGGCCTTCTGTCGACAATAATTGCATTTTGAACCAAATTGTCCATAAAAATTTTAGGAAAACTCCTTTTCCTTAATTAATTTTGAAATAAATAAATAAATTGCATAAAAAATTTTTTATTAATTTTTTATGAATGATTTAGCGATGCTGAATGTGAAACGAGAAAGAAACACTGAAATGATTGATAAGCATTTGAAAAAAAGGAGTTTCAAAGAATTTTCTTTTATTTAAAAATTATAGATACACTTAGGAATTATTATCACTGTAAAAATAATCACTCAACCCATTCACAATTATGGGAAAAATGTGAAAAGTTTCATTTCCGCAGAAGCGTTTGTATGTACTTATAAAAATAGAGATATTGTCAAAGTTTTTTCATTAAAATTGTGCTCATTAGTAACGACAAAGATTTTAACGAGCCGAAAATCAGTAATTATTCGACGAATGATTATGCAACGACGCGTGTTTGGGAAAAATAGTGTAATTAAATGTTTATGGTACATAAAGTATATAATCAATGGATAAATACATCGTAACCCAACAAATCGATATTTAAATTGCTTTAACCAGCGTAGAATTGTTTGTTTATTTTTAAAAAATGTTTCTCCATTTATAAACCCGACCAAAAGTGAGCCAACGCGTCCACATTCACAGGGAATATTGAATTAACAATTGGAAAAAACCTTAAATCTGCCTATCAGTGTCAACGCGGTTATATCATCTTCTGTATTCCTTATCTACTCTTATTAAATTCGTCGGGTTTGGTGCATTGCGGAAATCGGTTTTTCAGTCGTAATCACATATGTCCATATCTTCGCACGTTGCTGCGATCCAAACGAGCAAGTTTTTCACGGCTTCCGCGTGAATACTCGAACTCTTGTAATCGGATACAACTTCGTTCAGGCACTGCGAAAGTTGCTTCAGAATCGTCTAATCAGAAAACGCATAATCATATTTAGTTGATAAAAAAAATAATCACCATAATATCGTGCATTTCTTAAATAGGGAATTGCCAATTTTTGAAGTTTCAATACAAAATTTTGTTACAAAGTCGATTGTTATTAAGCTTCGTTATTTTTTACTTCGGCGAACGTGAACATAAATGTGAAGTATTCTCTCGATTAATGTTTGTATATATCAAATTATTAATGAGATAATAAAAACTCACCTCGGGCCATTCTTGTCTAAAAAGTGCGACACATTGATCGCTGAGTGCGTCGATACTCAGCAGTTCCTCCTTCAAAAGCGCCTTTAACAGACGGCCAAAGACCTTGAGATTCGTTTTCTTCGAGTTGTGAGTGAGCAATCGAATATTCCGCGGGCTAATTATCCTCACGAACAAGCTCTCCGTCTCGCCACCGCGATTCTCATCATTTATCTTCCAAATATCTATAAACATCTGTTGAATCTCCGTACTGAACAAGTCTTGTCTTTTAGTCACTGAAAATTGAAGCGCAGGATGATCGCGACGTCGTTTTTTTGCTGTGCAAAGTTTAGAATATATTTTCCGTTACTCACACAAAAGTAAACAAAATTCCACGCTCATTCCGTACAAATTTCTCTCGGCGTAATTCACAAGATCCGCTCGTTCCGTCAAAACTTGGCGCAAACATGTCAGCGTATTTTTCACAGCATCGAGAGAAAGTTGCGCCCATCTTCCTTTATTCTCCACCAATTCCCACATCGAATTCTTGGCAAAAAAATAATAATTCTCCGTAAAAACAGCGAAACGATTTTTTGTTTTGTTTGAAAAAGCTATAGATAAATAAATAAAATGTTGCTCCTACTCTGAGCAGCGCGATTGCTTCCGTAGGACAGGGAACCTCCGGATTGTGGCGATTTTCCTTCTCCACTTGATTAACGTCTCCCTCTTTAAGCGATTTTCGTAATTCGAACGGCATATTTTTAAGAAACAGAGTTTCCGTCACGTGCAACTCGATCCATTCGTCGATACGCTGCATGGCCATTCTTTTCGCTATCGCCGCGCAAGTTTCCTTCACAGAGGGAAAAGCGTCGTCCGCCAGAAGAGATTCGATCGATTTTGTCGTTCGGTCTTCGCACATTTTCGATATTTTCTCCTCGCACTCTTTCTTCACCGCATCTTTTATCCTCGTCGCGAGTAATTGCATCTGACGCTCCGCCGACTGCAGATAAAATGTTTGTTAGTCACGGCGTTTAATTTTCCAAACACCGTCATATTTAAAAAACAATAATTGTGCATATCCGTTATTGAAAAATGAACTTTTTAGACGAAACTCGAAGTAAAACTTGCCCGAGATCGTTTTTCAGTCTGCGTCGAACTTGTTCCTGGTGTTTTCTGTGATTTTTCCTCGTCTTCTTTATCATCTCTCGGGCAGTACTTGAGGGCCGAGATGATATTTGCCGTATCCTCAGAACCACGATTTTCCGGCTTTAAAAATGAGTCCATATTTCGCTGCTTCGTGGAAGGTATTATGGAATTGCAGATATATTTCACGCAACTCGAGGCCACTCTTTCCGATACGAAATCGACAGTTTTTCTTATCGAGCTCGGCTGACCGTGAAAAAACGCTTCCTCCAATTGCATCTAAAATCGGCGAGTGAAAAGTGAAAATCGTTATCGTTTACGAAAAAAAAAAAAAAAAAAATCGTTTCGAATGAAATCTTGCCTGAAGATTCTTCGTCTTCGCGCCGAAAGTTGGCTGCGAAAGTTGACTTGAAACGGGCGTTATGTGACGATTCGCGTTGGTGTTACCCAAAACCGCGTTACCAGAAATTAGAAGAGTCTTGAACTCCGCCAAAAACGGACAGCATTCGTAAAGCGCTCGATCGTCTATGATGTCCAGCTTATCGAGGATCAAGCGACGCTCTGCAAATTCTTTAGACGATTTCGCATTAACGGATCTGATATTTTGAGGCCGCTTTTGAGGTCGTTGATCGTGCAAGGGACGGAGGAGTCGCAGTTTCTTGTCGTCGTAATTAATCTGCCAGTAGGTGTAAACATCGCGTGGAAAACTTGGCAACTCGAACAGCCAGCCGATCGTGAACATCATCAGTATCGCCGTTTGCGGGGACATCCAATTTCCCGGATGAAGTTGACTCGATATACGGTAAATGCAGTAAAGCTGTTCGCCGATTTTCATGTAGTAAGGAAGACGCAAAGCTACCGTGTCCAACATCGACATGTACTGCACGATCCAAGGAACCGTCAGTGATAACCTTCCGTTTATCAGCGCGTCCAGGAGACAATTTTGCAGATCGAGCGACGGAAGAACCTGAAAGAATTTGGACATTTTTATGAGCTTCAATCACAAATATACGCTGTAAAAAAAGCCTGCTGAAGGAAATTTCCCGCATAAACAGGCACTTCAATGTTCACACGTTGATTAAATGATCAATTATGAAAATAGATCGTAATTATAAATGCTCACCCGTCCTCGAAGTTGGATTTGCGAGACCAGCCATTCCGGCGAATTCGACGCCGTAGCGAAGGGTAAAGACAGCGTAAAACTCGCAAATTTGGCCAATAATCTCAGACTAGACACGCAAGTGATGAAACTTTGTTTCGTATTCTCGTCTACAGTGGTTTCTGCAATTAAATAAATAATTAGTGCCCGTACGACGAGAAAAGCGTAATATTCAGGATATTTTACAGTGGATATACCTGTTCCTTCAATCTCACTGCCTGCGAATTGTGTGTCGTTCAGTTCCATTATTTCGCGAATGAAGGTCGTTTCCAAAATCACATAAAACTTCCAATCGGATATGCTGAGAATGAACTCTTTGTAGAATTCCTGGACTCCGGGAAACATTGGTTTCGGTACTGGGCCAGTTGAGGTCAGCGGAGTTACCAGTCGCTCTTTTAGCTGTATCAGCTTCTCGGGATTCACGTGTTTCAGTGATTTTAAAATGCTCAAGCTCTCGTCGTCCATTGGATCTTCCTATAAGCAAAATGACAATCAAAGCTCGTCGTTAAAAATTCTCTCCTTGACCACCTGAATAATCTGGATTTGCTTAAAGTCTCATAAGCCCCAAAATAACAATACATTATTTTTTTGTTTATTTTTTCCGATCATGATCTGAACTACGCGTTGAGTGCCAAAATTGGCCGAAAGTATTTTTAAAAAGCCGACGCGGAAACCCGATGATTTTTCTTATTCGTGAAATAAAAAAATACGATCCACGCTCACCGTTTGTCCATTTTGTATGGAAGACACGATGAGCTGCGAGACAAATAGTTTAGCAAAGTGGCAATAGTTGACAGCGTCCGTGTGAAGAGTAAGAAGCGTGGTAATTTTGTTCTTCAATGCTCTCTGAAACGACCAATCGGGTGTCAAGTGTTTTTCTTCCCATTCTCTCAGTATATCATAGAACAAATCGCGTTGTTTTCTGAACAATCCAAAGGCCGACGCAGATGGAAAAGTTTCGCGGTTGTCGGTGTCAACTTGGAAGCAAACATTGGTCTGCAAGCTTCTGAAAAGTGTCGAACGTAAGCCCTTGAAAAATTACAGCCAAGAGGAGAAAAACACGCGTATGCGAATGTCGCTTACCGCGAATCGATCTGTTTCATGGTTTTCGTCTGCAGGCACTTGTCTCTGTATAATTTGTTGAGATACTTCAGCAATTGCGGCTGAAAGGCGTTTATTTGATGATTTTCGCAGAGCAACTTCAACGTCGCTCTGTCGAGGGTGCTCAATAAAAATTGTTGATTCAGCATCACCATAGTAGCAAAATAAACGCAATTGTGTGCAGTTCCGAGATACTCTTCGAGTTTGTTGCTCGATTTTTCCTCGGAGCTCACCGAGTCGTTGAGAATCGAAGATTCTTCAGGTTCGTTGTTCGCCAATTTGTCTCCCGACTCTTCGTCAGAATTCGGAGAATTTTCTTCGACGATTTCTGTCGAGATATCGTCGTTCAACTCCGCACATCCGAGATCGCTTTTCAAACTCTCGAGCAATCGGACGGAGGACGGTGTTTTTTCGGTGTTGACGCCGCTGTTGGTAGATTTTTTCTTACTCAATGTTTTGTACTGAGTCGTGAGGAGGGTAACTAAGAAATATAGCTCTGTCATGGGATTCGACATTAAATTACGATGGAGAATACCGCTGTAAAGATTAGCGAGAGTGTTGAGCGCCTCGACGTTCTCCACTAAATCAACACAAGGAACGACCGTCGATTCGAGTTTCGTTTTACTCGCCAATTTCGGCTCAGTGTTTGCGGTCTCCGTGGCGGATTCGTTTTTCGGTTGTCTCTGTCTCTCTAATTTGAGTAATCCTCGCTCGACCTCGAAGGAGACTTCTTCCTGTGACTTATCGGTCGACGGAGCCTCCACGAATTTTGGATTTACGACCGTTGGTCTGCTTATCACGCCGAACACTTCCTTTCCTGGACTCTCTGAAATCGATAAGGGAAAAGGGTTTAATGCTATATCTTATTACGAAAAAATATCGTTCGTCTTTAATGGACAAATACCTTTGCCGGAAGCGACATCCAATCTCGTAGGATTGATCCTCCGCTTCGATTTAGCGCCGCTAGCGTGCGATTGTTTTTCGTCCGCTGGAGAATTCGCGGCGCCCTGCAGTTTTCGATACTGCTGAGCTCTCTCTCTCGATCTGTTCTTGGAGCTTTTCTTAGAGCCTTGGCTACTAGGCTCGCCAGCGGGCGATTGTTTTTCGTCCGCTGGAGAATTCGCGGCACCCTGCAGTTTTTGATACTGCTGAGCTCTCTCTCTCGATTTGTTCTTGGAGCTTTTCTTAGAGCCTTGGCTACTAGGCTCGCTAGCGGGCGATTGTTTTTCGTCCGCTGGAGAATTCGCGGCGCCCTGCAGTTTTCGATACTGCTGAGCTCTCTCTCTCGATTTGTTCTTGGAGCTTTTCTTAGAGCCTTGGCTACACTCCGGTTTTATATAATCCCCCAAACACAGGCTCTGATTTTGCCCGGGTTTGACCATTTTCTGTTCGCTGATGGGTGTATTTTTCGGAGTGCTAGTTCTGCTCACATTCGGGCTGTTGACTGAACAATTCTGGCTGTTGGTGGTAGTTTCGTTGGGGGATTTTTCGGCTCTTCTCGGGCAGAGAGTGGAAACGTTGTTGGCGTAGAGCGGCGATGGGGGACTAAAAGGGGCGTTCAAGATCGATTCGTTTCTCATTAAAATACCGAATGGCTGCGGTGAGCCCATTTCTAGAGAGAGATTGGAAACGCTGTTTTCGAAAATTCCGGAAGGCGAGGAAAGATTTAGAGAAGCCAACTGCGTTTGTGCCTGATTTACCGCGAAATTCACAGCGCCGTAATTCACGTTCGGGCTGTTGTAAGGCGAACCGGGATCTCTTGGAAATTGTGGACTTTGCATGGGGTTCACGTTTCCGCATATCTGATTTTGCGGATACTGCCCGTCGCCCGAATTAGGCGGAGATTGATGAATTCCTTGGGCCATGCTATTCGGATTTGGCAAACTGCTGTTCAGCAGACCAACTTGGCCGGATAATTGTGGATAATTCATTTGCATTTGATCTGGTATTGTCATTTGTCCGGTTATTTGCCCGCCCATTCGCCAGGGTATGTGGCCGGTCATTTGACCAGGTATTTGTCCAGGTATTTGCCCGGCTATTTGTCCAGATATTCGTCCAGGAATTTGCCCTGGATGATTAGGAGACATCATGACAGCCCTTCGCTGATCTCCATGTGGAGAATTGGAACTATTGTTACAAATCGCAGGTTCGTTGGGGCGATGAAACAGCGAAGTGCGGCGAGGCAAGCCTTGGAGATTTTGCGATACATTTGAAGTCTTTTTTGGCAGCTTCTCTTGAACCTCTTTTGAATCTGGTAATATACTGCGAATTGAAAAACCAATTAAACTACAAATTAAGCTATATCCCCTAAAAAACTTCTAAATACTTTTTTTTGCTCTGCGTCATAATTTTCACTCAATATGTGTGAAAAAAATGTTCGCCCACAAAACATTTTTTTATCCCATTCGCTAAATCTGCTTGAACCTTCAAACATTTTGCAATCGGCAACAAAGACTGCCAAAACAATAACAATGAAAAATAAATGTGCGCAAGTGCAACGACGATTACTCGTGCGATACCTTTCGCTTTGTTGGCGCAGATAGTTGAGAAAATAAGACACAAAGTCTGCCCTCGTAGATCCATTTTGTACGATATCGGAGCAAATGGTCTCCTGAAACGCAATATACATACATAATACATAAAAACACCGAGCTTAACCTATAACAACAGAAAACTGACATAAATATGACAGTAGAAAATTGTCAACGCCAGAAATGTTAGCTTTACAACGTATTGACATTGTACCTCGAGATTTTCGGACGTTAGCCACTGAAACAGTGCGTCGATTGATATTTTCTTGTTCAAAACATTTCTCAGTATTGTTTCCGCCATTTTTTCTTTGCCGCATTGGCCCTGTTCTCGGTAAAATAATAACAATGATAACGGTGTTATTCCATTTTTCCGGAGATCGCAACGAACGTCGTATCACCGCGAAAACGTCTCGAACATAAAATTGATTATCTATTTTTTAACTATTCTCCTCTCTAAATGCATCACTCTTAATATTTGAAGTGTAATATACGAGAAACTCGCTTTGGAAAACGCAAAATTGAAACATATGGAACCGGTTGAAAGGCGAAACTGCGATGCCCTCCAGCGGCGGATTAATAAACTAATTCAAACCTTAAGAGGGTACAATTATCGCAAATATGGTACCAATTTGATTCTCACATTCTAGCACAGTTGTTCAAAATTTCTTTACATTTAGACGAGTACTAATAAATTATTAGTTCTCGATCAAAATATGAAGTCGATTTTTGAATCGACCATTTATTCCGGGACTTAAATCTTAAAATAAAAACTCCAAAAACAATCACGTATATCCAGTTGTCACAACTTTATTAAATCACAGGATGCTTAGGATTTAAATGGAAATGCAATCCTTATAACATGAAACGCAATCTTAATTTAACGTATAAATAATCCATAAATTCGAGTACGAAGAAATAAAAAGGAGAGATAATCGAATATGCGGTGCGGAGGGTAACTATCCGATTTAAGCTTTTATCATAATGGCAACGTATTGTCCGAAGTTTTTGGCTAGAGCCTCTAGTTTTCTTCCTGATCCCTTTTCTATCTAAAGCTTTTTGTTGCTGTTGCTTGTTTTGTATTTACACCAGTCTCCAGGATACGCTACTCGTAATAAGGCATATCGCTTCTTAAACGCCACGAGTTATTAGAGAGCTTAAACAAGTGGATAACTGGCGGACGAGGCTACTCCGCATTGATTGTCCTTGTTACGGGCCATTTTTATGTAGCCCTTGTCGCCCCAAGTTGGGCCCCAACTGTTTTTCACCAGCCAATAATCGACGCCGCTTTCATCGGTTCCGTAGCCCACAGCGAGAACACCGTGATCCAATTCTGTGCTCGAGCAGTCAGGCTCATCGTAAACGCCTTCGGAGTAGAACTGGAAGGAATGTTGAGACGCGTCGATGGCGATCGACACAGGGCCAACGGTCGCAACGGCAGCCTTCAATTTCTCCTCATCTCCTTCGGGAATGTCGACGAAACCGACGTCATCTGCGCCGCTGTGTCGGGGATTGTACCTGCGTAATTTCCAATTTTATAGTTTTTCCATTAAACGAACCCTCTCATGGTTCTATCGGGTTTTTTCATTTCCGATTTTTTATCGGGTATTTGAAGAAAAGAAGCAAAGTGATTTGTCAGACGTTACGTTAAAAAAACGAAAAATGTAGGATTTATCAACGTGAAAAAGTTCAATTTTGTTCAGGGCTCACTGAAGATATATTTTTGTTCGTTCAATGAGAGTTTTATTAAATCGTCGATGAGCGGAAATGTACGAAGAATTTATGAAGCATCTGGGTGGGAATTTGATTGAAAATTGAAAAATGGCTGTTTCTTTAAGCTTCTTTTTCATTTTTTTTAGGGAATAAATCTTACCGGCATTTGTCGTCCTGGCCTTCGTAGGGATAAGTCTTTTCGGTATCGAGACCCTTGTTGTCCTTGATGTATTTGAACGCGTTGTCCATCATGCCACCTTCGCAGCCGTTGTTTCCGTACTTTCCAGAGCAATCGACGAGATTTTGCTCGCTCAGGGAAACCAAAACTCCGGTGGATCTGAAGTGTTGACCTTCCAGAGCGCCGGTCTAAAAAAAAGCGATTTTTATTAGTATCTCGAAGTTCGAGCGACGATTGGATGACGCAATTTCCAACGGTGTATCACCGCCTCTTGAAGGAGCTTCGTAAAACACGCTGCATTATAGAACGTGGGAATGCACGAGGCGGAATCTCTCAATTGAATTGAATTGCTTCCTCATGCGGGTCTTCAAGACGCTCCTATTCCATTCAGGAAAGTTAACCTACCGCCGAGAATGCCCAGCAAGAACCGCACTGCTCCTGATCTTTAACGGCAGTTACAGCACCGTGTTTTCTCCAATCAACGGCCGCGGGAAGTTCGACATTAGCAGGAGCGATGAACTTAGCGCCGACTGGTTTCTTCACGGATCTCAAAAGATTCGTCGACGTTTTGTTGAATCCATTGAGGGTGTGTACGAATTCGTGATGAAGCTGTTGAAAAAATAAAAGCAAACGCATTAAAAATCGCCAGGTATAATCTACGTCTATCATAAAACTCAAAAAAACAATAATTTTATTGAAATCTTGCAGTGGAATTCCAATACGAAATTTGTCGGCTTTTTAGTTTGTGATAATTGATTTCTTTTTTCAATTATATTCCTTTTTTTTTTTAATTCGTTTTATTGAGAAGCTGAGGACTACGCACCATATCAGCGTATTTGTTGAGCCCCAGTTTGTACGAAACTTTGCCGAGTGCGTAGTTCTTGTTGTGCGTGGCAATTTTGTGTTTGTTTTCCATGAAGATCTTCATTCTAAATTGTTCCTCGGTCGGGTTATCGTAAGTTTTCTTGTGTTCGGACTGTGGAATAAACGGCACGTGTCGATTAAATCCATCGGCATAACTATATTCGTAATCGCTAAAGCGATAACTGAGTGAGCGACGAGTCGCTTTGGTCAAAATCGCCGGCTATGATAGCCGGCGCGTTAAAATTTAAGATAACGCGATGCATGACAATGCGCAGCTGGCAAAAGAGGAAAAATAAAATAATTGCCCGAACGATGTTATAAAACGCGTCATGGGACTCTGTGTTTTGATGTTACTGAATATCTCTTGCCCAGCTAATCTGCAATGGATATCAAGTTTACCAGCAACAAATGATGGACTTTAGTTCATAACTCCGTGTCAGCTATTTCACAATCAGCAATACTATTCAATTATTTTTAAAGACCACTGATTATTCAATGCGCTCATTATTTTTTATAGAATGTTTACATTTTCCGTGTTTCAATATAATTTCAGTTGATAAAAGGGAATCTTTTCAAATGACTGATAACAATAGTAAAACTCGATAATCTGCATCAAAAGTTTACAAACAACTTCCAAGGATATTTATATCATTAATAGTTTTGTCTGCGTTACTTGAACAATAAAGACTGCCTATAATTTCCACCCATTTAATAAATTCCGAACAAAGAAAATTGTCAAAACAAAACTAAATTGAAAACTGTATTTAGAAAAACGATTAAGCAAATACCTTGAACGATCCCCATTCTGCAGCGATGAGATCCAGCATAGAAACTGCTTGAGCTGCAGCGAAGATCGCCACAAAAACAACCAGTAGGGTCTTCATGATTGTTTATTATTTATCTGAAAAATAAACAGAAGACCACAAATTATGAAGGAAATTCAAATATTACAGTACAATTTCAAAATGCCTACAAATATTTTTCATTACAATTAAAAAAACAAAAAAACACTGAAGTGCAAAAAAAAATTTGAACAGTACAGAATATTACAAAACACTGTTATCGGATTATTGTCCTAATTAACATTAACACGCTTCCGCCAATAATCGTTCCGTTATTATCATCGACCAATTTAGCGGTAGTTGACCCCTGATCCCGTTAAATCGAAATGCCTCGACGACGAACCCCCCAAAATTCGTTTCCTCTATCCACCACATGTAAACATACACAAAGCCCCAACTAAACACTGATTCGCGATGCAAGTATTCGATGTTTACGGTCAGGAGAATGTACGCGCCGAGCGAGGACGTTGCTAGACTACAAAAAAAAAAGAAAAAAATCCTAACGGTGGGACGAAGTTTCTGATGAAATCCCCGGTAACTGTGAACTCTTACATCAGAAAACTCGGGAGCGTCGCGACGCCAAGCAAAATAGGCCCTTGAGCGTACTTCAAGGGCCAAACCTCAAAAATACGTCCCGATTTTCAAAAAATGTTACATAAATTCCAGAAATTATTTCAATCCTTATCATTCTTATCACTTTTCGCTACAAATCGAACAGATAAACATTGCGCACAAAAACTTTTACAACTTTAATTAATAAAAAAAAAAACATTGAATTTTTACATCTGGCTAACATTTTAAAAAATCATTCTACGAAAAAAAAAAAACCAAAAATTACACTTAAAAAATCGTGACAAGGTAAAAACTGGAAAACGTCACACGACATTGGACGGTAGGTTCTTTGTCTATAACTCAGTAGCTGAAGGCTCACAAGTGACTCACTAAAATTCATCGCAAGGTCGACGAACAAAAAGTGCAGCGCTGCTTTGGTGGAAAAAAAGGTATTTAAGAACCACGAACAGGTGCTAAGAGCAGCACAGGTGATAAGGAAATGATAAGAAAAATATCGAAAAATGTAGTCCGTCTACTGTGTCGCTCATTTGCAGTGATTGACACGGGATAATAGTCTTCGCTGCGCTTACATGTGAGTTACGAGGTTACAGTCGTGACGGTGGATGATAATTACTGCGTAATTGTCGAGTACTCACGGTACAGGGTGTCTGCGAATCGTGGAAGTCTCGTCGCGATCTCGACGAACGCTCGAGAGCTAATGAACAGAACAACAGAAGAATCGCGCAGCTACAGCGCTCCCCCCCACCCCCGCGCTCTTTCCTCCAGCAAAATGTACGACAGCGACTCTATGATGTTCGTGTGAATCACGAGAGCCCCTTCTTCCGGATACAACGTATGTACATCAGCCATTCCGCATCACTTCTATCGTAACGAAACTTGATCGCTCTTAAAAAAGTTTTCTTCGAAAGAGAAATAAAATATTGATACGAAATAACATTTGAACTTGTGTACTTTTCAGAAATATAAAATGCCTTTGAAATTGTATTGCGCAAATTGAAGGGAACACGTATTTTTTAAGGAAGTATTTAAAAATTGTTCGTGCATTATTTTAATCGATGCAAAATCTGCGCTCTTCCGATTGATGCGGAATAACATTCGATGAACGTGCGGTTATTTTTAAAAAATGGTAAAATGTCGTGGCCTTTTGTTTTTTATAAAACACATGTCTTTTTTAATTGCAGGCCTTAAATGTCTTTATATATTTATAATTTAGTAAGTAGGCTTCGGGATTTCCAAATATTTATTGTTTAAAAATATCGTATAAAAAAATCGTAGATGCATTTTTTAAGGATGACAGACAAAATGAGACGTTGGTGGAGTTGGCGTGGAACGCCCCGTACATGCATACGCACATGGAGCGCGTTTAATCGGCGAGTGAAAGACGACGCGTGTATATACGCCCTTATCGCATCACGTGCGCTTTCCCACCCTCTTTGAACTGCTAACCCAAACGATTCACAGTCATATGATTAAAGAGAGAGAGAAACCGAGAGGAAGACTCATGTGACCGCGATAAAAATAATAAAAAACCACGCATTTCTCCGTTATCCAGCAACCCACATACCAAATGCATGGCATAAAGGACTTAAGATACGATTGCATCGGGGTGGGCCTTGACTGATGCGGTTCATTGTCATAAAACTCGCTTTTATCACGAGTGAACGCGTTCCATCTTCTATTTCAGTCCTGTTTTTTGTTTCATCTTCTCGTCCGGTCTTTCGAAAATACCGCGTAGTAGTTTGGAGATATCGCGAGCTGAGCGATTGCGCAACGTTTGTCATCTAATGTTTTAGTCGGAAATCTTATAAGCGATTGGAATAACCTAGAGATTAATTAACAGCGCAACGAGACGACGAATTAAATAGCGCCTTTTTGGGAGTTCCCAACCAAACTGACGTTTCAAGGGGCGTAAACAAAAACGCCGGGTTTTTCTTTATTGCAATTCATTATCGGGAACATGTTTTCGGTCGCTTTGTGACGTCACTTTCCATGAGTTTGGATCAGAGATCACGCGAGTCGCCGGAAGCTGCTGCGCACACATCTCGCTTTGTTATTTATTATACTTTATTATTATTATATTTATTGTACTAATATTATTGTTTATTATACGCTACGATTTTTACGCTGGTATCGATTGCCGAGGAGGAGAAAAATTTGGTCCGAGGGCAAGCAACGTTTATTGAGATCTTTTGTGCTAGCAAATCAGACAAAAAGCATTCTGTTTTGTTGTCGCTGCATTAGCGCACACAATGACCCAACAACAGATGCCCGCTGATTCACACTAAACACGATGCTGATATACAAACGTCATGTCGACACTATAATTGTAATGCAACACCTTCGCGAGCATAAAACAAGAGACTTTTAGACACAATAGCTTTGAATTTACAGAAACGTTCGTTCGTGTTTTGGAAATTCAATGTTAAATATTGCATGCCTAGCGATAAAGGCATTTTTAATATAACATCAATTAATATTTACAGATTATCATAATTGAAAACAAAAAAAGTGTATAAGTCATTCGATGTCGGAGACTTTTGTGAAAAAAGTTTTTTTTTAGCATAAATCATTCATCAAAATCAAATGCGCATGTATTCTATATCTATATTTAATATAAATTTGCGCAATTTTAAAAAAATGTTTGATTGAAAAAGCAAACTTAGTTGCATTCGAATGCGTAATTTTTTAAGTTTCCTCGAAAATTTGCGCTTCTGCAGGAATTGTAATTATTGCTTTTTAATGAAAAAAACATATTTAAGCGAGAGATTTTTGACTCGCGGCCAACTTCGCGCTCTTGTTGATATTCTGTGTCGACTAAATTGCGATGTCGCGTATCGATACAAAGCAACTTCACTTTCCAGCTTCACCACAATTTTTGGAAGGCAATTCAGTGGCCGATTTGGAGAGCAGGACACAATCATGTCGGGTCGCGAGACTTTCGATGTTACGGCTACCGAAAGAAAAATCTTGGAGGCTCGTCATGCACGACGAACCGCCCTTCGTCACGAATACTTGAAGCAGATTAACAATCCATATCGCATGGCAACCGGCGAAGGAGGCTCAGTGGCAAGTCCCACAATTTTTAACCTCTAATTATATTCAATCGCTCAAAATATCTACAGATACACTATTTTGCCCGATAACGAAATTGTCATCCACTGATACGCATTTTTCCGTTTACTCGAGAAACTGTCGTTTCTTTCGTTTTCAATGTCAGCAATTCAATATTGTTGTTACATAATTCTATGTTTTCTCGCACAAGATTTGAAAATGTCGGATGGCGTTGATTATGAAGAAATATTGTTGAATTTCATTGATTATTTTCGAATGATTGCAATCAATGAAATTTGGGCGTTCATTGCGTTGAAAAACTGTAGAATTATTGATTGAGATGGATTTATTAATTACCGATCTGTTACCTATTGTTTATTTACAAAGGGAATTTTTTTGGTAATTTTTTATGTTTTTTTTTTCAAATTAAGTTGTGTATTTATATTTGTATGTTTTTTCTCGCTGCAGTTTGACTCCGGGTTACAACGTTTCAGTTCCATGAGAGCGACTGCACATGCGTTCTTCAGACCGAATCCTAGAAATTCATTTTTCTACTTCGGAGGAGTCATTGCGCCGATCGCACTTGTTATGTATGTTGTTATTCGAGCTAAGGTGAGTTGTGCGACTTTACGTTTTACTGTGTGCGCAGGTATTTCCTTGTTTTGGAAGACATTGTTGTAATGTATCGCGATACTTTTTGCAGGATGCAGAGGAACATCGTTACCGCACTGGCCAAGTTAGCTATCGCGATAGAGAATTCAAGTTCACGTAAATGTATATATAAACGATAATAATGTAGATACAATTGAACATAAATGTGTAACTTGGGAATAAAATGAAATACCAAATGATCATTCAAATAACTTTGCACAACTTATTTACTAATAACCTAATAATAGTTTTTGTTTGTATCCTACATTAATAAAAAAAACAGATTTTCAAAATGTTTGTATAATTTAAAAGGTGGATGAAATGTAATTCTGTGCTGATGGATTTGACCATGTAATATTCGTTATCTATCAAACAGTCTTTGATTCACAACAGAAATTTTTCTTCTGAAAATAATTATTTATATAATATTATCATTTGATGAAATTCTGTGATTGAAATCTTTGCGGTACGTCTCATATAGCATATGCATGTTAATGAAGTAAAGCCTGCAATAACAGTCAGAATTCTAATTATTATCAAAATTATCAGTTCAGTACTTTATTACACTCTATTGAATATTTGGCAACAATTTTGTATGTCAATTGTGCTTGTGGTTTGAGAAAATATTATTGTATATGAATGAAATTACTCACAGACATTATGGAAAATCTGCAAACCAAAAGATGTGCTGATTTATATGTCTGTAATAATAATAAATAAACCTTTCTCATTCATTGAATATTTGGACATAGTCATAATACAAAATGATTATTCATACTGACGAATGATTCAAGTATTCCTTTATTATCACAATTACAACAAAACAGTGTTATCGATCCTCCAGCTGCTTATCACGAGCCACAACGGCATCGTCAAATTTCACCATGTAAGTCGTCCCTTTGTGCCAGTGCGCAGTTACTTTTGCAGGCTGAAAAAACACAAAAATTCCAATGTAAACCAATAAAAACATGCGCACCTAGACAATTAGTCATTCGCAGTGACTCACAAATCCAGAATCGCACAAAACTGCTTCCACAATGCCCGCAACGAAAGAGGCACAGTTGAGACTTCCCTTATCCTTGGGCACGGACACAAATTTGTTGACGAGCGATTCCTTCTCTATAATATAATACGTGCGTTCGTCGTCATTGGCGTGTTCCAACTTATCGGCTTCTCTGCCGAACAGCGATTTCCACAGGGTGCTTTTGACGAAGAGGAGAGCGTTCAACAATTTTATTTCCCTTTTGCCACTTTTTTCACGAACCACGAGAAGATCTGTGATTCTGTGGCCCACCTCTGCGCCCATTTCCGCCAATCTAATGGATTTAACCAGTTTTTTAAAATTGCGACTGTTTAATTGGTTTTTATTGTAATTATTTCAAGCGAACTTACTTGCTTTGCAATTCGGGAACGGTGTAAACACGATTTTGACAGTACTGCACGAGCTCCGAAAATAAAAGAGCATAACAACTCAGGCTAACCTCTCCTTTCCCTTTGCTTAAGGGCTTGTCGAGGATACTCGTTCGCGGACGAACCGCAGAAATCGTAATACTCGACATACCGATAAGTGCTTTTCGGTATTTCAATTGTTTAATCGTTTTTTCAAAATCACTCATTCATTAAACTAAACAGTGGCACGATTTGCAGCTGAGACCACGACGTTTTTGACAGATGACGGGAATTGCCAATTGGAGGGGCGTCGACTCGACAATCAGCTGAGTTTTGTCAGTTTTTGCATGAAAAAGTTTATTCGTGACGTAGATTTTTATGATTCGATGTAAAAATTAATGCATAAAATCTGTAAAATGATAAGGAATGACAAACAATTGTGTCGTATTGATTAAATAATAACGTTTCGGATTCTGTGATTATAAGCAAATTCAAACGGAGCACTTTTCCCGCCTTTTTCGCGTAGATCCCCGAATGGCGACGATTCTTCACGAGAGGTGCCGAACTATGCGCGCGGGATATTTTTGAATGAATAAATAGTTTTTCGGAGACTTTGAATGCTATTGTCATGGAACAATGACAAATTTTCTTTATCACGTGTCTTCGGACGAATGATTAAAGTTACATTCGATTTCTCGATGAACTTGACTTCGATTTCGAATAAATATGCTTTTAGCAAACGATCAACGTGCTTCAATCGACGGTTTCGTATACTTAAATCATAGAGCATGTAAATATCGAAGCTTAATATGTTTTGTACTTCATGGTACTTAGACTTATCAGTGTAATCTTTTACGTTTAGACGCTTATCATCGTAACCTTTTATGTTTAAACGCTTATAATTGAATTCTTAGGGTTAAATGCTTGCAGATGAAATTTGACTCTGAACGCTTCCGTTTAATCGTGCATAATGCCGTCGTGATGATCATCAGGAGTGTCAAACACATAACGACCCAATAGGTTATTGTCCTGCAAAAAAAAAATCGATAATCGATATCATAATTCTTTAAATTTTTTTAGACTAAGATATCGATACTTGGAACGGAATTTTAACCGCCCCTCGCCAAAGAATACGTGCGTACATAGAAGTGCAAACCTCATGATTTTCCTGAAACTGCGCAGAAACCGGAAACCGACTTATTTTCGTCTTGTTACGCGCGTACTCGAGTTTCTGCGCAGCTAAAAAAAAACCATAGAATGTGTACTTCTATGCTGATCGACATATTTTGGCCTCGCGGAATCTGCAGCAGCGGTTCCAATGCTTTGCGGGTACAGGAGTAAACCCATTTGACGTTTCTGTCACATAATCAAAACAGAAATGTCAACGGCACCGCCTGTGAAGCCCCCTCGGGGAATAAAGCCTACGAAAGAGATCGTGAGTGATAAAATCCTCAAAATCCCACAGCGGCCCATTGACTTTTCGCGGAATAATGCAAATTTTCACCTGCAAATAGGTTATTCCCAATTTTACGATTTCCTCTGTTCTCAATTCGCTTGATTTCAGAGTGGTTTGCTCATATCCGTTATTCGTGCGTTATCCGCAAGTGAAACGAACGAGCAGCGAGAGGTGGAGAAAGCGAAGCTGGAGAAAGAGTACAAAAGGAGCGACCAGCGCCTCGACGAATTGGTGTCGTTGCACGAACAAGATCTCACCGAAGTGATGAAGGTAGAGTCTAAAATATACCTGCGATTGCACAATCGCAGTAGGCGCTCGGTTTGATGCAATTTTTACTCGCAGATCTTCAGCACATTGTCGGAGAGAGTTACCGCCTCCCGAGAGAAGATTCACGCTGTTAAGGAGAATTTAAACGCCTGCAAACAATTGTTGCGGTGCAGGAGGGACGAGCTCATGAAACTGTGGCTCGAGGGCATCGAACACAAACATGTTTTGCAACTTTTGAATGATATGTGAGTGAAAAACAATTTTTTTTCACTTGGGGAAATGTTATTGGTTCCTCCGTAATTGTGGAAACAATTTATTAGACTTTTTCACAAATTAAAGTAAAGATAATTTTGGATATTTATGATTCAGAGATCAGCTACGCGACGTTCCATCGCGTTTGACTCACTACTTGAACAAAAAGCTCTATCTTCACGCCACTCAATTACTGGTATCATCGTTATCAATGGGAGAAGGTAGTTTGGAGGGCGTCGAAGCTCTGAGGGAAGTGAGAATGGAACTGGAAACGAAGAAGCAACAATTACACATGAAGTTGTTGGAGGAGCTGAGCAGGCACTTGTACGTCGAGACAACGAGAGAAGTTTTCCTAAAAAGACAAGGATCCGGCAGAGATTTTCAGAGAGGAAACGAATCTCGCAGTTCTAGAGGCAACAAAGTCAAACGCGCGCTTCTCGACGTTATGCCTGCTTATCCTACTGGTCAGGTTCCTAGGTCGGTTGAAAACATATCAGAAAATAATCCGAAAAGTCCTCGGGTCGATATCGAGATCGCCTCTTTCAAATATTGCCCTTTGCAGACGAAATTCAAACATAAATTTGGAAGATTTGAGTAACATCGTAGAGGACGAAAATTCGTCAAATCCGGAAGAAAATTCGGAACATTTTATCGCTATCATAATTGAGTGCCTTGCTTTGCTCAACAAAATACCCGAAGCTGTGGAGGTTCGGTTGAACAGTCTTTTTGATTCCTTTTTTCTTAAATTATAAAGCATTATTCAAGAGAGATTAAATTCGCAGGCAATAAAAGTTCAGATGCAGTCCGAACTGTTGAACATAATAGCCCGAACTTCGGATCAGATCAAAAGAAACCCCGAAAAACAGGCGAACAAACAAATATCCTCGCAGAATATGGAAATTAGGGTAACCGGAGGCAACAATCCGACTGAAAGTCAGACGATGCTTCTCGAATTACTAAACACTGTATTCGATCAGATGAGATTAGTCGCCGGTGCTCATTCAATGGCGCTTCGCAGCTTGTCTCACGTTATAAGGAAGTACAATTTAGAAGTACGTTTGTACGAAATGCCGGATGTATGGAGTAGAATACAAGCAGTCGTAAGTCAAAGTTGTTCAGCTTTTAATTTATCACGTTATTTTGCTGATAGTTGCGCTATTTTATTTATTATTATCATTTTACTTGCAATTTTTCATTATTCCAGCTGCAATTGTTGTTAACGGAGTATTTAGATATACAAAATATGGTGGACGGTCCTTTCCACGCTTCGACGACTCTCAGCGAACCCACGAGCGACATAAACACGTACTTTGCGCGCCGAAAACCTCAGAGACAAAAATCTGGTTCGCTCTTCAAGTTCGACTCGTCTTCTCATCCCAAAGCGTTGAATAGTTATCTGAAGGAGCATCGATATAGTAACTTTAGTCTCGTTGTGAGTTGACGAGCATTCCAACATTTTTAATTCGCCCGGTCTATTAATTTGTGCTGAAAATTAATTGATTCTGCGGTTTAAAGGAAAACGGCCGCGCAATCGGCGACAAGAAACTCGTTTGCGATCCTGATCCAAAGAACATTACTTTTATATTCAGACCTATGATGCAGTTTATCGAGGAAATCGAAAGAGCTCTTGACTGCAAACCTGGGTAAGCCTAGAAAATTGTCTATAAATATATTTGTGATCCAATTATTAGTTCTTCTCGATCTTTCGTGAATATAAATTCATATTCGTTGCAGAAATCCTTGCACATTAAACAGTTTCATCGCTGATTACGTGAAGGAAGTATTTTTGGGAAGACATCACGTTATCGTAGCAACGACCATCGACACTGCCACGAAAGGCTCGGAAGCTTGGCGAGCTATAACTCCACCGGAAGTTATGAAAGATCTTGGCTTGAGCAGACCTCTACTCCAGGTGATTATTTCAATCTAATTTATGTATTCATTTAAGTGAAAAAGTAGTGTTACAATCTTGAGGAATTGCAAGTATAAAAATAAAAATCATGTACTTTGTTATTTTTGGATCACTGGATTTTTTTAAAATAACCACAGTGTTGTAAAAAATCTATCGAATTGCTATTTGTATAATGAACTTTTTACATTTGAAACGAAATTGTGGTTGAATTACTGCAAAATAATTATTTTTATGTTTAGAAGCGTAAGGTAAATGTTATTAAAATTGCAGAGCACGGTAAAAGTCGAGCAATGCGTCGCTGAATTGCGTTCCTTAATGATCGCTCTGCCGCTGCAGGGCGAACACTTTTGTACGCTGGCGTTGAACGTTTTACACAATTATCGGGAGACGTGTCATGGTGCATATCGCGGCATAATACAGCCGGATAGCGAGGATAAGCGAATATGCTCCGCCGCGTGGTTGAAGGATGACGATATCAGTAGGTTTATCAAGTACGTAAGCGACAGAACATACGGGAGCTTGTGGTTTGCGGCTGATGAAAATATCATTTATTGAAGTAGAATTTTTAATACACCAGACATTCCACGGGATTTCCACATTAACAGGAAAAACCTAATTTGGATTTGAATAGTAAAATAACAGCATTTTTTGGGCTCATTAAAAAATTGGAAGTACCATGGAAGGTTTTATAAATAGAAAGGGAAACTACTTGAAAAATCGCCTTTAGACTTTTTCGGCTGTTCGATTAATATTTGAGAATTGATATATAATTTTGATTTATGAGCTCTGGATAAGTTTCAAGTTGATATGTCGAGTAGCTTTTTTCTTTAATTCGCTGGTAATTTCTTGGACAACGGAAAATAAAAGCTCAATAAAACGTGCAACGCTTTTATCGATTTCTCAAGATCGCTGCCGAATTGGGATAATCTGAAGAGCGAGACATACAAAAAACCGGGAAAGCAAGGACGATGGCAAATGCGTCGTCAGGAGACGCAGGACGAGGAAAGTCCGGAGGAAGTTCGCCAGCGAAATCTCCGCGAGGCTGAAATACTGGCGAGCAATCTCGGCGAAGGCGGTATAAACGCTCACGAAATTCTCTCGGACGTCGGACAGTTGAAGAGCCTCGCGCTTCTTCAAGAGAGCATGGAGTGGTTTGCTCTGTCGACGAGATCATTGATTGCCGAGTTACATCAAGCGAGAACCGACGTCGACGGACAAACGCTTTTACCTCCTATGCCCGATCCACTCGTAGAATCGCTCCAACAAGTCGCCGAAGAGTTCGAGGAGCTCGCTAACACTTGTATACTCGTATTGCATCTCGAGGTAAGATTTACTTGTGTTGGTTGATTTTTGAAAAATAAACGAATTGCCTTAAACTGATTTAATACTTTGAGTTTATCCATTAATTTGGCAAGTTTTTAAGAATTCTACTCTATTATCGTATAAAAAGAACCTTCTGTTTCCCTTTGAATTTTGAATAAAAATCAATATAATTTCGGAAAAAGCTTCAGAAATACGTATTTTTTTCATTACATGGATTCAAAGTCCCAACATTTAAGAAAATTTAAAAGGCAATTCATTAATATGTCAAATTATACGTTCGATTACCAACTTCAGGTGATAAAAGCCAAAATATAATCGTTTCAATACAAAACAATGAAATTACTTTCAGGCTGTTAGTATCTATAAAAGTGTTTTTTTTTTTTAAATCTATTTTCGTAATTCAGGTGAGAGTTCAGTGCTTCCATTATTTACTGCCAAAAGGAGAATACAGTCATTTGTGCGGCGGAGTGAAGGATCCTCAAGAGGCAGATCCGCGGGTCGAGGAGCTCAGCAGAGTCCTTCAGAATATCGACGAAGCATTACAGTCGACTTTACATCCAAAGAAAACCAAGGTATCGACTAAAATTGAATATGAATATAATTCTACGATTACTATAATTAAAACTAAACCGTACGTTTTCTGGCAGTATATTTTCGAGGGTTTGGGACATCTCATTGCAAAGATTCTCATAACATCGGCCCAATACATCGGCAAAATCGACGAAAGCGGCATACAGCGAATGTGCAGAAACGTCTTTACGCTTCAGCAGACTCTTACCAATATCACAATGGCTCGGGAATTGGCACTCGATTACGCTCGTCAATACTTTGAACTTTTTTACGAATCACCCGAGGGAATTCTCAACAGCGTGCTGGAAAATGGAGCGCAATTTTCCGAGCTCGAGTACATGAACGCCTTCCAATTGATCGCTCGAAGTCAACAGCAGTACGGTTCGATAAGCAAGCACCTGGAAAAGCTCTCGGAAATATTGGGAGAGGTCGGCGTAACCGTCTGAAGAAATTGATAAGATTTGTTGTCTTTAATCCTTCGCGTATCGAGAAGTATTCTTGTCAACGTGTGCAGCATAGATTTTCCCACAAAAATAAAGTACAATTCGGGAATATACAATGTACATACGTTGTATATAGCGGAAAAAAGTTCTATATCTTTGCTATATGTCTCTGTAAATATATGGCTGATATATATGACGAATATATCTTGCAGCAAAAATGTTCTATATCTGCGTGCACAATTGTGTATATATTGATTTTTTATGTCGGCTGCGTTTTTTTTGAGAATAATACGTGTATGTATAACGAAATGTATTGATTTTTATTTTCAAAAGTGCACTTTAGAAGTCGCTCTTCTGATTGTTTGGGAAACTTTCGATTAATTTAATTGTACAAACTCTAGACGTAAAGGATTAAATGAAAAACAAGCAACAAACTCTGTGATTCGATCGAGAAAATGTTCTCCTTTGCTAGTAACAGTCACGAAAATCATTGTTACAATTCGTCGTTCGACGTGACGCGAAAACAACGCAACAAATTTATAAGATAGAGGAATAACGAATTAAACAAAATTAGTCGAACGCTCCTGACGAAATCAATTATAAGGAGAGATCCTTCAGAAATATAGCGTATAATGGATGCGGAAAAAAACCCTTGAGGTTCGATATACGATTAATTAAAACAACGCCTAATTGTTATGCTCTTACGGTAGTCACACTCACTCATGTTGACTAAGTCATCGAGTTTAAATAATGAGTTATGGCAATCGTCGTCGATTTTTGCAGATAATAAACAAGTTTAAAAAATATCTTGGCCAAGACTGTTTTTATTTCAGGAACCTTCTTAAAAAAAACGTAGTGAATTGGTGTCTAATTAGTGATACGATCATTTAACGCTCGATTTAATGAATTTGCGGGCTTTCAGTTCTTACTTTTATATGCGAACTGGCTTCTCAATTACAAAATTTTCAAATTCATTTATGGTATTTGATTTTCTTTACCTTTGCGCGTATCCTATAGCAATATTTGCAATGACTCGTGCTCTGCATATGGAAAGGTTTTCCAGTGGGAATCAAAATTAGCAGACATACGCAGGATTCGAAGCAAATATACCGGGAACTTGTGGAAAACGTGAACTCCACAAAACTTCAAGCACACGCTTTGTGTTAAGAGTCAAAGGAAACATTTTGAAGCGGTAATTAGAACCGTTTGCAAAGACAAATATTAAACTTCTCAATGGTAAAGGAAATTTTGAATGAAGCTCGTGTATGAACTTTAGCCCGAGATGAAAATTGTTTATTGAGGTGAGCGAGAATACGTATGTCTGCAGATTTTTTATGCCACAGAACACAAATCTTTCCCTTTGCGCCTCTACTTTTTAATTCGAGCCCTCTTTCTTTCGCCCACGCGCCACTGAGATTCAAAAATTGACTGGTGGTAAAAATATTGAAAAAACAAATACACTTTTCTTAAACGCACAATCCGATACGCGTTTGGTTTTGACAAACAAACTTTCGCCTTTTAATCATTCTTTTGCTGCATTGATTGCAATTTAATTGCACGAATGGCATAATCCAAAATTAATATAAGCAACGAATGAAAAATTTATTTAGAAAATGTCTAATACTCTAAAATATGAATTTCGAGAAAACGAGAAGAAACGGAATTTTCTCTTTTTTCTAGCCGCTGACGTAGATAGCGAAACTTGATAAAGTCGGCACGTAGTACTCTTCCGACGATACAGCTTATCGGAAATACGTACGACCCACGCTTCATGGATCAGAGAATTACGAACGTATCGAAAAGGAGTAATGAAAAGAATGCGGTTCAGTTCTTGTTTTTTTTTTTTTTTTTTTTTTCCAGCAATAAACGAATGCAGAAAGTAATGACTTCAATCCATTCTGATTAGTATCAATTTATCGATCCGTTTTTCTTTAGTATTGCATTGAAACCTTATTTCTTCTATCACCATAATCGGTCGGAATACTTAAAAAAATAACAACACGAATAAAATGGAATTGTGGAATTATATCTTTGAAGAATACATTACTGAACGCTCGAACTGATTCCTATCCTGAAAATCGCGATGCAACCGTCGGAGTTCTCAGCGGGCTAATCATCTATCGGAAAATATTGCCTTGGGGAGGATGGCAAGAGGGGTTTTCTCCTGGTCAAATCAGGGTGCGTACTGGCCTCGCACATCGCGAGGTATATAAGGCTGCGGATCTCCACAAAATTATCAGACGAACTCGCAACGATCGACGCACAGTATCTCCCCGCGAGATTTTTCTGAAAATCTAGTTTAACGTCCTTAACGCATTAATTGCTGAGTATCAACGATATGAAACGAACGTTATTTCGCGCATTTGCGATTACGGGAGTTTTGATGTGTCTCGCCGGTTTTGGATGCACCCAGGTAAAATAATCTTTGTACATTGACTGCAAATTAGCATTAAAGTTTTGAATTTTTTGAGCATTGGAAATTCACATTCATTTACGTTTGTGTTTTTTCCATGGACATTTTTATTCGAACTAGGAACTGTTGTTGATTTTTAATCGATCATCGCATGTCTGTTTTTTATAACGAGTATCGAATGAATAATGTGGCATGAAAATTTATAAAATTAACGTTTCTACTGCAGGTAACACTTTCGAAAGGATGGGGACCGGGAAAGCGGTCAATTTACGATGACACTTGTAAACTCACGACAAAAACTATGATTGGCGTATGTCATGCGTTGGTGGTGAGTGTTTTTGACAAATTGAGAATTTAATGATTTTAAGAGAAAGAGAATAAAAATTCCAATCTAAAACAAAATTCAAACTACATTCGAATCGAATAGAACTTTTTTTGGGTGCCCACTTTAACCGAAATGAATATGGAACTAACTTCTTTCGAAGTTTTCAATTATCCAATATATGATATCTACTTTTTTGCAGTACTTAATTTTCGTATTACTGTTTCTAGTCGGAACTGAAGCGGTTTATAGCTTGCGAAACCCGAGGGATGCCAGATTTCGGACAACTCGACGAGAGAATGCTGTACCAGACGCAATATCAATAAATAATACGCCGCACAAACCGCTTCCGCTTTTCCGATGTAAATGTAAGAAGAGTAATGTCATATTCTGTGTATCCTAAACTCTGTCACACGCTAGTGTGTCGAGCAAATAAATTTGCGTTGTAGTAACGTCAGAATAAACGAAGAAAAGGCATCGTAAATGGGGTAACAATTATTCACCCGTAACGGCGATTGATTGGAGTAACTTATTTATCAAAATCGCTATGTAAGCCTTCATTGATCAACAATAGTTCTTACAACGATTGAAATATGACATACACGATGCACAAATACATTGCTTACATAAAATAGCACAAGCAGTTCTTCCTCGCCTCTACTAACCTCAGTAATTTCAATATAATATTATTCAATACTGGAAATCTTAAAATATTTGGAATCTATCGATTAAACTTATTCGACAATGAAAATCAACAAAAAACTAAAAAACCTGAAATTCCCATGCTTATTCCGAGTCGGAATCATCGATGTAAATTCGTTTCTGCGATGTTTGTGAGGGTTTCCGGCGAAATTGGCTCAAGGAAAAAGCGCCGCTCGTTGTTGATTGTGTAGGCTGGAATATAAATCGACGTTGATTATTTAAGCGGTAAGAAAAATCGATTGCTAATCAATTCCATATCAGATTTCATATTCCAATATGAGACTGTTTTCATGCTCGTTTAAGGCAATTCGCATCGTCTTAATAATTGCAAAAAATTGTCCTTGTGCAATTTTTCCATTCGATATATCCATTTTTTTTTTGTTTCTATGCGCAGTTGAGAGATGTAATGATTGTTTCTCAATTACCTTGAGAGTGGAATTTGCTGTTGGAAGAAACGAAGTAATGCTCGCGTTCAACGAGGTTTCTGCCGCGGCTGCTTTTCCTCTTCCTCGCGTACTGCCTCTAGTTGTCGTTGCACCACCTCGAGAGCCTCTTCCCCTGGCGCGCGAGCCTCTTCCGCGACCTCGAGTAGCGGGTTGTTCCTCTTGGTCGTCGAGATTGTCGATTTCGACGTCGGATTCTTCCCGCGCAGCGGAAGCCTTCGATGGCGGCGTTGTTTTCTTGCGAATCTTGCCGGAATCACTCGTTAGGACTTTGTTAAGCTATATGAAAAAGTAAAGTGTTAAACTCTGAGCTTTCCAGACGGTGAATGTTGTAATAAAGGCTGCGCACTTCTTTTTCTTCTTCTCCGTTGCCTTCGGCCTTTCTTCTCTCTTCTCTGTAGACTTTCAGTTGCTCTTTAATGTCGTTTTCATCGTCAATGTCATATTTCTTCAAGTACTCCATAACTTTCTTCGATTGGTGTCTAAACGATCCACGAGAAAAATAATCGGTTGTTAATAAATAATTGGGATAGAATACGAAATAATTGGACTTGTATTCTTGATTTTGTACTTAGTTTCTGATCCTGCGATATTAATTCGTGTTTGAATTTGTCGATTTGAAAACTCACTCTACGATATCTTTGAAGGCATTGTCGTCGCTCGCTTCCACGAAGTGTTTAACAGCCTCGTTTAAACCGGTGACGGAAAGCACTTTCAAGTCGTCTTTCCTGTCTTCGCGAGCGAACCAATTGCGAATTCCGCCTTGAACGGTACGATTCCAATCTTCATCGTCCTAAAAAAATCGTGCACCAACATCGGTCAGCATTATCGTCAATAATTCTAAACAAACTCGTGAAATCGTAGTTACGTTAGTCCTGAAACATTCGCTAATGTCTCCATAATCCTCGTCCTCCTGATCGAACCCTTTCTTCTCGTCGTCCCCCAGTGACTTTTCCTTCCGGAAAATAACCATGTCGCGAGGGTTGGCGACTCTCTCGGCGTATTTTCGATACAATCTATCATAAATTGGCAATGTTATTTCGAGAAATGCAGAATTACGTATTAAATATTCCTGCTGTAGATGACTACTAAAAGTTCTTTCACAAATATTGGATATCGAACTCTTTGAATTTTAATGAAATATTTTATTTTTTTTTACTTGAGTACGTCGAATACTTGAGTCTTGTCAGTGTAGAATATCCTCAGACGAATGAGAGGTATCGTTGGCTGACACGGATTATCTTGAAAGGAATATTTCGTCGATTACATAAATTGTAGATGATACAAAAAATCGAGCGTGAGGATTGTGCCGCTACCTGTTATTTGTTTCTTTGCTTTCGGCAGAACGATGTGCTGGATATAGTCGTCGATGTAATCGAAAACAATATCGGCTCGTGGTTTTGTTAAGTCTTCTTCAAATTCAACAGACTGTAAATGCACGTCTTCGAAGACGAACGGCCTCACGGTTTTCAATTTTATCGGCAGGATTTTAAATTGGCGCTGTGAATTGATTTTTAAAAGAGCGATCTTTTTCTGAACCGCTTCGCCTGGGCACAAGGACGTTGCCACTGAACTTCCTGCAATTTATTCTCCGTAACTTGGAATGCTTCGTTTTGCGATATGTGCGTAAATCGCCGGATAATCCTAGCGATCAATAACCTGGTTGGGTGATGTGATAGCGAGATGAATTGTCCGTATCGCTGATCGCCTCCGGAATCACTCGACACTCGTGCTCGTGACCCCAAAATACCAAGTCCAGACACTCCGGTAATTCTTTTTGCGGTATAAAACCGTTTGGCGTGTGCTCCGCGCGATTTTGATGAAGCACCAAGAGTTTAAAAGGCTCCGGAACTCCAACTGGACGCAGGAGAATCAGCTAAAATTATTTAACGAAATAGTCTATTTTATCGATCACTTTGTACATAATAATTTCAATTATTTTAGATTCGTTTCTTCGACTGCTAGTGTAATTTTTTTTCTATCAATAAACTGAAGTTAAGGAATTTAAATACGACTTTAAATTATATCCAGTCAATTTACAAGTGAATTTTGAATGTTAGAAAGGAAAACGACAAACCTGCTTGTCTTTCAGTAGCCTGGAGAGCCTCTGATCGTTCATGTAACTCAATCCGTAGATGGAGACATAAGTTTTACCCTTGTTTAACAACAAGGGCGGAATTGTGACACTGGTCACATCCGGCCACTTTCCAAAGTAATTAATGAGCCCGGAAGCACCGAGAACGTCCATGGATCCGACTGTTTCGAAGCCTGTAAAGAAAAATCAGCCATAATCCCATTTTTCTTCGATACGTCAAAGGGAACGTGAACATTTTTCCAAATATAAAGTATTTTTGTAAAACATCGCTCACTTGGATTATCGTGATTTCCGTGGATCGAGAAAACGGGCATGGAGATATTGATATTTGGGTTTTCAAAGTTCACCATTTTTTCTTTTGAATGTGGAAAAATGATCTCCGGGTTGCTCATGAATCTGATTTGGACTTCGCTGGATGGGCAAGAGCTCCGATATCAAACTCGGTTCCATTAAAAATGAGTATTTCGCAAAAGATACGCTCACCGTTCGCCCAACGTGTACTTATTCAGGAGCTCCATGCACTGCAAAACAATTTTTTGCGACGGTTTGCTATCGTGGAAGAGATCTCCGCCGAGGAGAATAAAATCAACATCGTAGGTGTGCGCATGTTGGAGTATTTCTTCGAAGGTGATGAAACTGTCGTTGTCCTGAACTGCGAAGAAACAAAAAATCATGATTCACGTGCAACTTGTCGATAACCGACAGCTCCTGTTTTCAATACTCACGTCTTTTCGTTCCACTTTCATAACCCAGATGAATATCAGTGGCGAGTAAAATTTTCATCGTGTCTTTGTCGAGGGTTTGTCCCGCTCTGCTATTTTCTTCGGCGGACATTGTTGCCATTGATTCTCTTGAAATGTGATTAAAAATGTTACATCAATCGCCGCGGAATGTTATTCCCGCGATATCAAATATAACTAAACATTTACATTCGTGCGGAGCGTTGAAATTTGAAAAACTTTGTAAGCCGGCAAAACACTGTAACCCTAGCGGCGAAATCGCGCACTACAAGCGTCGAATCTGTGAGAGCGAGGGAGAGAAGAATATTCTTCTCTTCGTTGCCCTCGAAGCGCACAATCGAAACACGCACGGACTTGCTGCTGATCCGCAAGAGCCCCTGTTAGTGACAGTGCACGAATTAGTGACTGCGATATATATAGGTAAGTTATACTTTCATGCAGTCAACGTTTTTCCCGCCATTTTGCAATCACACAATCGATCGGTAACCTTCACTGTAATATCTGTAATCCGGGGGAATACCATATTATTATTTTTTCTCTTGAATTCATGCGCGATAACGAGAATTCTTATCAAGCGAAGTCTACCTCTCAAAGCTCTACTCCAATATTTCCGGGAAGAAATATAGTCAAAAAATGTGCAATAAACTGTCGACTGATGAATTACCATCATTTTCTTATCAATGTTTAGTCCGGCAGAAACGTCTCTACAGATTTTTTTACCGACTGAGTTAACGCGTCCACTTCTTGCATTTTTTTCTTTTGAAATCGCCTTTTCTTCTAATCTTGTCTTACATTGTCCCAGGTAGATAAGAAAGGGGTCCGACGCTATAATTTTTACGCGTTATCTTTTCGCTATCTCCTTAACTTCGAGCAAAGCCGTTGCGTTGACGTACTTTTCTGCCGGTAGCGGAAAGATCCAAAAAATTTCGTAAAATTGTATGTCGCTGGCCTGCAGAAAAAAAATAAAAATAAAAATAAGCACGCGGTTTGGAAAGTTTTCGACGGCTGTGTCGGTATTTCGTAACGACCGCAATGTCATCGACTGGCACTAATAAAATTCAACATCTATATAGAATTCTGATATCGTAGACCAGATTAGAAAGTGCTTGTTTGCAAAGAGAAGGAAAAAAAAACGAAAACGAAGAAAAAACAACGTGACGCAATATTACAGAAACTGATACTGCGTGTTTGCAGCTGCATATCATTATGCGCCATGGCATTTCGACGCATCGTCGGTTGAGAACCCGAAATGCAGTTGCACCCGTTAAAAATGCACTCCTTTGTGCACCTGCAAACATAGATCGCTGCTTCTCCGACAGAGGAGGGGGGACATTTTTGCAATACGCGATCGCTAATATTTTAGTGTATGCGTAGCAGATACGCACACACTCTTATGAAATCATTGACCTTGTTGGCCTTGATTTGTAGGCGATAAGCGACGAAACTTCAAAACAGCGAAGAAACTCGCCTATCGCACAGGTGTATCGGCTTTTCGATCCCCCGACCATAATATTCATAAAGCGTACTGCCACTGAATTGCACTCGCAATCACGAATTCAGGTAACCGATTTACATTCAGATTTTGCTACATTAATAGCACGCACGCGAATTTCATTTGTCGCTTATTTACGTGCTATTTTACATGCGAGAGTTACGTGAAACGGAATTTAGCTTCGGTGTATCGTCCATAGACTTTGTAAGTACATGTAGACTGCATGTGCGAATGCCGGCGGGAAATGCCGCGATTAAAAGAGATATCAGCGCGATTCGATAGTGAGTATTAACGTACATACTAGGGGACATGTTTTTTTTTTCTTCAGGGCGCGCGGATTTAATGCGTGTGTCGAAGCATAAATATATAGATACGTAGATAATCCATCGATTTATTGACATGTAACTGATAAACATATTAATCTAATAGAATAACACGAGCTTGAGTTTAATTACATTTTTCTCTCGAGTGTTGAAAAAAACTTGCTTATATATCTATTCTACTATACGAACTACAAAAAGCTTACGTGTAACATATTGATAACACCAATTAGTGGCAAAAAACCAGAAATTCTCTTCCCTCAAAGTTAAATAAATAAATCCTCTCGCGTTCCTGTTCATTTTTTTCCTCCAAACTTTAGATCACGAATTAAAAAAATTCCCGTTAAAACGCCATTTTTCCAAAAACCCAAAAAGGGTGGCAATCTTTTCCACCCCTTAAGTCGCCCTGAATTGGGTTCACTCGCTCCTCGATCACGCGTCATCTGAACGAGCGGAGATGGATAAACGTTATCAAAGTCGTAGCGTCGCCGAAGCCGCGTTCGCGGTAACTCCGAGCGGCGTGCGATCGCGCGGAGTGGGGCGAAGAGCGGCGGGGGGGGAGAAGTTACTGCACATACGGCGAAGCACGGCGAAGAGACCGGCCAATGGCCGACGTACCGTAGTCGCGCCGCGTAGATTTTGCCCGCGCAAACGTCGCGTTCCGATAGAATCGTGATAATTACGGGAATATATCGTTACGACGCACATAGTGGTGAGTTGCGATGCTCGTTGGGACAAAGTCGGCCAACGATGATACGTGGCCTGTCGAATAGTGCGAAGAAAAAGCAGTTGGCTCGCTCGCAGTAGCAGCAGTTTGATTATTGTACTTACGTGTGTTGACCGAGAACTCGTTTCGGCATCGCTTTCAATGAATTACGCGCATACCGCATCCATCCCCCCCTCCCTCCACCCCCTCGCCCGCCGCACTTCTCAACCATTTCCACAACGCTTATGTTTTGTATTTGTCGCTATATATCGTACCGCCAACTTACCCAAATTCCATTCCGCATAATTGTTTACGACCAATAATCACCCCCCTCCCCCCCGCTATGCTCCCCGCGTGTGGCAGCCAACGATCCCACAATTTCGGAGACTCACTCGAGTTTGATAGGCTATCGCACTATTAGGTGCATCGCAACACTGTTTTGTAGCGTCAGGTGACCCGGCTCAATCAGATCTTCACGAGACTACATTTCTATTTTTTTTTTCCTTTTTTTTTTGTTTGTTGACTCGGTGATGGTAGATTAGGAATAGGAATTTTGAGAAATTGTGTGGAAATGGGTTTTCTGTTTTATTCGGTTTTGTTTTTTTTATTGGATGTATTTATAACAGGGGAATTTATTCGCTGTGTATTTAAGTCAGAATTTTGTGTCATTTGAATTTTATGATTTAATGTTTTTATTTTTTTTATTTTGCCGTTTAAAAAATGTAGGGTAGCCGGAATTGGGAACGGCAGGAGATTATATTTTGGCGGAAATTTTGTTTTAACTTTTGGGGTTGAATTGTAGCGTGAATGATTGATTTATAATTTTTTTTTCGATTTTGAAGATTAAATGTTTATCATTATGCGTTATGTAATGTTGATTGTAGGAAGTAACGTGAGAATTGAAGAAATTAATGAAGTGATTGAAGATAATGGAAGTTTTTATGTTGCAGATTACTTTGGAGGAATTTTGATTAAGGATAAAATGGTTGAATCGGATCACGGGGACGGGCCAGAGGATGTGCTGACCTCCGCCAAGTCCGAGGAAGGAGAAATGGACATGAAGAAAGGCGAGATTGTTGGGAAGAGACCGCGTGAGGACTCCTCCGGGGATGAGAAGTGCGAACTGCCGAACAAGAGGCCCCGCAGCGAGGCGAACGATCATCCGGTGGAACCGGAGAAGGAATCGGAAGAGCCCATTCGCAAGGCGAACGGCAGCGCCGCAATAAAGGACGAAGAAACCATGGAAGTCGATGGTGCAGTCGCTGCCAACGACAAATCCAAAACGCCAGTTTCCCATGATGATGAAAAAACTGATGAAGTCAATTCCACGGTGCTCAAAGAGGAATCGGCAGTGGAAACGGCACAAAACGATGTTGGGGCTAATAAAGAAAAATCCGAAGCGAACAAAAATGACGAGGAAAATGAAGGCGAAGAACCGGAAGACGCGGAAAAGGTAAATTATTCAATGAAAAATAACGAGACTAACAATTTAAGATGAACGCGTTTTAATTTTTTTAATCTGTGATACGATTGTAATAAATTGGAAGAGACTTTTCACTTTTTATCCTGAGAATCCCTCGTTGGAATCTCAGAAAGTTATCGATATAAATAAACGAGATAAAAGCTAATCATTACGAGTGGAGAAAGAATTGATTGATCGATACACATAAAAATTATTAAAAATTTATATTTAAAATATCTAAATTTGTTAAAACTGTGAAATTACGAATTCTTTCTATCTCTTTTTTCAGAATGATGCGAGCTCGGAGGAAAAAGCCAGCGCTGAGGAGGACAGTGTTGACGAGTCTTCGATTAAAGAAAAGCCCGCGGAGGAGAAGAGATTAAAGGCGAGCGTGAGTAAATCACGTACCAAAGAGACGGAAGTTGTGGACGGTCTCGAGATGTCGGTGGAGTGTGCGAGCGACAAAGAGGGTTCGAGTTCGGAGGACGAAAAGGACGGCGAGAAAGCGGCGAAACCGAGGCCCAAGACGATAATGGTCAAGGCAAAGCCGAACGATTCGGAGCTGGACGTGAGTTCGTCGGAAAAATCGGAAGAAGAGGCAGAAGAGGAGGAAGAGGAGGAAGAGGAGGAGGACAAAAAGAAGAAGAAGAAATCTAAAGCGACGGCGAAGGCCGCAAAATCATCGCCGAGCGAGGAAAAGGGAAGGAAGAAGGGCAAAAAGAAGGTCTTCACGAAAGTCGATAATTCTGAAAGCGAAGAATCCGACGATGCTTCCGACGACGAAGACTACAGTCCACGAACGAAGAAGAAAATAAAGAAAACCACGGCCGCCAAAAAATCACCCGCGAAAACTCCAGCTACCGGGAAAAAACGCGGAAGGGCACCCAAAAAAGTCGCCAAAAAATCCGAGGACGAACACTCCGACGAGGAGGGCAACGACGACGTGAATTTAGAACAGAGATCGAAGAAAAAGGAAAAGAACGATAAAGCCACTTCCGGAAGCGAAGACGAGGAAAAGAGCGAATCGGAACATAGCGACGCCGCGCCGAAAAAGGGAAAGAGAAGCAAAGCCGTGAGTTCGTCATTATCTAGACCTAAAAATCATAAATATACATTGCTCAACATGAATTTGTAAAAATTCGTACACTGTTGGGATATTTTTTACTGTAGATCCACGAATATAAAATCTAATAGCCGATAAAAATCGTTTTTAATGTAGTTTAAAATCGTTTTCGAGAGCTCAAAAAACTACAAGAAAATAATTATTCACGTAGACACGATATGAAACGAGGCAAGAATTGATAATAACGTATAACAACGAAACTGCATTATTTTTAGCGTCCGGAAGATGATAAGAGGATACAGTCGCTAAAGAAGTTCATCAACGCGTCCGGCATTGTAATAAACAACTACGAGAGGTTCTGGAGCGGTTGTAACACAAACACTGCGCGAGTGGCTCGCATGAAAGAGGCCCTCGAGAAGCAGGGAGTTATCGGAAGACCGACCTTGGAGAAATGCAAGAAAGCGAAGGCGAGGATGGCCCTGCGCAAGGACGCCGATTCCTTGGATAAGTCCACTATCATTTCGGACGTCCCCGAAGGTACGTTAAAGTAGCTAATTAAAATTCCGACCAACTTCTTCCCAAAGCCTGGAATTTTTATGGGAACCATTTAATTCGGACCATGCATTGCACAAACAACATTTTGTATGTTATCTGATTGAAAAAAATGATAAAGATCTTCTAAAAACTAACAAACTCCGTGAATTATAAGGAGATACAATTTTCGGTTTTGAATAAACGCAATAATTCTCTTCTTGTATTTCGAAGAGACGAATAAACAATCGTTTTCTTTCCGAAGGTCGCGTGACCCGGGCGAGGAGAGGCGCAGCGAAGACATCAGCCACCGCGTCCGAGGAGTCGCCGACAAAGCGAGAGTCCCGGAAGAGGGTGCAGAGCATCGTGGACAGTGAATCGGAGTGACCGCTACGATATTTCGCGTTAACGGGAATCCGGGATTTCGTGAAACGAAAAAGCCCAGAATGAATATTTTCGCTCTGCAAGTACCTAAGTATAGAACCTATGATTATATATAGATATATACGATGAAACAGGAAAAAAAAGCAACAAAAAAAAATCAAGAAACAAACTAAACAAGGAAACAGCATAATTACCTGCACACTCGGGCTCGTGTCCGCGAACATGATTGGCTCCCGATTATTCTCAGAATAAGACGGCGACAGCGCGGAGAGAAATCGAGTCTCGTGAGAAATGCCCCGAAATCTCTCCGAGACTCGAGGACTCTTCGCGATCGTTCAAAATTAAGTTTAACAAATTTTAACTAGAGAAGCACGACGCGTGCGTTTCCCCAGGTTCCAGGTGTGCGTGTATCTTTGTGCATGTGTGTGCGCGCGTGTGTATACTCACAATTGTTCCTCTATTTTCAAATGTGCATATAAATCTCTCGTTCGAAATTCGGTGGGTCACGTTAAACGCGGCCCGCGAGTATCAGGCAATACGGTGTGTTTTATTTATTTTTTCTATCGTTTGAAAAGGATTGTCTAAAAATCTGATGATCTCAATGCTCCCAAATGATGTTTTGATCGTGTGAAAAAAAACTCCGATCCAATGAATAATTGTAAGAATTTAATTTTAGAAAAAAACGAGAATGCAAAAAAAATTATTTCGGAAAATGTGTAACTACTTTTACAATTTGTTACGTTCGGGTCTGCGGATTTTTTCACACGATCGGAAGATCGGTACAAACAATTCGTCCGATGGAATTTTGGATAAGATTTTTTTTAGATTGATAAAACGAATAAAACGCGTATTAGTGCCTGAAATCGGTGGCGCTGCCGTTTAACGCCGAATATTCGGTGCTCGCCTCGCGATCGAGCGACGTAAAAATATTTTGGTACACAATTCCGACAGACCTTTTGTACTAGCTTCGCTAAGATATCATGTGGATAAATTTGAAAAAAAAAGTAAATAAAAAGAAATTAATAAAAATAAGATGAAGTAAAAAATGATAATCAGAGGGCGTGTATGTTTGTCTCGGCGGAAGTCGAGCGTCGACTGTGAATAATTTGTGCACCGCGAAGAATGAAAGGATGATAAAGATGAAAAGGGAGGTCCGTTTTATTGCTTCTGAAAATGCGTTTATGTTCGTTTCGTCGTTTATTGACAAATAAAGATTTTTAACGCGACACGCCGTCGTTTCGCCGTGCAGCATCATCTCGTCCGAAAAACGGAGTCCCTTTGCTCGGAGATGGGCATTTACAGCACTAAAAACTAGATAAACTTTGTTTTTTTTTTTTTTTTTCGTAATTTTCCGCTACGATTAAACTGCTGTATGAATGAATGACTTATTTGTTACGACGAGTATTCGATCGATTATTTGCGATTCTTCAGTAATTTATTCTTTGTTACTTGAATAATTAATTATTGAAATAAATGTTTGCCCATCTCTGTAAATTATTGTAATTTACGTTTATTCGCGTACGACGTACGGTACGTCGTATTTTCTATATTTTCCATCGGAAAATAACAGTAAAAATAGTGTATCAAGCATTTCCTTTAGTCTACGTTCATGTGGTTTTTTCGTTGAGGAATTTCGTGATGCATTCCTTGCTGCAAAAGGGCCTATCCTCCTTGATGGCCATTTTTCCGTTGAGTAAGCTTTTCTTGCAAGTCGCACAGCAAAAGCACTCGTCGTTCGCGTGGAAATTCAGGTTTTTTACCGCCACGCCCTGCTGATCGGCGGCGATCACACCCTCGCAGGTTCTACAAGTTTTCGCGTACGTTCTTTGATAACAGGGAAGACAAAGAGGACGATCGTTTTCAGAGATGTACTGCTGACCGGCCAACGGAACGTCGCAATCCCAGCAGCAGAAATGTTTAATGTGATAATTGTGTCCTTCGGCTACTGTATATTCTCGCACGAATATTAACTGAAATACAAATGAAAAACGTTTAAAAATGCGAGGGGAATTACGTAAAATATTCCTAAGCGGAATATCAGCACAATCGCTGAAGGACGGGAAATATTTGTGAATCGATTAAATTAGAAAAAAAAAGCTTTCAATCGAATGCATAATCGTATTTACCTCGTCGCAAGCGAAGCATCTGGGAATCTCCAAAAGCGTTGCGAGATCCCGTCCGCAGTAAAGTTTTCCCTTGTAGTAGAAGTAAACGAGATCAGCGAGCAATTCGTTGCAGACCGAGCAAACGAAGCACCCAGGATGCCACACAGCGTCGTTCGCTTTTTCGGCGGTAACGACGACGTCACCTGGACGAACGGATTCCTGACACTGATGGCAACTCTGCGTCTTCGTCGGGCACATACTCAGCTCCTCCATCGCGCCTCTGAGACGATCAACGTTTATCGGATTTTGCACGATTCCTGAAGAAACTATCGCCTCCTGAGGGAACACGGGAATGTCGAGACCTTCCGAGCGAATCACGTTCGAATTTCCTGGTCCATAGCTGCTTAATTCACCTCGCAAAGCTTTGCCAGCTGATCCTGGATAAATCTGCTCGGAATTAGCCGAAGAACCGGCGGATAAATGTTCCTTAGCAAAGTCAGAGTTATTTCTATCCTGTCGCGTTCCAACGTCCGCCGGATGTCCCGGTTTTGTCAAATAATTGTCGCAAATTCCTCGCATTATTTGTCTCCAAGGTTCGTTTCCGGTGTCATCTTTGAACGCTGAAATATTCTTATCGTTTGATCCGTTAACTTCGCTCATGGGATAATTCGAATGTCCTTGATTCAGTCGCTCTCCGAGATTATTCGGTGCCTCGCAATCGTTTTCCGGGTGCGAGGACGAGGGAATCGAGTCCCCGAGGCGTTCGTCCGGGAATCCAACGTGGGAAATTGTTCCGGAGGGATTTTTCATCGCCGAAATGATGTCCGTTCTTTCGGCTTCCTTGTCGAAGGCTCCTTGCCTGCGGAACTGGTCCGCTCGTTTGGATTTGACTCCTTCCCTCTTATCACCGAGCTGTCGGGCTCTTTCGGCGTTGAGAAGATTCACGGGATCCTCCTTTGCGCTGTATTTCGAGGTGAGTTTTTCGCGTATGAAGGAGAGTCCTTTCTCGTCGAGAGTGCTGCCGATAATATCGGCGGCGTGAACCGCGCTCGGCGGCAGAAGAGCCTCGTTCAGCATCTTCTCCGCCAGCAGTGAATTCTCTTCCTCACGATTTTTCGCTAATTCGCAATCGGTCATTTTCTCAGATTCGAAATTCCGTCGATCATTGTCCACCGGCGCATTAAATCCAGGATTGTAAGCTCCAGGAACGGAGCTGGAGACTGCGAGATTTTCCCCAGGTCCTGGAATTCGCGAGGAATGAAGTTTCGCGTCGGCGGGTGAAGGACAAGCGAGATCCTGATCGGCCAAAGTGTTCGAAGTCGCGTAGTTCAATTCTCCATCCATCGAGCCTGATTTTCCGGTTTCCTTTTCTCTTCCGGAAGCCCATGATTTGCCTTGATCGCCGATCATATTCGAAGCAGCGAATCGCACCGCGGGATTGTAATTTCCAGCGACTGAATCGGAAGCAGCGATGTTTGTATTCGGCGGATTGAGTGACGATTGTAATCGTGAATTGGTCGGCTTGTTTTCAGCGGCGAGAGAGGAATAAGCGGGATCCGGTATTTTGTTGGTAGTTGCGAAGTGAAGAGGAGGATTTCTGGTGCCGCTCACAGGCTTGGAAGACAATATTTCGCCATCGTTTCGCACGTTCGCCAGGACGTGATGATATCTTCCTTGGAGAGGACTTTCCTGGGATAAATTCATCAGCGCCGGCGAGAGAACCCTCTCCAATCTGGACGCCGAGCTGGGACTCTGGTCGCGTGCTGGAGAAGCGATTCCACGATTTTGCAGACCATTTGCACCTTCGGCCGACGAGTGAGGCGAGGAAAAGCCCGTTTTTGGCACGAAACTGCTGGGCGTTCGAAGGTTCAAACTGTGGGAAGATTCTGGAGGATTTGGCTTGTGCTTCGGACTGAAACGGTTCACTTCCGTTGCGTTTGCAGGCGTCATCAACGATATGTCGAATGGACGAGCTCCCATTGCCTGGAATAGAAGAAAATCGTGTCGCTAATCACTTTACAATTTACAAGTCGCAGAAACTTTCTCTTTTAGTGAGGCTTTCATGATCCGGAGTTTAACAATACTTATTCGTATTTTTAAATATCAATTATCCCTTCTAATAAATCGATTAGTCGCGGGAATTCTTTGTGGTAATTTTTTTATGAAATGAGCTTTGCATCAGGAACTAATGATCTGGTATATTAATTACCTTAATAACTTTTCCTTGACCGACGTATTTCTTCAAATTCTCCAAGTACTTTTCAAACTGCTTTCTTTCCGATTCACTGAGCTCATCGCAGACCTTGTGATCGATGTCATGCAGCGGCAATTGCCGTTGCAATTGTTGCTTCCTCAACACTGCACCGGCTGATCCTTTTATGGGCAATTTGTCCTCCGGCAGGGCCTTCATATAATCTGCAGCGAGTTCTTTCGTTGTGTCTGGCGGCGCCCATTCGAAAGTGGTCTCGGCCTCCGCCTGCTTCTTGTTCACTTTCAGCACTGCCAGACGAAGTACACAAAGTTAAAGCACGTCGACTATCGTTTCTTTCATTAATTACTCTATTATCGAAGAATGAATCACGCCTTTGAAACGAATTCATTAAGCAATTATCACACTTATTTATACTGCTTAAAAAAAAGGTAACACTTTGCCATTGCTTACAATAAACAGGGATTGATTCAGTGATTGGCAAGACAAAAAATTGAATTGATAGTCTTAAAAAATACTATGAAATACATTAAAAAATTAGCAATATACAGATTTTCACGGTGGAATTTTAGCTATCAATTTATGTTGACAATTTCAATCATTTATTCCGCTAGTGTTTTAAAAAAAGAAGTCAATTAAAGTTTTAATATTTGCAGCTGCCTACCGATCATCTTTCTGTTGGGCTTTCCGGTCGGTCCAAAGAGCAAATCGAATTGGGGAAACTCGTCGTTCGGCACGTCGTGATCGTCGCGGCTGCATTTGCAATTCTTGCAGATTTTTCGCCAGAAGTGAAGATCGAGACCGGGACACGCGGTGCTGCAGGTCATGCAAGGCGCGCCCGCACCAACTTCATGGGCCAATCGAGGCTGGAAAGAACCATTCATTATAATTATTTACAATAATGATCCCGCATTAGGGAGCTTCAGGAAATTACAAAAATTTAACGAGACAATTATTTTGAATGCTGTTTGTACATACATTTAAAGGAGAGCTTCAATATGAAAAATTGAACTTTCGATATTTCTCGTTGAATTATTATAAATCGCTGAAACCCCCAGAGCCGCATTCCTATACTGCGATTCGTTTGTAAACAGGTGTGCTCACAACAGCATCGAATGATTTTGACAAAGTATGAGTTTATCGGTGTATCTCGCGAGTCGTGAGGTGATACGATAAATACTTGTGACCTCATACGCTTCACTCCCAGTTTCTAATCTCGCATCGCTTCCCCGACAATTTCTTCGAGAATTATTGTTAAGGACATTGACGATTTTAATACTCTAAACTTTTTAACAATTTTTTTACCAATTAAAAAAAAATTATACCTTGACACAGGTAAAATTTAATGATAATCATATCGTTTAAAAAATATTGCGGAAGGCATTAACAAAACGAACGAATTATAAAGCGTGTCGACAACTCCAAATATCAATCAGTTTACAATATAATTTTTTTATTCTGCAAAAACCACGAATTGCTATTTACAATTAAACGTCAAAAAGCCTTTTTTAATGATTTAATACAACAGAAACTAGCGAAGAAAATCCGCTGAAAGTTCGAATGAGTGAGTAACGAGAATTTGATGATAAGCTGAATAACTCCAGCAAAAAATACCTTTCGTTTGCGGTTCTCCAGTTCCAGCAACCACTTTGGACGATTATCCTCCTGTTCCATCTTCTCGCTTTGTCCCATTATTGGAGGCGCTATTTAATCGCAATGAAAAACTTGACGAGTTATTGTTTGTTAATGAGGATTATTTATGTCGAACACTGAGTGCCTCACGTTTGAGATTTTAGCTTGTGTCTGTGAGGTGCGAAAAACGCGGTCCATCGCACGATTGAAAAAGAAAAATCTTAAATTTGTGCAACGTGGGGCACGACTTGGCACTTGTGTAGTAGTCACCACTTTGCGAGTGACTGGCTTCGCTCGGGCACGGCTCCTCTGACTCACCGCACTCGTCTCTCGCTCCCCACTCGTTTTTCGGAGCGGCTAACCAGCTGCTGGAGTGCTGCGGCTGCTGGAGGGGCCACAGACTCTAGGGGCTCGCTACGCTCTACACTTTGTGCAGCCAAATGCACGCGAGAGGTACTCCAGCGAAGCGTGGCTACTCATATGGAAAGAAACTGAAACTGTAGCTTCCGAGGGAAACTATGTGTGTTTAAAAAAAAAAGAGAGAATGCATTCCACGTGGCTCTGCCAAAAAAGCGTAGGACGCAAGAGGCGTTACTCACATTCCGGACGATTTGATGATCGGCAGCCTAAAACAGAAATGATTGTGAGTTGTTTCCAAGCTTCCGGAATTGCGGTTGTGCGAATCGAGCATCTGCGAAGCATGAGTCACGCGTTATCACAGAAAAAAAAATACCGACAACAATTTCTTCAGGTGGAGATAGATTTGTATATATGAGGGATTCCAATTCGGTAAATATTCCAGAGCTTATCCAAATCTGGTTCATATTTTATGAAAAAAAAAAATTTTAACATTTTTTTACTTTGATGTGATTCTATTTTTTTTAAATGAATTTTTGTAATGAATATTTTTTGAAGGAATTATACGAACGTGACAGAGAATTTGTTCAACAACGTATTAATTTTAATCGGTTCATCAAAGTAGTAGAAATATTTAACGATGGGCTTGTTAATTTTTTTCAAAAGCCAATTTTAACCCCGTGGCCGATAGTAATTGGAATTAAGGTAATTGGAGTCAATTTTTGGGAATAATTGGCGCATGAAGTCGGCGTTGCTCTGTGAAAAGATTTTACAAGTGGTACTGAGAAGAGGCTTGGCTCTTGGAAAACGAATATGAAGCTACGGTATGTCGCTACTGCGATGCCCAAGGGCACACTTGTAGGTTCTGGCGTGTACTATATGTATGGACGATCTCGACCCCCTTTCACGAAGGGCGGCACAAAAGCGCCTGTAGCTGTGCGAGTGGCGGAACAGAGCGAAGAGCCGGAGAGCGGAAGAGAGAGATGGCCGCACGTATTGGCCCCTCTTTCGTTCCCCAAGCGGTTCAGTTTTACACACGGTCCAGTAGCGTCTGTACAATTATTTTTTTTACGTGCTACGATGTTCGCGGGCGTGCCGGAAATAGAGCTCCACGAGTTGTGAATAAAAACCGAAGGGCACGTCTGCTTCACCGATAAATATTCGTATGATTGTGATTTATCCTCTGATCGACCAATGATTTATGGATATTCTTTTCAATATTAAGAGAAGATCGAGGCCGTTAAACGGAGGAAAATCTCAATCTTTCGATCGCAGAATAATTTTCGGAAAATTGGCTTTCGTAAAATATACAAATTTTATTTTTAAATTCGTCCTAACGAGAATCAGAAAGGAAGACACAGCTTTACGTGATTCCAAACGCTTCGTCGAATTCTTCTTTGCTTATCTGCAAAAATAAAAGAATTATTTTTATTAAAACGCGAGTCAAATTATGTCCAATTTGCAGATATTCGAAGAATAATTGTCTCGAATTACTGTCTTTAATCATGGAGAGATTAGTAATTTCAGTGTCTTTGGATAATTAAGGAGCGAAAAGAAATAATGAATATTTATTTAATTTTTTCGGATTGTGCTAATTTTTCTTTCATGTCGATAGACTTACCTTTTTCTTCTTGAATTTCTTGATCAACGCTATATCCTCGGCCAGCTCGGCGATTTCCTCCTGCGTCACGACTCGCTTTCTCTTCGGCTTCTTCACCAGACCTTCCGCTATTTTTTTGCTCTTTTTCTCCTTCCTCTTGCCTCGTTTTTCTTGTCTCTCGGTCCTTCGCTTCTTTGCCTCGGACCACGGTTCCGTTTGTTTGGCGCGTCGTTTTTCTTTACCCGGCCAAATTCCCGTGTCGCGATAGGCGCTCAATTTCGCTAATCTGTTTTGTTCCCGCTGCTTATCTCTGTAAGCTATGGCGTTAAGGTCGACGCTCGGTTCCCGAAAGGAGGAAACGTCGCGGCCTTTAGTTTCTGGCATTCTCGGCATCTTCAGCAAACCAAAACCCATAGCCACTTCACCAAGATCGATGTCTTTCAGTCTGAGAATCAAATTGCATTCGTGTTTGTTGTACGACTGAATGTAAGACACAAAAGCGCGATTTGCTTTGTCGAACAAGAGTCTGTCCTTTAATTGCAGATTCCTCATGGATTCCAAACATTTTTCCGAGGTTTCAGGCGTAGCTTCTAATTCTAGCTGTCGTAATTCGACCTTTTGATTTCTCTTGATGAATTCGATGTAAGCATCTTCGGTTTCGAGAAGAAAGAGCAACGCGTTTCCCTCGTTGCCTATTCTAGCTGTTCTACCGCATCTGAGGAAAGACAAAATAAATGGTAGTTATTTGATAACGACTGAAATAATGAAGAAACGGATTGCGATTGAATGGGAATGTTTTTTCAAATTTTAGCTGGATTTATAGATCGAACTTGACAGGAAATCCGTAACTAAAAATAATTCGGAAAATCGAAAGTTTCGAAATTACCTGTGGACAAAACTACTGGCCGTTGATGGAGGATCGTACTGCAAAACCCAGTCGACCTCGGGAATATCAATCCCCCGTGCCATAACATCCGTGCAGACGAGGAGGCCGCTCGGTATGCTTCGGAATTCGTCGAAAATCTTGTGTCTCTTGTTCTTCATTTTTCCATGAAGTGCAAGTACTTTTGTGGTAGGAAGCATTCTGCAAAAAGATTACGTTGTGATATTTGAATTGTTATGATGTTTTCTTCAATTTTTCTCATTTTTCTTAAGTATACTTTTAAGTCTTAAAAAATACGGCTTATAAAAAGTTTAATATACTTACGAGTTAATAACATGACTGAAGTAATCGACGCACGCGCAAGTGGAGAAAAAAACCATGTATTTCAATTCGTCTCCTTTGAGCTTGATGAAGTCTATCATAGTCGCGAGTTTGTTCTCGGCGTTGACGATAACGTAGTTGTTGCTCAAAGTCAGCGGAGTGGAAAAGCTCGATTTTTCTTTAACGGACACGAGAGCCGGATTTCGTAGGCCAGCCCTTATCAATTGCTGAAGTTCTTTCGTTTGCGTGGCTGAAAACAATCCTGTTCTCCGCAAACGAGGCAAAAAGCTCAGAATTGTGTTCAGTGTCGCGTAGAAACCAAGATCCAGAAGTCTGTCCGCTTCGTCTAATACCAGGAGTTCCTTTGAACAAAATACACAAATAAAATACGTTTTTAAACGATCAACGAGGACTTCATTTTCATTGCTTTATGAGACTGCAAAAGAGCAGACATAATTACCAATGATTTGACACTGGCAGCCAAATTGACGCTTTTACAATTGGACAAAAGGTCTTCCAATCTTCCAGGTGTTGCTATTATAATATTAGCGCCTTCCTTCAGTCTGGCGACGTCTTCTTTTACAGTCGTTCCTCCCACGAGAAGAGTTTGTTTCAAGCCCGGGATCTTCTTCAGGAAGTGCCCAAGCACTTCGCTTATTTGCGTGGCTAATTCTCTTGTAGGTGAAATAACTATACCGCCAATTTCCATGGGTTTCCATTTTTCCTCTCGTTTCTATAGATTAACGAATGCTTTCGTTTATACTTTGCGGTAATTAAATTCTGACTACATCGTAAAACTTTTCAGCTTTTCAAAGCCTGACTAAATAAATTTACAAATTCTGACCTATTTTGCATCCCAAATATTCCGTATTACACAATATTTTTTAGGAAACATGGACAATTTTTATACCTGCATCAATTCCAACATGGGAACAAGAAACGCCAGAGTTTTTCCACTTCCCGTGACAGCCTCGGCGGCAACATCTTTTCCGGATAGTAGAAGCGGAATACACGCAGCCTGAAATAAATGTCATACAGTCTCGGATATTCATTGACCGCAGGATAATAAAAGTGCATTATTTACCTGCACAGGCGTAGCGGTGACAAAGTTAAGATCCTTCAATGTTTTTTTAATTGGACTACTCAACGGCACATCCAAATCTGCCCATTTTTTGTTTTTCAAACTCTTTTTCGTTGGAGGATTTTCCATATTCAGAAATTGGAGTCATGCGAAATCACAGAATTTTTCACAGATTTGACAATTTTTGATCGATTTTACGTGTGACAATAGTGTGTAATCTTTTGACCGGTACTCATCGTGATTTACTCTGTGAACGAGCGCAACACGTGGAATACACTTGTTTTTATGGAATGCACCTCCAAATGTGTTATATTTAGTGGAGGGGGAGGGCGCACCATGCGCACCCTGATTCTTGTCTCGCTAGCGAAACTCGGTCGGTAACGAAAACTGCAAGCCGAAATTTTACGTGTTCCAGGACCAATTCGTCGGATGAGTGCTAAAAACATTGCCGATCGTCTATCAGTTCTGCACGAGAACGTTCTTATCTTTTATCCGATCGATTCACGGATGAGATAATCTCAGAATCCGAAATTCCGGCTCGGTCGGTAACCGAAAACTGCAATTCGAATATTTATCTGCCTAGAGATTATCCGGCGGATAAAAACTGAGAACATTGCTCTTCTTCTATCAATTCTTCAGAAAATCTTCGAATCTGTTGTCCAATCCAGAATATATTGTTATAAATATTTTACGAAGGTCCCGGAAAAAAGGGGGAATCCCCTTAAAGTCGATCATCAGAACAGCTTTTTTTTTGGCAAAACCAGCACTGAAGTATCCACTGTAATAATACTCGAAATTAAGAAAAATTAGCACGATATTAATGAAATTTCAATAAAACGGCGTAGTCACTGTATCTCGACTAATCAGTTGAGAGTAATTAAAAAAATTCCTAATCACGAGGTTGACGCATGCACCGAAGGATGCAAGCAATATCGCTGCACTCGATCTACGTGCGTTTCATACTAATATAACGATGATGAACAATTAGTGAAGTTTTGCGTCTGAAATTGATGAATTTCGCGATAACCACTATCATACAGCAAGTAACGTGAGAGAAAGGGGTAAAAAAATAGGACTCAGAGATACGTATCCAAACAACAGGCACGTGAGTTCGCTTGTTATTTTTTTTTTATTTTAATAATAATCATAATAATAATAAAAACAATACAACAACAATGTTGTGCACATAATCGTGGAAATATCATTTATGATCGATAGCGTGGCTTTCGGCGCCTGGTTGACGTCTCTTTATCGCTGATAAAATCATCGACGTGTCTGCCGTCTGCGCTGCATGTCGTTGCACAATGTTTAATTTATTGTTTGTGTTTATGGGTATCTTGGCGCGCGTCAACAATGCGACGGGCGTCTGTTTGTTCGTTGGCGACCGCCGGGACATGGAATTTTATAATCCCCATTGCTCCTCGTCGCCGCAAAGCCAACAAACAAAAGCTCGAGGAGCTTTGCGAGCGAATAAATAAACAATACTGCGGTCACACGGATGCACATGCACGCATTTTTCCACACACGTGAGCACCACTCAATCTATAAGGTCTTCCTGTTTTCTGGGCGCGCAACGAGCCTCGTTTTTTTATTTTTTTCAGATACACTGACAAACAATGCCTTCCAACCGAGTTGACAAATATTATTGAAGTGAGAAAAAAAAAAACGAAGAGCGATCATCGAACAGAACCGATAGTGGATCACGCGACTGATATCTGATCCCGAGCCTCCGCACATAAACAGCCTTGTCCAATTTTCTCGGACAAACATTTCCGCTACGAAAATTTTCCTCTCACTGAACCGACAATGTTATCTCAACATCGATATAAGACCACGGGACAATGGACCAAACGATAAGAGGAGAGAAATACTCGTTCGTGTGTATCCAAATTTATTGTAGACTTTCCGAGGAAATTTTGATAATTTTCCTCTTACAGAGTGCGTACTAAATATATTTATAAAGTAGGTAATGCTAAATTGATCTCCGGTGGCGGTTTTTGTGGCTTCCATCTTAGGAAATGTGCATCTGCAGTTTGGTGATTATTGCCCGGAAGATCATTTTCTCACTCAGCGTCCTGGAAAAAAATAAGGAACGTTGACTTTGAGTGTGAAGATACGTTATGGAGCTGCTGTTGGCTATAATACTCACGTATTTCATGTACGAGAGAAAAATATCGTAGAACATGGTCATTAGATTGATGTAAACGACGCGATACTGAACCGGTACGAATAGGAAATTAACGAACTGCGTAGGCGGCCAGAAACAGCAGTCGACCTGCGAAACGTCCAATGAAAATTATAAATATCGCGGGAACGAAATTATTTTGCTAACGCTGCAAATAAGCCACAATTCAATTATCGCTCCAACAGGAAGATAATCGCCGTGACAAAAGTGGCGAAAAATGCCGGGATATTGAGCGATAAACGTACTTTGTAAGTGTCGAAGAACTTGAGCTTGACCTCGCCGCTTATTTCCTCGACTTTTCTTTGCTCAAGAGCCCCGAGGCCGAAAAAAAAAATACCGAGGCAAGTGGGACTCGCGACGAGCTGATCTATGAAGGTTTTCTTCACGACGGAACTCGTGTTCCTGCCGGGCAAAAATCTATCAAGAACAGCGTAGAAATAATGATGAAACGGGCCTTGCAACAATCCAACGGCAATCATATTTTTCGTTCGTACGAAATCATGTGCAAAGGCGGGGTCTTCCTCTTCAGGGGCGCTCAGGAGGCTCGCTCTTCTTATCGTCGCGTTATCCTCGATATTTAGCGAGGCGAGGGACGCGATTACTTCGGAATCATCGGCTCTTATTTCCTCCTTGTCGGACTCGAAATATCGCGCGAAATGATGACGCTTCCAGTGATCTCCGCGTTGCTGAAGAACGTCCCCGAAGCCCATCATCAGCCCGCAGCTCACCGTGTTAGTGACGAGCAGGTATTTACCTGAGAGAGTGCACGAATAATCGTACATTAGGAAGGGTTAATGAGTATAGTAAGAGTGACGAGGGAGGCACGATTGTCTTGGAAATTGGCGCGCAGTTGGCTAGCCGTTCAATTTCTATTTTTAGCTAACGTTTGGTTTATTATAGTTCATCAGACGTATAGAAAAAAAAAGATGCAACTTATAAAACGAGACTCAAGTGCAGGGACCAATTGAGTTTTAAGTTACAATAGTAATTCCCAATAAACTTACCGAACAATTTTCTGAATGCACCCATTTATCGAGGCTTTTTTTTAGTATCTTCTAGTTTAGATTTGAAGAATTGATATTACCGGCGTAATTAGCGCTTCGAGAAAACGCAGTTACAGGCGTTTAAAGAGCACGGATTTGTTTAGACTGAGAACTAATTATTCAACGACAACCTCATGGTGTGTCTTGGATCGGTTAATATCTTTCAGAATCCTTAATCTCAGTGCGCTCGAGCTCTTCGCTGGGCTTCAGCCCTCGAATCAACGAATCTCGATCTCTCAGGAGTTCCTTCACGATCGATTCGATTTTTATTTTCGTTGTTTTTTTTATTTATTTATTTTTTTATTGTTTTCACTGCCTAATTCGTTGCTCAGTGTTGGCCGGTTTTTGGACTACTTTATAGTGTCCTGATCAGCTCTAAACTTAATTTTTTGGTGCTTGTGCAGACGGAATGTTGGTTGATCTTTGCGTGGCATAACGTTCCACCAATTCGCAATATTTGGTGGTTTCCTTTGCAGCGCAGGACGGATTTCAACTGTCCGTCCTATCCAGTCCGAGAATTCCCGCGTCTCGTGACTATCTCCCCGTTTGGTTCTCAGTGAAAATCTGTCGAGTTGTCGCGCCGTGTTCCCATCGTCACTCAAAAGCTGAATGTGCCTGACTGACATTTCATAACAGCGGAATCGCGATAAATAGACGCTCGGCTCCCTGTCAAAAGGATCCTCGCGCGTTTGCGCACTCGCCGGGACTCGAGGCGCGAGTTCTTTTACCTATTTTTATCAGTTCCATTACCGTCGACTGTCTTCAATGTGCAAACACGAGTGAATGATCAAATACCCCGCGCGCTCCCTCACTTTTACTCTCTCTCGCTCCGCTCGTTCTCGCTGCGTGCTCGCTCTCATTCACGGATTATTAAAGACGCCAAATTGTCGCGGAAATGCACACAACTAAGTCGCGCTCAATCATCGGAATTACAGGGTTAAAGAAGTCGAAAATCCAAGGAGATACTCACGGGACTCAACAACGTTAAACGATTTACATACTTCAAGATCTTTATTCGAAGTTCAGAGCGATACAGTCCATAGACAAAATGAAGTTACGTGATTTACTTTGCGGCGGCGGCTTTGGGCTTGGGAAGTCCCTCCCTGAATCCGTTCCTGTGGACATAAATCAAACGAGGTTTCGTTACGGTCGTTTGGCAATTAAACGAGGACTGATATGGAATCGCTATTTTGAATTGCGATTTTGTGCTCGTGATTGGGACTGCGAACAAGGGAGAAAAGTGAAGGCACAGCCTTTTCCTTCTCCGCATTTTCATACCGAAAACGTGGCACAAAAACGTAATGAAAATCGAACGAAAAGCGAAAGAAGGGTCAATTAAAAATGAACTCACTTGAACTTGCGGCGCACAATCTTAAGGTGACGCATGCGGCCAGTTCCGGTAGTTTTCCTCCTCTTAGCCTTGATGGACCAGTTGTCTATAAATTGTTTGACAAACACAAATAAGTTAGTGATTACCGGGCGTAAATGCGGGTCGATGTTATTCCAAGCTACACATTCTTTTGAAGTGAAATTTTTGGATGAAGGAGACTGAGTCACAGAAAAAAGTAACAACCAAAATCAATGTTTATTGTTGAATATTGAATACTACGAATCCACAATGAATTTTTAGTTCAGATTTAGTTTTTGGAATTGAATTGAGAATAACATCAGGAATTGTGTCGTGCTTATTAATCAGACACTAATTAACAAATGTGAAGGTTTGTTTGAACATTTTCATTCCTATGACTTTGAGATTTTTTTATTCAGGGAGTTATTGACAATTAAATATTGAGATTTGTTGAAAATACTCAGAATTTCGTGCAACAATTTTTTTCCAACGAATAACATATTTAGCAAAAACGCTTTCTCCGCCTCTATCTTCTCGTAGCTTTCGCAGAAATGTCGCGAAATAAAAGTAACGCCGCTGGATTTCTCATACTTACAGGACCTCATCTTCTGCGCGGGATAGCCGCACTGCGCGCATTGTGACTTCTGAATGTGGTAGGAGCTGCGACCGCACCGCCTGCACAGCGTGTGGGTCTTATTGCGCCGCTTACCAAAGCTTGACGTACCCTTCGTCTGTTGGCAATGAAAATTGATATTACAGTCGCACGGAAGTCGTAGACAAACAAGTATTCGACAATTTTCTATCACCGATTAGGAATAAAATAAAAAAACGAAGGGTCAATCACAAAAAAAAAACTCTATAGGCATTTTTCTAAAAACCATTAGACGCAAATGGTCAAGATTGTTTCATTGCTAATTAGGAACAGAGAATTGCTCAGCCATAAAATACTGAATACAGAATATTCGAAAAAAAAAAAAAACCAGTAACTTCATAACGAAAGTGTTTTTAACAATTTATTAGTTTCGTGACAGAAAATATATGGAAGCAACGTGATGAAGACACATAAACACAGACGATGGTTAACCTCGAAAACCACCGCAAATTTACATCACTGAGATAATTAACGTCTCTTCGTTAAAATAATTAACTACGACGTTGCGCGCATAACGAAAAATTCGCCTATTTTTTTCACGTCTACAATAGAAATTTGCTATCGAGGATCGTCGAGATATAATCGGATTTAACGAACGATAATTCTCACTCACCATTTTGCACGAAAGAGCACTTGGAAAAGAGACGACAGGGGTCGCCCAGAAAACACGGCGCGGTTAACGGAAACACCGGTTTTCGGTAGAAGGTCACGTGACTTCCGGTCCGAGTGACGAGTGCGTGCACCAATCACGAATCGGTAAATTTGTGTGGCTCGAAAATACGATTTTTTGAAAATGTGAACAAGTTTTTCGACAGTAATATGCTGAAAATTGTCGAAGAAAGTAATAAATATTACTGCGTATTAATTTAGATACCAATTAAATACATTTTTAAAAAAAGGTGATTTTATTGGAACTCAACAAAATTCGGATAGTTATTTATTTTGAAACCTCAAAAATTTTCAAAAAATCAGTACGTCGTACGAGAAGTTTATAGGCAATATCGCGTATAACGAGGCCAGGAAATAAAGGAAATTTTGGGTCGAAGGGATTCGGATATCGAGAGAAATGAACGAAAAACGTTTGCGTACGAATATAAGCGTTTATTGATAAAATAGTATATTTATATTTCCATGAGTCTATCAGCGTCGGTGAGAACCTCGCGAGAGTGACGACTGTCCGCTGCGACGTTGTGCTGAGCACCGACGAGGCAATCTTTGAGTTCTGTGCCTTCTTCGATGACGCAGCCGTTGCACAATATGCAATTGTTGATGACGCACCTGCGAAACAAACGCGGTATATGCCAAAAATGCGATATATGTCAGAGGAACGAAAGATGTAGAACAGAAATAAAAATCGGCAGACGAGATTGGAGCGTCGTGATACGCATCGACCAAACACGACGTCGTAATCTTTGCATCTTTAGCCTCGACGTCTGTACCTCTGTCCTATCGTCACGTTTCCCATTATTACGCTGTCGGAGATTCGGGTCTTCGATTGTATCGTCGCGACTGGACCGACGTGGCTCTGTTTTAACGACGTCTTTTCGTCAATCATCGCACCCTCGTCGATTCGGCAATTCTGCACTTGGGTACTTTTTACTACGGCGCTCGGCGATATTGGCGGGGGCAGAAAATCACAATCGCTCGATTCGGTAGAACTCCAGAGTTCGGACACCTGTGAAAAAAAAAATCACTACAATCAGAGGCTATTCCATAAATTATTTGCAATTATGTATGCAAATTTATATGAATTTGCCGATTGCTCAATATTTTTAGAGGTCATTTTCGTTGCAAATGTACGTGTTAACGGAGCAATCGGTTTCGATCGCAGCTTACCATTTTATTCGCGAGAGTATACATTTGCACGGTGTTGGCCCTGAGGCCAAATTTTCCGCTCAACGTGTGAGCGTAACATCTTATCGGATCGCCGTGATAGGCCTCCTCCAAATCCGTGTTGTGGTCGTTGAACGCAGACATGTTCCTAATGAGCTCGGCCAGCGGACGCTCCACTGCGAACCTGAAGATATCTTCTCGCATATCCAGCTTGACGACCGAAGTGTTCTTATCGTCGGGCAATTGTTTCGCAGGCCGAGACAACTGCTTGTTCACGATATACGGCAGCAATTCACCTTTCAAAGTACTCAAATTCCTGTGAAACAAAAGTGTGATACGAGTTCACATTTATTTTTTGTATCATTAAAAAATGTTGGAATTTAAAATTAAAATGTAGAATGATTTTAACAAAATTTAATTGCAGAAAAATTTGAATGGAACTTTACAAAAAATCATGCTCTTGGTAAATAATTTTTCAAATTGCACATCTTTTTACACATCTTTTTTTCAAAAACAAAACTCAAATCTACAAGATTACCGCCAAAAAAATACAGAAAAAATTGTGCCCAGCTTTCCACAATAAATCTACTCACTTATTGTGTTCCAAAAAGTCCAAAACCCATTTGTTTATTATATACAAGTGAGCGTCCATCAATTTCGAATGAATGGTGAAGCTGTTGTGCTTCTTGAGGAGTTTTCGCGATATATTTATGGTCTCTTCGAAGTCCGAGGCGGAGGCGAGAAAAACGAGACGATCGGTCTTGTTGTCTATTCCTATTAAATCCGTTTCGGGCCTCTGCTTGCTCTTGGGGCCTGGAGTAACAAAATCGCCAGGAATCTTTGGCATGGGAAGCATAAGCGCAGTTATACTCGCGTTGTGCTTTCTGTAAGAGTCCACCAGTCTCGAAATGTCGATATCGGCTATCAAGTCGCAAGATACCGCGATGAAATCATGGTTAATTTTGTCGTAAATGTATCTTATCGAATCCGCGGTGCCAACGTCATCTCCCGGAACAGCGACGATTTCCAATTTCATCCCCAGACTCAATTTGTCCAACGAAGTCGCTACCTCGTTTTTTATGCTTTCGGTGACTATGACTATGGCTTCTGTGAAGCCGGCGCGTTCTAAAAGTCGCAGGGGATACCAGATCATTGGCATATTGCCTATCGGAAGCAGACATTTAGGTTTTCCGGCAGTGAGCTCCGTCATGCGAGAACCTTTGCCTCCGGCAAGCACGACCGCTTGAAATTCCGTATAACGAACCATCCTGACGTTTCAAAAAAATCTAATTAGTTTTCTGAATACCATAAAAACACAAATGCATTGATGTTTTGACTATGACGTTCGCTTAACCTCTTCGACATATTCTTACCTTATTTCTAAATGTCAATCCTCTTAAAGTACAAAAATGCTCGGTATCTCGATGTGACATACGAATACAAAACCCATATGTTCGATTTTTGTGTTGATCGGTAAATATGTATTCATACAAACGTTTTTTTTAGGTTATGACGAGATTTAAAAAAAAAATGTATCAATATACTGACGGGAACTCGATTTTACACAGCTGAAGCAACGAATTCCTAGTTCGATTTTATTCCACGCCGGCGCTGCGATCGCTCAGAACTTTTTTGAATAGTTTTTTTTTCTTCAAATGAAAGTTTCTATTTTACGACCCAGCAAAAAAAGTACATTAAATTTAATTCCAGTTAAGATGGATCACTAAAATCATATTTCAATGCAATAAGCTGCTTCTCTATCTTTTTAATCAACGATCGTTGAACGTCCTGATTGAGTACGGCGTTAAATTCTTCGTGTCTCATTAACAATTGGACTAATCGTCTGGCATTGCCCCTGCAAAATTACATGCGAAAAGTATAAACCCTGTTTGATCTTGGATCACAAAAATCGCGCATATATCACAAGTGTAATAAAAAATTTCAAATTCAATTTTGCATGGACTCGACCACGTTAATTAGAATCACCTTGTTTCGATGCAAGGATCATTTAAAAATTCTATGCACATAATGAAAGTTTTTCGTCTTGCTTCTCTCAAATTAGAGGACATCAGGAAAGTCTCTAATCCAACACCATAGACGACGTCGTACAATAATCTACTGACCGTCGTGCGAACGACGGAATTTTTGTTTCTGGAATGAGAATTTTATGATTAACAATTAATCGAGTAGCGACAGGCAGTCAATATTTATCCAGAGGCTTGCTATTATTCACTTACCCAGCACAATTACTCGTTGACATTGCGCTGATGCAATGTGACGGTGGTATGTACGTCGTCATTGCATCCAGTGCTCTATTCGCATCTTCTCTAACATTTTTATAAGTATGTGCGGTTTTTCGGAGCAACGCGAAAACCAATTCGTCGAACTCTGGTTTTGAAGTGCATTGCATAGTCTTGAACAATTCCTCAGCGATCTGACAAGCTGTCCTCACGACTTGAAGCCGCACATTTTTTAGCAAACTTCACAGACGTTTACATTTAATCGTTAACCTTAATTTGCTAATTTTAATTCACCGATTTAACAATAAACTCAATGACATTCACCTGCACAAACTTCTCGTTACGAGAGGCATGCTACTATCTACCATTTCCGGATGAATTCGCGACACGTCCACGATATTCAAAACAGCGGACACGCTGTCGTCCCAATTGTTCTGCTTCAACTTCTGAATACTCAGCCTGAGCGTTCCTTGAAAATTCTCAAATTTATCGGGATCCGCCAGAAAACCGGGATCCAATCGTTCGTCTCCGCCGCCGATAGCGGAGAATTTTCGGCTGGGCGAGTGGATTTTGTGGGAATTATCGGTACACACGTTGCCACCGGTTGACAAAATTCGGATCATATTTTCCTCCTTTGAATCAGCAGCTTGCGATCCTATCGATGACACCGCCCAATTTTCGGCCACTTTTTCTTCCGGCGCAGGGCATTCCTCAAAATATCCTAACAAAAGTATCGAAATTTTGAATTTATGATCTCAACGAATGATCATTTAAAGCGGTAAAGTTCAGGATTACCGATTCCTCTGCAGGTCGGACAAATCTTCTTCATATTAGTCGGTAGCAGCTCGATGAATTGTCTGCAGTCTTCGAAAGAAAAGTGACATTGGACCATCGACATCTGCGGTAGTTCAAGATATGCAACTGTTTTTTATAAACCCGACGATATATTCACGTTATCGGGAGCGCGGAAAAAGTTTTCTGCATTTATTAAAAGAGGAAAAATATTCTCTGACGCTTTTTTTCACTCGTCGTTGTATTCGTCTTCTTACAAAAATAACGTAATTACAATAAGATCTATAGTGTATAAATCTAATGAACGTAGCGAGTCGACAGTTGTGTGTTGTACGAAATAATCGTGCTAATAAATTCTTTGGACGAGCTTTCAGGCTTTGTCGTTGTCGCTCGGTCGTTAGGAATGCATCGTAAAGTAGTTTATTATATCGCGATGTCGAAGAGACACCGGCAGTCTGATAATTCGTACGAGGACATGATCTCGCACTTTGATTCATACTTTTTAGCGCGTAACCACGCAAATATCGCGAGCATAGTACCCGTACTCGCGGATTTTCATTAGGTTCTTCTACTCTTCGGTTTATATACAAAAAAAAAAAAAAAACGAACGGAGTTTCGAGAAGAAGAGCATCTGGAACGCTTCGATTTTTCTCTCGGAGAACTCGATAATCCCGTTCGCTCGGGCATCGCTCTCAATAAATACGATATTTTACTCGTGCGATCGTTTTCTGCTCCTTTTAACGGAATATCGAATGTCTGTGTATCACGAAGGCGCGCGCTCTGGCACAATGTTGTGATCCAAGTGATCGCAGTGGATGGGACACTGGTGATAAGACACGGCGCTCGCATGACCGGATCTACCGGACGTCATCGGCTTTCCTTGCTCCCAAAGATCCTTCACCGGGTCGTAAATCTCGACGATGTCCAGGAATGACGTTCCGTCGTATCCACCTGTGCACACCGATAACGTTTTTTCATCAATTTATTTACCCACATTTTTACTTTATTGATACAGAAATTTTACCAGAACGTTACTATGCGTATTTATTCATTAAACAGTGTCATTGATACAATTAATTTTTTTTTCGAGGCAATAAGTGAATTTCCCAACGAAGTTAAGAAAAATTTCGTGCTCACCCATTGCATACAATTTTCCATCGAGCACGGTGACGCTCAGCGCACTACGCGCTATGGTAACGCTGCTCACATAGTCCCATTGATCGCGTTCCGTGTCGTAACGTTCGACCGTATTCAACTGCCGATTTCCGTCGTATCCTCCAATGACGTAAATATATTGTCCGAGATTCGCGACTCCCGCGCCCGACCGACTGCAGCCCATCGGCGTGACCATTGTCCATTCGTCGTTTTCCGGATGATAACACTCGACTGAACTGAGTCGATGCGTTCCGTCGAATCCACCGATGGCGTAAAGCAGCCTGTGCGAATTAAAGGAACGTTGATAAAAGGAAAAATTCGCTTCTGTTATCAACAATTTATCATAATTGTTAACGTAATTTCGGGCGTATCCTTGAAAATTCGTGGCGCAAGAGTGTAACTTTGATAATAAATATCTCGATAACAATCTGAATGATTGACGTGAAATTTGACACTGAGACGTGATTTTAATCGAGGAATATCCTCGAAAAATGTTGAACGCATTCTTATCATTATTCTTTGAGTATCAGACGTCCTTAATCATCGCACGATCAGTCGTTATGTCGAAACGAGAGTAAAGAACGAAACTTCGTACCTGTTGACTACCGCAACTCCAACTCCCAATCTCTTAACGTGCATAGGCTTCACGTTCGTCCACTCGTCCATATCTGGATCGAAACACTCGACACTGTTGTGATACTCGATCCCCGCACTTCCCCCCACCGCGTACAATAATCCGTCCATTACCGCAACGCCCACGCGATTTCGCGGCACTGACATTGGACTGCAGGGCCTCCACTGATCCTTAACCGGATTATACCGGTCTACCCAGTCGCTGTCGTATCTGCGCAATAAAAGGGAGAGAAAAAATGGTGATTGCCGTTTTATCAAGAGAATTGGTACGAATTCTCAATACTTTCGACCTCATTTTCGTTCATCAAATAAAAAACTAATGACATTTTTGCGCTGCTAAATATTTGTTTTGTCAATTATATTTACCTAGTACCCGGCGAATTGTTTCTTCCACCGACAGCGTAAAACATTCCCTTGAGAAAAGCTCCGCCGAGTCCCGACCGTGGCACGATTAATTTCGAGTGTTGCGTCCACGTTTTATCATCGGCGTTGTATCCCTCAAGTATATCGAGTGAGTGTTTATAAAATCCCCCAGCGATATAAATGACTCTCGGTGTGTTGGGCGTTCGCTCTTTGACAATTGGCTTTTTGTGGAGCGTGAGATCTTTGAATATTTGCGCGAGGTACTCCCGGCACGCGGGAACCTTTTTTAATACGTCGCAATTTTTCATCTGCTCGCGCAAAAAATTCGGAGTCAGATATTGGCAACGGACGGCATGCAATATGTGCTCCATCTTCGGACCTCTCGCTTCCTCGTTGTACTTGACCCACTTCAAAACCGCGTTGTAAACCTCTCGCTCCTCCTGCACGTTGAGCTCGTCCTTTCTCACGAGCGATATCAACTGTATCGCCGAGAGCTGGAGGAACTCCTCCTCTTGGCATATTCGACTGAAGTGCTGAACGATAAATTGATTCGCTTTGTGAAAGAGTTCGTGGCAGCCGTGCTGCTCCGCGAAATTCGCAATCCCTATCGCGTTCGTTGGATCCAATTGACGCTCCAGAAAAATGCAACAAGCGTCGATGACATTGCTGACCTGAAACGTATTTCAAACAACATTATCGTACTCCCGACTGGTTCACCCCTACGCCAACCCGATTATCGCTGTCCACAACATACCTGGAACATCGTCGCCGCTGGTAACAACGAACAAACCGTCACCTCCGTCACTCGAATCTGTCCCGTGTACATAAAGTACATCAGCCTCGCCATCGCCGTTGGGCATACACCCTGCAACTTCACCCTCTGCATCTCGCACTCTTTCAGTCCACCTGTGAACATTGCCTGGAATTGGAGGACTTTGTGAGTTGCGTTCTTGATTAGGGCGATTCATTTAGGAGCAGGGTCATCGATAAATGTTTGGAATAATAAAATTTTATTCTGATCTGCTTAAAAGACAAATTTAAATTATATAGACACAGGGTAGATCGTGAATAAAGAGTCGTTATGTAGGATTAATTCATTGTTTTTTTTTTTAAATAGCGAGTATAAAACTGGAGTTCCGTAGAATTTGAGTATCGTGTAATGGTCGTTAAATATTGTTTGCAATTTTGTGCAGTGATGTATCAGAAGGTAGCGCAAGCGTGAATTAGGAATGTTTACTTGGCACAGTTTTGTAATCATTCCAATCAATCATCTTTACTCAGGTTTCTTTTTGTTTGGAAGAAAATGCTGCTTAGGCAGTGCATACAGATTGTTTTCTTTAATTGGTACTGTAAAAATGTTCGAATGTTTTGTCATAGCTAAACTACGGCAACCAAAAGTAACGAGAACTTTTCATATGTCATCGCAACGAAGGTTTTTGTCCAATTAGCAATTCTTTTTGTAACTCGCTTCTCTCCGATTAACAAAAAAATGCATAAATATTAAACAGTGCTGCCTATCGATATCCACTTAGTCTCCGGAACGTTTGATGTTTCAATCAGTTTATTCATGTTGACTATGAATAAACCATGGATCATTGCGAGCATATAAAACCCATTTACCAATTACTCCGTTGTCCACGATCCAAACAATCAAACTCACCTTAAAGTACGGACTCGCAGCGGCGAGAATAACTTTATGAGCGTGAAAGAGCTCCGAGCCGACTTCCAAGATGACGTCGGTGAGCATGTGATGACTGCGCATCATGAACATCATTTTCATGGCCTCCTTAACGTAGTTGGCCATGCAGAATGTCATGTCGCCAAGGTCGCCGTTCTTCTCCGCGTTGAGAACGTCCTCCAGGTCGTTGTCCCTGCCGAGGACAAGCGGCGTTCCATTTCCAAGGATCGCTCCATTTATCCCAATGTGCGTTTTCTTTTTCTGCGAGTAATCCTCCTCGCCATCCATGAAGGAGCACTATGGCGATAAAGCCAGGAACTGAAACACACCAAAGTTCGCCTTCAGAGTCTCGCATCTCAAATTCAAAAGTCTACTGAGCCAAAAGTACATTTACGACATCCACCCCCACATTATTACTATTTCCAGCGAATCATCCTACAAATCTAATCACAAGATCGCTGCTAAAGTAAGGAGATAACAGCGATTCCCAGAAAATAGTAAACAATGGTTCATCGCCGATCAGCTTGGCATTGCAAAATAAACTGCGCCTCTGTGGCCAACATTTATCGAGCGGCGCCTAGAAGTTTACGGAGGAGAAACCCAATGACCCAGCTGTGAATTTTAATTAGACTATCGATGACTTCTCGGTATCGTAAGTCACCGCAAGGTATCATCGAGGAGTGAGCGTGATTAAAAATTTATCCCAATGTGCGCTTTCTTTTTTTGCGAGTAATCCTCCTCGCCATCCATGAAGGAGGACTATGGCGATAAAGCCAGGAACTGAAACACACCAAAGTCCGCCTTCAGAGTCTCGCATCTCAAATTCAAAAATCTACCGAGCCAAAAGTGCATTTACGACATCCACCCCCACATTATTACTATTCCCAGCTAATCATCCTACAAATCTAATCGCAAGATCGCTGCTAAAGTACGGAGATAACAGCGATTCCCAGAAAATAGTAAACAACAGTTCGTTGCCGATCAGCTTGGCATTGCAAAATAAACTGCGCCTCTGTGGCCAACATTTATCGAGCGGTGCCTAGAAGTTTACGGAGGAGAAACCCAATGACCCAGCTGTGAATTTTAATTAGACTATCCATGACTTCTCTGTATCGTAAGTCACCGCAAGGTGTCATAGAGGAGTGAGCGTGATTAAAAATCGACTAGGAGCCAACAGTCCGACATTAGCAAATAAAACTCGTGGGCAATCGTGTGGTCGTAAAGTGAGTGTCTTCTCAGACACGTTGCGTCAATCGCGTTACGCTCGCTCGAGTGCGAGCGTGACAGCGCGATTATTACTCCACCGAGAGTGGCGAGAGAATTTTTAGGGCCCTAAACCGGTTTCGTCTCGGCCTGTCGAAATTTTCCAGTGACACAAGCTTACGTGGGTAGATTAGTGCGCATTTACCTAGTGAACTCCTGGCGACTCAGCGACACGGGAAAACAACAACAATTGGATGAAATAAAAAATGCGGCTCGCTGAATCGGCGAGTATCGAGTAAACGTCAAAAAAATACTTCGTCAGCGCAGAACTTCGGATTACGACACTGGACGACGATCGCGTATCGACAATCTAATGCGACAAAGTGCTTTTGTTCCGAGGAGAAGACGCTGAGTCCTGTCTCGATACGCGACACGTCGTCGCGACGACCATGACTTGACGGGTTAAGATTTTTCGTCTGCTCCACGGGCAACGACGCGGCGAACAGGAAGTTTATTTCGGCGGGCGTCGCGCGCGCAAGGAAACGCGATTGCGGACACGCTCGAGTTGCGTCGCGGTGTTGTGACACGATTTTCTCCCGTTTCTGTTGTTGTTGTTGGTTTATCGTTGCTTATGCAGCAGTGGAGAGTCGCGGAAGGGAGGAAGAAATAAATATAAACGCGCGCGACGTCACAGTCACTCTCGCGTTTCGTGTGTCACGTTGTCGCTCGACGTCGATCGTCGGCGTACTGATTCACTACCAGCGAGCCACAAAAGCCGCCAGTCAACCGTGCGTTCGCCCCGCTGCCTCGTCTTCTTCTTCCTTCGTTTTCTTCGGGGGATCCGGCGCCGATAGCCGACGAGACCTCACGCGGAAAAGATGATCTATGCACGCGGGATTGTCGGACCGAGCGCAAGTCCTTAAGACTGCACTCGAGACTATTTGTCGCTCGGGATATCGGTGATATTTAGCTGTTGCATCGCTTACACTCACTTTTTTGGCTCTGTGTTGATATATATTTTCGCAGCGCTCCCGAAAGGAGTGTTTTTGGAGCTGAATTTTAGTTATGCAGGATTTTCAGCGATCTTCCGCATTGTTTTTTTTTTTTCAAGGAATATATGGATCATCGAATATCAATGATTTTTTTATCGTGTGTTGTAAAGTCAATGTTTCTAAAAAGAAAGAAAAAGATTTGGAAAGCAGTGTTGGATTGTTCGCACTTATGTGAAGTGATTTAGGGAGGCTGTGAACAAAGTATATTCCTTTCTGGACCCACTAATTCGCTAAATTTGTACGAGGTGTCAATAAAAAGCCATCGGCGAGGTCACGAGATCCGTCGAGTGGATTAAGCGGCTCGAGCTCAATTGCTTCATTGTTTACTCATTCAGCTTTGTTTTCGAGATTTTCATGGCCGAGTGCTCGAACAACGTTAAAGCTCCACTTCCAACAATCCTCCACACGTCTCCACGAGATTAATCACTAAAGTGGGTTATCATTGCGCACTATTTTCGCTCGACTCGCGCCTGCTCAAAATTTCATGTTTCCCTCAAACTCCCCACTCCCAAAATCGCCTCTTAAAAACTCTGTACTCTTAAACAATTTCCGTTTCTCCCTAAACGATTTAAAAAAAAAACCCGATCTTTTTTATCCTATTCTATCTATGTATCCATAAATCTGTCACGGAAAGGGGATTCCCAATGGAAACTACCCAAGCGCACATACGTCACTTGGAAAAAACAGAAGAAAAGCTTGAAAAGCGCTTTTTAATTTTCGCGGAAAGAGCGCGTTGAGATCTCGCACGTGTTCCCGAAGCGGATTGACCGCGCGCATTCCATGCTGCGGGAGAAACATTGACACGCGCGTAACTAGTTCACGTTGATGCGCACAAACGTAACACAGCGACGATCCGCACGTCGATAAGAGACTCACACTGCGAGAGGACGGCTGTAAAGCGGCGGCCGCGTGACGCGATGCTTCGGTACTATGTAGATCGACGTGTGACGATCGAACTTCGGAACGTGGAGTCGAAAAGAGCAGCCGGCGTGTTGGGCATGATGAGAGATACTGTATAAAACGTAAGGAAGCCCGTACGCGAAAACGCCCCCGCGTGGTTATCGCCGCTTCGGTTAGACTGTCGGAAAAGGTTGACCGTAAACTCGTGACGAGGAATGACTTGCAAAATTGGCGCGTCCATGCCAATCGATTCTCAACGCTGATCGTCCGCACGTTGGTAACACGCGAGATTGCGAGAGGGAGAGGAGGGGAGGGGGAAGTATCACAAAGCTCGGAGATAAACACTCTCTTCGTGTGTGTGTGTGTGTGTTTTTCTCTTTTTCAAAGTCTTTTACGAGGCCACGAATGGATACGCGCTCAGCTGCGAGATCCTAATCGTGCGTCGTCTCGCATTGAGCCGAATGATCGCGCCGTGTGTAAACGTGTGTATTACCGCCTCTCGATCTCGGACACTCGACGGAGAGCCTCCGCATCTGAATATCTCCACGCGCGCACGACGTTGTTGTCCATCTTTCCCCCATGTGAAACGATAACGCCGTGCATTCGAGCGGTATAGCAACAGCTGCTGGGGCTAAAGAGCGGCCCCACTTCGCACACACCTATTAAACTTTTTGATATGTCATCCTTAGGCTGCACTTTCCTCGGCACACACGACGCGCCGCGCTCAAACGTCACCGTATCGTCGCCGCGCTCGTCGATTCTGTTTACCTGCCAATGCTAAGCTGACGATGAACCTCTCTCCCTCTCTCTCTCTCTCTCTCTCTCTGGGATCCTTCGGGCGATAAGGATGAGGAATTTTGTAAGGGTTTTGCGCATTTGGATTTTTGATGGCGATTTTCGTTATTGAAACAGATTCGAAGGTTTTTGAGGGGGATTACATATTTGGAGAACTTTTGGAGTTCGATTAAAGATCGTTCACGATAAAATTCGAGTAGAGTATCCAAATTACTGTACCATTGAGTTTAGTTTCATTGACCTTGACTTTAGGAGAAATTTCTTTTTCGTATCACGGTGATTTTACTGTCAAAGTAATTGAATTATGTATTGAAAAGAGCAGGATCTATTTAATGTCGCAATTGTTATTAGTTAGTTGTATATTCAATTTAATTGGCGGGTTTGTGCGTAAAAATTGTTCGACCTTTTTGGGTTGATAAGTTTTTATTGATTTTGGGTGTGGAATTGGAACTTCCAACATTTTCGAGTTACTTTTATCGGTGTTTGAGGATATTTTGGGCTATCCGATACGAAAAAATGATAAGAAATGGTTTCAATGGGAAAGGGAAAATGGAATGTAAATATATTGACGCCTGCGATTGGGGGGATTTTTTTTCAGGTGTTTCTTTATCGTTTCTCAACAACATAATCGATGAATCACGAGTTTTTGTTATTGGAAAATGCTCGAGCTAGAATTATACACTAGTCACCTAAGTACCGCTGGAAAATGATAACATTTATTGCTGAGTCACAATATCCGCGTCGTCGGTAATTATACCCTTTTGTAAATTTCGTGACTTCTCATTCTCGCTATTACTTATCTCAATTCTCTGCTTATTCACACTCGCGCCGCTGTTTACCTTGATTCAGGAATGTCTGTATCACCGCCAGACGATTTTGTGAATTAATTGCCTCTGAAAATCATACATTATGGATTAACGCGATTCTACGCTTGTCACGAACGTAGAGATTATAGTTCAACGTGCTATTCGAGTCCATTGTTTTCAAGGTCTGTTATCGTGTGTGTGTGTGTGTGTGAATATGTATATACACCCCAATATATTTATATATATATAATATAAATATTTATATTATATAAAAATGTTTTATTTTGACACTTTACACTTGAATAAATTAGAATTGAAGAATTTTTGGCCAAGCCAAAAAAAAATAATATCATAAAAGATACTAAAAATGTTTGAAGGCTGATAATAATGTCTAAAATGAACACATAAATTGGTCGATAGAAAATTGTTGGATTATTCAGGGAAATCAATGATATTAATTATTCAAAACTCGAGTGGGTTTCGCGAGAGTATTAATTTGTTCGGTGACCTAATTTTGTCTCGAGCGTATCGAGACACTATTGCGTAATTACCGCAGAAGGGGTTCAAGGACGTTTGATATAATATTCGGGAAATAATCAATTAAAATTTGGAGCGGTCTCTTCCAGTCATGAGAACCGGATATGCCCAATCGTTTATGTCGCCTACGAGGCAGAATTTTTAATTCCTCGTGACCTTGACATTGCAAAAAGTTAAAAGGAAGAAATCCGGAAATTTCTTACGTTTTTATTTGTGGATTGCATCAATTTTCTCAGAGTAGTGGATCTTACACCACGTTTTTCTCTTTCTGTTTTAGGAAACGTGATTTCAGTCACGTACTCAATCCTGAAGAGCTGCTGACTGTGAAGAACACTCCCATAACTATCGAAACACCTACACGTGTTTTACCAACAGGAAGAAGTCCCTCAATTGGTCACCCAATTAATAATAAATTGCTGAAGAGGTGAAGGAAAAAGACTGCATATTTTGAGACAATATATTTATTTCTTAATAATGTGGAGTTTTCATCAACAATAACAGTGTAGTAGTAGGCGTAACAAGAGAGACGAGGTAGGTTGTGAGAAACCTATCCTAATAACCGTACGCCAACAAGTTACTATGGCAGCGGGATCCCAGAGTGTAAACGATTAATAGTCGAATATTAAATCACTCTCTTTTTTCCCTTTGGTTTTTCGTAATCCGTTCACATCTGTTCGTGATCCATTGTTATTTTATAATTCTCAATGCCAACGTGTTGTCGTGTCTTGTGTCAGCGTTTTTTTTTGTTTTGAATTTATTTATTTTTTGTGTCCGGTGAAAGTCTCGATGACTGATTATGTTCCGTAGAAAAAAGAACGAATAATTTAACAGCGACTTAATATTTAAAAAAATATAAACGGAACGAGACAATGAACCTCCCTTAATATCCTGTGACTCCTCTTCGGGGTCGAGCTTCTAATCGCAAATACCCACACTTACATAATAATTATGTGTTACGTTAAAATAGTTAAACTTTAAAAATGTTCGCTCTCTTAAAACGTGTGGAATATGCGAGTCACACAATAAACCCGTCAGCTATTACACATAATTGCCGGTATACATAATTAAAGTATACATATACACGCAACGATTTACATATACTAACTGCGGCAGGTCCTCGAAAGCAATGTAACTATAATAGTTCGAATCTCGTGGCAGTGCTTCGTAGAGAGTAGAATTAATATCTTATTGCCATTAGTGAACGGGTGTTATTATTATTTCTCTTCTTTTTTTTTTTTTACGACACATGATGATATAACGTTCAGGGATTACAAATCTCTGGTTACAATACTATTGTTAATGAAAGATTTCTTTTTTTTTAATTTTGTTTTCGCTTCTTCGGTGAAAGTGAAATTGAGATAGCAGAATGACGTCGAAGCATTCGATTTGGGTTAACAATAATAAAATGAAAACACTCAACTACTCGATTATTCAATTTTGGACGTTTCAAAGTTCACTTCTCTTTTTACTTTAACCATTTTTCTGCGTTCGGAGAGTCGCAACGCTAAAAGGAAAATTATAGTCGATAATCTTTAGAGCTTACACGAGTAACGAGAATAATAAGTCTTGTTGAGCCTTAGCGTTAAATATATATTTTGTTTATAATTTAATAATAAGATCAGCGCGGGTTCACAAGAATAGTAGGATATTTGAGAAAGGAAATAGCGAGACGATAAATCAGTTCTGCATGTAGAAATATAGTGCTGGAGATTTTAGGGCGTTTTTCTTTTCTTTTTTTTTGCAAGGATTTAAAAAGCGCGAGTGCGTGGTAAGCACCGTTGCATTACAGACGAGAGCTTAGAAGATTTGGGACGTTCGATTTTCATAGGCCATGCGTAGTTTTTTTTTTTTTTAAATCGATTATTAAGAGTCCTGAGGCTGAAACTTTACACTTAACGTTTTTACATCGATTCGCGCGCGAGCTTTAAACGACGGGTGACAATGAGAGAAAATCTTTGAGATTTGTGGAATTTCTCTTTGGCGTTGAATGAAGAGTTATGGGACACTCTCAGTTCCACAGCTTTATACCATACATCCGCAATTATTTACAGCGTTTTTTTTTTTTTCTAACACAACACAGTAAAACCTAAAACTGTAATATTGTACATACATCAAACCCTCAAATTGTAACACTTCACATCATAAAATATTGCCATGCTAAATCGCTCAACCAGACACTACCACAATTCTACAATTTCAATGAGTTTCATGCGCAAAACTCAATTTACATTGCCAGAAATCTAAATGATCAACCAATATAGTAAATTTGTCACATTACATCATTTTTTAGAGGATCATTTTCAGAAAGCATGAAAATTATTCCAGTTATTAGTTAAAAGAGTTTCACGAACTTTAGCACAGACAATATTGACATTATTAATTACAGAATATTAGAATTATTACAGTTCGACAGTTTTACGCATGAGATTTGAGCAAAGTGCTTCGGCACAGTGATATTATTCAACGCAGAGTATTCAATTTTTTTTAACGCTTGAAAATTTGAGTTATGTTTAAGGTGGATGAATTATTAAAAATAAAAAAAAAAACGCTGCGGATAATTGGAAGCGTGTAACGAGTGAAACTGAGAGTGTGATCGAGTGACGTATATACTGTATTATTCTGCTCTCATCTCTCCGTGTCGCGTCTCGACTATACAGGCTCTTGTTGGCGCACGAAAGAGGCGGGCAATCAATCTCTGATTCAGAATCGTGTTGAACACGGCACGCAACTGAGGGACTCCGAATAAAGAAGGATGTGTGTTCGGTGTGTACAATTGGGTGTAATTTCCGTGTCGATTATTTACAAGGATATCTCGAACGTCTAAAATTTAACTACGGTGTTCCATCGCTAATTCTACGGGTTTTCCGGACAGGGAGGATTTTCCTTTCGCATCTTTAGTATTATATTCTCTCGCTCTCGTTCAATTTTCGTTAAATAACATTGTTTCATTAGTGTTTTTGTATTCGTTTTTTCTTTTTTTGTTGTTTTTTTTTCTTCATAGGGACAGGGAAATAGCAACGCGAACAAGTCTCCAGTCGACCAAATCACAGATGGATCACTCCCGTCCGAGAATAAGATCTAAAAGTTATTTAATTTAATAAGTCTATCTTTGATTTTCTTAGGCTCGGGTGACGCTAGACTGGCCCCCTATAATTTGTATTTTGATCACTCATCTTTAATTAATAAATCGCAATGTCGATTCTCTAGGTTTTCTTTCTCATCTACTAGGAGAATTTCCTTTAGTTTTTTTTTGTTTTGTTTTATATATTATAATTTTTTAAATCCACTTTAGACGTTAGGTACGCGACAGATTCTTATAGATTTTTTTTCCTTTCGTTTTTTTTTTTTTTTTTTCGTTACTTCTTCTGCTTTCTTTTGACTCCCCCTTAGTAAGTCGTTGGTGTAACTCTCTTTAGCATAGGTGCGAGAGATTTCACCGCCGTTGAGAGGAAAGTTTCGGCGGCTAGTCTGTCTCTTTGGTTTGGAGGAGCTCACAGATATACATACTCTCTATTAATTATATAATATGTATATACCGACGAAAGTCTATGAGTATTTTTCTGTTTTTTTTTTCTTTCTTGTTCTTTATCGTGTGCGCCTTGCTCTCGTCAAGTGTCGCTAAGCTTTGTGTCTGGGCAGCCCTTGTAGGCACCGTGAGTCAAGTGGAGGCAATTACTCGGTGTAATCGCACGAAATCCTCGGATGTTAACGAGTCCTGGTATTCGTCGCGCGATAGATTTAATTTAGGTACACAATTCTAACGTCGCTAATAAATAAAGGTTGAATTTAAGAAAATTTGTGCCTATCGAAATTCGATATAGATAGTAACTATATCAATGCACTCGTGGCTACCGACTAAAAGTAACAAAAGTATAAGCTTGCTTATCGTATTCGCTACAACGCAACGGAAATCTACGATAATAGACGCACAGGAACCTCCTCCTTTTGTCATTACTCTCTCAATCTCTTTATCCTTCGCGGAATAAATCGTCGAACATGCGTCGAGAAATTCGCATTTAATCAACATCACTTTTCCTTCTCGCTCCATTCGACTTCGAGCATAAATAGAATAATATATATATAGTCCTCTAAAGGTGTAAACTATCAAAGAAAATACTTAAAGACTCTATATAAGTAAACGATGATTATTATCATGAATATCCAGTCACGATAATAATCGTTATCAAGTAAACGTGTTATGTTCGTGTATGTGTATGTGTGTGTGTGTTTTTTTTTTTGTTTTTTCATTTTTCTTCATTGGGCGGATACGACTACTGCTAAGGCCTCGCTTATGAATTATCCAAAATTAATAATAGTTCGAATTTAGTCCCATACATTCAATGCTAACAGTCTAATAGGGTAAATATATTCAAGTCGTTAGGATTTTTTTCAACGAGTGTGCTTTCGTTTTTTTTGTTTTTCTCGCATTTGTGCGATTTAAAGAATTTTTGTTAAAGAGTAAAAGGACAGGACACTTGGTTAATTCTAGTGTATAATCAACACCGTTTGTCACATATTTCAATTCCGGTATGGTACATACTTGTGGAAATTCCACGTGAATTTGGATTTTCACCGGTCAGTATCGTCATCGCGGCTGAATTTACTTGGCGATCCCGTTTCTTGGTATCAGTCTCAGTTAAAACGTGTCCTCACTTTTATTAATATCGTCGTCGTGCTCTTGAGTGCTATCAACGCACACGTTCCACTCTCGTTACGTTCGTGGTATGCTGATTTTAATCTACTATTTAAAACCTTTATCTTCGGGTCGTGTCGTTCGATGAGTTGACATTGGCGTTTTTTCTTCAGCCTCTCAATTAATTTAGACGGCTCATCTGACGTTTCCTCAAACACGACGTTATTTTTTCACGATCGATAATAAATAATTGATTCGGTCAATAAAATTACCGCGCTCTCGCGTATCTAATACATTTCCTCAATAGGCGCAGGAATATGAGATTACATGTATCCTTAGTAAGTGGTCATTCTACGCCGAAAGCTTGCGGCTCGAGCCTCTCCTTCTGAATTCATTGGAGGTCGACGCCTCGTCAATCTCTTCCAAAGCATAATTTTCCATTTTTCTTTTGTCTCATCGTACAGTGGCAGTGTATGGTCTAATTTAGGAAAAAACTCAATCGTGCGGACGAAACTTTTACAAAATTCGTGTCGCAATTAATCAAAATCGATTACGCGAAACTAATGGTAAAACGTGATTTATCCTCGTTTTTTAAGTTTTTTTCTTTCGTTTTTTTTTTTTTTTTTTTTTTTTTTTCAGAAACCGCACCTTCTTATTTTACGAAATCATTTGGCACATTATTTACGAATAATTGATAAGAGTTAGAAGACGGAAGTTCAGAGAATTTCTGATTGGCACCTCTAGAATCACAGTAGTAACGAATCAGTGCTGATAGAAAAACGAAAAAATAGGAAGAGCGGCTGAAAGAAAATTAGCGCGTTTTTTCCGTCGACTGTTCTTTCTTTTCTATTGATTCACGTATTTCTCAATATTTCGTTGAATAATCGGAGCGCTCTAAAGCCCGGCTTTTTGGAGCATTTGCAATTAACTTGCAGGTCGTTTTATCGATCGAAGGAGAGACTCGACCGGGCCAACAGTTTAATGTAGAGTTAAAATGCCAACAAGAAAATATCTTAATATTTGCGTACATCCTACATCACTCAGTTAAGATCTGTGTCTACTAAAAAGTTTATAGCACTTTTAATCATCATTTTATCGTTATATCCTATGTTATTAATGTATGTAACAATATATCAACGAACCGAGAGTCCTGCCCGACGTTTTATCCCCGCGCGACCGTCTCTCGTTCGCTTCGTGCGCTTTTTATTTTTATTTATTTTTTCCCCTTTTTCCCCGTTTCCATCATCAAGGCTGTCTATGTCTTTAAATACCTCTGCTGTGGGTGGTGTTTGTTGTTGTTGTTTCTCTTGTGTTGTCTGTTAAACTGTCAGATTTCACTACAAATTGACCTATAAATCTGATATTGCTTAAATCAATCAAAGCCCCTCAGAGGCAGCGATACTTTGATCTTCTCGCTTCGAAGAAGTTCCGCGATCCCGTTTCCTTCTATCACGGAGGGTGCAAGTCCCGGTGATGCGCTCTGGCCGTTAAGATTGCTTTCAGCTCGGACTCGAGCTGTTTTTTGGTTCTTTCGCTGACCGAGCGACCGCCGACCGATGGTTGAGCCGTGAGTCTCGGCGATGGTAAATCCACCGTAGATTTACCACCGTGATCACGATTTTCGTGGCTTCGCGCTCTTCGCACCGGTTTTTTCGCGGGCAACGGCGGCTGCGGCGGCGGCTCCTCTTTACTTTTCTCCGGTTCCGCGCTCTCCACGATTAACGTCGTTTCTTGATTTCCGGTGAAAGCGGAAAACGTACCGATCGCCTCGGAGGAACGGCTCAGATCAATTGATCCCGAGCCCCACTCCCGCGACAATTTTCTGCCGATAACTGACGTTAACTCGGCGCTCGGCGATAACAGGGGACTCCTTGACACCGCGTGGCTCGTCGAGTGCGGCGGTGGTCTCAGAGTTGCGAATACCGGAAATGACTGACCTCGCTTCGCCGGACTACGAGAGTAACGCGGTGTCGGGGCACCGCCGCTCACGGAGTCCGACTTGACTGGAGCGAGAGGTCTCAAGGTCGCGCTCCCGCCGAAGTTGGAGCCCAAACGTGGCGGCGGCGAGCCTCCGTCACCGTGACTCAACCGCCTACCCACCATTTCCAAGGGACTTCGCGCCCTCAGGTTCGTGCTGCTCAGTGTGAAGTCGCGCGGCTTCGGGGCGTCGAGGCTTATCGGCGCGAGTCCCAACCGCGAACCCGAGAGATTCGTCGAGCTCCGACTCTTCTCCGAACGCTTCGGACTCCGCGGCATCAAAGGACTCTTGCTGCGACTCCGCTCGCGACCCTTCACCGGCTTGTTGTCCTTCTTCGCGGCACGCGAATCCTCCGCTTCTTTCGCCGGTCCCTCCACTTTTTCCTCCTGCTGAACTCTGGAATCGGATTAGGTTTTTCCATTAATCGGGGTTTGTTTGATGCTTGTTTCATTGAATAACGTGTGGTTTTTCATGAATGGTTTTTGTGTTCCCGTTGAAATTTAAAAAAAAAAAACGTTCTCAAGGATTTTTTTTTTTTAAGTTTGTTGGACTTTCGTCGAATTGAATTTTTGTCTCACCTTCGAATCTCTTGAATCATCTCGAAGAACTGCGCTTTACTCTTGCGACGCCGACGCTGCTCGTGTTCCTTCTGAAACAGGGGAACCTTGTAGAAGGTTTGATGAAGTCGTGTTACGCACTCGCGAGTAACGCTATACCAACCCGTTTCACGCTCTTCTGAAACAGTGACGTTATCTGTCCCTGTCGAACGGTGTGGACCAATTCACGGGCCGCGTGATGAGGCGAAACGAGCTCCACGCAGTTTATGAAACGGTATAATTTCTGCGAGAAGAACATGACGTTTCGGCTTCGCCATATCGAGGTCTTTGGCCTGTGACGCAGACGCGGTAACGTGTATTTGTAGAACAGCAATTCTCCGATGAGAATCAACGTCCCGACGACCACTCCCGTTACCAATAGGCAAAAAACACCAGCCACGGACGCTACGCCGAGCGGCCGAGGCTGACCATGAGTTTCCGTGTCGAGGCCCGGATTTATACCCTCGCGTCCTCTTATACACGGCAAACCACCGTACCTCAAATAAGAAAAATATCCTATAAGTCAACTGTCGTAATTTTGAGAAAAAATTGTCAAAAATAATGCGAAGTACCATTTTTCACATTAATATCTTATTATTTTTTTGTTTGTTTTTTTACAAAGTTGCGTTTATTAGAATGTTAATCGATTTTCGCTTGCCTAAATATTTATATTGAATTGTCTAATTATTTTACCATTTTTCCTGAAGAATATCCAGCATGCCGTTGCTCGTATAGTTAGCGATAACCCGGGATATGCTTTCCTTGAGAGGATGCCCTTTAGTGAGGGCCACTGCGTACGTGTCCTCGGTTATAGTGTCTCCGATCTTTTGCAGACGACAGCCGTTGTCCGTGGCCCGATAATAGTCGAGTATCGGAGTGTCTGCGATTAGAATATCGAGACTGCCGTTTCGGAGTCTCTCTACGCCCTCGGCAACGTCGGCCACCGAAAATCGAGCCATGTGAGACCAGAGCTCGCGGTGCGCGCGCTGCACGTAATACTCGACAGCGGATGCTCGAGGTGCGCCGACTTTTTGCTGCAGAAGCTGTTGAGTAACGCAATGATTCGAGGGTTTTATTTTTATTTTTTAAAGCTAAAGTTATAATATCTCGATAAATTTTATATGAGTTCTTTGTAGCCCGAAGTTTGAATTGACAATAAATAGGATGTGAAATTAAATCTCAAGTACAACGTTAAATTTAAGCACGGGAAATCAAAGCATTATAGTTTTTTTTTGTTACGTTTATGCGCTACTGAAAATATCACCAAAGTTTGCCAATAAATTTTATCGGGGCTGAAATCTAATCCTCTATATAAAGAAAGAAAAGTACTTACGCTTCGATCGCGATAAGTGCTGACGGCCGAGTGAAAAAAAAGCCCCGCGATGAGGGCGGCGATGTTCGCTGTGTACGAAGCTACGAAGATGACGCAAAATCCGCCCCAGATGTTAATGAGAAACTTGTTAGGCCAGGATTTCGGAGCTTTGAAAGCCACGAGATGTCCGCAAAGTAGTCCCCACATGACCCAGAGGGCCGAGGCTATGGAGAAGTTTTTGCTGCGTTGCCGGCCCCAAGGATTCAATCCGAAGGGACTGAACCACTCGTAAACCGCAACGGCCATCGCGGTTATATTGAGAAATGTGAAAACTGCTATCCACAGTTCGGGACTGAACGGAAGTAGAAAAGCGAACAGCGGAATCTCGGATTTGAGCTTCGGCGCGGCGAGGAAACTCACTCCGCTGAAAAAATACGGAGTCGTGAAGTCGATGACTTCAGCGCGTCGAGACGAAACGCTCATCGGGGCGAAGGCGAGTTGAGCTCTGCCGTAGAGCAATTCCCCAACAATGCCGTTCCACGTGCCGTTTTTCCCGTTCCGCTTGCCGAATAATCCGTCCTCGGCGACGTAAAGATCAAAACGAAAGTTCAGCTCTTGCGCTATCAGCGAGAGCAAGTCTATCGTCAGACCGTAACAGCATTTTTCTTCTTTCCCTTGACGGCAAACGAATCCCCGGAGGCACTTACCCTCCTGGAGATCCGTCGCCATCGTAAACGGCGGAGCCAATGCCGTTACTATTCGATAATTCGGCATTCCGACCTTCTCGCCTCCTTGCTCCATGTACGCGGGCACGATTCCACCACCGGGCCACGTTATCGTGTCTAGACGCACCTCTTTGCCTCCTCTAATCGTACCGACTTTCGTCCATCTGATAAGAAATTCATGGAATATGAGTTAAGGTCATTCGATAAGAATGATCGTTCGGATTATTGGGTAATTTATCTGAACATCTCGATAATTTTGAATAAAGTTGACCGAACGTAAACCGAGATATGGATACTTATTTCGTTAACAAATTTTCACACTCACCTCAACTGCGTTTTGTTGCCGGGAAACTGTACAGCTTGTAAATTCAGCAATTGAAATTCCGCTTTGTCTCGTGACATTTGTCGCATCGCAGATCGCAATTTGGTGGTCAAAGTTCTCGAGACATTCGCCTTGATCTCGTTCATCGTTACTTTAGAGTTGAATTCAGCGAAGCACGTCGGCACGAAGTGTTCCTTGAGTTGCGATTCCCTGAAGCGACTTAGCGACGATTTCAATTCGATGAAAGTGCTGTCGAGAGCTTGTGAAGTTTCGCGCAACATTCTCGTGAGTATCGTATCGCCGCCGGTTATTTTGAGGCTGGAAGGTCGCAGAGCGAGCATTCCCACGGGCATAAAGCTCTTGGAATTGAGATTCTTATCGCTTATACGGATTTCCTCGTCCTCGTCGAAAACGAAGGGACGGTCCTCGCGCTTCCGCAGGATCTTCTTATCGTGCTGCCAACGGTATTCCTGCAGTCGATGCACGTCGTTTGATAAATTCGGTAGAGAATAAAGATGACCAGCGTTCTCCAGAACGAGATTGGCACTGTGTTCCAGGACATTCTCCAACGGAGAAGACTTCTTGTCGTGCTCGCTTCTCGGCGACGAGGCTAGAGAATTGTAAAGTACGTGAGAACTTATGATACCGGGCTCGTTGGGCCTCAATTCCGCTTTGAGATCCAACCACAGCCATAGAAAACGTCCAGTCGTCATTTCGAACTTCGATGCCGCCGCTAATATTCTACGGGCGTTGTTCAAGTCGCAAGCCATCACGAGAATCCCTCCGCTACCGCCTTCTTCCGATATCCTCCGAATTCGGAGCCTGAGACTCTTGTCGTTCGCTGGCAAGTGAATTATCTTTCGGGGCGTCAGGACGTGACGATTGTGCTGCAGCAAATGATGCATCGGAAGCAACGTCGTGTCGATCAGGAGAGTAAAGGCGTGCCAATGGGCTTTGTGCATCAACGCTGCTGCAGCGGCTCCGGCTTCTTCCGATCCTGAGCCTAATCGAGTCTCGAAACGGCCACTTTTTCCCTGGGAAGAAATAATTGCAAGTTTTATTGTATATTAATAAATGCGTTGTGACTAGACGTTGAAATTCAGTTTCCGGGGAGAGAGAAAATGTGCCCGATAAATGAAGATAAAAATGAGTGCTTGTTTTTCTGTATCCTTTCAACATTCGAAAATAATAAAACTTCCCAATAATCGGACTGTAAAAAAGGCAGAAGCTGCGAGCGAATCCATTTTCAAAAATTGGGAAAAGTGACTGACCTGTCGAAGAAAATCTCTGTGAGTCATTGGCAGCCACAGTGCGGGAAGATTGAGAGAAGCGGCGGCGGTGATGAGGAATCTAGCGGCGGATCCTCCACCGATCACCACAGTCAGAACAGTTTTCCCGCTTTCGATGTCGTCGCAGAATTTGTTAATCAGTGAGAGCGGGTACGAAAGCGAGTCGGACATGGATGTCATTCTGGCCTCGACGTAGGAAACCTCGACTTCGCTCTGCGAAGCCTCCATTCGTACCTGCTCCCAGGCTCGTTGTACGTCACTTCTGGATGGAGTTTGGGGCTGCGAGAGGCAGACGGCGAGTCGCCAGGGCGAGTGCGAAGCCCTGAGCCTGCTCTTGGCAGCCCTCGCAGTCTTTTCCGCCTCGGCATTGCAAAAAACTTGGCTATCGACGATAATGCCCAACAAAAGAAGAAGCGCTTTCCACATAGAGCGATTAATCATCTTCTTTGCGTGGACCAGCCTCTTTCTTTACAACATTAATCTCTCTGCGCTAAGTCATCTTCGCCAAAGTTCAATCTGCCAAAAGAAAAACCAACAAAACATAAACCGCGAACCCAAACAAAAACCCATAAGCACCTTCGCCCCGAAACTTCACTATCACTTTCCAAACCCCAAACGAAAACCCCATAAAAACAACAACCGCGCAATTTTCCCTCGACAATGAGTCCGTACAACGTGTGTCATTTTACGTAAACATTAATCCGGTGAAAATTGCGCCCAAATGTACAAACTGTTTATCTACGTCGAGTGTGATCGGTCATTTTGATCGTGACGCACGAACTTTCACAAACTCGCCCCGGCAGTTGGATTGTTATTCTTTCACACGCGCAGTTATAATTGTCATTCGCTCTTGACACCTTTTTGCAACGACAAAATATTGTTATTCCGTTGTTACGCGTGACTAGTCGCCGATAAGTACGTAGATTTGGTGATGAAAATTTACCTCTCAGCACGGATGATCGAAGCTCTCGGGTCCGGGGGTAGTTTCAAAAGAGCGCGGAGATTGCTTTCTAGCAGCAGCATAATACCTATCGATTTTGGTTAACCGTCTCGATTGTTGTAAAATAATGTCAATTGGTCAGTGTGCGGAAGACGGGGTCGGACACCGTCACTCGCCCTCCTCCGGACGACCAGTCTCGCGGGTGACAGCCATTTTCGGGCAGCCCCTCCCTTTAAATTCCAACCCTTGTGCGAGAAGCTAACACACGTACACGAGAGCCTCACGCATACGGGCAAAGCTGTGGATACGCGGTCAGCATCACCAGCAGAAGCGACAGCAGCAGCAGCGGAAGATCTTCCACCGCCCCTAACGCGTGCATTTGCGCGTGTGCATCGCACCCCCCCCCCCTTGCCCCGCGGATTTCTTCCTATTCCATAGCGCCGCCCTCGAGTCTCGAGTTCGAAGGCACAACGCTACTTCGGATTGCGGTGAATCCCACTTAATGCGAACAATGTAACCGAGAATTGCACGCCGATTTAGGACGCTCACGTGGACGACCTCGGGACCATTTTTAGATTCTTCAAATATAGAAATTAATCCGTCACTAGAGAGGCTTTCGCCGTCCGAATGCGATTGATTTTTCTTTTTCTTTCTTCGTTGGGTTTTATAGATTCTTTTATTTTTATTTTGTAACTTTAAAAAGAGATTTTTATTTTTAGTTGGTTTTTTGTTGTTGTTGTTGTTGTTGCTGTTTTTGTTAGGAAGAATAAGAGGTTTTTGTTGCTGAGATAAAAATAGATGTTCCAAGGGATTTATTTTCCCCCTTGTCCTTTTTTTGCCCTTGCTCCTCGGAACGATATGATCTGATGATCCCCTTATCGGACGCAATCTAGACAAACTACGCAGCGGAGGATTGAGAGGAGAGAAAAGAGGGCTTTCCCGTGTAGTGCATCCCCCACGTTAAACTGCTCGACGCTCGACGCTCGACGCTCGAGGACTTACTTACGGTGTATCGTGCCATTTCACCCGCGTCGGCCAATTTCAGTTTCGGTCCCAAGAGCGATTCTCATAAATTGCGTTTTCAAAGACGAGGGGAGAGAATAGAGGGAAGGTCGAAGAACATGGAAAAAGACTCTTTCGCCCGGAAAATATTTTCATATATTTGGGATCTGTTTAATTTACACTGCTTTATATACATATATAACCGTAGAGTAGTTTTCTGGAGATTTGTTTCTTTTTTTCTTCTTTTTGTTTTTTTTTAAGGGGTGGAGATGAGGGACAGTACATAGCTTTTAATTGAAATAATAATTGTCATAGCTAATCGTAATCTCAGCGCGGATTCGCAGTCGCCTCGTCGTCAGCATTGTCAACGTTTGATCGCTTTATTATCTCTTTCTTTTCTTTTCTTCTTCTTCTTCTTTTTTTTTATTATTTTTTTTTAATGCGAAGCTTCGCGACTACGGCTAATAGTAACATTGTCGGAATGCGATAAAGAGAGTTTTTTTGTTTGTTTATCTTACAGGTATAACAGAATATGATTAGCACATTCTATCAGCCGGAATCGACTTCGCAAAGATAGGTCGTAATAGTTCTCGAATATAATTTTCGTTTTCTTCCTCTTTTTTTCTTTTCTTCTCCTTCCTCAAACTATAATTAACTAAATAGATTTTGCTGCGAAGCGTCGTTCTCGAACGCGCTCCAGGCATTATTCAGTTCCATGAAGATCAGTTTTGCTATGTTTTCGTTGGCGGTTCCCGTTTGCTGAAAATATAAGTAAAATTTTTTAAATTCAATTTTTAATTCGCACGAAAAAAAAAGAGTGCGAATTTATCACCTTCGGTATTCATATCATATATTGCGGGAACAATTTTCCTGATTTCAGTGGTTCCTAATAAATATCGATGCGAGATTTATTTTCAGCCCGATCGCTCAAATACCTGCCATTCAATTGAAAGGTCATTGCGAATCGCGACGACCAAAATAATTTTATTTACCGAAATACAATTCAAAGATAAATACAACAAAAATATCTGGAATCTGGAACGCGACTGAAATTTTCAGGGCATCACAACCCCCAGCCAAGATTGGATTTTATTCGTTTTTGAGAGCTGCAATTTTGTAAACGTTTCTCCAAAGTATTGTGTATATTATTCAACGATATCAGCAATTTGGGTTGAAGCTTCGTAAAAAAATGGGCAAAAAAGGAAAGAGAAAACCGAGTAAAATAATTGAAATCGTACCTTATCAGGATGAACCGCTAGACAGGCCTTTCGATAAGCTTTCTTGACGTCCGCAGGAGTGACCAATTGATGCATCTCATATCGCTGCCACCGGTCAGCTTCCGGCCAGAGTACAGTATGCAGCGAGCAGAGAAGTGCTCTGAGATTGCCCTTCTTTCCTTCCGTCCACTCGGTGACCTTGAGTCGATCTGGATCCATCGTTTTGGCAGCTTCGACTTTGCGCATCTGGTTGATCGTCTTGGGGCTGTCCTTTTCGGCTTTCCGCGAGCTGAAGAAGTTGTAACCTTGGCTACCGAGTAAATCTTCAAAGGCGTCACCGGGTTTAGCCGGTTTGTTATTCAATCCCGAGGCGTTATCAGAGGCTGCAGCGTTGCCAGCAGATCCGTTGGTGTCGTTAGACGTGTTTGACTTGTGCATCCGAGGACTAGAGTGAATAGGCGTTCCCGAAGGAGCAGGACTGGCCGATTGTGGAGTATTGGAGTCCCTCGGCGTGCCGTTCCAGCTGGAGTTCAATCCAGCGCCGAGCGAGCTCGCCAAATTGGCAAAGGGGTCTTTCTGTTGAGCGGCGAAATTCGGAACGCTCGAGTTCCTCGGCATATCTTCGTTATTCGGAGTTTTCGCCATTCCAGGCTTCGCGTTCGCCCAATTACCCATGAGATCATTGACACCACCGCCTCCCGCGGTTCCGCTCAGCGGATCGAAGAGCAAATCGCTAGCCGGCTTCGCTCCCGATTGCGCGCCCCCGAAAAGCATGTCGTTTCCGGTCGTCTGTCGATTACCGAACAGCAGATTGTTCGCCGAAGGATTATTCATCGCGGGGGCCGGTGGTTTTGGAGTCTGTTGATTAAACGCCGCGAATCCGCCGAGCAGGTCGTTCGGATTGGCGTTGGATGACGAGAATATGTCGAGACCCGGTGCAACGGAGGGCGAAGGTGCCGGAGGGTTCGGGGCGTTCTGCGCGGGGGGCATTCCGAGATTCAGCAAATCCGCCTCGACGAATTGGTTATCCTGCTGCGGTTGCTCTTCCTCCGCCTCCTCTTCGGGCTCCCGAAGCGGTACCTGGCACTCGGGGACTTCCGTTCGCGCGGCTTCCTCGGCAACTTCCGCTGGGTTTGGCTCGGAAACGTCGGAAGCGCTTCGCGCGACCGTTCGAAAATTGTCGAGGGTCTCCTCCATCTCGAGGGTCGAGCCGAAAAGCGGATCGGGCGACAATTTCTGGCCTCCCTCGACTTCCCACGGCGCCGGAAGTCTCGATATCTTGGAATTCTCCTCGCCTATCATTACGTTTAGAACTATGCGAAATTTGCCGCCTATTTCGGGTGTGTCGTCGAGATCGCGCTTCTCGAAGGACAACGTGCTCTCCGAGAGCGGCACGTATCCTGTGTGGAAGTGCAGAGAGGCTATCTTTATTCCTATCACGCGGCCGAGCTGCTGACGCGCGTGCGACACGACGATCGTCACGTCCCCGCGAACTGTAGCGTCGCCGAGGACGATACAAGCTTTTCCCTCCATCATGTCGTACAAACGCATCTCCTCGTAGTCCGGACGTTTCGTCGAGAAAACGAGAGCACCGTTGCTGTAAATCTCGACGTAAGGACGGCACCCGTCCTTCGCCCTCGTGAATAAGGGCACCGGCTGCAGCACCAGAGATCGGAGTACCAGAGGTTTCATGTGCGGATGCACACCAGAATTCAGGACGCTCATGTAATTGATGCAACGCAATTCGGAAGGCTGCAACTGCGGCGGCTGACAACGGCGCGTCGTGAAAAGCGCTATCGCCTCCTCGGGGGTCGTCAAAGCACCGGCGTAAAGCAATAACGCGCAGGCGATCGTCGCACTCGAGTGGCATCCGTCCTGCAAATCAATTATTGGACCGGAGTCAAGTATCTATAACACTTGGCAACACACGTTGCAATCTCCCTATCGTGTGTGTGTGTGTGTGTGTGTATGGCTCAGCTATAGTATATTCAATATATAAAAAACTATTCTCACATATTGGCTAAGTTATGTATAGAATTATACTTGTAAATCTCTATTACATTATGTCAACATTAATGCTGTAATTAATTTTCGTGTGTACGTGTCGCGTAGCTTCTTTAAGTATCTCCGAATCAATTTAAATATCCCATCTCTATATTCGTAAGAATCTTTGATTTTTTTTCTTCACATTTATTCAGTAACTTACCACGCAGTAAAGCACCACGATGTGATTGAAATCAGCGTCGAGATATCGGTAGATATCTTGGCAAATCTGATACAAAGCTGAGAGTAGCGGTGCATTTGAGTCCGGCGAGGCGTAGGCGAATGTGCAGTCGATATGTTTGCCCGGTAACCGCGAGACGTTCGGTCGTCCGCGGGAGAGATTGTAGAGCTGAATCTTCGCCGGCGCTGGGTGTCTCGTCTGCAGATATGCTCTCACGTCCTCGACGTGATTGGCGCGATACGCGGACTCGATTCCGTCCGCGGGATACGGCATTATTAGGATACGGGAAGTTAAGTAACTCGCGTCTAGCTCGGTTCTCGCCATGCTCTGCTGAACCGTGTGCATCACTTTCGTCGAAGTGTCTTTGATATTGCGAAATATGCTCCCGGCACCGCCTTTCAAGGAACTAAAGAGACCTGAGCTGTGGGCCGGTGGCCCTTTTCCGGGCGCGACGACACCCGGATTTTGTATTGGCGCCGGACGAGGCGGCGGAGCTGCCGCGGGTGGCGAAGGTCGCGGAGGTGGTGCGGCCGCGGCCGGAGGTGGCGTAGGCCTCGGCGGAGGTGCCGCCTTCGCCACGACCTCGATTTTCGCCGGCTCTCGAGGATCGAAGTTATTCGACTCTGCGATCGCCGCGAGACGCTCCAAGAGTGCCGAAGTCGTCAATCTCTTCACCGGCGACGCCTCCAGGCATCCCTTCACCAACTCGTGGACGCAGGACAGTCGCGGATTCGGAGGTAACGGACTGTACCTCGCGTTTGTGATTGCTAATTTATTTCCTGGAAATTAGAAAAATATTGTCGTGGTAAAATGTTGTTTAATCTTGCGTTAGATCATTTTATTACAAATTTCCTCAGAATTCAAAGAAATTTATTTCGAACGTTTTATAGCAATTACTTTGAAGCAGTGAAATCTGGATAATAATGAGATTTTCAAGAAAAAATCTGGCTCAGCGGATGAACTTTATCTCCGAACGTATTTCAAGTTTCAGATAATAATAGCCAAGGACGTTACGCGTTTCATATTTTTCATGTATGTTAAAAAGTGCAGACCGGTAAAAACATCCGGTTTGAATATCGACGACATTTACGTCCGGTGAAAAGGTTTAATAAGGCTTTAATATTATTGTAAAGCAAACAGCATGTGTGCTTCATTTTACCTTCCGGAAACGGATGTCGCAGACTGACGAGAGCATAGAAAATGCATCCGAGAGCCCAGCAGTCGACGGGCGGTCCTATGGGCTCGTTATTCCAGGTGTCCATCATCTCCGGAGATCTGTACATCGGCGTTGTGTACCGGGACATCTGATCTTCGAGGGTCGATCGTTTCTGGGCATTCCACGAGGGATCCGGCAATATTTGCTGAGTAGAAGCGCTTCCAAAATCGCATAACTTAACGAGGCCGTCGCTTCCGATGAGAAAATTCTCCAGCTTAATGTCCCAGTGAATTATAGGCTGCGGCTGCTGGCTGTGCATGTGGTGCACTGCCCTCGTCGCCTGATACGCTACTCGACATACTTGAGCCAGGCTCAAGGAACTCATGCTCGACGTCCCCCTGAGCAAATCAGCCAGAGTTCCGCCTGGACATAATTCCGTCACTAGGAGATATTCACAGCCCTTTCCTCCCTCTCTCTCTATTCTCTGTGCGCACAGATACTGGATTATGTTTGGATGGCCTGAAAGCTTCTTCAATGTTTCTATCTCTTGAATAATACTTTTGTTGGCTTCTTCATCTACGGCGATCAGTCTCTGTGGTAATGAGAAATAAATAAATGTATTCGATTGTCATTTCTCTCGGTTTTTATAAAAGATTTAACGATCCCATTACCTCCGGAATTTCTCTATTCGTTTATTACTTCGACAAATCATTTCATAGATTATTTTGTATATTTACAAAATTGGGTTTTATTTTTTGTTTAATAAAACGTTTATCCACAATTATGTCAGTAATTGAGAATCAGTTTTTAATGTGACAAATGAATAAAGTGAGTTTGGAGATAATGGGATGGTGAAAATTTAAGAAAAAAACTATTTTTACCTTTAGAGCGTACTCCTTTCCCGTTGCGATATCTTCTACCGCGAAGACCAGTGCCCATCCACCTGTGCATTTCACAAGCAACTTGTTCAGTAGGTTACACAAAGGCTAATGATATTGTTGTTATTATGATTGTTATATCTTCGCAGGTAGAAAAGGGGAACATATACAATCTGCCTCTGTACAATTACATTCTCCTGTATTAGAATACTTTCAGGGAATTCATGAATTCCAGTAATTGAAGCAGCTTCCAGCAGCATTTCTGTCTTTGACTATTCTCTCAAACGGTGCTTTTGAGTACAAGTAGAAATGTATGTAACTTCTGAACAATACGCCAGTTTCTCAAAGTGCCTTTCTAATTTAAAGAGACTCTTATCTCACAATCTTCGTGCACAAAAGCTCAAGTGGAACATTTTATATGAAATTTCTCTCTTGAAACAACAAACACAGAACTTATAGATCCATAAATATCGCAGCCTACAGAATACGTAAAATTATAGTATATAGTTAATTACTGAGGTCAGTCATTAACACATGGCATGATAAGGCTGATCATTTTGCAAATGTGTAACAACATTGCTATAGTGAAAAATATTCAAATAAAGAAGACCTTGCAAGGCAGATAAATATTTAAAAAATTACATAGCAATCGAAAAAATGACGTTCCACAGGAAATAGTTTAGATAATTGATTATCAAAGTCTGTCATTAGCACATGTTACAACAAAGTCAATTATATTGCACATGTTCAATATCATTTCTATTATTACAATTATTAGAACAAAACTTAAGCAGAGATAAGAATGATGCACACAAAAAATGATTACAAATTGTGTTTCATATGCAATCCAATTAATAATTGATTACTTAGGTATACAATTAACACATGGTATGATAAAAGTGATAATGTTTCGTATACCCAATACTATCTCCACAGTGAGAAACGTAGAAACCAGAACAAACCGAAATCCAATTTACACGACTGGTAATACAAAAACAGTATCGCGCAGGAAAAGTATGAATAAATAATGGATTCTCCATTGGCAAATGTCAAAAAAAATCTCCATAATACTGCATAAGTTCAATAATCCCTGAAAAATGTCATGACAAGAGCGCACAATAAAAAATCTTCAAAGCAACGTAGACGACAATGAGTTTCGTGCAATCGCTATATGTCAAAAGTCAAAACAGCGGATTTTTTTTGACACATGTCAACAAATATCTGGGCAGAATGACAGAAACCCCGCCGCTTCGTCGTCGCGAAAATAGAGAAAATAATGGAGCTCCGAATCGATAATCGTCGTTTTTTCAGTCTGTCAAAGCGACGATTGTCACTTTGAAAATTCGAAGGTGGTTAGTATCGAAAAAGTGGGAGGATTGACAGACTCACCCTCGGCGATGAGCCTGGTAACCCGTAGCTTCACGTTGTTGATCTCCAGCACTTGACCCACGTACTCGTTCGACGTTCCATTTCCATTCAAATATCCAAGAGCCGATCTTAAGTAATCCGACATGGTTGTCTTTTTAATCTCGCCCCACGAAAACCCCGTGAAAAAAGCCTTTTATCACTGAAATTCAGGCAGCCGATGCCGACCATCCATATTGGTTCTGTGACGTCACTACCACTCGCCAGCAGTGCCGTAGTCATTCGACGTGGCGCCCCCCGCGCAAACGTCAACGCGATTTTATTGAATTTTCTCGCTCCTCGTTTCCACAACTTTTCATAATTCGCTGCCAAGATATTGCATCGATTATCGTTGAAACTTCGTGAGTTTCCAAGCGTAAATCCTTAATTTAATTTGGAGATTATTAAGGGATTCACGAGGAAAAATGACATTTAGCGAGAGTGCGATTTTCGTTCTGCTCTCCGATTGGCCGATCTGCGATGCTCACGATTTTTTTGTTCTCCGGTGTCGCGTTTGACGCTTCTGACAGTTTGCAGCTCCAGCGAAGCTGACAGGCGTGCAGCGGACGCGTCGGGAAGACAAACCCAAGCGTCAGCGCTCTTCTCACTCGCTGAACGCACTTTTCCCGATAAATCGTAAGATTATCGTTCGCGGAGATAAATAATTACAAGAAGATACTTAGAAGACGAAGCTCCGTTGATCGGAATTATTTTTCGAACGCACGCCCGCCTTCCTTCGCTATCTCCCGTCTCACATACGCTTTTTGTCACTCGACTATGCGCGGAAATTAACTCGCTACGCACACACACGATAATGAGCAAATTCCGCTTTGTCAACAGCAAACATTCGGCCTCCGCTTTGCGTAAACTGGAGCGAAGATGTCTCGTCAGGGGAATTAAATAGAAGGAGCTATTGAGTGTCGTTTTGTATCTTCGGTATTTGTGCGTGTGACTGAATTTTTTTTGGAGTTTTTCCTTGTCGTTTACTCGGATTTTGTTTTAAGGTTAAAAAGTTTGTTGTTCGGGTAGTTAAGAAAGTGAAGTTTTGGGGACGCACTTCTATCTTTGGCCCTTTCGCTTTTTAGGTCTGTGCAGCGTTAGAAAATATGACCCTGGAAATGGTGAAGTTCACTAAACTGAGAACGGCGACCGATCCCAGCTTCTGGGCTAAGTTCGCCGAACTCAAACTGGACAAGTACAAATTGGAGGAAAGCACTAAAATCTCACTGTGGGGAAGCTACAGCAGCAACGCCAGCTACGATTCCAGGACAAATCCTACCATTTTGGACTGCACGTCGTTTAACGAGTAAGCAATTATGAGGATTATATCGCGAGGTGGTTTGTAACGGTCCATCGAACGCTTCTGTAAATGAAAAACCGATATGCAAGTTTGTACGTAGCATAGATTATTAAAAGACAATCGGGAAAATGTTCCACAAAATTTTTTATTACGGACAATTTTTATTCCGCGGACTGTACAAAATTGCAAAAACTACTATTACTCCGGAAATTCTCTGGAGTCATAGTTTTCTTTGTCTTGTTCTTTTTGAATATGTGCTAAAGTTTCTTAGAATGCATGGACACTTTGTATTATTTTAATAGCGAATTGAACAATTTTTGCAGATGTATCGAGACAACATCGCACAATACAGCTGTATCGTGTTCCGGCTACCTTATAAACACAAATACTTATGAGTCGTTTCGTCAGACGAATCTGGAAAAGTTCATTGACGCCATAGGCCAGAATCTGATTGAATCGATAAAAAATGGGAAAGCGTTGCAGGAGCCGTGGAGGCTCATGGTTTTTTCCATTCTGTCTTATGCCGATCTGAAGAAATATAGATTTCATTATTGGGCTGCGTATCCGACGCCTTTCAGTTTGCCCGAAATGCATCACGAAAAAGCGACGCATTTTTCCGCAAGTGAATTTTCGGCCACACAGCTTGAGAATCTCAAGACCGAATACAAAACGCTGGACGGAAGATCCAAGAGTTTCTTCGCAATTATTGTCAGCGACGATGAGAAAGCTGCGATTGTCAGTCTATCGAAAGGAGTGGAGCATGCAAATCTCTCAACAGTAAGTACATCGTCGTGATCCTGGAAATTCCTTTCATTTTTCTGTAGATGGAAAATTTGTATTTCAGGACAAGGAAAAAGTGTATTTCGCTTATTACGATCCCTGCCGAAGTGCCGAGCCCGGATGGCCTCTGAGAAATTTACTCTGTTTGCTATTTTGGCACTGTACCAAATACGCTTTTGAGAAAACAATGAAACTCGTGTCTGTGCGTGGAAACGACTTGGAACGAGCCGTAGTTTTTACGATAAAAGCCAAAGACTGCGAGGACAAGGAATCTGCGAAAAAGGCCATTTTTGCTGGGCGTTTCGTTGGATGGGAGACAAATTCGAACGGAAAGATGGGCCCCAACATTGCCGATCTTTCGGACACTATGGACCCGGCTAAGTGAGCATTTCCACTCACGAAACTGTTTTTAAATCAACGAGGAAACTCATTTTATCGATATTTTTAATGCAGGATGGCTGAGCGAGCTGTTGACTTGAATCTGAAGCTAATGAAGTGGCGACTTGTCCCAGAACTCAACTTAGAAATGATCGGCAACCTTCGATGTCTGCTTTTGGGCGCAGGAACGTTAGGCTGTTCCGTAGCGAGAGCTTTGATCGGATGGGGAGTGAAAAATATAACATTCGTGGATAATTCCACGGTTTCTCACAGTAACACGGTGCGGCAGAGTCTGTACACACACGAGGACGCGGTGAAAAGGCGTCCGAAGGCTGAAGCTGCTACGGAAGCTCTTCGCAAAATATGTCCGACTCTGGTAAATATTCTAGAGAATAAAGCTTCGTTTTAATAACTCAAAAATTAATCCACATGAGAAGCACTTTTCTGTGTTGGTATCCTAAATTGCCTTGTGCTCGTTGTTTTTATTTATTATTCCGTAGATGAACGTTATTATTTTTTAAGAATTCTTTCACAAAAGATGTATTTATATTTCATTAGAAATGAATGTAACGACGGCTTTAAATTGTTTCGTTTAAACGATTACACTGCATAAATTGCATTACAATCGCTAGAAATGAATGAAATTATTAATTGCAGAATGTGGAAGGTGTGATTGTACAAATTCCAATGCCGGGTCACGTTGTTGGACAGAGTATGATGGAATCAACAAGAAACGCGGTCTCGAAACTCGAGGATCTCGTGACAAAACATGACGTAGTTTTTCTGTTGCTCGACTCGAGAGAAGCTCGATGGTTGCCCACTGTAATGTGCGCCTCGTTTCACAAAATAGCGATAAACGCCGCTCTCGGTTTCGATTCCTACACGGTGCAGAGACACGGAACTCGCGACACCGTCGCCGCCGCGTCACCTGACCTCGCCCTCCGAAATCCTTCGGGACGCGATCTCGGCTGTTACTTCTGCAACGATGTTACGCAACCGGGCAATTCTCAGGTCGACAGAACTTTGGATCAGCAGTGCACCGTCAGTCGGCCGGGGCTTTCGCAAATCGCGGCAGGTTTAGCGGTCGAACTTTTGGTCTCATTGACTCAACATCCTCAAGGGTAAGTTTTGGAAATTTCATAATTCACGCATCGATCTCACAAACTTTTCAAATGATTTTTAACGCGAAAAGAGCGAGTCGCATTTAATGTAAAAAAAATAAAAAATTGGCAATTGTTTTATAGTGTATTTACGTCAATCACTGATAGAATTACTTGGAGTGATCCTCAAAAAAGCCTCATCTGGATATAAATATCTTTGTGTGTCTCATTTATTTATTTTTTCATTCGCTGTTACTTTAACGTGATAATTAAAATTGTTACATTAAAATCGAATCCGAGAAAAACACTTAATCGAACTGATATTTCCTTTTTGTCTTTTACCTTTTTACAGAATTGAATCGAGAGCGTTTATGGACGATAACCGAGAGCGCTATAACACGGCGGAGAAAGAAAGTTGCGTTGGCTTGCTCGGCGGTGTTCCGCACACTATTCGAGGCTCGCTATGGAGTCACGAAATGCGTTTGACGATAACACACAGATTTCCGTCCTGCACCGCGTGTTCCGTACCCCTCATCACCGAGTATCGCGCCCGTAGATTTGCATTTATTCTTGACGCTTGCAACCAACCAAATTATCTCGAGAAACTCGCGGGACTCGAAGACTTGCTCAAGCGACCAGATTTGGACGAAGTGAGTAACTCAAGACTTTATCGTTTTTCAGTGCATTTATATTTTTTATGAGAAATTATCCTTGAAAAAAAAACAGTATCTCGCCTATTCCAATATGTCGAAGATGTTTTTGCTTGATTTTCTGAGTACGAAACGTTTGCTCATGTTTTTTTTTTCCACATTTTTCATCTTATTTTTGTTGCAGCTTTGCTACGCGCTCGACACATCAAGCGAAGACGAAGATGAGGCTCCGGTCCGCTCGAAAGTCTGAAGCGTCGCGATTCAGGCCGCTCGATCCTCGCTTTAACTGTACATTATTTTCCAAACTTTTTCCATCGCTCTCAGAGTTTTTATTACCGCAAAGTTCGAATCCTCGCATTGCTAGATTTTTTAAACTAGTTTTACAGTCGTAAGAGATGCAAGTATCGCTGTTAACATTTACCGGAGATTTAACATTCAATTGCGCGAAGTTTTGTATGCGTATATACAGTGAATTTCATGTTAAAGTATGTCGCTATATTAAAAAGCAAGTGGTATGTGAAAATACGTATTTTAATATGCCGACAGTTTAATATTCCTACATATCTATACAAAAATAATCGCACGAGTCGAAGGTGAAATTAATTGTATATAATACGCATTTAAAAGGTTCTATTTGACATACGAAACACACAAATGTACGAATTAAATAATAGGATATCAAGTTTCCCATTATTTTTGACAGTGTATATAATTCAAAGAGGATAATTCTAACGACGACTGGAAAAGTGACTGGAGGCAAGCACAGTACAAAATAGACAGAGTATTAATGTGTTCCTTTCCACCCTCGCGCATATCTAGTCGTCAGTATTTATCTCCTAACAATTGACTTTATACAATAATGACCCGCTAAACCGAAATACGATTCCCCAGGTGCGAATAATCTCGTTTCACAGCGTTTTTACACGAAAAACTTGATCCTTTAAAATAAGAAGCGCAGATAGAATATCACGTTGACTGTGAGAAATAGTTTATACAAATGAACAAAAATCCCAGCCTGTATTTCTTATGTATGTGTAAAAAAGGACGTTTTTTGCTTGTGCCATTAAAAAATTCATTACCGTGCAAGTACAAAAAGCAGTTTTATTATTCGTCGCGAGTACCGAGACCGAAAAGTGTTCCCGATGCTCGTCCGAGCGTCTTATTAGCGGAAGCGCTAATGATGATTCGCAAGAGCGCGTAAAACCGCGCGCATCGTGTTTCCTCGCTTCAAGCGCGAACAAAATATTCTCAAGGTACGTAGAACACAAAAAACAAAAACCAACTAGGAATCGAAAAAAATATATATAAAAATGCCCGTGGCCTTGCGATCCAGTCCCGACCTCCTGACCCCTTAATCGCTATCGCGAGGTCCACCTACCGACCGTCGAAGGTGCAAACTTTGCCCCGTGGTTTCGCGAAAGTCGAGAGAGGCCTCGTGCAGAACCACGTGCGTGCATGGTATACGAATAGCGCATACGTTATATACATATACATATACATATATATAACATAATGGTGATACATATATATACCTCGCGTCTTTTGCTTTACACGCGAGAAATCGTCGAGTACAATCGCTCAAGACTCATCCCCGCTTTCAATTGTATATACATCATATATCCACGTATATATATACATATATATACGACACCGCATTTTTAATATTAATAATACAAAAAATATATATGTAGATACAACATATTTCATATATAATAACTAATATTAAAAAATAATGTATTTCGTATATAATTAATATAAAAGTATATAAATGTAAAGCGACAATGGATTTTGCATATAAGTAATACAACACACATGTACATTGTAAATATAACGTCGTACGTGTGTGAACGGACAAGTCGCACACAATCGGCCGTAAAACGTACACAAGCGCAAGGACTTTAGACCATATTCACGAGGAGTGTGGCATATGCAGGCGGTTGGCAGTTTTGCCTGCAGAGCGCGTCGAGCCGGCCGAATGCCATGCATTCCACTGTAGCGTATAAGTGGTGGGGACTGTGCCTACCTCTCGTGTCAGACGGCCCGTGCCTCCGTGTGTCCGCCCGCATACCATTAGATTTTCATCGTTTTTAATGGAAACAACGGGCTCCCGGCAAGCGAACGATAATCCCAATATCGCGATATCCTCGTAGATCATCATTTACGCGAGTGTCAACGAAATAACAAACGGTGAGTCCACCATACATCACAAGACTTTCGCAATGTATATACGCTTCGCTCTCGTGGAATGCGAGGCCTTACCTTTTTAACGCTACGCCGCATTCCTCTATTGATTTGTACGGACAAGGGACGTGCCTCCCAGGATCTTTACCCGAGTCCTCCCAAACTATTTACCATTATTCATCACGCTTCTAATCACATTTTCACCATTTTTATCTCATACTTTTCTCATGCCATGGGATAGATGTAATTAATTGCCAAATTTGTAACGAGGATTTGTTTTAGCTAATTGCTTATGAATAACTTTGTGAATTTTCCGGCTCGTTGAATTCCAATATCGGTTCATGTGTTTCTATGGTTTGCGTGATTATGGGAAAGCGTTGAGCGCTTCTGACGGAATTTCAGGTTGTTTGTTTGGGTTTTTTTCTCTTTTAATTTGTGGTTTTGGGTTTGACAGTAGGTGAGTTGCGGTTTTTTGAATTTTGGGTGAGATAATGTGAGGGGGAAATTTTATGGGGTTTGCAAGGGGTTTTATAATTTAATTTGATTTTTCAAATTTCGAATTGTTATGGTATATTGCGTTTGTTCATTTATTGTTGTTGGCTTCAATTATTAGGCGTATTTTATGAAATATTATTGTACAATTTTGCGAGCGAGGGTTTTTCTTGAATTCTTGAATAACGAGTCGACTTTCGGTGTTCCTCTCTTTTGTGCTGCGGAATGAAAGTGTAACGCTCTCACGTAGGAAATTTCCTTTAGCTGTTTTTTCATTTTTTTTTTATTGACAGTACGTGAATGTAAAAAAATTTTTGAAAAGGAATGGTGAAGTCACGTGCGTAACGCAATTAGCGTTTGCGGGGACGGCCAATCGGGAAATTCCTCAAGATTGTTCAAACGTAATTTACATACATTTGCAGCACTTGGATTATCGTTCGATTGCGATTTTTTTATTTTCTCACTCGCTGTGCAGCCTCGAGAATTCCAAAGCAAACATGTTCCACCGGCGACGTTTTATTTATGTGCAACATCCAAAGCCGAAGAATGTGCAGAGCGCGAGTGCGCGAAGAAACACACCGAGTTCGGTCTTCACACCGCGCGCGCCTCAGTCTTATCGTGTCCAAACACATCGACAGACTCGGTTGCACGAAGCGAAAGCCTTATCTCCAAATTGGGACGATTTTTTTGTCCCGAGGGACAATTAGAACAATTGGCTAAAAATGGAATTTTTTTTCTACGCTTCGGTAATTATAGTTTGTCGCAGATTTGAAAAAAAAAGAAAAAAGGGCTCTGATAATAATTTAGGGACCACTTTCCTTTCATTTCAGGCGCCCTTGAAATTAATTGCCCAAGCGCTTTTTTGGTGAAAGGAGGGGGTACATTATTTTTTATTTACCTGACGATTTTTTTGTTGAATTTATTTAGAAAAAGGGTTTTCATGTAACTATAGGGAAAAGTTGACAAAATAAGTTATTGCTGATTGTTTACAGGGCGTGTAATTAAATTGAGGACTAGTTTCCGGTTATTATACTCGGAGAATGATAGGTGTTTTTTTTTTTTTGAACCATCGAAATAAAATTTAAGGGACCTGCTACAAATATGGACGATTGTGTAGTCGATGAGAGTTTCACGCGTCCGGCGAGGAACCCTAGCAATAAACCAGCGGGAGACCGGAGAGTGTTTTCCTTCTCCCTTGGCCGGATATCCGTGAGTCGAGCGATAACGCGAGCGACAATCGTGTTGCTTCGCTTGACTTGTATTCGTTCTCTGGTCAAAGTTTTTTTTTTCCCCCTTTTCCATCTAATCTTCGCCAGGTGCGATAATTACTACATCGATTCTAACACCGATTACTTTTGTTAAACGTGAGAAATTTTTTCACACCGCCGCATTCAATCATTCACAATGTTACAATAATCGCAGTATCGATTTCAACGATAACTTTTATTGACCGCAAAATAAAAAAATCGGTTTTGCCGATTTCTAAAAATACAACATCAATTCTGATTCGACTTTTTTCCACACTATTTCACCTAATCTCAGTGCCAATAATCACACTAATCTCGTTCAAAAATTACAAAATCGGTAACTGTAATAATCCTTTAAAATCGAAGAATTCTCCGCCGATTTCTCCGTGAAAAACATGCGTCGAATTCATATCAACATAAATTCCGATTCGACTTTTTTTTCTCACGCTACTTCACCTAATCTCGGTGCCAATAATCTCCGCAATCCCGTCCGACAATTTAAAAAATCGGCAACTGTAATAATCCTTTAAAATCGAAGAATTCCCTGCCGATTTCTCCGTGAAAACTATGCGATGGATCCTGGAAATTCTTGATTTGTTGACGTAACTCAAGAGCGAGTGAAATATAGGCTGCATACCAGAGATCGTATTGAGAATTTTGGAAGGCACAAGAGAGACCCTGAAGAGGGGCAGCGAGAGGGAGCGGGGGAGGGGGGGGGGCTAGAATCGAAGGCATACACCGAGTTGTTTATATTGTTGTGATGAAATTGTGATGTTAGAGGCGGAGTGGCGCGAAGATGAAGTGGTGGGGCACCTTCGGCCACTCGATGCTGAAGAGAGTGGGGGCGGCGCGCTCGTTGAGCGGGGCGGGATGCGCGGGAGGGGGGAAGCCTCTCCTGCTGGTGAGGGGTCCGCATTCCACAGACAATGTCACGTTTTTTAATCCCTGTTTTACTTTATTTGCGCGCGCAACCACGAAGAAGAGAGACACGACTCGAAGAGATCTCTCGGGCGCGACGCGCACTCTCCTTCTTAACCCGATCTTTATTCCTCTTTATCTCGTACACACTGTTTACTGCTGCGGTGTGTTTATACCGATGTCATGAATTTTACGGCACATTATGTAATTCACTATTTTTATCGGACAATCTAAAGGATTCTTTTATTTCCATTAGTTTAATGCATTTTGATCGCTTTTGCGCATTTGTACAGGATAATTGAAGAAATGATAGAAAAAAATTGCTCGGCACTTATAAATGCGTTTTTGTACAACACTATCATTTTTATCAATTTTTTCTCTAATCTTTATGGTATCTTTGGATAAATAAAATGTAATTAAATTGATTGTAAATTACGGACTTTTAAAAAAATGAAGGAAATTAAAGTCAAGGTCATTTATAATCTATGCTAATTCCCGTCAACTCAATTTAATCCAATTAATGGAAATATTTCACAAAAATCTGCGCGAATTAATAATGGATTATTCAAAGCATTATCGTATTAAATGACTTTTGTTGCTCGTTAAATTTTCTGAGACATTGGTAACTAAAGGTGGATTTTTATGTTGCAGGAAAAAAGGAGAGGAGAGCGACGTCTCGAAGAAACACTTTTTTTACGAGTACATGTGAAATAGATTTTTTTTTTTTTTTTTTCGGCAATAATTTGCAAACTTCGCGGGCACGTCCACGTAAATAAGTGAATAATAAGGAAAAGTGACTGATATCGGTACGAGGGCTTCGTTTCGCGGGTTTATCGCGCAAGGATACATACCCACGTACATTTGCGCGGGATTAACCAGTGGGCTGGTTCACAGCTCGCGCGGGAAAAAAGAAAGCTTGATCGGCAGACGCCCCCGAGCGTGCGAGACCCTCGAGGACACGACGAAGAGGATGTCGGCGGTCGAGAGTGCTTTGGACGTCCTCTCCAGAGCAGCCACGATGGTCCAAGGTCAGTGCTTCATCACAAGCGATTAATACACTCTTCGCACTGCATATTACATATTTCATGTGCATTGTATGTATACATTAGGTATACATAAAATATGTAACAGTATAGTGAAAATTATTCTGGAAAACTGTGTCACTGAATATTCAAAATTCCATTCGCTTTTCACTGACTTCGTAGCTGATAAATTTTAATCTAGTCCAATTTTTTTAGCCCATTTTTAAGGGAAATTATGTTACTTTTGCTTGTGAATTAGAGAAAAAGGGTTTTTTTTAAGTGAGATAGAAAAATATTATGAATAATTATTTAAACAAAATTATATCAGCTGTTCGAATATCCACATAAAAAAATGTTGAAAACACATCTGCATTTTGTGCCCCCGGTTAAAATTCCGATTGCACAGCCATCGAAGCTGGGAATATACAATAAAAATTGCCCAGCGAACAAAGAAATGCAGCTCGGTTTAATTTGCGCAATAAAATGACCTCTGTATACTAAAATGGAAAGAGCGGAGAAGGAAGCGTGGCGTACTACTTCGTAGATTTGAATCTGGAGAGTGTAATATAAATCCTGTCGGTGGGGAATGCAGTGCTCCAGTTTTCCCGTTTATATTACAACGCTCGGAAATCACCGGCCGATCGCTCGAGTTTTGTTCGCTGCGGAACGCAAAGAGCACCAAAGCCGATCAACGGCGTTGGCTGACAAGGAACTAGATAGGGGGAGGGGGGCGTAGCATAATTCGAGCCCGCTGGAATTTCAAGTTCTGCTGAGATTTCTTTGTCACGGGGTCAACCTCCGCCGGAATTCTGACGGTTCTCCTATTGTGTCTTTCCACTATGTTCGTCTTTGTATTCGTGTATATATATATATGTGTGTGTGTGTGTGTATTCTTTAACGCCTCGAGGCAATTTTACGGACAAGACATATATTTTTTTTCACTCGCGTCCTGCTTATTGCATATTTGGACGAAAGATTTCTCGTGAAATTCCGCTCGCTATAACCTTTGACACTTGGCCCCGCAACGACCACAAACGTAAATCGCGATAACCTCGTGACATTGACTTTTATTCGTTCCGTTGTTATTTCTCATTGCATAATTCACTTGAACAATTGGTGCAATTAGGCGAGAAATTTGTTTTTATTCTCCGCGGCAAAAAATAGATTCACGTTTTAAAAAAATATTATTCTTTTTTTTTTGTAACTTATGCAAAAGTCGATAAAATGTAACGATTGTTTTTTAATGAGATTAGGCGATTTTTTTTATTTTTTAAAGATACTTGGGAATTATTTTAGCGAGGCAAACATTTTGTATGAATTTTTAAAAAGCGATTTTGTCAAAATGGTCTAAATGATTTTGCACAACAGATTCGAGTTTTTTGAGATTTTTAATTATGCAACTAATCCACTTTTATTGCAGTGTAAGTTCAATGTCATGGGGATTTTATGATTTTGGCTTTTTGTTTTTCAAAAATTCGATGGAGAATTTGGTTGCTCTTTGATAGGAATAATTTTGAGAGCGTGAAATTGGCACTACTTTATTTTCGTTCTATTTTCGACGCTCCTCTCCCGTTAGTATCGAAACATATTTTCCAGCGGCGGGCGATGCGTGTGTCGCACCGCGATTAGATAACGCCGAGAACCCTAATAGAGCGAGCCTCTGGAATGCGTTTATCGGATTTTCTCTCTCGGCCGCGAACGCTTTCGTGCTCCACAAGCGGATGATGGACAACTATAAAAATGCCACTGTGAACCGGGCGGCGGATAGTTTCGCGCGCATATGAGCCTCTCGGCTTCGTTTCCACGTGTGCAATGCTCTCGTATCCTCACAATCAAATATATAAGCGGTAAACATCAAAGGTACATTTTTAAACAACATTTTGCAGTCGTAAAATTATGATGTTGATTTTTTTTTATTACTGGCCTGATACAGGATTTTACTATCTTTATGGTCGAAATTGAAAAAAAAAAAAAAATGTTACTAGGTTTGACGAAGAAGTTTTGCTACCAATAATTTCATAATTGCAATTTTGTTTAACGAAGAAATTTTGTTATCAATAATTTCATAATTGTAATTTTGTTTAACGAAGAAATTTTGTTACCAATAATTTCATAATTGCAATTTTGTTTAACGAAGAAATTTTGTTACCAATAATTTCACAATTGTTTTTTCGTTTAAAGAACAAATTTCGTTCCCAATAATTTTACAACTACTTTCGTTTAACGGACAAATTTTGTTCCCAATAATTTCACGATTGTAATTTCGTTTAACGAACAAATTTTGTTCCCAACAATTTCACATTTAAGAGAACTTTGATATCTATCTTTGCATTCGGCGTTAAAAAAAATGTCACTATGTTCGACAAAAATTTTGTTACCAATAATTTGACAATTATATAGGGAAATTTCGACAGCTTATTTTTTTAATGGTCAATAGACCGACGAATTGGATTGAGGGGAAGCGGTACGCAGTATGCAGTGCGAAAATATGCGCAACGCAAGGGTCACGGTGAGCAAAAGCTTCGGCATTTACCCTCGTCTCCAATAGCGTGTTTGCTCGTTAACAATTTTCACTCGTCGTTAGCCGATTGCGGGCAAACTAGCCCGCGCGTGGAAGGAGAAGGACCGATGTTATTTTGCGTCGCGAATTACGAGCTCGACGACGTATTTTACAGCGAGGCTTCACTTCTGCGTTGCAATCTCGCTATACTCCTCGCAATTTCTATCCACGAAACTCTAAACGCCGACCAATTTTGTTTTTGAGTGAAAATAAAATGGCATTTTTGCGCTCATTTGCATCATTTTTATATAGACTCATTTTTTAAATTTATTTTCGTATTTACTTTTGAGAAATCATTGAATAAACTGGCGAGAGTCGGAGAGCAAGTGAGACTCGTTCGATCCCAATTCCCACGTTGGTCAAACAGAAATAGAGTTTCGAATGTTAGACGCATTCCGCGGGTTTGTACTCGTGCCCAGTTGAAAAGCGCGCGGCGGAGGGAAGAGAATATATCGCGAGCCAGAGCAGAGCCAGCTTGTCCATCTTCGAGCGTACGCTAAATAAATTGCACGTGATATATATCTTCTCATTGTCGATTACAAAAAAAAATCGATATGATCAGCATTCAATTTTTAAAAAAATGTAATTCTAAAAATATTCCAAAATAAATTTCCTTGCAATATTAAAAAAAATTATCGAATAATTTTTTTTTGCACGAATATTCATTTTGGAATATTCTTAGGATTAATGTAATCTTAAAAATTTTCCACGATAAAAAAAAATTATTCAATAATTTTTTTCAATATTGCAAGAATATTCATTTTGGAATATTCTTAGGGTTACTTTTTTTTTATTGAATGCTGATATATATCTTCTCATTGTCAATTACAGTGATACAGCGCGTGTCTCTCGGATAAATAGGCACAGAGTAATATCGTACGATGATATTCCTCCGTGTTGATCCTGAAAGTGGGTATAGATGCTCGAGAAGATCGCGCGCAAACGTGACGAGCGTTCTACCGCGCGCGAGCTCTCTCGTGTGGTTTGTTAAAGTGACGGCATGTCCGGAGAGTCGAACCTGTTCCGAATACCGCCCACAGTTCTTCGGGAGGATGAACGATGGCGCTTACGTCGCGATCGAGAGATCTTTTTACCCTCGATCGGCAGGAATTTTGATACCGATCATCATATCAGCCCGCTTAGCTCATTTTTTAGTTATTAATTAATTAATAACGCAAATTATCCATACAAAAGAATAATTTCGCACAAGATTTTGATTTTGTACATTTTTGCGTTTCTGTAGATATTTAATTTGAAAAATTTGAATAAATTTCTATAGAGTCCTGTTATTTAATGCTATTATAGGGTAGATTAGTTATTTTTTTTTAAGTAGCTGAATGGGCAATCGATTTAGGAAAATAGAAATAATAAATCCTGCGAAATTATAGTCCACGTGATTTACCAGGAATTCGTCAATCGATTACCCGAAGCGTGGATGGTGTTCGATACCACAATTCTATCGAGAGAATTAGCCAACGTGCGTAAATGCTTCGAGGAAAATCGCGAGAAAGTGACGAGGCTGTGACTAATTGGGAGATTATTAACAACAGATAAAGAAGTTCACGGTATTACGTTAAATCCGAACTTTGTTTGTTTTGTTTCGACGCTTCACGCACATTCTTAGATAATACATTTTAAAAAATTCTTCTCACGATCTGCCAACTTTCAACAATACAAAAAATAATTTGAGCGCACCTTAAATTATACAATAAAAAAAAATGGGCATCACATTTTCACTCTCACTTGATTCACATAAATCATAAACATCGATATTTCCTATTAATTCAACGCAATAGGAAATTTTCTTTAGCCTACTTTAATTTAACGAGACATTCTGACGTGATTTTATCGAATCAGCATAATCGCGAAATATTATTATTATCGCCAACCGCAAAGTATTCATAATTAAGTACTTCATTGCCAGGAATCATTGCAGCTACTATTAATTATCTACTACGGAGAAACAACGATGAAATAGTGAAACAATAAAAGAAAATTTCGGAGAAGATGTTGACGAAACGACGATAAATATGTTTTTTTGTTAACTACGCTAATTAAAATCTCTAAGGAACATTACAATAGCTCAATGTAGGACATAGATTCTAAACTGTGCACTGAACAGTCTCTCGATTGTTCGCTACTGAGAATATTCATACGAGGAAAGTAAATGCAAACGTATAGCGAAATGAAATGTTGCTCTTTTGAAATTGCAATCACGAATAACGTGTTCGCTCGTGCGGCGAGATAAATATTCGTCACCGAGAAGATTCGCACACGTGAGCCCCTGACACTGGACGTGAGTCGCCTCAAATCCAGCTGCTTCCATGTAAATGACCCTGGATGACTTCGTGCAGCCATTCAATTCATTCCTTTCTCGATAGTCATTGCCACCGCCTACTCACGAGGCTCACGGTCTACAATAGTACAGCTTCCAATAGTAAAGACAGAAGCTATACTATTAGAAGCTGTATAGTTTAATTTACTATCAGAACAGCGTCAAGTATTGAATTATCCCTGAGCACAATTTTTTTCGTCAATTATAAAATCCATTTTGCATGTCATAAAAATGAAATAAATTAATTCGTACTACGGATTGAAAGCTTACGATACTTTCTCGCAAAAAAATACAACTTTTGTGCGTACACATTTTTTTCAATTTCCCGAGATACTCTGATTTAAAAAAAAAACGTGATTCTTGGAATATAAAATAAAAAATCGACAAAAAAGAAGGCAGAGTGCCTTTTACCAGTTCGTTGATAGTATCAATTTCAGTGCTAATCTCATTGAAAAAAAAAAAAAAGGTTGAATTGTCAGCCTCGCGTCTCGTTTCACTTTTCATCTTGAATTTATCTCCTGCAGGAGTCTGTGTAAGCGAGGTCGTAATAGCAGCGTGAAAAAATGGTTTTTTCTGGAGTGTAGGGATCCCGCGTTGCCCGGAGATCATTCCTCTCTCTTTCTTTCTCCTCGTCGTTAACAACCGAACATGCGTTGCACTTTTGTGCTGCGCTGCAGCAGCTTCGGACGTTCCCACTCTGAAATAGAAATAAATGTCTTAAATGGCTTCCCGGTAGACACCTCGCGGTTTATTCAAGGCTTCAGGTATACACGAGGCGAGGAAGAGAGGGAGAGAGGCGAAAAAAGCAAGATATCGCGCATGCATCGAGGATAGACGTTGCAAACACGCGAAGTGCATCTGCTGATTCCTCGAGTTTCGCTTTTCTTACTCTCCCCACCGATTCTCGTTCGAATCGGCGGTCTCGCTTCTTCGCCCGAGCACCGAGAACATAGTCGATTCGTTGTGAACGAGAGCGAGACCGCGAACGCGCACTGATTTCTTCCATATTCAAGATATGTTCAAGGCCCTGGCGCAGGTTCTGGATCAAGGCAAATAAATTGCGCAATTCCACGTTTCAATTGCGCCAAATTCCTCGTGAAGCGAGGCTCCTTGTAATTAAGGACAACGCTCAAGCTTTTTGTCAGCATTCTCCGTTTTAAATCTGGACAAGTTTCCAAACATTCCGTCCATTCGGATGGATGAACTCGCCGTAAACTCTCCTCGGATTCCTATTGTTTTTACGCACTCCGCACATTTCCGTTTATGGAATTGGAACTATATACGAAGCTGATGGGCGATGGGTTTTTATTCACTGCGGAATAGCTTCGCATTTTTTTGCAATCAGGAAGATTTTTTTTTTTTGATTAGCTGTTTGGCTGTGGGAATATTTGCCGGGATTTGTACATTGCTGAATGTTAAATGTTTTGGTGCAGATTATAGTTATGGACACTTTGAATAGAAATACGTACTAAGAATTACAAAATTTCCACATGTTTTGCAAAGCCCAGATTTTTGTTGTTTTCTCGTGTGAAATTTCTTTTGTAACTCTTCGAGAAATTTACATTCAATTGGATTTTTTAGAAAACACATCTCTAAATAAAAATAATCAATGAAGACTTCAGGAACAGCAAATTATTGACTCTCAAATTATCAATTCTCAAATTAATAATATAGCCAATTCCACATTTAACCCTATGAAAACCATCTCTCCAAATTCTCCTGAATCTTAAAAAATCCTCCCTCCCCCCCTTAATCCCAATTTCCCCAATCGTACCTAGCATATCCCTCAGATTTCCAAGTCCGAGCTAAGCAAAGGGTTGCCCCGTTGTGTGGGCACCGGGTATGCAAAGGCCGATAAGGCGTGCGCGCTTGAGTGTGGCTCGTAATGCAGGACTACTCGTTGGGAGGAGTGAGCGCGAGGAGTCAGTCCCATCTTCCTGGCCTACCTGAGTAGGCCGCTCGCGATCTTGCCGAGCTCGCCTCAACGTATACATGTATGAAAGGGCCTGTTGCCTTCATCCTCAGTGTAACATTGTGTTTGTGCGTTGCCCATCGCCTTCCGTTTGGTGGGGAGGAAGCGGCAGATGAGAGAGGACGACCGTGCGCTTCGCGAGATGTATGAATGAACGTTTAAGACAGTCGTAAGAAGGCGCATTCACGAAACCACACGCGGTTCACTCTCTCCATCGGCTTCGTAACTTCGTCGTCTTCGTTTCCTTCCCTCCCTTCCGCTCTTTTAATCCCCTGCAACATTTTACGTAACACATATATCGTTTTACCCTTCTCCATTTATTTTTCCCTCGCCCCTTTCCCTCCCAACCAACTGGACAATTACAAGAAGCTTTGTGCGCGATTCGTCGCCTCAATTCGCCGATACGCTTACGTGCTGACTACCGGATTACTGCACTTCGTATGCGCAGTGAATAGTGAGCCATGTAGATATATGTATACATGTGTATACGCCAACTGGTGAACAATTGGCTTGCGGTTTTCATTGGGCTCCTTCTTCCGGAGTGAGGATTCGTTCGTTCTCAAGGGTGTCGAAGTTTGGCTGCTCTCCTCCCGAGTCATTGATCGTTACTCGATCACTCGTTGCGGCTCTCGACACCGGAAGTTCCAGCTGCAATTATATTTTCGTGGATTAGTGCACGTGTGTGAGGAATAATTGGAAATAATATCATTTTTGTGGAGAACCATCGGAGCTGGGAATCGTTGAATTGCTGAATACGTCGCTCGGGTATCCACGGTGTTAACTTCCGGTTTAATCAATCGCTGTTTATGACGAGAAGAGACTGTGGAGATGGAAGTGTCTTCCAGGAGAAGGTGCCTCTGGCAACCCTGGCTGACCATCGGTTTTGAGACTCTTCGGACATCCTCGAAATCGAGAGGTACGTAAATTTTACGTCTGCGCTGAACTGAAATTGGAGAAAAAAAAATCAGGTGGTTGTTTGATGAATTTATGGCGGATTGATTATTGAATTCGTGGTGCAGTTTTGCGTTTGGAGAATATCGTGAGAGCTGGAAAAAATTTTTTTTGCACCTCACGAATATTGGAATAATAAGAATAAGGGCTCGTTTTCCTATACGCTGTTCGCGGTTTACCTTAAAATATTTTGGGTGAGGGGATGAAGATGGAGTCTCTCGCACGAGAGTCAAAAAGTTAATTGAGACTCACGCTCTGGAGGCTCACATGCAGCAGGCTGGAGGGAAACGCGAGGCGCACGCTGTTTCTTCTTCTTCTTCTTCTTCTTCGGGTCTCCCGCGTTCACCTTCGTTCTTTCATTCATCTTTCCAGCTTCCAGCAGCATCGTCCTTTTCGAAACCTGTTTCTTCCTCGGCCGCGTTGTCCCTCTCTCCCTCGTCCGCGCCCCACACAGTCCATCCTCTCACGGCTATTAGGCACTTCCTGCCCCGTCCTGGGAACCGAACGCGCCTCTCTCATCCTCCGAACCCATCCTCACTCCACGCGCACGCACAGGGTTGCTTCTGACGTTGCTAGATCAAATTCCATTTTTTTTTTTGAAGACTGCATAAGAATACAATGATTTTTCAATATTTTTGATTTTTCGTACACGAAGTTTTAACGACATCGCCTTTAAAAATTTTTTTTTTGGCGTAAAGCAGAACACTATTTTGTAATTTTTTTAAATCACAAAAACTGAACGGTGTAGAAACAAACAGTTTAGGCTATAATAGACACTAATTTTTTTATTGATTTGATATTTGTGATCTGCTGGAATTGGAAGTGAGTTGGACGATAAATTAAGTATTTTGTGCAAATGATAATTCAATTTTTTATTTTTAAAAATTAACTTTGGCTACTTTCGATTCTGTAACAAATGTGTGAAAAATATTGACTTAGTTGGAAAAAAAATATTGTGAATTGATCGTTTTTTTGGGCGTCAAACTTTTGGAGTCTTCGTAACAGCCTCTTCTTCCGCAACGACTCGTCCGAGAACCTGAAGACACAAATTGATGAGCGGCAATTAAAATATATTGAACATGGTGTAAATCGTATGGGTATAAATCTGGGAAAGGATGGCGAGAGCGCGAAACATGATCCACCCACCTACAACATTACCATCGCCGCATATGTCGTTAATTAGGAATGACGCAAGTTTATTTTCTGTATTCCTAGATTGTAAGAGGAATACGTGCTGAGACGTAGTGGACAAGTTTCTTCGCTTTTGGAATATACGTGATAAAATAAACATTAATTACCATTCGAACGAATGGCTCTGTTACGTTTTTTTTTTTTTTTTTAAGATAAAAACTCCAAGTTTCTTCATCGCGTGGTTCGAATTGGATACACGAAATTCTAAGGCTATTCAGTTTTTAATCAGCACCCAGAGTCTTAATGAGATATCGCTTCACAATGAAACGGAAGTGGGCAGATGACCACGGAAGTGCGCGGCCCTTTCACTTTTTTTTCTTTTCACGCGTCTTCCGCATTGTCCACACACCACGCAATTTCTTTTTTTTTACTCATTCAAATCTTCCATTCACAACAAAATAGACAACATTTTTTACACAATATCATTTCCAAAAAACAAAAAAATTCCTCACAGCAACGCAACAAATTTTCCACAACATATTCCTCTGAAAATACGACAAAATTATCAACTGCCCTTTTATTTTCAGCATATAAAACCATTCGAAAAAAAGAGTTTACCTCATAAATCATTCACCATAAAAATTTACGCCGGAAGTATTAAATTATTTGCCTTCTAAAATACAATTCCAAGATAACCGATCAACTTTTCAACCGCATTCCTCATTCAAAAGTCATACCCAACGATTTCCTTGTGCATACGGAAAACGATATTAATTTCAAAGAATCTGAACCATCAATTTCTAAAAGCTCGAACGTCGAGCGCAGCTCCAACCGCCCACTTGACCATTACAGCCCAAGTACATTAAAAAAAAAACGCCTCTTTTACGCAAACGTACTCATAGCAGTTTCTCTCCTTTTCTGTTTCCCTAACGCAGAAGAGCGGCCAAAGTCAACGAGTCTTCATAGAAAGCCAAGCAGCGCGTGGCGCAGAGAGCGTAGGAGGGACCCGATTCAGAGCGAGGCATTGGACATGTCTGCAGCCAGGGTGCATCACCACAACAGGCCGAGTGTTATCGTACCAGCCGCACCTCAACCAGGTATACATTCAATGCCTTCAATCCGCCTGCACCAAGAGACCGGTACACACGTCGATACCATCGAAGCCTAGAAAAAAAAGGGATAAACAAAAATCAGTATTCTCTTGTAGACACGTTATTGTATATATGAACTTTTGCTGTACCGCTACACGTTCATCGCCAGTATCATCTTAACTACCGGATTACGTTCTCCGGAAATCGATACCGTCATTCGATCCCGTTACTCTCAATATATTTTTCATCTCAAATTAATAATATCAATCAAAGAGCCTTTGTGTAAGCATTCGGGTGCATATGTGCATATTTATCATTGTATTAATTTTTTTAAATCGGCTACAAACCCTCCAGACTCGCTTACGGTTGTTACCGATTCTTCATTACAATACCTACACTCACTAAACGGATATTCTCTTCCGCTCTCTCAGGTACGACCATCGAGGATACCGCAGTGACGCCCACGCCGACGGCGACGCCTTCTGCTGCGATAGGAGGCCAGAGAACCGGCATCAGAAGCCCGGGAGTCGTTAGCGATCCGGCGATAGATGAACACTTCAAGAGGTCCTTGGGTCTCGAGGAGTACGCCGCTGTGTTCAACGCTTCCTCGACCACCGACAAGGAAACTGGCCTCAGTGGTGCGTCCTCTTTTCCCTCTATTGTAATAGAGAAATCATTTTTTTTGGCAATTATTGATGAATTTATCTTCTGTGCCTTCGCAGAGAGAAAGCTTCGTTTTTTGGAATTTTCTGGGAGTAAAGATTGAAATTTGAGAAAAGGGGGCTAGAAAAAATGAGAAATTATTTTTCATTTTAGTTTTTTTTAAAAGTTTTCTCTATGAGGAACTGAAAATTGAAGACAAAATTTGTTTCATAGCTTTGTGAAAGATGAAAAATAACGAGTGAGGCGCAATTTTTCATACTTACTTTGGGTTACAATTTGATATTTACCGAATTTTACTTTGCAGTCGACGACCATTTTGCAAAGGCGTTGGGCGAGACGTGGACGAGGCTTAAGGCGACCGGACGAAGCAAGGACTCGACATAACCCGTGGCACGTTCTTCATCCCGAGGGCACAAATGCCGCGGACGCGCGCTGATAAAAGCCGTTCGACAGACGCCACGCTCGCCGTCGATGCTTAATTTACGAGTTTAGAGCCGTTCCATTACTCGCTAATTAACCGATAACATAGTCCACCTAAATCGCTACCGAATGGCTCGGCAATAATACTCGATGGCGAAGCGGCTTCGAGCGAAATGGAGCGAGTGCCTAGACTTTTCTCCAAGTGCGACTTATCGTTTTCATATTTTATCTTTTCCTTCTTGTTTTCGCTGATTCTATCGCGATAAGCGCGTGATAAATGCCGAATTACATTCGTACTGGATGGCGAAAGAGCGTAAAGACCATGTACATATTGATAAGCTTTGAGAGACAGACAAAAGATGTTTCTTCTTCTCCTCCTTTTTTTTCTTCACTGTTCGCAAACCGACACGACTGTCCGCCTCGGTCGTAATCTCCATATCCATAAACGGACGGACACGGACTCAGTTATTTATTAAATATATTATTTCTACTTCCTCGCAAATTTGCGAGCGATACGAAAACAATCGCTCGCACATATTACCACATAGGCATAGAATATTATAAATATTATATTAGATATTATAAACACGAACTATTATAAATATATAAATATGTATATTGTGATTACTTTATATCGGACGCTGCCGAAAAAGTTTGAAATATCGTCGACGTTCCCTGACGAAACATTGGCGACTTTGCTATTATGCGAATAAATATTGAAATTCGTAAGAAACAAATAGCTCCACCGGCTGATTTTTATCTTCGACGAAATTGTTGAACGCCTGAAGGAGCAGTACTGATTTCAAATGGTGCTAGGCGATATTTGATAAACCCCAGCACACACAGAAGTCAGTACCTCTGCCTTCTCACGGGCTTCGCTTCCGTTTTTTCCTCGCTATTTCGGAATACGTAATTTCTTCTTCGTCGACGAGCGTTTATTAGCAACTGGAGTTCTCTCCGCGACATCATATCGTTTTCGAATGATCACGAGATATGCCATACCACAGATCCGTGTGTTCCATGCGCAGAGAATGTACGTTGTTGTTGTTGGTTTTTTTTTTTTTTTTTTCTTCGAGCGACCACAACTTCTACGAAAATAGAAACCGACGACAGCTAACTAGAACTTTGCGGTTGGCTTTCGAGAGTCAGGTTTTTACACCACAATAATATATCGCCAAGCGAACGAGTACAAACCACCGCTTTTCTGTCTGTGAGTGATCAATCGATCATTATACAATCTCAGCGATATTTTATTTCCGTTATCCGTCGCTCTGAGCGAATATTCAATATTTAAAAACCGCTTTAACTGCAGGATTTTATCCAAATTGCGGGCCTTTTTCCGTCGCTCCGACCGAATATTTAATATTTTCTCACCGCTTTAACTGCAGGGCTTTATCAAAATTAAATTGCGACCGTTTTCCGTCGCTCTGAGCGAATATTCAATATTTTCTTACCGCTTTAACTGCAGGACTTTATCCAAATTGCGGCCTTTTTCGGTACACAGGCAAACCACTCATCTCCGTGTACCTCGAATGCCATTTTTATTTTATTTTTTATTCGTTTTTACGCGCTTTTTTTTTAACTCGGAGACTAAAGCTTTCGTTTTTTTTTGTTCACTCGAGCCGATGATGCGACGGATATATATAATAATATTTTGCTTGCGGAGTGGACGACGAAATTTGGTGAGGGTTCGCGAACGGCGGAACGGGAGAAGCTGAGTAACACCAGGAGAGCTCACGACGACGGGCGCGCTAACGTAGGTGGGCCCAGACGAGCAGACGACGAGAAGACTGTCCCAGGAGCGCTCCGATGGCTTCCTATATGCTGGCAGCCTGTTCACTTGCCGTAAAGCAAAATGGTAACTTAATATTAGACTTGAATATAAGTACGGTAATCCCACACCACAGTCCAAAGTAAGTCTACACCTACCCCGCCACCCCGCCACCCGCCCGTGCTCCCCCTTCTTCACCTACCAACTCCCTCAAGCGTGATAATGTACTCTGGATACTAGATCTCCTAGGTGCAAATTGCGACGAGTTTTTCTTCTTTTATTTCTATTTTTATTTTTATTTTCTCTTTCCTGTCTCTCGTTGGTCTTTTGAGCGTTCTCGAGGATCAAGAGGACAAAGCCTGCGAAGGATCTGCAGAATGGCGCGGACCTCAGAGACTCGGAAAATGATTCTCTGTTCAATATTGTATTTTAATAATTTTTAATCGTGATCTCCGGTAGTCGTGAATGTAATTGATGAGTCAATGAATTAGAGAAAATAAAAATAGAGGCCCTGAGAGCGAGAAAAATAAAATGAATTTTTTTTTGTGATTAGTCGAATATAAATATGCGGTTTTGCATTCCTCGTGATACTTATTTTTTTAATATCAGTAAATTTCTTTTTTTGAGAGATATTTTAAATATTGATCTAATGAAACGGTAGATGGGATTCCAAAAATACCAAATCGTGAATTACCAAGGATATAATTAGTTCTGACTAGTATTTTGCAAATTCTAATGTTTTTTATTGAGATATCAAAAACGAGAATAAAAGAAATGCACGTAACAATTTTTTTTTATATCTCATGAAAAAAATTTCCACATCCCTTGTATTCATTTTTTTTTTAATTACCATGAAGAATAATTACCTTTCAGCCTACAGATCGCGTTATATTTTCCTCTCGCACGTCATAAAGAAATAATATAGAAAAGCAAGCGGGAGCAACATTGTTTGTTTGTTTCAAGTCCCAGGCGTATCCTATTTCGGAACGAGACCCAGCTGACCGCAGCCCGCGGCATCGTTTTCTCGTTTTATTTTCCCGGACGAGGACAACGACGACGACAACGACGAAAGCACCGGCAGCAAAGTCACGCTCGCGCTCTGTTGGACTGTCCTGTCTATGCCGATTTTTTTTCTTTCTCTCTACGTAAGTGTAAATTAATATTTTAAAGGAAAAAGAATAGAGCGTGTCGACGCGCGGAGAACTCGAGATATAGTATTGCAAAGCGAGGCGAGCGTGCGCCCCGCGATGCTGCAATAACTGGCTCGGGGATCGCAGAGAGCGTCGCGACGCCGCTTGGCCTTGCATTGAAATCCCCGACGTAACCCGCCCCCTTGTTTCGTTCCCCTCGCGCAACGACGCCGAATTAAAGCGGGCCATTCAACCCGCTAATTTCTCGGCGTTATACAATTTTAATTCGATTAATTTGCCCGCTCCTTGACTTACTTTCCACGTAAACTCACCCCGATTCCTCTAAAACTGAAAAACACGCTTAAAACGCTACATATAGCGATCGGTTGATTTTTTAGTCACATCGAAACGTCAAAAAGTATCGGATACTCCCCTTTCGTGTAACTACCATGTAAAATCCATGTATCTCCGGCCCGATTCCAGCGAAACTGAAAAACACGCTTTAAATGCTATATATAACGATCGGTTAAGTTTCGAGTCAAAGTGAAATGGCAGAACGCATCGGAAACTCCCCCTCGGTATAACTACGCGAGCACGCGTCGATCGTTCGACTCCCCATTCAACGGGGAGCCATAGAGAAGGAGCGAGAGAAAGAGAGAATAAGAGGGGTACCATCTGCCGCCGAACGGAAGCAAACGCCGGGCGTTCATCGATTAGAATTTTCTCCTATTAGCAAAGTCATCGTACGCACTATTTTGTAGCGTCCCGCAATAACTCCATAAATAGATAAATATACCCCCGTGTGTCGTATCGTTCGTCTTGCTTCGTTATACACATATTTTCCAAATACACATATACATATAAACCGCTTACGCTTTGCGTGCCGATCGATTTCCATAGCTAGGTCATACCGTGTGCGACGTATTAACCGCTCACTATAATTTGTGAGCTAAAAGTGCAACTCCGCCCCCGGTATTCCACAGTCGACTATTGCGGTTACATTTCGCTCGTAATACCAAAAAGCCCCAACCAATGTACAAAAGTAACAAAAGAGGTTATACAAAGTTGCAGGCAGAGAAGCCTCGGCTTATCCAAAGTGTTAGCTTCCGGTGTCGCCTCAGGTTACACGTAACCGCCTGGCCGCACAAGCCCACCCTCAGCTTCCGGTTATCCTCAACCCGTGCCAATTCCACGGGGATCCGTGCGCGCAGCATCCGTGAGCGTCTTTTCCTCCCGCTCTCGGCTTCCGGTGCGTCCTTCCGGTTGGCGCGCTTCCCGATGCAGGTCACCCATCGCGGCTCCCGTCGCCATGGTCATCGTGGTCAGTGTCACGAGGGTTAGAAACGCCGGCGCAGTCGCCGCTTACAAAAACACACGTTTGCATCGACTATCGTAACTTTGCCCCTGAATCACGCGAATTTATACACTAACATCCGGAAAGCAAAAAAAAAAGTATAACCTAGTCCCATGACTGCTATTATCAAACCCGCAAACCCGTAAATCAACCAACAAAGCGAAAAACAAAAAAAAAACAACAACGAAACGTCGGCAAAAACGATTATTGTCCGAGCTGATAATACTAGCGAATGTGCGCGATAAGCCCGGAGGCGTTGTTTACGTTCGGTAGATCGGTCCGTTTACGGATGCGCGACGATTCACGACTGTATGGAACTCGGGACACGACTGATCGAGTGACCGAGGGGGTAGCATCGCGGGTATACCCCTCCTGCTCCTACGGCCTATGGGCTACACAGCTTTGCTTCTGCTGCTGCTGCTGCTGCTGCTACTGCTCCTGCCGGCTTGTATAGAATTACGCGTGTGCTCTCTCGGCGTAGTACACACGCGGCGTGTTGCCCGCTTTCGTGAGCGTCTCTCTCTCTCTGTCCTTCTCGCGTCGAGTGTTACTCACAGCATTTGGCTGTGGGTTATAATATGTGAGAGAAAGAGAGATAGGTTGTATATATATATATATTGTTGAGCGAAAAGGGGAACATCGGAGGGTAAGGGGGTCCATCCTGGCCGAGGGGAGAAGTCGCCCCCCTCCGTTCCCCTCCGATTCTCTCCCCTACCCTCGCCCGCCCTACAATACAACTATGCTCTCGTGAATCATGCATATCGATTTTCTTTCGTTAGTGCCGTCCGTTTGGTTCTCCGGTGTTTCTCTCGGAGCGCTGCTCTCCATTTCCTTCTCGCCCTCTCCGCTCTCCTTTTTTGTTTTGTTTTTTTTTTTTCTTCGTTACGTGTCCTCACGTCATCGGCGTCATCGTCGGCGGTCACGGAGGCTCAGCAGCGAAGCTACGCGAAGCGGGAGAAAGAAGAAGCTGAAGAGCGGGGGGAGGGGGGGGGGGGTTGAAAACGAGGAGCGTATACAGCAGCCCCAGGGCTTTGCAGTGCTGCTGTGCTCTCTCGCTTCAGGAAAGAAACGACGACCCCCCAATCTGGAAAGCGAACGCATGTACGGCGAGGGCATATTCATCTTTTACCACCACTACTACACTACTACTACTACTACTGGCGTTACTACTGCTTTAGGTAACCGCGTGTACGCGTGGTCTACGCACGCGGTGTGCCCAATTCTTTTTCGCACAATGGCTCTTCTCTCGATTCTCTGATGGTCGAGACTACAGCCAACACTCGGCCCTCTCCTTCCGCTGCTTCCCGCCTCTCCTTTGCTTTTCTACTCGTTCTCTGTCTCTTACTCTCTATCTTGCACTCGCCACCCCCTTCGCCAGTAACGCGGTGCGGCGGCGGTCCTCGTACCGCGGGCGTGCTCAATTTTGTATTACAACGCTATACGCTATTTCGTGGACGACACAGAGATGGAAATAGTTCTGTAAGCGCGTGGGCTAGAGAGAGAGACGGAAATAATTTTGTACTCGTTTGTGCTAGAGAGAGACAGGCGGAAATAATTCTGTAATCATTTGTGACAGAGAGAGAAAGAGAGATGCAAATAATTTTGTAATCGCTTTTGCTAGAAAGAAAGAGAGAGAGACGGTAATACTTCTGTAATTATTTATGACAGAGAGAGAGCGAAAGATGGAAATAATTTTGTAATCGCTTGTAGTAGGGCGAGATAGAGAGACAGAAACTAATTCTGTAATTATTTATACAAGAGACGGAAATAGTTGTGCAAGCGATTGTGTTAGAGAAAGATGCAATGCTGTGGAGATTTTGCGAGGGAACGAAGTAAGAATGAAAGGGATAGTTGTGTGCCTTGGCTCTGTACGCGCTATAGACGATGTGCAGTAACCTGGTAGGAGAGCCTGGAGCTCTCCCTTCTCTTCTCTTCTCTTACTTTGTCAACCCCTCACGGAGCTACTTGTCTGGGACGTCTCGGCGCGCGCGGCACTCCGGCACAACCCCGATAATAAACTTCTTTTGTCCCTGCCACTACGCCTAAGTACTCCTGCGCAACGTCCGATCTGTCGCCGTTATAACGTTTTGTTTTTTCACCCTCTCAACTATACCGGGCTCTATAACGATTTTTTCTTTCCTTTTTTCTACAATCGTTTCTTTGAAGTTTTTGTTTTTTGCGTCTGAGGACTTCTTGGGATGGATTTTTCGGGTGGCGGGAAAGGGTTTTGCTGGATTATAGCGATCAATTTACAAATCACTAATTAATAGGCTCATAATTGACACACAAATCTTTTCGCGAAGAAGCCTTCGTACAAACAGTGAATAATGAATTATTAAACATTCATATTCAAGTTTTTCATCAATTTTATTGATTGCATTTTTTGTGGATATTGAACGAAATATTGGGAAATAATTTTTTTAAATTTAATAACAAGCTTGAAATTACTTGGGAATTATTTTTAAAAAGCAGAAATAATGATTTTTTTTTGCACTGGTGGAGTACATTGTTCTATAAATCCTGCGGTCGATATTTGATAATGGGGGCCAATGTTTGATGAGTAATAATTTAGTCGGGCGTCCGAATCTTCCGAGTTTCCACAATATTGCCGCTTGCTTTATTAAATTGTCTTTGGCCTCAGTCGATTTTCAATGAGTTACAATTTTGATACATACATTTTTTTCTTTTCTTTTTTCAGAGATCGGTTGACAAAATATTTCGAAGGATATTATCGAGACGGGACGATGGATAAATGGTATGCAAGTGAATCATATAAAAATTTCTTGTAAAGTCATTTTTGCATTATCGTTTCTTCTTTTTCTTCTTTCTTTCATTTTAATAATTAAACATAATAATAATAATAGCAACTATTGTTTTAACACGATAGAAATAACTCTTTATACAGGCGTACGACATCAATATACAATTCAATTGTTTTATACATTATCATTGTTATCGCTATTATCATAATTATAATTATATACGTTGCAACGCGTGTTTCCAACCCCGCGAAGTTCTTTAATATAACTACTCAATATCGTTATTATCACCGACTCTACTTAGTCCATCCCAATAAATAAATAAAAACATCCTAGTTCAGTGTCCCGTTCAAACCCACGAGAGTCCTTAACACATTTCATTATTTTTCTTTTTATTTTCCTTTAGAATATCATCGGTATTATGCTCAATCGGTTCCAAGCTATCGCCCAACTCTACGTCTTAGTACGAATTCAAGTGCATATCCACGCTTTTTAAATTTTTATTCAGAAGTATCGAAATATATTAGTGCATAGAGATTTCAGTAAAAGGACCTGAATATATATATATATATACATGTGTATGTCTATATATACGTAAATCAGTGTCCGAAAGACCTTAAAATGCAAACGGAATGATTGTATGCCTTCCCCTCTATTGTATATCGTTCTCTGCATTTTTGTTTTGTTTTCTACAGGTAATCACAAGAAGTTCATTATTATCCTATAATATAATAATACCGACAATGTTAGCAGCCCGCGAAGGGCATGGTTAGACAATATCATTTTGTATATCATAATTTTTGGCCTCTATTTTACGTTTTTAAATGAATTTTATTTATCTTCATGTTTCTTTTGTTGTTTCTCAATTCTCTCTTATCGTCTTTCGCGTCTCATTAGAAACTATAAATCTCTCGCAATCGAGGGAAGTTTTCAAACTCTCCTGTTTTTGTTTTTCTTTGTTGTCGTTTGTTTGTTCCCAGTCGTGTATAATATGGTTTTAATGGCTTGGATACATTTGTTTCTATTCGCGCGTCAGCTTCGCCCTCCCGTTGACTTAAAAAATATGAAAAAACAGTTCTATTCTACGAGCGGATTTGCCGCCCGAAAAATCGATCCGTTGATCGTTAGATTTATTTGTTTCGACGCTAGAATATCAGATGGCCGTTGCATAGCACGTTCCTACACGAGAACCCGAGCTTCTTGTACGAGAAATAGTCATTCTAAATCGCCTTATAAGAAAATATACGTTACGACCCGTTAATTCAAAGTTGTCCTGCAAAACTTTACCGTTTTTATATTATAAATAGGTAAAAAAATACATCCCATCGAACGAATTATTGGTAAAGCGGCGAAACGAAAAGGAAAGTAAGCGATCCTCGTAGAAATAGTGTCGTAAGAGTCGACTGCGCGTTTTTATTTTTTAGTTTTTTCTTCTACTGACGATCAAACAAGTTGATCTCGTTCGGCGAACAAGCCTGCGATCCCGCAATTGCATTTTTCAATATATATATATATAATATTACAGTTATTATTATCGATAGAGAATTGTTGTTTCCAAAAGTATCCTAATAGCAGCATGGCGAGGGTTTTTCACCCGAATTTATTGAGGACTGATAGTGAGAATTATTTCAAGACGTTTCACGCGCTTTTCTGTCCCGGCGACGAAAAAAAAACAGTGCTTACCTTGTACATCAAGAATTGGTCTTACACTTATTCTTTATTCTGGGTGACACCGAGTACAATTTTCTAATAATTGTAACCAAATCGGTCTGGGGAAAAAGATTCTCTATTATTCCCTCTAGGAGTACGTATAGCAGTCTTCTATTCAGAACGGGACGTTGAAAGAGCTCGAAAACCCTCAGGAGTCCCCGTCTCGTCGTCTCGCTACCTATGATATGTTTTAGTTCGTCCGAAAGGCATGAGAGCAGGGCAACCTTGGCAGCCACGCGCGTTCTGTCCTTAGTCTCTTGATCGCGGGGAGGTTTTGCTTCTGCTTTGACACCGTTTGGCCAGTGACTTTGCCTTGAAGGATGGAATTAATAAATTAATGTTTATCTAAAAAATAGACCATCAATTAAATGAATCAATAAATAAATATCACTAAACACTTTAACAGTAGGCAAATTATTGCCCTTCGGTAAATGCACAAGGTGGAAAAGGTTCACGGCTCAATAAAAAAACAGAGATAAAAGTATGTGTAGATGAAAGAGAAAATAATGTAAAATTTGTAGCGATAAAAATCGCGCTTACTTGAAAAGGCGCAAATACGTCGCAACGTTTTTCGGACTGGTTAACAGTGAGACGTATTCCACGATTCTGCGGTTTACAATATCGCCGAACATTGTACGAATGATTTGCCTCAAAAGCGTGATTATCCTACGTCTGAGCCATTGATTTCGGACTTTTAAATCGAATACTTCGTCCATTAGCAACAGTATTATCCTCAGTGGGATGTTATCATCAGTCTGTAAGAAACGAAGCGTTTAGTGAAAGCCTTTGGATGTCAGGAGCGCCAGTTTCGTCGTTATCTCGAATTACCTCTGTGTCTAGACTCGCGCCGACTTTTACACTCTCGTAAAACATGCTAGTCTTTCGGGGATTACCGAAGAATTTGCTTATGTTGTCCATGACTCCGTCGACCGTGCTCAACATGTTGTCGGGCATCGTTTTCACCGCTTGAGTCACGGTTTTCATTGATGTTTTTAGGGGATTCACTAACGTGTCGATCTGAAAAACGAAAATTTCGTTGGTACTGCTCAAACTAAAGCGATGAAAAAATCGGAAAATTGAAACGAATAAATATAAATAATCATACCGTTCTCGATATTTGTCCACCCGTGACGCCCTTGTCGTAATCTCCCTGCTCAAGAAACGCGAGAAGCATGTTCTGAAGTCCCATATGACCATCGACGATGCCAGGTTTCGTGAGTTGCTGAAGCCACGAATTGAGCATAATCATGCGTTTCTCGAGCACGGCGCGTTCCATGTTGTGAAAAGCCTTTTTCGCGGGAAACGGTATTTTCGCGAGATCGTAATACTTTTCCTTGATCTTCTGATGAAGATCGTGAAAGTCCGAGTACCTTCTGTATATGTGCCACTTTTCCTTGTATCCGGAGTCGTAGCTCTTTTTCACGGCGACCGCGTATATTCCGTAAGTTTTACCGCGATCATTGACGACTCCGGTCTCGATTATTTCCGCGGTTATTTCGAATCGACCCTGTTGCAATTTTTTAATCGCATTTTGATCACAGTTACCGTCGTCCAACTTCATGTACTGAGTTTCGGGGCTCGATTCGAGATAGAAAGTCGCGTCTTTGCCTTCGCTTATCCTATCGGAATCTATGCTCGAAGCGCTACGCATGCGTTTTATATTTTTGCGAGGGATCCCGAGATCCGTGTCGGTCTCGTCGAAACCGACGCTCGACTCTCTCTCCATCATGCTGGTGAGACTCGCGGATGAATTGGCGTTTGATTTGAGCCCCTCTTTCGAATCGCTTCTTTGGTCCAAATTCTGCAGCTCCGAATTCTCTTCGAGAGTGTCCAATTCGTTGTTCATACTCGACACGCTTATGCCGTCCAACGATTTCATGTCGTCCTCCGAGGCGGGATCCTTCAGGAGATCCAATTCAGCCAATAATTTAACGTAGGAAAAGGATCTCTTGAAAGACGGCAAAAATCGGTCTTCGCTCTGAAGCTTGTCGTAACAACAAGCCTGCAAATCGTCGAACCACGTCTCGCGCACCACCTCGCTCTTCATTCTCGTTACCAAATTTCTCACGAGCGTATCGTCCAGCACCAATTTCGAGGCCGCTTTTTCACTCAGGTACTGCTGATATATCTTCATCGCCGCCTCTTTGAGATTCTCGAGATTGATGTTCTTTCGCTTCGCGCTCGCGGAATTAACGGAAAGCTGATTGCTCTGTAATTTTTGCAACTCAATGTCGGATATCTGTTGCTCCGCCGAAACCTTCCACCCGTAAATGTTGAGATAGAAAAAGAGATAAGCCTCGGCGTTGATGCAGGTCATGTAATCGATAAAGTAACTCAACGCTATGTTGTTCTTCAGTAGTTCGTCCAATGGTAAATTGACTAATTTGTTTCCGGGCACGAGATATCTGTTCCAATCGGGATGCGTGCCCATCCCGTCCACTTCCGTCTTGGATCCCTTTTGCATCGCCACTATTCGCGCCTCCAGATTCTCCTTAACGTACAATAAACTCTTTAACTGCTGTTTCACCGGCAAATCGTCCTCCCCTCCCGAATCCTTCGACCGCAGATGGGCTATTTCTCTACAGACTATATTCTTCGTCGCGTTAAGTTCCTCTATGCTATCGGTTAGTCGCATCACCGTTAAGAATACATCACTGGGCAAACTAGCTTCTTTAGTACACTGAAATAGATGCAATTATCATTAATTATCTAAAAATGTGTGAGAATTGAGAGGAGGGGCTTCTCGAATATTTCTACATTGCATTACCCGAATTACATGAAAATTACAAATTTAACAGGCCGAAAAGAAATACAAGACGGACAAAAATAAAAAATAATTCGCAGCAAAGTTACATGACCAAAATTTTACTATTACGGGTGACAATTCTTTGTTATTTATTTTCCAAATCCATTTTTTGCCATAGAATCACAGGAATATTTTTTTTATTCGAACAAAATTGAGACAAAAAAGATTATTTAGCCGTGCAAATGTCCGAGTTGAAAAATTCAATGTAAAGCAAGTATTCGATTGTTCCCCTCAAAGTTCCGATAATAAATACTCACCAGCCATATACACGCTTGATTAATGTAATCAGGATCCGAGAATAAGTTCAACAACGGTGTGATAATAACGTTAACTAGAAGTTCCCGGAGAATAAACCTCACGGTGAGACAATCAAAGTCTGCCTTGGGTAGCAACAGATACAAGAGAATCTCGGCTACTTCGCCCAGGAAAGCCAGCTCCTGTTCCTCGTTCGTGCACACGAGATCCCTGCATATTAAGTTATTTTCCATTTGCACCTCGAGATCGAAGAATATCTTCTCCAGGGTGATATCCTCCTTATCGCGTTCACCGTTGCTGCATTCCACCGGCTCCGGAATGTTCGGAATGTAGAATTTGGACTGCGAGTACCACGATATATCGGTCTCGCTTTTGTTTCGCTTGTGAGACGGAGTTCTTTTGGGTGTACCACCGGAAGTACTCGAGCTGCTGCTGCTGCCTTTGTGAATTTTATTGCTCTGCAGTTGTTTCATTTTAGCTCGCGCCTGGCGGTAAAGTCGCATGTGGGATGCTGCGTCGTCCACGAGCCGCGTTGTTAGATAAGGTATCCAATCGACATCCTTCACTCTGCTCAGTGAAAGTTACACCGTTGGAGATAACGATAATTCAACGAGAGCAGAGCATGTTCGGCCAGTGGCTCGAGCTCCATTACAACCAACGTACAAGTTATTGACTTTTTTAAAGCTCACCTGTTCGCCACATTGATTGCGATTTTTTGAGCAGTGTCTCTCACGGATTTCGTGAATTCCTCGTCGTCCGTTACTATGCTGTACCATGGCTCCACGTAATCTCTCAATACAAAGTCTAATATTTCCTGAAAATTCATTACATATGGTTATTGCAAGGAATACGTCGCAATTTATAGATCTTTCAGCCAATCTTAGGAGAAATTTTGAATGTAGTCATTTAAAATTGATGCTGAAGTTATTAGATGATAATTTCCGAAAATATGAAAGGCAAACATTTTTTTCAAGTTCATTTTTAACTCATTGATAAAATTATGAGGGTTTTTTAATCCAGTGCCACTTACTTGTAAGGACTCATCGATAATATGGCTACCGGTTACCCTTCTATCCAGAGTGAACGCTACCTTTTTCTTCGACAGTTCTTCCATAAGCTGAAATGAATGGATGATCAGCGAAAGTAATCTTGAAAAATCACAATTAAGAGATGTCAACGGTGCGTACCTGCCGCAATTTCTCAGTCTTCTTGTGTAAGTTTTGTTTGCCAGAATTGATTTCATTTTGAAGGTCTGGTGCATACTTTCTATATATACAAGTCAAAATTCTATAAAAAAAAAAACGCAGAGATGAACAGATGTCCGAAGTTTGCAATTATGAATAGGCACAACATTTTTAATTGCATCTTACCCTAGGACTAATACCAGTAGACAAACAAAGATCTTTAAAACGGTTCCTAAGCCAAAGAGGGCAACAAGTAGGATCACACAGGCCCCGATACTTCCATACAATGGAACGTTCATCTGAAATTTGAAAAAAAACGCAAAAACTCATTTTTCGCATGAATAATAATACTGAAAATTTCCAATATTTCCAACTCCAGCCAGAAACAAAAATAATCTCCCTCGCTCAGTGAAACTTCAGCAAAGCATGTGTATTAAATATAGAAAGACGTCTGACAGTTGTACAATCAATACAGCGATAGATTCATTGTCCATGAAACACAATGCATGCCAAAGTGCTTTATTCAACAGATCGCAACCCGCATAAAGTCGCGAATGAATAAAACCACAATATAAAAATCCTAACAAAAGCACACACATACACACACACAGAGAGTTGAACAGCTTTCAAAAAAATCCTGCACAAAAAACAGTCCATAAATTGATATCTGCATAACCGACACTGATAATTTTCAATCTGCGCAACATAAAAAAAAAATGAGATTAACAAATATGCAAAAAAAAAATCTCTCTCTTTCACTCCGCAAATCTTTAACAAAAATCTGTATTAAATATATGCAGATGTCCGACAGTGGCACAATCGATACGGTAAATAAATAAATGAATTATCACATATGACCAGTCGCAGGTCGACTTGTTGGCCAGTGTGGAGTTGTCAGAACAAGTCATTGCAGCTGACACGCAGATGGAAAGTACAGAATAAGAGGTGGAGAGAGGAGAGCATAGAGAGATCCGAGGGAGCGCTTATCGCGTTTGAGTAAACATTCGAGTGGGTGGAGGACCTGTAGGCACACGTACTGTGTTTGATAACACGGAACATCCCGTTGTCACGGGTTCAACGTTTCATCGGAGTCTCGCAAAGTCGAACCGATCGACGATCGCCGGTTACCGATACTCCGAACGTCACAATGTCGCGTCGACGATCGTCAGTGATAATAAAACATTGCAGAGCGAACTCGGTTATCAGAGCGGAAGGTCGATCGGCCAATCGACGAGGTCTTTCGGTGCATAACTCCGGGGAAAGTCGCGTTGGGAGGAGTCAAGCACGTTCGCTCCACAAAAGCTCCTTAAGGGGCTCGTGCGTGGCTCGCATCTCATTCCCGAACTTCGCTTCGCCCTGATAATGACAAATTGCGATAATACGGACGTTCGACGCTCGCTGCGTCGCGTCTGCTCCGAAAAACTCGCAAAGTGCCGCTAGTCGAGCAGATATAACAAAAACACACACACACACACACAAAAAAACAACAATGTAATAATAGTCACGTGTGAGTGTCATACGCACCTTTGGATTCTTGAGTAATCGTTTAAACTTATAGCCAGACGCATATTGCAAATTCCGTTTCAACTATCGATTCGCTAATTAGTCAGCTAATCGGGATATTATTAACATGAATCCGCCGTGCGATTAAGCCACTGCACAATTTCGCCGACATTTCTCGTGGACTCGCCGCGCGTTAACCAACAGGGGCGCTTTTAACGTTCCGACTGACTGGCAACTCTTCGCATTCTCGCGCGTTACACGTACCAACAGCATCACCACCAATTTCCGCTTACATGTTGTTTTACGGCGCCACGACGACGTGTCACCTTATCTCGAGCCACTGCCGCGGGCGACGAGAGCCATTAAACTTGTATTTGTTTGTTTTTTTCTTTTCTTTTTTTATTTTCTCGTTGGCTCTTTAACATACGAGCGACATCGAGCGATCCAAAGTCCATCCGCTTCGGGACTGTCGATTAAAACCTCTACGCTCCTTTTTCCGACTGTACCTCCGAAGGATTTCGCACACGCGTGATCTGCTGTATCCACTCGCAGTAAACAGAGCGACGGAGATGCGACGCACGAGACTCGCTTTCGCAATAACGCTGCTTTTAGATGCCCGTCGACGTGGATTTTTTTTTTTTTTTTCGTTTTTCATTTTCACACCGGGAAATTTCCATTTTACCGATGCCAGTTTAATTAGTCTCGGCGCTTCACGTTTGATGGCGCTGAGATGCGATTCTTGAAGCGGGACTCGGTTTATTTGAATTTGACAGCTCTTCGGCAAGCCCCGGGTGAGGAGTTACGTTGAACTTGTTTTTTTGTTTTTATTCATTTAGAGTATGAGTGCAATTGAGCGATCCAAAGTCCATCCACTTCCGGTCTATCGACTAAAACTCCATGCACCTTTTTGCTACTGTATTGCGGAGGGATTTTGCGCACGCGTTATCTGCTGCATTCACTCGCAGTTGGTTAGTTTCGCCACTTCACGTTCGATGGCGCTGAGCTGCAATTTTATTCGAATTTAGCACTTGACGATGTTTCTTAGGATAGTTATTGTAATAATAGTGATGACGATGATATTAAAGAAAACCCGAAAGGTGCTGTGATGTAATAGACAATTAAAAACAATGCAAAAAACAGTATTTTTACTTTCAATATTAGGCTCCATTTTTGCAGGTAAAACAATAATTGCAATTAAAATTGCTTTGAAACGATACTCAAGATTCTTGCGCTGTTTTATTAAGCTCATTTCTCTTGCTGCTACAAATACTTTACACGATTTAATGATAATGATATCTACTGTTTCAGTGCAAGAATAGAGATGGCGCTCGAAATTCTATTCTCAATGCGCTCACGCGTATATTTGAACAGCCTCGGCGAGGAGTCTCAAGGGATTTCACCCTCGCATCGCAGTACATTGTCAGGGTTGAATCGTCGCGGGTGCAGTTTTTGCCTATTTTCTCGGGTGAATTATTTAAAAAAAAAATGTAATACCTCGCGTTCCTTATTTTTCACATAAAATAATTCACGAAATGGCAATAACGAAATGTTTTACTCGCAAAGTTCACAAAATCTTATTCGATAAATTTAAATGAAAATGTGTTCGATGCAAAGCGCATTTTCCGCGTACAAAATGAAATGAATTAACACGTGAAAATCGGGCTTCGAAGCGTTTGGAAAATAAATTAAATACGATGGCCAAAGTTATAGCCACTGTGAAAGCTATAATAACTCGTTTGGTATTCGCGGCGCATGGTTTCATCGCAATTTGGCAAGTGACCACGTTCAAGGAAAATCCAATGTATTGGTACCTGAGCTGCCCGATTTTGTTTCTCTTCTTCGAGGGAATTTTCACCCTGACGATTAAAGAGAATCAAGAATGGAAATGGTGAGGAGTGTATTATTAGTGAGACGCGTAAATTTTCTAAGAAAGGGATTGAAGTAAGACAGAAATTGCTGAAAATCATTGAAAAATGACGTGACTCGTTTATTTGTCGATAACATTTTGAAAAATGCATTCTTCTCGATCTAGAATCGTTCATAAATCAGCAACAAAAATGAATTTAACAAAATTCCATAAACGTTCCATAAACAATTCCGTAAAAAAAAACCACACTTAAATGTTTTGATAGAGCAATCCTCGTTTCAGGTTTGAAAAGACCACATTTTTCAAATGACATCAGCAAATAAACACGTGAGATCAGCCAATAAATATCAGCAATTTGTGTTTGACTCCCTTTTCCTAAATTATTTCCATACGTTCTTCGAGCCGAAACAATGAGACCCAAGTCGTAGCGAGGGTCTACCGAGTTTCCCGTAACGAAGCTGAGCTAACAAGACGATTTTCCGGAGCATAAAGCTTTGTAGAGGGCCAGGGGGGGGCTTTTGTCACCGCGGGCGAAACGCACGCCTTTCTGGTATCTATGTATATATATTTTTTGGCGCTTCCACTTTGACGGACGGAAATTGAGCATTAGTTACTCCCGGGCGTTCCACCTGCCGGTGTATGCTTTGTATCGGTTCTTCCCCCGTTTCACTAGTCGCCGGAGAAAGGAGGTCGAAAAATATTGACCTCGTAAGGTCTGCCAGAGTGACCCTGTTCTATTTTTCCGACAGGCTGCACTTTGATACTGATACATCGAGTACCTTCATTACTTTTAATTCGTCACTTCCGCAAAATCTAAAAAGCATTGGTAACGGATTTGCAGGTTTTGTCCATCGGTGTTCCTGTACCTGGGCAGCGTCGTTCCTGCTATATGGCTCCTGGAATTAGACAGAGTGGACAGAAAAATGCGATCTCGAGGAACGAGCAACATCACCGAAACTTTCGATCTCACGAATTTAGCTGCCGATGACTTGAAGCAGTTGGAGAAAGCATTTGGGGTGGGCTTTCCAATTAAGTATTACATCAACTTTTCTTCAAGCATAAATTTGGTTTTAGATAAAAAGGGTGATTTATATTGAGGGACATTAGCAAATATTATAATAACGTGTGTGATCCGTGATCGTTACAACTTCAATGAAAAAATTAACGATTTCTTACTTTTAAGGTAAATCTTCGCCTGCCGGATATTCGAATATCGACGGAAACCTGGGTGACCCTTATCGAGCAGTTTCTCATGCTGATTTTGATAATCGGTCGATGGATGCTCCCGAAAGGTCATCTGACTCGCGATCAGCTCAGTCAATTGCTGCTGGTCTACATCGGCACCGCTGCGGACATAATCGAGTTTTTCGAGTCCTTCAAGGACAACAAAATAGCTCGCGAGACTGTCCTCATGTATTTGACCCTGGGAATTTGGTCCTGGTCCCTGATGCAATTCACTGTCGTCCTCACGGCCACGAAATCCCGGAAATCGAGGCTTTCTTCCGGCACGACGATGAAGAAGAAAGTCCCGGCGGAGACGAGCTGTTGCAGCATCGACGTTTGGGGCATTGCGCTCAATATCATCCTTCAGGATGGTCCTTTTCTCGCTTTCCGTCTCATCCTCATTTTTCAGTACCACATCGTCAGCTACATGAATATATTCTTCACCTGCAAAAATACTCTGGTTATTCTTCTTCAATTATACAGACTCCACGTAGTTCAGAGCGAAAGCAGGCGCAAAAGGAACAAGAGAAAGCAGAGGAGTGATCGGGACGAGATGCCAACCATAAGTATCGTATCCCGAGGTGTTATGTACGAGGACACGCGAGGGAAAACCTACCCCGAAGAGAGAAGACGAAAAGACAGACGGAGTCGAGATGTCGAAATGAACGAGTCCGAAAGTGAAGAGTCTACCGAAGAAGTCGACAGATATGAACTCTCGGCGAAAAATCTTGAACGGAGCAAAAGGTTCGCTCAACATCTTAAAAATTAAATCGCAACTCTAGAGCTTTTACATTTTTATCTGTTAATAGTATTGGTGATCATGTTTATAAATATTTTATCGTTCCTATAAATTGCTTTAAATGAGCAATTGAAAAATCAAAGTTTATCTATTAATGCACAATTATTATTGCAGAAAAACGAGACAGGAGAGAGAACATTCAACATCGAGTTCCCGAAATTCCTCGAAGCAGGTGAAGATCCAAAAACGCGAGAACAAAAGGACTTCATCCGAGCGCGAGAACACGAAGCGAGAGGTTTCGAGCGAAGACGAGCAGCGAAGTAAGAAAAGATCGGACAGAAAATCGCCCGTTAAAAAGGAGAAGAAAAGCGGCGATGGTGCGAAGAATAGCTCGAAAGTACGGGGCGACGATAGCAGCCGTAATACGGGAAAGAGGGTGAAAGTCGAGACCGAGGAAGAGACATCCTCGTACGTGTCGATCGATGACCGCGAAACTCGCAGCGAATGCAGTGCATCCGAGCCCGAACGAACAAAGTATATTAGCCAAAGCTTTCTCATAGTTTCATGCGATTTAATAATAGTTCCTCGATAAACTTAATTAGTGAGATTCATCAAAGACTTCCGATAATTATATCAATAGTTATTAATACTTATATTATCGGCTGCTTTTCCTTATCTCAAATTGCCATTATCACTCTTTTTGATGAACGATTTTAATATTTGCATACTATAAATAAAATGTATCGAGGGACTATAATTCTATCTCACGTTTTTTCTTCGGATGTTCAAAAATTAACCATTGCTATTTTAAAGGAAAGGACGTCGAAAACGGGGGCCTAGCAAAGATTGACAACGAAGTCTCGGTATAGTGGCGATGATGTTCCTCTACTTGGCGATCCTCGTGGTCTGCCTGCTCTTCATTCACGCGGGCATAAACGACGGTATGGTACTGACGACGAGAAAGTACAAGACTCGATAACAATAAAAGAAGGGCCATCCGTGTTTCGTATTCACTTTCATTATATATCCTTAAAGTTCATTGTAAGCATTATAAATTAGAAATGATTCTTAATTAATGTACGATAACTGCACTTAAAAAAAATGTTAAGTTTTAACAGTCACCGCACTAGAAAGTTTACGATACTTTCGCTAAATAATAAACAAGTAAATAAATTTATTTAAGAGGCGATTCGCGATTGAATCGCCTAACCAAAAGTCTAAATCGCTTCGTTTTTCAGCCCTCGCATCGAAAGCCTTCTTAATAAATTCGTGAGTGTTCATTTCCGATAGCAAAAGCGACGGGCAACCATCACGAACCCAACCACTCTAAACTTTGCGAGGAATCCAAAGTGTCGAGGTAATTTACAACGTCGCCCTGACGAACGCCTGCTGCGGCGCAGTACAAAATCGCAGTGTCCTCTATTAATTCTTGAAGCCACTGACGATTCGTCGTTTCGTCCGGCTTCATTTCCGGCTGCCGTAAAACTTTGGATTCCCGCAATTTTCCGGTCGATAAATCCATCGCTCGGCTATTGTCGTCTCCAATTTTTCCATCTTCTTCAGCCTTAATCGTAATATTTGTTTTAGCGGCAATGTCCGTAGCCGCAGGAAGATTCGCGCTACTTTCTTGCTTCGAAAATGCGTTACATCCGCGATAACTCTTCTTTTCGATATCGTCGGTTTTCTTAATTCTCTTCGGTTGTTCCACCACCGACAAAAACGTCGTCCGGCTGCCCTGATTACCGCTACAAACTTTTTCCGATTTTTCCGGCTTCGTATTAATCGCTCCGGCGTTCAGCACGTTTGTCGGCGCGTAGCGCGTACTTTTCGTCGCAGGATTCTTCGCAGCTTTCTGATTGTATTCGGCAAGGATCTTGGCAATTTCCGCCGCTTGATTGGAATTTCCAGGGCGCAAAGAACGACTGATTTCAGCGTTTTTCGTGCCGCTGAATTCTCGATTCCGATCTTCGGCATAAGAATTTCGAATCCCGTTCGGCGGTTGAATTTCTTTGGCTCGTGGATTCGGAGATTTCTTTGGGATTTTCGTCGTGACGATCGCCGCCATCGGGAGCTTAATTTCGTCATCGTTCTTCGGGAAAGTCTCAATTTCTTCGCTCGATAAAAGTTTCTTGTACATGGACATTTCCACGAGTGTCTCGTCATTTATCGCGCCGTCATCGATCTTCGCAGAATTTAATTCCTCCGTCGTACATTCCGCAAGATCTGTGGCGTTTGTTGGATTCAATTTTGCGGTGGTGCAAATTTTCTCGGGCTTCACTGGAGGATCGGTTGGCTTCAGAAAAATCAGTGTGTTCTTCGAGGCGCGACCGAAGACTTCCTGCAAAATATTGCCTTGAATATTGCGCACGTTTGTGAAGCTTATCGTCCTTCTCGGCACGACTAGGCACTTCGGTACATCGGATGAAGAGGCGCTCGCACTTTGCGTTATCGACGTACCGGAGATTTTCGTCGAGGAAGCAGCTTGCGCCGGTAAAGAATGCTTACCGATTTTTCTTTCGCTCTGCAAGCCTTTGCCAACATCGGACAAAATTCTTGTCGCTCCTGCTGATTTTCCGCTACCGGAAATATCGCTCGATTGACTTATCTTTCGCAATTTCGTGTCTATGGTGTTTTTGTACGTCGGTGTGACGACTCGTGCGCAATACGCCAAAACGGAATGTAAACTGCCGTGCATACAACCCTCGAATGAGTTTTCGTTGGAAATTCCGGTAGATATTTTACCATCGCGTGTATCGATATTATCCGGCGAATTATTTGGACGTATTCTTTCGAACTTTCGCTTACCGGTCGCGATTAAAACGCGCTCGGGATTCGGATCCACCGAAACAACCTCGATAACCGGCTCGTCGATAATTTCGCGATACGTTCGATCGTCCAGGCTGAGAAAGTGGCGATTATTGTAGCTATACGCTAGACCAAATTGAGGGTGCCAAACTGGCCTTTCGTTCATCCCATGAGCGGGCCACTCTTTCCATTCGATGGCGTCGTGAATCGTAGGCGCCTGATAAGTCGCGCCGACCGTGTACATTTTTCTCGTTACCGATCTCGTGTTCATGTAAGGAAGAGGCGCGGTTTTCGCGCGCTTCCGCGTCACGGGATCGACGACGAATGCTGCTTTCCTCTTTACCGACAGGAGACGTTGCCTCGGCCGCAGGAAGTCCTCGTCTATGGGCTTTTTTTTCTTGTTCCGCACAGGATTCCGTCGGACTTCGACGATCCTGCGAAAATAATCAGTATCAACGGCACGCCCGGTGAGAATTTTCATGGAATTTAGTGACCGTCGGTAACAAAAACTGTAAAAAAAAACGATCCTTTCTGGTAAATAAAAAAACACTAATATTATACAGAATTGAAAGACAAACTACGTAACACTTTCCTTCCATCCAGAAACTGCAAAAAACGAACTACAGTTTTTGTTATCGACTGAGCAGCAGAAATCGCAACAACCGAAATCCGCCATTAGGAAATGCGCAAGTGCAGCCAAAGAACAAAGTTGACACAATCGCACGTTATTTGTCGTAGCAAAAACAAACCTAAACATTTCAGAGAAATGTCTAGGTTTTGTGTTGTTGGGAAAGAAAAAAAAAACCCCTAAATTCGTATACTCCACAAAATCAGACCCAAAATAAAATAATGTAAACATCACAAAAATTCCATCCCACATTTCGATATCGTCTGCTCGTCTCAATAACTTTTAGTTTTTCAAGGACCTTGTATCAAACCCCCTTAACCCCTAAATTCGTATATTCCATAGAATCACACCCAAAATAAAATTTAAACATCACAAAAATTCCATCCCACATTTCGATATCGTCTGCTCGTCTCAATAACTTTTAGTTTTTCAAGGACCTTGTATCAAACCCCCTTAACCCCTAAATTCGCGTATTCCATAGAATCACACCAAAAATAAAAAAATGTAAACATCACGAAAATTCCGTCCCACATTTCGATATCGTCTGCTCGCCCCAATGACTTTCAAGTTTCTCGTACTTTTTGCTTCTGGCCGCTCGATGTTGCATCCTCTTGACCTTCCCACTGGCGGCATAAGAGTTCGCGCTGCTGCTCTCGCTGCTGTTGCTCTCAGCCGAGTCCTTGGACGATTCGTGAACGTAATCGCTGTCCTCCTGTGCGCAGTGTCTCGCGCTCGCGCCGCCGGTGCTCTGCTTTATGAGTATCGTTCCGGGCGGCAATCGCGACAGTATTTCGGCGCTTCCGTCGTCGTCGGCTGCGAGTTTCCCGCTGCTTTGGTCGTCGGCCGCGTGGGCAACGACCTCTTGACCGGCGCCGTCCGCTCGGAGCTGTCGTCGAAGCTCCATCTTGGAAATCGTGTCGCCGAGCTCGATAACCCGAGGATTGTCGCAGGTTCTCGGGACGTTCCTGGAGACTTTCGCCGCCGGCGCCTCGTCCAGGATTATCACTTCCGTTTTCACGTTACGAATCGACTCGAGGCCCTCATCGCCAATTTGTCCAGCTGATTTCCCCTCCCCCTCCTCACTCACGATCGGCTCATTATTCTCGATGACAGTTATCACTCGCAAATCGCAGTCCTCGTCGTTGTCGCACGATTCCCTCGAGATTCTTGAATCTGGACGTGAAATGTCTTCCCCCTCTTCGGCCATTTAATGTTCCACTTCGAGATCACTCGAGTATTTACGATTTTTCGCAGCAATCGGCAAGAAAATCGAGCGTTTGTGGCACGGGATTTTTTTTGCAGCGATGCACCTTCGGTTCACTGCGGACAGTGTTGAATAAACAGCATGGACGTTCCGTCTTGGCAGGTAAGTCGAAAAACTCTCTTTACGCAGCTCTGCAGTCGAAAAAACGAGGCCCCCTGACTGGAGATTACAGACGCGGGAATGAAACGCGCGATCGGCTGCCAAACCTGCTGCACGACCCCCACACGACCTTTGTGTGCCTATACAAAGTGATAACGCGAAATTGAGAGTATATGATACTGGGAGAGGCTTGGACAAAATTCGGAGGAACCTGTGGCGCTATTCTTTTGTTCGCTATTCCGCGATGTTGGATAGTTTCGCTATGCTTTTTTTGTTTCGTCTCTCGACGATTTTGAGATTCGCAGAACCACCTGTCGGACGATTTCGCATTTAATTATGTATTTATGCGGAACGTGTGGTTTCTGAGGTTGCGAAGTTTCTTTTTCTTTTTTTTTTTTCGATTTTATTTATGCGCAGAAAGTAGTTTTTGCATTTTAGGCAAATCAATTTTTGCGTAATTGTTTATAAGTACTTTTTGTTATGTATTTAATTTTTTTTAATTTCTAGAGGTTCTATTGGAAATTGTTTTTATAGGGGAATCGATTTTTTTATGAGTTCATTTGAATATAAAATCGATTGGTATTTGCGGTTTTTTTTAAAGAGGGTTAATAATTAAAAAAATAGTTTGTATGCATGATTTTTATTTAAACGTTATTCCAAATAAAATCCTACTTACTCTATAATAATTCTAAGCGCTTCTCGTAACACATTCGTGTAAATTCAATTATACATACGTACGAAATACAACTCGCTCATATATTGCACGAAGACTAGGGTTGTACAGTGCTATTGTTTTCGCGCAGTGCCGCGCGCAATGCACGAAGGTATATTATTTACAAAGAAAGTAATAGGTAACGTCTTTGGTGAATGTTTCAGGCCGTAAAAAATAATCATCTAGTTCATATTGTCCGTTGTGAGGGTGAGAGTCGTCAGGATCGATCGTCTGTTCGGATTCACCCCGAGATTCGCCCAGTTTATCCAGGATAGCCGAGCCGTAAGGTCTGCACGGATTAATCAAATTTTGTTTAAAAAAGCTAATCGTCGAATAATCGATTATTCGAAAAACCATATCGAAACTTTGATATTCAACCCTTTACAATGTATTACTAATTAATATAAATCAATCCTCACGAGAAAACATTACTGAACAGTAAAAAAAAAAAAATTGTTCACGAGCAGGTAAAAATTACATATATTTCTCCCACCACTACATCCTAAATAAAAAAATAACACATTTTTTGTATCACAAATAATACGAAGTATTTCGTTGATAAAAATACAAAATGTCTATCAAATTATTATGGTATAATAAAGAAAATAATATTGTTTTATTTTTTTTTTAGTTTGTCAGTAGTGCTTTTTTCGTAAAGGAATGATTACAATTTTTTTAAATGTATTTTGTTAGCTTAATTTTCAAATAATTATAGAAATTGCATTTTTTTAAATGAACTTACCACTAGTATTCCATTCGGCGCGCACGCCGCTAATTTGGCCTTTCAGGTACCTCTCGATAAAGGTCAGCGGGTCGAGTCCAGCAGCGAGGACTTCCTGAAGGAGAGCTATGTACGCTATGGCGAGCCTGAGGGTGTCGATCTTGGACAAACGCTTCTCGTAAGGGAACGTCGGCACGTGTCCCCTCAGTGCGTCGAAAGCCGAGTTGATGCTGCTAAAAATCGCAATCCCACTTACAACCCGCGCACTCGTTCAATCACCGATCGTGGAAAGCGATTTAAGCCTAGGGATTTTTCAATCAACGAAGAGGACAATAATTCTTACCTTAGCATACGTCTGCGTTCTCGAATATTTGCCGCGTGTCGCTGAGCTCTGAAGGGACTACCATTCGGGTAGTAACTTTCTTCGACACCGTTCATGTCAACGTCGTTGTGATCTATCGGGAGAAAACAAGAATGAGCTACATTCATTACCATTACAAATAAATATAGAGTATTTTGTATGGGGTTACAGGGAATCTTAAAAAAAAAGTTATTGTGGATTTAAAAAATAGGAACTCTAATTTTTACACGGCCAAATTCCGTTACTTGTGGAATATCTCGTATAAATTGGCATTCATTGCTAATATTTTGGTCATTAATCGTGCATTATTTTGGGGGATGTATTTCATTATTTATTTTACTACGTGAACAATGTTTACGAATTTTGCGAAGCATAATGACACAAGAGAGTCAATATATTAATGATTGTAGTAAACTAAAAATCAAATTCATCAAATTAAATCGATAATCTTTTATTAGCTATCGATGACAAGTTTGTGGCAAATAATCGAGAGACTCTTTTTGTTGAGTAATATTATTTTGACAAGGATAATCCGTGCTACTTGTTATCAAATATTTTTCTGTTTATGATCCACGAAAAAAATAGGCTTCCAGGATCTCTTTATTTCAAGTAAACTGTGATACATCTTAGAAAAGTAAATTCACTCGATATCTTTCTCTGACAACAATTTACTTTGATCTCCTTTGATTTGATCTGGACAGTCGATCGCGGTTGCAGTTTGTCTCCGGGTGTGACCAACTTTCCGCGGATCAACGAGGCAAACGACAGTGCGAAAGGCATTGATTTACCTGACGTCGATATCGGCATGTGATAGTGCAAGGGCGAATGAGTGTGCGGAGATGCGTGAGCCACGTGTTGCGTCTGTCTTCCTGCGTAAACGCAAGAAGGTAATTCCGCGAGATCTTCGCCGCTAATGTCGCTGCTTTGATCCACGTAATATTGAGCGCTAAAATGATCCAACATCATTATTAAATCTGCACAACTCCTCGAAAGAAAACAAAAAGCAGAAAAGTAATTTCACCGCTTCCGACAAGCAATGTCGCGCAATTTCTACATAAATAAAATCAGTATTTCGTTTTTCTTTCAGAATCTCACTTCGTACAGGCGACGGTGGAATCTGCGGGTCTCGAAGCGGCGCCGACCCGATCCCTTCCAAGACGTTGCCCTCGCTCTTCGTAATCGTAGGCGGGGTGAGACGCCATATCGAATATCGCGCACGAAGCCACGACGAATAATTCGTTTTTCCACGGATAAACAAGAAACAACTTCTCCCGATCAAGTTACCAGCATAATTCAGTGACACGAACCGGTGAAAGAAGCAGACTTTTTGCGCTCTTTTCTCCGTCAGATTTCTATCTTATGCAAGATTATTAAACAATTGATTTTATTTTACAGGTATGATTCGGTTCGGTTATTTGTTGCCGGTGTTACGGAGGAATACAGTTCCCGGTCAAGATTTCCACACGGACTATCAGAACGATCCCTGGGGAGCTCCGTTTATATATATAGCGGGGAAAGCGTCGTACGAGGGGGTGAATCGATACCAACCCCTGGGCGGAGTCATGGACCAATCGCCTCGCGGCGAGGGTGAAATTATTATCAGCCGGGAATCCCATTGGTGAAAACTTAATAGCACCCACGTTTATCTCTTGGTCGTCGTATTCAACGGGGGCGGAAGGATAATGGCTCGCGCTACCAAGAGAACACCGCGCGTCGAGCGAGGATTCTGCAGTTTATCGTTAGTGCCAGTTGAGAATTTTATTTTGCCGATGTCGCATAAACGGCGAGAGAGAAAGAGAGAGGGAGGGGAGAAGAGAAGCGAAACGGGAGGTAAAACTGTTTATTTATGAGAGTAGAAGGAGCGAGGAAAAGCGCGATCGTTTTATCGAGCACTCGCTGAGGGAAAGTGTAGTTGGGACAGAACTTTGCTCAAGTGAAATGTGAATAGCCCTCTTCGTTTCAGTTACCCGAGTTCGAGGAAAGGATTTTTTTAAATGCTCGTCTTAATGAAAATCTATACGTATACATTATTATATCTATCTATTCATGCTTTCCCTTTGCCTGTGACCTTTAGATCCTGTCGTAGATACACAATTGGGGGAATATACCTCAGTACATTAAACAATATATTATATCTAAATGCGAAATGGAATTCAGAAAGGTTACAAGGCATTTGAGAATATCTCCCGCTCTAATTGAATACACACATCAACGCTCACTTTGTCTGATGATGTCCTAGGCAACGAGTAAAATATCATTTTTCTTAACCATTCATTAGTGAAACTTTTTTTTGTCGTTACGCACAAAATTATCGTTTTTTGTTTGTTCTTTCAAAATCTAAGGATGACATTACTTTGTTACCAAAATATTCCTTTTTAAACAACGAATCTCTGAGTATTTGAGTTATCGTTTGTGAGCTTATTTATTTTGGGTTCTTGTGCATGTGAATAATGCATAGAGTTGCAATAATTATTTCAAAGCTCGCTTCATATTTCGTCCGAGACTCACAGAGAGAATTGCCAATAAATTGACAATATCTTACGTACCTTTTGCACAGTGTTCAACATTAAAAATCGTTTAGGAGTGACGGAGACGTTTGAAAAAGAACAAAAAAGTAGTTTTTGATTATGGCCCGACGATTATCAATATGACAGCCTGAGAAACTCGTGGATCTAGTATTGCAGGGGATTGATAGCCGGGGAATCTCTCGGCTCAAATATTAGCCCGACGGCCGACGGGGAAGAGCGTGCGCGCTCAGAAGAGTGATATGAATAGGCCAATATTCAAATGAGCTATGTTTGCCGGTACACACAATGAAATGCAGCTCGGAACCAATTATGCAAGGTGTTAATGCGGCCACAATAGTTCGGTAGGGTTGTAGGTACACAGAGGGGAAGGTATGGTCGATGGGCGGATGCTCCGACTCCACCGCAACCGTGGAATATAAGTCCCTCGCTCCAAAGAGACTCGGAGTTTCGATGAACCCTGCGGTATTGTAAGATCCTCGAACCGAGCCAGCCCGGATTATTATTGGCACGTACGACACCCGCCGATAATTGGGATTAGCGTTCTCCACTACTTTCCACACTCTCCGCTGTGTACGAGAACATGAATATGTCCTTGTACTCGTCACCTCATAGGATTAATCGTCCTTTCTGTGGGTCATGCACTATTTGCATATTTCGATATTATCTGCGGGTGATGGGATTACGACGAAATTTATTAACCATGGCCACCATTATCCGTTCAGCGAGGCTCGATTTAACCGCATTCTGAAAATTAATCTTAATCGATACAATGATTTAAACAAAAACGTTAAAATTGCTTTTTCGAAAATTGCCTTCTAGATCATTTTCAACTCTCAGAGTTGACCGAAAAAAATGGTTTAACCACTAAATTAACGTGTCGTTTGTCTGGCTTGATACAAAAGGTGCCTCTTAATGTCGATATTGAAATAAATTTCTGTAAATCTCGGGTCTTTGGTTGGCTTACCTAAAAAATCCAAAGAACCTTAAGAACCTGAAGAATCTAAAGATAATACATTCAATGACATATATAAATATTGCTACATTGTTAATCGAAAAATCTTTCTCGACGATATGCCCAGAAAATATCGCTTTTTAATTCATTTTTATTTACATTATAATCACTGTGAAAAAATCAGCTCTTTGATTGCTTTGGAATCACAGTGTTTAAACCCAGAGAAACATCCAAGCCGTGGGACAAAGTTTATACAAGAGACAGCAGAGATATGTATCTTGTTTGTTTGTGTTTCAGAGTCTCTTCTCGGTTTAGCAAGTAAATTCATTGAGAGCGAGGGTTTCGAGTGTAGCCATGACCGATTTCGAGTGTTCGCATTGTATCGCACACCGACGGACGATTATTTATCTCAATTTGTCACGATGACGAGGGGAGCGGTGAAGTCTTGTGACCGCAATGGAGACCACGAGCCTCACCATTCCCAAATTTATCGCTCGACATATTTTATTTTATTTCATTTTTAACACGCTAAATTCGCTTTATTGTTTCAGGTAAATCCAGTTAATCAATGACGAGAGCTTGTCCCGTGGATCCGGTGGAGGAGTTCACGCAGTTTCGTCTACTCCATTTCCGTCCAAACATTCAATTCGCGATTACACTCTTGGAACGAGGGCAAGAGGGGCCCGCACTGTGCTGTAACAGGCTCAACCCCCCTGTCAGCACCAGCAACGAGCGTCGGCATGACAAGGGGTACCGAGAGAAACTTCCGAGAGAGTTGAAGCCCCCCCCATAATAGAGATTTCACGCCGCGGGCCCTCGAGACTTCGGTTCTCACAGTAGGGGTCTCATGGTGCTCGAAATTCAATTGTCCATTGCGCACTATATTCGTATTCCTGTGTTTCACTATCACAAAGTGGACATAACTTAGTCCCTCGTCGCTTTGGTCGAACGGTCGCGTGCCTCTAAGTATCTGTTTATAGTCCCTGGGGATCAATTCGTTTGCTAAATTATTTATTGGTCAAATATGCTTACGAGGCTTCACGAGTGATCGGACACGGTTTACCGTAAATCTGTTTGATATTTGGATGTAGGTGATAGGTACGCGGTTGGGAAAAACAAACCACCCCATAGAACGTACGATTGCGAATATACAGTGCAGTGAACAAGGACAGTTGACAGGGGGAGGGCGAGGGGGAATGGTTTTGCACGGTGAGCTTCAAAAGCTTTAATCGAATTTGCGCATTCAACGATGTATGTCTGCTTTTGTGGTTTTTTATTTTTCGCTTATTCGCCTGTTAGTATGCGTCGGAATTTGCGGAGTGTCGGGAAAAAACCAACAGGAGTAATATCGATTATACGTGTACGTAACGCTTTGCCTTCCGTTTCTTCATTCCCCGAGGGCAATTTTACAAATGCTACATGCAAATGTCGACTCGATGGGCTAATGAACTGTGCGCTGTGTAATATGAGCGAATTCACGGCACTCGTTACTATTGAATTGATATCAAAAGGTATTTTTTATAGGAGTCTGGAATTTACAGATGATTTCAACAGAAATGCTTTAAATTGTACTGATTTTGGAAAAAATATTGTTAAATTTAATGGTAATAAGGATAAGAAGACACATTATTTTATGAACAGTTTTTATTTGCATCGTCATTTACAACTATTGTGTCAAATTGGCCTTGTCACTAAAATTCTCGACTTCTAATCGTGAATAATTCTATTCGTTTGTCTATTTAATCGTAGCGTTAGAATAATTTGATAGTATTGTTCTTGCTGTCCGCAAGCAACAAATCGAAGTTGTTTTTGACCAACAAGCCGGATATCCATCCAAATTTGTTGGTTTTTGAGCCCCGTCCGCCGATGATCCTCAGTAAATCGCCTTGGGGTGAAAAAATCTGTACTCGCGCGTTGCCCGAGTCGCCTACGATAATATTGCGCTTGTTGTCCACCTGCACAACTTCCGGAGACCTGAAGAATCGTCTCTGCGTTCCCGATCCGCCAATTGTGTGAATCAGCACTCCTTCCAGGTTGAATATCTGAGAGAAAAAGACTTTAATTGTGAGTACGATTCAACGTTTTAATGTGGCTTCTTACCTTGACTTTGTGATTGCCACAGTCAGCGACAATAATGCAATTATCTGTTACAGCAACGTCGGTCGGCTGATTCAAATGATTGACAACTATTCCCTGAATTTTTCCAGATTTCGTAACGCCGTTTGCTTGCCTCTCGGTCGGTCCGATGTAACCACGGCAGGTGCCGTCCAATTCGATGATTTGGATTCTGTCGTTGCCTGTGTCAGCCACGTAGAGAAGATTACTCGACGCGTGATGAGCCAGTCCTTCAGGGCACGACAATTGCGATTCTCCTTGACCTTTTTTGCACATTTGCCTCACAACTTCGCCTTTCCGATTGAATACGAAAATACAGTGCTTCCATTTGTCTAATAGAAACAATAGGCATTATTAATTTGAATAATTAAGAGGAATGTTAGACAGAAAAAAAAATAATAATTGCACGGGGAAGAATAATTGCAGAGTGATGAAATTGAGTGAAAGAAATTTTTTTAACATTTTCGGGCTACTTGCTCTTGGCAAAAAATCCGCGCTTTTCGCCCTTGTAGAGTAGTGTACTATTTTATGACTCTGTTGCATTTTTCTCCGTGCACTTGATGTAAAAAAATTGTACCGGTGACAAAAAGTTCCTCGGTGCTTTCTACATAGGCCAGTCCCTGAGGAGCCATTAATTCCGTATTTTGGTATCTATTGAGGAGCTTGTATTTTCTGTCAAGAACGATAATCTGTCTGGCTCCGGGGCAGGCGACGAACACGTGATCCCTCCACGGATCGAACGTCATACCGGAAGGTCTTTGTACCAGTTCACGATTCACTATTAACTTCGGTGTGAAAACCTTGCGCCTGTTGCAAATGAACAGTAAATTAGTAGTATCCATTCATTTCAATTACTTTAATTTCATTTTGTTCACCTGTAGAAGAGATCAACGTCGCCTCTCATCGACGCCGGGTCAATTTGATCGTGCTTCGAATTTTCATCTGCAAAGTCAACCTCGCCGATTTCGGGACTCCAAGAGCTTTGAAGATTCATCAGTTCCGTAGCTTCACGATGCAGTAATATAAACATCTTCACCTAAGTCAGAAAGTACTTGAATTATTTCCTGATTCTTCATCGTTACTATATCTAAATCATATTAAAGCGTGTGTAAAAATGTCTTATTAAATTTTCGTTAAATCTGTATTTCCTCAACAATTTGTTACTTTCAACAAACGAGACAGAGTAACTTCAAAAGTAATAGATACAGCTCTTAATTAGCGTTTCTATTACCTTCCTCTTTTTTAAACGATATTCTTAATGCTAATTAATCAATTAATTTTTCAGAGCAAGAGGCAAACGAGGACAATTAAGTAATGATCCCCGAGCGAAGGAGGCGAACGAGTAATTTATAATCGATCGACTGTTCCACAACACTCGGCTGAATAGCATTGAATGCGGTTGGTTGCATAGTCGGAGTAACTAGCCCGTGAAATATGCGGAGCAATGCGGTTGACGTCGTAGCCTGGAAATCGTGTGTGCATCGATGCGAGGCTAAGTTGCGGCCAATTGAGAGGACACGAAGAAGCACACAGAGGCTCTATCGCAACACCAGGATCGCAGCGGTGAATCGGCGGCGGTGCGCGGCGAGGGACGTGCACACTTTTGTATCCCCTTTGCTTTCTGGCACTTACCTACGGGCGAAAAGCCCGCTCAGAACTGGAACGCCTGCTCCCGAAGCCTCCACCGAGTCACGTGCCGGAGCGTGTGGCTCTTTTGTCGCTCCTTCTTCGTCTCTCCCTCGCGAGGAAAGGGCGGATCGCTGGTATTCACCGCGCAAAGACACGTGTACCGCCAAATAGGCTTGGTGGCCTATGTTCTGTTTGCACCACGGTTGCTTCCAGACCAACTCTCGCCAACACCGCCGCGGGTACTCGAGTGATCCTCCTCATCTCACGTATAACTTCCCGCAACAAACACACGAGATGAACGAACATTTTGTGCATCAACGAATCTCGAACAGATTTTTTTGAATCAACACAATGTGTCGTTCAGTCACAGGGTACGAATTTTTCATTCCAAAAACTGTACGCAATTGCACCGGGACAGTGGGGGAAATTTTGTGCGTTCGGAATCTCGAACAGATTTTTCGGAACGTTCAATTTTAGCTGTGCGCTAATTGCGTTATTATGGAACAGAAGCTGCTCCCGAATTGAGATTATTGCGCGTTTGAAATCTATCTCCCATATCCCATCAATTCAGGCACAGACCGATGGCATTTTGTAAACAGAGATTTTATTTTCAGGCCGTCACGAGAGCGATCCTCGCGTTTCGACTGCGAGACACATCGACATGGAATGTCGATATCCTGGTGCAAAAACCGCAGCTGGAAAAACCTGTGTCGTCTGGTGTCGTGGTTACCTTTGTTATGGTCGCCGGGGAGTGAAAAAGATGCGACGAGTGTCTCTGCCATCAGAAGTATAAAAGTAATAGCGACGTTTCTTTTTTTTTTTTTTTAAGAGTACAAAAACTTCAGTAAAAGGGTAAAGGGGCCAACTCTCGGTCCAATTCTGTCACAAACGCTTCCCTCGATAAATTGGCCTCATCCGTGTAACGCGAGAATAACGTTTGCAGACTGCTAATATATAACCATAGCGATGATAAACATACACGTTACAGAATTAATGATACACCAGTTAGTTACAGGTCAGTTGATTTTCCCAGGCTCAGCGCAGGGGGTCCGATTTCGGCTTCTGTAATACAAGGGGCCACGTTCAACGTCCCCGTTGTCACTGTGGCTAATTTTAGGGACGGTCATGTAGCTCGACGCGTGTTATCCAGCAATTCTTTCCAAGGAATACAAGCGTGCGCGCCGCACGGACAAACGCACACGTGTAAATACAGTAAAACTCGAGTACGAATCGTTGTGGTTGACGATGGCGATTACACACCGTCATCTTGGAGTCTCTCTCGGCTCGTTAAGCAAATCTTTCACGAGTCGATAAACGCAAATCGTATTACACGCTCGCATTCTCTATTCGCTGGGTAATTCCGTGGATCGAAATTCTCCCGCAGTGGTTATACAGATTTTTAATTGAAACGTCACTTATCGCACAGAGTCAAGTAAAGTAAATTATCGGAGTAACCGTGTCGTATATTAATTTAACATTGGCGCCGGTATGGAAAAATTAGTATGCTAGTTTATGCATTATTAAAAATTTCGAATTGTACACACAATCATTTTTACCTTGACTCTATGGACATTGTCTCGTTGAGGTGTTACAGAGTTGAAATCATTTGACTGCCTATCGACGCGTGAAATTTGGGAAGTAATCTAGATCAGTGCATAAAATTATGGCATGGTTCTGGACGCAATAACGTCGATGCTCTTGACACTGCGGAGCTATCGACGTTGGTCCAGAAATCCAGTGCATATCTAACTGTCGTGTAATCTACTCTCGACAGTCCTGGACGCAAGAGGCTTTACATTTAATTATTAACTGGGCAATAGATAATTTGTCAGTCTCTGAATAACACCTGATTCAATAATTGTAACACGCTGGGAAGCGCTTACGGAAAGTCATTAATTGAATGAAAATTAGTCTCAAATACTTTTTGTAACAAATATCTATAATTCATTACAAAACTCAAAATTTTCGTTATTTTAATAATCGTTCATCATTTGGTCCCAAAAGTATTTCAAATAAATTGCCATTCAATATTTCATATACCAATAAAGTTGGAAAAAATTTCTTTAAAAAAAAGTATGTTAATTTTCTGTAAACGTTTTGCAGTCAATACCAGATAATTATTTTCTCATAAATGTCGCTTATTTTAACTTGAAACTGTTTAACATCTTTCGTGTGTTGCAAGAACTTGAGGAAAAAAAGCGTCACGCGAACTACGAGTGTTAGATATCAGGATATTAGCTAGAATGTATATGTACTGTGCAGTGTGTGCATACTAAAGTACAGAGAAACGGACCCGAGGACCGCGTTCTCGACTCTTTATGGTGGAGTGTGTCCGTGACGTGAATTATTAGCTCTCGCCGGGCACGGAGCTCTCGGGGGTTCTCCGACGGAGTTGTAGCGTGGGCGGGCGTGGCTTGCGGGCTTGGCGAGGGTGGCAACAGGCGTGGCTCACCCCTCGAAGCCGGAGTTCGCCCCGATCGCCTCCGATATCAAGACAAGACCAGGGAAATTGATTCCGTTATGAGAGCTAGCTTTCCAGAATGTCCGGCTTTACGTACCTAGTTTGCTTTACTATTCGCGCAGGCACAGCTTTAATTGCAATCGTAACTAAAATCTCAATGATATCCGTCGTATATCACATCGAATTATCGGTTGGTTATTTGATCATAATTTATAATCGATTTATAGAGGATTGAATGTTAATCGTCGCCGGAAGATAAATAACTCATTCGTAAAAAAAAAAGATTATTAGAATTTTGGATACCGTTAATAGAAGTTAATACCGTTTTATAAAAGCCTCGGATAATTGTTGCAAATTATAAGTAATTATGCAGTGGGACAGGCACTTAACTAATGAAATAATTGAGATTTACAAACGTGCACGCGACCGACGCTGTAATCAACAGAGAGTGCTATTATAGCGAAGCTAATGGATATACTCGGTACTCTATTGCCTCGGTATTCCACTTAGAGATAATTCCAGCAATGTTACATATGCGATTTAAGTGAATCTTCTCCGCAACAATAGTTTATAATTAGTGAGTACGTATTTCTGGAATCCCGAGTATCGAATACGTTATTCGCAAGCTTCGTCATTATGCCAACCCATCAACAGCACTTTAATCGATAAAAGTAGACGACGTTTTCAAAATCTACTAATATAACAGAAAATTACCTAGGCAGCATACAAAAAAAAAGTATAAGCACATATCCCCAGCCTCTCAGAGATTGTCGACTTTTTTCAGTCATACAAAAATTAACATCTGTTTTTAAAAAGCTACAGACAAGAGCTTTTATTTTTCAAAGAGCTCTCGCGATTTTGTCTCGTGTCCGAATGCATCTGAAAATACAATTTCCCCATAACTGCGTATTGCAAAAAAGAAAAAAAAAATGCTATTCCCAAATTTTCGTTGCGCAAAGTGAAAGGAAAAGCTGCGACCCATAAACCGCACTTTACTCCTCAAAACTAGACAACGTTTCCAGCGGTATTTATGTACCGTGATAAAAAAGGGAGAAGCTCGTGCGTCTGGAGAAAAAAATGTTTCAAGCACATTCTCAGCTCGCTGTCGGGGAGAGTCGCGATTTTTCTCAGCCCAGCGATGTCGTTTCACACAGACGCACATCCCGAGGTTTGGCAAACTCCGCGCGGCCCTCCGGAGAGCGCGTTTGTACAGTGGTAATGGGCTGTCAGCGGCAGACGTTCGCCGCTCGTGCCTTATAGTATATACCAACACCATTACATTCGATGCGGTATCCTGGTATCCTCTCGCAAGCAGCTTTAACAGTAGTACGAGCAAGTATGCAGTCAGCTCTAATACATATAGATACGATGTCCTTTTTTCCTCTCTCTCTCTCTCACTCTCTCTCTGACTCGCGATATCACTGACGTAAATTTAACATTCTTTCCTCGTCGTGGCGGCTTCTCCTTTTCTCTTTTACTCGATCGCGTCAGAGACGACGTTACTCGAGGCGTAGCAATAGCTCCGAAGCACCGTCGTCTCCTCCTCTCCGCAAAGGCAATTCGCCGCGTTCTCCATCGCGCAGCTCGACACCCACACCTTCCCGTCCTCCTCTTCCTCCCCTATCTTCCTTCCATTCTCCACCCTACTCTATACTATAACTATAACCCACACAGCTCTTACTCCTCCGCAGTTTCCAGTTGAACCGGCGGCCAACCATCCACCCGCCCCGGAATGATCAATACTGCGGGAGGTTCTGCACGGGACAGATTCCCGAGAGGAGGAGGGATGGTCCAGATTTTATTTCGATAAAGGAGCTACTTTTAAACGATTTTTTACGTCCTCGAGAATCGTTTTTTTCATACCTCGCATCGGGCTAACTGTACGAATGCTCGAGGTGTTTAGAGAGGCGACGAGTTTTTATGTTAGGTGTTTTTTTTTCTTTCATTTTGGTCCTCTGGGCAGAAAAGTGCCCACTTTTCTGTGGGGAGGAAAACTGCTGTTTCCTTGGTATTTGTTGTATATTTACCTTAGCTTCACTGTCCGTTATTTTGTCGAAAGATCCATTTTTCTGATCCTTCAACTCATCCATGATTCTACTCAATCTACGCTCCACCTCCGAAGCGGATTTTTTTCCGCGCTCCGCTCGGCCCTCCAATCTCTTCATTCTCTCGTTACGTTCCTCCATCAAATCGGCCATCCTCGATTCTATGTTCTTTTCGATCGAGTTTTTCACTTCTTCCACTTTCAACTGTGAATTAATTGGAGAATGACAAGTGTGAGACATAGAAAAAAGAAAGCGAAAGGAGGAACGATGCGGATTCATTTTTTTTTAACTACCTGAAAGTCTTCTATTTTGTTGGTGAAACGACCGGCCGACGTTTCTAATTGCGTGATTATTTTGTCGAAATGATTCTTCAATTCGTTCACGTGCGGTATCCAACACATTCCGCAAAAAATCTGTGGAGCGTTAAAAATACATTAAATTTTATCAATTAAAAATAAATGAATGAGGATAGAGGAGATATATGAACCTGCTTGCAATGTTTGCATTTGTTGTCTTTCAGGCAGGCGACTGAACATTTGCTGCATCGACCCGGCAGATCAGGAGATCTGAGAGGAGAACTTGGAGGCTCGTATTCCGAAGTTTGGTCCGGCAAAGGAGCGAAACTCACGACAGGGTTTCTGGACGCAAGTCGGAGCCAACCTTCCCCGGGATTTTCCATAACGTGGAGAAGGCTTTCTATGTACAAATTCGTCGGCAGAAGCTCCGGAGTTCGATCGGACACGGTCAAGTTGCAGAGAGGACAATTCAGCGCTGCATCGGCTGAAAAAATAGCGTAACTCATAAGTCTACCCAAATTCGACTCCGGAAATGGGCCCTCAAAATTTGTTTTTATTTAATGCATTTTTGTTTATTTATTTTCGCTTATCTTATAATCATCTTCTCTTTGGGCCCAATTGTGTCTGGGAGTTATTTTCGTGCTACTCATTGTAATAGCAGGTGGATTTATCGGTAGCACACCTGAAGTTTGTTGTGATTAAAAGATTACGACGTGATATACGATTCTTATTATAGAGACTTCTGTAATCCAGGGTAGCATATAGTGCGTAGATATAAACGTTTATCAGCGTGTACTGATTGCCCGAGCCACTGCGCTTTCATCGATTGCGGCTCTTAAATCGTGATGAGAGAGAAGAAAATTTAGCGGCTAATTCGCGTAAAATACTCACCTTTGTTCACTCTCGACTGCTCCATTTCTTTCTCCAAACATGCTTCGCAAAATGTGTGCTGACACGGCATCATCCGCGGCGATTTTAATCGGTCTTTGCAGATCGGGCATCGTAATAAATCCTCGATCGCACCCAATGACGTGCTGCGTTAGATATATTTATCATTTAGTAACAGACAATGGTAGAGAGAAAATTAATGCATGTAAAATATAGTATATATTTTCTATATTCTTTACTGAAAGTAAAAATCCGTCAATTTCACTATTTTTCTATTTTTGAAAATCTTTGATGTGTCACGTGCATTTTTTGCTTATAGTTTAAATATATGAGGCATTGAAAAAACGCGCAATATATTTTTGCCATATAGTATTTGTAGTATTATTGAAAAATGAATATCACTTGTGACGTCTGGTTCCATTTTTCCGACGGAGAATAACTCCGTCATTGTCCCTCGACTGATTTTCCGTACAGGATGACATGGACTTTTCGTAGCGCTTCCGTTGAAGAAATTCGGGTGGGACACTTTTCATTTCCTGCATAATGGCACTCGATTCCTCGGTATTTTCAGCGAGCGAATTAGTCACCGGCTGTGACACTTGACGCTTGAACATTGACTTTATTTTCGAAGTCATGCTGCGAAAGGATTAGAAATAACGAATTTAATTAGCAATAATTTCACTCATTACGATAATTTCCTACTTTTTTTATTTGAATTCATTTTTTCCATTTTCTTTGTGAAGTAAAATCTATTTAAATTCACGAAATTCACAAAAATCCCATTAAAAAAGAATGTGATTTTTTAAATTTTACATCAATCACTCAAGTGGAATTTTGCAAGTAAAATTATTATTCACAATGATTCAAAATTTTTCAATACCTGATTGATCTTGTGATCGGATAACTTTCGCCCGACGCAAACATTTTCGTTTTTTTATATAATATAGTTCTATTTATAACTATTCAAAGGAACGTCTCGCATTACACGGGTAATGTGTACAGAGCAATAAATTACGCATAAAGTTATTCCGTTCGGTGCGACAATCCACGCGACGCAATGTATCGATAACTACTAATGAGAATACCTCATCCGCAGCGAAGCGTTATCTTCACCGTCGATAAAACCAATGAATATAATAAAATACCGCAACGATAAGATAAAAATATGGAGAAAAAAGTCTATGATTCCATAATATTTTTAGTAGAAGAGAGAGACTATCATTTTTTTTCATTATCATTTACTTCACACTCGCAATCATTTTTCGCTTCAACACCTGATGAATTTTTTATATATTCAAGAAATTTTACCGAAAATAATCTTCCAAATTTTTCAGAGGATATTCAACCGCTTTATCAACGTGTTTTCCTATTTCATCGTCTTCCGCATTTTTTTTTTTTTTTTACCTTTCGGTCATTGTCACTTGTTTATCTTACGTCTTATGTATCTTCATCTGATATTTCGATCCCAAATTTTTAATGCAACAGCATTGCCGCATAAAAAATACATTTTAATAGCTTATCACTTTTTACAGAATATCGCAAAATTTTCGAACGAATATTTATTTTTATCGCTCAGAGAGATTAAAAGTTGTTAACGAGAAACTAGAATGTCTTTCTTTTTTTCATTAGCAATATGTAAAAAAATATGTAAAATCATTAATCAATTACGATCCAAAGATCTAATTGATCCAATTTGTAACCTAACTTTCCAAGGTCATCCATCAATCCAATCCAACAATCCAATGAAACGAGAGATTTGCTTTCACTAGAATGTAAAAACGATAATAAATAGCACCGAGCGAAAAGCGATGGATTTAGGAGTAGGGCGCAATTCGTAGTATCTACTGGCTGCGAGTCAGTGGTTGGCGTTGCAAATGGCGCCCGTGTTATTCCGATTCGCGACCGTCCCGAAGCGCTTATAAATTTGGTTATTATAAACGAAAGTACGTCGATAAAAATGAAATGTGGACGTGACAAGTTATCGAACTCGGGGCCGAGTGTGTGTACAATCGAGTGTCGAAAACGATGATAACGTCGACGTAGAGTGGACAATGACGAACGAGTAGTTAAATGCGTTTGTTACGCAAGATTTTGCTGAATCTGACAGGTCTCGCGATTATTTTGGTGCTCCTGTATTGCCTCCAAACGTCGAATGGTGCGTACTGGAGCGATCACTACTTTGGTCAGCAAAATGCAACCGAAAAAACTGACAATCTATCAACCACCTTAGCTCTGGTCAATCGCATTGATAACCTGCGACCAATAATTCACAATAGCTCCAATGTTATTGGTCCCTCTTCTCCGGTCACTAATTACTACAACGTATGGTGCATATTCACAAAAGTCACTACCAACTCTCCGATGAGGAGAAAATTTCGAATATTCGCAGACTCTCTGCTGAGATTGGCGTCGGTCGATGTGGCTTTTCACGTCATAAGCGACGAGGAGAGTCGTCCGGTCGCCGAAGGAGTCGTAGCGGGAGTTATGAGGTTGACTGGAAAGTTCATGAAGGTACGTTCAACATTTTTCAATCGGATAGTCCGGAAGATTACTTTGTTAAAGAGCTACTTTGACAATTTTCAGGTGCAATATTACGACGTACACAAACTTGCGTCCGAACTGGAGTACATAGTCTCCGTTATGTCGCCGCATTTCAGCAGCAAACCTGGAACTTACTACTCGGACGCTCTGTTCTTTCTGTCGCTCGGTCTCCACCAAATAGCGCCGCCGGACCAAAAGTTAGCTGTAATGTTTGACGCGGATACCAAATTTCGGAGGGACATCAAGGATCTCTTCGAGGAGTTTGACAATTTTGGGAGCCAAGCCATGTTCGGCCTGGCGCCCGAACTCACTCCCGTTTATCGCCATGTACTTTACTTGTACAGGAGCAAAAATCCAAAAACCGGGTTCGGCGAACCTGGCTCATCCGGTGGCTACCCCGGATACAACAGCGGCATGGTGCTCTTTCATCTGGAGAGACTGAGAAATTCGCTCGAGTGGGACCAAATAATTAGCAGGGACATGGTGCAACATATGACTCAGAAATACAGTTTCAAGGTACCATTAATCAGCGGTTGGAAAGAATACATCATGAAATTATTGAAAAATGATCATCGTTACTTATCATTCGCTACATAAAAATCTTGGGCCATTGCCAACATTTTTTAACTAAAAAGAAAGCTCCGACTTAGCCAGACTATCATGTATTATGTGTAAAATTCCGATCTTACAATTCCAATACTCTTATCAGAAATAAATATTGAATTCCAGAGGTTCTTTGCGTCTCTTATGCAGACCACCTGGAAAAGTAATTAGCTAGCACATTAAAAATGATTAACTAGATATTATTTAGCAATGAGTATAGCACTCAGTGATAAACGTAATCGAAAATATAGGAAAATAATGTTTTTTTTCAATTCCAGGGTCACTTGGGCGATCAAGACTTTTATACACTTTTGGGTATGGAGCGACCCGAGCTCATACACACCGTCGATTGCGGCTGGAACAGACAATTGTGCACATGGTGGCGCGATCGTGGCTACGCCGACGTATTCGCCAATTATTCCCGTTGTGATTCGGACGTAAAGTTATGGCACGGCAACTGCAATACGCCAATTCCGGATGATTAAGCTAATGCAAGTTATTCCATCGGATCAGCAGTTCGAACAGCACACATAAAATGCCTTGTAGATATTTAAATACGTACAATATTTCTCCACGATGCTCTGAACTGTGATTTGTGGGAAGCACAAGCAACAAATAAGCGCGTTACATTTTGCAATAACGATGCAATGTCGAGCGAAGTCTGACCGGTTTGTTAATACGCCTATTAACAATAGTTTATCTTTATCGTAGAACTAACGTATCTATGACACATGTATTATCAGTATTTTCACGTCATCGTCCTTACGATGTGATCAACTGGCATTAACTCCGTGATTATTAATTGGTGCTCGAAAATTTATCGATTCGTTGTTCCGCCGTTCTTGGCTACGAAGCGAATTGATATTGTTGATGCTGTTGTGAGAAGAATCTTTGTATTAAGTGAAATAAAACGATATTCACGATTTCTATATCTGCTTTGTTTTCATTATAATCAATCAATGGGCGGTTATATTGCGAAGGGGAAGGAATACAGAAAAAAAACGTAGTAATTTTTGATTAACTTTAATGCAAGCATAAGTTATAACGTGTATAAATAGATTACAGTTTCGTCTTATTATACTTGCTTACGTTATAGATTTAAATACAGTATTGACATACGTGCCTATTTACATTAAGTTTCGTCACGTATGGAGGAAATCCCTAATGCTGCGTACCATTACCTCATGTTGTAGACGATATATAAATAGTTAAGGGAGCGTATTTCGACGGCCGATTTAACGTTTAATGCCAGCGCATATCTGTCTCTGATGAAATTGCAACTCGAGGCAAATATTTGGATACGTGATTTTTTCGTAAGGCACATTGGAAATGGAAAATACCACGTCCGATAAGTTTCATCTCTAATAAAAATGGTGAAACTTAAAAAATAATTTCTGTTAATATTTCACTTAATAATTCGACTGACCAGCTTCACTTTAAGCCACTGCGCTTCGATACTTTTTTTTTCTTTTTTTTTTTTTCTTTCTTTTTCGATGACAAACATATGAACTCGTACAATTGTATATGTAAAATAAAAAGAGTGTTTATTACCTTTGGTCCCGTTGATAGAAACTTAAGAAGTTTATACTTTGCGATAATTAGCACGCGTTAGTCGTTATTGCTTTGTTAATAGTACACATCCATCGTATCCGTCCGCAACCAACTTTGGTATATTATTTTCTATTAATTAGTAAATGTGACCAAAGCTAGCGTCGTAGAACGGTCTTCGTGAGCTTAAAAGTAACTTAAATAGACTTATATTTCGACTGCCGTACACACAAAATGAGCAATGTTGAATACTATGTCATCTACAATGTAATAATATAAACGTTTTTTTTTTCTTTATTTGTTTATTATTCTTTACACTGATGGACTAAAACGCACGATTATCGTTTCGAAACAATAACGAGAAAGAAGAAAATAATAATATATAATTCCACGGGTCCATCTTTATGTACAAACGAATTCAATTATTTTTTGGGGTAAGCTACTCTCAACAATGACTAAACCGACTCCTACGGTTATTATTTCCCGCGATTATAATAGAGTCGAAAAAATTCGAAGAAAATCTTGGATTTCGATGATAACTTGAACATAATTCGAACCAATATGGCAGAGGACCTTCTGATTAATCGTAAGGAATTATTGTTTTACTAATAAATTTACAAAGCTCGATTGACACTCTCTGTAACTTGTGACGGGATTTACGAATTTCGCGGTACTTTTGCTTCAGTCGAAGCTCCACTACAAAAAAAAGACTGTCAATCAATAAACTCGTGTTTCCTCCGATTATCGAGTATGACGTATGCATTTATAATATCTTACTTTTCGATTGTGGTGATCTGAGAAACGCAGAAGTCGCCACATCGATAAAGTGAAATAAAATAATCATAACTGTTAACCGCATAGTTTCGAAACCTTATCGATAGTTAAATACGATTGGAGCACCCGAGTTGCCGCCTTGCGGAGCACTCAATATCATTTAAGTAAAACAGGTGACTAACATTTCCTTTGAGGAATGATGCGAGATGTGGATACTACGATACTAAATTTTAGCGACTACTATATACACTTCGAACTTTTGTAATCTACTAAATACAATATCGACACCTTTGAAGGCGATACGAAAAAAAAAAAAAACAATCTCCACTTTTTTGGGAGTACGATTCGTGGGATCAATCAATGATCGAAATTCGGATAATTTACACTTTCTCCTCACTATCCCATTTCTCACGATCCCCTCAAGAAGCAGTGTTACTTTCCTCAGCAGTATCAACATTTTTAAGCCGAAAAAATGGAAATCGTGATCAAATGCCAGATCTTAAAGTTGGGCATGGAAATGCCCAGCGTATCCCTGCTGCCTCTTAAGGTTACCGCGGATTTAGGAAAGTACACTCTTCAATTTATCACGGCCACCGAAACTTCTGATGGACTCCAATAATTGATCCCTGGTATCGAGGCTGTTAACCGGCATTGACTTCGGTCTGGCTGTGCTGTTTTTCAGCGTAACGCCGGTGATAACGGGCATTGTCGGTGGTGGAGGCGGAACGCTTGCGTTTTTCTTCGAAACATCAACGACCGCGACGCTGTTATGGGAAATTGGTGCGTTCGGAGTTCGGGATTCGTTCTGACCAGTTTGTATCTTGAATCCTTTGACAACGGGCATAAGACCATTGATTTTCATGGTCGCGTTGTGACTCTTTGTCCCAGAATCTCCGTTTTCCGTTGCGTAGTGATTGTGGCTCTGAATGCCCACGACCGAAGTGTACCTTTTGATTGGCGCGTGATTCGCATCTCTCTGCACTCCGTTCGAGACAACGTGATTTCTCGTGAAATCGGAGTTTCTCGATGCGTTTTTATTGGCGTTATCGATTAAGCTCGTCTGTCCGTTACTCGTGTTTCCAAAGCTCGAAATTATTTCGGGCCTGGTGCCGTAATAATCGGAGTGACGATTCTGAGTAACGCGTTTTGGTTTTGCTCTGAGGCAGACTTCCTGGCCGAAAGTCTTTGTCAGCTCTTTGAAGTTCACTGGCTTTGTATCGATCTTCACGTCGTCGTCGTCGCTTTCCTCCAGACGATTTTGACCGTTCGTTTGGGTGTCGCTTTTTTCTATGTGCTTCTTTTTCAGAGCTACGCTCGTGACGATCGGTTTGTCTTCCGTTCGCGGCACGTTTTTCGGTTCTGGAAAGCCGACTTTGTTCAGCACTGGTTTTTTGAAACCAGCTGCGGATGGAGCGTGATTTATCAGCTTTTTCGCAGCTGAATCCTCCGAATCGCGCCTTTCTAGGCGTGACGTTGTTTCCTGATGCGTTGCAATGCCATTGGCAGTCGCCGAGCTATTTTTTGGCAACGCTTTCACTGAATTCTCCTTGGAACGAACTTCGGCGTTCCTGTCGCCGCTCGTTCTGTTCAAGTTCACGACGGTCTTCGAGCCCGAAGTGTTGTTCGCTCCGAACTTGTAGTCCGTGTCCATTTTCAGCTGAACGTTGACCCGCGGCCTCTCCGACCAACTGCCCAGACTAATTGCCGGCGGGCCTGTGTATTTGTAACGCCTCGTGGTCGCGTCTTCCGCAGTCTTAAGCGGCTTGGCCTCTGCTTCTGTCGTTGCGTGAGACTTTGGCTCGTTCGTTGGTTCTGCTTCCGGCAGAATCTTCGATCTGAAAGAGAAACAATGCGAATAGAATTTTAGCCGCATCATATTTTTGAGTAATCAGAAATAAAAAAAAAATAAAGCAAAGGGATAGTGACGAAATGTAACGTTTGAATATTGAGATAAAATTGCAATAGAGTCAAAGGGTGAGATTTCTCAATGATAGACATAAAATCGCTAAATAGTCATTGAAACACTTACTGCTCGTCGTGAGAATGTTCTTTCTTATTCGACGAATCCAGGTCATTTTCCTCCGTCTGTTGAGTGCTCTTCAACTGCGGCAAAATGCTCTTAAGCACCTGAAGCAAATATAAAATACATGAAAAGTTAATCAATTATAAATGCTCTGTAATAACTTTAATAAACCCCATTTCAAAAAGAAAGTTTACCTGCAGAGACTGCAGCTGCTTTTCTTTGGACGGCTCTTCTTGCCTCTTCAGTATATTATCCCTCCACTGTGAGAATTTCTCGTTGTTTCTGTTTGCCTCCTGATTCAAGTTAGTCACACTAGTGGACTTGACGATGCGGCCATCGTCGCGTTCGTTCCTCAAACACGCGTTTCGATTATCTCCATCCGCGTCTTCTCGATACTTGGAATTATTCGCGAGAGTAATGTAACTCTTCGATCTGTGAACGACGCTGGATTTCTCGTGCCCGTTGCTCATGGATTGTCGTCTAAACAGTGAATCTTGTTGAGTGAAGTGAGCTTTTGGTTCGGGTTTCTTAAACTCCACTTCCGGAGTTATGATATGCTCAACGCTTTGCGCTCTCGTGATAACCGATTTTCCCTCCGAGGAAAAATCGTCTTCCGCTCTATCCAACGGATTTCTCGAACCCAGGTTTCTGTCGTTGTTTTGAGCAGCCGATTTATTTCTGGATAGAGTCGCGAATGTCCTGACGACTTTATCCTCCGTGTTCTTCAACAGCGGAACACTTCGCCTTTCTTCGGCAGCTTCTTCGAAAATATTCAGGCTCTTCTGTCTCGAGTACGTGGTGATCGTGAAATTAGACAAAGTATTGTCTGCGGGAGCGATTTTTGGCGCCGCGCATTCGTCCGTTGTTCTACGGAAGTCCTGGTCCGTAATCCTCGCGTTCGATTGGGGCAAACCGCCGTTTTCGATTTTGTTAGCGAGTTCGTTGATTATTTCCTTCTTCAATTCGGAGCTCGATTCGCTGGTTCGACTTTCGTTGGACGTTTGTGGGCTGAGCTTTGATTTTTCGGGCAGAGAACTTCGCGCTTCTGTTCTAGGCTTATTGGTCTCGGATTTTAAAACGACAGCGGGTACTTCCTTGATTTCTTTAGCAGGAGGAGGAACTGGCGATTCGCGCAACGGTGAATCAATAATCGGAACTTCCAAAGGCTCGCGGGATTCGGAACCACACGCGGTTGGTTCCTTGAAAGCTTCAACGGAACGAAGAGTTATCGTGTCGTAGCCGTCAAAATCGGGGGAGATGTTGTCCCTGAAAGCGCTCGGTGGCGCTGGTAATTGATACTCCCAATCGGTGATCGATAGATCGTCGCCCGTCGCCGAAACGTAGTCCGACGTATCCTGTTGCGAATTCATCGTCGCGTTCGGCGAACTCGCGTTCACGATATTCTTTTCGGATAAGATTGATTCGCGGCTCTTTATCTCGACTATTTCCCTCGGCTTTGGCGCTTCCGGTATATTCGTTGCACTGGGAACTGCAGAGGCTCGATTTATCTGAAGGCCATCAGATTCATCGAATTGCTTATTGTTGAATTCAGCTCGAGACACAATTGCGACATCCTCGACTTCGATTGACGATTTAATCTTCAGAGGAGGAAGAGGCGGTGACTGGGAAGACGGCAAAGAATTGGACAACGTATCCGAGACTTTTTGCAGCAGGATGTCCGTCTCTGTTGTGCGATCTCCGCTTGCTGAAGAAATATATTGAAAATTAATAATCAGACACAGAATTATTGAAAAATTTCCTGATATTATTAATTATTATATATTGGGATGTAGTTAAGTATGCAAAATAAGAAAAGAGCGGTGCTGGGAGGAAAAGATTTAAGCCTCCACCAAGATTCATTTTAAAAAATGCGATAGGCAAATTAGTTGGCGAACACAAATATCTACATTTTCGACTAGGCTAAATTGTTAGTTATCTATTAGCATGCACCTGATTGGTCCATCAATTGTGGAGCCCAGCTATCGTCGTTCTCAGCATCTTCGAATTGCTCTCCACCCTTCCAATTTGTTCCAACTGTCACAAATGGCGGATAATCTTCCACGCTACTTTTGGGACTTTTAATCGAATCCGTATCGATATTTTCCAACACTCCTTCATTATAATTCGACGCTTTAGCTTCAGAATCAATTTCCATTTCAGCCTCCTTTTTATTCGACGCTACAGACTCGGAATTCACGATGTTACGTGAAAAATTTGGATTCAACGCGCATGAAAAACTTTCCGGATGTGATGTTAAGTATCTCGTGTGCTTCTCGAATGAATTAACGTCAAAATCGTTCGTCGCTGATTGACTTCTGAAGACCTTTGATCGTTTTGGAATCTTAAGCGTGTCTTTCAAAAATTCCAACTGGTCAGAATCATTGGATGACGTTTCTGCTTTGTCAAATATTGCATTTTTACCCGATTCCATCGATTTCTCGTTATCAATTCCACTAGCATCATCAATATTTGTTAGGTGAGCGCATTTAGGAATCGTAGAAATTACTGCACAGGATAAACCTTTCGACAAGGAATTATTTTCCCCGGGTTTCTCTTCGTCATCGAATTCCATTGACAAGCCGTAAATATCATCCAAACTCTTGACGTGCTTGAGAACTCGACGTTCAAGACTCTTTCTATCACCCGATGCTGTGGTACGTTTTTTCTCTACTCTCGAATATATTTCAATGTTCTTGAGATGTGCGGTATTTGAATCTTTCTTTTCCTGCAGATCCACGAACAATTCCGAATCGTCCTTCTCCAAATTTTGCGTGGTATTGATTTCTGTATTAATTCCATGATCTCCACTTATCGACATTTCAGCCAGACAAGATTCTACCGGATTTTCGTTGCTCGAATCTTTTTTTTCTTGCAGATTCACGAACGATTCTGAATCACTGTTTTGTAAATCCTTCGTGATATCAATTACTGCGTTATTTTTCTCTTCTGAAGCGTTTGAAAGTTCGATACTTGAATTTTTATTTTCTCGCATGTCCTCGATAATTTTTGGATCGTTATCAACCAAATCTTTGAAGCCATCGATTTCTGTGTTGGTTCCATTATCTCCATCCGTCGATGTTTCGGTAAGATAAGATTCTACATCACTTCGATTTAGCAAGCTTAAAGTCGGGGCTGCGCTTACGGAACGTCCGAAAACTTTGCGTCGAGGAGCTACTGGAAATTGAGGTTCGTGCAACGGGGTACCGACACAACGGGGTTTAGCAATTGGTGCTCTGACTTCAGCCGCTGTTGATGAGAAAAATAAATAAAAAATGCAGTACACCACCACCAATTTATTAGTAATGCAAATAAAACGTAAACCGAGGCGTGCATTTCCGAGTGAATAAATATGGAAGATATTTGATACGCAGGAAGTGAAAGAGATTGTACAACGAGTATGTCGAAGGTCAAGATGCAGGTGCACTAAAATAATTGAGGCATAGATACGGAATGGAATAAATGGAAAAAGAGAGGCAATCGATAGATGGTGCATAGCACAGCAATGCGTAAAACTATGTCAACGGGAAAGAATGTTCGTTAAAAAAAAAAAAAAACAATATAAACGGTGAAGGTATAATTTCGCAAACGATATATCTTGCGTAACGGAAGTGGGTGAAGCAACTGTTGCGGAGAGCAGGCGATACACACGAGGCTTGTTTCCCCTTTCGTTCACTTTAGCCACGAGAGAATGAAGTTGTACGCGCGAAGCTTCAAACGAATTCGCCGACCCTACTTTCGAGTATCGAGTTGAGCTGAATCAAGAAACGATTCCAATTCTCATTGGATTCTTGGCGACTGACGAGTCCCGGTGGTGGGGGCTCCAGTATACTGAGCTTCTTGTCAAAACCAGTTTTCGAGCCAGATCGACTGAGTATCGGCAGTGACGGCAGTTTATCGATTTCGCTCGGTATAGAGTTTATCGGCGACACTTGAATGTCAATTGGTTTTTTCGAAATGGCGAATATCTGGAGAGTGCTCAACGGAGGAGGTGAAAGATTTTTCGAGCCGTCGTCGCAAAACTCTTCCGGATAATCGGTAATGTAATCGGTGCGGTAACTGGAGATTAGAGGATCGTCGTAATAATTTGTCGTTTTGAGATCTCCTAATTTTGGCACGTTCTGCCGATTCCGCGTTTCATGGCTCAATGTTTTTGGGGATTTTTGGGATTTACTGGTTCTCATGGAAAAACTTTGGGAGGTCGTGAGTCCCTTAAAATTCTCGAAGCTATTAACGATTTTCGTTTCCTTGAGAGCATGGCGACCTTGAAAACTCAAGCTGTGTTTGATCATTCGCGTTTTGCATCTCTCGTCGCATATGTAATTATCGCAATGGGGTTTTTTGCTCGGGCTGAATCTACTCTCGAGAATGCCACAGCGGGACATGTCGTCGTTATCGAAATCGATACCGTCGAGGTTCGCGATCGTCGGTCGTTTTTTCAAAATCTCTTTCGACAGTCTCTTGTTCCTCGAATTACGATAATCCAACGCTGAATTTTCGCCGATTGCTTCGAGGGACGAGTCGATTTCACGACTCTCTTGAAGACTCGCGGGTTTCGAGAAATTAACCGTCGATTTTTTGAGGCTTCCGCGGCACACGAGACTCTGAGACTTTTGCAATTTACTGTTGTAAATTTCCGTCACCGATTTGTGACCGTGAGATACCGTCGAAGGCCTCGGAATCACGAGATCGGAATTTGATTTGGACCTCGTACAATTCTCCGAACCGGAAACGTTGCTGCTCGACGAACTTGTCGAGCTTCCACGGCGTTGACGCTGCTCTCCGCGATCCACCGCTTCACCCAATTCCAACACGTTCTCGAGACTACTTCGCGATATAAAACTGTACGCGGGTAAATTATTTTCCATACTGCTGGGGCTACGAACTAGCTTACCTCTCTTAACTACTCTAGCGGTTTCTACTTTCTTGGGTTCCTCTACGGAAGAGGTCATCGTGGCTTCCGGGATTGTAATATCGGCTTGCGAGTCCAGCGACGGTTTCAATCTCGCCGGTGGCGGTGCCGGCGCTGTGCGTCTCTCGAAATCCACGATTTGATCGTCGTGGCCCGCCAGAGCCGCTCTGAATTGGGAGTCGATTTTGTAACCGATTTCCGAGGATGGCTTCGAGCCCAACGAGTGCACGCCGATGTCGGAGTTGGCCTTGGAATCAACCCCGATATCGGAATTTGCTTTCGAGGAGGCCGCGATATCGGACGGTGACTTTGAAATATCGATATCGGACGTGAGCGATTCCTCGGAGTCGACGATTCGTTCCAACGCCTGCGTCGAGATGGCCGAGGACAGTGGCCTTGCAATCGGCGGCGGTGGAGCGGCTCTCTTCTTTCGTATGCCTGTAAAATCGTCGAGATAATAAAATCTGCATTCCACAAAAGTAATTCTACCATATAGAATTAGATTTTCAAACTGTAACTGTGATAAAACTCACTTGAATTCGGGATAGTTATTAATTCACTTGAATTTGAATCTGAGCAGCAACACGCGAAAGAAGAAATGTACAATTCATCAACTAATCTCAAATAAGCCACGAATTTAAGGATTATTTTAAAAAAATCAAGAGCTATGATAAATTTGGAGTTCTAGTATATAAATTCTTCAATCTCTTCACATCAGAATTGTTTTACTCACCTGTCGAGCTTATCGAGGTGCTGCTAATCCCGTGACTGAGTCCTCCGGAAGCCATAGCGAGATTGCCCAAGCTTTTGCTGGCCTGTGATGTCTGAGCGAGTTTTCTCGCGGTTTCCAATTTGCACGGTGGTTTGCTTCGTCTCGGAAGTGTCTCGGGCATTCTCGCGTTTGAATCGGGATTATCGCTGAGAACGGAGGCCTCGTGATATCCCGAGCTGTCGCTGCTGTTGCGACTGTGACTGATTACGAGCTTTTCCTTCGACTCATCTCCGTGCTCGTCGCCCACTGACACGGATGTTTGGACCGGAGGCTTCGGCGCTGGTCTCCTTTTTCTCTGGGGCCTCGCAGGTGGTGCTAGAGGACTCACGCTTCTTCCGGTTTCATCGCTTCTCGCGGGTGAAACGCTTCTTCCACCGAGGCTGTCGGTGCTCAGAGAGCTTTCCTTCGACTTTCTGAACATGAAACCAAACACACTTTGCTTAGCCTGCTGTCTTCTTCTCTCCTCTTGTCTCTGAAGTGCCATTATGTCCTGGGAGCTCAGAGCTGCGCCTAGAGTCCTTCCTTGCTTGGCGTACAGCGTCACTTCCTGAAGATGATAGTCCTGCAGGGATAGCGAGAGGTCCAGTGTTTCCTCGAGATTGGCTGGAAAATAAAGGGAATTTCGTTTTATAAATAGAAAGCTACGCCGCTTGGGAGACTTCGTAGCAATGAGACGATGTAACATAAGTCTTTTGCACGAGAAACGAGCTCGCATTTCGTTTCGCAAAAGCAATCAGCGAGGAGAGCACACGAGCGGTATCAACCGCGGATAGCAATAAAGTCTGTCCTACGTAGATGGAAAGCTATGCGCGCTGTAAGCTTTGCAGAAGTTCGATGAACGACCCTACGTCCAGTCTGCTGACTGGAGACGTCGCGAGGCTTGCATCGCACACCACCGAGAAGATTTAATGACCGGACTGTAACAACTGGCAGAGCCAATCCTGCAGATAGCGATCTTAAAAGCAGCGCCTTCCAACGACTAACTAACTTAAATGCCTTACGCGGCGAGGCCTTGTACACGCCCTTCTCTCTATTCAAGAATAATACAAGTACAAGAAGAGGATGCTGAAGACTCCGGAGGCTCGGCGATCCGATGGAAGCAGAAACGAATAACCGCCGACATAAAAACCTCAATGAAGCAGCTTTTGGCAATTAAAATTCGAACTGTCGGTCGGATCTTCTTTGCCGCTGCAATTTTTTGTAAGCCAGTGAGTGAACTAAGTGCGAGTCTCGTTTTTATGGCTTCGACACTTTGCAAGCCTCTTTTCTCGTTCAATTTCTGCAGATTATTCGATGGCAATGTCGGATTAAAATACGAAATGTCCGTTTTGAAATGGGTAATTATCTCGATATGGTTAAGCGTTTTATTTCATTCGTTTATTTTGTGATAATAGCCAGTACGTGAGCAGATTTTCATGAAGCTGTGCAGCGTCGGGCTTTCGTAAAAGTTTTGATAATTTTGTAGCAGAAAATGCAGTGACGTCTTCGCTTCCTCCAAACTGCTAATTATCATCGAATTATCTCAACATTCATTCTGATTGCACGCGCAGGTACCGTGTAATTACAGTGAGCCGTATTTGCATCGTCGTCTACTGCGCTTTTCCTCAACGATAAGTCAATCAACGTCTGGAGAAGACACTCTAAAGCGTTGACTCACTAATTTGCACCGATGACTCGGGGAAAAACGAGAAATCAATTTAGTTCATAGCGGAATATCACGTGTCTGTCATTAATCCTCGCGAAAAAAATACGTAGACGAAAATGTGTCGTTCCTATTTCGATCCTACGGTACCCAGGAGCTTCCTCGCCCCGAGAATTTTCACAAAATTGGATTTCAACGTGTAGATATACGCGAGCGTGTATACAAGCGCTAATGACACGTGTGGCTTCTGAAGCCCCTGAAATGTCCTCGGGTGGTGTTCCGATTAAAGTCACGAGGCCGACGAGCCGCCCTCGCGAGAATATTCCCAAGAAATAGGCCGTGCATAATGCGTACGAATTTGTGTAGCGTACGGTTGATGATACGTCACGCGGAAGAGGAACGAGATGCCCGGAGTTGTGTATCATTCGGGAAGAGATATTCACTCCGGAATATATGACGAAACTATAGAGCAGTGGCACGATGTTAACGAGCGTGTATTCTGTCAGGTGATCCACGTCGAAGATGAAACTTGGAGGAGCCTGAAGAGCCTGAAGAGGAGAGAGCCATCTTCGAGACGTTATTTCGAGGAGCTTCTCTCCTTCGTCGTTTCCACTTCGCCCAGCCGTTTAATTCGAAATTCGTGGAGCGCAATTCTTGAGGAAAACTCCAACTGACAGCAGCTATTACACACGTTGATGACTCGAGACACCGTGTAGAACGAAAACGTAATAAAGTTTTATTCGTCCCAGCCTCCGAACGAGCGATTAGAATTCTTCGCTCTGTCTGTCTTCATTCCTCGAGCTCTGAAACACGGTGTAACATAAATAAATCTATCGATAATTCATACCTTGCGAGTACTACGGATGGTAAATCATAGTGTGCGCTTGGCTCTGAGGAACAGAGAGAGAGCCGCGCGAACGAATTAACCGCGAGGCCTTTTGCCGCACATTCAAGCACATATTCATGCATCAGTACCGGGCATTTCTCTCCTCTCTTCGCCGCGCGCGACGCTCCAAACGAGCGCACGATCTCGTTGGGTAAACAGTCTGGTCTTATTCACCGTCCTCGCTTTCCCCGACCCCGTTACACGGCCAAAAGATATATATCCCGAAAAAAAACGCGGCTTTTCAACACCTCAATTAGGATGATTTGTGCTGAAGATTGTGCCGATTTACTCTAACTCAAGTATGTGTACTGGGGGTTTTGTTCACGAGCGTGCGATTAATACTACGTTAAAACAATGAGCTCAACTTCCACTCGACAGCAGCAATTTGTGGATAAGAAATTAAATTATATTCAGTATTTTTGTTGTTGTTTTTGCTCTTTGCAATGTAAACGTGGCCGTTAATTTGTGAGACGGAGAATTATAGAAACGGCATATTATCGACGACTGAGGTGCCACAGTGAAACTCGGAACTCCGCTTCCATCCACCGAACGTGTGTGCCTTCTTAACGGTAGATTTCTTTATTCGAGAATGACGAGACGTAAAATACACAAGTCTATTAGTCGGCTGGATGAGAGGGGGCATTTTTTTACGCCCGTTGTCCTGATCCTTCGCAATCTGCTCCGAGTAATCTTCTTGTGTAAGCTACTGTAGAAAACCCAGGGAAAATTTTTAAGCCGATTCGGTGAAACCTCTGAGGCTTCATTCCTGATTTTGCTCAACTACAAGGCAACCATCAATTTCACAGGGGCTAACTTCTGCCTACATTGTTTCCCCAGTAATTCCAGCTGCGTTTGCAACTGAAGTTCCTGAGAGGAAATATATCTTCTGCCTTCAACAAGCGATTTGTGCCATCGGTGTGAGCTGCATTGAAAATAATACCGAAGAAAAGAGCCACTGACCGCTTTGCGGAACACTCTATGTCAACTTCTTCTGATGTCTTCTTCCAGCAGCTCGGAAATTCCAATGGCTCCATGGAATACAACCGTGACTCTCTCAGTGTCTGTCGATAAAGTCATAAATCCTCTCTACATCATAGTCTAGACTTTATGGGTCTACCGGTTTTACTAACGTGTTCCATCGGAAGCAGGAAGTTAATAATTCCAGTCGTTGGCTCGCGTCAGCGAATTTTAACTACGACGAAAAAAATCACAACACGTGGAAGGAGCCATTGACCGGCTTATTGAGTGAACGCTCGAAGCAACACGTCACAATACACTCCACTGTTTGGAATGAAACGTGGGTGCCTCACTAATAACCCCAAGAAAAAAAGAAGAAGAAGAAGAAGCGAAAAAAATGAAAATAAATAAAACCACGCTGTTGTCTTAATTTCGCGAGTACCGATCGTCCGCAGGAGGACAGCTGCCGTGTTCGCGACGAGGCCGGATTCGGTAACCGGTCCTTGAACCTCGGATTGTCTGACTGGCGCGTCGCTGTGCGAGACCGTTCCCTGCCTTCCCCTCGTCACCATCTCCCGCTCCTTACCTCGCCGCGAAATTACTCTCGCAATTCCCTTTCTCATCGCGCTCCTCCCGCTTGTATCAACGAGTTTTTATGGACCACTTTTATCCCCGGGACGATGCGACGTCGCAAATCCGAATCCTCACAAGCTCTCAATGCGCCTGTTCTTTCAATGCGCACACACGTGTTTAAACGTCACGCTCGTTCCAATTTCAATGTCGTTATCTTCAAGTACCGTTTACTCAAATTCACGGTTTATTATCGGCTGTTAAAATTGAGCAATCTCAGAGAATCGGACGAAACCTTCCGAGAGAAGATACGAGACGTGTCTCGGTTTTTAAATTTATTTCCTCGTGTCAAAATCCACTGAGAAATAAATCTCGGCACATCATATTTCATTGGTGAAGGAGTACAAGCATTTAAATCTCGATTTAGATTATGCACTGTCTCTCACCTATTTCTCAGCATTGATTTCAGCGGCGTAGCTTGTAACGCTCAAGGCAGAAGGAACGGTATCTTCGTGGATAGGATAATAAGATCGCGGAAATTGCGAAAAGTTTGCAGCGTACTTTCGTGCATCACGAATAGATATGCGCGTCGCTGAAAGCGGCCGTTTGGTAGGCTGGAAATCGAACGTCCGCAGTCCCGAAGTATATCTCCTCAGGACGCGGAGCCACCAGTTTGCATTTGCGAAATTCGCGGCTCGTTTCCGCAGCGCGATTTCCTGGCCGAGCGGCGCAACGAAAGCCGCGCGCAATTTCTTCATGATAATTTCCGATTGGAAGCAGCCTCGCGATAAGAGACGCGGTTCCTCGTGAAATTTGCCTTCTCCGGAAGTTCGACCTCCTTTTCGTGTACCCTGAAGAAAATATATAATTGGAATACACTGAATTTTCAAATAAATCCATTTATCCGATGTAAATCGTTTTGTGGATCTTTTTCGAGCTTTTGTCTTTCTCTCTCGGTGTACAAACCAAAAATGTTGCGAATCAATGCGACGAAACGGCGAAATATTTCGATCCGACGATGATTTTGCCGCAAACATTTCTCCGGATGAATTTCTTTCGTTCCTTGAGCCACCTCCTCGACTTCTCAATCGTCGTGTGGAATTTCCGCTGCTTTCGTTTCGTGCGAGATCCTCTATTAAATAGCCCTCCTAATTAGCTCGAGCCTCGAGTCGGTGTCGCAATAGCTCACGAAGAACCGTGCGATTACGTACGTGTACGTAAACGTGTGTACGGCAGAGACGTAGACACAGACGCGCTTGCAGGATGTAGACACGTAGACGTTAGAGTGATGCACGCCGGTAATTTAGGCTCGCGACGACGCAACAACCACTATTCGAGGGTGTTTGAAAACCGTGACTCATCAAGAGACGAGATTACGAGATTGTGAGCCGTGAATCTATCGTTAGGAATTTATGAAATCCCTGCAACTCGCTTTATTGGGTTTTTGATAAAAGGAAGAAACGCTTCCTCGTCAATTATCCTTAATATGTGCCAGATGTCATTCAATTTCGCGAGGAGATGTAATTCAACGAATTTACAACTTTTCAACACATATTCTTTGACTTATTGTCACGAGAGTTTTTTTAAAATACAATTTTTCTTCAAAATTGTCACGAAATTTGTAATATTTCATATTTTTAATTCAGACTTCATTTTTATTTTTAATAATTAGCTGCTCAGCGGAGTATTTATATTTTTTAATGAGAAATTTATTTTTCACAAAAACCGTGACTCATCAAGCGACGAGATGACGGAATTATGAGCCATGAATCTGACGTTAAGGATTTTTTTATTTTTTAAATCGTGCCACTCGCTGTGAAATCGGTAGTTTAATGCAAGGATCGCCTTGTCGTTGATGATGCGTTATACGTGCCAACTGATTACTTCAGCATGGGGAAGCTCACCTGGATGACGAAGCTCGTATTTGTTCTTGTCAAGATTTTTCTCTCGACATACTTCCTCCAGAATCTTGCCGAGATTCATTTTCGGACTGACCCTTGACACGTATAGCTGATTCCTCGGTAGAAGTACCTGCGGATAAAATCAACGTCGGTATTATTATCCGATTTTTTTCACAATTGAAAATCCCGAGAGGGAGTTCAATGAATCTGAAGGATCGTTAAGAGCAATCATAGCTTGCAATTATTGTAATTTACCTGCAACCTGAATGTCGTTTCGAAAGGTTGATTAGCCTGCTTCGCTTTCCTCGGTAGGAAGGTTCCCTGCTTCGGTAGGAGTTTAACCTGCGAGAAAATAGAGAAGAATAGAAGGTACAGAAGTGATCGGTTTCGACGAATCGATCGGGCCTTTGTCTCTCCTCGCTAACTTGTGTATTATATACACTCGGAAGCGAGAAGGAAAATGAGACTGCGTAAGAGGTATCCACGATCCTGCCCCGGATCGTCGTAAAAATACCTGAAGAGCATCCAGCGCTCCAATGGGAGTGTTCGGTTGATGAGGTAGAACCAGACCTCGCTCCCCGATCGCCTGAAGAGTGTAGCTCGAGGCCGACAATTTGTGGGCCGTTGCGATTTGCACGAGAAGATCCATCATTGGTGTACTGCGAACAAGGATTCCCTCAATTATTTTTATGTACCGAGTTACTATTTTACAGAAAAAGATAAAGAACATTTCAGAAAGAGCTTGGAGACATCGCGACCGATTCTCATAAATTATCTCACAATTCAGTGTATCTATAAATCGATACCGATCGAGGTTTCGGTAGAATGTATTCAGAGCATAACGATCAATGGTCCATCGACGATATCCGATCGTCGGTGTCTTACGCTTGCGCGTAAAGAAAAAAGATCGGTAACAATACCGATCTCATTTGGGGATTCGTTATATGCGTTAAATAATCATGGAATCGGTTGGAAATTATTAACGATTTGTAGGATCGTACGAGGATCGGCGGTTCCTGATCGAATGAGATATCGGTACGTGTAACGCGATCGGTAATACATTTGAAGAAAGTGCTCACAGCTGCTTATGTGGAAGTCAGTCGGATACGTAATAGTAATAGCGAGGATGTATGTATATATATATATATATATAGGTGCACACAAACGGGCCGCAGATCGGTTGAGCAGTGAACGTGATCGGTGTGAACTGCTGCGGTGGTCAGCAACAGCAGCAGCTCTGCTGGATTACGTAAAAGCATTTCGAGACGGCCGCGTGCGCGGTCTCCCAGTTTAGCAGGCCGGACGCCACGATCGAACGAAAACGATCGTCGTTCGCCGATTCGATTGCCTTTTGCCCGGTGCCGCCTCGTGCGGCGAAGAGCCGATCTCCACTACTACCACGCTGAATATCGTTAAATTCGATTTCCTCGAACGAATTCGGTGCCTCCGAACAGTCTCTAAACTATACCGATCTCCGTGCCGATTTCGATAATGCGCTGTACAATACGATCGGGAGAATAATGTTCGCGACGGCACTTTGCGGCCACGACCGGCCGATGTATCGGTTTGTTGAATTCCAGGGGCAATTGTATTATAATGTTGCGATCGGAACCGGCAATTGATACTTCACGGCAGATTTTTTACTCAATTTACCAACGATCGAGATTTATATCCTCTTGCGGTTCACAAAATTACAATGTAAAAACAATTTTTTTTTTCCATAATCTCTTGAAGATATTTGAATGCAAGCGAAATAAAAAAAAATCAAGAGCCTTCATACTAAAATATCGATCGGTATTCACATCCTATTGCGGTTTAGAAAATTACAATGTAAAAAAAAAAGTTTCCATAATAACTTTGAAAAAAAAAAGTTGGCAAAAACGTGAACATTAACCATTTTTCCTTGAGGAAAATATAAGCAGTGAAAAATATCACACCTTCGGAGCACGGTGACCCTTTGCGTGTGAACGTGGTGATCCCTGGGTAGCTGCACCAGAAGTTCCATACTTCCGGCGAGCATGTCCGCTGGCGTATCTTCCGTGACGGTGAGAACCATTCCGCGGGCGGAGCTGCGCTCCTCTCTGCTCCTGGAACAAGAGCGATAAAACGGGCTTTAGAAAATATTCGTGCTCGTCGAAGCATCGATCGTTTAAATTGTATCTAGTACTTGATTCGCACGATCGTCCTGGATAAGATACATAAATTTCAATCTATATCGGTATATATAAATATAGATATGTATATACAATGCGGCAAACCCTGAAGACCATAAACGCTCTACAATATCGTGTATCAGATGCGCACTCGTGACATTGCCGAGTCACGAAACCGTGTCAATGTTGTGACCGATAGTAAATACCTGTCGAGCCGGCGCACGACCGGATGTCACAGATAACGAGTAATAAGCGGGTGAGATTTCCTCCGCACGAGCTCGTGTCGTGACATTGAAACTCCTCTTCACGCATTCACCCATAAATCACTAAACTATCAGCTAAGTGAGTGTATTCTTCTTTTTTTTTAAATTACATATATATTTTTTCAATTCATTTAATATTCAAAGAATTTGCAATTTAACGTCCGCCGATGGAATGCAGCATAGAAATTGCAGATCCGATCGAGGGGATAAATATTCCGAAGCACATTGGCAAGCTCTCCGATCAAGCCGCGCGATAGAAGCTAACCCGAGGATAAAGTAAGCTGCGTTATATATTTATTACGAGATTGCGCGATTCATGATAGCGATAAGACCCGCATAAAGTGCTCAGGATAACGAGGAAAGGTGTTGAGAGTTACGGGAAAATATTCACGCGCCTCTTTCACGCGAAATATATCATTATTCAGATTCCTGAGTTACAGAGTTGCAGGATTTATCATTACTGATATTTGCGAAAACGGAAAGTTCGAACGAAGATCCTGAGGACGGGTTTTCATCCGTCGTGCCCTTGACCTTCACTCGACGCGTTGTATAACTGACGACTGACGGACATTCGATGGAAAAGAGAGTATGGAAAAGCTAATGTCAAATGTAAACTTGGTAAGGATGCACTTCTGCGTATTTCCATTGCTGAGGATTGATACGGTACAAGTGAGTTTATCATTGTAAAGTATGGAACCTTCTTAGAGTTAAGAGCCCTGAAGAAGTTAGAGAGCTGCGAGATTTATTATTATTTATATTTGCGAAAACGGAAAGTTCGAACGAAGATCCTGAGGACGGGTTTCATCCGTCGTGCCCTTGACCTTCACTCGACGCGTTGTATAACTGACGACTGGCGGACGTTCGATGGAAAGGAGAGTATGGAAAAGCTAATGTCAAATGTAAACTTGGTGAGGATGCGCTTCTGCGTATTTCCATTGCTGAGGATTGATACGGTACAGGTGAAATTATCATTGTAAAATATGGAAATTTCTCCGAGTTAAGAGCCCTGAAGAGTGCGCACAGTGGAACGAAGACATAGGAGATCCCGGCGGAGGTGGCGACGCGTGCATAGGCTCGCTGTGAAGAAATAGGAGAGGTTGGCTATGTTTATCGCGTGCAAGAGCAACCATTTGCAACACTTCAAGGTGGTAAAAGTGCAAGCAACAACGGAAGTTCGCCTCGGTGATAATGGAAGGTCGAGCGACAAGAGGGCTATTTTATTTTCCTTATTTTCCGCTTTTATTTATTTATCTTCAATATCCTCGAAACATTATATGCGCGTTTGTGTAAGTGCTACAAAGTTAAAATGCAATTTCTGCGCTTGTAACATTGAGACCCGATTCAACTTTCACAGTACGAAAATATATTCCTGTGTGAATATTCTTCGTTTTACCGTCGAAACGTTTCGTATATCTCGCTAATTAGGACCAGATAAACAACGGTGCCGTTTTAACGGAATACTTATGCAGTGAAGTACTGCGAATGTTCCAAAAGTAGAGAGAAAATTAGTGCCATTCATTTTGCCACAGGTGGATAAATGTGTTTTTAAAATAAGGTCAGAAGAACCGGGGAAATGTGTTATTTTATTTTGCGACCTCTTCTCCGCTTATTTCAAGAATATTTATTTTAGTGTACAGTGACAATAACTTACTTATTTACGGTGTGGTCGAAAAATCGTTTGCCCAAATGAGAGAAGGGAGAAAATAATTGCGCTGAATTGAGGAAGAAAAATATTCGTAGGAAGGAGACATGAAACCGCTTCGAAAAGTCCGGTGATACGGCCACGTGTATAAAACGTCAGTGAATTTAACGGCGGGCCAAACCGAGCGTGACTATTCGAATTGGCAGGGCGTGACAAGGCCTGTCGAACTCGTCGCATATTATAGCTCGACTGTCAATGGCTCTTCCATTTTTCGCAGCGGCTCGTAAAAAAATGATGACTCTCCTGGACGTTTTTCGTTTTGCAGTTTCCGTTGGACCACACACTGAGAAAAAATCATAATTTTGTGCAGCTAATTAGCGTTTGTCGACGTTTGATTACGCAGTAAAAAAAATGGTCTTAAGCATTATTTATAATTATTAATAGGATAATAGTTGATTTTTTTATTTTACATTGAGTGAGTGAAAAAAAAAGGAATATATGTGACATTCTATCTGCGTTTTAACGAAAAATACTCTTGGGAACGTTTCTCGTTGCGCCTCGACAACAATTCGTCGTGTCTATGCGCTACTAGAAGATTTTCATCACTCTAATAGTTGCCTTCGTAACTCGACACCAGCTTCTCGTCCGGAACGCGTACGTGATATTCTATACACGATCCGCGCCGGAGATTCCGGTGCGTGAGAGTGGGACGAAATCGTATAATCATTTCCTATAACTCAATCTGGCGAGAGGATACCTTATATCCTTGTCGCGTGAGAGATCGATTACCCTCAGTCCAGTTATGCTCGTGGAGACCGATGCGCGCCTTGGGAGACTCTAAATATATCCTGAAGTGAAGTGCGCTAAGCGCAGGGACAAAAAAAAAAAGTTTTGTGGGAAAATTGAGTGACCGAATTTGGATTTAATCCCTACATAAAAAAATAATATTCAATAGAACCATTCAATTAATATTGCCAATACCAATAATAAATAAAATTGACTGATCGAATTTAAATTGAATCCCTACACGAAGAAATAATGTTGGATGCTACCGATCAATTAATATTGTCAATATCGATAATGAATAAAATAAATAATCGATAAAATTGATTTTCGCATATCTGCGCACATATTGTCGATCACAACGATGACTTTCATTTTATTTTCTCCGCCCAATATTGTCAAGCCGATAGATCAATAAATACTCTGTTCTATTATGAATGAAACTGTATCAACATATCGAATTCATCTTAGAGCTCACGATTTGTCTGTGTGTATAAGAGAAGAGCCCTATGAGAGAGGAGCAGCCCAGCCGAAGAGACGGAAAACCAGATCTCATCGCGTTTCGTAAGCGGCACGACCTCAATAGCGCCCGAGCCTCTCGAGCATTTCTTCAATGAACGAACTTACATATACACACGTGTGCGCGGTTATACTCCTCGCGATACACTTCGTGAGCGGCGCTCGCGGAGTCCGAGCACCGGGCAATTCAAGGCGTTGTCCGTCGGTCCGATGAATACACAAGATATCATACAAATTACACGTGTAACGGCGAAAGCACTCGATAAATAATTATATTTAAAAACCAAATGCATATTCAAGTATAATAACGAGGCTTTCAATCGATGGCAATTAACGCTTGGCAATTAAAACATAAATTATCAGATTCTATTAAAAAAAAAAAAGAATTTGTATCGAGTTGCGAAGTTGGCTTTCCGGAAGACTTTAATAAGCGAGAAACACAGATGCAAGTGAAAATAGTGAGCACAACAAGACAAGGCATTGCTATGGCAAATTAATCGTGCGAATTTTCGTGGCAACTGCATATAAGAATCTCTCTCGAGTTTGTCTCTGCGCGTTCCTCTTTCGTGCGTGCATGAGAATAAAACACGACGGAATCGCGTATGAACGTATGTACCTGCGCGCACCTGTTACGCAAAAACCGTTCCCGCAACGAGAAGAGTAGACATTATGCAATTGCAGGCCACGAGAAGAGATCCCAAGTGCGCGAATAACCGAGTACCGGTGAATTTCTACTGTTTCGCTGCAATGAAATGCTGCGAGGCACACGTGTTACGTGTAGATTGGTGGATAGATTTTTTATGAGCGAAATGGAGTTTTTTCCCTCATCGGTTGGATACGTTGTATTTTTATAGAAATTTTGGAATCAGATAGAATTTCGTGTTATTTTTTTATCAACGCTACAAATGTTAGTTAGTAATTTGTATTATTGCCGAATTGAAGTATGGGAAAAATGGACCTTGGAAGCTTAATTTGTAGAATTGGCTCCCGGGAAAAATGGTCCCGGAAAAATGGCCCCCAGAAAAAAATGAACCCGGAAATTGTGCAACAGTAGAATTACGTCAAGATCGATGAATGTCTCTTAATTATAAGCCACAATAATCTTTACGGATTCCTCGACGGTACCTGGCGCACGTAGATGACCTGGTTTTCCCTAGCGCGAGCCGTTCCTTCGTGTCGGAATTCGGGCGGGGATTAAATTTTCGATGAGTAGCACGTGATAATAGGGAGTGTAGGACATTGAGCCTGCTTAGGTAGCATCAGTACGATAAACCAATTTATACATAGTCCCGTTACACTCACGATATCCAAATACCATATTTGACTTCTCCAAAATCCATCCAATTCAATTTTATCCAAAAGCCAAAATAATCATTTCATATTTTTCAAATAATCTTCACCCTCGAATACAAATATTTCTCAACGAATAAAAAATAAAAAACAATTTTTATAGTCCGTTTCACTCAAAACTAATAAATCATTTATCTCACTTTATTTTCTCCTGCGAATGTGATATCAAAAAATTGTCCTATGGCACATTATTAATAAATGCCCTGGAAAAGTGGGCCATGCGTATGAGCCTCATCCTCTTGGATATTAAAAAATAAGCGAGCAAACCATGGCAAGCCAGAGAAAGAAAGAGAGAGAGAGAGAGAGAGAGACTGGAACTCCCTGCTTGGCTGTCGGTACCAACGACAAAACACCGAGTGCATCCCGAGGCCCTGGCAAGTGGAAAACGCGCGTACCTGAGAATGAGTCTCGGACCCTGAGACCGAGAGTGTGCAAAAGTATGAATTAAACTTGCACAGTGAGTCGCGTGACTTGACTTAGCTCGATGTCGCACGGAAGAGCCATTCTTCGGTTACGGAAACATTAAATTTTTTAAGTCATTCTTCCTACTTTATTACAGACGTACTTGCAACGAGGTCACGGTTGTGGGTAATTACAGCGAACGGTTTATTTTCTTATTTATCTAAAGCATTATTATGTTCATGTTCTTAAATGTGCAAAAAATGTAATGTTTAAAAAAAATTGGTACCGTAATAATTTTTTTTGTCTAGAAAAAAAAAAATCATTGGCTTGCTCTCATTTACAGCAAAAAAAAAAACGTGTTGCTATGATTTTGTAGAAATAATAATTGCAGTAGTTAAAACGGAAGAGAAGCTCGTGCCTTGAATTATAAAATTATAATTGGCATACTTTAAAGTGAGAAGCAGTAAAAAAATTATTACTCCTCTTCTTGTAGTGAGAAATCCATTTTTTAATTTTTTTTTGGTGAAATAAAACAAGTTCGTGAGCCGAAGTAACGACGAGCTCGCCAGATTAACACCGTTCAATAATTTGTCAGGTGTTTGACAACGTGACAGGTGAAATAACGGGACGGGCTCGGGCCAATCTCGTTGAGCGCCTTGCCCCTCTCCCCGTTCTCACAATCGTAAAGCGTCTCGTGGACGAGCAATTAAATTCTCATTTGAAACTTACACTCGGTCCGAAGAAGTCATAAATTATAGTGATTCAACGAGATTCAAAATTGAATGGAACTTAAATTTGTCGGTACTGTTTAAATTGTAGGATATACCAAGTTCAAGGTTAAGAAAAAAATAATAATAATAATAATTCTGTGGCGTTAAGATTTGGTATATGAAAAAAAAAAAAAAAAAAAAAAAAAAAAAAAAAAAAAAAAAAAAATTTATCCGGAAATAAATTTTAAGATCATAAATAACAAAAAAAAATCTGGATAAAAGGTATAAATATCAAATTTTTTAAAAAATACCTGAACCCAGTTTAGGGTTTTCTCAATGTAAGTGCAGGAAGTCGATTAATTATTTTTTTTTGTAAAAATTCTACGTTTGATGTTTATGCGAACGCTGTTTAGCAATTATAACACATATTTACAAATAAATTCATGAGGTATAAATGTCTAAGCGAGGGAATGCGCATTTTTTTCAGGTTTGGGTTGCCCGAGGCGTTTGAACCGTGTAATGCGTCGGTTGTTTCGTTGATTCACGCTGTGACGGATAATATAATAACTGCAGGGTCGCTTAGGCTTCAAAACTGCCGAAGTAGAATTGACGCAGTTAAACGCCTCGCGGTTACGTTATTTACTTTCCCATTCGTTCATTTCTGCCTCTGCAATTTTGTGTACTTGTAACAAGATTGTTTTTTTTTTTGCGCTTCACTAATTAGCTCTGTGTGACATATATAAATTGCAAAACTACTTCGACTTGGCCTGGGTTAATAAATGCAGTGCTGTTTATCACCGAGCCACGCGGTTAATTAAAATCGATCAACATTCGATCAACGAGGCGATGAGGTTGCACACGATAGACGAGTATCTACACTTGACACGCTCACTTTATAAGGGACATTTAATTGAAAGCATTAAGAAGGTTTCTTTGGGCGGGCGTGGGGCAAAACGGACACCGTCTCAATATTTGTTCCCTAATTTTTCATAATTTTCAACCAAATGAGGAATTTGTGGAAAATAAATTGAATAAAAAAAATGAAAACGATTTCAGTAAAATCAATCAATTGGATTTTATTTATTTATTGCTTTTAATGTTATTATTGACTGTGAATAATGGTTGGAATTATTGTAAGAAAGTAAATTGAAAGAAAATCATTATTTTTGTATTGAAAAAATTGGAATTTGTTCTCCCTGAATTTTTGTTGTTGTTGTTGAGGTGTCCGTTTTGCCCCAATATTTTTCTTGTGCCTCTCTCGCTTACACTTTAGTCAAAGAAAATTATGCCACGAGCCAAAGTACAGCTCAGTGGATTACATAAATTCTTAAGTGAAGAAAATGATCGTGAAGATTTATAGCGATAGATCAGGCGACGATTTATGCTGTTCAATTACTGAGTACTAATTATCGGAGGTCGGTGGAACGTTTCTTATAAATATTTCATTAATTATTTTCGTTTATGGCTGTGGCAGAATTTTTCCTATTTTTCTGTAGAATTATTTGTCGATGATACAGTGAAACGGGAGAAAGGGACTGTGCGGAAAGAAAAACGGAAAGTAGGCTAACGACCAAGAGAGAGAGAGAGAGAGAGAAATATCCTCACCAGTGGATTCCTCTGAATTAGATTTCTTAACTATGTTCACCACTGTCCACGGATTTGTCAATTTTTCTACGAAAATAGTGAAGAAGTTTCCGAGAAATTCGTCAGTCTCTTGGGATAAATCTTGATTGCCATTTTACGCATACGTGATCAAATTTCACAATAAAAAAAAACGTCATTACCAAAGTTTCACTTTTCGCTTTCCCGAATCGTACGTCATTACCTGGTTTCAAGGTAATGCCCAAAATAATCTTAAACGTACCCGAAATTTTCATAATGAGCAATTATCCAAAATTTCATACACGAATATTGCAAAAAATTACAAATGATTCATCAACGTTTTTAAATATTCATATAATTTAGTAAAAAAAAAATAATAAGAAAATTTTATATCCTTTAAAAATTCAAACTTCCAAACATAATTAAGTTTCCGCCTGAAAATCCGGTGAATCCTGCAGCTCCAATATTACAAAGCTTCTTATTAATATTCCACGACTTAATTTTTGTGCAGCTAATAACTAATTATAATTTTTTTTTAATTCTAAATGCCAATCAATATGAATTCCGAATGAAAAAATGTCTCCAAATAGTCGACCAGCAATTTTCTCGAATTCAACTGCTCAATATTCGCGACGTGGTTTTAGAATTGACCATTTGTGCCCATAATTATGTACCCTGGACACACTTGCCTCGGGGAGAGTGCTTAGGAGTCGAAATCGAAAAGTGCATCACGTATCTTTGCTAATAACAATAATGCAAATTTACCGTCTACTGGGAATTTCCTGGTCTCCGATAGAAAGTGCAAATTACGACTTATCCATATATATACATATATATATATTTACTATATTCATAGAATCACAGCGAAATGTAAAATGACCAAAGAGAAAACTCATGACGAGTTGAAATAAGATACAGTATTCGTGGATTCCGGGAATATAACGAAATCTAGAAATGCCAATGATGTTGATTAATATTGAACGGTTATAACATACGCTCATTACGCAAGCTCGCGACTCGCGCGAGCGACCACTTATGGATGCGGCCCATATCGACCTGGGCCTGACGATCGTGCACACGAGCTCCTCGTCCACCGACGGCAGCGCCGGGATTGTAAAATTGCGAAAGGAGAAAATGACTGCAGCTCGAAACGCCGCCAGTAGCGGCGATGGATATATGGGCTGTTCCATGGGCAGTGAAAACTGGTTTTGTCCGCGCTAAATTTGTCGCCTGGATCTTTAAAAAAATATTTTTTTATTTTTACGTTTTGACATTCAGAGAATATAAACGAAAAAAGAGTGAGAAATATTTTTTAAAGTTGTAAAACAACGCTTTCGAAATGACAATTAATATTATTTTTGTAATTATCAGTTAATGAGTGACAAGATCTTTGATTTTTCCTTTATGATTAATTTTTGTTTTAAACCATCGAGTATATTTTATGAATTTTTTTGAAGGAAATTTGAATTAAATTTTGATAGTTATTTTATTTTTTATTAGTTTATGGTGAAAAGTTTTTATGATGATTTTTCCCGTAGATCGGATAATAGGCAACTGGTGAAAATTACAATTGTTAATTGTGATTTTGTTGCTGAGATTCTTGGATTTAAAAATCGATCATTTTACATCCGGCGAGTAAGATATCGCTCGACTAGATATGTATACACAAATGTATTCACGTATAATAATGAACGGGGGAACGAAATATACTTATAAATTCATTGGGTACGTTCTACCCACTGACGACGGTATTAAATTATTGATACATCGATCACGCCTCTTGTCGGTGCTAGATGCACCTGTCCACACGAGAGTCCTGTACCTACATGGGCATCGACGTGTGTAACAACTTTATTTCCAATCGAACTCAATGAGCTCATGATTCTTATTTTTTTAGTACACAGAAAAATTCCGGTCTACTCTAGATTTTTTATCGTTCCAATCAATGAGAGATTCAAAAAGTTGCACTATTATTTATAAAAATTAATATCCTGTCAATGCACAAAAAAATTAATTGTTGTCTCTTGCAATGTTACAACGTAATTTAATATTAATACAAAAATTATTGTCCTGCAAAATGCTGTTTTTTAAAATTCTATTTAATTAAATATTAAATCCTTTAAGTGATGTTAATTTTTTTAAATAGCTATATTTTGGTAATGTTTTTTTTTTTCCTAATTAAAATTGCGTTTGTTGGAATTGAAATAATGCAAAATTTTTTTCCGGTCCTACGCAAATCAATGAGCCGTGCAAGAATTATTACAAGACTGTGAGTAAACACAGAGAATGAGATGCAAAATTCTAGTCGACACAGTTGCCGATCACCACGTGAATTCCTCGCGATGACGAATTCTCAACTGAGAATACCAAGTGTCCGAGTGTCTTTCTCCTTTGCTTAGCCGCTCCAAAAGGAATACAAATTCTTGAGGCTCGTGTTAGAAGGAGGTATACATTACGTGTTCGATCACCAGGGTGTGGTACTGAAGTGACTACTGTGACTACGAAACGGTCGAGAGACTCAGGTGCGCCTGATAAATTCTCGGCTGTCCACTTCATACATAATTTTTTTTTCGTTGAATGAAATGAATTTGATTGATTTTTGATACTATTTTTTAAATGAATTGAAATTCGATATCGATAATCAAGATACCATTTAATTTAATTAATTGGGAAATTAATTTTTTTTGTATGGATTTTTAAAAAATATTATTCAGGCCAATAAAATAATTTGAAAAAAAAATTTTTAATTGTTAAACTCCGCAGGATGATATTAAAATATAATTTCTGATCTTTCAGTGCACTGTTTATGTGTTACTAATGAAAAGTAAGATTTTACCGCCGTAAATAAAACCGGTCAGATGGCTTCAACGATATTTTATAGCATTTCGGATCAATAAAAATAAAAGATAATATTATTTTTCTCGCAAATACAAGTTTAACAGGCCGGGATTTTAATTGAATTCATTTTGTGCAATTAAACTTTTTCTCTGACCGTGAGCCTAACCGGTTAAATGAATTTTCAACTCGTTGGATGAAATGCGATAATCATGATAAACTGGCGATGCTTCTATTGAAATTTTTCAAAATTTCGTCCAAAGGCATTTACGATCTGAGCATCGGAGTTGAGTTTAATGATTTTGACGTTACTCGACCTTCTTAAAATTTGATAATAAAAAGAAAAAAATATTTTCATCACTGCAGTTGCTTGCATTTCATTATTTATCCAACAAAAAATTATTTTATACATTTTATTTATAAATTAATATAAAAAAAATTTCCAAAAATCACCCAATTTTATTCATCGGTGGAGTTTCTTAAGTGGCCAATCACTGGTCCACGGATTGAGGAGAAATGTCGCGTGCACCGAATCACTTTCGGCCCGTCAAAAAGAAATTTAACATCACACGAATTCAGTGTGTTATTTACTGCTTTTCGTAATGGTATGAGTTAAAGTATGTTACGTGTGTTCGATCGATTGTTGGTAACGGTTCTCGTTGAGAGTCGCTTCTAAATATTTCTAACGAGTCGTCGAGTTTTGTCACACGGTGATATAAAATTTCCAATGCATAGCGTGAGTCACGAGGTGAAGAAAATCTCGTTGAAATATAACGTCGACGAGTAAAAAAAATATATTGCACAAATTTCTCGGTGAAATATTACGAGTGCGGCGTTAATTGACTGTTCGCAATGTAACAGTGAAATTTTCGATCTTTTTTTTTTTACAAGCGATAAAAATTGAAGGTCGTACATTTAAAAGCTTCTTACAAGTGCAAATGACTTTTTGGAGAACACAATTAGAATATCGTAGTGAAATATCCTCGCGACGAGTTAACCAGCAAAATAGAATGGTAATCGCACGTGCGAGTTCTTATCACTTGACGAAATTTATGACCTGACGCTTTTTTTGCGCAGCAGTGAAAATGAAAAAAAAAAAAAATGTTTGCAAATTTTTAGAAAAAATTGTTAAGATGTACATTTTTTTAAAATTCATTAACAAAAAATTCTGTCACTTAAATTCAAATTGTATGTACGATTTAAACAATAATTTTAAAAAATATGTATTTTATTATTTTTATGGTGTACGTAATTTTTTAAATTAGAATGTGCAGATCAAATGACAAAATTAATTCTTCCTTTTTAATTTAAAAAATTTATTCACTTTTTGATTTTTGTATCGTGTGGATGCATTTCACGCTGGAATCCAAAATATCTTGGATGGCCTTTGGAACTTGAGTGATTTTAATTTTTCAGTCACGTAGAATACGTAGTAGTACACGTAAACCACGAAGACACGACGAAGAAGGATTTTTTTTTTAACGCGGGTGCTGCAACGTGCTTCGAATGGAAATAACCATGGAGAGTTTGAGGCGGGCTGCACATACTGATTCGCGAAAGTCGGTGGAAGTGTTTATTCTAATCCCTGACTTGATCTTTACGAGCTGTTCAATTTTGACGCGGCTATTCGAGGTGTAATTGTTTTCACTCATTTTGTTTATCCCGGGAAAAAATTCCATACTCGATTTTATCTCCAAATTGCATCCGTTTTGTGTTACCAGTCAATCACATTCTGTCATTGCGAAATTCCAATCTTCAACTTTCGGTTTGTATTTACTTTCAAACTTTCCACTCGCTCATTGTAACCAAAATTATTATTTACGATTAATTTCATAATTTTCCAATCCAACAAATTGAATTTTCTGTTTTCATTTTTTTTTTTCGAAATCCTTATTACAAACTTCAAAATATATTCTATCGAATAAATGAAACTTATTCCATTTATTTTATTCAACGACCGATCAATTCAATCCTCAGGACAAAAATCGATTTGACAATAAAAAAATCTAAAAAAAATTCTAATAATATTCTAGATGTAAATAAAAACTCGTCGTCAATAAAAAAAATAAAAATAAAAATGCCCTTCATAATGAGATTTGTAAAAAAAAAATTTCTTTCCACGTCACAAACGAAAGTAATTCCTGTGGTTGATCTGCCCTCAATGAAATGCCTTCGCTTGTGTTTCCGAGATTGCGCGGGTCAGTTACGTCTGTTACGATTTCCTGTGTGCGAATGTCCTCCGTTTAAAGGAGATTCGCAAAATTAGAATTCCAAAGAAGTTCGTGTGGAGTTGAAGAGACGAGGGCGACGGCGATATGCGCGTGGAGGTCACAATAACAGAGTCTCGTTTCGCTCGAGAAAGTTTTGTCCGTTTATTGTGCGCGGAGCCTCGTGTATAACTTCTCCACCATTCACCGAAGCAGACAGAGCCGAGACGCAGCTTGTCCACAGAGTCAGCGGTTCAGACTCACCGCGAGAGCCCGCGGGTCAGCCTTTTCTCGTGTAGGAAGTTCTCCCGTAATTTACGAGGCACCTGTGACTTCGTCGGCCTCGTCGTGTCTCTGTGCCACACTCTTGCGAGATCGCAGATAGTAAATTTCCATTTTTACCATTATTTCGTCGATTGATTCGTCAAATTCAGCTTTATAACCATTATGACACTTCCCCGTGCCCTTCGGGACTAAAAAAGTCCTAGGGCCGGTAAACGTGCTTTAGTGACTCGCTTTAGACTTGGAAATCTCAGGTTCACAAATACACCGAGATAAAACGATGGTATCAGTAACCATAAAGTGACGACTATTCAGTTTTTATTTTTACAACCAATTTCTTTATTTTTATGAGTGCCACAATTACCAAATGTTAGTGTGACCTAATAATAAAGTGAATTTATAGTGTCAGAAAAGACCGGAGTGTTTTTTGTCCACGAACTCCCTAATTAAATATAATATACAATTGTGACACAGAATTGAATGATAATTATCAAAATTATAGAAATTACTGTACCAAAAAAAAAAATCGCACTATTATAACAAATTTACGGTACCACTTTGAGCATAAAAATTTCTAGTAAATGTCAAGTGTATTTTTTTTATTAACTGCGGCAAAACATCCTTCCCATCGCTTTTTATTTTCCTTAGCCTCGTGATAAGTTTGCTTGACCTTGAAAAAATTCGCAAGGGGAGAACACGAAACAGACTGACGATAATAGAGTCCCAGAAGAGCAACAACAACAACACAGGCGAGAGCCGATCACGTAGGCGAGTGGCGAGTGCGTTTATGCGCGGTGAGAATGCGATGAGTGCACAGGAGCAGCGAAGCTCGTGTAAAAGGGTGGTTATAGGTGGAGAAGCGATGGCCAGTAATCGATATAAGGAGAGGCGATCGGAGTGGCAAAGTCGGCGGCAATCGGCGTGAATTTTCGCTACCGGTTTGCGAGTCGCGGCGTCAAGGCTCTCGCCACAGCGAAATCGATCCTATTGAATTGCCACGTAGCTCACGCGTTGCTGAAGAGAAGGAACCGGCCAGTATAGCCATTAGCCAGTAGCGAGCGTTGGATGTTGCGCTCCTTCGCATGTGAAATCCAATCGACGATGAATAAATCCAAGTGTAACGAGAGATTACGGAGGCCGTCGATATCGTTCGTTTTGCGGGCTCTTCAGCATGTCTTGAAGCCAAGAATCGGCGCCACTGGCGTCCGATCGAATCTCTCGTACAGTTTTCTCTCTGGCTTTCGATTCTCACGCACAAAAATCGTCTAAATGCTAATTCAAGCAATTATTGGATCCGAAAGATTGGCTTTTTCGAAAACATCACTTTCCGTATTATGCCCACGGGATTCTTCATCATCGTCAATTATTTTATTACGGTACACGTAGCGCATTAGTATGCGGCCAATAATAAAATTACCTTCGCGTTATAAGATTACGACTGTACGCGCGCGCGCGAGCCTTTCTTTATGGCATCTGTTTACGTAAGTACATGAAGAACGTATGCATAATATCGCTTGGGTGTAACGAGCCCATAATTCGAATAATTGAAGAAAGTTGCGCACATTCAGCGGATTTTTGTTGTTGTCTCGTTGCGCTTGCGACCAATGAAATCATAAAAGCGAACGACGATCTCGTTATTTGCTGAAGAGTGCCAACATTTCTCTGGGAAACTGTAATTTTTTTTTTTCCGGTCTCATTTATTAATTTAAAAAAAAAAAATGATTCACAAAATTTTCAGTACTTGTAGTTTTATTTATTATATTAAATAGGCTTTTTTTAAAAATCACTTTACCATTATCATTGATAATCATGAAAATCTTCCATTCAAATATTGATGCTTAATTATTGATTAAAAAAAAGGAAATTTCCAACCTCTTGTCTAATAAATTTTGAATATTAATAAAATGATCAATGAAAATGATCTACCATTCGAATTTGCATTGACTTGTCCACGTTCAAAATAAAAGCCTGCGGTGATTTCTAAGACCCACAACAGAGAGTGTATCCAATGCTAACGCAGGACGACAACACGCGACGACCTTTCAAAGGCGACGCTTGTGCGTGTTGATTTTCCCCTCACAGACGTAACGCTGCGTAAAAACGTAATACATTACGGCGAGCCATTTGTTAGGCTGGACGTACATTTGTCGACACGAGCGATTCAATGGCCGTTTAATAGATGAAACGGCCGTGTAAAAAAGCGTTCACCAGCAAAGTGAACATGCGGACACATGGCGAACTCTTCAGGATTTACGTGGAGTAGCCGTAGCTGCTATAAAGACGAGATTACAGTGAGAAAGGTGTTAGCGAGAGTCATTACCAGAGATCATATCGTGGATGCTGTAAGGATCACGCTACACGGATGCTATTCTCTAATTATTATGTCCGGTATTATCTTAGAGGCTTGGAAAGAAAAAGTTTCAATGTCTCTTGCATTATTTTTGTGCCGACAATTTTTGTATCGCGAATATTTTTTACCCTTTAACGTCTCCCTTTGACAAAACAAACTCAACGTCACATCGGTCCGAAAAAAAATTCTTGTCCGGGGTCACTTTTTTGGTAATGTTAGAAAATTATTTGTGTATTCCTATTTTGGAAAAACAAAATGATTTTTCTGTAATTTCTTGTTACGAAAATTTTAGGTTCAAGTGTAAATCACTCAGAAAAAAATGGACGATATATTTTTTTTTAGTTCATCTGTGATTCCCCAATATAATTTCATGGAATTCTTTCAATTTTGCGCGGCCAATAATTTGATTGACAAATACTTGTCACGTTTTATCTGTCGAATAACACGAAATTCGTGCGTGTGCGCGGACACGCGTGACTCTAGCGTGTACACACACGTAGCGGAGAATTTTCTTTCGGGTTCGCTTCCTCATCACACTGGACGATTGAATTACGTAAGCGCGATCGTTCTGGCTCGTTTGTGTGAGGCCTTCGTGCTTCGATGCAATGTGGACACGAGAGCGCCTCTTGTGTATCTCTTCAGCGTTGCATAATCCACGTACGAAGTTGGGTTCTTCGATACAAACGCGCCGTGTGTTTTCTTGAGGGCCCCGCGCAAATGCGAATCGGCCCGTCGCATGACTACATGTATATACAAAAACACCGTCGATCCTAGGGAACGACTGCGTTACCGCTGCTTTCTACACGATCGGACCAATGGATTTGACGTTTTAAATCCTCAATAAGCAACTACCGCACGGACTTGGAATCCCAAAGTGGCTATCAACACGCTTCGTCTCTTTTGCGCAAGAGTGAAGAAGGTAACAATTTTTTTTGTTATTCAATCTGCAATCGTGAACGCACTGCAGTAATTTTTTCGCTCTTTTGCACTACAGAAATTTCGAAATTAATTTTTTTTTAGGATGGTACCGAAGATACTGGAAAAATAACAAATTCAAGTTGCATCGCAAATCTTGAGCGCACTGCGATGATTTTTTTTTCGTATTTTCTTTTAATGACACTGAAAAAAAAAAACTAGGAAAATAAAAAATTGCAGTTGTAATGCAAATAGTGAATTCACACCATAAAAATTTAAATTCCAACCAAGTGACCTTGAAATAAAATAAACGCTCGATGGAAGTGGCGTTAAATAAAATTATCGTTTCGCTTGCTAATTGACTATAAAACGGAGATAAAATTTTTTTTAAACCACAAAATATGTGAAGCATATATATATATAGATATATATATATATTCGGTCCCAAGGCGAAAGGCGAGCGTGGAAAATTTGAAGGTGCTGCTGCAGCATAAATCCTTTCACATTTCGTGACAATTTGAATAAACGGAAGTTAATCATATAAACCAGTATCGTTATTATTATTATTTATTATTCTCGGGAACGTGTTGAATTATTGTCGAGTTACGAGGATTATTCGAGGCACGTTCTCGGCTCTCGTACATTTTTAGATATCCATCATCGGCATCATCGTCGTCAGTTGGCACTGAGACAGATCGTTTTGGCATTAGCCAGTAAAATGGCAATTACAGCTCCCTGCTGCTCTCTCGGGTCAAACGTCACGTCTTCGTGCAGCGAATGACGAGCGAGCGGAGGAACGGGATACACCTTTGCCGTGGATATCGACGTCCCCGGCGCCGTGTCGCGTTTCCTAGAGTCTTCGCGGCGAGATCGTTTGCGCGCAAGCGTAATTACGCGAACACAGAACTCGAGTATTACAGCCGATCGGGCGCGCGCGGCGCGGCGGCATTGAAACGACATTCTTGCGGCTGACTTTATCGCGCGCGGCCTCTCGTTCCTCTACCTTTAGTAGTGTCCTTTATGTGTAACGACAGGTGCTCGAGTTTGTAGTATCTCCTTGTTATATATACGCTTCCTCTGTCTGCTCACTGTTACTATATACAGTATAATTGATTTTCAATAAAAATGAACTTTCAATTTTTTCTCTTCAATGGAAAAATAAAGTTTCGAAAATTAAAATACCATATTTTTACCTAGTTAATTTAAATAAAAATGCGTTATTTCTAATTCGTTAATTTAAATAAAATATATATTTTTTTTGTATATAAATACACTAATTTGAAGTAATTAATTTTTTTTGTATTTTTTATTATAAAGCATTGAAAAGTGTATTTTTATTGTGTAATTTCGAGAGTCATTTAAATGTGGATGCGTATCAAAAATATTTGATAATGAAATAAATGTTTGAATAGAATGTTTGATGTATTCCTTTGACATTTCTGAATTCAAAGGATTGTCTGTAGTTCTGAGATTAGATCTGAGGTGACCACTCAAGTGGAAGTGGAATTCCTTCTTCTCCCTACGTTTGTTTGTGTGGAGGATCGTAGAGCGGAGACGGGATCGAAGAGACTCTCTTGGTTTGCCCTGCTGGTTAGTTGTGTAGCGTTGCCACAGGACGAGAAAGCGTATCGGAGTGTCGATCGAGGAGAACTTTTGTTGCTGGTGCTATTAAACGCATCGGGGGCTTTTCTCGCGCGTCGAGCAATGGTCAATGTCTCTGGACTTTTATTGGTGGCCAGGGTGTAGAATAATTCTATAGAGAGTCTGATGGATAAGCACGTGAGAGCGATTCGATTGCCCTGAGGTAAGAGCCTGATCTCTCTCGACGCGTCAATGAATTGCATGTGAGAGAGAGACTCGAACATAGCGTTTGCATCAACAGCATATTTATGAATATGAAATTTCTTGATTTTTCTTGAAACGTTTTTTTATTTGTTCGTATTTTCGGAGGCGAATTATTTGGGAGGCAATTTTTCGTGAGTCAATTTTGAAGGAGGGCAAATTTTTTGTGGGTCAATTTTTAGGGAGGCCAATTTTTCGTGGGTCAATTTTGACGGGGGCCAGATTTTTTGTGCGTCAATTTTGAAGGAGGGCACATTTTTTATGGGTCTCTTTTTCGCAAGACCATTTTGAAAATTGGCCTTTAAATCTTTAGCTGTATTTACGTTTTTCTTTCACAGAATTAACATTTTTATGCCGCAGTACACAAAATCTCCAGACTTTTATGGGTTTATAGGGAGTATGATATTTCCATAGAGAGTTTGATGGATAAGCACGTGAGAGCAATTCAATTGCCCTCAGGTAAGAGTCTGATCTCTCTCTCTCTCTCCACGCGTCAATGAATTGTATGTAAGAGAGACTCGAGACGGTGAGTTCTATAATTCCGCTTGTATCGATACCCCATACGTGTATATATGTGTGTGTAGGAAGGGCAGAGGGCAACACAACCTGAGCTGGAGGAAACTAATCACTGAACTTTCACAGATTACTGCTGACCATTGCACACAAACACATAGAGCTATTATTACAACTCGCGTATGACCCATAAAATGTACCATGGGAAGTAATACACCAACTCTGCATGATGTAAAACAGAAATTCACCATTTATCCCCATATTATCTTTCTCCCTCAATACGAATAAGAAATAATAACAGTAATAATCCATTTTCCCCATACTCACTTTAATTGCCAATGGAAATGCATTTTCCAAAAATGGTCCCAAAAAAACAAAAAAATTAATCTACAAAATCATCGTTTAACGTTGTCTCATTCTGCTTCAGGGAAAAAAAATTATTTTCCCAATTTGCTTTCAATTTCAGAGGCTATTTTATCCAACGACACCTTAACTCACTTGAATCTCCAGTCACGTATCACATATACACACATATATGTGAACCGTGATCAATCAGAGTGAAAGAGAAACGTCAGAGAATGGAATGAAATACATAAAGGCCTTTTTACGGGTAAACTCGTCGATATTCAGGAGACTTTCGTTGCACCGAGTTTTCTTGAACGCGGAGAAATAAGGAAAGAAACTGAAGGAGTTTCTTTTTCTCGCGGCGGCGTCGCCTTGGATTATTTTTATTCGCAACGGGAATAGCAGTACATACAAATACTCGACTTTCGCCTCCTCGACTGACTGATGAGTGAAACGTCAGTGGACTCGGTTGTCGTTGAGTCGTTGAAAAGAAATGCAAGCAACAAAAAAAAATACGAGGGAAACCGGGTGCATCTTGAGCCTCGAGGACTTAAACGCCACTGAGCCTGCATAAATGAAGTCCAAGGTGCTCTATGCGCGGGTTAGTCGCGTTTTTATCTTCGCACGGTTAAATTGTTATTCTAATGAAGCTTTTCCTGCCGCCAACTTCCCGCAACTCGTGTCTGCTCGCTCGTCTGCGAAACAGCGAGACTCTCGGCATCGTGAAATATTGACCTTGAAAACGAGAGCTCTCGAAACGTTACGAGAAATCGACGAATACTTGATTCGCTAAATGAAATCGACTCTCGTTTCCATTACAACAATTCCATTATCAGGTGTTAATGGAATTACATTTTTCGGCTGAATATTTAATATTTAATAACAGCAACAAAAAATTTGGATTTGTATATAAAAAGTCGTGGCAAAATACATTTAATTATTATTTGAAAAAATAGTAGAGAAAACAAAGTTTCCGGAGATAACGAAAGATTAAAAAAAAAAAAAAAGCGTAATAATATAGGAAGAATAAAGGAAGGTCACAGACTAAAGGTCAAAGGCGAACTGAGGATGGTCGGAGATCTGGTATAACATATATTCCGTAAGACTCGAAGACAGAACGAAAAGTGTGGTGAAATAGTCGAAATGTGTGTGCGTGTGTGATAAAAGGTCTCGCTGACCTGGCTCAACGGTCCGCACGATTGCAGAGCGCCCGGCGCTCGTTAAAAGTCTGCCCCGGGTCTTCTATACACGATAAATGCGGAGCGTGGAAGGCGATGCACATCGGTGTGTAGGATACACACCTGGTAGAAAACGAACGAAAATAATACCGAGGAAAAACCGGTTTATACGACCCGGCTCTCCTAATCGCGCTTCCCTCCGCGTCCCAAGGTCATCACCGACGGCGCGGCAATATGGGAACTGACCCGACTGCATCCGTCGGCTTCGTGTACATAAATACCCGACACCGACTGGCTAACCGGACGAAATGTGTGTCGCGAGGGATCCTCGCGTGTCCCCATTTCCACGGAGTCATAATCTCCCCGCTTTAGATTTATAATCTGCACCGCACTCTTAAAAATGCAACTAAATTGAAAATCCAACAGAAAATATAAGATTTAACGAATGCGCGAGATCATATATAATCAGAAACACCCAAACATCTCATCTCCCACCCATAAAACAAATCAGCGCCTCGAATTTATTATAAAAAAACAAATTAATTAAATAATGATCCAATCGCAACATAACAAAACATGTAAATAATAATGATAATTTTGTATATTAATATACTTTATTTCACGCGGTGTGAGAAAGGTGATTTTACGCACGCACTCATAAATCCGTATTTTCATCCTTGGGAAATAAAATTTCATGCGACTTTTTTTTTTCTTTAATTAATTCCGAAAAAGTTTTATCGCACTAGTGTCGTAAAGTGAACTATTCATTGTTGACATTAGGAAAGTAAATTGCTGCAGTCGCATTCATAGATTTCTCCTGCGAACGGAGAAGAAGAGAATGAGCGAAGGTGACCCTCCCGGCAGTGGTTCGTACGTGAGAAAAGGATGTGTGCGCACACAAGTAAGTGTACAGTGCGCGTAGAGCGCTGTAATGCTCTCGGGGTACACGGAGGATCGAGCGCAAAAGGGCAACGCCCGAGGTGGCCTTGCTCGCGACCTCCTCGCAGGCCTTCCGAGAGCGAGAAGGACGAAGGCCTCCTCTCAACGCTCGCGGAGCGCATTGAGAGGGCGCACCGACTGAAGAGGATGCCAGCGACTAATGCGCCGAGTCCACGGTTCGAGACTATAGCAAAAGTGAGCTGCGGAAGACGCAGGATATCAACCGCAGCGGAATAAAGCGAAGAGAAGTAGCAGAGAGACGTCAACAGTTGGTTCAGCCGAAGTTGATCCTGAAGAGAAACCTTCAAGGAAAATTCGACGTCTCTTAACTAATTATACATCTTCGTTTTACTACTTATCTCTATATACCCGCAACGTCAGTAAAATCAATTTTTTACAACCCTGAAGAATAATGTCGATTACATTTTCTATGGTACCAATTTTCTTCAAGACAACTGACGTTCCTTCAAAAAATTGTCATTCCTTTTTTAATATTCAAAACATTGAATATTGTTTCTTATCAGTTCGGTGTACTGCTATAATTTATGTAAGTGCAGAAAGATGTCCATTGCCCTCTACTCGCCATTGCGACTTCCTGTACATGCGAGCAACGCAATTTACGCATGCTGAAGGAATTGACACTTCGTGATTTGTATATGTATTACATACTGGAAAGAGAAGGGAGAGGAAGAGAAAGAAGTCTTCGTTGTATCAGTGTCCCTTTCTGAACGCGGCGAGTCCCGAGGGCGAAAAACAAGGGCCGCCAAGGACGAAGAGTAAGACGCACGGTAGTTCGAAAAATAGAGATTCCCTCCCCACCTCGGAGAGTATAGAGAGTCGTTCAGAAGTATCCACCAGGCACTTGTCCCGATGATCCTTTTGCACTTTTTTCCTGCTGTATACACTCAGCTGCGAGGATAGATGTGTATCTGCGTCTCCGGCGCACGTATTACTTCCTCGTTCGTTTTTATTATTTCTCCTCTGTCCGCACGCCGAGTGCGCTGCCCCTGACTGCGTCCGACGGGCTGCTCTCCCTCGGTCCGGTTGCCACTGAGATTCTTACCGGTGTAATAACCTCGCTCGCGCGGAATTCCGTCTAATTTTCCTACAAGTGCACTGCACTCTCAATGATCTGTAGTTTTTTTTTTTTTCTCCCGGATGAATCAAGAATCAGTGACGATTAAACTTTTAACGGCCGCAGACGAGAAGACTTTTTTTTTCACTCTCTAATTGAGCGTGTAATTTATTTAAACGTTGAGCTGTGATTTTTTTTTCGTGTAAATACATTTTTCGCTCATCTCGAAATGTGGAATGTCGAATTTAAAATACAAAAGGCAAATAATATATTGTTACGTTTGGAAAAAAATTTGCGGAATTTCTGGTCCACATTTCCGACGAGAAAATTTGTTTTTTTTTCTGACTCTCTAATTGAAAGCGTCATTTATTTAAACGTGAAGTTGTAATTTTTTTGATTCAATTTTGAGTGTAAAATACATAATGATGTTATGCTGTTTGTAATGAATTTGTGGAATTTCAGGTTCACGTTTTTTTACGACGTTTGAAAATTTACCTGAGCTCACATATGTTTGCGCTCGCGTACAACACCTTCCGATTTTTTTTTAATTCAACGACTTTTACTCATCGATCGTACGTTATTTATACCCTGAAATTGTGCAGACATGCATTAAACATTTGTGCACCCGAGAGCATATCGTCGATCAGAGACGATCATTTTCGGCGAAAGTGGGACATTGGGAGCCCTCCCGACTTTCGAGATAAATTCGAGAATAAAAAATCGGCCCGGCTGCAATATACTCTCGCGTCGCCGGTGGCGCCGGTCAACCTACTGATCGTCAACGCTCATTCACAATTTTCTTACAGGTGCACCGAAAAAAAAAATGTGCAATTTATTCTGCAGTCTGCAACGGAAAAAAACAAATGTTAAGGCAACAAAATGTAAGCCCAGTCTCAAATTCATTTAAATCCAATGAATGAATTCTTTAAAATAATTTATATTCGCGAAAAAAATTCTATCAAATTTTTCAAAATGACGACTTTTATTTTAAAAAATGTAGACATCTCAATTTTTTTATTTAAAAAATTTTTCCTCTCAGCTCAAAGTACCAAAAAGTCGGGCAATTGAACAATTAATTAAATATTGCAGAATTAAAAAAAAAACAAAACGTTCTATTTTCCCAAAAACTCGAATTAATTAACAAAATGCAGATAAAATTGTCTTCGTTCAAGTTGAAACTTTTCCTCACGTTCTGATAGTCTAACGATCCTCATTAGCCTGTCTAATGCGTTAAATTAAAAATTTCTTTTCGCCGCACTTTCGAACGACGGATTATTTCGCAAAGTCCTCGATCGGAGTTCGGATAAAATTCTACGGCTCTCAATCGGCGAATTATCGAAGAAAGTGAATGCACGAAGAGGTGCGAGGATCGCGTGAGCAAAAAAAAAATGCCAAGTTTACAACTGCAGTTGCGCAACGTGTTGTGCACCTTCGACAGGTGCGATCATAAGTCGATGGGAGAGAATCGACCGCGCGCTGCGTGCCCACAACATTACATTCGACATTCTCTTCCGCCCTTTCTTTCTCCTCCTCAATTAAACGTCCCAGTTCGCCGCGACGACCATCATCATCATCATTATCATCATCGCACGTCCACCTTATATCAGAGAATGTGTGCATACCGGCGACTATGTAATAGATTCTCCGATAGAACTTTTCGACACGCCCATTGTTTTCTCTCTCGTCGTCGAGGATATTCGATGGCTATCGGGCCGACACGCTGATTTCAGCATTTATCTAATGACCCAATCGCAGGTATTAATTCACAGGCATCGCACACGTCTATGGGACATTCCACGGTGAATGACACGTCCTCAAGTCCTCATCAATTCACTCACTATATTATTAATCACCTTTTTTGTCGGATTTTTATTTCGAATTTTGTTGAGATCGTGAAAAAAAATTGATGGCACTTTTGATATCGTTTATTAAATTTGTGTGATTTGTCATGGAATTGCCCATATGCATTGGTTTGTACGTGAGAGAACATTTAATAATGTACTTAGGAACGTCGAAGGGAAAGGGAGAAAGGATTTTCAACAATTCGTGGAGAAAGGTGACGACAAAACTTTCTTAAGTGCACATGAGAAGGATTTGCCATTGCAAGTACCTTAACGTTGCACGGGGTTTCCAATCGTAGATGAGAAATTCGTGTTACCCGTGACCTATAAACCTCACGGCATCAATAGACCCTCTTCTTCTTCTGCTTCTTCTTTGGCCCCCTCGGTACAGCGTAACAATAGATACCGATCGCGATGAATCGTTTTTATATCGTCCTTTTAAGTCTCGAGTCTCTGTTCGTTTCCACCGAGGGAGAGTCCTCGTTTTCCATTGCCGATTTGTGCCTAGTTAAATTACAATGCCATTGCAAACTCGGCGCACACGCAATTAAATTCCTTAAAGGGAATACGAGCACACAATTAAATACGTCCTCGAGATTGTATGGGACATTCCACGACAAATCGGCAGAGCCGTGACTCACATTATTCATTTTATTTTTCTGTCACTTTCCCGCGAAGAGAATCGTCGTTCCAGTTTTTTTTTAATACCGATCTTTGCCGATTTCGGTCAAAAAATCTTTATTTCGTTATTTAGATCGTTTGATCGGTAAGGAAATTAATACAAAATGACAAATACTCGACAAATTTGATTTTTCGATACAGAATTTACTTATAAAATCGTTTAACATTATTTTTCAGTGATTAAAAGGCTCGAAGAGAACATTTTCATTCGAGTATGCCATACCGATTTATCATAGAATGTCCTGTACATGCATGCACTGCTCGTGAAGTAGACAACTCGCTGGGATTAGACGTCGTGAATCACGGAATTTCCCGTTCGGGCGAAAGCTCAACCGATTTCGAGCGACTTACAACGCGATCGGCACAATCGCGATCGTTTTATTGGGGAAGATGTTCAAGGCTGTTGCTCGCTGCGGCAGACTCAAGATCCCCGAACGATTCTATCGCGATGGCGAAGCGCGGGAACGATCGCGCCGATTTCTTGTGCACATCGGCGATATTATTAACCGGCATGCGCGTGAGGACGTCGAGAGGATTTATCTCGGAGAAGACGCGGGAACACGGCGACGAACCGGTCGATGATCGGCGTCGCTTCGTCGTTCCACTTTCTCCCTAATTAATGAGCGAACATCTCGCGAGATCGGTATTCAACCGATTTTCCGAACTTCGCCATTTTTTATTGCGGTTAAATAATATCTTGTGTGTTGTCAATGATGTTACAAGGGGATCCAATTAAATGTCGAGGAGATAAGATAAATTCGCTGATTAGATAATTGCATATCGATCGATTGTTATCGGCAAAGTGGTTTAACGATATAGACAATCAGTTGAGACACGAACAATCGATAAAACGACACCGGCTTCGAATGAGGCGATGATCGAATAGAATCGAGTCGTAGATTATTTTTTTCCTCCACATTCTTCGGCATATCTTGTGTTGTCGTGAAATCGGTTGAATTGGAAAATAGAAACTGCGTCATTCAAGGCTGTTTTAATTTTTTTTTTCTCTGCACATCGGGGCTATGGGAAAATGGAGGCTTTACGATTCTCGAGGATGAGTCATAACCTCGGAACCATTAATTCGTTTTCTGATGAGGAAAACGAAAGGAAGGGAAAAGGTATAATCATTGGAAGATGATGGTGCGTATGTGTTTTTTTAAAAAAGGACCGAAAAGGGTCTTTGATGGGGGCCCTAATTATAGGTAATTATAATAATTCGTAATATAATTATTATATACAATTATCAAATAATTTCCTCTCACCAAATATCGTTAATTAATTTCTATTTAATTATAATAATCTATAAAATAAAATAAAACCTTTACTGTTGTGTTAATTAAAGATTAATTAACTCACGTTGTAGATATTATTCCAAACTGTCCTTCTAAATAATATTTGCAATGTAATACATGATGTAAATCGATAAGAGCGCGGTGAAGCTGATTAAACCAAAGTAAGAACACAACTCAGTGAGCATCGGGTTTGCTTACTCGTTCCTGTCCGCCACTTTTACCGTCATGCGAGTCATTGAGGCGTCGCCCAAGCGAAATGAGATCGTCGGATAAAATTCTTTGGCTCAAAGGGTTGAAATAAATTGACAATGTTATTATCACCCGCAGGAATCAATAAACGCAGTGTATTGACAATTTGTCAATCGCGATGACAGAAGCCGGGAGGAATGTATCGGATAAAATCAATGATGATCGATCACCGATTCTCTCCGGAATATTTCCTCACAAAATCGGCACTGAAAAAAATCCGCCATTTTCTAATAATACGTTCTACATTTTACAACGCAAAAAATAATCGCATTTATGAATAACAAAAAACTGTTGACTTGTATAAAAAATATATCGGAAAATTATGACTATTAAAATATCCGTCGATGCGTGATGCACGTTCGATTGGAAAATGCAGGACGATGATGCGTTCTACTTTCTCTCGAATTAGACAGCATCCAGAAAAAAAGTCGTCCGCTCGGGAATAAAAATGGCCCGAGCATCTGGACACGCGAAAGGACCGCAAAAAATGGCTAAACGTCAGGGTTATTACTAGTGTATTAGAAAATCCGAGAAATTGTCCATTTTATGGACAGGGAACCATTAAAATAACATGATCAGCTACTGCATTTCCGCACGCGTTCTCGACCGCTTGCCAGCTAACCGCATATTTACGTGGAGCTGCAAAAAAGAAAATCCTCTCGAGCAGCTATTTATTACGATAGAAATAAATAAATAAAAATAATCCATATCCCGTAGATCCGGGATTAGGTTTTTTTTTTTTTTCTGTCACGCGAATTTCTGATCCGATGAGAAATGCGTTCTCAGAAATTGTGTGGAGAACATATGAAGCAATGAAAATATTTTTGCTCGTGACGATTCACCGAACCTGAAGAACAGTCAGTGTGCAACTACGATGGAATGTCTCGGTGGTCAACGTTCCTACCAAGACAAATCATATATATATATATATATATATTTTTTTTTTACGTCATGGAAACGCGCAAGAGAAAGGTTCGCTTTCCGGTGTCTCCTGCTCCGGAAAGTTCACACGGATCCGCGTGCCTTTTGGTCCACTCAACATCCGGTCGAACTCCCCACCAGGAGAAAGTCTTAGCAACAATGTACCAATTGGAATATCCTAACCCGCCAGGATTCTACTCAATGAATATTTAAATCACTGCATTAAAAAAAAGGGGTATTACTTTGCAGTCAACCCTTTGACGATTAAGATCCTTTTTTAACTCGGACACTTATTTTCATAATTTTTTTTATCACGCAATGCGTAATTTATCCATGGAATTACCTGTCCACTGTGTTTCTCATACAATATTGTGTTCTGTCAATTTTTTTCTTTCTTTTATTTTTCAATTTTTGATAGATTGAAAAAATTGTGGTTTAACAAGAAAATATTTCAACAGTTCAACTATTTTTCCAGCTTCCGATTATCAGAAGAAAAAAAAAACTCAAAAATATTTGCGATATTAAATTTCTCGTTATTCACCTTTGTGTTTTCCGAATTGCGAATTGCAAAAATCCAAACTCCTCAAAAGAATAAAATAAAAATTCTGCACAAGCGCAACGTTCACTTTGAGCTTCCGTAAGCACGAGCTTTCAGAGATTTTTTTTTTTTTTTTTTTCACCGTACGAAAGAGCGTTGCATAACACGTCGGCCAATAACCATAAGCCGGGGCGAAACACCGTTAGGTGTTCATGAATTCTCGCGCGGCGAGTTGAACTCGGTGCGTGGGTGTTACAGGTACCTTAATTTAATTTCCTGGTATTTTGCATACCGACGCACGACTATCTTTCTGTTTATACGCACACACACACGTGTGTGTGTGCGTATTATGCAGAATCGTGTAGCGGAGCTTTGGTATATAGTTATAATAATAATAATAATGTACTCACGGAGAGAGAAGAACGAGAGGATATCGGGTTTCCTGCGCGGGATTTAACGACTAACTAACTGCGGGCAAAGGCGGACGTGTAAGACTTCTCCTGTCGTGCTGTACACGCGGAACTCGCTCGTAAGATCGTCGCGATTCTTGCACACGAACTCGTTACTCTACCTATATATATATATGTGTGTGTGTGTGTACAAAGTCACTAGGGATAATAGAAGAGATGTACGTGCATCGTCTTGGTTGTATATTCTGCCACAAATGATTCTTAAAGCACATATATATATGTATATATGTATGTATGTAAGTAAGTATGTATACATGTATATGTATAGGAGGGATTACATTGCAGAGCCTGGTGCACAGCGGAGCCTCGAGCAACGCTCGGTTGCATCAGGATTGCGACATCGGACAACCTTGCAATGTCGTGGCAACCTGTTGCGCTTTGCTTCCTTTTTGTTTTTGTTTTTGTTTTTTTTTAACTTGTGGAGCTATTGTATAGATTAGCGAGATTTGTGATCTTGATTTGACACTTTGATTTGTGCGAGTGCAAGGAGAAGTGATTTTATGGAGCATTTATCTTATTTATTGATTACAATTTTTGGTTTTTGGTTGAGTCGTGCATTTTTATTTTAAGGAAAATATTCAATAAAATTAGGTAAATTTCATTGATTTTATTGATTTTGTGAATGGATGATGGATGGATCTGGAAAACGGTGATTACGATTTTTTGCGATTTTAAATCATGTTTTTTTTTGTGAATGCAAAAAAATGTGTGTATTTAATTTTAATCGCTGCTTTGAATAGTCTATAGTAAAATAATAATGGTTTTTTTTTCTTTGCGAATAAAAAAAAATTATTGATTCGGTAACGTATCAAAAATAGCATGGACTACGTAATTGAATGATTGTGCGCTTCGATACATCGAGTGTTTGCAACTTAGTAACAGGCTCGTCTGTGTTTTGATTTTAAATAGCTTGGAATTAGGACTTAAAACCCTCGACACGCTGACGTGCCTTGTAAGACGACGAGGTTTCCCAAGGTGACGATGTCTCATCAGTTGTTTTAACTGGCGTGACCGGAATAATTAAAGCCTGAGGATAATTGGGTACTCGGTGGGCGCAGCATTTGCACTCGAGTAAAACTTGGATCTTTAACTTCCATTCCCCACATTATTGTTATTATTATTATATTATTTGCTCAACAAAGCACAAACTCCAAGGCTCGGCTAAAGTAAAACAAATTGAAAAATAATTATTGCATTTATACAAATCCAACAAATTTTTTAAAAATGCATTAATTTTTTTTTTTTATTTCACGGCAATTTATTTTCCATAAATTCTACAAATTAACACCAAAATTTTCTCACTTTTATTTCAAGGAACTGTAGAATTACACGTTTTTTTATGTTTTTTAAACATTAATAAACAATGAGTATCAAATGGCTTTGTTATTAAAAAAATATGTTACTCTACAAATTTAACAGAAAACCAAAATGTTGCTCAATTTTCGTTACTTTCGAATACTGGCAAACCGATTTAACAAAATTATCGTGCAATTTATTTTCGGATTAAAAAATTAACAATGAAGGTTTTAAGTTAATTGGCATTAATTTGAGGCTGCTGAAAATCGCACGCAAATTCCGAAGCGCAGCGCAGCGGTTAACGATCATTTTAATTTAATGCTCTCCATACTTGTTGCGGATAGTGTCGAGGTCGTTTTTCTTGGGCGGCGGATAATTGATCGTTTGACACGTAACACACTTCACCGTTCCGTACCGCCTAACAATAATCTTACAGCCACTGCAAACGATATATAGCACCGACACAATAATTTCCAGCAGGAAGCATCTAATTATCGAATGCACAGATGGTGTGCACACAAGCAATATTTTCTCAATTACACCCAAGCGACTCTTCTTCGATAATAACACACAAAAACGTTGTATTCCATAATTCCAGTATTTAATTCGCTCGTATACAACGAGAGTAATAATTCCAGTCGTCATGAATGGCTTTGTAGTCACAGTGTCAAGTTCGTCATTCGCGACCATGAAAAAAAAAAATGTCTTCTTCATTGTCACCGGAGAAATGTATTGCACCCTGAAGAGTTCACCCGAGAATAAAAACAGAAGCAAAAGGCGCCTGAAAATTATTTTCCAATTTTTGCTACTATTTTTTTTCCAAGCCCAAAAATTGATCATTTTTCATCAGATTAATTTGTCACACTGAATTTTCTTTTTCTCTTCGTGTGCCAAATTAATTTTCCAGGATCTCATTTGTTCTGCAGTGAAACATAAAGTACAAATATTAACAATTTCTCCAAAGTCGCAAGGAAATTTAGGTAAAAAAAATTGCTACTTGACAAAAAATGAAATTGAACCTGGGAAAAAAGCAGGTACTGAATGGCCCTGCAGGTGAGCCGCTGTCAAGTTCGTAATTCGTGACCGTGGCGAATATTTCCCGTCTCATTGTCAACCGGAAAGCGTACGCGACTCGTCGGAGTGTATCCTGAGAACGGCGAAAGGCAGAAAGATCTCCAGCGATCGATAGCATCTCGAATCTGCTGCACGGAGTTCGAGATGCATGTGACATTACGCCGCGGGGATAGTTATGAGCTGAGCGCACGACTTTGCGAATAATACGTCGTCATCCGAATGCTTCTGATCGCAACGTTCTCGTGTCTCTGCGTCTATGAGCTTAAGAGCCGCGCGCTAAGCTTGCGGATTATCGCATACATAAATGTATACCGCGTGTCCAGCCAACTAAACAGATACGCATCCCGAATACGTCGCGGCGAAGACTGCGGTATTTTTTTTTTTATTGCGTCTCAGCGAAGCCACTTATTCTTTTTCTCGCGTCTTAAATCATTCGACGCAACACCTTTATTTTTTTTCCCACAAAGCGTATATTCCTCTGAGACTCGATGCCTCTCATTGCAATTCAGTATTTCAAAGGGAACAACACTGACATCATACACACAGACATAAAATAACTACAGTGCATTTTATATATATATATATATATTTTTTTATGGTACCTTTGGGACATAAAACTAAAATTGAGCTATTTCGTTGGTGGTAAATTATGGATAATAATGTTTAGAGCTCTAGGGTTATTTATTTATTTTTTTACAGAAATGTTATTGGGAATTTAAGATGGAGCTCAATTTTCTCAGCAATTTATGTGGAATTTTGTTGGATAATGAAAAAAAAAGAAAAACAAGGTTTTATTAATCATTTGTGGACGATAAAAAGTTAGTTTGTATTGGTAGGGAAAACGGAGAAAGTGTTACTGTATTTAGTAATATTACATTGGATAATATATGCAATTAAATCAGGGGATTTTATTTGATCGTTTATCGATTTTTTATTGGACGAGGGCTTCGTTAATTGTGACTATTCATTGATTTAGGATTTTTTTTATTGCGAAAATCTGTTGTAAAAAAATAAACAAGAGGTATGTAAATTTGATTTGGCTCGAAAGTTTGTGTCTCTACGACTGAAATGCAAAATAGCGCGAAACGCATTCGGAAGTGGGATGCAGTTGCGATATGCTCGAGTGCAGTTGCATCTTTCCGAAGGAATTTTATGGTTTTACACGTGAACTATATTCCGCTAACACTGGGGCGTTCCTCTTCGTAAATTTATATGGCTAATGGCGTAACAAGAGTTTATATCCGAGTGTAGTTTATTAAAAAATGAAAGCTCCTTAATGAAGCATTACTCGCGATCCCTCGCAAAAGTTCCTCTGTGAGAAAGTATGTTGATTTATTTCGTTGAACGACTTCCTCGTTGAGTTACGTGACACGAGAAAATTGGAATTATTTTTTCCTCTGATGTCATTTTTTACAATTCTATTTTGTCTCAACAAATTTACGAGCACTCGCAAATTTGTCGTTGATTTTCTAATTTTTATATTTTTTGTATTCAATGTTTTATGATTCCCCAAAAACGTAATGAGTATAATCTAAAATTTAATTAACCATTTGAGGGTTTGAAAAAATAAAATAAAAAAAAGAAAAAAAAGCCAAAAGCTTTGCAGGTGTTTAAAAAATTTTTTAAAATATTTTTTGGCAATAGTGTAGCTTTTTCTATAACATAAAATTAAAAGTAACATTATGAACTGGGTTATCAGTGTCTTTAAACACCAGAAACACGATTTAGCAGCTTGAAAAAATTTCTCAAAGAATTTCTCAATTTTTCGAAGCTGCTAAATCGTGTTTTTCCACATTGGTGCATCGATATGCGCGTTTTAATCGGCAGATACATTGTAAATTTAATGAGGAATATCTTGGAACGAGAGTTTGCAGGTGATGGAGCTTAGATCGAGGCTCTCGCAAGGCTAACATCGTTTCGCGAATCGGCCGGGAGTTTGTACTGCTTCGCTTTGAGGATTCACGAACGCATGTGAATGAACTTTGAGGAAGAAGCGGCAGCAGCAGCGAAGGTTTACACGGTACACGTTGAAAGAAGAAGAAGAAGAGATTACACGCGATTGTCGAACACACGAGAGTATCGATTGGGTTTGTAAGGCGCAGAGTTGCTGCCGTACAAAGTTGGCTCTCGGCGTATCGCACGTCACGATTTGCGGATCCCGAGTGTCGAACGTAACGATCGTATACGTGGGCGATAAATCGATCCGCAGATCGCGTCGAGAGCGATCTATGCGCGCTAAGCGCGGACTGTGAGAGTTTTTTTTTTTTTTTTCTTCTCGGAAAAGTCGAACTTTAACGATCACAAGTAATGTGCACGTTACACACGTGCATCGAATTATTATTAACATTTTAGACATTTTTTTATGACATAGAAAATTTTTAAAAAAATTTCTTTATTGTCTGAAAAGTGTCAATTGATCGCCACAAATTTTTCACTTGGGCGTATAAAATTCAAAAAAAAAACTGTTTGTTCAGTAAGTGCAGAAAAGTGTACTTTACAGTCTATAAAAAAATGCACATTTCAGTAGTACTAAAATTTTTAAAGCGTGCAATTGTGACCCACACGAAGTGAAAAAAAAAAAAAAAAGTATTTTCTCCCTAGTGTTGAAATGTGCCATTTCACATTCACCCATAAATTCCATTCTCACGAAACGCAAGGCAATTACTGTAGCACTGAATGATAATCTTGGAATAAAAAAAAAAAATTTAATAGACATAAAAATGGTGTTACATTTCTGCCGTCTCTCGTTACATTTGTTACGTCAATATCGTATTACGTGAGTCATGAGCGCGTTGATGATTATTACACAAAGGCGAAGGTACATCAGAGGCTTGCGTGAGTCCTCGTAAAATGATAATCCTGAAATAACTGGTACGTAAAATAAAGTAACAAGCGAAATGGTGGAGCGCTCCGATAGAAGCTGAGGAGGACAAGTGGCAGCTCAACGATCCACGAAAGAAGGAGGGAAAGAGAGAGAGAGAGAGAGAGAAGAAAATATATACAGCGAACGGTTTAAAGTAACGTTATGATGCGCAGAGCTTCAGGACGTAAACAGGATGCTGCGAGGATAATCTCGAAGCGAGCGCCGATATACAGGTCCGGGGCACTTTTAAACTTGCGTTATGGCAAGTGCACGACGACGCGGCACGTCGTCGTGCAGCAACAAGGTCGTTGCCACCGGAGAGATTCCTGTGGCAACAATATTTTTGCCTTAGATAAACGCTCGCCGCTCCTGCTGCTGCTTTTCATGCCAGGCTCAAGGGTTTCGACCGCTATCTCCTTCCATTTTGCTAGCGAACACACACATCGAGGCTGCGAACGCGTGCCGAGCCGCGCTCGATCGAAAACCTGATACGTTCGGTACGCCAGATGCAATGTGGGGGTAAAATGGTCAATTTGCGCAAGAATAAGCATTCCTGACAAAATAGACAATGCCTCACATTTTTTAAAAATTGTGTCAGTCTCTTCATGAAAAATGATAATAATATTTTTGTTAAAAAATCAGAGATGAGAAAGAAAGAAAAAAATTATTCGCTCCAAGAAATGATTATTTTTATTATTCCACAATACGGAAAAAAAATATGAGAAATCTACGATAAGATTTTTTTTTCTACGGATTCGTGAAAAAAAATGTGTTATAAGAAATCTCTTATAAAAATTAGAGGATTAAATCCACTGACACTTTAAGCAGTAATTCTATATTGATCAATTATGGAAAAGTTTCGAGGAGCGTAAATTAAAAAAGTGCCACTTTTGCTCATAAGTACGTATATATATATATACACGCACGAATGCCGGAGGGTAAATACGCGGGCATTTTGCCGAGTTAGAAACGCGCGTTCTCACAGGGAAAAGTGGAAGATCCGCTTCGGGCTCTTCTTCGTCTCGTATCGAGCCTCGACTATCTCATAGCATTTGAATGAGTGTAAACAGAACGTCGAAGCGAGGCTCGAAGAGCCCGTCGGACCTTTCGTGACCTTGTTGCTGAATAATAACAAAACAAAAAACGTAGAAACAGCAGTGAAAGAAAATGAAGAGAAGCATTTGAGGAGGACGAATAAATAACGAAGCTAGGCTTCGTGTTCAGGCACAAAGCGATCACTGTTCACAAGTCACTCATAGACAGGTACGCCTAATCGACCTTTGACGATTAAAATTAAGTTCAAGCAAGTCAACGGGTTATGGAGATTTTTTTTTGTCATCTCGATTGAGATTTATGCAGGGCAGGCGACGCGAATTTCGCGTGTGTACCAACAGACATAAACATAGACACGAACATTCTGCATATGCTAATTTTTTTTCTCTCTTTTTTCACACATTATTTCGTTGTAACTTTTGAATTTTCTTTTATAAATACGCTTTCTCTTGGAAAAGGTGAATTTCGCGTGGAATAGAAATTTCACAAAGTCCTTCAGTCGACATCTTCAGGGCGACGCTTGAGCTCGGGGTAAAAGAAGCGGTCGCGCGACGAGCTGAGAACAAGCGGAAAAACTGGTCCGGCGTTCGCATGTGTGGACTTTCATCTCGGGCGGAGATCGGCCCCTCGTCCGCTCCCAGAAAACACGTCCTCCTCCACGAAGCGACGTATTTCTATTTCTATATTGTATATAGAAGCGCGGCAGAGCCTCGATGTGATTCCTGTGCCCGCGGCACGAGTTGGAAACTGGCGAGATGCTGGACAACTCGATAATGAAGAGGGAGCTGGAGGAGGAGATGCCCGGGCAAAAGCACGCGCCTCTCCGCAGCACTCTTCCCTTTTCTCTCGGCACGTTCTGCGGAGAGCAGCTCGGCAAACGCGAAGCCAATTATGAGGATCGATTCTGGTTCGGTGGCTTTCGTCTCCAGCCAGGAACTCCCGCCCCTGCTCTCCTATATCAAGCATTTCCTGTCGACTCCATCACCTTTTTCCCTTCTCCAAATTTCCACAAATTTTTTTAACGCCATTTTTCTCTTCAGGTTCCTCGGAAACTTGAAGTTGCAGGATCTGCATGAAATTTGTCATTTTTCGTTTCATTTTGAATGGGATATTTGTAAGAATTTGTAACTTTTCCGATTTTTTATCCAAAAACAAAGGAATTAATTTTAAAAAATAAAGTTTAAAAAAATTAAAAGAAATTAAGTATTTCCGCATGAATGTCGATATCAGAAAAAATCAGGAGCAAAAATTTTATTTTAAATTGGATTGAAAAATTGAATTATCGGACAATTCTGAGATATAAAAAAAAGGTGTCTTAATTGACAGAGAATGTTTCATATGTTTCCTCTGCGACTCTTCGCTGTCATTTTATTATCATACATATTGAATATAAAAATATATATATATATACATATATAAAAGCGAAAGATTGACCTCGACGTCTCCGAGGCCGGTCTGCGGACACACGGTCGTCGTTTCATTTACAAATACGTTGACACTGGTTCGCCTATATGTCCGGCTCATTAATCGGCCTATTAATGACTCTTGACTCAGCGACAGACTCGGTATCACCCAGTCCTAATCCGCCAATTTCACCTTCTCTGAACTGAAGCTAGTGAGTTTCTTGTGCTATCAATTTTTCACTTCGTTCAGAGGCCTCGAGGCTTCGGGGTGATACGGGAATGCCGTAAAATCGCGAGTGGCATGAAACACGTGAAAGTTTTCGCCGTCGTCGGGTCGTCTTCGCATATTTGGATTCGCCGGATCGCACTTTTGTGTGTGTGTGTGAACCGCAAGGTCGTAAATCAAGATGAGATCTAATGGAAATTCGAGGTCGGCAGACCTTTTATTTATTTTTTCTTCATCTTATTGATCGCAAACAAACAAAAATTGACAGTGCGTATTTGAATTTTGGGGACAAACTCGATTTCGCCTTGACGTTTCGCTTTCGCCGTTTCCAAGGAAAGCGAATGAGAAAAATAACGTACGAAAAAAAAAAAAAAAATTCGGGGAACATGAGAAACGAGACTCGGTCCACTCTCGGCGAACAGTTTCTCGTGGTCGGTGATCTTTAAGCCGTAAGTTTTTTCCCTCCGACCCTAAACCCGAAATTACTCGTCTCCGGGCCCAATTTCGCGGTAATTTTCGACCTCTCTCTCTCTCGCGCACGCGTTGGAAATCATCAACGTGCTTATTTATGTGCGCAACGCTAAAATCATCGTGCGACGTTCGTTAGCGCGAAAGTGCTTGAATTTTTTTGTTATTCCTCTTCCGGTCTCCAGAGATTTAAAAAACAACAATAACAACAACGAAAAATGGTTGACTGACGTGTCCACTAATTACCTACCTACCTGCTGAGCTGATTACACCTAATGATCAGTTGGTTGTTTCTGCGGACCAACTACTTCTGCCAATTGACCAGTTTTTTAAAAGATATCAGCTGGAAATTTCAATCGTCTGTTCCCTTTCTTCTGTCAGATCAATTGGATTTTTTTTTTTTTTTCGTCACATCAGTTGGTTGATAAATATGTCGTTTGTAATCGATTGATCGATCGATAAAAGTCAATTTCGATCATTCCACTTCGCGCGAGTGATTTCTTTCTTTTCTTTGGTGAGAAAACGCGTGAGAAGTCGTTCGGATATGTCGGAAGATGACATCGCTTCATGTCGAACGTTCGCACTCGTCACGCTAGGCTCGATCGCTTCCCTCGCGCGGCTACCTCTATACAGTTATCCAGCCTGAATCCGTCGCGAATATCATTAAACACATAGGTCTATCTGCGGATAGCTATGGGACACGAGGTACGCTCAATTGCCGATATTCACTCGGTTGCTATTTGCCGCGCGCGGTGATGCCCCGTCTAGCAGCCCATACCATTCGCTCCAACTGGCTCTACACTCACTCTGTTATTTAGCTTAAGTACATGTTACGAACGATGGAACTCTGCCGCACGACGGTACCAAACCTCCGATGCGGTTAAGCTGCAATAAACGAATTACCTTATCGAAACACGCACGGCTTATCACGGCGAGATATTTAAAAAAATTTGAGACCGCAAAAAGTGAGTGAGAAAGAGCGAGACCACTTTTTTTTTTTTTTTTAAATTTTGGAAGGCAAAATTATTCTTTAGGAACGAGAAAGTGAATGATAGAAAAATTGGTAACGCCTGCATTTTTATTCGATGTAAATGCCGGGAGTAATGTGAAAAAAATAAAATTGAATAATAAAAATTGCGGAAATGATAGACACGCGAGTAAAAGAGTTAAAGATAGGCCCGAGACGTGAGTAACCTCTTCCGGAAATTTAAATTAATGCGTCTGGAGCATATCGGTTCGACACGCTGCAGCGAATCAATAATCGCTACACGCACAACGATACTATATGTGTGTGTGTGTGTGCATTAATGCAAGGTACATGCGTAACACGCATGTAAGCGAGGGCGACGAACGAGCCAATCACTCGTCGAGGGCTCGTTTGACGCAAATTATATACAGAAGTGAAACGACGCAGTCAGTCTAGTATGTACAACCTACCGATGTCTTTTAATCACATTATACATTTATAATGCAAAATAAAAGTGATCGATAATATAATTGAGAGAAAACTACGGAAGTTACAGTGAATCGTATTGCATTATTTTTTCGCTTAATAAAGTATAATGATACATATACAGAAAATTATTATTTCAACTAACAATTTTTAATTTTTGTGAAACATATTTTTTTATTGACAATTTCGTGGGTACAATTGACGAATTAATTATTTTCAACTGAAAATTTGATAATAAAATTTACCCACGAGTGAAATAACAATATTTAATCCCATAGTTTCGAAAAAAAAAAATGTGAACCGTATAATTTTTCCATTCGATAAAATGTCATATATATTGCGGTAGAAAATTGTTATTTTGCGTTTGATGGCACAATTAGATTGTGTTATATGAAAGAGAGTTGCGGACTTCTTGAAGAGATGCACGAAGACGCTAACGAGGTTGACGTCGGGATGCCGGGAATGGTTCCTCAGGATCAGCGCAAAATTGTCTCCTTTTGAGCCCAATCTTCTCATTCTTTTCCACGCCGAGTTTGCCCTGTGCAAGCTCAAGTAATTCCGGTAGAAAATTAACTTGTTTTCGGGTACCTCGGCCTGTAGATACAAGAAGAAGAGGAGGAGGAAGCGAAACGATGCTTCTGTTTGCACGTCGTAAAACAAAAGTGTCGTCTGCGTTGAATTTGTGGGCGACGAAAGGCAACGCAACTCGGCACGGCGCCATATCTGATAACTCTATCAAGATTCGAGATAAGAGAGCTTCTCTGTAATATAAAGTTGACACATTCTCCGGTATGCACGACGCAAAACAAATTCACCTGCTTCACAACAAAATTATTACGCATACCGTGACGAAAATAGGAAATAAATCAGTGGGAATATTTTAATTACTTTATTCTAATTTTCCATTGCACGATTAGATGATTTTATAATATTTTCGAAATTAAAAATGTGGAAAAATTTATTGAAAGGCCTCGGAATTGTTATTATTAGTATATTTTCATGAACCAAAAATTAATTTAGCTTTTTTAATACCATCAGGTTTATTGTCATTTCTGCTGAGAAACTAGGGAATTCATTTTATTGTTGAACGGTAAAAGGTACAATTTTTTTTTTTTTCACCCTGCGGACTTAGGAACTGAGTAAAAAATGGAAAAGAACCAGAGCGCGTTTGCCTCGATGGCTGGAAATCGGCCTGGAGGTTGACTCAATGCATTCGCCTCGCGATTCTCCCTCGTCGATGCTAACTGTAAAATTTAAGTGCTCGCCCGTGGGTTTTCTGCATACCTAGCCACGCATCATCGAGATCGGAATGAACAGTCTTCGTCAGCGTCGGTCACGGACGAGGCTTCCGGGCTACACACTCGTAGATATTACGCGACATTATATTGTGTAAGCGAGGAATATATACGGGCGATTCCACGCATCAAATTAATCGTTTTCACTTTTTAGTTTCCAAAAAAAACACAAAAATTCACTTCCCAAAAAGTAATTTCAAAAACACTCTTGTGTTAAAACGATTTTCAAAACATAAAAAAACTTTCCAAAAAGTCCATTCTTTTTTTTATTCCGACCCTCGATAAATTCGTTATAAATAAATAATCAAAAATGTAAAAAAAAATCATATTTGCTTCTCTGAGTTGAAAAAATAATAATAATCATCGGAATCCGACGCGTTGGCGTGGAATGGCCCATATACGCACGCATGTAAGAAGAAGGAAGAAAGAATAATTCTTGCGAGGCATGAAAACAAAGCTCGAAGAGGTGAAGAGCACCGGTATCGAAAGTACACGTTTCTGAGGTGAGTCGAGAAGCGTTTCCTTGAGGACGTCGATGTCCGGCAATGCCGGGTTTATAAGTCGTACGTGTGCGAAGCAGCTGCGCGAAGAAGAAGCTACGAGTAAGAAAATGGGAAGAGCGAGAGGGAGGTGCTCTTCAGGGAGCTCTACATAGGGCGTGGAACGCGACGACGACGACGACGACGACGACGTAGACAGGCCCCAACGAGGAGAGCACGGTTCCCGTGGCGAGCGAACCGTGAACGCCGCAGAAATGATTTTATAATTATTGTTCCCGCAGCATTGCGCTCGATCCTTCAGAGAGAAATAGCACAGGCTGCTGCAGCGAGTAAGTTTCCTCGTTGTGCATCGCCAACCGAGTCTTTGGACGTAACGGCACGATCCTCCTCTTCTCTATTCCCACCCAAACGCCGACAGCTAGTCGCTTTTTCCATTATTACAAAAAATCTGTTATTCATTTATTTCAATTTATCGCAAATCAATCAAAGAAAATAATTTATTATAATTCCTTGAGAAAAATTGAGAGGGTAAAATAGTCCGATCCTCCTTTTCTCTATTCCCACTCAAACGCCAACAGCTATTCGCTTTTTCCATTATTGCAAAAAATCTGTTATTGATTTATTTCAATTTATCGCAAATCAATCAAAGAAAATAATTTATTATAATTCCTTGAGAAAAATTGAGCGGGTAAAATTGTCCGGTCCAAACGCCAATGGCTAGTCGCTTTTTCCATTATTACAAAAAATCCGTTATTGATTTATTTCAATTTATCGCAAATCAATCAAAGAAAATAATTTATTATAATTCCTTGAGAAAAATTGAGAGGGTAAAATAGTCCGATCCTCCTTTTCTCTATTCCCACCCAAACGCCAACAGCTAGTCGCTTTTTCCATTACTAAAAAAAATCTGTTATTGATTTATTTCAATTTATCGCAAATCAATCAAAGAAAATAATTTATTATAATTCCTTGAGAAAAATTGAGCGGCTAAAATTGTCCGGTCCAAACGCCAACGGCTAGTCGCTTTTTTCCATTATTGCAAAAAAATCTGTTATTGATTTATTTCAATTTATCGCAAATCAATTTTAAAAAAAATTTATTATAATTAACTGAGAGAAATTGAGAAATAGTTTTAGTTCCTAAGTTTGGAATTTATCGCGGATAAACATAAAAGTCCGGTCAGTTTGATATCTATTGTATTGGCTCTGAAAAAGAAAAAAAAAAAAAAAAAAAATCCGTCGTTGCCGAGTCATAAATCGTGCGAGCCGATGAAGCGATAAGCCGTTCATCATCAGCCGTATTTTCCAACTTAATAGAATTTTCGCTGTATATATATATGTGTGTAAATGTGATACAAAAATCCATAAGACGTCCTCGTATTTAGAGTCTTAATCGCGGAATTAAAAGCAAACGCGGATCACGCTACGGGAGATAATAAAAACTGTGTAAACTTAATTTACGTCAATGGGTTTACGACGATGAGTTCGCTGGAACGTTCGCGATAGTGGAAATTAAACTTTGCTATACAAACAACGAGTGCAAGCAATTATATCCAGAGTCTCATTCTTCAAATACAGAAAACCATAAATAATTGCAAAAATACAAGGTGATCCAGTGAATCATCCATAAAACGCGTACCCACATTTATTCAGAACCCACAAAATTAAAAAAAAATTTAATCAGCGAAATTAGCTTCGCGATAGAAAAATCTCTCGTGAAGATCCGAAGTGTCAGTCGTCGCAAAAAAAAATCCTGTACCTCTCGAAATTACGTCGATGAATTAAATAAAAAAAATTAATTTCGCTATACAAACAACAAGTGCAAGCAATCGCATCAAGAGTCTCATTCTTCAAATACAGAAGCCCATAAATAATTGCAAAAATACAAGATGATCCAGTGAATAATCCATAAAACGCGTACCCACGTTTATTCAGTGTACACAAAATATTTTTTTTTTAAATGTTAACAATAGAAAAATTAACTTTGCGACTGAAAAATCTCTCGTGAAGATCCGAAACGTTATTACAGTCATCGCAAAAAAAAACAACAACAGGGAAATTAGCTTTGCGATAGAAAAATCTCGGGCGAAAAGCCGAAATGTTATTGCAGTCGTCGCAAAAAAAAATCCTGTATCCAACGCTCGGAAAGCAGAGTGGTCGTTTTTTTTTCTGTAGCTTTGTTCAATGTTTGCTTTGGGAAAATAAAGTGTTTACTGTTGGCCGTCGGTGAAGTGTGTGACATTTGTTGACCTCAAAAACGTGTGGATATTTGTGTATCATAACTGAGAAAATAAGTGTTAATTATCGAGAGAATTGCAGTACTAATATTGCCTTTATATCGTCACTGCAAAATCTCGGTTACGCAACGGAAATGCGAAGAAAAAATAAAGCCCGGAGCTTTTGACTTGTTTGCGTTCACGTGCTTCACGGTGAATCGGGCGTGAGAGTCACGCGCGCGCTAATTTGAGGAATATAATGCATATAAATGCTGAGATTTTACGACCCGCTGTTTCCATGTGCTGCATTTTTTTTCATTTTTTTTTGTATTTTGTTTCGACGACACACATCGCATAATAAGCCGCCGGCGCCTCGTTCTCATTTCGCGCGATATCTTAACAGTTGGTCGAGTTTGCGTTCAAACCTTGAGCTTATTCCTCTCGCACACTCGGAGAAATCGCAGTAGAAATGTCAAGAGTAAAGTGACAAGTATTAATTTTTCGTCCCTGCAACTATGAAAATAGTTATGGTATCACTTGCCAATTGTGGCAATTGTAAAAAAAGCTCACAGCGACTAAAAATAAATGGTTAGCACCGTGTAATCACTAATATTGTATATTTAAAAAAAATTTGTAACAGACTTTGATTAATCTAAAAAAAAAAAATGATATAACGAATTAGAGAAACCCTTGAAATATTTAAAACACTGTAATAATTAATACTAATATCGAATAATTAGCTATGTATGCCAGAAAAAAAGGTTGATTGTTGAGTTCGAATGAATTGAATAATATTCGATGACGATAAATGGGTTAATACTTTGATACAAAAAATACTTTGTTCACTCTGAATGTAATTGTGTTAATTAAAATTTCACGAGGATCACATTTTTCGTCGAGTCACATTCACTCGGAATAACGATAAGACTTATCAAATTGATTGTTAAATTTCGTGAGACTGAGATTGGAATAAATTTTCATTGAAACGAACACACTTCTTCTGTCGTGTTGTGTACACAATGGCGGAATAAATTCCGAGTGTATAGGAGCTGAAGAAAACAGAGTGAAGTCGATTCACGTGTCACGATATCTCAATGCCTCGCACACAGAGAGACCTTGATTGAATCTCTTCGGCACATAATGCCGAAAGTTCAATACCGAGTTCAATAGCAATTCGATGGGCATGATTGAACGAAAGAATAGCAATTCGCATTTGATTCCAGCCTCTCTGTTACAGTTGCACGCGACACGATATTATTCAACGGTAGAAAATAACGTATTCCGTTATCAGCAGCCTTACCGATGTTAATCGGTAATCAAAGCACCTCCCGAACCGAACGATAAGCCACACTTGAAATTCTAGACGTGGATATATCTTTGCATTGTGAAAAATCCTTCGAAACATTTGTCGATAAATAATATAATTTTTGGGAATTCTCGACGCCTTATCAAATCACCTCAATGTGTATAATAAGGTGAGACAACACTAAAGGGTTCATGAGAGTTCAGCGGTATTAGTCACGTTTGTGATCTTGAAATAAATCATTAATCATCGATCGATATTAACAAAACATTGTAATCCAACACAAAAAAATTGAATACTCTATTGTTGCATTTTTATTTTTGTCAGACTCACATTCTCTTCCGGTTTATTACCAACAAGTATTTTATCATCTTATAGTCAAAATTTCCATGATATAAATGCAATTAGGATGAAATACAAATAATTTTTTTAAACAATTTTACAATTAAAAGCAATTGATACCATTAAAAATAACTATTTCCCAATGTAAAAAATGATTCGAGGGTAAAGGGTTACACAACAGCTGATATTTCGTGACTGTATTTATCAAAAGTGGTTATTAATTTCAATTTCTGTATTCTCTGCGTCTGGATGTGTAAATAGCAGCCAAAAACCCCGGAAGTCGTTCTTGAAGCAAACTTTAGTCATCGACGGGGTCACGGTCACCGAGTTTTTGAGATCTTACGATTTCCTCACAATCTTAAAAAACTATTGACGTCGACGACGCAAAAAAAAATCGACTGCGACAATGTTTCGATTCCCGAGCCAATGAGAATCGTCGAAACTACGTCGACACCTCGAATTCGTAAATTCTTTGCGACACTTGGAAATATTTGTTGTCACAATAACACGATGATGACACTCGCGGAGGTCGAAACAATTGATTCATTCGATACTCACTTTTCGATCAAATCCACTCGAGCATTTCCGGCGCACGTATAATAATATTGCAGTTGAATTGTTGTCTCTCAATTTCTCGTCACGTTTATTAATCTCGGTCGAAAAATTTTTTCACTTATCTCACGTACGAAATTTCTTACAAGATTTACTTATTTTATCGTAACGTTCGGCTATTAATCAATAACCGATTTTTGCGATTTCACGAAATTTCAGGCAAACATTAATCAACATCCGATTTTTGCGATTTCACGAAATCCCAGGCAAATATCAATCAATATCCGATTTTTGCGATTTCACGAAATTTCAGGTAAACATTAATCAATATCCGATTTTTGCGATTTCACGAAATTGCGGTAACCGATCGAAATGATAGATCGGTAGAGGAAATTAAAGGAATCGCTATTCTGTCGGCACGTGCGCTATTTCGTACAGCTGTGCGGCTAACAGTTCCCGTGAACCGTCGGCTCGCGACTGAAACTGCCTCGTATATCCGAGACACACGAGAGCGCTCGAGTAACGGGCCGGCATCACGATCGCTCGGCTACTTTCGCGTTCACTCTTCGGCCCTTCTCGTGCTCGCTCGTTTCCCCGCGCTGACAATCATTACCGCCGATCATCACTCATTCCGCGGTGAATCGCGCGCGTTATCAGCGAATCGCGAGCCCTTATCTGCACACCATCTGTCATTGTTGTAATTCACCTGGACACTTGGAATTTCGACCACGCGTTACGAAAATATATCCATTGAAAAAAGTGTCAATTTTGTTAATTTATTATTTAACGAGCGAACAATCTATCCTACTTCTTTTTTTTTTTAACTACATAAAAGTACTTCATTTGCATAATTTTGATAACAAGCCCAAATGTATTCATTTATTTATAAGCTGTCATTGAAATAAAATCTAGAGGACCCTATGTTTTTGGAAACTTTACACCATAAAAGTAATTCGAATTACACGATTTTTCGTTTCAAATTCACTGCAATAAAAATTCCCAGTGCATTAAATTTCCCATGATTTCCAGTGGATGATACCTTAAGTACAAAATTAGTAGTTCGACAAATTCCCTGACAAACGATCGACGAAATCACCGACTTCAGAACTTACCATTACACACAAGTGGGCATAAAGATAATTTCCTAAACGTTTTTAACTCGTTTCGGTGCTAACGCGGTGAAAAAACAAGCTTGAAAATGAATACCCAGAAAATGGAAGCAGCTATTTTCGATTAACCAATCTCGTGATCACCCTGACGAGGCAGCAGTGGCACTTTGCATGTAACATTCGTTGGGACACTACTACCTGAATTGAAATTCGACTCTTCGGGAGAGTCGAACCTGTGGTTATCAACGAACGACGGGCGAACTCGGAAAATACCATTAGCCCGGGGCTCTGCTCTCTCCGCACAATTTACAAGACAGTTTGTATGCGACGGGGAGTTCCGGCGCGCGGCTGAGGCTGAGAATATCCTGTGGGCTCGAGCGTGTGTGTTCCACACGCTTCCGCGTCTGCTTCTGAAAGAGCCGAGCGGCCGGTCTCTCGAAACGCGAGGCGTAACGTACTTAATAACGCCGAAGAACTCGTGCGCGATTACCTTTGTGCCGTGCGCCAGGTGTAATATAGCAGAAGCAGAGAAGAGAGCCGCGACTATACCCAAAGCGGAAAGCGCCGGAAGAGCGTTTATGAAACACGCACCGAGAGAAAATTATCCTATTAGTAACTATAAACGGACCGACTATTTATTGTCAGTTCATTTTTTTTTTTTTTTCATTTTTACCGCAGCTATTAAAATAATTGAAATTTATAGTTGACTGTAGAATTACGATTTTTCGAGTGTGTTTCTATTATCGCATTAATCAATCGAACGAAATGTCTTGGCGTATCATCGGCCATTGAATAAATAGCCTTCACAGGCACATCGACTTCGCACACCAGGAAAATATAATCGTGTGCTAATTGAGATTAAAATGTCGCCTCGATCATTTCGGTCAAATGCAACGGAGACCGAATTATTATTTTTGTTTAATAATTAATTTGAATACATTCAATAAAAAAATCGATATTTTGCAAACGAACAGTTGGTAGAAAAATGTAAAATAATTCATTTCGCTCTGCCGTTTTCTCGATGCCGCATCGTGTGCAGTGGACTCTGCGTGTGGGCCGTTATGCGTGACGCCCGCACGTCCTTCCGTTTGTTCTGCGATCACCTGCGCAGGCCTACGTCTGAAGCCCATAAGGTTGTGTTATTTATGCGTCAACCTTTATCCCATTGCAACTGCCAACTGTATTCAACGGCTCAAAACTATACTTTCTCTCTTAAAAAAAAAAAAAGTATATACATATATATGTATATCAGTTAAATCAAACTGATTAGATACGAAAATTTCCACGAATTAAAATGGCAATCGATGCTGAAGTCCTCGCGACGTTATCGAGTGAAACAATTATTGATCAGGGCTCGCTTATCAGCGTTTTATTTTATTTTTTCTTCCTTTCTTCAATTTATCGAACTCTGCAGTAAAACGAGAATAATACCGTTTGCCGTGTACGGAATAATGAAGAGAGAGATATAAAAGATGCTCTTTAATATTAATTACTTGTGTGGCCGTGACGACGAGTACCGTTGAGTTGTATATTAGAGATAAGAAAACGACGCCCGGATGATTCGTAAATACGGTTATTTTCATAGCGAACACCCGATCGTGTTCACGATGATTTTCCTCGAGAAACACACGCGACGCTTTATCAAATCCGCGCGAGAGTTTATCGCCGTGGGCTCCGCGAATCGAGAACCCGATCGCGCTCTATTGAGCTGAGTCAACGATCCGTTGTGACCGAGGAAGAAAAAGCTTCGGCACGAGGAATTAGAAACCGAAATGTTTATCTCCGTGACAACTCTCCCCTGTCGACCGCTCGGTTATCCGACCGCTTCGTAAATATTACCGCAAGGTAAAAAGAGGCCTCTTTCTTCCGGTGATCCAGAAATCGATAAATACAAACTACTGCTGCACTTGGAAAAAAAAAATTCAACTCAGTGAGTCAAGGTAACGTCGTATTTTGTTCATAAACGATAACAAGTCCTGTAAAATTTCATCAGGAATTTTATTCAGGTCAACCGATGATTTTTATTCACATAAAATAATAGGATTTAATCAAATTCGAAATTCTAATATTACATTTTTCATCAGAGATTTTGGAATATTTATAGTACGTGAAACAGAAAAAAAAAAAAAAAATTTCCGAAGATATTAATAAAAAAGGGAAAAGAAATCGAATCTCTCCACTAATGAGAATTTTGTAGGTTAAAACGACGACGATGATTCTCTTTAAAAAGTCCCAAATAATAATACCGAGCGACAGAGCGAAAAAAAAAAATCCCGAGGCTACGACATTTGTGTGTTTGTGTATCTAACGGTTCCAATCCTTTTCTATCGGAATTATAAACCGGGGTGCGGACTCAAGGTCAAACTAGAAAACAGCACGAGCTCCGCGAGATTAGCATAAATTAACGAATCCAAAAGTCATGCTCCCCTTGACTTGCCAAATATTTCAATGAATATATTAGTACCGAATGTCAATCGCATTTCTTTCTGTAAGAAGCAAGTGAACGAAAGGACTTGCTGATCACTGTACATATTCGCTTGCGTGGGTGTGAACACGAGCGATCGATCGATCATTTTTCACGTGCCCCGCCCGAAAAATGTACGACACGTCGCGAAAGAAAGTCCAACATAAATTAGCAAAAATTAAAAATTAAAAAAGAAACGAAAGAAAGGCAACGAAAGTGATCGCGTGCGGGACCCGGGACTTTTTTCGCTTCGGGCGGCGCTGATTTATGCCCTGCAGCAAAAAAACATCAGGGAGAAAGGATGCCAAAAGATGAGCACAAAATTTAGCCCCGAAATTTTGTGCTCATCCTTTTGGTACTCATTTGTAAATTTGTGAAACACACGATCGGGCATAGTACGCAAACGAGATTCACGTTTCTGCGCATCGCATGACTACGGTCGATCGATATTTTTCCACGAAGTCCGCTTACCTCGAAGAGGACAACGAATCGAGTTGACCTCCGCTTGCAGCGAGTGAGATATTGTTAGTAAACACAGAATAAGACGTGACCATCTTGTCCCAAACTGTACACACAAAACTCTAGCCATTCTATGAAATTAATTGCCACCATCGCTCATCGATAGCCTTATCATCTCCTGGTCACGTAGCAGATTAGAATTTGCCCACGCGACCAAAATTGTACAAACGCTATAATTGATATAACCCTTTGAATGCAAAGTGCAAACTGTTGTGCATTAAGAAACGAAAAAATATATTAATCCTTCAAAAACTTAAAATAGTGACGAAAACTATTTCTACAAATCTCTATAATATAATCCCCCTTTTTTAAAAACGTGTTTTTAAAAAAAATGTCACTTAAACGTAACAAAATGTTTGCTTAGGGATGGAAATCACTAAAAACTTTTTTTCGAAGACAAAAATCTTCACTTGTTTTTCGTCAGCTGCAACTAATTTTCATAAAATAAACTTCCCAATAATAAACTCTTGTTATCCGGACACCGTATAACGAGACTTACCGGCGAATTCCCAAAAAACTTCTCAGCTTAAGTCCCATGTTATAATCCAAAAAGATGAGGCGCGCAATTTGCGAAATTTCGGCACTCGAATACCCGGAAACTCACGGAAACCTCACAACATAACTCGCGGCCGTTGGAAAACAAACTGTTGTGCGCCGGCCGTTGTAACGCGAGCGAACCGTTGTCCGTGGCAGCTGGATTTCACGCACGAGCCGCCATGACCGTTGCTTCTGTCACGTGCCAAAACACCGGCCAATTAGAGGGCGTCGGGGGTTGCGGGCGGCTCCCGTCATTGGTCGGCTATAAATCGTTGAGATCCTTGCGCTCTCTCGTCTCGTCTCTCTCTCTCTCTCTCTCTCTCTCGCCTCTTCGTTTTCGCACGCTCGTATTTTCTTATGTGGAATCCCGTTTAACGGTAATAATGCGTATTATTGCAGAAAAATGATGATTTTCGGACGCGAAGTTACCTTTCCCGTTCGTCGTAATAGAAATCCTTTGAATTTCATTTGCGTTACGATTCATTACAGCGTATTCATTATTACAGATCGCGTACGATCGATTAATAATTGAGATTAAGCGGCGTGGATCTCAAAGCGTGATACACGAATACGCGACTCTCTTCCTGTTCCTTTTATACCGCGTTGAATGAAGGGGAAGGATAGATTACATCATTAGTGCTCTAATATACGACACATGTCTAATCTGAATGGCTTAGATCAATTTGATTTATGGCCATTGTAAATCATTCCATTTTGAGAATGTGTCAGTGGTATATATAGTACATGTGTATGTTTTTTTTTTAATAGTTGAATGCTACGATTAGTTTTTTTTTAGTGTCTAAACTTTTCGTTCGATACGCGAGGAAAATTCGTAACATTCGAAATGGAGAAAATTACGAAAATTTCTGCAGACAGAAGTTTTTATTTTCGTCGAATGTACCGTTCATTATTAAATGGCCAAACGTATTTTAAAAAGTGTTTTAAAAAATTGTATTCGAAAAAAAAAAAGAAATTAATGGTGACTAAATAAAAAATATGAACGCAGCTAATATTACAACACTTTTAAAATGGGTTCGATTAATTGCCTCTACGATGTTACAGGACTGGAATAGTATTTTCGTCGCTGCAGCAGAGCGTCCCACGGGCCTATTTGTTTTTTCGTATTTCTCATCGCGCCGTGACAAAATTTATTAACCCGTTGAACAGGGCGAGAGCACTGGAGTGGAGAAGGTGCGCGTTCCCCGGTTAGGTAACATATCGGGAGCTGGTTATGGAAATGAGGAGCTCGTCCCGAGCGCTCGAATTGCTGCTCGTCGCCACAGCCGCTGATGCATATTATAACCGTGCGTTAAACTCCTTTCTTTGCGACAATAACTATCATAGAGTACGACGCCTGGAACTCGCCGCGTGTAATAAGCAAGTACTGCGTTTTATTAGCCCTGCCCATCAGCCATACTTGGGATGCACTTGGAGCGCTGCGCGCCGAGCCCCAAACACGCGCCTCTCCTCCGCGTGTGCCGCCATAATCGCCGCGCATGCGCCGATGCAACCGGCAAGGCCGCGGTGCATTGATGCACGCGCGGTTGCATCGCTCCGGGCGCAAACTGCCTTTTCGCAAAATAAATACACATTTTTTAGATTTTGCTCATCGTAAATTGGTACTAAGTTAAATTTTGGTAATTATAATGCAATGGTTAGTTTTTAATTGTTAGAAAAGTATTAATAAAAAAATATAATTTATCTGATTTATTTTATTATAAAAAATTTAATACGTGTCTTTAATTTATTGGGAATTTTTTTAATTTGTTATTTTGATATAGAGTTGAAGTTGGTATGTTATGCTTAATAGGGTTAATAGAAATTAATGAAATTAACGTATCGCAAAGTAAAAAGTAGTCCATATTACGGAACGTCCAGCGGCCCGTAATCTTTTTTATTGTTTCGCCGGTTCCAGGTTTCAGCTACTTTATTGTTTAGTGTGTCCACTACGTGGTGTCCCAAGAAACGGGTTCTGCGTGTGGATTTTCGCCTCTCTTAATAGTTTAATGAACGCAAGCTATAAATGAAAAAATAAAAAATAAACACTCGTGGCAGGCTGTTAAATTTTATCACGACTGCAACTTAACACCTGAATTACCGCTTCGATATCAACACGAGCGAGTGGATGAAGTTATAAATCTGCCCGGCTCCACATGTGAATCATTACGTAGTCCATCATAGCGGACCGTCCCATTTTCATTTTTACCGTATGCGAAATATATTTTTCATATCCCAATAGCAAAAATAGTACATAAAAAAAACGTTCTCTCAAATTTAATTGCAAATATCCATTTAAAAATAAATAAATAAATAAATAAGTAAATAAATATCTCAAACTGAGATACGTAAATTATAATTTCTTTTAATTAACAATCCCAATTACCGAAAGAAAAAAAAACACTTTTAACCCATTAAAAATTCTAACGGAATTCCACTAAATAAAATCAGCCATTAAAGATTGAATATTGATACGTTAAGACTGACAGAACTGAGCTCGGGTTAATCAAACAGCAATAACTATCCAATGAAGAGGAAGCAACGAGATAAGAGAGCCATTATTTACATGGCACCGTGTACCACCTGGCAGGTAATAAATAATAAATCACAATTTCACGATTTAACATTTCTCTCGATGGTAAGAGCGTTCGATGAGTCACATCGGGGTACAGATATACGGGCAGTGCGATAAATCGTAGGAATATCGTGCGCAACGTTTCGACGTCAACTCCGAAGATACAGTAATTGACCATGACAATTCAGCGGCGTGCATCGTATCTTTCACACGAACGCGGAACGCGCGCTCGACTGACTGACGCGCTGCGTGCGAAGAGCTTCGCTCCGAGTTTTCTCTTCTACGGTAATAACGTCGAATATACGCGGCCACCGCATTACCGTAGTAATTCAATAGCGTTTCTGCTGAGTCCAGTTTACTAGCGCCGAGTGCTCGAAGACCCGACGGGAATTATTGCATGATTGGCAGATTGCACCTGTCGCCTTTTTTTTCTCCGCGTATATCTTCCAGCAAAACTCTCACACTTGACGTCGTAAACGCATACGCGGCATAGGCAACGATACGGGAGACCGGGGCGAGTTGGTTAACCCAAGTTTGTTTTTTTTTATCTACTTTTTATAATAATAAAATTATGAAATATTTATGTAAACTGACTGAATTGTGCATAAGATTTTTTCTTTCCTACTTAAAATTAATTGAGTTAGTAATTTTTTATACAAATAATTTTTTTCGTTTTTTGTTTTTTTTTTGTAATAATAATTAAATGAGTAAAATACTTATAAAAATGTGGAAGGTGAGTATTTATTTATTTTTTTTTTTTAAAGGGTTGTGTTAATGTTAGGACTGATCCGATTGGCCCCGGTCTTCTCTGAAGAGCTTCGTAGCACACGCGCAATTCTATTATAGCCGCAGGTGTGTTCCGTGAAAATTTAGAAAGCATGCATCCGCACGGCACACCCGAAACGATTGATTTTCCGCTGTCCCGGATTCCGACAAAATTACAGGGATCGCAAAATCAGCGAGAGATTCACGTTTCATTGGGCTTATTTATTGTCGGACGATCCTGCGGCGTTCTAATTAATATTAAAAAAACACTACGTACGTGTGCGAAAGCACAGTAACGACAATCACGGACTTTACGTGCCGCGCGACAATCTGATTTTAAACGAGTCCTCCGAGGTTTTCAGTCTTAATGAGTTTCTTGAACGAGCACGCGGGTACATCGGGTAATAAGGCCACCGTAGAATATAACGCCATGTATATACACATATATGTGTGTATTCTGTACTATTTATACGTACAAAAATGGACAGGAGAGCAAAGAGGATCGCGCTATCAAAAATCTCAAATTTTCATCAAATTATTATTTACAATTTTTCAACAACTTGCAAATGAAACCTCAAAAAAAAAAATTTTCTCATTAAAAGGAAAAATAATTTTATCCAAACTCAAAAATTGTTAATCACTCACAAAATTACAGGAAATAAATAATTCAGCGTGAATGTTGAGTACCTAAAACGAATTGAACATTCATAAATTTAGTTATTACAAATCATTAAAAAATGCATTTTTTAATATTTATCTTTTATTGTAGTCATCATTATTATTATAAATTTTTTCCACTACTTTAATTTCAGTGAACGTGGTAAAATAGCCGAAATTGGTTTTAAAAAAATTAATAATATTTTAGACCGTGGACCATTTTGCCCCATTTTGCCGATGTGTGGTACAGACACCGCAGCAAAGAGGTGAGAAGTGTGGAGATGTGATTTCGCGTGGAGAGCTTGACAAATTGTCTGAGAACGTTGAGAGAATCGTTGTGTTCGAGAGTTTGTGTGTGCGCGCATCGCGTTAGCCGTCGAGTGTCACTCCAACACTAGCGCTGAATAATTAAAGGCAATTATAAATAATTGGGAAACCGCAGAGGAATAATGGTGGAGCTTGCGAGAATCTGTTTCTGCAATCTAACGAATTTTCATTATAATTGAGACCCTGAAGTGAATCAGCGAACGACGGGAAGTTAATTAATAGATACAATCGCAAAACGTTTAACACTCGCGTACGCGTGGTTTTGAATATTGCTATTGTATATATTTATTCTCGCGGCTCTCGGACTCTCGACTCGGTGACTTGCAGCGGAAACGTATCGAGTCGCGTACGGAATAATTGAACGATTGGAAACTACGCCTTCGCCATATTCGTCTAAGAGCGACGACATCGACGAGGAGGAGCACGCGAGTCTCTTCGAGGCCTGAAGGATTTCTCTGCGGGGCAAACGACGAGGATTCTTCGTATTATCTTCTCCAGCTCGCGGTAAATGCACTTCGTCAGTATTGGCTGTATGAAGCTTCGGTGAAACATTGCTCCTGGTTTTATAAAAGGAGAAGAAAACCGTATAACGATTCTCGATGAATTTGTGGTTTTTATTTCCTCGCGGAAATTTTTTGTTTTTTTTGTTTCCGTGAAAATTTGGGTTTTGTAGCGTTTTCATTTTTTTTTTCATGTCTGACAAAATATCACCGTAACTACTTAAAAACTGTAAGTAGATTACGAAAAAAAAAAGAAATGCCAACGGCACGCGGTGTTCCCAAGCGGTCACCCATCCAAGTACTGACCGCGCCCAATGCTGCTTAACTTCAGTGATCGGACGAGAACTGGTGTGCTCAGCATGGTGTGGTCGTTGGCTGATATTTAATTGCTAGTGGTTAAACAAAAGGAATAATTTAAACAATCGATATGACGACTTGAAAAAAAGTTACAAAATAAAATAGATTTTTTCATGTCTGACAAAGTAGCACCGTAACTACTTATACATTGTAAGTGGATTTACGAAGAAAAAAGAAAAAAGAAATGCCAACGGCACGCGGTGTTCCCAAGCGGTCACCCATCCAAGTACTAACCGCGCCCAATGCTGCTTAACTTCAGTGATCGGACGAGAACTGGTGTGCTCAGCATGGTGTGGTCGTTGGCTGATATTTAAGTTGCTAGTGGATAAACAAAAGGGATAATTTAAACAATCGATATGACGACTTGAAAAAAAGTTACAAAATAAAATATAAGTTTTATCCATGTCTGACAAAATGGCACCGTAACTACTTAAACACTGTAAGTAGATTACGAAAAAAAAAAGAAATGCCAACGGCACGCGGTGTTCCCAAGCGGTCACCCATCCAAGTACTGACCGCGCCCAATGCTGCTTAACTTCAGTGATCGGACGAGAACTGGTGTGCTCAGCATGGTATGGTCGTTGGCTGATTATAAACGTGCTAGTAGATAAGGAAATCGTTTCAGTAGATAAGGAAAGAGACATACTATAACAGTCGATTCGATAACGAAATTTATGAAAAATTATAAAACATTACACAAATAACTGTTTTTAAAAACCACTCTTCCATGTCCGACGCAAAATCAACTACTAACTACTTTTTTAAAAAATCAAAGTGAAATACTAACAACAAAAATGAAAAAAAAAAATGACAGACATGTTAACAAGAAAGGCATTTAATTATTAACAAAAGTATTATTTCGATAAAAATGTTGAAAAAAAAAAAAAATCCAAAAAGGCTTAACCCATTTCAGTAAGTGAAGAAATCATATTTTCTCTCGTTCATCACGATTTTCATTTTCGATAAGAGCGTCGTTGTTCACGATTTACCGTTGTCAATGCACTTCACTCGACGGTACATGCATTAAATGGTGAGGAGAACCTCGATTCTTGTGATCCACGCACTCGATACTCAACTTGGCTTGCGCATGCACATAGAAAGTGCTTAGGCGGCATGAAGAGGGAGGCAGAGACTCGCAGAGACCACACCAGCCAATATCACATTCATGTGACTTCGGAAGGACCTGATTAAAGCGTACGCGCGAGGCCCTGGCCAGAACCCCGAGTTATCTCAGTTATATCTCGCGACTCGTTAACCGGCGTGTACATCGGCGGCGTACACACGTCGGTATAATGCATACCAACGGGATCCCATGGAAATCGAAACGCAACCAGTTACTCCGCGACTTATCTATGTAGCATAATAATACTACGCTCCGGCTATAATTCCAGCGCGCTTCGAATCCTATTCAACTGCCACGCACATGCAGAGATTACACCGAGTGCATTCCAAGAAGAAGAAGAAGGAGAAAGATGCTCCTTGTCCTTCTGCGCGCCTAACTCGGAATTTATTGGTGGTCCAAGAATGGATGAATATTGTCTTCAATTAAGAATTTTATTTATTTGCGCAAAAAAAAAATGAGTACTTGGATGGTTGTTTTTTTTTTTTTTTTGGAGATGGCAAGTTTTATTTTTTTAAGTGGATTCGGTGCTTATTTAGTGAGACATGCGGTAAGATAATTAAATTTTTTTTTACTTCATTTGGAGCAGATTTAAATTAATAGAAAGTGGTATTTTAGATAGTCTTAAGAAGCAATCGAAAGTTTTGTCATGAAATTGAAGAATATGTAAACAATAAATAATGTAAACAATTTTTTTCATTTTTTCATTTTGTTTTGTAACTTTTTTTCAAGTCGTCATATCGATTGTTTAACGTATTACTTTTGTTTATCCACTAGCAAGTTAAATATCAGCCAACGACCACACCATGCTGAGCACACCAGTTCTCGTCCGATCACTGAAGTTAAGCAGCATTGGGCGCGGTCAGTACTTGGATGGGTGACCGCTTGGGAACACCGCGTGCCGTTGGCATCTTTTTTTCTTTTCCGTAATCTACTTACAGTGTTTAAGTAGTTACGGTGCCATTTTGTCAGACATGGAAAAAACTTATATTTTATTTTGTAACTTTTTTTCAAGTCGTCATATCGATTGTTTAAATTATTCCTTTTGTTTATCCACTAGCAATTAAATATCAGCCAACGACCACACCATGCTGAGCACACCAGTTCTCGTCCGATCACTGAAGTTAAGCAGCATTGGGCGCGGTTAGTACTTGGATGGGTGACCGCTTGGGAACACCGCGTGCCGTTGGCATCTTTTGTTTTTTCTTTAATTTTCATAAATTCACTTCTATACATTCATCCCGCAAAACATTGTCCTTGTTTACTCCAGACTAAAGTATACACCCGAGAAATAAGTCAGAACACTACGACAACCGTGACTACAAAAGGTGCAGAGGGAGGGGGGCTTCAGGAATTACTTACCGCCCGGACAATCGCGCATTCATCTTCTCGCGCTTCTCCCCTCACCGCGGCTAGGATTTCCCATTATGGTGAGACACACATACACACTCTATGAATTCGTCTATGTATTCCTATAAACCGGGTGGCGAGTTCTTCAGTGGCTCAGAATTAAAGCGAGTACGCTAAGCTCATATCACGCGCTATAAATACACACACACACACACCCACACACAACTATTATACAAATATATAATAGAGCCAGGCGTGAGTGCTACAACAATAGTTAATTGGATAAAGAAAGAACATTCTGCGGTGAATGCTGAAGGCGCGGGTGTAAGAGCCTATATTCACGATGTGTGACTTATACATACACACACACATACATACCTTACATATATTCCTATATGCAAACTCTTAACAGCGCACCATAACTACAATCATTATTATTCGCAATATCACAGCGCGTTCTGCAAAGACGAGGCCATTAAACGTAAGTAATAAAAGCATGGGTTCCATTAACGACGAGTACAGCTGCGCGCCAGGTGATGAAAGTATTATCCTGAAGACCATGCAACAACTCGATGAGTATAATTGTAACGAAACGATTTTGCGATAATTAAACGCCCGTAGTCACGGGGTCAAGTTCACAATTTACGAAGTGACCGTGTATAAAAAAATTAATCAACCGGGCTTATTAACCGGTGACTGAAAAAGGTCGCTGGCGTAATTAATCCAGCCGCGAATGGTCATCGAGCCAACGCCGAAAAGAGAACGCGATCTAGTTCTGAATTGTGTGTGAATCATACGTTATGTCGTTTAGTTGCATGTTATTCTCGCTTTTCCACGGGTTTACTAATTCGGCCAGCCTGTATACCTACTTATACATATAGTCTTAAGCCACATTCCTATGAGGAATCGTAATTATATATATATATATATATATATGCACTATATTATATAGTAGCATAAAACGTGGCTGTTGCTATGCTTGGAACATTGTTCTTCATTCCAGTTATTCCTACTATCCTGCTTTCTCTCTCTCTCTCTCTCCTCGTCGGTCCTTTCCCCTCTCGAATAAACTGTCCTCGTGTTCTTCTCTCGTATTCCGCTTCTCCTACTTCCTCTTTCCATCTCTTTAACGTACTGCAAGCAAAAACGGTACAGAGCGCTCGTGCAGATTCTACCGGCAAGTGTACAGAGCGTGTACAAAACGATTTCTCGGGCTGCATGTCATCCGCGAATAGCGCACACTCATCCACAGGGAAAAGCGCGATACGTTGGCCCGAATTTCCCGTAAAAAGCCGCCTCCGTCAATCGCTGTCACCGCACAAAGCTTTTCTTCTTATTTACTTACGAAACAAGAAACTAATGAATCTTCCAAGCAACATTTTATCACCAGATTCTCATTAATTCACACGCAAATGCAAAGATGCACCATACACTTTTTTTTTTCTCTGCTTTTCTCTACCGTTTTACTGAACTATATCCTCTTGGTACGTTCGTCGCGACCTCTACGAATACAAACAACGATTCATGCGCCGCTAACTCCATCTTAAACTTGAACGTCCTCTGGACACTGGAAGCGTGCGTGTATATATGTATATATAAACGCGAGGGACTGAGCAAGTAAATAAACATATGTGAGAGCCGTGTAAATACCAGCACCGTCGCCAGCCTACACTGCATCCACGCTAATTCATTCGGCGACACATTCTTTCTCGTCGTCGCTATTTTACCTCGTTTCATAAATTAATACGCCTGCATATTCTATTTAAAAATAACGCGAATGCGGGCGTAGAGCATGATTCGTTTGGGAATTAAAAATTGCCGTGCACTTGTCGACAAACTCACGGTTATATTATGCAAGTGCACTTGTATGTCGATATAAAAGGACGATATAAATAAAATATATTATCCGGGGACTTTGCGGCGCGTCCTTCGTCCGGTGAATTGTGTTTCGCTTGTGCGGCTGAGAATTACCGTACGCCTCGGGATAACGAAATCGCGTTTGTTCGGTTGTTCTTTCGTGACGCGAATCGCGCGCGCGGATTTTCCACTCTCCGTGATTTCACTCGAGGCCGTTGCCAATTTTATCGGAGGAGAAGGGAGTGAAAATAAAAAAAATGAAAAAACGGCGAGCGGATATGCATCGAACTGTGCACTCGATATCGAAGGCTCTTTCAAATCCAGACGTGCTATTAAATGCCATTAAATATTCTCAATTATTGTATTATCAGCAGGAGACTAATGAACTGTCGGCAGTCACGGTGATTTCATTTCAGATAGAAAGGAAACTTCTTTTATAGCCGTGCACACATAAGTCCATGGAAATCGATTATCCTCTCGCTTTGATTTATTCACTATTTTTGTATCTTTTTTAGAATGGCGAATTATCGACTGCCACTGTAATTATTGACCGGATATAAGGAATTTCGGATCGCCAATATTTCTCGTCTTATTGTACGCCAAATACTTCTCAGCTGTTACCGTAATTGCAATCGATTAGAAAATTATTCGATACTTTACTCAGTAAAGCGAAATTGTCGGTGATAATTGAGTTTTGAAAATCGTATTAATCATTACGCTTTTTTTTTCTAATTTTTTTCAGACTCGTGTTTCTATTGTATATATTGCATTTTTTTTTCTAGGAAATCCTTTCTGCAGCCACTCAAAAGTTTGCAATTTTTTTTTTTTTTTTTGTAAAACGATGAAAAATTTCGCAAACTTGGCTTACAAATTGCGAGTTTATTTAACGTATCCGGTTTCATCGCAACGAGAGCAACGATACTGTTCTATTTTCCAGGATATCAGAGTTTCGTGTTTCTATTGTATATATTTGCGGCGAATTATCGATTACAATCTATTACTCACCTGTGCTTTCGCGGAAGTGTCGTAACGGCGATATTCAAGGCCTCGTTGTAGCCGTTTTTCTCCTTCGTCGAACGCCTCGGTATATCTTTGCACGCACCCTGCGTGAAGCTGTAGGTGCGCCGTTTCTTCAAGCACAACATTTTCACTTTTCTGGCTTTATTGCTCCGCGTAATGTCTTCTCTCTCTCTCTCTCTCTCTCTCAGCTCGTTTGAGCTCTCGCACTTAACTTCATATTAATTGCGCAACCTTCCCGAGTTCCCGGCCATTGGGATTAGCGCGCACTCGAATCGATTGATTATTTTCGGTCCGTTTTTTTCACTCAAGGTCAATGCTCCGCGTGGCCGGTGTCATTACCGCACGGGCCGAGAGACTCTCTCGAGGATCGACGGATCGATATCCCTGATTTTTATGCACGCCCAAAAAACCTATTCGTGGTCACCGGAAAATCTGAAATTTTTCAAAAATAACAACAAAATTTATCAGCTGACGATGCAAACGAAATTACATTTTATTGGGAACAAAATATTCCAACTCGTCGTCGCAATTTTTATTTTTTTAATTTAACGAGAATAATTCCTCACAAGTACAGCAATTTTTATTTGATTTTAATTCGTACAGGGAATTGCAGGCTATTTTTTATTTTCGTATTTTCCGAATGAAAAAATTCTTGCAAATTTTCATGCGAAGAATATCATTTTTTTTTTATATTGCTACTTTGCATTTCATTTTATTTTTCTTGCTTACATACGGAGGAAAATAACGTGAAGGTATTTCGAGGATAAAAAAAGGATAAATCCGCGATTTTAATGAGGGGAATCGTGTATTTTTTTCGAGCGGAGAGGTAAAAAATGAATTTCTGCACGGCTGTCACTATCGCGGAGAACCGGCGACCCCCGGCGGAGGAGGACGACGCTGAGGAACCAGAGACGTCAGGCTCACACCGAAGTTATAACTGTACTGAAGACTGCGCCCAGAATGTAACCAGCGGCAGCCACGAGCCCGGCAGCGGTAGCGGCGGCTGCGGTAGCGGCAGAAACGTTTCGCGCCGGCAACGTGCACGCGGAACGTGCGGTAACGATCCTCGCGAAAATTTGCGATCTTAATTCCGTAGCAGCAGCAGCGACGCTAGGACGTGAGAACTGCTCGTGCTTGCTCTCCGCTGAGAAGCAAACACTGCAAACTGACGAGAACCGAGGAATGTCGTGCATTACGAAAATGTTTCCTGACCCAGAAGAAAAACAGCGATTCCGATGCGATTGTAATCAGATCCCATCGCGAAAACACGTTTAACTCAATTTTTACCGACGATCAGCTGTTTTTTATTTCTCAATTAAATTGCGAATTTTATTTCAACGAAGATTCAACTTAAAAGTCTAAAAACTGGATACAGAATTTTTTTTTCAATATCAAATCCACATTTAATTGTATTTTTACCAACGATCAGCTGGTTTTTTATTTCTCAATTAAATTAGGAATTTTATTTCGACAAATATTCGACTTAAAAGTCGAAAAATAGGATAGACAATTTATTTCGAATTTTTTGTTGCTGGTTAGAAATGGAAAAAAGGTCTGTTGAAAATAAGGGCCATTCGAGACGGAACATCCCGTGTAAATTTTTCTTTTCAAGATCAGGAATCCTCACCCTCGATAGTTCAAGATTATCGCGATAAGCTAATCAAGGTTGCGAGGATAGACGATCTCACCGGAGGATCTATGGATCGACTTGGAATTTTAACGAAAGAACTTTAGTCTCGGTGCATCGGCGGTGCACTAAATTTGCCGGAGTTAAAGACGTATCGATGCACGTCGTTGTGCAGGGCTGCGCGGTTACTTAGAGCGCGCGGAGCTCTCACCGAGCGCGGCGAGTGTCCGCCGCACAGAACAGCGCCTAGTCCCTGGGAGTTAAAAGTATGGTAATGCAGTGAGGAGTCAATCCATCCGGAAACTAGTGGTGCTCCTTAAGCATCAGATAGCAGCGCCGCTTCTCGTTGATCTCGTTAAACAGAAATAAAAGACTATCAAAGCTATATACATATATATTAATATTGTAGCAACAGTACACCGGGGCAAAATGGGACACTTCAAAATAAACATTTCGGACAAATAAAATTTCCCCAGGCTTAAAAAATAATTAAAAAATTTGTAGCAATAATTTATACATTTTTTTTTTTCATTACAATGTTTTATGAAAAGTCCCTTCTTTTTAAAATAGAAAAGATAAAAAAATGAAATTGCACTGAAATTTTAAATATTTGGCCTGATTATTTTTTCTCGCAATCACAAATCTTCGTTACCCGAAAATTACGCGATATATAATTTTTTGTCCCCCACGTGTTCCATTTTAGCCCGACCTTCGGTGTTTTCACAAAAGCGCGGAATTCACGGCGAAGCATTTCTCGCGATTCAAGGGCTTGAGATTGATTCTCCTTGGCTCGAAGGTATATATATATTCGCGGCTGCGAAGCTCCTCGTAAAATGCTAAGAGAGTACATATCTCCACGTCGATTCTTCATTGGTGTTGCATTATTTTACAGCCGAGCGGTGGAATAAGACAGTGCGGAACGATCCGGAAACGAGGCTCTTGAAGTTCGTTGCAGTTTTGCGGGGACTCTAATAAAGCGCGCGCTTTTGCCGCTCGGACTGCATCTACTCGACGCAGCGCACAACTCATAGAGAGAAAGAGACGGAGAGCGAGAGGTGCAACAGGTTGCCGGACGCCGGTCTGTGGGATACGGTAATGCAGCCTGTAAACTTCAGCAAGTGCATCGCTCGCGCGCGGGCGCGAGAGCGTGCGAGATGCAGTTATGTTGGACTGACCGCTAGGACGCGGCGCTGCGGCCATCGTCGCTTCTCCACCGGCAGCAACACGCGGGGACCTCCGCGCCATAATACACCCTGTGCTGTTGCCATGCAACCTTGTGCGATTTTTACACAGAGCTCCTGCAGTGCTGCAAGGCAGATGTCCCAGTTATTGACCGCTTATTCATTCCGCTCGCCCAACGCATTCAACTCCACCGTAATTATCCAAAATAAATACTGATTTCGAATCCTCGTCAAATTAAGGCTAATACTAACCCTTATCCCTTTTTTAAAAAAAAAGGTCACCTCTTTTTTCAGATTAATCCAATATCAAAAAAATCGTAATTTTTTCAAATTTCCATAATTCGGACATTTGAAGTTACTGAAACAAATTGTTGTTCTGTGTCAATTTCTGAATGGGACATTTAAAAAAATTGTTACATTTCAGTAGCACCGATTAACAACCGCAAAAAGGCCGTGAATTAGAAAAAAATTGAAAAACGAATATCTTCGACACGATATCAGAAAAAAAAAACAAGAATATCACGCGAGATAAGTGGTGAAGTGGGTTTTTAATAATAAAACTAATAATTGATGAAAGTATGAAATGTACTGTGTCGTTATCTGGAAGCGCGGTCAACGACTGGGACACCGGTCGCGGCCTGTACCGCGAATGTCCTCTACTCGGCTTACCGAATACACGAGCGTAAAAAGAGGGCGAATAAAAAGTACAGGGACGACCGGCTCGCTGATTTAATTGCGCAACCGAGTTCTCGCCCCGCGCACCGCGATGCAATACGCGTGCACGGCGTTCCCAAGGCTCTCCGCTAAATTGCGCGCGGCGAATTAGCCCGGAGACGATCTATATATCATCCCGTGATTCGCGTTGAGCGAGAAAAAAGAACCGGGAGGTCTTGAAAATAGAAGAATAGGGATTATCTCAAATATCCACTTGTCGCAAAGCGAGAGCGCCTAATGTCCGGACGTTCTCCGCAACGAGTTCCCCGCAACAGTGCAAGCGGCGGCTGCTGTTGGTGGAAAGGTATCTCAAGGATACTCTCTCGGGTCTGTGCGTTCATTACGTATGTACCTAAGGGTATATATCCATTAGCGAGTGGCAATCAGCCTCCGCGCTCTTTCTCAAGTCATCCGCCCTTTTTTCCTTCTTTTTGGTCCCTTCCCTCGTGCTTTTGTTCCTTTTCTCATATTCAGCGCTCGCAAACACTGCGCGCTATTCTCCGCAGCTCGGCAACTATCATTCGATGTTCACAACACCATTATATTCTGATCCCGGTAAACTTAAGTACGTCTCTTTTGCACAAAAACACCTGCAAATTTCGAATAACTTTAAGATTTATTTTTAAACAATAACCCAAAAACTTGCAAAACTCGATAAACAATCTACGATACATTTGTGACTGAGAATATTTCGGCAAATTTTTCCAAAAATCGAAAGAAAAAAAAATGTTGCAAAATTATTATTAATATTGATAGTTAGATCACCAACTTTCAAATGCTTCGGGACTCACTTCCGGTGTGCGCGAATTTATAACTATAATTACCTCCGATTAATCCTCTCAACTGTTGACATTCAGTCACTCGATTAACCAACCGATTTTTCATTTCTCCCATACACACACACACACACACACATATACATATATATCTCTATGAACTCTACGATAGCTCAATGAACGCTTCGATAGCCGCGAATGCATGCGGAATGATACACACATGGATCGTTTATAAAAGCGAACGATGTTAAGCCGTGAAGTCGACATTCCTATCGTGTAAAAGCAAACGTGAGCGAGTGAGACTGCGCCGGGCCACGTTCGTAGCAGTCCAACACAACACACGTTGTGTCGTTGCAAAGATCGGTGCGGTATAGATAGACGCGGAGGTAGGTAGTTGCATATAGAGTGTCGGGCATTCTCTCGCGGCGCGTTAACCGCGCTCGGTATATACCGTACGCTCGGTTTGCACGGAGCTTGACAAAAATCCGTCTCTTCTTCTCCGGTTAATAACGATTCGCCTCTCCGGCTCGCGACGACACGCCGGCAAAGTTATAAGCCGCGTGGACCCGTTATTAAGAATAAAACGACGTCACGGGCATTACGTATAATATAATATGACCGCACGCTGCTTTCCGGCCCTCCACTCGCCCGCTCGTCTCCCAAGAGCATCATTTCAGCCCCTCTTTCTTCACACCGACGCGAAAAACCCGTTTACGCCTCTCCGCGATCCTCACTTTTTTACGAGAGCCCAGAAAAAAGCATTTCGTTACCTTTTCTTTTTTCTTTCTGTTCTTAAGGCTATCGAGCAAGTCTGCACGTCGAAGGACCAATGAACTAATGAAATATAGGAAAAGAGGATGGAGAAAAAAAAAAAAACGTTATTCGTATTACTATGTAATAAATACGGTAATTTAAGCAAATTGGATTCCGCGGATTATCCGCTGCTCCGTGAGACTCGAAGTAACGTTACGCGCCAACGTTTATTGTGTAACGTGGAAAGCGCTCTATCGAGAATCTCAATTAACGCCGAACAATAACAAGCGTCTCTTTCACCGTGACCTTCTCTTTCTCTATCGCCTTCCGAACTTACCCCCCCCCCCCCCCCTTCCCTTCCATGGCTTATCACGCCTTTCAGTCGATTACAGAAGCTGCTGAGAAAGAAGAGAGACAACAACAACAACAACAACAACAACAACAACGAGTGCGAATAGTAACGCGATCCTTGTAACAAGGCGCATTATCGCCTTCGTCGTTCACTTGCGATACGTGAATTTATATGGTGTATATTCATCTTTTATATACCTCAACAATTTCGTTTCAATTCCAACGATTAACCGGAAATTAAACGCACTAAATATCTCAAGATTAAAAAAAAAAAATTTATTTCGTAAATTCTTACAACTTCAATTTATTGACACTCGGGACCCATTATTATTTTTCTATATCACTTTTTCCGAGGTTTTCGACAATTTGAAATAATCTGACTGATAAATCCCGCGTTTTTCGCGATAGCAAAAGTTCCCGTGTGCGAAAGCAACGTAACAGTATATTTTTCGATGGGAATATTCGATCGTGCTTTGCCGAGGAATCACGATTAGCGCCAAACAATAGCAACCATCTCTTTGACCGTGACCTTCTCTTTCTCTATCGTCTTCCGAACGCCCGCCCCTTTTTGCCCTCCCGTGTTTATAACGCGTCCTCGGAAGATTGTATAACCTCTGTGAGAAATCAGAAGAAAAAAGGCGCGAATAACAACGCGATCATTATAATAAGGTGTATTATCACGCGGCGTTCATCGTGGCAGTTTATGATCTATATGGATCCACCAGCGCTTTAGTTACCCCGACGAACCACCAGTTAACACCGAAGAAGAAGCCGCTTTCCGATTAGCGCTGTGTATACTCTCTTTACGAGACTCTCGTGCGCCTCGAGTTACGAAGTTTGCTGCACTAAAAGATAAGTTACGGTGTCTATGCGCCCGGGACCGCGCGCGCAAACCGATCCTCCAGCGCACGTTCCTTGTACACGAGCGCGAAGAAGCCTCGATTAATTACCGAGCTCGAGATCCAATCCCAGATGCATCGCGCGGACTCTCCCGTCGTAACCGTTCGATCGAAGCACACGACTTCAAGTTCAAGGTCCCCCGCCGCTTCTCACTTCGCATGCATTCGTCCGACTTCTCTCACATGTTGCCGCTTTCGATTATCATCTTTTATCGATTTTTCTTTTCAATACACCCAAACTCAGACGTGAGAATTAAATTTCTATTACGCTCCCAAACGAATTGTCTTTCATTTGCATGTCGCACATATTATAGTAGTTTTTTGTCTGTCCATTTGGGGGATTAAAAAAAAAACTTGGTAGTGAAGTTCTTTACGCATTTCCCTAACAAAAGACGAAATAAACCTGTTGTCACTGTTGCATTTTGTAAATTAAATAAAAAGTTCATAGTTCCTCAGAGTTGCACTGTTTAGAATTGTTTTTGCATCTGTCACTTTGTGATAAAAATATATAAATCATTTTTTATTTTTTGTCTTGGGATGTTATCAATTTTTATAGCGTTACATTGTTTTTTTTTAGTATTTGTCACTTTTTTGGTACGAAATGCAGTTTGTGAAAAATGCAAGTCTTTAGGAATGCGATGTTGAAGAATAAATTGGAAATTTATATTTCGATAACTAGATACGAGGGAGCGATGGAATTTCATAGACACACGCACTAGGACCGGTTACGCCGTGTATCACGTTCGACGTATCTGTGGATACTATCCGAACTCGGAGGAAACTGTCGCGAGTGAGCGCACTCGACCGGCTCTTGACTACCCTACCTGCGGTTCAGCTGCAGCAGCAACAGCTCGCCAGGACTTGGGTCCATTTACTCGATCGTTCTTTCTCTCGCACCGGTGGCAATCGGTACTCTGGCTCGCACGTTCGCTCGCAGCTCGACTCGCGACGTAAAAATCCTGACACGCATTACTCCTGGTGCTGAGTAATACAATAATTGCGTGGCAAAACAAAAGTAATCGCGTCCGATTTTTTTCAATGCTTTTTTTTGGGACCGATTTTTTCGTTTCTATTCGATTTTCCCTTTTTTTTTTACAACATTTGAATCAGCTAATGATTACCTTTAAACGAATTGAAATGAAAAATAATTTTTTGAAATAGTCTAAAAAATGTTACAGCAAATGGCTTATTATTATAAATGGTTAACGTTATTAAATTGAACAAAATGTGAGTTGGGCATAGGAATAAAGTACAATGTACACAGATGGTTTAAATTTTCATGTTGTTGTATATATTATCGTAAATACAGCGTATATAAAACATCTCCGGGTACTTCATCATCGTATAATAATATAGAGACGTATAAATATGTTATACTTTATTACTTTTTAAATATATGTACTCGTTAGTCATGTATCAAAAGGGAAGTTGAGTTTTTTTTGTTTTTTTTTTGGATTGCGTTGGTGGGTTCTTTCTTTTATTTATGTTTTTTTTTTGTTTTAATAATAATAGCCTCGCGCTCTCGTTTCAATCTGGATTGTTTATCGCGACGATCGTCGGACTCTCCGGTGAAGATACGAGCGGGGAGGAATTTACGCTTTCTCGATCACCCAAGGACAGAATTAACATTATAGTCGTAATTTTTCTTATTTGGATTCGCGCGATCTGCCTGTCGAGTGAAGGAGTAGGAGGCGCTGGAAAAAGTCGGAACGAATTTTACTGCGTGCGTGTAATGTGCGTAACACACGTGGGAATCATTTGGGCCGTTACGCGTTAATTTACACAAGTATATCTTCATAATCGACGGGTCTCAGATTCACAGAACTTGAAACGACTCGTGACTTTCTCGAGTAATACGACGAAACAAGCGAGACCTAAGTACATTGGCTTTTGAAGAAAAAAAGGTAAAACGAAAAATATAGTATTTCGCAAGTATTTTTGTCCCTACGAATAAAGCTCGAAATATAATTATTGCCGCTACTTTAATTTTTCGCATTTATTTAATTCTTATACCGATAATAACTATACGAGACAACGATGAGCAATTTTAAGTCGGTATTTTTTCTACCGATAGCGACGTTTTAGTTTTTTTTTTTTTTCATTTCTCCACTTTCGTCATCAATTCAATCGCCCGCCTGAGATTCTTTAGGATTCTCCGTCGACTAATGATTTTTCGCCTTGACAATTGTATCCGAGGAACAAGGTTTATGTTTAAGATACTCTATATAAAGAATACAAAACGTCTCGCTGCTTTGATTTATGCTTGCCTCGTAATTATCATTATCAAGCTTAACCCTTGATCACTCGAGGGTCGAACGACGATCTCCAGATACAAATAATATAACGCTCTATTGATATTCGAAAAATATTTGTAATTCTAGCGGGTTAACAGGAGAAATATCGCTTCAAGACTCGAAGTACAACGTGTACCGTGTTATTCGCATCACGGTACTCTAAAAAATGCCCCAGTTTTGAGAAAAAACGCGGTGTTTTTCGGTATTGTCACAAATTTTCGTAAATCGCGTATCGAACGCGTTTTATTCGATCTCAGATTAAAACTTTTGCGCGCGTGCATATGTGTTATTCGACTTAAATGTTAATAATAGTGTTGTTTCATTCTCGATGCTGTTGCGACGTATAAATAATTTATAGCGTGAACACAAAGAAATTTACTGGATATTTGGTGATTATCGAAACGACACAACGCATTCGTGGTCTCTTCGATACGAATATCAATCGTTTCCAAGATACGAAATAAATTGACGAAAGTTATTCGACCATTATGATTATACAGCGTCGATAGGAGCTTCAATAATTATCTTGGATCACGACGAGTTTCGTATCGAAGCTATACATAGGACATAGTGAGCATTCGTTTTTTTCTTTCTTCTTCTTCTTTCTTTTCCTCTGTGCGTTTTTCGTCGATTTTGTGCATGCTTTAGCGAATAATAGGCGCCAGTGACGCTGCTGCATCGTACGAGTCTTCGCCAATTATTTACAGGCCCTTTATGACTTCTTTCCACATCTTATCGGATGTCGATTCAAACTTCAACGAACATAATTACAAAACCGCGCAAAAACGATAGTCCTTAAACAGGATTTTAACAATTCATTACGTTTAGAAGCTCTACCTGTCAATTTATTCCGAAGAAAAGAAAAATACAATATAAAATGTTGTCATTTGAAGAAAATGTTCATATAACATCTGAGTAATATCCTTCAATATTCCGCAAAATAGCGAATACTCACATATTTATGAAATAAATTAATAAATGGAGATCGCGACGAGTAATGCTGAATAACTATTTAAAAACTATCGTTTTTCCGCAGGAAGTTCTATATCTATCGATGCGCAAACGCCGTTTTAAAAGAAAAAAAAATCTATATGCGAAAATCGCACGATCCCTTAAGTGGAGAGCATAAGAAATTTCGCATATCACGATTTTCATGAGTGATTGTGGAATGACGTTAAGCCAATTGATAAATTGTCTCGTGGATTGAATAATGCAGGCAATTTCGCTCCAGTTAGGGGACCGCTTCGATCTGCTGTCGCAGCTATCTACAGAAAAAAAAACATCGCGATTCACGCTTCGAAACAATGACTACCAATTGAGGCCGGTGTGCGGAACGGAAGTACGTACGTGTTTTTGCACGGCACGAAAGATATGGATCGAGCGTTCATTGATATTCGGACATCGGCAATCGTTGTTTCGAGCGATCGCTCGGCGAACATTTCAAGTAGGCTCGAATAAATTAAACTCCAAAATATCTCGCGACTAACGCGAGCCTGGCTAATTATTTCAAAGCTAAGGACTCTCTTCGTCAACACACCTCCGACAGATCATCGTCTCATTATCGTAAATTCTATCACATAACATAGGATTACACATTAATGCAAAAGCTATAGAAAACCGCCCCAGTCTCTCGATCTCCGCTCCACAACCCATATAATTTATTAATATATCTCCTCTCTCGATTAATATCTGTCACCCAGAAAGTCAGATTTTAAACGCTCAGTGCCACGTTTTTAAATAAATCGATAAATCATCGCTACATAATTATCGATAAAAATAATAAATAATCATCGTGTCGTAGACCGCACTGGCATTCCCCTTATATCGAAAAACTCTTAATCATCGTTTCTAATGTTTTTTTGAAAATCAATTTCCTTTTACATTTTATTAGAGAATAATTTCGATCGTTTGAAAAAGTATGAGAAACTTGTGACCGTTAAGATAGCGCTTCGAGTAGCTTGTAAATATTTTCCGGAAGTGCTTCAGGTGCGCGGAGTGAGTTTGCCCTTTGATGTCTCGGTCAACGTACTCCCTTTTGTTTTTCTTTTTTTTTTTTTCTCTCCTATGTCAGGTAATCACACAGATGCCGTTGACTCGAGGTGCTTTGCGAGAACACGTACGAAGGCCACACACTTAGACGGCCGCCGTGTCCTCGGTGTTTCTGAGGAGCGCAGCGGCTTTGACAACGTCACCTCCGCACTGACTAAGCATGACTTTGCAGTCCTCGAGCCCGACGAAGTTGTTTTCCTTCTTGAGAAGCCCTTGGAGACGCTCGAGCTTTATCGCGGCGAGAACGTCCCAGTCGGTGACGTTTAGAGCGGCCACGCACGATTCCGGGGTCGATTGTTCGTGCAACACCTTCAGCATTATCCTGACTTCGTCCGACTGTTCGCCGTTTCGCGGTCCTCTCGTTCTCCGGACGTTCGGACCATCGCAGGCAAATTCCAGGAGATCCTCGCACGACACGTGATCCGATTGTCGGGAAAGATCGCTCGTCCGCACGGCTCTTTCGTTGGGCAGCCGATTGCCCGACGAATTCGTGGCGTTCGTGGAATTGAAGTCATCGTTGCAGTTTCCGATTTTCGGGATGTTCGAGTTGCACAAATCGATTTGTGCGCTCGTACCGTTAGGCCCGTGATTTTCGTTGATCGTCGTTTCCGCCTGGGACACGAAATTCGCTGGTCTGTTGTGCATCAACGTGGATACGAAATTGCTCCGCGTGACGGAAGTTCTACCGGAGACCCCGGAATTAGAGCCTTCCAAAATGTTCGGCACGCTCGTCTCTTCCGGTTTGCTGAAACTCGTCGGCGTTGAATTTCTGCTCGCGTCACTGGCCTCCGAACTCTCGAGGATGCTCTTCGAAGCCGGATTTTTAACGGACGTCTTCGAATCCACGCTGATCTTCCGCTGCTGATTACGCGATGACACCGGCGAGTTCGACGCGCTGTTCTTGCTGCAATTGCTCTCCGGCGCTGTCTCCGGCGGCTCGGGACTACTGCACTCTATCAAGTTGTCGGAGAATTCCAGGAGATCCTCGGATATTACACTGCACCGGTGCAATCGGTTGTTCTCGATGGGCAGCGAATCCAGAGCCGCTAATTCCGAGTCGATCCTTTGCTCGAATTCCTCCGGGCTAAAATACACAATGAAATCAAATAATCAGCACAAAAAATGGACATTAATTCATAACATTAATAACATATATTCCCAGTCTAAAGTCAATGAAAAAAAAAATCAATTTTTAATCCCTAACTGAATCTTATGAATTAGCAAATCAAACACAGTTATATTGTCTATGAATTTACCTGTTCGCAGCGATTTCCGGAGTGCAAGCCTCATCCGCGTTGTCCGTTCTTCGCGAATTGACGCTCGAGCTCGGATCGTGAATATCAAAATTGGGTTGTTGCCCGTCGACCTGATCTTCGATCGGCGGTGTGGTTACAGTCATTTTCGCGAGGGTTCTCGTGACCCCGCCACCGGGAATAATCAGCGGATGTTTCCGTTGATGTCTCGGGAGGCTGGATTTCGGTTGGAGAGTTTTGGACCTGTCCCTCGGCGGAAGGGGTATTGGATTCTCGTCGACGTTGTTCTGATTCTGATTGTTCTCGATTCCTAGCGCAGAATTGTGCCTCTCGAGGTTCCTCGTCGTGGGAATGGGGGGCGGTGCGTTGGGGGGCGGCATAGCTCGTAATTTTGGCAGCGTTTTCGCGCCGCTGTGGTGAAGATCGTAGGAGAAGGACGCGTGATCTCCAGCGGCAATGTCCTCCGGATGAGAGACCGTGTGTCCCAGAGTTGCATGCCTGTTCCCACGAATTCTGGGCCTGACCATTGGAAGACCGGAGCGCAACATTCGCAATGGATTCGTCTCCGAGGCACTTTCAATGACCTGAGTCTCGACCAGACTGTTGTACACTTCCTTAGCCTCGTCCGACAACGTTGCCTAAACAATTCGTGGGATCGGGATAGATTTTCGGGGGAAACAAGACAACGGAATTAAAAACAAAAATGAAATACAAAACGATAAATAAAATGAAGAGAGAGATAGAGAAAAAGACATAGAGTAGAAGAAGAAGAAGAAGAAGAAGAAGAAGAAGAAGAAGATAGAAACAAAGTGACGAGTTTGATTCAAATGCGGTCGTTCGTTTGAACCCTGCTGCCCTGACTTTTCTTACACTCACGTCCCCTCGCGTGCAAATGCAAATTGTGTGTATAAAAATAAACGTTCGAGAGACGCGTCTAGCGAAAACAATAACTCGCGCATTTGAATCACCCTCGAAGAGGCAACATACAAGGATAACGTTGATTCTTCAACGAAATAATATACAAATTAATGAAATAAAATAATAGATAATTACGCAAGTGTGACTAGTGCAACAGTACGAGTTGTAAATAATAAATACGTATGTTTCGTTCGTGTAAAAAACATTCTATTCTAACGTTTCATTCGTTGATGTTCACTGACTCTCTTTCATACTGAATATACCAATAAGTACATTATACAAACGGTATAAATTTGTAAATATATCAAAAGTCTTCGACGCTTATTAGTTATGAGAGAAAAAACACTAAGTGTTTAGTAGTACAGTATAATAATAGTACCATCATGCAGGCATGCTAAGCGTAACCGGGTGTAGGGATAAATGAGACGGCGCTCACGATAACAACAGCACCATCCCTTCGTTCGAGTGATTAAAAGGGCAGGAATTATTCCAGCAACTCAGTTATCAATTATAATACTTTGAGTGGCATTTTTGTCATTGAAAATAATTAATTAACATAATCTCGATGCGTGCAAGGTGCGTGCTGTGCGATTGTGTCACGCACATGAAGTTTCGTTCTGTCGAAGGAAACGCGACGCGATTACACGATCCAAAGGCCAAAGGAATGATGAACGATCATCATGCTTCTCGAGCGAGAAACGTACCGTCCTGTTTGTGTGTATCGCTTGACTCGACGCGCGTATCTTGTTATTTTAAGGAGCGGGGGACGGCGGAAAGGTCAATATGTCGTTCGTGAATTCGGGATATTCGGAGCTCGTGTCCGAATCCAGCTCGGAATTGCTTGTGAACGTTAGGCTCGAGCTCGGGGCGCTTTCCGGCCAGGATAGTAAATTGTTTCGCGAGGAAAACGGCGGGGAGAGTGAATTTAAGAAGCTCGTCGAGGGCGGCGGTGATTTTCCGCATAATTCAACCGCGGAGAATCCTCGGGCGGTGTCCGGATGCAAAAATTGCGCCTTGTTCTTGAGATTCAGTCGCAGACTGTGCGGCACTTTCTTGTGGCGACGTTTGTAGCGCAAACGGCTTCGTATGTCGGTCTCAGAGTGCGATACAGAGTCGGAATCCTCGCTCGATTCGTTGCCCGGATGGAAAGAGCGTCGCACGTTCTTCAGCGGCGGTTTTCGGTTCTCCGATAACGAGGATGTTCGGTGACGATAAACGTTGGGTGCGGCTTGTAACTTTTCCGTTATTATATCCGGCTTTATCAGCTCCTTGCGCGCGTTCTCGTTCTGATAGAGCTTCGGTGGCTCGAGGATATGTTGATGCATACTCGGACTCACTGGAGCGTTAGGCCGCTGCGTAAGATTGAGTTTCATATTTTTTTGCGGTTTCGGCTGGAGCGGTATGTTGAGGTCTAGATGATTGGGCTTCTGAATCGGGACGTTGAGGCTCCTGAGTGGCGTTGATACCGTCGGAGTTCCGTCCAGATTTTTAATCGTCGAACCCAGCGAATTCCCCGTCACCGAGGTCTCCAAATTTCTTGAATTTTGAGCAATATTTTTGCCGAGCTGTATCATGTTCTGCGTCAATTTCCCAAGGCCCAGATTGAAGCCCTGTCCCTTTTTCGAGTCCAGATAATTCTTCACACTCTCCAAGCCCGAAACTTCACGCTGATATTTTTCGGCGAATATTTTGCTGCTTAGCTCCACCTGATTGTTCGTCTCCGCGTCGGATTTTCGTCTCAGACGCTGAAAGTTGACCCGCAAACTCTCGGAACTGCTGTAGATTGGCGATTCCTTTTTCTCGGGCTCGGCGATGAAGAGAGGATTGTTCGATATTACGAAGGGAAAGTTATCGTGGCCGTTTTTGTTCGTCTCGACTTTCCGGAAGCTCTGGATGTTTATTCTCACAGCCTCGAGATTAGCCCGAGGACTGTCCGGTCCGGGGACGTTTTTCAAATTCGTTTTCATTCCCTCCGCAACATTGTATCCGGTTTTTCCCTCCTGACTCGGATTTCTCGGCACGAACGGCACTTTACCGCCCCTCGCTTTTTGCAGATCAAACTTCTTCGTGAGTTCCGTCATTCCGAACTTGGGAGTGTCCGCCAACGATCCCGGAATCTTCGGCCTCGTTCCGAGATCAAAGTTCGACAATTTTTCGTTAGGCGAGTCGAACTTCAATCCCTTGTTTCTCGGACTCTCGTAACTCGTTTTTTCCTTAACCGTGTCGAGGTTCGAAAGGTCCTCCGGTTGGGGATCGAGGGTCGCGCAAATGTCCTTCGTCGTCTGATCGTTGTTGGTAATTTTATTGAGAGCGAGCGGGCCGCCGAGTCGTTCCGCGAGGGTCGGACTGCGATCCTGAAAGTTTGACCAGAATGTGCTTCGACTAGTTTGCTCAAAATTATTTATTTTCTCAAACTTATCGAGCGTGTCGTCATCAAAGTACGAGGATTTATCGCCGGTCGTGCATTCGAGGCTGACCTCGTCGTCGAAATACTTTGGCTGCTCGAAATATCGATCGACGTAACTGGTCGAGACCCTTTTGGGCTCGCGAGGAAAATCGAAATTGGTGTTGACGCTGAACGACACTTTCCCGTTCTTCGTCGGTATCATTTGCGTGTCCATGTCCGCGACGCTCTTGCAATTCACCGAATTTTTTCTTGCGTTTCCATTCTCAAGAAACTCCGTAGATTTAACGAGATTCTGCTTTGTCGCGGCGTTGTCCAGAAGATGAGTATCAAACTCCACGTCCATGTACGACGTCCAGGCGCTCGGCTTTGTCAGAAGTTCTCGGGACTTTGCGAAACAAAATTCAGCCGATGCTTTGTCCCACAGTGGCAATTTTAGAGTGGAAGGAGCACCGAGGGACTCAATGCTAGATACTGTAGACGACAATGACTGCAAACTCGAGCACAACCACTGCTTGGACGATATTAATGAAAAAAGTGCAACAACGGTGTTTTAAAAAAACGCATGCCGCAACGATACAACGAAACGTGCAACATCGGTATCCAAAGTGTAACGACCCCGAGAATTCGTTTGAATTTGAAGTTTCAGTTATCAATATTTCAATGATGATCATCATTATTACATCGTTCAGTTATCGACCGTGCAAAAAATAATAATATCGGAATACAACGAAACGTCATAACGTAATGCCAGTTGCGTAAATAAATAAAACAAAACGTAATATGCGGAGCGGAAATGTTGGAAATGGAAATTGGGCCGGAATCGGGTTTGTTTTTGTTACCGTTAGTAAATGCTGTACGAACTTGTGGGGCAAATAGATGGCACAAGATTGCGATATTAGTACAGAAGACTACAGACTATATATATATATATATATATGAATCTCTCTCGCTATATATATATGTATATATGTATGGTTAGTACAAACGATTGGAAATGATATATATATTGCTGCATCGATCGAATGGGATTCTAATCGGCATCAGGAATTAACGAAGTTCCACAACGATTAGCGACCAGCGCAAACACACGCGATTAATCGCGCTGCTTGACGATTTCTTCCCCACACAAAAAACAGCAACTCCCCTCACCTCAAAAAACGAATAACAGTTTATGTTAGATGACTACCAGAGTCGAGTGATGATGGTTATGATGATTGGTGAGTGTACACATGATGTGTTAGTATTATGGATGAATGAGAGTGCCTCTAATCAACGAGAAGATCGCAAAGACTTGTTATTAGAAAGCTGAGTAATCGGACAGACGGAATGAGAGCGACCGAGAGTGTCAGCGTGAGTTAAGAAAGTTAGTAGTCATATAAATCGCAAGAGCAGATCGTAAATATGAAACGAATCTTTGTGTTCAGAGGAGAAAAGAAATTCCCCGACTGTGAAATTAGAAGTTCTTCGCGATCTCCGTCGTTGGATCGCCATTAATGATATGTCGCTGTCGATAGTATTTTCTTGTGTTAAACGTGAAACTGAAGAGAAAATTCAAAACAAAAATGAATGTTTAATGTACCTGGATGTCAGGTATACTGGCGGCTTCCTCTGAAAAGTGTCGTCTGTCGGGTTTTGGACTGTGTTGATGTGGCAACTTAAAAGAGAACTTTCTGCGCCTCGAAGGACTCGCAGGCGTTCGAGGAGACTCCGGCGGATGCTCGAGATCTGTCATGGAACGCGCCGTCAATTCCTGCGCCATTGCAATAGCCGAGTAGAGTGTTTTCTGATCGGCTGCCGAGATGGGCTTCACCTAAACGCAGGAAAAATGTTTACCGCCACTGGTTCATTGCAAAATCGATATCTTTCTTTGTATTTTATTTGACTTTTGTATTTCATCATGTTTTTCTTTTCTTTATCTTCTCATTACTTTTCGATCCTATCGTATCGCCGTTATAAATTTTGAATAATCGTCCAACTCACTCAGGATTAATGTCTTATCTATGCATTATCTATGCGCAGATCCTAAGATCATTCGCTCTAATCGCAGCTCTAATCGAATCGTCCAGTCGACGGCAAAACAATCGTTATGCTATAGCAGTATTTCATTATTCGTGAAAAGAACGAAAAAATAAAGTAAACGAAAAACAGTATTAATCACACGCAAACGTAAACCAACGATTCGTTATAACGATTTACGAGGAATGGTAACATAAAAAGCAACGTAAAGTAGATGCGATACAGTGATCAAGACGATTTCTAAACACGGTGGTGGTGAATAAAAGTAAAACGTAAACGAAATAAAATCACTGTACATTTATTGGACTCACGGTGGCTTGTTTCTTTTTGCTGCACTGCTTCGCTTGGATCTCGCGGAGCTCGTTTCGCGCGTTACTCGACTCGTGTTCTGTGGCCACTGGATGACCTGGAGGAGGTGGCGGGGGTGGCGAAGTCCCTGAAGAACCGCAAACGTTATATTAATTAGCACACTCGTCCTACGAATCCACTCATTATCGTGTCAAAGACTTAAAGCTCACCCAACGATCTGAACATTTGATCCATCTCGTCCAAGAGACTCGGACCAAAGTCGAAATTCAGAGGCTTGTCGAACCTTAAAGGACTATCCTGATTCTCCTCGTCGCTGATCTCGTGATATTCGTGATCCGCTCCCACCGTGTCCATGCTACCAGTTATACTGGACGTCATAGATTGTTTGCTCGCGTTTCCCATTGTACCCAAATGTGATATTTCCGAACTCGTGTCGGACCACAAACTCTCTGTAATATACATTTTTAATTCATCGTTAGGAAAGAGGTTTTTCCTTGGATCCTTGAAAATTCCTTTTGCATTTTGTATGAAATGGTTATTACGTTTTCAATGGAAATTCATATGGGAAATTGATTCAAATTGGTTTCATTTACGGCAAGAAAACTGGCTGAGGAAATCTGAGGTCATGAAACTTTTAATCTAGTTTAAGGTATAAAAATTCTTTAGCGATTACTAATTACCGTGTTTGCTCGAAGGGTCGTGCTGCAAGTGTTGCATGTTCCTGCTGTCCCTTATCGATTCGTTAGCTGCCTCCCCTCCGCTCCTTCCGTCCTGACTCAGAACCTGACTAGAATTGTCCGTAACGTCTTCCTGGGGCTTGTACGGTGTGACTATCTGTCTCGGTAGATGGGGATACTTTCCGCCGAGAAAGCTGATATCACCGAAGTAAGCACCGTCGAGGCCTACGTGACCGGTGTGTTTGAAGTCCCCTTGGGGCGAGGAAATCATGTCTGTGCGTATTTTTCTTCTCTGCGACGAGAACGCGTTTTTTCCATCGCCTCGAGAAAATTCGCCGAGTTTGTTGCTCGGTAAATTAGAGCCGAGATATGCTATCGTGTGCGCGGGGTTGAAAAATCCCGTTTTACCGTTATTCAGAACGCCCTTCCAGAGAACGTTGTTGCTGCCCTTGTCGAGTACAGTGATAACGTCGCCCTGACGATAGGCGAGTTGGCCGAGTTCGGCGCTGTCCTGAACCGCTTGTACCTGTTCTGGTTTCAAGTCCGGCAGGAGATTAATCAGCTCCGAGAACTTGGGACGTTTTCCCGGCTCGTGTTGCCAACACTGTTGCATAAGTGTGAAATAGTCCTTGGGACAACAGTCCGGCTGTTCGAGACGCTGAAAATTAGGCTCGTCAATCGCTTCGAGTATCTGATGGCCCGTTAATGCGGCCCAGGGCTGAAAACCGTAACTGAACATTTCCCAGAGTGTCACGCCGTACGCCCAAACGTCACTCGCCGACGTGAATTTCAGATAGGATATACACTCGGGAGCACACCAGGCGATCGGTAATTTGAGATTGACGTTGAAATTCGTCTGATAATAATCCTTACCGACGCCCAATGCTCGGGACAAACCAAAGTCCGATATTTTGACTTTGTTCTTGGAGAAGACTAGGATATTTCGCGCTGCTAGATCCCGATGAATGAGCCTCTTCGCCTCGAGATACTGCATACCATCCGCTATTTGTACGGCAAAGTCGCAGAGCGATAACACGGGAAAACTCGCTCTCAGACTCGGCTCCTTCAAACACTCGAGCAACGATCTCAGAGGCGCCAATTCAGTCACGAGCATCAATGAATTCGTGTCCAACACGACGCCGTAGAGTCTTACGATATGTTCGTGATCGATCGCGTGCATTATCGCAGCTTCCTTGAGAAATTCTATCGGATTGTTCTGCATACGCTCGCGGGATAGGCACTTTATCGCCACTTGAATTCTCTCGCCGTCGTTCGTCCAAACGCCCTGCTGTACGACCCCGAACTCGCCCGTTCCCAACTCCTTGTTCACTATTATCGCGTCGGCGGGTATCATGTGCTTGTTCGGGACTCTTATTGGCGGCTTGTCTTGCTTCTCCTCCGGCAACATTCCAAGTGCCCCCGGTGGCTGCTCCTCACGCTTTGGTAACAACATTTTCTTGAACTTCGACAAATAATTCTGGGGAAAGTGCTTCTGAAAGTACTTCTTAAGTCGACGCATCTCCGGCTTGCTCATTCCTATCGCGTTCAGATCCTCCTCCGTTACATACTTGAGCTGCGCCGTGTTCTGCACCTTCAAGTCCCCTGAAAATATATTTATACCAAATTTGTATTCAATTGCCTTCGCAGATTAAAATAAATGGACCGAGTATTACTTGAAAACAACGTTTTTTTCTACATTTTTCGAAATACTATCCCGTCATCTGCATGAAGTTAAATTCAAAAATGTTTTTCAATGGGAAATGCCAAAAGAGTAAAAGAAAGAAAAAAAAACAACGAAAAATTCGTCGTTTAATTTCGTTAAAATCTAGAGCCAAGTTAAAGAGTTTCACATATGGATAAGCGACGTGCGTCACTAATTACGACGGCTAAAGACTAAATTACAGGCTCGCTCCGACATAGATAATACGAGGAAACTTCGAAGGTCAGATATTTGAACGAGTTAAGAAGCATCGGTGGCCGCGAGTGGTCATAACGTTGAAAACCTAATCCATAATTCATGTGTCGTCCCGGTTTTTTTTTTTGTAGCTTCTGTTCCCCTACCGGGAATTCAAGAAATCTTTGAAACTCTGGACTTGCAATACGAACCATGAATGCCAGCATAGTATTGCTGAAGTTCTGCCTCCATAAGGAATTCGTATAGGCCAGGCCCTGTATTGCGAGCCATGCCCCCTTGAGTGTCTGAAAAAACAAAATCAGAATATTCAGTAAGTGGCCTTTCCTGCAGGATTACTCCGAGTATAGCTATGAGAATAATAGTGTCCTTAGGGAAACTTATTTCAGCAGACATATCGTATCTAATAATACCTCGAGTCCAAACTAAAAGCGCAAGACATTTGTGAATAATTTCTTTTTTTTTTAAATCATAAATATTACAAAAAATATTCCTATCTGACAACGACCTAAAATACAAATAGTCACAGCCCACGTTTCTATTATAACTATTATCAACAAGAGTGTAACAATGATAGCCAGCTGTTTAAAGAATCTCAAAGGGAGAAAAGAGAAAGGCGATATATGGTAACAGAAGAGACAGTGAGGATTGCCAAGAAAAGCTTTCCAGCAGTTGACAGTTAAACGTGGGCACATATTTACTGGCTACACAACTGCATAATAAAACAACGTGCACATAGACCAACGTCAATGCGACGCTTTCAGTGAATAGTGTTCACTTTGACGATTCAAAAGTGTAGGAGAAAAAAGAAACTAAAATGAAACCATGCGTTTTTTATTACAATATACTGCGTAATTGCATTGCTCTTTTGCAATAAGCAAAACGTCTAATGTACAAGCGTACTAACGAAACAATAAACAACGGTAAAAATAACAAGCGTTTTACTGCAATACGCTCGTTTTATTCTTTTTTTTTTCTCAACTATCAAAAATAAACCGAGCTCCTTGCTATTGTCAAATTCGCAAGGGCGATGAGTCACTAATTATTAACAATTTACATTATTAAACAATCAGCGCATAATATATACGTACACGTGTACAACGTCCTCGAGCATAATGCACCGCAAGAAAAAGTCATCGTCGATTAAGATCGATGCGTCGGTACGAGGCGATACTACTGAATACAAAACGAGAAAAATATCTTTCGCTAGGTCGAAAATATTTTTGTTCATCGACCTCTCCACCCCTTCTATCGTTCTCTGAGCCGATCGTCACCGACCGACCGTCCACACGTAACTAAACACAAACGGACAGCCACTGAAACGTCAAGTTGTCACTCGTTCCCCGTGGGACCGGCGCACCTTTACGCATCTCTACGTGTCGACCCGAGGAAAATAGTGTACCGCACAAAACGAGCAATGCCGCTAGCGAGAGACGATAGAAAATGGTGAAGGACCTTTGAAAAAAAAAAAAAAAAACAAAGTCGGGCCTTGCACAATGCTTTCCCACATTCCACCTCGCACGGAGTCACCTCTACGCGAAAGTATGTTGATCAATTGAGAATTCCGCACAGCGGAAACTCCGACGGGGATGGAAAACCGGAAAGCAAGGAAAAAATCAAATTGACGAAAAATTCGAACCTCTCTATCCTTCACAGCAAATTCCGAACTGTAGAAATGGTAGAAAATAAATTCAAAAAAGTGTTGATTTTTAGTAAAATATGAAAAATACAGATTTTGGGTGAATTCGTGACGATTCCAGATACACAAAGTTCGATACAATTGTCGTCGAATTATTTGAAAGCAAAAATAATTGAACGATTCTTTGAAATGCAGAATTTCATTTTATTTCCTTGTATTCCAAAAATTTCCAAACTCGTTTTATAAAATTCAACAAATTTGCCCGGAATTTGGCTACGATTTATAAAATCGTCGTCGAGATAGAGAATTGCGAATTTTGCAAGCCTGCTACACGCACACACACACATTCATTCGTACATTTTTCTTTTTTTTTTTCAAACACATTTTTCAATATCCTGAGGCATTTTGAGTATCGGACATGAAAATCTGGAGAAGGAAATATTTTACGAAAACAGAGCTTCCTCTATGAGGAAGCGAAAAAAAAAAAAAAAAAAAAAAAATTGTATCTCTCGTCGCTCGCAAAGCATGTGTGCCCGACGAGCGCATATCAACTCCTCGCTGCACGAAGAATCGAGTGAGCGAAGAACGTAAGTACGAGAGAGAAAGAGAAAGAGAGAGAGAGAGAGAGAAAGACACAGCAAGAACTAGCAGGGGGACTGGTCTGACACCCGATAGCGCTACCAGATACTTCTTTCTTCCCGTATCCACACGCGGACCGCTTGTCCTGCAGTGCGTCGCAGGGCAAAACCTTCTCACAGAAATATTATCTCACGAAGTGCATTTCCTGAGTAACGCGTATCGCCGAAATACCCCGGAATTACAGATTTTACGGTACACATACAATCACGTTTTTTTCTTCTTTCTGCTGCGACAAGCGAAGTAGGAAGAAAAAAAAACCAAAAACCCGTGCGTACTAATGTTTAGTTGTTGCAACGAAACATTGCATTTGCCTCCAAGATATAATAGTTGGTTGAATCGAGTATTCGTCAAGCAAACGCGGATAGCTATTGAGTTAGCCAACGCGAAAGCGTCCACACAGAAATATCTCACGAGTCGCATTTATGCGAGTAATAAGCACCGGCGAAATAGCACTGCATTACAAATTTTCCGGTGGGTGACCTGCAACAAGCGACGCAATAAAAAAATAAACTCGCTCGACCGAAAGAACACTCACAGGCGTTCGAACTAATGTTCACTAGGCGCAACAAAAATCGCGTTCGCCTCCAAGATATTATGGTTCGTTGAATCGAGCATTTGTCAAACAAACCAGTACCAAAACAAAACGCGCGTAACTGGTGAATCAGTCGACGGGGAGAACTCTCTCACAGAAATATTGTCTCACGAGGGGAATTTTTACGCCTCTACTAAGCACACACGAAATAATATTGAATACAAATACCAAAACCATAATTCCAATTGTTCCAACTGTCAGTTTGACAGCGTCTTTGCTAAGCCTGACACCTGCCATCACGAAACTCTCATCCTCAATCATTTCTTTCCCGTGACCTGTGCTATTCGATTGACCCTCGAATTAAAAATTCCACCAAACATGACATAACAAAGTGAAAAACCCGCGGAGCCCTGAAGAGGCAAAAACGAAGAGGCAGATACGATCCAACTAGTCCACGAAAATCCAGACTCGCGACCGGCTATCAGAGAACAGAACAAAATGACATAAAGTGAAAAATCCACGAGCCCTGAAGAGCCAAAAACGGTCTCCGGGGTCTCGGCGAGCCCCGAATAACAGATACGATCCAACTAGTCCACGAAAATCCAGACTCGCGACCGGCTATCAGAGAACAGAACAAAATGACATAAGAAAGTGAAAAATCCACGAGCCCTGAAGAGGCAAAAACGGTCTCCGCGGTCTCGGCCAGCCCCGAATAACAGATACGATCCAACTAGTCCCCGAAAATCCAGACTCGCGACCGGCTATCGAAGAGCAGTGTCGGAAGCTGCATCGACGTCTCGAAAAGCGCGAGAGAATAGCATTGTGTTACGGAATCTCCGAGGGATCTCGGTAGTTCACGATACGTGTTCGGTGTTTCTCAAAGAGACAGAGGCACGCTCCGGGTCGTGGAACCCCAGAGTGTAGTATCGAAGGAACGTATAAAACCCGAGTTCTCCCTCATCGTTATCTCTCTCTCTCTCTCTCTCTTTCTCCCATCTTTCTCGCACTGTCTCGCGTGGGGAGGAGGGAGGACGGGGAGTGGAGCGGAGAGGGAGGAAGAGGGGGGAGGGGGGTTGTAGAAGGAGCAAAAATGGAAGGAGAAGGAGAACCGCGGGGGGAGGGGCACGCCCCGCGCTCCTCCGGCAACGGGGGGCCCTTAAATAGAATATTATTTATAAATAGCGAGGGCTTTCAAAGAGAGACGCGCCTTGCGGAACTCACCCATTCTAGCGGGCTACCGATCGAGGTGCAATGGAACGTCCAAGGAACACAGATATTCCAGTTATGCTCTGACATGGGACGCGAGCGTCCGCGCCTGTCCCACGTCGTCGCGGTGACACCGAACGCACACTCGACCGAGACGAGACGAGACGAGCCTCTCTCTCTCTCCCTTGCTCCACCGTGGATATCGGTCCGGAGCTCCCGCCAGTGTCGTGGTTCCTCTCTGTCCCTTTCCACGCCTTTTATCTCAGCCTCTCTCCCTCTCTAGCCGACTGGATATCGCGTTTCCCTCACATCTTCGATGTTTCACCCCCGTAACGATGTTTCGTCTCGTGCTATCGCCCTTTCTCTCTCTCTCTCTCCCTCCCTCTCTCTTTCTCTTTCAGTTTCTCTTCGACGAGCAGCAGCCACCCTTGTTTGATTATATATCGTCTCTTTCCGCCACCCTTCGTCGATGCCGGCTTCGGAAATCTCCTCGGATCACCCGACAACGCGCCAGAAAGAGAGAGAGAGAGAGAGCGGGTTGCTCCTCTCCTCTTTGAATATCCTTCGGTCCGCGAGATTCTCGCGCTCAACTCACTTCGGAGTCGATGAGTTCTGTGCCACTGGAACAAACAACAAAAACGTCACGTATCGCCACGAATAACACTGCGTGCACTCGCGTTTTTCTTTATTTTTCTTATTTCCCAGCACTGTGCGGGACACTCGTACAATGCACACCGGAGAACGTGCGTATTCGGCGGTGTGCGCGTCGTGACACACACGCCTGACAACCCGCCGATGATGACGACGGTCGCGACGACGATGATGATGCTGACTCGCTTCTGTGGCCCCCTTTGCGCACTCCTCGGGCTTTCGTCTCGCTACCCCGCTGCGAAACGTACCACAGCAACGTACGAGTGTGCCGCGGACACTGTCAATGTATTCTCTCTGTGGGATAATCGTGTGAAGCTAGCTGCGAACCTCTCAACCGGGCTCCTCGCTCAGGAGTGCCACTATCCGTGTGTTTTTTTTTGTTGTCGTTGTTTGGATTTTCTCGATGTTGGCTGCACTGGTTTTCTCGGCTCTTGTCAACGGCGCGGCTAACTTCAGCCGGTAGCCTTTTTTACGATAGTGGGTAACAGTTTTACGATGGTTTTATTAATATTTTTAATGGTTATGGATTATTGATTGAGGGCGGATGGGGATATTTATGATTTAACGATAATTCCCTTGTCGTTTCACAGTAATATGGCGTCGGTGTTGCGAACCGGCCTCGGTAATCTCGGCTCGACTGGATTGCTCGGTGGATTATGTAAGGTTAGTGTTTACCTGAAGATTTTTTGAGATTCCGGCTGCGGGCAGGTTTCTGGGTGAGGGAGAGGAGCGTGGACGTTATTGGGATTTTTGTTGTCTTCAGGTTCTACCGAAACATCGCAATGTCGCGGTCACCCAGATATGCTTCATCTCCAGTCGAGAACAACGAGTCGGCAGGCCCCCTCGACCTCCTCCGTTCGACTGGAAAAACAAGACCTACAATTATTGGGCTTGGCTGACCGATCCCATGGAAGAGCGCTTCGACGATAACACCAAGGTCATCGTCGTTGAAGGACTGCCCGGCGTCGGAAAGGACAAATTCGCCAGGAAATTGGCGGAGGAACTGGAGATGGAGTACATCAAGCCGGCGAGCTTCGACGATGTTTATATCAATCCGTACGGATTCGATCTGAGAAGTCTCAATTCGAAGCTGCCGGAAGATGCGCAATTTTACGATATCACGTCGTTCCTGAAAAATCCCAAGGGCAGAAACACAGCGGCCATGCAGTTGAATATGTTCGGCCTGCGGTGCGACCAGTACATGGATTCCATTGCCCATGTGCTGTCCACCGGCCAGGGCGTCGTTCTTCAACGCAGCCCCTTTTCCGATCCGAACTTCATGCAAGCCATGCTCAAAAACGGTTACGTCACCAGAGGCGCCGCTAATTTGTACAAACGGGCACTCGTCACCATTATTCGTGAACTTATGCGGCCGCATTTGGTCGTTTATCTCGACGCTTCCATATCCACTATCAAGGTAAAACGGACCCTCGATGTCGGACACATTTCGCTACTTAGAAATTCTGTTTTTCGAAATGTAGACTATTTCAGGGACAACAATTAGTAACGATTGTTTTGGCCATCACCTGAAAGTTTTGCCTAAACTGTTGGAAAAGTGAAAGGGAACTTGAGCGCGAATTCGGTGAAAATCGTTTTTAAAATGTTGCAGATATATCTGAAAAATCTAAAAAATTAGTTCTGCATTTTTGCATTATTTTTTTTTTTACTAATCACAAAGTTTGTAACTCAGTTGGATTGAAGTATTATATGCTGAAGATAAATCTACCAAATACGTTGGTCAAAGTGGCGCGAATTATAAGATAATCAAATAACGATTTTGATTTTTTGCCTGTGTGATTGTCCAACCAACTTCCAAGATCATCACCATGTTTTGTTGATAATCTTATTCGACAGAATGACAATAAAATCTCGCAATCTTGCAGGACAATATTAAAAAGCGCAATTGTCCGTACGAAGCCAACTCGAAAGCTTTGACGGACCAATACCTGCAGGACTTAGCAGACTTATACAAGGAGCATTATCTGCGAGAAGCTACAAATTATTCTCACTTGCTCATCTACGACTGGAACAAGCCGGGTGATGTGAGCGTGGTTGTCGAGGACATCGAGCGTTTGGACTTCGACACCAATAGACCTAACGACGAAAAATTTATCGACTGGAAATACGATCACATATACACCCTAAAGATGAAGAGAGGCGACTACACAAGATACAAAGACCGTATATTGGCTGATTTGAATGTCGCGAATTACGATGTACCGGAAATGTGGAGATCCGCCGAAGACGGAATACTTCTTGATAAGCTCCTAGCTGAGGTACGTAAAAAAAAATCAAAGTATTTAAGATAATGTGAAAAATATAAAAATTTGGCTCTGTCGCTTCCTTCATTTTTCCTCAGCGCCAACGTTTATCACATATACTAACAAATAATGATTTCTAAATATTTATCGTATTAGATTCCCTCGGAAAAATATTCGCCAGGCTTCAACCCAGAATTCGACAAGGGAGTTTTGTTCAAGCTCCGCGCAAAACACGAGGATTTCTTGCCACGGGGACAAGTGGCCAAGCAAGAATAATTCGTTTACTCGATAACGTATATATATATATAGAAGAGAGAATTTTGAGCGTAGCCGAATTTCGTAAACGAAGCTCGTCGCGAGACGCTAATAAGTCACACTCAATGATGTACCACACACATCCATGTACATTAAAATAGTAAATTGTTGTAAATGACTTGTTTTATCGCAAATTCTCCTCGCCCACATTCTTCAATTCCCGAAATGAATGTAAGTATTCAAAGATTAAAAATATCGTGTCCGATGTCTTCTTCGCGGTTTGCAGGAGAGTTTATCGAAATAATGAGTCCCACATAATGTTTTCTCGTTCTTTCAATATATAATATAAACGGTTACAAGTATTTCAGGTATTGTACACAGAGGATGATATTATACATATAATAATTAAATACACATTTCACGTACGGTCTAAGTCCCACAGTTACCGATTTCATTCCCGATAGCGCCGAGAACCGCGTTACTTTTCTCTTTCTTTCCATTCCCTCGCTTTCTTTCATTCTTTAATGGAATATCGATTCACCGTCGTCATCAAAGATGTTTCACGATGTAATATAAACACCGAATTCACATATTAATTACATAGAAACTCTGCAACAATCAATATAGCGTTCCCGTTCTGTTTTTTTATTTTTTATTTATTTATTTATTTTATTATCCGTCCAGTTAACGTTGATATAAGTGACACCGATCGTCCCTCGGACTCTGGGCAATTGTATAATAACTTGTGCAGTCGTGTTATGTTTCGCGACTCCCTTAAAGCCTCGTTCGAAGCTATTGTGGGAAAGTGGCGCGGGGAATTCCGATATAAGGACTCTGTAATAATGTCGGGACAATCGATAGCGCATTACCGTGCGCATTCGATTGGAAGATTCGACGAGAGCACGATAAGAAATGGACCGTCCGCGCAACACTCCATATGGGCAATATCCTCGAGGAAATTTAACGGGACGGGACGTTGTTTCTTGGAATGTAATACGGCGGTACGTTACAGCGTTTTTTTTTTTTTCCTTTTCCGTTTTTCCTCTTATAGTCATCTCACAAATACTCGTAACAACAACAAGAACAATAACCGTCGACAGGAAAGTTCCACGCTCGAAAAGAGGACTGCATTCGATAAGAACGCGATTAGGACCGTTGTACAAGTATATCCACCGCGGATAGCGCGAATTTATTTAGACGAGAAAATAAGAGACAAACTGGGTCAAACTCACAGACGAAACTTCACGAAAATACTTTTGTTTTTTTTGGCAGTGATGTTATCTGACAAATAGCGGCATAATGGACACAATTAACTCGCGTCATTTATCGTAGACAATAATATAAACGAAGAAAAGTTTAATTCCGATAGCCGTTCCATTGTCACCTGCTAATCCGATCGACACTCGCAATAGACCCACTTTAACGTTCTTATCGTATCGACACTGAAAATCGGTGGAAAAAGATCGCCATGCGTTTGAAAAAGAAAAAGAGCTGCTGCGCGTTTTTATCGCGGACTATTAGCGGTCCTCAGAAAATGAGTGGATCCGATGAAAGCTACTCTTTCTACCTGGTTTTGGAATTGCATAATGGGCGCGTGAGTCTACAGAAATGAGTAAAATATCATTCTCCAATTAATCACTAAAATTGCACAATAAATTTCGAAGGTGAATTGCGTTTTTTAACTGCTGTTCCGCAGATATCATTGCACGCTACAGTCAGATAATCATACATTTCAACTACCGACCAATATCAAATAATATTACATTAACGGCATCATACACTGGTTTTTTTTTTTTTTTTTTTCCTCGTGCAATTAAACAAATTAATTTTGCTCATTTCTGGCTGATCGACGCGGTAAGGTCACGACACAAACCCGGGGATAAACAGGCGTGATGGGAAGGCAGAATGACAATGACGATTATTAATTTACGTTACGCGGGTCTACGCGGTCATTAAGCGGTCAAGCTGCAGCAGGAATTGGTTTTTCTCGCCGTTTTGTAAAATGCCTTTGACTGAACGCTCAGACCCTCCGATTTGGAGACAAGGTCGTCCAGTTTTTCGCCTCTTTGGAGTACAGCTTCAAGCGTGTTGTGCTGGAAAAATGTGCAAAGATTTTCTTAGTCTCCGCTATTTAGCAGTTTTTTCGTGGAGTTAATTTGCGTTTTCCTGTAAAGCTACGAGAACTTTTATCCTTACCAGAATAATCTTCGTCTCGTCCAGATCGTTCTGCATTTTAGTTAACGAATCCGCCTCCTGTGGATTCTGATATTTCGCAAGGTACGTATTAATCTGCGGAAAATCGGCGGTGGACTCGTTAAGCGTGGGCCACGTGTGCGCCGGATGTCGGGCCGCAAATTCATCTAATACTTTGGTAATTAGCGTGTGAGACACTCTATTGGGATATTCGTGATCAGAGATAAGAACTCCCGCTAGACTGTCGCCTCGAACGTAAACGTGACACATGTATTCTGAAAAAAAAAATAAAGATTCAATATTTGTAATCAACGTCTCATACAGCAGCTAAGTAAATAAACAACAGCAGATAATCTACAATAGAAAGTATACTTGTGTTGACCCACTGAGAAAATCCTAAGCTCATTTCACTCCATAATAATAACCATCATCTGATGAAACATTTGTATAATTATGAAAAAAAAAATATATATATATAGTTTTATTATCAAAATTTCATGAAAACAACAACAAACTTTTACAAAATCACTGTTTCATTCTGAGGTTTGCGAGCCATTTCAAAATTGTAATTCCGAATACCGAACCTATCAAAGTTCAATGAATTATTTATAACAATACATGTAAAACCCGATCGATCTGTGGTCACATAAATTACCTCCTTCCTTGACGCTCTGTCTGGCCGCGATCTGCGTTCTCTCCGTTATAGTTTTACTGACAAACGCCATAAATTCCCTGACGCTTCCTCTCTGGAAGTAGGAAAAGGATTCGACGTCGTATGCCCATTTGATGGCGGTGGCTGATGTGGGGCCCTTGTAGAGGATCGTCAGAGCGTAGAGCTTGACCATCTTGAGCTGAAAAGGACAAATACCCGTCAGCATATAAATAGAAAGGGTAAAGGTCTGCTTGCGCTCCGTTGGATTACAATCCACCGCAGGACAACAGCTTTCATCCCGAAGCCTGCACATTTAGCACTGCCGTGAGATGACAATTATGTGGCATGTAAAAAAACCCATGTAAAAAATCAAAACGCCAAGTATTGCGTGTCGTCGACTCGGAGGGCGCAAAAATTTTATGGAATAATCAATGCGACCCGTAGCATCGCCGGTGAATCATCTCCCGAGCAATAATAACAATCCTTGGCGTTAAGCCCTGAGGAGATCGGCGCGGGGTTGTAACGCGGCAAAAAAGGGAGCTCCACGACATCAGGAGCGAGGGACCTGTCAAAACTCACCTCTAAAAGCGTGTCTTTACTGCCCGGAGAGAAAAAACGAGGCTAAAACGCATGTACTATTTCGAGCTACGATGTTACGAGTCGACAGGCCCAAATCGAAGAATATACGCTTTATTCCGACGTTTGTTCGAGACCACCTTTTGCCAACGACGGACACATCACTAACTATACTCCTGACTCACGTACGAGCGCAAAAACCCGAAGGCGGATTAGTGTGTGCTCGCCGAGGGTTCTCAACTCAATCGCCCCGCAAATTCCAAGTTTCTCTTGAGCGATGCACTCTCGCGTTACAGGCTTACGGTTGGTCGTTCTGATTGACAAGTGTACGCGCGGTAAAACTGTTGCATCGCCTCGATAACGTAATTGTTTATTGTTTGCCGAAGCGCATAGACGCGACAATTGAATAAACCGCACGAAAATAATTGACGAATAGGGGATTATCGTGCGGGGAGTCACGTGACCCGCGGGGGGCTCTGATATTCAGGATATCGAGTTTCTCAGTGACAATTCTCAGGCGCTTTCAACTGTATTGGCGACCATGCAACTGTTCCTCACCTCTTTCGGGTCATCTCGCGCGGTATCGTTCTGAGCCGCCATCGATCGTGCGTATTGTAGCAACATAGCCACCAGTTAAACCGAGCTTCTGATATTTCAACAATGTTACGTCAAAAAGTCGTGCTTCCCGTGTTCCACTGACGTTACGCCGCTATCATTGTTATGAGTCTGCGGGTGAGGCTTTGTTGAAATTCCTCGAGAGCTCTCCGCCGAGAGGGCAATAAGCTCGTTTGAAAAAAAATGACTACTGCGTTGTATCTGGAACATTATTTGGACAGTAAGTGAGGGTATATGCACCGGGGGCTTTGCATACCGCACAGGCTATGTTGATGGTCGTCGGAGGCGCGACTTCGCTCGCACTCGAATTTTAGCGGGACGTTTTGTCTTGAACTCTCAATATTTTCAGGCTTGGAGCACCTGCCCATCGAGCTGCAGAGAAATTTCACTCTGATGCGAGATCTGGACGCCAGAGCCCAAGGGCTCATGAAGGATATAGACAAACTGGCGGACGATTACCTCAAGAACATGAAGAAAGAGTCCACGGATAAGAAGAAGGAACAATTGGGCCACATACAGAGTCTCTTCAACAAGGCCAAAGAGTACGGCGACGACAAGGTCCAACTCGCGATACAAACATACGAACTCGTGGACAAACACATCAGGAGACTGGACTCGGATCTCGCGAGGTTCGAGGCTGAGATTCAAGACAAGGCGCTCAGCAGCAGTAGAGCTCAGGAAGAAAGCGGCGCCAGTAAAAAGGGCAGAAAGAAACTGAAGGAGAAGGAGAAACGCAAAAAGGGCACCACCGGCGCCAGCAGCGAGGACGAATCCAAGAGCGCGAGAAAGAAGCAGAAGAAAGGTACGCTGGATTTTGTGGTTTTCGTTTTTTTAATTCTTCCGATATACCGTTTTATTCAATGGCTCTTCTCATGTTCAGGAGGCTCCGTGGCCTCGGCAGCCTCCACGGGAGCAGTCGGCAGTGGAGCTCAGACTGACGCTAGCACATTGGGCCATCCCGCGGACGTTTTAGACATGCCCGTAGATCCTAACGAGCCTACGTACTGTTTGTGTCACCAGGTATCCTACGGAGAGATGATTGGCTGTGATAATCCTGATGTAAGTTCGGAAATTGTCGTGAAATTGTAGCAGGACGTAGAAAATTGTATCATTTTAGTTATCAATTCAGTCGGGTTCAAGAACTTAGCATAAAGTTTTTATTGTCAATATTTATTTTCAATTCCATCAATAATAATCGTGTTTTTTCTAGTGTCCGATCGAGTGGTTCCATTTTGCCTGTGTGGGATTAACCACCAAGCCCAAGGGTAAGTGGTACTGTCCAAAATGTACGCAGGATCGAAAGAAGAAGTAATGATAATCAGGGATGTCGACGACGACGACGACGGAGAGTGCAAAGCACTTATTTCCCTCCGATCACTGTATCGTAAACTACTCTAAAAACAGGTTCGTGATATATTTTCATAGTCAAACATGAAATTTATCTCAAGCCGTTTTTAAGGACATAGGAAATTGTAAAGAAATACCCGGCAACTGCATTTCCATTGCATCTAATATAGACACGTGTGCGCGTTTTTTCTTGTTACGATCGCCGCTCGGTTATTCGGTCGAAAGCCACAACAATAATTCGCCGATATCCAACGACGTTTCAGACCACTGTCAATTTTATATGTAATGAAAACACAGTTCGCGTCGGTTCGTCACAGCGATCGTAACGTTTTGAGAATCGGCCGCTACTTTTTCTTTTCTTTTTTATTCCCGTACTTTTTTTAACACGGTTTTTTTTTTTTCCTTTCATTTAGACGAATGAGCATAGTAATTTATTGACCTTAAACACTGTTTTTGTTTTTCTTCTGAGAGCAGAAGTTACATTTTCATCGATACTTGTTCGTTTGGCCGATTCTTGAGCGTCTGTGACTTGCCCGTCCCCCTCGTAGTTATGAAAATAATGAAAATGACACAAGATCCATTGAATAGTATTAAACAATGAACTATACTCGTATATTATATATTATATTATTATATACTAGTTAATTACTGTTTTTATATTTTATGATTGTACATTGTTAGGATAGTGGAAAAACAACAAGAACAAAACAAAAACAAAAAAGTAAAGAAAGCTCTCATCGGACCTTCAGGTTCAGTGTGTAACATACCAGTAAGAGTGACCATACATTTCATAAAAAAAAGATTATATATATATATATTTCATTTACCGAAGAGTATATATTGTAGAGACAGTAAATTATCTTATCTCCAGAGCTGTAGACGGCGTACGACCTATGAGGTAAAAAAATATCTAATTTTAAAGCTAAACAGTGCACACATCGTAAGAGTTATAATGCTAAACCCTCTTCTTCCACGTATCGTCTCTCGTTTCGTACTTCTGTCAATTTTAATTAAATTATTGCGAGTGTATTATACACGTTGAAGATAAACGACAGAATGAAAGTGCAAGAGTTATTAAAGCGTTTGGACCTAGCGTCGAGTAAGGAATAAAAACAAATTATTCGCTAAAAAAAATCTTACTGTACGACCAATTTGAATTTCCTCTTATCCTCCAAACCGCTCATTCATTCTGCGTCAAATATAAGATAAATACGTCCATTAAATTGACTAGAATTGGAGTCGGAAGCAACGAGCAATATTGTCAAGGAATTCCGAGCTGCCGGGTGCAACATTGACTCGGCGGCACGGTCCAATTGTAGTGATAGCTCATCCGGTTCCTCGATTCTTGGGCACACAACGTACCGGATGAACGGTAATGCTCGTACATGGATTTCATGTTCTCGCTTGATCGCTTGTGAGTGATTATGTAGTCGTTCGAGCAGCCGCGCGATCGATACTCCGTGTCGAAGCGCACGTCGTGTTTTCGCTCAATATTCGCCAAGGGTGCGAGCCAAAGACCGACCGACACATCCTCGGAGTTGTACAACCTGGGGCAGACGAAGAATGAGGAATTCAATAAAACTGGAACTGAAAGAAAGCAGCACTTCACGTGGAAATTTTACTGGAGAGGAAAATCATTAGAATACACTATTACTGCAATACGATTACCAATAAATTGACAAAAATCTATTGGCAGAAAATCATCGATAGTTCTTCTTTTTCCCAATAAGTTACTTATGAAACATGTAAAATTTGTATGTTGTTAAACAGTTATTGCTAGTTAAAGATCTATTTCAATTCTTGAATGTTATGAAGCATTTCACTCGAAAATTTGTTGCGTATTCATGCTACAGTACAATATTAATGCGAATGATTTTCCTCGCTTTTGGTCCAAATAATATTGAGCCTACCTCAGGATATTTGAATTGGAAGCGATGAATTTAACAAGATTATAAGACAAGACGTAGCCGCCTCCCACGGCGTAAGGCAAATAGTAGTCGCAGAGATTCCAGTCGTTCTCTTTCCAAGGCCCTCTTCTTTTCACCTGCGCTTTCCCATTGAAAAAGCCCCAGTAGAGCTCCTTTCTCGTTCCCTTCATTTCCCATTTGTCCAGTTCCTTGAGCACTCGGTGCACCAAAACCAGACTGTCGTCGTCGCACTTTATCACAAAATCGAATTGATAGTTTTCGTGGAGATGCTCCAGGGAGAGGAGAACTTTTTTAGTGAGCGTTCCGTAAGAGTCTTGGAGCCTGGAGAGCAAAAGTAAGTCGTTGTGCTTGTGCTTCTCCGACTGGAGAGTCTCCAACTGCTCCGGCTGCAGCTCAGAAATGCCAATTGCAAAAAAATGCTTGACATTGCTGTGCTTTTCCGACAGCCAAGTTTTTCTTATCGTGTCGCGTATTCGCATTGCATCCGGATGAGTGAGCACTAAGATCATCAGTCTGTACTTGGGCTTATCTCTTATCGTCTGATCTGCGCTCACACATCCTCGAAAGGCCCCGAGATATATCACAAGTGTAACAATCAGCACCAAAAATAATGACGATGCCACGCTTAATCTTAGATAAAGTTTCTTCTGCATAAAACGATTGATTTTGTACAACATTTTTATTGGAGACTTGTCCGGTGTCCGCTGTCACACGGAACCCAAACAACATCTCCCGCAAATGGTTTCTGCTTTGATCAGCTGTTCGATGCCGGCGCTCATTTCACCGCGAAATACGAATGGAAAAGGGAAGGGGAATATCATTGAATTTGTAGGGCCGTACATAAATTTTTCTATGAGAGAAAAATCATATTATGCAGTGAGAAAAATTGGTGGCTTTAAATGAATGGAAATGAATGTTTCTCTCAGTGGATAATAATTTTTTTTTAGGCTTACTGCATCAATCAATAAATAATGTAACTAAAAACTTAATTATGGTAGAATTGGTATTTATACATAGAACTCACTATATACAATGTTCTATCAAAAATTTTCTGAGCGCGAAAGAGTCTTTGGTCCACAAAATATTAGCAGTATCAAGCTTGTCTATTTTTTTTTTTTTTTGAATATATAAAATGTGTTACCGCAATATAAATCAATGTTTCTGTCGCATAAAGTCTGAGAATTGTAGATAAGATAGTTGATAAAGTAACTCTATGCCTGGAATAAATGGACGCGAAAGCATTTATTTCTGGAAGGATTATTCCGGGTGGAGAAAATTTGTTTACACTCCCCTCAAAGAATAAGATATTTCTATTCTTTGATTAAGAATTCAGTGTGCATACAAACATTTCCCAATTTAATTGACAGACAATCAACACTTTATTGCGACGAAATCGTTGGATAGTATCAGTAGTAGTTGTAGTAGAAGCAAGAAATAAAAGGCTCTTGCTATCACGATATTTTGTATAAAAAAGAATTCGTATATTGCTACACAGTAAGACAAATGCAATAAAAATTAAGTACTAGCGTGCATTTGTTGATGTTTTTTTTTCGTAAAACATAATTGCAGTTATGTTTCCTTCGTTCGTTTGTTAACGATGCTTGACATCGCGCTATGAATTGGAATAAAGGACAGTTGTTTTCTTGCTAATGTCGTTTGATATTAATACAAATAAATTATAGGTTGTTTTTCGGTACATAATTAATTTCTACGTACGGCATAGTGTTGTTCTTTTTTTTTGGCACTGCAACAGTGATGCTCTAAGTAATCGTTTGAATTTTCATTTTATTGACATAAGTGGCCTTCGGTTGATAATTTAATGAGAAGCTAGAAAGGTTCATCGTTTTTAATTTTTTCTTTTTTTTTCTCTAAAGGGTAAACAGCAGTATTGTAACGGGATAAGGCACATACATTACGGCGACGTATCTGCATGAGTAAATGGTCGAAAATTTGTTCATCTCTGCGTTTCGCTTGTCTACGGTAATTATAAACTAGGAAGTAGTGCCATTTACGATATAAATAAGCTTCGTATCTGCTTTCACCTCATTACGCTAAATTATTAAACGATTATTACCATTGCAGCTTAATCATCAATTATGCTCACATTGCTCATTTCCGATAGCGATAATAAGCATAATAAAAAGAAGATAGAATAAAAGAAAAACGACAATACGTTCCTATTTTCCTGCCGATGCGGCAACTAAACAAAAATAGTCACCTCTCTGTATAGTACTTTGAAACATAGACCCTGCATATTTACAATTGAACTTGCGTAGTTAATATGACATTTTCTTAAATCCGCTTTTCCTTCAGCGCTCTCTGAACACGGACTATTTGCTCATAACAAGCAACGCTATGTTAAACGGATATGACGTTGAACCAGTTCGTAAGAGGACAGAGAGGGGATAGAGAAGGAGGGCATTTCTTATTTGGCAAACACATATTATCGATACCCCGCTCGCCGATTTCTGTTCGACTCGTTGTGTTAACTTTATCCGCTGGGAAATGAAGACAGTCGTATCGAATGCTTTTATATTTTTCTTTTCTTTCCAAATGAGTAATCAACGATTTTCGCGATATAAAATAATGGGATCGTTATGATTTGACAATTTCATTACAAACGTCGACGAAGTGATGAATAACATTATTGAAAACGAATTCGCCCAAGTTTTGTGTGTGTGTGTGTGTGTTTTTTTACCCGATGCTCGTCGTCTTCAATTATGATGCGTTTAAATTGAACAAGGCTACGAGGGGAAAGATAAAAATTCTATTACGAACAGCTGCATATCTGTAAGCCGCGATGAACACGCTACATTTATAAATCTATCATTCGATTAAGTACAAAAGAATTTTTAGTACTCTCGTGTCTTCTAAGTCCTAAGGCGTGTGTGTGAAGCATGATGATATTATATGTATATATAAATATACTTCCGAGTAATCCGTATTTTGTACCAAACGAATCGGTGGAGGCTAGATGATTCAACGAATTAAAAAATACGGTATCTGACTCATTGGAGAGAATCATCGTGTTCGCAAAGCAAGCCAAGCACCTCGAATAAGTAAATTAGGGACAGTACAACAGCTTCGACCTCGTCGCGGTCGGTTTTTCTTCTCTTTTTGAATTACTTAACGATTGCGCACGATAAGACAAAAGATCGCCCGGCAGTTCGAACTGTTCCTTTTCGCTCGCTTCGCTCTTCTCTTTAACATTCGAACAAGAATAAACTGAACGACTAAGTTGCTAATATTTACATAAATAACGTAATATACGAATGTTACAAGTCGATTATGTTTAACTACAGCCATTATTTCGCGAACAATGAGTCCCAAGAAACAAAACAACACCTGACGCGGAGTTTTTTTCACGTACGAGCGGAGGATGATATTTTTTCCAAGTGTTCATCTCCTCTTTTCGATTTAAATGATCCCACACACAGTCACGCATCACGCAATTCACACGAGAACTCCGATGATTAGTGCAGTAAGATACATTTCTGAGCAGTTTCATTGTTTTTTTTTGTTTACTGATACACACAGTATTTCTCGAGTCTTGAATGCGTTTTTCGTAGTTATTTTTCGTTTGTTTTGTTTAAGCCCTGTGATTAATAATATATTATTTTAATGATACTTTATTAGAACGTCAAGGAATTGGAAAATATCGAAAAGCCGTGCGTACAGCGAAACGCGCGTTTCTTTTTTCACGCTCCGCAATGGAACCTCCTTTCCGCTCGATAAATAACGCGCAACCCGCTGTTTTTACGATAACTCATAATACTTTATAGTCGATAACGATATCGAGTTAATGAAACTAAAGCTTTTCGTACCTTTCCGTTTCTCCGTGTTTAGTACCAATTTAAGAGCCTTATCCTGATTTTATGTGTTCAGAATAATTTCAAGACAAAACATAAAACGCCTAATCCGTTATGGAGATCTGAGCAAAACCGATTAACGCCTTATCATCCGGAACTTCGTTGGCCGCGTAGCCCGAATTCTGTAAAAAAAAACATCACAAGTTCGAATAATATTATCCTTTTCATCTAAATCGTAATTTCAAAACGAATCAATGAATTTTTTTATTCTCTTCTAATGAAAATAATGAGATGATTATGTGTGAAATCTCGAATTCGTCATCTCAATACTCCCACGAAAAAAAAAGAAAATTGAAAATTTCTCGAACGCTGATCAATTTTCACTTACCAGGGAGAAAGTAACGGTGCGTAATTGTCCTGCGCTGTCGATGAGTTTCTGCAAATTCGCTGCTATCACGACGATATCTTTTCCATCTACGAGACCCGCACCGACAAGTTCCGCTGCAATACCCTCCGCGGAATCGATTCCGACCGCGAATTCGAATCTTATGTCGTTGAGTTCTCGTTTTTGATTACTGCAGAATGGGTAAAAAAGAAATTGATAAAAATTGGTATTATGATTAATATTAGTGACAAGCTATACGTTAAGCGGGTTACATATCTGCGAGAAGGAAAATGGGTGTGGGATCATACTGTGATTCGTCTTCGAGGGTAAATTGACTGTAAGGACGCCTGAAAAGGAAGAAATGTCGGTGTCTCTAATAATGTTTATTTTATTTCTTGTCGCAACGAACTGAAATGAAATTGTGATCGAATCAAGCGTTCAAGTGGAAATGGGTGCGTAAAACTATCGTTAACTCACTACGGAATAAGTTTAAAATACTCACCGCAGTCTGAGTACGAGGTTTATCGGAACGTTTTGTTCCGCCGTTGGTATTGCGACTCGGCTCGCCGCACCTTTGACTTGCCCGTAGGATTCATCAGCATCTGCCACCTCCTCTTCGCTGCTAACATTGTCTATGGTATTAACGGGCAGCGCTTCTTTGCCCTCTTCACCACTCGATGCACCGCTGTCCTCCTCTTCCGACGACCAAACCCATTCGCCAGTAACCGTTCTGTGTAATCGGCCTGAAGTGCCTGGTTGCCTTTTCGATGCCTACAAAAACACAATATATAAGCGTTAAGTTCGAATATCCTCGCAAATTGCCTGTAATTTACAGCCTATTCTAGATAAAAAACAATTATTTTCCTCGATAAATTATTCGGTGAAAATCGTTAAAAGGTTTCTAAATATTATATTGCAAAGTTTCGCATACAAAGAAACCAAAACTGATAAACAAATTTCTTAACAAAAGATCCAAAACATCGAAAAAAAAAAAAAACAATTATCAGTATATGTCAGAGTGGAAAAAGTGGTAAGTACGTCAGCGAAATTTCCTTCCGCAAACAATGTTGCATAAGATTTATATTTAGCAACAAAGAATTATTATTATTTTTCGATATTATCGACGACGAGGATCCAAGGAATAGACATACCTTTTGCACTCGCGTTTCGAGGCTCGGTCCAATCGCAACTAACGTTTGTTGCAAATACTTCTTATCCTTCGCTTTTTTGAAAAACGGATGTTTCAACAACTCCGTGGCTGTCGGTCTGCAAGAACATAGAGGCCCGTGAATTTCAATGACTCAATCGATTGCGCATAATACGAAAATAAGGGTTTTGCAATTTATTAACCGTTTCGTGGGATCCTTTTGCAAGCAGTCGACGATCATCTTACGAAACGTTTTCCCGTACGCTTTGTACTGATCTTTGTCGTCCGCAGCGGTGTCGAGTGTAGGCGGATCGTTTTGTAGGGTAAGCATGAGTACCTTCATGGGTGGATATTTGTGATAAGGGGCAGTGCCGCTGGCCATTTCGATCGCGGTGATACCCAACGACCATATGTCAGCCTTGAAGTCATATCCATGATCCTACACCAACGAACACTCGGATTATCGTAAAATTCACGGCATCGGTTTTAAAAACCGGCCTTCCACGAGTGCGTAGCGAGTGATTTTTAATAAATTTAATTGAATAACCAAATTGAAGAGCAAAGGAAAACAAAAACAGTCTAAACGGTCTTTCCACCAACTCGATATTTTCTACTCGACATTGACACAATAAATATTCGAAATCGCTATTAAAACTCGTTATTGAAAGGTAACTGCAACGTCATAACGTTAGTCAGACATTCTCAAACGTATAATTTATCATTACGCCACGTCTGAGATGACGAATGTGTGACTTATTTGAAAAAATGTAAGCTATTCGCACGAAGTGTCTTATCTCGAAAGTATGAAATGCCATGCCCAACGCAGATCGCTCGTCATATGCGCATATGTTCATCATGTTTTCAAGTCACAAGCTGCCTCAATTATTGCATTACAATAAATAACAAAAAGCAATTGCCTCAGCGCATCAAGCGTCAGAGTGAATTCGTGAATTCTTTCTCGACGTGAAGAGAAGTATAAAGAGCGAGAATATATATATTTTTTTATGTAGAAATAAAAAGACGGTGAGATGTGGAGAGAATAAAGTAAGAGCGATATTTTTGTTACGTCCATTTAGCAAATAACATCTTAACAATCACAGAACTCGCAGGCTAAGAAATTGTAGTGTAACTTTCCTCTCTCACCTGCTCCATGACCTCTGGGGCCATCCAACACGGCGTACCAACGAAGGTATGCCTCACTTTCTGCCTGCTTAGATCTCGACCCGTTGCCAGCCAAGCGCTCACACCGAAATCCGCTATTTGAACAGTTCCATCCTCGCCCAAAAGGATGTTACCCGCTTTTATATCCCTGCGGAGTTATTTACTCATTACACAATCGAATTAAAAAGCTTTTACGCAATTTGTTACATCACATTAATTATTCGTCTCATTCTGTATGGAAAATTTTATCAAATGTATCGAACAGAGAAGCTCCGCACGTTAAATTTTAAGCTTAATGTATATTTTTGCAAAATTGCAATAATTACCTGTGAATTTGCCCATTACTGTGAAAATACTCAAGACCCTTGAGGACCTCTCGAAGTACCGTGGCTATTGTAGCTTCGTCGAAGACGCCGTGTTTGCAATTCGTCGTTCTTGTTTTGTGTTTTATAATGTCGAGTAAAGATCCACCTTCCAACAGTCTCAGGACGAGCCAAAGCTCCTCTTTCACTACGAACGACGTGTAGTATGTTACCACGTTTTCGTGGTTGCAGGACGACATTGCTTGAATTTCTTTCTGCAATTTTGTTTTTTTTTTTTTTTAATAGTAGAATCATTACTGTTGATTAATTAAAAAAATAAAAAATAAAACATGGCAATTTTGGGCTTTAATAACGTACCAATAATTCGTCCATACTCGTGTTCCATTTTTCCAAATTTATGCGCTTGATGGCACATTTTTCCTGCCGCGGAATACAAAAGGCCGCGTGGACTACGGCGGTAGCACCGACACCTGCAAATTAACGAATTAATTTTAAAATCTCGCGAATATCTTCAGCATTCAGCTCTTTGAGATTATCCAGAATTCTTGAATACATGTGATCGAGTCAATTACGTTTATGCACATACAATTTGCATACTAAATGAGATTCTAAGGGAATAACTTGTCGCTCGCTCGTTTCAAGGCAATCAGTTTATCAAAATAAATTTGCAGGATAAAATCAGTGGCCGATGTGTCATACATCCGTCTATCGTAAAGATATGTGGCCAATAAATGCGGATAAAGTTATCGTGTTAAATTATTGTGCCGATAATGCGAGGATAATACAGAATGCATGTATTATAAAACGGACAAAATATTGCTGCTAAAATCACGACTATTATCAAAATTACCCAAGCATCTCCCTTTTTTATGGCCCAAAACAACAAGACATCGCTCTACGGGTTTGGGTCAAGGTCTAATTAAGTATTTGGAACTCATCCAAGACATTTCTAGAGTTTCCGAGTTCACTCTGTTGTCCATAAATTATTTTTCACAGCGTCTTTCTCATGAATCCAGTACAAAATGGAACTAATTTTTATGGACCAACATGGAAAAATGAATTATCTCAAAAACTCAATCAATTTTTTTGCCAATCATTGCGCAATCAATCACTGATCTGCCAAAACGAGACCAAATACAGAAACCAAGAAAATCTCAATTTTTCAAAATTCCCGATATTTCCAAAACAAAACAAAAAAAAGTCACGTGTCGGTGACATCACGTGACCAGAGTACCCGAAAAATGGGCGTCCCTGTGGGTTTTTCTGTTTATTCACGGGCGGATTCCCGGAAACGCTTTAATTCAACGCACCGTCGATAAAAAAAACGCCAGAACAGTTGTATTCGATAATTATGCGTTCCGATAGCATTTCACAGGTGTGTATGTGTCTTTTCGTTCATGCAGAAGCCAAAAATATTTCTATTTCACGCAAAATCGCAATCAGCTAAAACGTAATCGTGATCATTTCGTAAACATGCTTAATTATCGAATTGTCATTACAAAACAAAAATAAACAAAAATACATACATATGTACAAAAAAAACCATAAAAAAATGGAAAACACATATTTCCCCAAACCCCGATATATCGGCTCGGTCGAGCGGGCCGCCACTTTCGTTGTAACGGCACTAGCCCAGCGCACAGAGGGTCATTATCAAAAACTAGGTTAGGAGATTAGAGCGACCGGTTTCGTGAAAAAGCTAAGAGAGACCGGAAGTCGGGAGTCTCGACGAGGCTGGGGGCGATCGTGGGGCCTCGCGTTAACGCGAAACGGGCCGCAGAATGGTCCTAGTTTGAGCGGATGCACCACGTTTTTATGTAACAATTGAGGTGCGCGCACGTCAGAAGGTGATACGGGGGTTCGACCGGGCGATATCGGAGGAGGGTCCCCGAGGGTATGAGGCCGCGGTGGCGGTTCGAAGGGCCCGTTAATGGGCCAGAGCTCGTGGCTCGTGACACTTTGATATTTACCGATAACCTCTTTGAGATCGTAGTCGTCTTTGGTGTTGGGCCAGCCCTGCACGACCGCGGTAGAGCTCGCAGACGCCATTTTGTTGGCCAGTACCGTGCCAAGCCGGGAGTGTTTTGTGGTGCCGGCTGAGCGGGGCCCCCTCGTTGTCGTCACGACAGCCGGTCCGCCGCTCTTCGTTCTCGACTGCTGATTATTATTGTTGTTCTCGTTTCTCGCGCTAGTTTTCCCCTGTGTAGCAGCCTCGGTGTTGGTGTTGATCGGTTTTCCCGTAGCCGCGCTCGTCCTCGTCGTCGGGGTCCTCACTGTCGTTGCATTCGCGATCCCGGTTGTCGTCGACGTTGTCGTTGTTGTCGTCGTCGTCGCTGTCGTCGTCGTCGTCGTCCGTTTCGGCGTCGGTACGCGAACGCACTGATTCCCGGTCGTCGCGACGCCCGCGCTCAGCGTCGAGCTTGTTGAGCGAAACGACTTTTGACGGAATATCCCAGGCGAGCAGGAAGGCAACACGTCCGGGGAGATTATTCTGCGATGGAGAACGTCGTTCAGCAAACACACATTTAATGAAACTACGAGCGAAGAAGTTACGAGAGAGAGAGAGAGAGAAACAGAGAGAGGGGGAGTGAGAGAGAGAGAGAGAGGGAAGGAGGGGTTGAGTTTGAGTGAGAATGAGAGAGAGAAAACGAAAACAAGAAAAATACGAGAAGCGCGATCGAGTTCGCGGATTAATTCGCATTCGTAGAACGTACGGAACCTGAAACGATACTGTACTCGGTCGTTCAACTTGAGGACACGCTAAACGCAACGCGCGTTGCGTGCACGCGGAGAGGAAGACACCGGCGTTCGGATGTGTATGTTGTACTGGTTTGTACGCTCAACGTCGACCTTCTTTTCGTACCAATACGCCACCCGAGTTTTTGGACCTTTGTAACTCTGGCGCCGATACCGCGCGCTCTTTATATTTAAACTACCACGCACGCTTCGTTTGCGCGTGTGTGTGTGTGTGTGTGTGGAACTCTTTGCTTACGGTCTACAAACAGCTGGCCCCTTTGCTCTGCTGTATTATCTCTGTAGGTTTTACGATACAGGTTTGCACCGCTTGGATTCGCACCTTCGGGACAATTTTTTCAAAATTTATTTTTTACTCATCGATTACACTCGTTTTGGTGTACCACTAAAAAAGGAAATTAATGATTGAAGACATAGCTATTCGCTCTTGACGCGAAACATTTGTTTGTGAGGAAATAATTAATGAGAGAAATGATTAATTACGTCTATAGCGGAATTAACGAGACGTTCGGAAAATATTACTTTTTTGAGGATCAATCACTTCAAAGAAGTGAGAAATTAACTCTGTATGCCTTTTTTTATCGAATCAAAAGTTAACGCTACAAATTTACAACTGTTTTTGGAAAAATTTATGCGTCGATAGCATTTTTCGAATATTTGTGTGTATTGATCGTTAAGAAAGGTCTCTTTTTGTTGTTGTCGAGATAAATTATAATCGATGCTTGTTGCAGAGTTTGGAGGATTAAAAAAAAAATCCCGACATTACGTTTTTCTAGAGATAATTGACGTTCCTGGGCGCAACCTTGAAAAGCTATCAAATGTTTATCCCATACCATTACGCCGCGAACAATATGTCGATGCAATATTATCTCGGTTGCAATAATATCGGTATGCGTGTGCGAAGATCGAGTTTCGCTGACGATATCGACGAGAAACCTCGCGCGCTTGCGTTCGCAGGTGTTATTAGCTGATGATAAGAGATTGAGCTGGCGACGTACCGCGTTAATAATCATCGGGACACACCAGCACCACGTAATCCATGTATTATGCGTTTTACATAAATAACGCGTACGCACGTGTGGAATAAAATGTGTAGGATAGACGAAGTCCAAAACGGGCACCGCCTTCGCATTATTAATTAAATATTTCATTCTCTTCAATTCCCAATAATTCGAACGTGTAAAAAATAATGAATTTAAAGAAACGTCGATAATTTTTGTAATTCGTAATGAATTGCACATTGAAGAGACTAAAAGAAAGAAAAATGAAAAACCGACGAAAAATAAAATTGTATTATTATAAATCCGTTTTTTTCATATTTCTAGTCACTTTCTAATTTTTTTACAAATGTTAATAGGAAAAACATCGAATAAAATGACGGATTGATTGAAAAAGGATGATTATTTTAATTAAGGAGTTTCAGATAATTGAGAAAGGGGTTGTAAACACAAAATTGAAGTGGCCGTTTTGCCCCAATCCGTCCTACGTATGCTTTCTGGCTCCGCGGCTATTTTCACGAGCGCACACGTGAGCGCGAGCGAAAAATGCGGCGATAACGAGAGCTATGACGATCGCAGTGGCGCCTGGCGATTTATCAATTTCCCTTTTAAATTCGTCATCGGCACTGGGCGCCCCGTAATTCATATTGCGTCCTCTCACTCGCGATTATCCGAGACATCTGTACAGCGAATTACATTACACGAAATATGGATACGAACACAAGTGTTTATACGTATATATATGCACACAAACCTTATCATGATCGCATCGTTACTACGTGATAAATCGCGCGATTAACTCAGCGGCGATGTGTGAATTAAAAAAAAACGCGATATCTAACTTTCTGCCGATGACGAAAGAAAAAAACGGTATTGCAAATAATAATAATAATGCGGCGCGGTGAAGAAGCCTGTACATCGAGTTCTCGTGTATACTTGCTCGGTTTGCACACATGTACATTTTATACCTTGTTACTAAATGGACGGAAAATAACCGGAAAGAAACGTGAGCTCTCCGACCCTCTAATGCTGAGCTTCTTCGAACGGTAAATGAAAATTATTGCTCTCAGCTGGACGGAGAGTATCGCGTGTGGAGCCTTACTCGCCATTTAATAATTCAGGGTACTCCGGAAATTATGAGGTGCGGTTGTTAATTGATTGATTTTAAACCGGTCAGCAAAAATTCAGACACCAATTTTTCTTTTTTTCCCAAGTAATCTTTTGTTTTTTTTTTAATTAACTCTATGCAATTTTTTGGTTTGCATTACACAAAAGGGGAATAAAAGTGCTTCGAAAATTTATTTATTTATTTATTTATTGTTTATTTTGAAGAAATACGGAATTTATTAAAAATGTTTTTTTTATCGCAATTTTATTGGGGATGTTTAATTTAGCGTAAAAGGAAATGAATTTAGAGATACTGGAAATTATGAATAAAAATATAAGATTTCTATTAAATTAATAACAAAAAAGTGGCGAATTTTTTTTTTTAAGTTTGCTTCCGTCTGAGTTATGGGGTTCAATTTGGGCAATTTGACGACGAAATTGTTTGTAGTGGAGCTGTTTGTACAGTCAACATTAAAAGTCGGGTTAAATAGCACGCAGAGCATACGCACGAAACAATTAGCACTTTATCGGTGAAATTTGATTAGCGATCGGCACTAAACTCTCACCGCATATCCGAGGAGCTGGGGCGGCGACGTTTTTAACGATGTAACCGATTGCGCAGTGAAATCGTAATACTGTCGGATTTTGAGTTTCGCTGCTCTTATTAAACCTCGAGAAATCTCACGTGTGTCCATCTACTGAAATACACCGATAAGTACACTTATACAGTGCGTCACTTACGCACGTTCGAGTTCTAGAAAACTCCTCGACCAAATAGAGATAAATCAAGCGTGAAATTCTTAGCGATTAGCTGCCCGACGGAAGCGCTTCCTTTTTAAATCTCACATCAACTATATCGCGCTGACCTTTCTCGGTTCTCCCACTTTTTCCGATTTATTTTCCATCCGCAAATGTACTGCGATCTTTACTCAAAGATAATTGCAATAATTTATGAAAATATCGTCCAATAAAAAATAAATTCCATAAGATACTCAACCGAATTTTGAAGAAAAAGAAAATCTCCACAAGAAACAATTTTTTTTTAATTATCCAATTTTTCAGAGACACTAACATTGAAGCTAAAAATGATTTAAGGCATTCAGGTAAATAATTACCGATCTTTGATAAAAGGTAAATGATAATGTACCTCCAAGGAAAGTCAGTCAATGAATAATAATAATAATAATAATAATAATAATATGTCGTTTAGCCTGTTATACAAATAACTCTGCAAATGGGAATAAGTAAAGCGTGAAATTCCGAGCAGTTAGTCAACTTTCTTTTGAAATGACAGAGCGAGTTTATCCCGTTGACCTGTCCCTGTCCTCCCGGCAGTTCTAACTTCTTTCCGATCCGAAAATAGACTCGAGCGGATACCTGGAAGAAAGGTACGTCCGAAAGGTTGCGACGGAGCGGATACCTGGAAGAAAGGTACGCCCGAAAGGTTGCGAAGGAGCGGATACCTGGAAGAAAGGTACACTCGGGAAGGTTGCCATATTCCCGAGGGCAGACTTGTGTAAGCATCAGGTTCGATGGATGCTATTTCGCTACGAACCAATTGCCCGCACGCGGAGAGGCTAGCATTTTCAAGGTCAAACTGCTCGTGGAGTAGCATCGATGGGCATTCCTCCAATATAATGTTTTTCTTTTCGTTGCTTCTAAAAGCATTCGTCGAAAATTCTGGCGAGTGTAAATATATGCACTCATTTTTCTTATCTGCTTACAGACTGCGCCTATTTGCGTTACTCTTTACACTTTTACTTTTATTAATTCACCTAGTTTATGAAAATATTCATATTCCGGTATTAACGATCATATTTTTCATTCAAATCGTCCCAAATTTTGACGAGTTTTTGCATTTGATTGAAAACAGTGCTTTGTTCAAAATCGCATTTGATTTTTGCCCATGCTGAGATTTTTTTTTGTTTTGCATTACCCCAAAAGAATTTTTATTTTAAAAAATAAAAAAAAGGAAGAAAAGCCATTTTTCAAAACGAAATTCGTCGTTTATCGACACTTTATTTTCGTACGGAACGAAGTATCAGTTCCGGGTGTACGATAATTGGCGACCGTTCCTATTTATTTTATATTCGAATTGGCTTGCGCTCAGATTCCCAGTGCTTTCGCGAATCCACATATCATTTAATTTTAATCGTTATATTTCGTTTCACCGCAGTAACAAGTTCCGCAGTTTTGCAGTGCCGCATACTTTAAACTGTGTAGTTATAACGCGCCTCTCATAAATCACATATATATATATATATATGTAAAGCTTGTACGCAAGCACGAAACGCAACTTCGAACGTTGCACGAGTAAATGCGGGACATTCAACGCCAAATTGGCCGCCCCAGAACCTGGACCATTTCCATAAATCACCAAACTTCAGTACATTGAAATATCCCTCAATAAAATTTGCTATTTTGTGTCTGTCAGTCATAAATAATAATAATATAATTTATTACCGGCGACAACAAAAATTATCTTCACTCACTTCAACATCTTTTTTTTTAATGTCCATACAAATCGCCGATTAAAATTGAACGGATTCGTAATCGACTTAAATTTTCAATAATGTAAATAAAAGTGTTACTTACGGAGTGTAGAAATATCTTATGTTGGCTTGAAAATCAATGTACACACGATATAATAATTAATGTGACGTTATTTACTCGAGAGGCTTATTCGCTGTTTCCTTTGACATTGAATGACCCATGTATGCGAGTTAAACTGTGCAAATGAAAAAGGCGCTTCCAATTTCAATGGAAAACAGTGCTTTTTTCGTACCTCGTGAGCTTTTTTTTTTTGGTCCTTCCGGTTTGATAACGCGGCCTCAAGGTCCAATGTAATTGACCTCTGAGATTGAGACACGGAAATTCACGGTTTTCCGATTTCGCGCACCGGCTCTTTTGTTTTTCTCACGGTCGAACACTCGCGCGGCAAGTAGATCAATGAGAAGCGTGCAACCGATCGCCAAGAGCAGTCGTTTCCCAGTGAACCCGTTTTGTCACGGCAATATAACATGGTAGTTACATGTAATAAAACAATGTTACTCTTGTAATACGTAGCGTGTACATAACATGCTGGTAACAGGTTACGTATCATTGGTTACACGCAGGTAATGTAGTTGTTATACGTCCCTTTTGACATTACAGTTATATTTAGAAAATACGTTGTCGTTACGTAATATAATCGTAACAATGTAATTTTAACTTCGATAACATTCCGATAATGTTACTGAGGTATAACGTAATAACGTATTAATGTTGCAGTAATATAACTGTTATGATCCTTGCTAATATTGGCCGCAATGTAACTGTTATGTACCGGTTATATAACAAGTTATGTAACATGTTATATTGCTGAGTCGGAAATTGCAAGTTACATGCAACTTACATGTAACAAATTGGTAACATTACCTGTTACAATCGGTTATATTGCCGTTACATTGTGGCAACACAACTGTGTTCACTGGGTTGTCACTATGCGAGTCGCGTGGCCCATTATCGTCGCAGCGGCGGCCGAATATCGTCGCGGGGCTTCTCAGTCCCTGGTAACGCATCTCGCTTCTTTCTTCGCTCGTCACGAATCCACGCGTACGAGGCGTTCCACTCCAACTCGGTAAACACGAGCCTTTCCAATTTTTTTTCCCCCCATTTTTTAAAACCTTATTTCGTAATTCCCATTTTTATCAAATGTTCATTACTCACAAAATGGTCTTTCGTTAAATCGAATTTCGTTACACATTCGAAAAAAAAAAAATCACTTAGCGGAGAAAAAAAATAATAATAAAAATTATAACAAATATCTGAAAACACCCGAAAAATGGAACGATGGACGAAACTCCCAATCAGACCACAAAAGTTCATATCTCATACTTGAATTTCGAAAAAAAAAATCGGATTTTTGTTTTAGTTTCAAGTTTCGAATTTTTTAAATAAAAAAAAATTTTTGCTCTCCAAAAAAACGAAAAAAACAGTGTTCCGGTTTTTTCTAGTAATGGCAATAGAATTTTTTTAATTACATAGATTCGGAGAATTGAGGGGGAAAGATTTGCCGACTTGGCATGGAATGCCCCATGGGTATTTTGTACGCTACGAAACGCTTAAGGCGACGCGACACGAAATATTATGTCGGGGTTAATAAGGCAGCGAAACGAAATACAAAAGTGTGAAATTCGAAGGGCGTTCGCCGGCGAGAGACGAGACGATCGCTTCGGTTCGTTGTGTCTAATTTAAAGAGCGATTTGAGGCTCTCGTGACTATGCCATAAAGATATGTGGGATATATGCAGAGGCAAGCGCGCGCGGCTCGTAACGAGAAGCACGTGAGCGCGAGCGGCTGAGAAAGAGAGACGGAGAAAGTGTTTTCGATCGGAGAAAGGGAAGGAGAGGACGACGGCGACACGAGCTTTCGATCGAAGCTCCGACGTGGGAGTGAACAAATTAATGCGCTCACTGAATAGGGCGCCTTATCGTCGTGCGGGGAATAACGCAGCGTAGACACGTTCCAATTAGCACGATTACGGAATTCAATTAAGCTTGACTCCCTGGATACAGAGGAGCCCGGGGCGACATGAGACACCTAAATAAATACGCCGTCAGAATTTTTTTCGACAGCTGATACTATTAACTTCAATAAAACAATAATGCAATTCTCAACTCGATCGATACGGAATAATATTTTAAGGGACTGATTATAAAATTATTAAATTATTCGTTAATAATCGTGAGATGCAAAATATGGTATTGTTAATTTTAACATAATAATTGTACAATTATTAGCGATATTAATCAATGATTTTGAGGGAGTGAGGATAAAATTATTTAGCGAGTAAATAAACAAATTGGATTATGTCGAGTCGTTGAATAATTGCTTCAATTATTGTACGTTATAAAATTATTTCAGGGCGTTCCACTTCGCCCCGGTCTTTTCAGCAACTGTATAAAATGCAGCGAGTGTGTGCGGGCCGATGTCAAGTGTGCGAGAACGCTCGACGGTATGATTAGAACTCGTGGAAATCTAATAACACCAAAGCCGGCAACATTACAATCCCTTATCACGATTCGCTCTATTTGCACTGTTGATCCCCGAGGATTTTCACAGATTCACAATTGTCGAAAAAAAAAAAAATGTAATTTCTCTCTTCCCCAGACCCACTCGAGTTTCCGGTATAAAAACGTCACGGCTACTGACCAATATCATGCAGTTGTGTCCGATAGCGGACCTTCCACGCCTGACGAAGACTCGTTCTTGAATTTTTTTTTCATTTTCCCCGGAAACAACGTAACGCGACGAGATGTATCTACCAATAGTGAGTACAGTACCGAATCAGAGTTCGTTGTCCTTTTCCAAAAATCACGACACCTTATTTTCAATATTTCGAATACTAGACGTAAATAGAAAAAAATTTTCACCGATTTGAATTAGTTATTATAGTGCAAAATAAATGTTTAATCACGTAAAATTAGTCATTGATGAAAATTACAATTTTTCATTAATTTCAATTTGTAAGATTTTTGTTGATGCAAACAATACTTTTTATCAATACAATATTGTAAATAATTGAGACTCAATATTTCGTTAATCAAAATATTGTGCGTAATGCAAACTCAGTTTTTCACTAATTCAAAATTACAAGCGATGGGTAATCAATTTTCCAAATTTAATCCAACAAAAACAGGTAATTTTGCACTTTTCCAGGAAAATATTTATCACAGTTGGCAATGACCTAGAAAATAGTGTGGTGAAGATTTCCTGCGGCGTTTAATTCGAGAACAGGCACAGCCTGCGGGTTCGTTCTGTAGTTTTCACCATGAAATTAACTTTCATTCTCACATCGGAGTTTTAGAGAATTTTTTTAGCGAACAGATTTTCACAGAAGAAGGTTTAGAAGTGATTTGTGACGGGGAAATTAGCATTACAGTTTTTGTTACCGACGGAGGAATGTACAGAAATTGATGGAGTATCGAGAAAAAGTGGAAGTTTTGATTATTTGTGAGAATAATGGATAATTGGTGCTATGAATAGTGATTGAATCGTGATCTATGAACGATTGGCAGGTGGAATGACGTTTGAGACGTCAAAAGTTGAGGCATTGTTATTGCAGCTTTATTAATTGTAATAAATTGGTGGAGACGACTTACCTACTCCTGCCGAGCACCAGAGTCGTCAAGAACCTTGTGTCTTGAAACTTGAGTTGTTCCTCCGGTAGAGAATTGACTGAATCTTTGGTGGCGAGGGGCCCGCCGTTCTTGCGTTGCCGCATATTGCCTACGGCCCTGAAAATGAAGCGTCGAGCATGTACAGCGGGTCACGTTAGGCAGGCGCTTCGGTTTCCGATTCCCCGTCTCGCCGCAGTTGCAACACGCGACAACAAAACTTCGCAAACATTTATTTCCTCTCTTTCTCTCTCATTCGTACTCTTATGTGTAGATTCCTTCTCTCGCATTCGACGTGGAAAAACAGAACTAGGAAAAATAAATTCGTCAATATTATCGATTTTCCGGCGCAGTTGTTGCGATATTTACAGTCGTGCAGTCCAAGAGATCAATTTATTCCTTGTTTTTCTCTCGCTACTTGCACCAAAGTTTTTCTTCTTTGTATGATTTTCATTTTTTTTTGCATTCGACATAAACGGATGTAGAAAAAATACATTTTTAGGCGCAATTTTTTTCGATATTTACGCCGCAGTTGAAGAGATCAATTTATACCTTGTTTTTATCTTGATATTTGCTCTTAAATTTCTCTTTTTCGTACGCTTTGCATTTTTTTTTTGCTTTCCACATAAACGGAACTAGGAAAAATAAATAAAAAAGTTTATTGCTAGTTTTTGTCTCGCTATTTGCAACATGCTTAAATTTTTCTTCTCCGTACATTTCTTCACATTAGACATAACCGGAACTAGAAAAAATAAAATTCGTCATCGTTGACAATTTTCCGGCGGCGTTTTCCGGAATTTTCTCAGTATTCGGAGAGATAAAATAATTTTTATCCCATTTGTCGGCTCGCAACTTGCAACACACCACAAACATTTCTCTTGTTCCTGTTCTTATCTGAACATTTTTAGTGTTCAACATAAATAGAAGAAGAAAATAAAAATCCGTCAATATTATCAATTTGCAGGCGCCGTTCTTCCGACATTCGCTCTGATGAATTTATATTTAACGCGATCGAATGTATTCTCGACTTCCATAAAAATTAACAAGAGCGATAATGATGAACCCCGGAGACGTGCGTCAAAATAAAAGCAACGAGATTGCAGTACACGCTTTAATTCAAATAACTTTTCGCTTGTTAATCTTGTCGTTGGTCAAGAAATTATGGCCGGCTTATCATATCTTGCGGAGGCAGACCTTGGAACTTAGCGTACAAATGCCGTTACGAAGTCCATTAAACAATTTTTTAAAAACATTCTTCTGTGAATGGGGAGAATTTTTTCTCGTTCAATTGATTATTCATGTTCTAAATTTACGTCAACAATTAATTTCCCCCCTTCCGATGATTGACTGGGTGAATAAGTTGGGCAGATAAATCATGTATTTATAATCGAACGTTTGTGTATTTTCTCGCGTCTTCTGGTATTTTGAAATAATGATTTATCGACTCAATTAGTGAACATGAAATTTTATTAGAAAACAAATTTTCTTTGAATTGCGAATTAAAAATTCGTTCACGTTGGTACAGTTGGATGAAATTTTTTTTTAATGCCTCGACTCGAGGCTCGATAAATCCTCGTTAGTTTGCAGAATATTCTATGTGGGCTAACTAAGCTTCAGAGTCGAGGATACCACCTACGCTCCGCTAGAAGCAACAATTAGTAATCACCAAATTGGCAATGATACGAGGGACTTCCTTCAATGAGAAGAATCAAATTTACCCTTGTAGTTATCAATTGGCTTGGGCGCTTTTTTTTAATATTAATTTTATTATGATGAAAAAAATAAATATGTGGATTATGTTGTTTAATCATTGAGTTGATAAAAATAAATCGGGCGTTTCATTTAACGATTATCGTCCGATTAATAAAAAACTGTTTAGTAGAATTAACGTTATAATATTAATATTGCCTGTAATCGATACAAAATTTAGTTAAAAAATAATTAATAGTTTCCTGAGTCAATGAATTTTAAGCAATAAAATATATAATTATGGCGAGTGAAGGATTCATTTGAATATTTTTAAATAAATTGCTTGTTCGAGTGTATTGAATTATTTCGCTGAGGGTATGCAGTGTCCACTGCAGGGGATCAGCGAAGCGTGGTGACCACAGTTCGGAGTGACTCTCTGGCCGAGTCCCCGGCTTTAAACGTGTGGAATATTTCTAAATTGGCGGTCGGTCGATTGTCACCTAAATACCTAAATGGAATAATTGGAGCTGGATTGGCCTTACTTGCTATTTTTAGACACTATCAAGGGGCAGACCCCATCCTGTCATCTAAAAATAATCCGATACACCGGCTCCGGAGCACCGAGCACAGAGCACCAACGTCATGTTAGCTTCGCTCATGACCGAGCTCCCAACATTTCATTCATCGCCTCCTCGACCTCAGAGCGCGTTTCACTCAACATTTATATTATATATTTATATTTTTCCAATTAAAAATTGAAGAGGCGAAATTTAAATTGACCGCAAAATAGGAATAAAAATTTATTTTCTTCGATCAAAACTGTATAATAATATGCAATTACAGCATTTTTGTTATGCGATGAAAAAAAAATTGTTTCAATTGTGGTTCATTTTTTTTTTTTAATTTGACGGGTAAAATTTGGCTATGGATTTTTTTTCTTCAGTTTTCCATTTATTCTTTCGGTGGATTTTCTGTGGGCTAATAGAAAATTAATTTTCTCGTTGACCATGAAAATATCGTTACTATCCGAGGAAAAAATCTGTACAGTTTTCTGGATGTTGAAAAAAAAAAAAGAAGTACGTATATTTATCTAAATATAGGATTTCGCACGCGCCGACCCGTTTATACTTATCTCGGTGGCCCTAATTGCTCTTTCAACACGCGGAAAGAAACTCACGTGATTGTGGGCGATTTCAGTCGCGCAGGTTTGCCTCAAAATCGGTATTAGTAAGATTTTCACGAGCCGGCGATTGCCGCCGGCTTTCACGTCCGCATATTTTTAGATGTGCTAATTCGTGTTTTGCCAATTCACAATTTTTCACGTCTAACTGTTTTACTCCACGTGCGTTCTATTACAGCGAAACCAAATGTACTTCCCCGCCTAAACGTCGAATAAATAACGAAGTATACATTCAAAAAATTTCATATACCCCACACAATATATATATATATATATTTTTAAAACTTATAATAACAATCTTCTTAAACGATTGCTAAAAATTGGCCCAAAAAAAATTACACACCCCCATATATTTTTTTAATTAGGAACAATCCGCAATTACTGCCTCAAATAATTACAAAAAAAATTCCCGCCTCCGCGTTGAGTTCACGTATATCTTGAAGAAGCCCACCCCAATTATTTGTCATCGAGCGCAAGTGCGATACCTACGTGAACCCCGTTAATATTTGGGTTAAAAGTTTAATTTGCCGGACACGACTTTGATGTGGCGTACGGTACCGATTCTAATTCGACTCTCGGGGAACGCACACACGGGAAACGCACGCCGAGTTGCTGAAGAGCGAGAGGATGAGAGAAGAGTAGTCGCCCACGGTCAATTTCAATCGTCCCCGTCTCAGCGACGAAAACTGCAGCTCGAATGCTTTAATCCACGGCGCAAAAATTTCCTCCTCCAAAGTATATATATATATATATATATATCACAGTTATGCATACACAAACTCGCTATGAATGACGACAAATTATTTTCGTTGATAATCGACCTGAGTTTTGTGTGGATTCTCCGAATTTACTTAAGGCCCTCTTCGCTCTTCAGGGCAAAAACGTAAACAACACGATCACATTGTTGCCGAATTGACGGAGGCGCTCAGATCCTGCGTTGAAAGAGCGACTCGATGGATTATGAGCGTGGGATGTACGAAATTAACCCGTGGAATGGTCTCATCTGCACCGTTGGCGGTATCCTCTTCGCGGGCATCGGAAATTCTCTTTTTATTCGACAAACTTAATTAGTCGTTGTTGGTGTGCACCGATTTAAGGTTAAGGGTAGGAGATCAAGGGCCACCCAAAAACACCATGGGTAAAGAGGAATTCTGGTGATCGGTTATTTTCTTGTTTGATTGAATTTCAAGCTCACGCTATTTTTGCTTGTATCTCGCAGTGCGACTGGCGAAAAAATTTTTTTTATGTTGCATTTTGTGCGTCGAGGAGTGAATTTTGTTCCGAATGCAGGGCAATTTTTATCTCTGGCCTTAAGATAAATTTATGGATTAGATATGTCGATAAATGTTTCAGGAAATTGAATTCATTGAATTATACCGGTCCTCCGATTTGGATTAAAAATCGAAAATTGCTGCACTCATCGGCGGACAAAATGAAACAGGGAACACTAAAATTTGTTCATCGGCTCGATCTGAAAGTTACGATAGGAACTGGGCGATACTAAATGTGTGTATTTGCAAAATTGCAGGATCGCAATGTGAGATTCGAGGTTTGAATGCGAGATTTTTTGACGATATCTTCTGCAGAATTTTTTTTTGTCCACTCTCCTTAATTTCCAGAATTCAATGGCATCGATATTCCTGGGGAGAAGAGCGCTTGCGACATTGACGTCTGCTCAGCTCGTTGTTATCGAATGAATGACGAGCATTCCACTATTTTCTCATTGAATGAATAAACGGTTGAAATTAGAGAACAATGAGAAGGATGAAAACACATATATACATGTGCGCATGATTATGATACGAGGAGAACGGTATGGAACACACTTCTCTTGGTCGCTCGTGTCATGTGCCATTCATTGAGACATTTGAGTGTCGATAATGGGTCGATTTATGATAGCGCTGCGTTTGTCCAGCTTGGGGAATGGAATACCAGAGTCACGAGTGTGTATCAAAGTGCATTTGTGCAAACAAGCTTGTTTATCGAAGTTCCCAGTAGTCGAAGAACAGCGAAGTACAAACTGGAATAATGACGATGACTAAAAAATAAATCAATCGGAAAATCAATAACAGACTGCCAATCACGATCGTTGCATAAAAACACAATTGTTAAGATATCTGGGTATTTGATACCGTGAAAATCGATACCACGAAAATGAGCCCCCGGAAAATATATGTCTTCAGGATCCTCGCAATCCAATTTTGCTTTACGGCAATCGTTCGCGCTTAATTGAACCTCCGGCGGTGTACGGTCGAGGGTCAATTGCTTATTAACTCATACAGCAGTATAACGCTCGTTTAAATGTTTCACCGTCGTATACGAAAAACTGCGAATATCAAGAGATTCCAGATTCCGCATTGTCGAAATTTTTTAGTCACGTGCTAAACGAGAGATAATATTTTTTTAAACAAGGTACATAATATTCTAATCATTTGAAGTATCATTGGTATTTATCATTGGTATTATTTAAAAAATGAAAACCCTCAGAAAATTCGAATATAAAATTATTTCAAAGTAATAAAAAAATTTTTTAAATATGTATTCATATAAAACGTAATTCCGAAAATATTATTAAAAAATCCGCATGAGCCTGAAGAGTAATTCCGCTTATAATTGCAATCGAGACTGCGTGGCTATCGCAATTAAAACGATTTTTAATTTTCTCCACTATCTGATTGCCTTATCATCGACCTTTCATCACTTAACACAGACACAAATTCGCTCTCTCCGTTTTCTCACCGAAGATCCAATTCATTCAAACCCATTTACACGCCAAAACAATACCTGTTGGATGTTGCACTCAGAGTTCCATTTCTACAGAGATCAGCCGCCATAACTTTCCCCTCGCTAATCACTAGCGACCATGTCACGAGACCTTCACAATATCAGCAACGAGAAGAAGAAACTTTCTGCGGAATAACTAATTTTCCACAACGTCTCCTCGAGAGTCAATCGGCAGCGAAAAACCGAAAATCGTCACACAAATATTCGCAAAAGTCCACAAACACGTGCAACGCGATTATCAAAATCCTTATCACCAACGAAACTGCATCAGCTATTGAACTCACGAGGTAATTACATCGCAAACTATCAATAACCGATTTTTTTAATCATCTTCATTATTCGTTTTTCAGTTGTCTCATTATCCGCGTTCACTAAACCGCGCAACGCGTTGCTGAAGAGATGAAGAGATTGTTCCCGCCTGCGACTCTCGTTGCGCACGAGTTTACCGCAATAAGTAAAGACCGGCAATTGATTGGAACTCGCGAATGCGTTTATATTATATTGCCGATCTCGCGTGACGCTCTGTTTTTCATCGGGATGATTAATTGATGACGGTCTTTCCTGAAGAGTATTCGTTTGGATTATTATCGAAGCGAAGATGCGCGGACGTTGGAGAAGAAATCGAAGAAGAAAATGTTGGGGATTTCACTGGGACGTCCTTGCTGAGGTCGATCTCCCGGCGAATGTTGTTACGCACTGACAGAAGTGACGTGAATTCGGACGAAGAGCTGAGAGAGCTTATTCCCCGCAGTAGGATCATCCTAAGTTCGCCATCGACTGAACTATGTCAGACCGGGGGCATCTCGTCAATTGGATAACTACCTACGAGCAGCTCTGTGTCGACCACGCACTCGTGGAATATGTACGCTTTGCACGCTCACCGACAGCCGCGCGGATCACGTACGTGTGATACACTTTACGTGTGCTTTAATAACGTGCGTGTAATGCACACCAACACGTGTGTCTCTCTTCTTACGTGCGCGTAACACACCGACACGCACGTATACTTCTTTTTACGTGCGCTCGCCGAGAGCGCGTTACGCGCGCTAGCCCGCCCCTAACTTCGAATCTCGGGACGCGGAACGAACGCGCTTACGATTATCGAATTATTATATGCGAAGAAGTATTTGCAACTTCGAATCTCGGGACGCGGAACGAACGCGCTTACAGTTATCGAATTATTATATGCGAAGAAGTATTTGCAACTTCGAATCTCGGGACGCGGAACGAACGCGCTTACAATTATCGAATTATTATATGCGAAGAAGTATTTGCAACTTTGAATCTCAGGACGGGGACCGAGTGCGCTTAAAATTGTCGAAATGTTTTTACAATCGAATTTTTTTCAGATGCAAAGTTGCATTTTATTCTCGAATTCGGGGTGCCTTTCGATAAGCAGGGCGTAAAATGATTTCCATATCATAAGGTGGGAATATATTAATATTAAAATTGTAGGGAATTATAATCAAAAGGCTTTCACAGAATTAAAATAGTATTTTTCAAAATCTCAAAATCAATAAGGCCTTTAAATTTAATCGAATTCAGTCGATTAGTTTGCGAGTTATAGTAATATGAAGTAATTACAATTTCGAAAAAAAAAACATTTCACAAAAACAAAATTTTCTCCGTGAGAAAGCAATATTCTATTTACAGTCACAAAAATCTATTTGTCTTGGAGAATTTTTTTGTTGGTAATCAATATTTTAATTTTCGTAATTAAGAATGTAAAATATTGAAGAAATGCTAAGAAATGATGTGGGTGTTTTTTTTTCAATTAGCTTATCTATGAAATTCCTCGAAATTGCGAGAGGGGGAACACGAAGCGTTTGTCGTCATCATGTGTAATGACGTAATAATAAGATAAACTCCGATAAATCGGCGCGACATTGGGAAAATTATGTCGGCGGCGAGCAGAACTGCACGTGACGCGCGTTTGTGCGTTCTTACGGTTGGATACATAAAAAGTAATCGGGAATACGCACAGAAGAGGATCGGACGTAATACTCACTTTTGTATGGCGGTCTTGCGATAAATTTTCGTGACCATCGCGAAGCCTCTTGTTGAAAATCACTTGAGATTCTTCACCGCGCAGCCTCTTCCGCAGAACCCAGCGAATTGGCCAAACTACTTTTCGGAATCAACGAAATGTTTCACTTAGCATAATTGTTGTGACGCTCTTCGTCACTGACGAGAGCGGTGAGTACTTCCTATGACGCGCGAAGACTGTTTGTCTCACTCAATTATCCGACCTTAAGGCCCATTTCGTACCTAATCATTTTTCATCAGCATTACTTTCAAACGTAAACAAGAGCACGACAACTTTTTACTTCCATATGCCAATGGAAATTTATTAATTTCAACAAATTTCACCAAAATATTCCATTCAACTACATATTAATTGTATCAAAACACTAATTCGAATTATTTTCCAAACCCGCAAATTGCTCTGTCAAAAAATATGAAAATCTATTTAAGTGCACAGATAAAAACAACGATACTTCAAAACAATTTCAAATTGAATAAAAATTACGACCCTCTATTTATAGATTTTCATTTTACCAAAACTCAGATTCACTGATTTTCCGTAAGTGCTAATTTTCCCGCGGTACAAAAAAACTGAAATGACATTTTTATCAACCGGACGAAGGCGACGAAAATGAATAACTTTGTTCGACAAACTTTCGTCGTTGCGTCATGGAATGACATCCACTTAATCGATTTTCATAAAATCCACTTTCCGCAAGAGCACATTTACCTTGTTCCGCAGCGATCACTGAACTAAATATGTTATAAGATTTATCGCGTGTTCAGCACCGCGGCAGATAAGTACACAGCGGTACATGCAGAATCCTTAATAAATTAATAGCGCTCGGGCGGGGAGGACTATAGCGTGCCGGTAGTAGAAGAGGAGTCGAGAGTGTATATTGTGTCGTGGAACACGCGCACGTACCCGCTTAATAAAAGGCGACCTTGCGGCCCGCGGCCGACACTGATTTTCACGGGAAACTCGAGAGCTTCCCAGACTCTCTCGATCTCATTGACTCGACGCACGCTTCGCAGCCTGAAGCGAAATATATGTATCGCTAAGAGCTCCTTCGCCTCCCACTCGCGGGCCTCAATCTCTTCGTCTCGGTGACAATCGTATATCAGAGAAATAGTTAAGTGATAAAAAGCCCCTCCGATTTAAAAGAAACCCTGATTCCGAAGAACTCCTCGAGTCACGATCCGACTCTTTGACGCTCGCGACTCGTAATCGCTTCGTGCACACTTTGTTCGCAAAAAAATAAAACACACTTTAATATGGTACCTGCCGGACAGCGAAACGCGGGTACATCACGAGACGTGCAAATTCACTGCGAGTCGCTATACTTAGCATTCGAACGTCCCACTAAATAAAACGAGCATTTTACATACACATTCGTCACATCTACAGGACTTTTTTTACCGGTTATTCGATTTTCCTTGGCTTCAAAGTATGCCAATGACTTTTGGTATATCAAGTATCATTTTTTTCTAGATGTAGATTATTTTTTACATAAAAATTTAATTAATCTAATTGCAATTAAGCTAATTGTCAATTTTTCAAGGCAAAAAGATGATGAAAGTGATTTACGTGTTGTGATTTGGGTGATAAAAGAGTTCGTAATTGCTTTCCAAAGAAGCGAACAAAATTTTCGATACCATTTATCTCCGTATTTTCGATAACGTGCAAAATCGGCGCGACTACGTAGAGGTTTTTTTAAAAAACGCTCGTGTGCCGCTGAATCGCGACTCGAGTACTCGAGAGAATTTTGGTATTTCGTCGTTTGCTAAGTTGTCAACGATAATGAGATTGCGAGAGGCGAGCCAAGGTTGCCGATCGGCGCACTGATTCGATCTTATTCACTCGGTCAAGAGCGCCGCGGAAGATAGGCTCAAGGTCAAGTATTTATTTTTCGTCAATGTCACATTCAATCGTTGGAAGCGCTCGCCGTGTCTGCTGGAAGCTGTTGTTGTTGTTGTTTTTTTTTTTCGCATACCTCAAAGGCGAACTTACGGAGAGATGATTATAGGTGCGCTTTCTAATTCTGTCCAACAGATCGCCTGCTTTTTCCTGTTGGCATGCCCACCGACGCGCACTTCCGCCAGCAAGAAAATTAATTTCACGAGACTCTTGGAGGAAGCTCTTCTAGGAGGCTCCGAATCTCGAGATGGCCACAAAGGTCGCCACGAATCACCACTGCCTCGAGATGCTTCGTACCTGCCCGAGAGCGACTACCTTGAAGACTACGAGATCGAACAGCCGGATCAGCCTCAGCAACTGAACAGGCTCGACCGAAATTTGTTACCGGTCAGTGAACCAAATCACCGATCCCTCCCCCTAAATCACCAGCACAAGCGGCTCTTCCTGTTGCCAAACAAACAGCGATAAATTAGACCGGACGACACCCGGCGAATCGTAGTCCCCACCTTGAAGAGTCTGTATACAAAGCTCGAAAAGCAATTTCACGAACTCGCGGTGTAATTTCACAAATTGGTCGTTCTGAGCCTCGGTCAATTTTTTTATTTTTTATCGTGCGCTGCTGTTTTTCAGATTTACAAATAGAATATCGAGGAAATGTTTATTTTTAAAGTGGATATATGCTGAGAATTTTTGATCCGCAAAAAAAAATGTAAATATAAATTTCTCGGTGTAATTATTTAACGATTTTACGCTTCCGCCAGGAATACCGCAGCCTCTGCGAGATAATGACCAGGAAGGTGCAGATGTCGGACACGGAATTCGAATATCAGCCGCCGCACTATCACGAGGTTTTCTGCAAGAGTTACTCGCTCTTCGATCAGACTCAGAGAAGTCCCCTGAAACCGGCAAAGCAGGTACATTATGTCCGGACAAATTTGCTGAATTTAATTGCATTTGGAAATCATTACTAAAATGTGCGATTGTTTTTTTTTTTTTCTTGGATTTTCGATTTTTTTTATTAATCTCGTCTGGTTGGAAAATATGACGGATTTATAAATCCAGCATTGATTTTTCTGTGATTATCAGTCATTCAATTAATTTATCATTAAGCCTCGCGGTATCTTTACTACGAGTGAAGATTCGTATCTCAATCAAATTAAAACTCTGGTGTAACTCCGCATCTGGAGATTTTGTATCTGTGATATATTACGACTCACAGGCAACAGATAGCAATAGTATATTTTGTTCACTTGACACTCTTGTATAACGATTTTACAGTTTTTGTGGTAGGATTTTAAAAATTCGCCTCTATAAAGTAGTTGAATTATGGAACATTACTGTAATTTATTTACTACCTTTTCTCGTAAATTGATTAATGCTTTTTGATTAATGGATCACGATAAACGAAAAAAAAAGTTGTCCCTGTGATTAATTTCTGAACAATATTGCAATCCATCGCCGAAAGATTAAAACTCTATCACGAGATAACTTTGAGACTGATGAAAAGTTTGAGGGTAAAAAGAAGAGAATTATCTTGCCGTGCGGTGATAATCTAGTAAAAGTGCAGAAAGTGGAGTTTCAATGCACTGGAAAACTTTTCCGCAATTAAATTGGAGCCCCGATAAACAAAAATCCTCTTCATATTCCAGAGATGCGCTCATCCCGGTTTCCACTGTGTTCAACGAAGTAGAACGCTTTTTATGGTGAGGCGTCGATGGGACGGCGACTGTTGGGAGCCCTTCACCAAGGAAGTCGCCAGCGGCTGCGATTGTATGTGGCCAGTGTCCAGCCTCGGCGAAATAGCGGCGCATTATTGACGACCTGCGAAAAATAAAGAGTGCAAATCGTGAATCGCACCTCGCCGACACTTTCCTTAACGACTACCGCTACGAAATTTGAATAAAGGTTCGCAAAACTTCGTGTCTTCGGTCTCTCTTTCTTTATTCGTAACATCATTATTCTCTATTTCGTATATCTTTTTCCTGTCGAATTTTTTTTTTCCTGTCGAATGTATAATAAAAATAGTTGGAATAATTTTGGCGGATTTTCCGATCCGCGGTTATCACTTCCACGAGTTGGCCTTGTGTTTTGGCAAGAAGTGAAAACCCTCTGGAACTTTGCCAAGTAACATTTCGCTGAAACAACAAAAAGGTGATAAGTATTGATCGTCGGATCGTCGGATTTTTCGTGGCAAAAACGCCAATTTTCCAGAGTAAACACTCACGATATTTTTATCCAATCGGCGCAGTTAGAACTGGCCATCAGAGTTTCCATTTCGTCGCGACCTTTGTAATACGGAGGCCGCTCGTTTATTCTCTGCGGTGGTCTCTCCAATATCCCCACAGGAATATATCTGTGCAGGAACGATATCCACTCGAGCATGAAACGTCTGGTGGTCTCCACGCCTCGCGTATCGGAGCCCCAATGATCGAGCCCGTAATTCGCGTACTTTTTCAGTATGTCGAATCTCTCGGTACTGCTCACGTCCATCAATTTCTTTTCCTTTATTTCCTTGAATATCCAAGGTTTTATCAGCGCACCGCGGCCGATCGTCACGCCCTGAATCGACTTGTAGGTGCTTCGAACTCTTTCGTAATCGTCGTAGGACAAAATATCGCCGTTTCCGAATACCGGTACTGGATCCGCAGCTTTTGCGCATCTCTCGATGTAATCCCAATCCGCCGACTTCGTGTACCTCTGCTCCCGAGATCGACCGTGTACCTGTAGCGAAGAATAAATAATGAAATTAATTTAAAAAGTTTAAATTCTATATTGACGAATCGATAATAAAATATCCATAAATTACTGTTACTGTTTCGCGACGTTTAAAAAAAGCATTTACCTGTATATATATATATATATATTTTTTTTTAAATTAATTTCTGACTTAGTTGAAAATTCGTATATAGTGTTTACTAAATATTCCAGAACCGCTGGACTTACAGTTATCATGGAAGCTCCCCAATCCCTGAACTTCGGTACTAAATTGTGAGCGACCGGTTTGTCCATATAAACGCCCATTCGTGTTTTTATTGTCAGGGGTATGTCCAGCACGTCGTTGACGGATTTTATAACAGTTTCCAGTACGTTTAGTCGATTGAGCATTCCGCTGCCGCCGCCTTGTCTGTAAATGAGATCTATAGGGCATCCCAGGTTTAGATCTATGTAATCTACGTCCGCTTCCTGATTCAACAACTGGGCGCATCGAGCAAGGACACCAGGATTATTTCCGCAGATCTGAACGCCGAATATATCCTCGGATTCGTGTCTCTTTACAAGCGCCCACTCCTCGTGGGCTCCCTTTAATATTTTCGGGGCTAAAGCCATTTCTCCGCAGGTAATATCAGCTCCGTATTCCTTGCAGATCCTCCTGAAAGGAAGATTCCCAACAGTCGTCAACGGACTCAACAGAATTTTGTCTCTCCAGTCGATTCTCTTTTTTTCCGAAGACCTCAGAGCAATGAGATCGTGATCCGGCGCTGGACCGATCCTCGCTTCTTTCTCAACGTCCTTTCCACTTTTTTCACAATTTTCTTCCTCGATTTTCTCAGTTTTTTCCTCTGGTTCGCAGGATTCATTTGATTTCTCCGTCTCGGAAATTTTGTAATTTTCTACCTTCTCGGTATTAATCGTACTCTCCTCGTTTTTGGGAGAATTATTTGACTCGGATTTCACGCCGTTAGTGACGACTGGAACGGACTTATCGTTGGCTCGATTTTTCTCGTCATTAGCTTTCTTCCTGGAAGCGTCGTTGGCCTTGACGATTTTTTCTGCCCTGTGGAAGTTGTACTTGTGTTTCCTGAGTCTGTCCTGCAGCTCTTTGGGTATTTGGTTTTTCGTGGCCGGAGGTTTCTTCTGGTATTCTTGAAACTTATCCTTGTCCACGATGTTGAAACCGTCTTCCGTCAAATGCTTCGCTCCCACTCTGCAAGCGACACCCCTTGGACATCTGCCAGACAAGGTAAATAGGAAACATTCTGGCCCGATGTCTTCCGCTTTTATTTTCAAATATTCCGCTCTGTCGTGCATGAAAGTGCAGCGTTTATTCTGGCATTGCTTCTCGGGCTCGTCCTTCGCCTGGTCCACGATCCACGGGCACAGATTCTGCTCCCTGGGAGCCTTGAACGGAGGCGGACGACCTTTATTTTGTCCCCTGAGTTTGTCTCGCCTGTCGTCATGCTTGCTCTTTTTTGAAGGTGGCTCCTCGGACGCTTCGGTGACTTCCGTAATTTCGGAGCTCGTTAGAACCTTCAGTTTGTCATCTGCGGTCAAACATTGCTCGGTCAACTGCCTGACATGGTCGCTGACGATAAACCTGGTGAACAAATCATCTGTAAATTATTTGTGATTGAATTATTACAACATCTTCAATCCTTTCGCAATATCCACTCCAACTTTTTTGTGTGCCCAAAAAAATCAGAGAAATTTTTTATAAATGGGATGAACTTGTAATGCCAATGCTAAAAATGTAAAAATCATAACCAAAGTAAAATTGGTGGTATTTTCAGCTTATATCTAGTGATGATTAATTAAGGAAATTTTTACACTGACTGCCTTTTGAGGTTATGATAATACAGATAAAAACGTGTGCGCCAATAGTAAAATTTAAATAATTATAAATGGTGCCAATGAGAGGCAATTATTTATCACTTACTCCGGCTTTATCCTACATATTCCTTTTTGTTTATCTTCGTTATAATCGAATGCACATTCCGTCGCACATTTATCACTGCTTTCCGCCATTTTTGAGTGTTTATTCGTAAATCCCGGCGTGGCACTCTCGGCGCCGGGTGTAAACATCAAAAACGTGTAATGATAATTAACAGGTAAAAAGAAAAACGTTTTTCATAGCTAATAAGTATTAAGTTTATTATTGGGTATAGTTACAAACTAATAATGGACTCGTCAAAAAATGGAGTAAAGATTAAAAAATGTTGCGTTACTGTAATTACAATTGCTATATCCATGTAAAAATGTATTTATTTATTTAACTTTTACGCTAATATTGCCACCAATTATGAGCATAAAATATTTGACAATATTTGTGTTGAATTATCAAATATCAGAAACATACGTGCTCTAATTAGTTTCCATTGATTACATAAAACGATAAGAAACAATCGTCAAGCCTTGACGATAGCCTTTCCCATATTCTTGCCTCGCATCATTTCGACAAAGGCGTCGAACATTCTATCAAACCCTTTGGTTACTGTCTCTCGGTATTTAACTCGCCCGTCGCTGATCATTTCCAAGGTTTTTTCCACCACCTCCGAAGATCGATGGGACCAGCGCAGAGCAATGAATCCTTCCATCTTCAGCTCTTTGAATACAAGAGCAGGCTGGAGGACCGAAACTTTTGGTAAGTCGTCGTCGTCTGCGTTGTAAGCGGAGACGCTACCGCATACTGAAATTCTTCCTCTATGCTTCATCTGGTATATTACAGTGCTCGATATTTCTCCACCTACCTGTAATCGATCCCACGCGTATGTTGAAAAATAATTCATTATATCATAAACATTATTTCGCTTTCTTATGGTGAAAATCTTTTTAAAAAAAATTTTTTCTTTAAGATTTTTTTGGTACGTACATTATCAAAATAACAATCGACTCCATCCGGAGCAATTTTTTTAAGTGCTTCGGCAACATCTTCAGTTTTGTAGTTGATAGCATGGTCAAAGTTCAACTCGTTTCGCAACCAGTCGCATTTTTCATCAGTTCCACATATGCCGATAACTGTGAGGCCCAGACTTTTGCCAATTTGTCCAACGTGAGATCCAACAGCTCCTGCGGCTCCACTTACAACCAGAGTCTCGCCTTCTTTAGGCTCGCAAATTTCCAGCAATCCAAAATATGCGGTAATTCTGAATAGAGTAATTGGATAATTGATGGGTTTTATGTTTTTTTCAGGATGTTCCCGGGTTCTCAGGTCATTCTTGGTCGGTTATATTCATTACCCTGGCCATCCTAGAACCCCAAGAGCAAGGGAATAAGGCAAATTTCCAAAATCTGGCAAAATGTTGGGCATCGTCTGCACCGGCAAAAGCTCATGGATTTTATTCCGATTCAGTATCGTGTGGGTCCTCCAGCCCATGTAGCCCATCACACGTTTCCCAACCGGATATTCCGAATTTTTGGACTCTATTATTTTGGCCACTTGGGAGCCCATCATGGTAATTCCAATTGGAAACAATTTGAGGTAGGCTCTCATGTAAGGATCCACGGAAAAGTATTCCGCTTGCACCAAAAAGTCTAATTTTAAAAAAAATATTTCATTTATCCACGATAAAAAAGGAGAACAATGAAACGTGCCTAAAATTATCAGTCAGTACATTAAAAAAAATTAGTGAAATTAACGACAGATTTTATTAAATTATTTCTTTTTATTATAACATAGATTATTTTTATTTCACATTTACATAGCTAATTTATTTTTTCTCAGTGCACGTACCTCCATTTTCTAAAGGGGGTAATTCCTCTTCGACGATCTTCAGATCTGATCGTTTAGCTTCGCCTTCGAAATGCTTAACTACAACATATTTTTTGGCAGTAACCATATCGGAGAAAAATATCCAGTATTCTTTTCGATAAAGACTCTACGAATTTTTGAATTTCGTGAAAATTCTATTAAACGCAGCAACTGCCGAAAACACTTTTATAACAGAACGCCGGTTGTGGAATAAACGTCTGAATCGGTTGAAGTTGCAGTCGTGGAAGTTCTAAATACAGAAAATCGCTAATCTCCGTCTATTCATTATATCACTAATGTGTGCTCGCATATATACGGACGAACGCAGACTTATCACTAGGACTCTTTGAAAAGTGACTGTCTCATGCCAATGGATGAGTTCTGCCGACATCAGATATTATAGCATGTCGTTCTAGAAAATATTCGCAGCGAAAAGTCTGCGACTATTATTATGTGCATACTATTTCAAAAATTGCAAGTTTAATTGATTTACGGGCCCGAAAAGACCTTGACACTAAAATTGGCAAATGATGATTTTCCACTGCATAATAAATGTGAAAATGTATGATTTATTTTTCAGCAAGCTCCAAGATTTTTATATACAAGTTTTTGAGGAGAAATTGTTCACTGAGAAGAAAATTATGTTACAGATGAAGGTTTAAGCTTTGACAATGGCTTTTCCCATATTTTCGCCACGTAGCATACCAACAAACGCATCAAACATTTTGTCGAAGCCTTCGGTGACAGTTTCGCGGTACTTCAACTTTCCTTCGCGAATCATTTGAAGATTTTTCTCGATTCCCTCAAACGATCTGTCGGACCAACGAGAGACGATGAATCCTTCCATCTTCAATTGTCGCCAAAGTACAGCAGGCTGAATTACAGAAACTTTCGGTAGTTGATTCACATCTGCATTGTACGACGATATGCTGCCACATACAGAAATTCTACCGTAAGAATTCATCTGGTATAAAACTGAGCTCGATATATCGCCTCCCACCTGTAAAAAAATCACGCCATTATATATTTCTCCTAATTCAAATTTACATTAGGAATCCATATTAAATGCACCAATAATTTTTTATACGTACGTTATCGAAGTAACAATCGACTCCGTTTGGAGCAGCTTTTTTCAGCTGTACGTCCACATTTTCGGTTTTGTAATTGATGGCGTGATCAAAGCCCAGTTCATTTTTTAACCAATCGCATTTGGCATCAGATCCAGCAATGCCAATAACTTTGAGGCCCAAGGCTTTGCCAATTTGTCCTACATGAGATCCAACTGCTCCTGCAGCTCCACTCACAACCAAAGTCTCTCCTTCCTTAGGTTTGCATATTTCCAAAAAACCAAAATATGCAGTATTCCTGTAATGGTTCAAAAAATTTTATTACCATGAAGAATTTTATTTTTTATTAACTTTCCTGATTTTCCACGATTGTTATATTCACCCTGGCCTTCCCAACATTCCCAGGGCCAGCGAAGCAGGCAAGTCTCCAAAGTTTGGCACAATATACGGTTTCTGTTGCAATGGCAATAGCTCATCAATTTTGTTGAGATTCACTATTGCATGTGATCTCCAGCCCATACACCCAACAACTCGTTTGCCGACTGGATAATCCATATTTTTGGACTCTATTATTCTTGCCAATTGGGCTCCAATCATCGTTATTCCAGTTGGATACCTTTGAACGTAAGGCCTCATGTAAGGATCCACTGAAAGATATTCTGCCTGCACCAGAAATTCTAAAAAAAAAAACATTCAATGTGTTTTTTACCCTGTAACACGTTTTATCGAACTTTGAACTAAATGAATTTTAGTTTTCTCATTCTAAACATTTTTTAAAAATCAGATAATTTTTGAAAATTACTCAGATCATTCGTTTGCATAGATAAAAATTGATAGTCTCAGTTTAACAATGTCACTATCCAGACACTCATTACACTGAAAGTTTCCATTAATCAATATGAGGATTACGAACCTCCATCCTGAAGTTCCGGTAGCTCTTCTTCAACAAGTTGCAGGTCCGATCGTTTTGGTTCGCCCTCAAAATGCTTGACAATTATATATTTCTTGGCTCTAACCATATTTGAAAATGGTTGATAGCTTGGATTTAGAAGACTGCTGTAAATTTCCGACATGCGTGAGAATTGTCGTTGATTAAGTAATTAACGGAGACGAGTAAATAAAAAAGCAGAAGGTCCCGGCTACCGGACTGGTCGGTTGTTCGCGGTGGTGATAACAGATTGCGAACAGGAGTGGGAAGTTTGATAATCTGTTTTTTCTGTTCCTTTTTTCATGTTTACATGTAGATGCTTAAGTGGGAACTTATCTGTAGATAAGTTATTACGAAGAGGATTCACGAACTTGTAACTTCTAAGGATAAATCTGTCGGGATGTTAATTTTAGAAATGACAATCCTTTAATCTCTCTTCGCGGTAGTTAGTAAATCGCACAGTCATCCTAGTTCTATTAGTCTTATGAATCAATGACACAGCATAAATAAGTATTGAAGGTTGTAGCTTTGCAATTATGCGCGGTCAATTGACCACGTATTACATGGGATAATTAAGTTTAATGACAGAAATACAAGTTACAAGGTCGTGTGAAGAATGTGCATTTTATAGAATGTAATTCAAATCACACACTCTTTATTTAACAATAACATGCAATTTATAAAAAAGTGAAGATTGTAAAAAAAGCTTATTCACTCGCTAAAGTTTTAAGCTTTGACGACAGCTTTTCCGGTATTTTGGCCATGTAACAATCCAACAAAAGCATCAAACATTTTGTCGAATCCTTCAGTTACAGTTTCCGGATGTTTGAGGCTTCCATTGCGGATCATTTGGAGATTGTGCTCGATTCCTTCGAACCACCGGGCGTGCCAACGAGCGGAGACGAATCCTTCCATCTTCAATTGCTTGGAAACTACAGCAGGCTGAATAATCGCAACTTTCGGCAGTTGTTTCACGTCCGCATTGTACGCTGAAATGCTGCCACACACCGCGACTCTTCCGCAAAGATTCATCTGGTAGATCACAGTGCTCGAGATTTCTCCACCCACCTATTGCCAATTAAATGTGTAAGGTCAGTTGAATAGAATAAGAGAATAATTTTAAAAAATCTTCTGTCACCTTTTCAATTATTTAAGAAGTGTTGTATATTCAGACTTACGTTATCAAAGTAGCAGTCTACTCCATTTGGAGCTGCTTCTTTGAGCGCTTTAGCCACGTCCTGCGTTTTGTAATTTATTGTCTCATCGAATCCTAGGTCCTTTTTCAACCAGTTGCACTTGGCATCGGTGCCGGCGATTCCGATGACTCTCAAGCCTAAGGCTTTTCCAAGTTGCCCTACATGAGATCCAACAGCCCCTGCAGCTCCACTTACAACCAATGTTTCACCTTTCTTGGGCTTGCAAATCTCGACGAGACCAAAATATGCGGTATTCCTGTACAAATTCGCAATTTACTTACTTTTCTCATCTTTTAAATTAATATCGTAAACTTAAAGATATTTAAAAATGTCATGCCATTTTCACACTTTCTGTACTTTTATTGTAAATTTGAGAATAGTGTCAGAATTCTAGGGTACTGGTATTTAAAAATTAACAATATTATGGATTATGACTTGAAACTTTGTTAAACAGTATAATTTGCATTAGAAGTGTTGAACTTACCCTGGCATTCCCAAAACGCCCAAAGCCAGGGAAGGAGGCAGATTTCCAAAATCAGGAATGATATACGGTTTTTGTTCTCGACCAATCTTATCCATGTTAACGATTGTGTGTGTTCTCCAGCCGAAAGATCCGAATACTCTTTTGCCCACAGGAAACGCCGGGTTCTTCGATTCAATGATCTTAGCCACTTGACCACCGATCATTGTGACACCAGTGGGATATCCGAGAATGTAAACTCTCATGTAAGGATCTACGGAAAGGTATTCTGCTTGCACCAAGAATTCTAAAAAATTTCAAAACAGATATTAATCACAAAAAAACAATCTAATATCAACAAAATTGATATCATTTATAACATACCTCCATTCTGCAAAGCCGGCAATTCTTCTTCAACAAGCTGTAAGTCAGATCGTTTTGGCTCCCCTTCAAAGTGTTTAGCCAAAACATATTTCTTCGCTGTAACCATAGCTATTAATTTCCCACTGTATGCTTGGTAAATAAAAAATATTGCGCGTTTCCTGAAACGCGTTTAAGTCGGACTGGACAACGAACATAGAAGTGGTATTTATAAGTAGCAACCAACAAGTAACGGAAGTGGGGAGTACGTATTACATTGTAGCCATTCACACTTCGCTGCAACGCAGAATATGCTGTATCATCGTCTATACTCATCGTCTGTGCTCCTGAATTTTCTCCAAGGTTTTCATGATGCCGTAATTGTGCATTCAGAAGCCCTATGCAAACCACTTATTTGGTACCCCTCTTTGCCACGAGCAATGACAGAAAATACAATTAAAATTATATTATTACGATACTCTTATGTTGCAGCCTCTCTTCTTTCAGGATTTTCGAGATCGTTTGTCGTGATTCGTATCATGATACGTGGTGATGAATGATTTGCAGGCTTAGCAGACATGATGATTGTAGATAAGTGGATTAGTCAGTACATTTCTTTTTATCGAGGAGTCATTCACTCTTGAAATTTTTTCAAATGTGACGAAAAAGTGATTGGAAGAAACATGAATTTTGTACAAGCTTAAGAAGTTGAGTACATCGTAATTAAGCTCGTGTACCACTGCCGCTCAACGACACGTGGTTATCTGATTTAATATTATCAGATTAATGGGCCGGAACTAATTACACTATATGATTGAGCTTAATGAAAATACCAGAAGTGAGAGGTCATGTGAAGGATGTGTCTTATTCCAACCATTGTCCGTGCTCTAATTGGTTTTTATCTCGCACTTGTGTACTCCAATAACTAAAGACTCAGTTTTGTAATCCGTGGTACAAAAATACACTTTTTATTGTAAAAAACGAAGTGAGGATATCAAAAACCAACATACATTCGTCGCTCGTAACGCAGTACTTTGATTCATTCACACGAATATACGCTACAATATTTCAAGCTTTGACGACAGCCTTTCCCGTATTTTCGCCACGTAGCATACCAGTAAAAGCGTCGAACATTTTGTCGAATCCCTCTGTAACAGTCTCGTGATATTTGAGCTTTCCATCGCGAATCATTTGAAGGTTTGCCTTTATTCCTTCGAACCACTGGTCCTTCCAGCGAGCGACGATGAATCCTTCCATCTTCAATTGTTGGAAAATCACAGCAGGCTGAATAATCGCTACTTTCGGCAGCTGATTGATGTCCGCATTGTACGACGAAATGCTGCCGCATACCGAAACTCTTCCGTAAAGATTCATTTGGTACATCACAGTGCTCGAGATTTCTCCGCCAACCTGTTGTCGATTACACAGTTAAATAAGAGAACAATTTTAAAAAAGTTCCGTTAAAAATTTGCGATTATTTAATAAGGATGTTTATGCTTACATTATCGAAGTAACAGTCTACTCCATTTGGAGCTGCTTCTTTCAGCGCTTTAGCAACATTCTGAGTTTTGTAGTTGATCGTCTTATCGAAGCCCAATTCATTTTTCAGCCAATCACATTTGGCATCGGAACCGGCGATTCCGATAACTGTGAGACCCAAACTTTTTCCAATCTGTCCGACGTGCGATCCCACTGCTCCTGCCGCTCCACTTACGACCAAAGTTTCTCCTTTCTTCGGCTTGCAAATCTCCAAGAAACCAAAGTAAGCGGTATTGCTGTGAAAATTCGTGGTCACGTTAGTTTTTGTCTTTTTTTAATAAATATTCAATACACCGAAGGAAAAAATCATTGTAATAAGTTTCTTGGATTGTGAAATTTGTATCAAAAGTGTTGATCTTACCCTGGCATTCCCAAAACTCCCAGAGCAAGGGAAGGAGATAGATCTCCAAAATCAGGTAAAAGGTATGGTTTCTGTTCCAGAGCTGTCGAGTCCAACTCCTTATCCACATTAACAACCGTGTGCGATCTCCATCCCAAATAACCGAACACCCTTTTGCCCACTGGAAATTCCGGATTCTTCGATTCAATGATCTTAGCCACTTGTCCGCCGATCATCGTGATTCCGGTTGGGTATCGGAGAATATAAGGCCTCATGTAGGGATCCACAGAAAGATATTCTGCCTGCACCAAGAATTCTAGAGCAGAAATGATTTTTTACATGTGAGTAAACCGTTTTTTTTTTTAAACTCCAATATCGGTGATCAGAATATCGGAATCGATACTTAAAAAAAGAGCGTTTCCTAAAACATTGAATTAAAAAATCTTAAATAATTGAGACAATGTGTTTTTAAGTGGTACTTTAATATAAATCAATTATGGAACAGATTTGAAATGTTCAAAAAAATAAATTGGCTGAACTGATAAAAAATTCATGAATGAATATATTTACCGCCATTCTTTATAGCCGGCAATTCTTCTTCAACGAGTTGCAGATCTGATCTTTTTGGCTCCCCCTCAAAGTGCTTAGTCACAACGTATTTCTTGGCTGTCACCATGGCTGTCAATGTCCTACTGTACGTTCTGAGTATCGAAACTGTTGGACGGGTTCTAAAATGCGCTGAAATTAAACTGGATACACCGAACATGGCGGTCGTGTTTATAACAAGCAACCGGCTCCACGAGAGATGAGTTGGCTTGCTGGTGGTGGGAGTAGAATGATAACACCTTCTTATTTACACGTCTCTGTAGCGTTGAATGTGCTGCCTCACGGTATCCACCCTTTGGAACTGTTATCAAGGACTTCAAGGCAAATAACTTGCCGTGGAGATATAGTAATCGCAAATCTTAATGATAGCCCAGTTTTTAACTCCGCTTTTCGTTGAGTTTCGAAAAAGGCGTTATTCTTAATGCAGCAGTTAATGACAAAGCGAAAAAAAAAAGATTATTTGTCTTTCTATTTTTCCACAAAAATGCAATTCAATAATCCAAAGATCATGCTACGTTCAGGTAAACTTCCGAAGCAAAACTGTTGGTCGTAGGGAAAAAAAATGGAAAATTATTAGTGCTTATCTCGACATAAAATGAAATGTCATTATCATGATAGTTATTATGCAATATTCATATAGATAACATACTAATTTTTCAATCACTGGGATTATCTTACAGGACAGAAATAGAGGACCGAGTGAACGAGGTCGTAAGTCTGGCAGTGTATCTTTTTATTTCAGTTTCTTTTTTTTGTTCATCTTTCTATTGCATTATTACTTTAATATAAAATATGTACAGATAATTAAGAGTCAAGGATTACTGATCAAGGCTGATGGCAGTGTTTGTACCTGTTACTTTTAATAACTTATCGGAACTCTTCGATATTTGTAACCTCTCGGCTGGCTTCAATATTTCAGCTATTATCTTCTCGTCGCTAAGTCTCTCCTTTTTTTCCGCAACGTGCTGAGCCTCTAACGTTCGCTGATTATCACCCGCTCCCTCGGCGACTTTCGTCGACGCGAACGCCGCTTGCTGCTGCTGCGGCGTTCCCGTTTCCGCAATCGTTACCCGCCCGTTTATCTTTTTTCCCGTCAAACTGATCCCCGCTGACCGACGCGTATCTACGAGTCGAGCGGGACCCGCAACTTGTGCTGGATTCTCTTCAGTGCCGATTGGTATCTTCAGTATGATCATCGGTTCTTTGTACAACTGCGAAATTTGAAAACTATTTACATAACGGTAACGCACAAGTGCGTTAATAACGTAGCTTAATATTTGGCTAGATCGCTGAAATCGTTTTTCACTATTTTTCCACAAAATCTACAAAGTATCGAGGAATCAATGACCAACATTCTTCTTCGAATTTTTGCTTCGAATCAATTTAAAAAATTTAAGTCCAGCAAAATGTTAATTGTCGGACAAAAATTTTATGAATATCTTTTTTTCTATGCTATCGAAAAATTGTTGAATCGAAGAACTCTGAACTTACGGCGTCGAATGGAGAATCAAGAAATAATTCTTGAAGAAACCTTCGGGCCGGTAGTCTGTAAGTGCCGCTACCGAGACGAGCCGCAACCTCGGAAAAAAGGCAGGTGTCCTGGGATGAAGATGAGGACAAAAATTTTCGTAATTTCTCGCTCTATTTCATAACTTTGTACAATAAAAAAAAAAAAAAAAGTAAATTACCTGAAATTTTTCGGGATATCGCTGCCGTAACCTGAGTAATGTTTGACGACTGTGTCGATACCAAACGGGATTCGAGAGGCGTTGAGTGTGTCTCAATATTTCTCTGTAACGATAAAAGTGCATCAAGTAAAGTTTTCCATCCAATTAAAGTAAACAAAAGATTTCACAGCTATCTCAACTGTGCCGATAGTTGCATAGATATCGATGAAAAATATTGATTATGCTAATCTAATTTTGAGATGTGTTTCTTGCCTCCGGAGTTTCGCATCTGCTTCGTCCACCTGTTTCTCGCTCTCGGCTTCTTTACCCTGGTAACAAATGAGACACACGCGACTGTGTTCGCCTTCGGCGTCGCATTCCGATTCGGACTCGTCGTCGAGATTCGCCGGGTCTATATCCGCCGGTTTTCCGTAGTCGTCGGACAATATCGGCGGCGACACGCGGGGTAAATCCGGAAAGATCATCGTTAGTCTCCTGGGCAGACAAATACCCATGTATTGCTGATTACTCGCGTCCTCTTCAGCGGGAGGTGGAGGCGGCGGAGTCGGGGTGAGCATATTGTCGGTCGTCCAACTCCGAGAGGACTCGAATTCCGAAAGGCTCTGTAAAGACAATCGACCATCCGAGCTGTACATCTGCAAAATAAAAAACGAAAAAAATGGTCACTCAATTACAACTCCACGAGACACAACAAATTTTAGTTGATTAATCCGCGTATTACGTACTTCTAAGCTACTGTGAGAGTAACTCGGTCGCCTGTGCCGTTGCAAGCTGCGAAGTCGAGCATATCCGTCAGCGTCTTGTTGACTGAGCCTCTGAACGCTTGACACAGGACTCGGAGTTTCGCCTCGTTCACTGAGAAAAAAATCGGTACCAAAATATTCGTATTAAAATACTGTAAATCCTTGTATAAAAGATATGTTAAAAAAAATAAAGAAGGCCGTAAACGAATGAAATTTCACTCACGGAAGAGCATACCGTCTGGCTTCGATATCCGTGGCCGCGCTCTCGGAGCGATTCCTTGTTCTGCGAGCGACAGGCTCCGGTACTTCGGGTTTTCCGTCGCTGAGGCTGCGATGATGCCTCTGTATAGGAACGGGACTTGGTACAGGATAAGGATTAGTAGGTGGAACGATGGGCCAGTGATCGCCCCGTTTGTACCTAACACACGGCCAATCAAAGTTCATGAGTGCATCCGCGCCAGCGCGGGTTGTACCGATGAGGCTGAGTGCGTACATCGCGGTGGCTCGTACCGTGTAATGTGGGCAGCTTTCCGCCATCGAAGTTATCATTTCGAGAATACCTAAATTGCTTAACTGTTGAACACCGGGTGGTGAAGTGCCCGCGTGTCCCAAAGCCCAAAGTGCGGCCTTTACCTTCAATATTCTGTCCTCCAATCCGAGTCCAGATTTTTCTCTAGAATTGCCATCCTCCCTGGCGAATCTTTCGGGTGTCGTTCGCTGCGAGTCATCGAGGCTCGATTTTCTCTGCATCTCCATAAGCGACTCTGTTTTTCGGGGTGTTCTTATCTCCACAGTCTCCATGACTTCCGCATCGATGATGGTCTCCAATCGATTGGACTCGGTGGTATCTTCGGCTCCGGATTCCTCGGACATCATGTGAGTGTCGTCGAAGCCCGAGCGGCTGCTTCTCGTTCCCTTTGAGTTCAAATCCACCGCTTCGGAGGACGCGAATTCCATTCTAAATCGGTGAATTATACGAGCGAATCTTTGCACGACGTTTCTTCGCAACAACAGTTGAACACCGAGCTCGTGTTGTACCAATTGGCCGATCAGATGAGGCGCTACGTAGACGTCCTTCGGAAGCATTAGCATGTTCGTGGATCTTCGCAGATAACTTCCGTTCTCGCCTCGCTGACGACGCGTGAGCGAATCGTGAATCTCGCCCTCCATCAAGCCGACGTAACGTTCCGCAAAACCATCGGACTTGATCCACTTCTCCAATTCTTCGGCCGGCGATGATAAAGTCGTGAAACCCGAGCGCAGGGAGTACATTCGCACTTTTAGGAGATATCCACGATCGCCGAGATGCTGAAGCCAAGCATCCCAATCCCTGGTGCGTCCGCCTTGCTGAAAAAAAGCCTCGAGATACTCCGGATCGTCGCAGGCCTCGTGAAGAGCGTCGAGTGCAGCGACGGCGACGATTTTACAGTTGTCGGTTAGTCTTTCGGACAGCAGATTCATAGCCCACTGAAACGCATCAGTCATTTTGGCTCTAAGTACCAGACGTAAAAATTGTGTTGCATAAAGTCTTGTGTTCTCAAGGGATGCCTCGGAGATGATGGTGCTCATGACCTTGCGATTAGGTCCCTCTCTCGAGTAGTCGAGGCTCGAGGTGATGAGTTTCACGTAACAATCGTGATTAGTGGCAATGGCCAAGTCTTGAAGTTTCTCGAGAAGATTGAAGCCCTTTAGGATAACGGTGCCCTTAGCCGATTGGCTAAGCTGACCGAGGAACAGAAAATACTTTTGGCAGCAAGTTGTCGCCATGTGACGAGGTGAGAATAGGCAGTCGTGAGCAGAAGGCAGTGTTCTTATGGCGGCGATCTGCTCGGCAATGTCGCCGATAAGTTCGTTCAATAGTCTCGCCCCCTCGGGCTCGTGTATCTCCAGGAGACAATTGACTAAGTCGCAACCAGCCAGGGTCGCTTCGCGCGCGAGTGTCGCGTTTGTTCCTAATTCTACTCTACTGTATCTATTGGACGAGGGCTTGAAGTAACGAACTAGCCGTTTTATAAATAATCTGTGATCGGAGTCGTGGAGTATTCTGAGTGAGTCCTCCCGGGAGCGTAAAATCGAGCGTATTATCGGCCAGTTCCATGCGAGCGCGTCCTTTGAGCTTAGTACTTGAGCGTCTTTGAGGAGCGGCGTGGTCGGTGATTCCCGACGGAGCCAATTTCGCGACGACGTTCTCTGGCGCCTCGGTAAAGTCGGACGAAGCCAGGTGCCCGCTTGAAGGATCCTGTCGAGGAAGAGACTCGCCGGCGCGGGTCTTCGCCGCATGATTGAGTGAATTCTGCCGAGTATGGCGACCGCCGCGAGCGCTTGATGCCTCCCGACGCTCGCGTGTTCCAAAAGATTGGGCAGAGGCGGTGTCAGATCGCACACGTCAGGCGGAAGAAGCGAGTGCGCTAGGTGCAATAGGACACCCAAAAGTACCGCCGCTCGCACGGATATAAACGTGTCCGAGGTGACTATCGTTTCGGCGAGGGCTCGATGAAGTCCGCACTCGAGTAAAACGTATACCAAAAGCGCCAAATGGTGTTCCATTATGTTGGGACAGTGGGAGGAGAGCGACGGCAATACCGATCTACCCTCGGCGGCCACGAAACCATCGGTTAACTTCCAATGTTCGCGAGCTCGGCTTGGATCCACAGCCGCTAAAGCAACGTCGGGTTCGTCCGTCCACATGGGCAATGGCAAACCCAACAGCTCGTAAAGCAGCTCCAAAACTGCACCTCGTACTTCCAATTGCTCGACGTATAGAATATCCGCTATGGCTTTCAGTCCCGAATTGTCGTTCGGATGACAAAAGTGAATGACTCCGGAATAGGAACGTAATACACTCAAGAGGGCCTGTTTGCTCGCGGCGAATCTCATCTCCCGACCCTCCCTCGTACGCTCCTGCACGAACGAGTGTAACTCGCAATAAGGAGCCGCCAGACAGAGGAGCGAAACGCTCCCTCTCGTCTCTGGATTACCGAGGAGACGAAGCAGAACTCCCACGACCGCCTCGATTATCGCCGGACTCTGATCCGTCATCGCTGCTCTCGCCAGAGCTCCCACCCCTCCGCAACTTATCAGCAGACTCGCATTCAACACTCCGAGCTCACAGACCGTCGCCAAGAATACACGGAAAGTCCTGTCCCGCTCCTCGATACCGCCGTTCGTCAAACTTATCAAAGATCTCGCTAACACCGGACTGAAGTGCTTCGGCGCCAAAACCAACATCCGCCGGACGAGCCTCAATGCTTGCATTCTCTCCATGTCGTTTCGCAGATTGATGTCCATGCTGCGCGCCACGAAATACGGGTACTGCAGCTTGTTTATCGTCACCACATCCTGCTCGTTTTTGAGCATGTAGCGGACCGCCCGTAACGCCGCCGCACGCACCTGCGTCGCCTCGTGAACGAGACCCACTCGCAAGCTACAATTGTACGTTCATGCATTATTATTTTTGTTTCGTATTATACAAAATTCGCATAGCAAATATAATTTTTTTAAAATATTCTTAAATTCACCTTTTAGCGGCAAAAATACTATCGTTATTCCACATAATTGCATAATTCAAGGAACTCACCAACAGAATACTTCCTCCGCACAATAGCCATAGTCGGGAGTATCATTTTCATCGACGAGCCTCACAATGGCATTCAAATAAGATAGCTTCTTTACGCTGGAAACTCCCTGACGCTGACAGATGTTGGTCAAGACCTCCTGAATGTTTTCCCGCAATTCTGCAAGAGTTACATCGTCGTAATTCAACGTAAACCTAGCGCAAGCCCCTGCCTATCGACCCGCAACCCCAACATCGTCATTTTTAAATCCACAACATTTTACGAGCGCAAGAAAAACAAGAAAACCCCCATTGACGTCGCTCGGTCCGCCGCTTCGTTTTATTCTCAACGAAATGACAGAAAATGACCTTTTACGAAAAAACAGAAAAAGGTGAAACAAAAAATCACAAGAAAGCTGCTGAATGTTTGAAAATGCAGAGATTGATGCAACGAGATATAAAATGTAGGTTAGGACACTAACCCTTTGACAGATCGAGCTGCACGCAGCTGCCCTCGGGATCCTGTCGACCTGAAACACACGGACAAGTGAATAATGAGAAAATCGCGAGGGGAAGACGATCGGGAGATGGTTTTACGTACTTCGGTGAGGTCTGGTGGTGCGGAGGCTCCGACCCCAAATCATCCAGCTAGAAATTGCCATATTCGCGCCGGTTGTTATCCTCGCTCACAATCGACGCATCTAGTCCGTTTTTCGCACGTCATTCGTAACGAATATGTCATCCTCACGAGCGAAGCACCACAAATGCTTAAATTATTGATAAATCAAGGGTAACTCCACTCAAGTGTCACACGGAAACCCACAGGTTTGCTGTCGCTGTGTGCGTCCTCCGTATTAATGCGACCGTGCTCTGTTGTCCTATGTTGTACGTAGTACCACTAGTAGTAGATAGTAGCGCATAGTAGTAAACCGAGTGAAAGAGAGAAAGCGCTTCAGCATTGGGAGATGCGCCACGTGATTGGTTGACTTTTTGGACACTGCACGCGTACGCTCCAAAAAAAAAAAAAAAATGCGCCCATCCACGTTAAGTCAATTTTCATAGGGCCGACGATTCATTTTTGGGAGACGCACACAAATTTCGGAAAGAAACCCATAGCTTTTCATTCAAGGTCACGCAGATTGATTTTAACAATGGACATTTCATGGGCATTTTCTCCGGTTTCATTTATTACAAAAGTTTTATTCACGCGCGTTCGAAGGTTGTAAACAATGTGGCCGATTTCGTAATCTACGTTCTTCCGAGCCGCCAGACTCCGATGTGCGCGCCGGTTGTAAACTTTGCTTAAGGTGATGCGAAAGCTCAATGAGTGCGGGAAAGTTAGAGTGACGGAGAAAAGCGGATTACAGTTTTCGATACCGACCGAATAGTTTCACCAGGTTTCACATCACCTTAAAGTCACCGCGCACGCGACGCTGTTATTGTTATCTGTCATTGAGAGGAGACAACCGAAGCTCAACAGCCATGTCGGTAAAACCTGCGATCGTCAAGCTTGAACATCATGAGCAACAGGAATTGTGCCAAACGAGGGCTCCTTACAGACAAGGACGAAAATTGACGGCGGTGAAGGTAGCGTTGACGAAGTGTATCCTAATCTATGACGTCACGTTGTTGACGGCGGTCTGTGTTGTGATGCGAGAGTGTGAATAGGTTAAGGGTTGATTCTAGAGAATTTTTGGTTTTTTTCAATTAGAAATTTTCGATTTTCGCTCAATGGAATTCGGGGGATCGTCGATTGTTATTTTATACGTGGTTTTGTTTATTTTTCATTTCTGTCTTAAATGTGAAAAATTGTGTAATGCGCTACTCAGTGAAGGGGAAAGGGGGGCGCTTTGCCGAAGGTCAAGCTTCTTTCCAAATTACTCGGGGTCAAAATCTGTCAATTGTAGAGCATATACTATTTTTTTTTGGTTTTGGTTTTGAGGAAACTATACGTCTATTTTTTGAATTGTGAATTTAGGGGAAATGCAGAATTCGCACACCAATTTGCTCACAAAAGTCGTTGATTTTTACATTTCCTTGACCAGTTAGCTCTGACCAACAGGTTTATACGATCAACGACGAATCTCAGCATTTAATGATATGCGGAGTGCCGCAGTTGCAATTACGAGAGGACATCAAAAGAATCCTTTTGCCTTATGGATCTATAAAGAAGGTTGAGCTGGTACCGGATTATCCTACGGAAGAATTTACAGACGTCTTTCACGTGCATTACGAACGTATACAAAGTGCAAGGTTTGACAGCCAATTGTTCAATAGTTTTATCAGCCCCTGAAATGATTTTGTATCGTTTTTACAAGCAACTGCATTTTACAGAATAGCCAAGCGTTTCGTGGATGGCAAGAATTTCTATGGAGGCGTGCTCCATGTATTTTATGCTCCGGAACTGGAATCGATAGCAGAAACGAGAAATAAGCTCATACAGCGACGCAAAGACGTCGCCGTCAGGATCAAGAGGCACGCCGAGGATCCAACGAATCTCGAGACAGACAAATTTGAACCCAGGTATGCGAGAAATCCAAGCACCAAAAAATATTTGTACCTTCATTCTTTATCTTTGAGTTTTATCTGAAAATTATGTGAAGATCCTTTTCGGCTCTTATCAATTCAAGACATTCTTGCAGGGAACAATTTCACCGGAAGAAAAAATTTCCAACATTGCCGCTAACTGACCAGAGACTCGCCCAACATTATCCGAATGAATCTTTAACGACGATCTACGACGGAATTCCACGTGACATAGATCCACGTCCGGTTTCTGAACCTTCGCTTCCGGCGAATTGGAACCAGGGAAATCAACAGGAAACCAGTCAATCAACTTCGAACTCATTGCAAGCTCCGTACGATAAAAGCGACGCTCTTGGACGCGCGGTTGTGTCTGAAAGAAAACGTAAGAATTATCGAGGCAGACCGACGAACGAAGGAGTAAAAGTCCGAGTAATAAGACCGCAAATAGTGGACACAACGAAGCTCGGAAAATTTAGCAACCAAGAAGAGAAGAAAGTATTTCCGGTGGTGAAAAAAGTCGACAGTGGAATTACCATCAAAGTATTACCCAAAGGAGACGAAGTAAAGAAGCGAATTGTATTAAAAGATCCGAGGTAATTAGATTAGTTTATTCAATTTTAGCAATAAAAAATGTTACTTCGTTTTATTGCTCCAAATTGTGATTAATGATTATACTTTCAGTGTCTCGCGATTGGTGCTGCCCAGCGACGATCTCAGAGCTTCGATAAAAATTGTTAAATCGAATATACGTGATGTTATGAAAGGTCGTTGAGAGGATAAATAAAACATGATTTCGATAAAACTTAGTACGTCTTCCTGAATATAAAATACAAATTTTATTGTCGTATAAAAAAAAAGTCATCTTTCTCAAGCGGAAAGGCCAAATAAATAACGAAGAGTCGTACAATCAGTCGATACACAATTAACAAGACATTCCCACACTTTGAGATAAAAATAAACGGATCTTTGAAAATCCTGGTTAGCTCGTAAATATCCTAAGTACAAATCTTACAGTCTAGGCTATTGGACTATATGTTATAGAAAGATAATGATATTCTTCGATAGAAGATAATTGGCAAAGAGGCGCGTTACGATTATTATATAATGACCGTTGTGTCCGCGTCCCACTGAATTCCATTGGGTTTCGTCTTGGAGATGAATCTGTCCGTATGCGGTGGCGTATTCTCCTGATGAATCGTCCTCGCGGTAAGTCCCTTGTTCCGCAATATTTGTTGCGGCGATTTAGCTGTGTTCAGTTGTTTGTGGTTGTTTGATCGGTTACCCAATGGCGTACGATTCTGCTAGAAATTAATTTGGAATTGTCATAATGCAACTCATATTTATCGAGGTTTTCTGAAAATTCTACCTCAAAAAAAAAGCCTATCGAATAGATGATACCTTGGACACGTCGATTGGATTCCTTCCATCGTTGTTGAATATTTTCTTCTCATCGGCCACCGTCTTTTTATCGCCTTTGAGTTGCTGCTGCGGTTGAGGCTTCTTCTTCTTCGTCAGACTCTTCGTTTTATCTTCTTCCACTCTGATCGGTATTTTAGTTATATTGACATTATTGGACGCTTTAGAAGGAGTCTCGTCGTCGAACTCGATCATTATTTCTTCGGGGCCTTTGTGGGCAGCGTTTTCAGGTTCTTCGGGAATATCCGGCGATACGGAGTCTCGCCAAACTTTTATTTTGTCATTACCCGAGCCTGCTTTCAATTCACCGATCGAATTCTTCATAACCGCGTTTATTATGTCGCTGATGTTTTCGTCCATTGTCTTGGCCACCGGCTCATCGCGTTCCCGCTTTTTCTCGGCAAACTCGCCGTCAGCCTCAACCGGTTTAGTCTCTGTCCACGTGGAAAGAGCGTCAGACCATGGGGACAAAATTTTTGGATTAGGAATTACCGTGACTTGTTCCTCGAACTCGCTGCCCTCGGAAATCTCCTCGACGCTCGAAGAACAGCTCGAGATTGAATTTCCGGAAGAACCCTCGCACAAGTTGATGCGATTCTCCAAGCTCAGAGACTCGTCCATCATCGGAGCGCTTTCGGAAACCGCTTGTATCTCCGGAATACTGAATTCCGTTGTTGTCTCGCAAAACGATAGTCTAGTGTTACACGCATTATTTTCCGCTACTTCGTTAGTATTATCTTCGGTGGCTATGCGTTCTATCGATCGCGGCTTGAGAATCGGAGTTCTGTCGAAATCGATAGCCGGAGATCTCGGGTCTAGAGCCGTTCCTGCCATTTTACTTGCCACTGGCGTGTCCATATCGGGACCTTCTTTTACAGTGACAACAGGCGTCAAGTAATTCGACACTGATTTTACCTGTAATATTAAAATTGTTTGGTAATTGTTTTCATAAAAAATAGAAGCATTTGCTTTTTTTCTGACACGAAAATCACTGTGATTAAAAAATTAAATTTGCTATCTAATGTGGTACATTTTAAAAAAATATGTGCAGTATATTAATTTACCAAATATTTTTATCTATATAAATATCATAGTCATATTTTTGAAAAAGTCAATGGTAAAATGGAACACTATCTTATTCAACAAATCCAATGAAACAGAACTCACAATAATCGGAGTACGCTGTTGAACGACATTTGGCGATCTAGGATCGGGTATGCATTTGTCCGGTGTCGTAACAGGCGTCGCTGCATCGAAATCAGTTTCCAAATAGCGTTTGCCTTGCAGATATTTGGGAAGGGCGCTGGCTACACGTTTTGTGAGTCCTGGCGGAGTGCTGACAATCTGCGGAACAAAATTGCCATGGAAAATCGATGCACGATACCCATTAATATTTTTTCATGGTCAAAACAAAATAAATAAATACATAAATAAGTAAGTGATTAAATAAACTCCAGAAGGCAGACTCACCTCGATGGGAGTCCTGGCGATGCCCAACGTCGCCGACCTGGGATCCGCGGCGAGTTTTCGTTTGGAAATCGGCGGCGTGCATAATTTGTGCTTTTCCGATCCGCTCTGAGCGACGCAAGGCTGAATTTTGGATTTCGCCTCGTGTTCCGAGTGGTGAGAGAACAATTTGCTCGCGTAGTTACCCATCGTCAGTCGTGCACGATAAATTAAACCCAAACTGTCAGATGCGTAACGTACTTTTCGGGGAAACGACGACACAAATGATCTCGAATACCAAACGCAGCGTTCCTGGGCTGCGTATTCGTGAAGATCGTGGAAGCCGAGTACTCAGATCATTTCTTCGGTGCGATGCTGCGTCTGAACGGGGCGCCAAGTGCAGAAGAACCTCGGATAACTGTTGGACGGAGGATTATTTTGAAAATCGAACGACCAACAACAAGAGAGCGTTGGTAGGGGGCGGGGTGAGGTGCGGCAACTTGAAAAAGAAAAAACGAGGCGAACGCTCAGCTGTTTTAAAGAAGGACCCGGTATTCAATTTTCTCGACGTTGGCTGCAGTGATTTTGAATTATTTCTTTTCTGGTTTCTGGCAAAAATTGATGAAATCATCGAATTATTGGTACAATTTTGCAAAACAATTTGAGCCTTGTTTATTATTTTGGGTTCATTGAAATGAAGGTGAGATTCGTCTACTATAAAATAATCTTTATATTTTTCATTGGCTGACTACAAAAGTTTTGAATTTTTACAAACACCAAGGTCTTCGCGTAAATACCTAAACTAGCGGGACTTCGGGTGTCAATAAAAATGTTCGGTAAACAAATGGATTAATAATTTAGTAGACAAGACATGTAAAAGACAAAGGGTGGGAGATAAATTAATTCGCAAATTTAATATTAACCGTAGAACAATTTGTAAAGTGCAACGAGACGGTTCGACCATTCCAATCGATGCACGTTGTTTCTGTATTTTGCCCGTTGCCAGTGACTTCGTCATTAGCAAGGAAATGATGTGCCGATGACGCAGCGGAGTTTTCTTCATCGTCGAGCATTTCCGTTTTTATTCGCTTCGTTGGGCCTTCGTCGAACATCACATTGTTTGCGAATGTTTCTTCCATGGTCGATGAAATTTGTTGGCCGTTGGTTCTTTTGTAACCGACAGATTCGTCGTTGTCTCCTTCTGTGATTGTGGCCCATCCTCCCAGCCTTTGGATTTCTATCCTCTCGTTACTTCGTACTTCTATCCCCTCGCTGCTTTGTACTTCTGTAATCGAAAGAAATGAAGAAAATTAATAAGCGAATCAATTCACCGGAATCTACGTTTGCCATATTGTTTCTTACCTTCATCGGTACAAACTTGACTGTTGGTGGGCACCGATGATCTTCGAAAAGAGTGGCCTGTGTATTGTTCTGGGTGCGGCAGATTCAGAAACTTGGCTATTTCTCTCGGCATTCTTCCAAGTTTGTTCTTTCCGATAGGCTGATGCGTGCATTTTCCATTCAGGTAATTGATGAAAACGCGGTCGCTGATTGTATTTTTAGGGCGCAGCGCTTGATAGGCCAGAGTTTTCTTGAGATATTCTCCCTCCAGGATGAACGATTTCACAACTTTAGCTTCTCTGTCTCTTACTTTAACCACCATAACGTCTCCCCGATTCATTAGGTCATTGACTGTGAGTTTGAGCAATTCGGAACTTTGGCAGGCTCCGCTAATCGCGAAAATGAGTATAACCTGAAGTTTTATTAGTTTGTCAATAAAATTCATTTGTAAACATACAAGTACATGGAAGGTTGAGGATAAATAAATAAAAAAAGAAAAAAATTGTAAATACATTTGTACAGAGCAAATATGCAAAAAACCAGATTGTAAACAAAACTGTTTTGCAAAAAACAAATTTGTTAATAATCAGAAGACTGATAGAACAGATTAATTACTATATTAATATTTTGAAGATTAGTAGTACATTTGTAAAAAACTAGATTCTGAAGAAAAACAATATTTTGCAAGTAGATAGAGATCTCAAAAGGCAGATTTATTTTTGTGGCCAAGTATTGGGGATCAGGAGCTGTTTCTATTATCTCCTGATAATAAGATTAATTACTATATTAGTATTTTGAAGATTAGTAGTACATTTGTAGAAAACTAGATTGTGAAGAAAAACAAAATTTTGCAAATAGATAGAGATCTCGAAAGGCAGATTTACTTTTGTGGCCAAGTATTGGTGATCGGGAGCTGTTTCCAGGAAGGTTTCAATATCTTTTGCAGAAAATACTCTCGATTGTTTTCCTTGATAGCCGCTCGATTTTATTTTTAAGAAAGCTGCCAAGTGCTTGAACTCTTCCAGATGAATGTTGTGGTTTATGTTGAGTGTGCATCGTAGCATTGAATAAATGGACCAAAGCGTTGGAGGCTTGTATTTCGTAGCTAGTTCGGTAAAATACTCTAAAACTATATTTTCCGTGACACGTCGAACTTTTTTCGATTTTTTCCATTCTAGAAAAGCAGCGTAAACGCTTTCATAACGATCGCGAGATTTCTTGGGAATTAAAACGGCTTTGCTAGTTTCTGCGGTAGGATCCGAAGTTTCCTCGTCCTCGTCGTTCGTGTTGCTCATTTTCCTATTTAAATTTCAAAGCAATGTTACCGCAACACTTAACGCTGTCCCGCACCGGGCGCACACCCGAAAAGTCCTATTTCTTCCCCTTCACTTGGTTATGAATTACTTTTAAGACCGACAATGGCGTTACTTTTGGTCGGGCGGAATCCGGTACATTTTATATGCTCGGAGACTTTATTTCTCCCACCAGGGAGTTAAAATGCTCGATAGGGAGTAATGGAACGGCAATGCGCGTGCGTTCTCAACTGCACATGCGTACTCGCCGCTCATTCTAAATTACACACCATACACGCAAGAAATGTGCCCATTTCAGCGAGGGCGGAAGAAAAACTTTTATATCGATCAATTTCTTAGCGCCTCGAAGGAATGGTGCACGTTTGTTATTTCCGTTTTCCCACGATGAAACAGGCGCTTTGATACTTGTAAAAAAATTCCCAATTCATTCTCGCCTCTCACAAATTATTCGGATTTTTTCAAGGATATTTTAAGATAGTACGTTTCAACACTAGAGAGGAAAACTAATCTCAGCGAGACTTACGAGCCGAAAGTGAGCGAAAAGAAATTTTTCCTCAAGGGGGAAAAGTGCTATTTTACAGCTCGGTCGGAAAAATTTTCACCGCGTCGCCCGAAAAGTGACAGCTTACGAAAAGCACACTTTTCTGAATGGGGTAGTGAAAAACACTTTCCTCAACGGGCTTAATTCTCGAAATTTGTCTTCTTCGTTTTAAACTATGCACAACAAAATCATATCGTGCTATAATTTTTTACGGTGCCGCCGACGAAAGAATGTAAATTTATACGCGTTTTTCATTTGTTAACAACAAAATTACCGTCCGGCTAATTTTACCTCTACCGCGTTATTCGTTCCAATAAACGAGCCCCAAAACCTTCAAGATTAATATTGAAGTTCAAAGTATTCAATAAATTCAATATGCAGAAATGAAAAGAAGAAATATTAAATCGTATGAGGGGATAAAACGGACCCATTGTACTTTTGTTTTTCAGTATATTATCATACAAACAATATGCTAAAAAAAATTCGTTACAAGCTGTAGACTGTATGAATGCAATTCACTCCGCAAGTTCGAGCAGTTATGAGAATGCGGCGAAAAGGATCAAATACGATATTTCGTTTGTTGTATTAAAATGCACATGTAGCGAAGTAAACGTCGATAGTTGTGCTTGACACAAATAGCAGTCTCGTGCGTCGCTCGTCGTGGCTCAAAATAAAAATTCATTGGCATGTAGATCCGACTCGAGCGGGTATCATGTTTTCCAGAAATTGGGATTCTGTTGTAACCGTCTCTCAAACTTTTCGTACCAACTTTGAACTGACGACAGAGGAACAAAGTTTTCCGTTGGGTTTGGCGTCATTTGCGCCTGAGTCACCGAGAAACTGGAGATGTAATTCAGGAAGCTCGTTATCATCTTCTGCGTGTATTCCACAAAAGTATTCGCCGTCGCAGTGGCTAAGACGGCGGCTTGTTGTTCGATAACCGGAAGCGGCTCCACCGATATTCCGATCTGCGCTACGTGCGAAATCTTTCCTATGCCGAATATTCCTAAATTACTATTCTCAAATTCGTGATTTTTCTTCAGCGTAGAAATCTTGAATATCGCCGATGGTTTTGCGTTGGAGATGTAGCCCAGAAACTGCCAATTTGGCGGTGCGTTGGGGTCAGGCCAGCTGAAGTACACTGCGATTAAAAAACAACAACACGTCTGAATGTTTTGGTCCTCGATTTCCCATCTACTTTTAAAATCATCTTCCAAATTACCTGCACCTCCCATTCCATCGGGAAACGGCACAGTGCCCGTGAGAAAAACAACTATGTGATTGATGTTATCAGCATCGTTAACCGTGATGACGAATCGCGTTTCCCCGATTTGCTGAAAGTCTGTTTGGACCTGCGAATGACGATATTGCGTTACTCGGAATGGAGTGACTCGGTGAATACCGGGAAGACTTATCCGTGGCAACGAAAACCGGCAGGAGAAAACAACAGTGGATCGAGGCACTTGACAGCCGGCAAAGGATTTCGAGTGGACGCGTAAATGGGGCGATTCTTACCAGTCGACCGGAAACAATAATACCAAGCATCTTCGTCAAGCACTCAGCGCATGTTCCGAGTGATGAAAAGCTCTCTTTTCGGCAGTACGAGCGATTACGAATGCACGTGTTTACGAAGCGAATGCGAAGCGAAGCGAGAACCAGACGACAACCAGCTTCGTATTCGCGGCTCGCCGCGAACTACTCAACATTTACAGACTGGACGTCGTCGTCGATGATCTCGAATATTCCACGAGGATTTTTTTTTCCCCCGAAGCGCGTTGCCCTCTCGCGGCGCAAATGTGTATCCCAAGCCGCGTTGAAATCCTGCGTGCGATGATATGCAAAGATCGGGAGATCAGTCGCGGGCCCAGTGAGTATATCGATCGACTCGCATTATGCATGCGGCAAATATTCGCAGTCTTGAAATCTAAGTTCCTGGAGGCCTTGACATTTTTTTATCGGTTTAGTCACTGAAAAAACAAAAGGTTCGCTCAAATAATTCATAGAAATCGTGATATACAATTTCCCCGAGTATTCATAAAAAAATTTTCAAATTCACCATTTCTTCACACCGACTCAATGAGTTTAAATTTCATAAATGAAAACTCAATTTTCACATAATCTTTTATGGTGCAATTCGAATCGAAGGCAATTTTTTTTGTTTGTATTCAATATCACGATTATTATATTAAAAAATCCCGATATACCTGATAACATGCGAATCGATCGTGAAATGCTGAATATCGATTCGGTGAATAAATTCTCCGTCGATCTAAAAATCGATCGATTCCTCGATCAATCGATTCGAGGAGCGACGCCGATCGAGAGATCATACGAGGTGCGCAGGAGTAAAAATCGATCATCATCCACCATACGAATCCGCGAGACATTCTCGAAGCGTACGTGCGTCTTCAAGGCTCAAAAGATTTCGCCTTGATCGTCTCGTGCCGGATTCGCCCGAAATCTTACGGAGCTCAATATGCTGCTGGTGCGATCACGAAGCGGTTACTACAGTACGCTACTACTATAATGTCTATAGCTGGTGCGATAGGAGAGCTCGCGCGGCAGCGCGTAGTAAAATTTTCATTGGGCACATCTCGAGGTCGCGTGTGTATATACATACGCACACATAAATACGCGCGCATACGACGTACACGCTCGACTCCGTAGGCGCTATTCGAAAGGCCGGTTCGGCCAATTAAACATTCTGATTTTCTATGACAAAATATATCGGCTGACCGTGCTTCCTAATATAGAAATAGGAAACTGGACGGTAAGAGCGGGAATGAAGCAAGACACGCGGGCTGCTGGCTGCTACACAGCTTCCCACTTTCGCGTTGGAGCTGCTTTCAGTCGCGTCGTCCCTTACGTTTAGACACAGAGAAAGAGACACGACCGAGAGACGGGAGATATAAACAACCAGAGAAGCGCTACATGCGCTTGCACGCGAAAACATTCGTTTAATCCGTCGCGTCCGCGGTTCCGCGGGAATCGTCCAAAGTTTTTTTATTATTTTTAAGATTTCCCAGTGTGCCGAGTGGTCGAAAGGAAAATCCGAGAGAGAGAGGGAGAGAGAGGAGGAAGCACACGGTGAGCCTCGTCGAGAGACGCAGTTGATTCCGCGCTGCCGCTGCGGCTCCTGAAGATGATACCGCTGTCGCCGTTCTTCCACCCGGAAACATCTTCCGTCGTTTGAAAACGCAAAACACACGAAATAATGATGTTATCTTGACAGGTATATACACAAAGTTACTTAATAAATCGTACGCTGCGGAAAATCGTACCGAGAGAAGCGTAGAATACGATAAGCGGTGCGTGATCTCTATATTGCAAACCAGAGCGTGCGCTTTATTTCCGTGATAACGAAATGAAAATTTAAACACACACACACGCGCGCGCGCACGCGCGCACGAAGGTGATAATTGGTTGCGATTTTTCCGTCGGTGACAATTATATATATTTTTGCACACACATTTCTAAGTTTTCGGTTGGAAAGTGAAGTTTTTTTTAAACTCTATATTATCTGTAAGCTTTGAAATAAAAAAAAAATTAAAAAAACGTTAATTACGCGGCAATGTGCGCGAGGTAAAAGTGATGAATTAAAGAGGCTCGTTAAATTTAGTGTTTCAGTCACGCAGGTAGCTATCGCCTCGCGACGTCGCGGAATGCAACGCGAAATCGGTGTATGTATATTTACTTTAAAGACCAAACATTGTATCCCGCGAGAGTAAAGTGTGAAAGAGGTCGATTTGCGGAGCGTCGGAAAAGTGGCAGAGTTTTTGGGGCTCCCTTCGAGAACGTCGGTGGGAAGGAGCGCCGAGATACGAAGTCGAAATCGTAAAGGTAGCTACCGAGCTTTTCGTCCAAACTACCATACCATATTTGATCAAGAGAGCAGCCGCGCGTTCGACGTTTCGCCGCGCGCGGCTTCGTTCTCTCGCTCTCTCGCTGCTGCTGCTGCTGTGTGCGATCGCGAGCCGAGTCGCTCTGTGTGAACTTCACCGTGTGTGACATCACGCTTCATTGTTGGAGGTTTACGTCATTCTTGAGTCGGTGCGCGGAGTCGACGCACACGCAAAACCAGCTACCAAAGCATCCCCACCACTGGCCGCGCGATCGCAGCTCGCGCCAGCCGCGAAACTCGTGAAATTTTTCGCGCTGACCTAAAACCAATGGAACGGAATACAAATGGGCATCGATCGAAAGCTCCGCGGTCATAATATACACGCGAAAATACGAAATTCCATAAAGCGTAACTCATTTACCGACGATCTTTGACAAGTGCGCGTAAATAAAAAAAAAAAAGCGGATTTTGCGCAAAGTGCATTCTCGCGACTAGCAGTAGACAGAAGAAGAGTGGGAGTCCGCGAGAGAGAGAGAGAGAGAGCGAGAGGGAGAGAGTTGTCAACGACGTTTCACGGTAGCGCGAGCGCAGCTTCTAGTCGCCGTGCGCCAATAGGCGAACGCACACACGAAATTCCTTGTTCTCGCTCGTACAAACGGGGAAAGTGTGTACACTACAGTATATTAAAAGTATAAATCCATCTATCGACTGGGAAGTAATCGCGTTGCGACGTCGCGGGCTTCTTATGAATAAGAAAAAGTCGTTCTCCGCGTAACCGAGGCAACCCTTTGCCTCTTTAGAGCAATCGTTATTATCATCGATAAAACTGTTTGCTCGTACGCTTGAGTTTCGTTGTTAAGGCCTTGTAGTTTGTTGTTGTTGTGTTTTGTTATCCTGCGCAATCGGGAGTTTTCCCGCGGCATGCCCAGCGCCGCGAGTTCGACACCACACAACTTCTTTCATTTTAAATATAACGGTGTATAAATAAGTATGAGCAATAGCGGGAGTACGCGAGGCTGTCGCCGATGATTTTGCGGGGCCAGCCAGCGACTACGATTGCACGTTTATCGCGGGCGCGAAGATTTTCGTGCAAAAAACAACACGGTCTATCAGATGCGGCCGACACTGGCGACTACTAGTCGGATGCTGAGATCGGCTGCTGTATTGTACGTTGTTCTTTGTGCGTGGACATGCAGCGTTCAGGCTCTGCCACCAAGGTTAGTGATCCTATATCGCGCGCGCGTATGTGTGTGTGTGTGTGGGTTGCGTTGTGTGTAGTTTAGCAGCGTCGTGTGTACGGTCAGGGCCGGTAGCCACTCCACTGTTATTGTCACGCTGCTAAGCCGTCATCGTCACCACATCAGTCAGTCTCGTTGCTTGGAGATCGAATGACTGGCCGCTCTCTTAATCCCTTAGTTTTTGGTACATCTGTGTTGTTTGTTATTGTTATCTGTCAAAGAGGTAGCGAGTAACTTCAACAGCGAAGAGCTTTTTTGAGGATGGTTTAAGTTTGGTAAATTGGAATTACCTTTGCTCGCAGGAAAACCACTTGAGGATTTGCAAATCGAGAGAGACAAGGATTCGGATAGAGAAGAATATTTTGTCAAGAGAGGTACTTTGAATAATGAGGGCGAGGCTTTATCTGGCTTTCTTCAAGGCTGCTCCGAATTGCCAGACTCCGTGTCTGTGTAAGTAGATCTGTCGGAGAGTCGGTAGTTTTTTTTGTCTTTTTTTTCTTTTGTCTTTTGTTTTATTTTGTTTGTTTGTTCAGTGATCAGTTTGCGATTGTTGCACTCCTTTGCACTCAATGTTCACAGGCAAATCGGATATACGTGATGCAGTTGTTTCAGCTTCGGTCCCGGCTGCACGAGATGCCGCACTGCACTAAGGACTGCACGATAATCAGTCCCGACACCTGTATAATGTTTGGAGAGTTCTGCGTATTCGCTACTAGACTTGCACATCTGTGCGAGCAAGGGTAAGGAAACGCTGCTCTCGGATTTGGGTGCTGTGATCTTTGAGGGATGATCCTTTAATTGCCAAGGGAGGATATTCAATTTTTTGAACTTGGTAGCTACTTTCGAAGACTTTTTTAAAATTCTAGTTGAAAAATCTTGGGAGACGTTGACGAATAGCGAAAGTGTATTGGAAAAAAATGTATGTTATCTACTATTTTTATTTATAAACGTATGCAATGTTCGAGGAAAATATATTAAAAGGAAGGCTTGGCTTTTAAAGGAACAAATAGTGAGCTTAGAAGGGTAAAGAAAACAAAACAAATTTGTTGCAGGCAAGAGACCCAACGCGTTCCATTGTGATTAAATATCGGGCCGTATTAACGACGATGAAGCGTGGAGCGCTGATACCCATTGCAAAAGGATTTGATATTTGGAAGTATGCTCACTTGCGTTTACACTTTAATTTCAAAATTTCTCCACACTCATCCCTGGCCGTACATCCGAGATAAACCGTATTTTGTGAATATCAAATCCCTCTGCAAAAACTCCGCTTATTTGTTTTAATTTCTTATGCTTGAATAATGAGTCTGTTTTTTTTTTTCTCTTGGAGATAATGAGTTAAGGTGTTTCTGGAATTTCAGAGCAGCCGTTCCTATGAGCGCCTCTCACTCGTTACACTGTGATGGAAAGGATACTAATTACTGTATTGGTACAAGTAAGCACGACATTTTATGATTATTTTCTTACGCATCAATGACTACGATAAACAGGTTGATCGAAAACCCACAGAAATTACCATTTTAAGAAGATACAAGTAACGAATGCTTCCAACGAAATGTTCGCCCGTTCGAATAATAGAGATTAATTTGTTAATGCAATTATCATTTAAGAAAAATTGTTTTTTTTTTTTTTCATATTCTGAAGAATGCTTCAATTGGATAGCAATAATAATAGTAATAATGGATACCTTGTTTCACTACAGAGAGGATGGCATATGAAGTATTTTTGGGTGGATCCTGTAATCCCACCACCTGGAGGTCAGAAATAGCGATACCGACTCTCCAAAGCCTTGGAATTACTTACTACAATCCTGTAACTAAAGCAACTAATGTCTTTGATAATCGAACAAGTTGTTTCGGCATTTATTCACGTTTTATATCAATATTTCCAGCAAGTTTCGCAATGGGGTCCGGAGCTGATAGCTCAGGAGTACGAGGCGAAGCAGACGGCGCGTGTATTGCTCTTCGTCATAGACAATCAAACGCGAAATACGGCTGGAATAATCGAGGCAGCTCAGCTAGCAGCAACGCGGGGCGACTCCTTGGTACTCGTAATTTATCCGTACAGACAAGGTCAAGCGATTCTCGGCGAGACCGTCTCCGCTCAGTGAGTATCCGACTAATGTCCTTCCTCGTGAATTATAATCTCCACCGCAAATTCTATGAAAAACCTTTAAAATCTCTTTTCTCTTCAGGGAATATTACGATTTAATGAATGGACTACTGGTACTTGAGTACTTCGTGGAGAGACTGAGGATACCAATATTCGAAAGTGTATCCGTGGCTCTGAACGGGACATCCAAGGTAGACGAGATTACGATGGCCAATGAATATCAATCGTTTGATCCGTGACGATGAAATATTATGAATATTCTTGTAATTCAGATTCTTCGCGAGGCGATAAACGTTCAGGATCTGAATCAGGAGGACGGAATGAGGCCCGCGCGGATTTCCCTGAGTCAGAATGGAACTGATATAATGTACGTACGGACGCAACATAAACGCTCTCGCTCGCGCATAAACAACTCGAGATGTTAACGCGATAGCCTAGATCTCCGCTAAACCGGTATCTTATAACACTCTGTTTATTCTTCCGGTGTGTAGAACGTTGCGGGATATCTTCAAGTCCATAGACACAAACGATACCGGTGCGATACGTTTGAGCGAGGTGAGTGACCTGCGATTCGAATCGTCGACTCTTCTTCCTTCGGATCCATGGAATTAAAAGCCCCTTACAATTGATTCGCAGGCCTTGGTAACGCTGCAGTCGAGCGCGAAGAGCAACGCGTCCGTGTCCGAACTGCTCAATGCCGTGAATAAATCAGGTAATGCGAAGCGCTTAAAGCTCGTCATCGATGAAATAAACGGTTCCAAGTCATTTCTATAAATGAAACACCGAACGCGTCTCGCGGGGCATTATACAATCGCGAGATACGACTCTGGAGCGAAGAAACCGTCACTGAACTGAGAATTCTCTCTGTTTTTGTTGTTGTTGCTGCTGCTGCTGCGCTTACGAGCGATGATTTCATCGCCCTTTTTGGTTTGTTCCAGAGACGCACGAGACTCTGATTAAGAATTTCACGACGAAGGACGATCCCGCCGAGCAAAGAATAAACTTTGAGCAGTTTTGCGCGATTGCGAGCGAATGGACGAGACGCACGAAAATCAACGGGACTAACTGCGAAAGTGAGATACCTTCAGTTTGGAGTATTTTATGTAGGAAGGCCTCAAAGTTCATACGACGAGCTTTCGTACACCCCCTTAATCGTTTTCTAGGTATTTTCTCAACTTTTCTCGCTCTCTCTCTCTCTCTCTCCGACTTTATCACCGTCACACACTTCTTTATAATATTCTTATTCCCTCACATTTCTAACACAATACCACGAACATTTTACTTCCCGAGCCACGAAGAATAAAAATAAAATCAATAACGCTGTAGAAATAACATCCTCGTGCGTCCACTAATCTGTCACAGCTTATCGTTGCACTCGATCACCTATTTCGTCACCCGATAGAGTTCAAAAGGTCCGGGGAAGCGGCGCGACGCCGTCGGCCGCCGTTTCAAAAGGAACAAAATATCGACGATTCGACTTTTGCAGATTGGACGCACTCGCTCATACCGGAGTCGGAGAAGAGAGATATGTATATCGGGGTGGTTGGGAAAGATCTGTTTTGGTTGGAGTCTTCGGCGGTGCCGCTTATTGAGTGAGTATCGCATAATCGACTAAAACCTTAAGGTAGTGAGCCCATTTTCGTTAGAACAAGAGTACACCATTTTCTTTTCTCAAATATTCAATATATTCATTTAAACCGGAGCTTAAACTACTTAAATTTACTTTCAATTGTCGAAAACAAAAGAAATTATAATTACATCTTCAGATCTATGGCACATTTATAGCAATGATAAATACCTGCATAAATTCACATCTATTTTCATGAAGACATTAGGACATAGCGAATAAAAAGTGTAGCACGATCGCACCCTGTAAATTTCCTGAAGGAATACTAATTTTTAAACTAACTGCAAAATAATGAGTTATCGTGCATTGAGCGATAGGGGCTTTGAAACTCTGATTCCAATCACCCCGAATGAGTACAATTGAGAAAGCAAGACGCCTCCTGGAAGTGGAACCACTATCTCAATCGTTGGGTCATTGTCCTGTAAAATTTGCGCACGTGTTTAACAGATCGATGGGCTTGTCTCTGCACCGGCCGAGCACCAACGAGTACAACGTGCGGGTACTGCCGCAGGAAGTGCAGCGCATGAAAAGTTCACGACTTATCCTGCTGATAGTGCCGCAACATTCGCGCGGTATCGCAATCATGACACTGGCAGCTCACTTGATCGGATTGCAGGCGAAACTCGTGCTCTGCGTTCAGACAATGCCGGAAGGCAGCAGCGTCTCAGGTGAAAAGGTATATTCGCACCCGCACCGCGTCACATTCTCATACCGAACTTCCGTTACCGGGAATTAAAATCGTGACGCGATTTCTGCTGCTACCAAGCAACGGTACGTCGCATCATTCACTAGCGGTAGTCATCGGTATGAGAACGCAAATAACAATATTAATTGGTTACGTCGAGCGTCGGGAGTCATCATAATTCAAGGTATCGATAGTCATCTCTCTCTCTCTTTTTAATGTTCCAGCTGACCGAGCAAGCTACGAAAGACTACAATCGCGGTAGGATGTACCTGTCGGACTACGCAACGCGCGAAGGTGTACCTGTTTTTCAGAATATCGCGGAAGCGCTACAGCACGCGATTCAGCTAGTTCAAAGTCCCCGTTGACTCTACGCCTTATCTCTATTTTGTTCTGTCCTCTGTCTGTCTTTTTTTTTTTTTTTTCTTACGACTAGACACAACGATTCAACGACTAATTTATTTTTACGCGAACTTAATTACGTTTTTTTTTTTTTACAAACGCCCGTCTACCATTCGAGACCTCTTGCTAGTTGGGCTAAAACGGCGACGACGACGATGACGCCGAATGCGATCGTGTACTTTAGCAATTGTTGTTAGTCTTTATCTCACCACTGCGCCACTATTTCTGCTAAAACTACTGCTACTACTCCTAAGACTACTTGGTACTATGTTAAGATTTAATAGGATAATTAACGATAATCGTGACGCGAGACGCGTGAAATTCGCGAGTACGACAACGGGGCTTCTGCGGATCAGACGCTTTTCTCAGGATATTTATCAGTTTTGTTTTTCTTTTTTTTCTCTCTTCTTTTGTTTCTTCGAAAAGACTGGAATAGGGCAGCTCGCTGAACTATCGTCCCCTTGTGCAGCTAATCGTCCTTATAAAAACTCGTTATTCGGTGGGCGTTTTTGCGCCACTACGAAATTCATACGGAGGAAGAGGTCTCTCGCGGTGGATAGACGATTAAACGATTCTTCGGTTATTTTTTCTTTCTTTTTTTTTTCTTTTCTTTTTTAATTGATAGTAACTTAACTTCACGCAACTTTTTTGTAACCTTTTTGGTAACTGGTTGAGGATTGATTTGATATACGTGTATATATACTATTAGCTGTCTCTAACCGATCTAATGATAATTAATTTTCGTAATGAGGCGCGAGAAAAATGCGTTCGTGAGCGAATGAGTGAGAGAAAGGATGAAGCGCGCGTGTGGGGGGTCACGTTACTATACGGACTACTTTTGTCTGTGCTTGTGTGTGTGTGTGAGAATTTGCGAGAGCGCATGAATGAGAGTTATTTTTGAATGAAGTAACGTCACGGTGAGCGTGATTGTTCGACTCGACAAATGCAGGGAAGCGCGGAAGGCGAACTTCGAGGGGTTCTTCGCTGACGGAGTTACGATTCCGCGACAAACGAGTGAGACAAAGAGAGTAGCTAATTCGAAATCTCCGATTCGTTCGACGCTCAGAGACCTTAAGTTATAACCGTTCGTTTGAACATTACCGGCGGCTCAAGAAAGGAACGTTTACTATACAAATATCTTCTTTTTTTTTTCTTTTTTTTTTTTCGAAATAATATCACATAACAATGTCTCATAGCTACGATACCCTCCCCCTTTTTAAAATAAATCTCCTTAAACTATTTTCCTGACTGCCTTTCAACGTCGTTACCCATTTTCCCTCAGAGCGTGCGATGCTTTTTTTTTTCTTCAGTGCGGAAGAGAAAAAGAAAAATTGACCTTAGCGAATATTTCGAACCCGGTGTATTTGAAATGTTCACCTTGTGATGTACAAAATATTTGGTTACGGTACCGAAGTGGTCCTTATCTTCGAATTGCGCGCGGCCAGTTTGATTCTTTACCACTGTCGGCGAAACGTATTTGCCTTTCCTTTTCTCTTTCTCCTCTTCTTAATCCGCTCTCTCCGGCCTCACGTTTTATCCGCGAAATAATATCGCCTGATATTCTTCAAGGACAGTAATACCGGTATCATCACAGGCAGAAATAGTGGAATGTACACTGCGTACCTGCGGAATAACGAACGAGGTCGCGTAGTGCGATGATTTCATACAGAGGAATAATGTTATTCACAGAACGAGGCGAGACTCACTTCTGATCGTCCGGGAAATAGAGAAGTGCCAATAACGACGGGTCGGTGAAGGCCGCTTCCGCAATCACGAAAGCCTCCTTGCTCAGCTGGAAAGCTTCCTTCAGATCCCCGGAATTGAGCCGCTCCGCTGAACTTTGAACGAGGCTCAGAGCGTTTTTTATTCTGTTGCCGACTCTGTCGGTGATGACGATGTTGCTTATCTCCTCGAGAAGCTGAGCGAGTGATTGCAGCGTTAATTTAGCCGAGGTGAGCTGCTCGACCGCGCGAATTCGCAGCAGAGCGTCGAGCTCCCAATCGCGAGGCTTTGATCCTACGAGCGGCACGACCGTCGTTCCGGAAATGCTGTCATCCTGATGCGACAAAAGAGTTTTAGAAGGGACAATTTTTCGTGGCAAATTTTGAATTTCGATTAAGAGGAATACAAATGTTGCGTACCGTTTCAGGTATTCCCAAAAGCAATCTTAACTGAGCAATGAAAACGCCCATCACTGTTGCCGCATTTGGAACGACCTCGACGGTCTCGTGCATTTGTGCCTCTTCGCATATCTCCGACGGCGGATTCGCAATAACTATGCCACCCCATCTAGAATTAACAAACGCAAAACATGGATATACATTGGCTCATCGTCTAAAATAGCGATCTGCTTCGGAGATATAAAACGAGTACGCGCGTCACCTCGGCGATAGAAAGGCTTCGACGTTGTTGGCGGGCTTTGATCTGTGGCCACTTCTCGTGTATATATGAAGGGGCGCTTCGTCGCATGGCACGACGTATACGACTAAATTTATGCACGGATGTAAGCTGACCTGCGATGCTGCAATAACATATAAATATACCGTGTGTAGAATGAATTAATGCGAAATGAGAAGTGAAACACGAAGAAATTGGCACTGATGTTTTTTAGCACATCCATGCGATCATTTTTCCACACATAAGAAGTAATTACTATTAACGATGCATTATTGCACATAAATTACACAAACATCTAATTTTAAATGATAAAAAAAAAAGTTGTCAATCCGATATCTACATTTTTTATCCTTAAAAATGAATTCTCCTCTAATTGCTCTCAACACGTACGATATTCTCAATTTATTCCGCGGATAATTTCGTTTAATTTTGTTGTACTTGCGGAGGCGCGGTATTTACTCGGTCGGTAAGAAGACCTGTAATTTGAATTTCGCTGTTGCAGTGATTCGATGCGTGAGAACCGAGATCTTTGTTCTCTGTTTAATAATTCTGAAGAACAATGGTGGGCGTTGCTTTTAGCTTGTAACTTGCCTCGACGAATCAACTGATATATTGAAAGTGTGATGCAAAGTACTTTGCAAATGAACTATTTAAATGCTGTACATTAATTTACATAACATTCGTATATACAGTGCAACATATCGTTTTATGCGCAAAAACTTCCATTGCAAATGCAAATTTTAATCCTGTTTATTTTGCAATTTCATAGATAACCCTATCATAAAATAAGTCACTGTTTTCAATTTCTCAGCTTTGCCTCAAAGATAAGTAATGATAATTTTGTATTATGGTAAACAAATAAATTCTACAATTATAAGTATGCCAATTTATCTCACATGATTTTCTATAATTCAATATGTGGCAATTAGCCGTATTAAAAAATAGTAAGAAACGCGTCTGGAAGTGCCTAAAAAGCGAGGAAAAAAATGTGGCAAGAATTCTAAGCCGAATAAGTTTGCTTATTTCTTACCTAGCTTTTTCTCTAGAGGCGTGATTAACTGTGGCAAAACATCCTCAGGAAGAGCGTAGTGCCTTCCACGTGGACTGCTGTCCGGTATCTGCTTCGGAGCAACGTCCAAAGGCATAAGATAAAGCCATTGAGACTTGACCGAAAAGTTAGCGACGAATGAAGTCTCCCTTAGAAACGGTTCCAAATAATCTGCGGAAGATTATCAATCATTACAAATCCGTTGTCTAATTACGCAATATCGATAAACTCCGGTTTATGATACTTTCTCTCACTCACCAATTGCAAGACTTGGCAAATCCCAATTAACTTTCAGCTTCTCCGGATCAGGATTTACCAAAGTGAGAAGAACATCGTACGCGGGACTCGCCGGAAATCGCCTCCTGTTTTCTTCGTCCAAACTGTACTTCGTAGGTTCTGTGAGCGCATTCTTCGTCAGGGCCACCGATTTGTCGCGCAATATCCATTTTGATAGAACTTGGGCTAACTTTGGTCCGCCTAATGGAACAAGTGCATTTTTCATTTTTCATTTCACATACAATATAAAATATTCGTGGAATACATATCATAATACATAGATTATTTTTCTATTCTTCCATTACACTTCCCAATCAAAAGTGAATAATTCACAAAAATTAAGAAACTTATTATTCTGTACAATTGTGGAAAATAAATTTATAAAAAAGATGTGAGGTATGAGAGCTTGAAAATTTGAATTCCTTGCACTTTTTCTTCATCATTGGAAGCAATAACTCACTTGTATCTTTGGCGAAGAATATACTTCTTCCAGCGCCGACGAGAATGCCGTAAAGATTCGGCGATTCGAGAAGCAACAAATCGCCGACTCCAATGTCGAAGGTTTTCGCGACCTTCTCGTGATCCTGAGGCGTGTACGCGGATGACACGAGCTTGGAAGAAATCACCTCGTAAGATATGTCGAGATTGTACGGTTCTGGAAGAAAAGAACACACATTTCAGTCCAATTGCAGGAAGTGCATCCGCTTATCTGGGAGGAGTAGGAAAAATCATAAATTACCGGAATCCGCAAATGCCCTGCCGATCTCCTCGGTCAGAAGCTCAATGCGGGTCTTCACGAGACCGGCGACCACGACTTTCACCTTGATCTTCGTTTCCAAGTCCGAAAGAGCCGCTATTCCGTCGTAGGGAAGCGGAACACGTGGAACTGCTGTTGTGTGCCACCAGAGCGGAACTCCAACCCCCAACAATAACACAGCAAAAGCTATGCTCGCGTGAACTCTGAACTTTTCTGAAATAAAAAAAAAACAACACGAATTTAGAAATTTCTGTTACTATGTACAATTGTTATAACTATATAATCTTATTTCACCCGCTCAGAAAAATAAATTTGTCTACTGCGCCCAATTTTTATCATTACCCCAGACAAAAAAAAACATAAATTATACATTTTTACTCTATGCAATTATTTATATTATACTCATGAATAGAAAACAGCGTCGATAAAGTAGTTTCCTCTAAAAACTAGTAAAACTTTCTAGTGATTAATATAAGCCACTTTATAATTGTGAGGACCATGAAAATTTCTTTAACCTTTCTGATCGACCTTCAGTCCAAAGAAGCACTCAAGAATTCACGGTAAACATCGTGAAATTTAGATTGCTTCGGAAATAGCAGAAAAAAACGAAAATAAGAATAAGACTACACTAAACAAAGCTGTTGTCAATAGCTGCAGTGAAATTACGCACAGTGAAATGATGAATTTGGTTGAAGAAAGTGGGCACGCCGGTCAGTCGGCAGTCGTTCACTGACGACGAGAACGATAATGATCAGAGTCGACCCCTACCACTCGAAAAAGCTTGTGTGCACGTTTGGCGCGTCCTCGTAAGCTCTCTGGCATTGGCCAAGTGGCCGGAGTGAGACAAAGAGACGCAAACGTTCGCCTTTGGCGAATTTCCCAAAAATAGCCACTGTCGGCGATGGACACTGAGACAAAGTGTGAGAACCCACGAATCAACTAAGGATCGTGCGGTGGGTTCGTTAATCGTGAGAAACTTAATCAAATGTGCTTTCTAACCAATGTCAAAGTTCGCCCTTGTGTTTTCTCGGGCTTAGCCTCGGAAGTTTGCCAAAATATCAACACGTTGTGTGATAAAAATGGATTGTTATGACTTAGTGCCCTGAAGAATCCCAACGAACTGCACATCTACCGAACAATACGTTGATGAAGAATGCCTTTCGGTGAGATTAACGGTGAAAGTTGAAATGCACGATTTGTGGAATAATCGAATTTCGCAAGGGAGAACAATAAAATGGAATGGAATGTTTGATGTTACGAATACTAACTGCACAATCATTGTTTTATTTTAATAAATTGATATTATGTACCCAATTGCAAAATCCTTAGTTTTTTTATTTTTTTTTTTAAAGTAAATATCTATAACGTTTGAGAAAATTGTGGTGGATTATCAGTTATCAATGAGAGAAAAATTTGAGGAAGGCTAACGTTGCGTTCTGGCACAATTTTGATTCCCCGAACAAATAAACACGATCTCCGATTAACCAAGCGTGAAAGCAAACGTTAATATTGATTTACGTTGCTGCTATTGACGTCCCGATCGATTGCACGATTTTCGCGATTTATCGACAACGAATTTGTGAACTAGATACTAGAGGCACGAGGAAAGTGCTCGAGATTTCGGACGACGTACTTGCGGATCAATTATTGGAGATCAATAATTATAGCGCCGCTGATAATTGCCACATTTAGAAAAAAAATGTTTATCTCCCTCCGGACGATCGAACGACGATTGTGATCTGTGAAGCTGATAAAATGATGATCATTGGAAAATGAATGGTCATTGGCATCGTCGAATTTGAAACGATTGATACACCTATCGATTTTTTTTTTTTTTGATTCATCAATTTGTCCTACGCTGGCAATTGAGAGAAGCTATTCGTAGGAATGTCACTGCTTAATAGCAAAACGTCACATGGATTCGAAAACGAAGTGAGACATATCGACCACTCTCCTCTCTTAACGCAGCAGCTGACGACATCGCTTTGGTCAAGTGAACGAGCTAAATATTGACCCCGAATTGATAAACACTTAGTTGTACACTTTGGCAATCAAATGCGTCTCATTGGCCGCAACTAAATTTTTTTTTCCCCCTTTCAAATGAAGAAAATAAGCAAGTTAGACGAATTGCTGAAATTATTCATACAGTTTATCACAAATTCCTTTATCAATAATCAGAGATGATTTTTCCTATCTGTGCGGTGGATCAGTGATAAAGATAAGAAAAATGAGTGTATTGATAACATCGAAATTGTGATGCTGAAGATTAATCGCGAGACGATTCTTGCGAATAAAATTAAAGCATTCCGACTTTTGCACACGTTGTCAAAATTTCGAGAGGCCTAATCGCCGATAAAGCTACGATTAATAATGGGAGAAAAATGTCGGGTGGGGAGACCTACTCTGGCTGTAAAATTGGCACGGGGCCTATTTATAAAAACCGGTATATTGTCGTGAACTCGGGTAAACGATGCTAATCGCTCGTATGCAATGCTGGAAAATTTGCAAAGCCCCTGCATATGTTGGTTAATTGCCTGATAGCCAAGCCAATGAAGTTCACTACTAGTTATTAATGCGCCCGCGTATCGCGTCCACGCGTTTCCTGTTCTTTCGTCATTCGGAAACGACACATTTGTCGATGCTGTTGCTACTGGCGGATTCGTAATTCATACTCCGACAATAACCCGCAATTACAGCTGCATATGTGTAATACCGGTGATTTTACATCTGAAAAAAAAAAAATTGCAAAGTGAAATCTCGCATTTTTCCTCCTCATTATTTTTCACTTTTTACAAGTTTTCCTGTGGAAAGTACTAAAAAAAATCAGGAAGCAATATTCAATCTCCCGCTTTGCATAATTGTTTCAATTAAACATAACAATTTGCATAAATAAAATTCAGCTAAATATTATTCCTCAAAAAAAAAATCATAACGATAGAAATGTCAAAAAGAAAATGACAAATTAGCTTCATCTATGAGTATAGAAAAATTTCCCTGTGAAAAAGCAATTGATAATAACGATAATAATAATTAACATACGATGAAAAATATTTCGCAAAATCTAGGTCACCAATGAGGCGATATGAGCGAAAGGAATTCACGTATAACTGGACCAAGTGGACGGAAAAAGGTGAAAGAAATGTGGTCCAGTGCAATTGTTGGGTGCATCCTTTTCTCTCCCATTACATGGATGGGAGGGGGGCGGCCCATATGGAAAGATCTCGAGAGTCGAGCGGTCGTCTTCCGACGGATCACCTGACAGGCACCACTTTTTCATCTTCTCCACTTGCTCTTCAGGGTGAAAAAAAAAAAAAAATGTGGAGGCAACTATGTACAAGAGCAGAGCGCGTGTCCGACGGCAGTAATTAAATGTCTTGGTCAGTAGAATCATAGGGTTGGGGGCTGGTCTGGTGGGGAGCAGCAGCAAATACACACACTCCTCTTCAGCGTTGGAGAGTCGCGAGAAAAGCCGAGCCCTCGTTCGCGTTCATCAGTCTCCGGACGGCGCTTGACAAACGAGATTGTCGAATCGTCGTTGCGGACTAACTCGTCGGCCGAACGGCGATTTTCTTCATCAAGTTCTTCGCTAAATTTTTGTAGTGTTTCAAACGGTACGTCAACAACGAATTTCAAGTGTTTGTCAACACGAGCTGTGAATTCTCGTCCACGTGTTTCCCCTTAAAAATAAAAGGTCCAATGTCCAGTTTCCGTTTTTTTCATTACCACGAGGAAATTGTTCTTGAAGAGATAAAAAAAAATCAATTTAGTTGGTTAACTCGACGTTCAAACGACCTTGTCCGTAAAGTTATTCGCTAGATTTTTATTAGTGTTTCCATCAGTACGTCAACAATTTATTGCAAGTGTTCGTCAACACGTGAATTTTCGTCCGCGTGTTTCCCCTTAAAAATAAAAGATCCAATGTCCAGTTTCCGTTTTTCTCATTACCACGAGGAAATTGGTTTTGAAGAGATGAAAGAAAATTCAATTTAGTTAATTAACTCGACGGTCAAACGACTGTGTCCATAAAGTTATTCGCTAGATGTTTTTTAGTGTTTCCATCAGTACGTCAACAATTTGTTGCAAGTGTTTCCCAACACGTGAATTTTCGTCAACGTGTTTCCCTTTGACGTTTCACTTTTTCTCATTACCACGAGAAAATCATTTTTGAAGAGATAAAAAAACGCGTTAATTTAGTTCCGTTCATATATTATTTGCACACATGCGAAAAAAAAAAAAAACGTGAACTGCTGTGTGTGCTTTCGACGTGACGAGGATTTATTCGACAAGCATTCGCAGGTGCACGTGTTGAACGACGTTCCGTCGGCGCATAATATAAACATTCGAACGACACCTGTTGCTATGAACTGACCTAGCGCGACTTACGCTAAGTAGGATACTGATTTCTTTTTTCTCTTCACCATCTTCGAAGGGTTGTTGTTCAGAAGAGCGTGACGATTACCGTTGTCATGTTGTTTTGATATTCGAAAAGTTATGACCTTTCATCTTCAAGTTTCTCTTCGTGGAAAAAAATTAAATCCTCACACTTGACACATTTACGGGAGGAAAAAACCTGTTAATATTAATCGACCGACATACTTGAGTGAAATGTCAAAGAAATAAATTACCAAGTGTCGTTTAGACGTGCGGAAAAACGCACGAATAGTATGAAAATAAATATATGTGCTTTCTTATTACTCGTCCAATTTTTTTTTTTTTTCGCGAGCTTCAAAACTGATTATAATTCGTGCGGCAGTAATTTAAAAAAAAAGGCTAATCAAACAATAACCACTTTTCAACGAAGAGAATAAGGAAATTAAAAAAAAAAAAAACGGTCATTACCCTAGAAAAATAAAATATGATTATATGTGAGAAAAACGCAGCGAATAAATTATTCTACGAAAGTTCAATGGCTAAGCAAAAAGAAAAGGCTAATCAAATAATAATCACTTTTCGACGAAGGGAATAAGGAAATTAAAAAAAAAAACGGTCATTACCCTGGAAAAATAAAATATGATTATATGTGCGAAAGACGCAGCGAATAAATTATTCTACGAAAGTTCAATGGCTACCGTTGGGGTCAACGTATTCGTTAAAACATAATGAAACGTATGCAGTGAATATAATCACACGTGAATGAATTTTGCACGTAATTCATTGTCTATGTGAAAAAAAAAGATATTTTCACTTTTTGTCAATAAATTCGCGGATTTAACGAGTTGCACTAAAAATTTTTTTTAAACGTGTATTATTAGAAGTGATTCAATATAGAGTACGTTCTTTCGTTAACCCCGTGGGTTAAGTGCTATAATACGAGATCAACGGCCACTTCACCTCGTCATCTCCGTGAGCTTAATGATATCGTAAAATCTCACCAACTGTCCGTCGTCTGTGGTCGATGATAAAGGCCAAAAAAAAAGGAAAAAGAAAGAAAAGAAAGTGAGTGTGGAATGTAGGCTGAACCAATTGATTAACGATTGTGGAATATTTTTCAATCGGCACACGTATCGTTCAAAACTATCGGCGACTCCGGAGAACTCGTCTTCGTTTCCCTTGCTAACGTTCGGAATTCCGCGCGGCGCAGTAAAAAGACACCGTATAGAGTAAGTTGTTCCAACAGGTTTGTCGAGGAAGGGCAAATTCCAACTGCACATAAACGCGGCCTTTGAATTCCTCCGGTGACTTGGGATTTTGTTGTTAAATTAAGAGACCACTAGGAACAAGAGTCCCTAAATAAATTCGATATTTTTATCATAGACTAAAAAAAGGGTTCATTCGCATAGCTGAAGAAGCTGAAGAATTTATACTAAACGATACTTATACTCGGCCAAATGCAATACTGTTTTAGAATTGATCAAGCGACTCGAGGACAGTTTGCAACTCGGTTACTCGCAGTTCCACATTTGTTCATTCCGCTGCCTTGTGTGACGACAACTTCATACACACGACCAATTCAAATCAGTTACAACTAGTTACGGGTACAGCGTTGCACCCGTTGCAGCGAATAGAACATAAGTGCCGCAGATATTCGCACTATTGTAGAGTGTTCTACTCGGTGGAGGCTTTAGTGACGCCCTTGAACTTTGCACTGTTGCAGAAAGCCTCTGAATCTTCGTGTCAAAACAAAAACAAGAGCCGCAATTGTTGCCGACGGCCGCGAGCGGCGAGCCTGACCTCAGGATGGACAACAAAGGGGAGGATACTCGGCTTAAGGTCGAGGATAGTAGCACCATAACGTAAGTACCATTCTGGATACCGACTGTGCTTTGTCGGATAACCTTAAGTGGAGGTGAAAGCGGTTTTCTGAATTCTCCCATGCGAAAAAGGCAACTTTTCGCCGTTCAGACCGTACCGAAATAAATAGCAACACTGGAGGCATTTTTTGAAAATGCAAATTTATGGGAAGATTGGTAAAGCACTTGCTTTTTTTTTTTATGGTGCAACAATTATGTAATGTTTTGTTTCTTGTTTCAGTGACAATGCTCGATTACCCACTTTGCTGTGGAATTTCTTCAGCATCTACTGGAGAACTTTTATTATAGTATTATGGCCAATTATACTTTTACCCCTAATCCTACTGAACGAAGATGTGGTGAGTTTTGAGAGTTGGAAAGTCTGGCATGATTGAAATATTGATTAGTCGGATGAGTGTTGTATAATAACGAAGATGTGGTGGGTTTGAGTGCTTGGAAAATCGGGCATGATTGAAATATTGATTGGCTGGACGAGTGTAGCATAATAATTGCTGACTGGGTTGAAATTTTGGTTCCAGATGTTCAAATGCCTGTATGTTATCTTGCTAATGGCAATGTATTGGGTGACGGAAGTTTTGCCGCTTCCAATAACAGGAGTAATCCCAGTTCTTCTCTACCCTTTGATGGGGATTTTGAGCACAGGCGAAACTTGCGACTGTTACATGAACGACACGACGATGATGTTCATTGGCAGTCTCGTCATCGCAGTGGTGATTGAAAATTCTGGTCTCCACATGCGAACCGCTCTCCTCATCATCAAACTCGTTGGCTGCAGTCACAGGAAACTGAGCTTGGGACTTTTCTTCGTCACTATGGTCATTTCCATGTGGATATCCAATACCGCGGCCACAGCTATGATGATGCCGATCATGGAGACTGTTCTCATGGAACTTGAGGCGGTGAGTGAGGCGTTTGTCATCAGGTTTCCATTCACCCACAATTTTTTGACACTAACTCATTTTTAAATAGAACGAAGAAAGTGGCCTTCACTGCAGTGTGCAAAATTTCATTTGCTCTGCTAATTTTTTCTTCAATTTTCAGCAAGGACTTGGAACCATGTTCATCGAAGAGGACAACACTGCGGAAGGCACCGAGCCGTACGTTGTTCTAAATTATATTTTATACGTCGACGAATACGTTGTGCGGTAGCTGAAATTTTTATCTGATTTTCTGTCCATCGTCAGAACGAAGAGGCCGACCAATAGTACGATGGTTTATTACTTGACCGCTGCGTACGCCTCGAGTCTCGGTGGAATTGGAACGATAGTAGGATCCGGTACCAATTTGACGATGAAAGGGATCTACGAGGAGTGAGCTCATTTTCTGAAAAAAATTAAGGGGATCATGAGACGATCGTCGAAAGTATGTGTAAGAATTGCATAATCGTATTTCAGACGCTTCAAGGGCAGTTCCGGTATAAGTTTCGCCTCGTGGATGCTGTATTCGGTTCCATGCATGATTCTCATGGGATTTCTTACTTGGCTCTGGCTCCAAGTGATGTACATGGGACTTTTCCGTTCGGAAAGTGCCGACGCAAAAGCCATTGATATTGGCAAACAGGGGGAGAAAATAGCCGCGTCTGTGATTGATAAAAAGTACAAGGAACTCGGGCCGATAACGTGGCACGAATCTGTCGTTGGATTTCTATTCGTCACGGTTGTCATGCTCTGGTTCTTCAGGAGCCCGGGATTTATGTCGGGATGGCCTCGTTTAATCACGAATCTGTGAGTTTATATAATTACACGATGAGAAATAAATGAATAAACTAATTGAAAGTCGATTACAAACATTTAAGCAATTTCCATGAATCCGTATTGTTGTACGCTTCTTAAAAAATAATGTACTTTTCAGCAAGGTGAAGGATTCCACGGCAGCGATAGGTTTTACCATTCTGCTTTTTATAATACCAACGAAGCTCGACTTTCTCAACGCGTTCAGCAAAGATCCCAGCCAAAGGCCGACTAAACCATCACCGCCTTTGATGACTTGGAAGACGATTCACGATAAAATGCACTGGAGTCTTATATTCGTTCTCGGAGGTGGTTTCGCCATAGCAACCGGAAGTACTACCACCAAATTGTCCGAATATTTGGGCGAGACTCTGGAAGGTCTTCAATCCTTGAATCCCATCTTTATACTCTTCATTGTTTGTCTATTCGCTGAAACAGTAACTGAACTCACGGCAAATGTTGCCGTTGCAACGATAATCTTGCCAGTATTAGCAGAAATGGTGAGTTTCACAATCCCTCCTTTTCTGAATCCATTGAAGCTTGACATTCCACTCTCATACCCTTATTTTAATCTGTTTTTCCGGTATTTTTCACAGTGCGTTGCCGTACGAATTCATCCTCTGCTCCTGATGATGCCAGCCGCTATCTGCTGTTCATTTTCTTTTCATTTACCAGTCGGCACACCACCCAACGCAATCGCTTCTGCCGCTGGACACATAAAAACCAGAGATTTCATAATAGCTGGAATAGGACCGAGCTTAATCACTCTCGTTGTCACAACTGCTGCATTCTCCACTTGGGGAGTGTACGTGTTCAATCTTCATGACTTTCCCGAATGGGCCGTCAAGGTAAACCACAACATAACAGAAATGGTCCCTTGACGGAATCTTAATAGTCTTCGTTTTCATTACCCATTGTTTGACATGAGAAATTTTCATACTCGACACATTGGACTTTTGTTGTGTTCCGATAAACTACACTTTGACCCTTGATGCATACTCGCAATCTGTGCACTGATTATACGAGCGGGGTATGCCAAAGAGTATTCCAACTCAAACTGTTTTGTACATAAATCTATACCTACGAAAACAATCTGATAGTTTTAAATGAATTATCTTTAAAAATGTTGTGCCTTTGGTCATTAAATTTAAGATACTTTGTATGAAAAGTACGTAATAACCAGCAGGTTCCTTCTTCCATTGAAGCCAACTGAAAACTGTATTAGAAGGAAACGAAATAAGGTTCACGCTGTTTATTTTTCAAGATAAAGGCTGTGGAAAAAATTGTATACTTGGAGTTATTTATAGGAGCCCCAGATACCCTACAAAAAAAATTGTATGTCAGCCTGAAATATTTCTGAAATAAATGAAAGTGCGACTCTCTAAATCTATTTTCTACGGCAGAGAGGAAAGAACCAACAGAAAGGAAGGTAAGCGCGTTATTTCTCCATACTTATTCATAATAATGAAATCGATCGATATACAATAATAAACATTCTCCACATATTCATTGACAAAAATAGAAAGCCGCTAATTAATTTGCACATTCCAAACTTTCCAAAATACAGTTCGAGAATGGAATAATTTTGTCTGCCAACTCGTAATACAAAGCAACGTCTCCAATTGCTCGTGATGTCTCGACTCGAATATTAAAACGTTACACAACTAGAAAATCATGAACTCGCTCAGATTTTAATCGCAATGCAAAATGAAATGTTGGTAGATATACTAGTCTACGCTGGACCGAAGAGAAACGGAGCAAGTTACTCACTGTCAGTCGGGTTATCATTTCCAATGACGGGCAGTGTCTCGGTTTCTCTTATAATTTTGTCTGCCAACTCGTAATACAAAGCGACATCTCCAATTGCTCCTGATCTCTCGACTCGAATATTAAAACGTTAAACAACTAGAAAATCATGAACTCGCTCAGATTTTCATCGCAATGCAAAATGAAATGTCGGTAGATATACTAGTCTACGCTGGACCGAAGAGAAGCGGAGCAAGTTACTCACCGTCAGTCGGGCTATCATTTCCAATGACGGGCAGCGTCTCGGTTTCACTTTTTTCCGTCATGTCACGCGATGAAATTTAACGTTTCGAGGGACTAGATTTCACTTCACCGTTATCTATAAATTAGCACAAGTATTTATGTAAATTAACTTGTGGAGGAAGATACGCAAAGGCCAATCTCGTGTATAACCTAAATCGAACACTGCGAGCATTTCTTGACACACTTGACCTATACAAAGATAAAACAATCGACGCGGAACATTTTAACGATAAGTTCGCAAAAGTGCGCGTCGCAGCGTGCAATTAATATGCAATACTATACTCGCGAATAAAACAAAACAATTAGCCGTTCCGGCAACAAACGCAGCTGACGTTACTATGTGTGTACATCACTATTCACACACACACACATGCGCGCCTGAATTGCACATGCGCTGACAAAATGCACTTGCAGGTGCACCGAGAACGCAACTAATGCTAATTACAAGCCACCACACCCAAAAATAACGACAATTTTAAAAAACCACACGAATAATCGTAAATATTTATTTATTTGGAACAAAATTCACACAGATTACGAGTAGCCAATAATCGTGGCATAAAATTGTACATCGACTTATAAATTAAACGTTACATCGATTAAAACGTAATTGACTGAACTTTCCATGTAATACCGACGCATCGATGCAACCAAAAACTTGGTAAACCCTTTTTTTTTAAATCTCCATAGGAAATTTAGTGCCGAGTGAGAAGTATTGCGGTAAAACAAAGTTTCTTTTGCCAGTGTATTTATTATCGGATTCATTTTAATCATATTCGAAGCCTCGTTCATTAAAAAACGTCACAACGTTACAAATTCATTGATTATAATCGTTCGAAACAATTAAAATAGTTCAAAAAATGTTCTTTTTTAATACGAAGTTCCACTATCATTCGAAACTCGATTCGTGTTTAGCGAGTTTTTAATAATAGCGGTAAAAGATAAGCGCTGACGGCTCGGCCAATCGGGGGAGCGGAAGTTGGGTGCGCGCGCAGCATTTAGGTTACGGGTAAGCCCGCATCGGTGACGTGCGCGTCTTCCTCGATCATATCACCCGCAGCGGGTCGGAAAATTAATATTATTTCACGGGCTCGTCCCACGCCGCTCACTCCGCCGGAATGGACTGACGTTTACCGCCCGTTTCGGACAATAAGACAATACTCGGAGAAACGAGGGCCCTCGAACTAACGCCCGGATTTCCAGTTTGTTTTGGTACGCATTTTATCGCGTGATTTATTGTAGCCCGGTAAAAGCGCTCGACTTTCCGCCTCTGAACGCTCATGAACGATATATACGTATTTATCCTTATTACTCTCATTGTTTTATGTTAATAGAGTTAAGAGTTGTCGCGTCGAAGAAATCGAGCTCGGGTTTCGGGAGATATTTTGATATCTCTTCCCGCATCTCGCGGTCACCTGTTCGAGTACTCCCCGGACTTTAGAGAACCGTTGGAATAATAGTCTTTCAATGTCGCCTGTAGCAACAAGCTCATTACATTTGCATGACCAAAGTTGCACTCCCTCTTTACTGGGCGATTACGTCACCTGATAAGCGTTCATTCGCACACAATCCATATCACTGTGCGTTTTATTGACCATCCGTGACTGGCATGCAAAAATATATATGTATATATATGTACGTGTGTGTATGTATATATTCATTGGTATTGTTATTTTAAGAAGCGGGAAACACACTGTTGTCCTTTTTGTAATCATTCTGCGATGTTTCTCTGGCTCTTATCATACGCAGATTTAATATGTTTCTCAGGATGCCGAATAATAGAGCGGAGAGAAAGGAGGAGTTCATTAGCCAATCGGCTGGACTCGCGCAGAGAAAAACCTTGGATAAGACCTGGAGAAACGTCGGGGTCCACAGGATCACCGCAGAGAGCAGAGAGGACTTGAAGATTTCTGAGAGCTTCGCAATTACGTGCATCTCGCTGTTCATGATCTTGAGCTGGGCCGTCGTGCTGATGTGCTCGTCTAGCACGGCGAGATCACTGGACTTGAAATTCGCCGGACACACAAGGTCCTCCAGACTGCCACTGGAAATTTCATTTTCGTTGCTTACGATGGCGGGAAACCAACCCGAGGGACCCGATGCATCTTTCTTCGATTCTTCTCTTGCACTTTCTTCGCTCAGCTTTCCTGCGACTGTGGATACGGCAGCTTTCATCTTCAGTTTTTCCTTGACACTCTGGCACGCGTATTTTGCTTGCGTGTGCAAAATAGCCGAGGCCAATATGGGAATGAAATAGACGAGAAATACGAGGGAGAGCAGGTGGATTTTTACGAAACGCGTTGATAGGAAACATTGCTTTTTTGGGCAAACGAGAGTCTCGTTGGAACGATCTTCCGAGATCAATGAAAATTTTCCAGGATCGCTGAGTTTTTGCGATCTCGAGCGTAATTTCGTTCGAAATGGCGGATTCTTATCTCGCACGCGCAATTGCGTCGATACGGCTTGGATTTTTTTAACGATGTCCGCAAATATTTTTTTGTCCGTTTGATCTTTGTCTTTGATGGACGAGATGGGCGAGATGGTCGGGACGATGTCATTTGAAGCGTCGGAAAAATTTGAGACTTCTGGGCTTGGATTTTTCGAATGCTCTTCGTCCTCCGGAAAAGCCACGGATGAATTCCTCAGCAAACTTTCGAACAATTCTAATTCCGCACTTGGATCTATTTCCCGTTCGGTTGTTGATGAGGAAGCTGTCGCATTTGGATCTAAATCAGATACGACCGTTGTTTCTTCGTGATTTACTTCGTGAATTACTTCATCATTTATCTCGTGATTTACTTCGTGAATTACTTCATCATTTATCTCGTGATTTACTTCGTGAATTACTTCATCATTTATCTCGTGATTTACTTCATCATTTACTTCGTGATTTACTTCAACATTTACCTCGTGATTTACTTCATCATTTACTTCGCGATTTTCTTCAGGATTTACTTCATGATTTACTTCATCATTTATTCCGCGATTTTCTTCATGATTTACCTCGAAATTTCCTTTCGGTGAATCCATAAATTTCGTGATTTCCATGAGTTGCGGTGGTTCGTAGAACGTTTGAGGATTTTTCGTGTCAGATTCATAGTCTGTGGAATTTTTCAGTGACCCAATTATTTGCCAGATGTTCGAAACGACCTGCTCAATTTCTTCTTCATCTGCTGCCGACGAATTCGTTTCCGCTATCCTAGAGGAATCAATACTCGCTATGTAATCCTTATCCAAGTGTGTGATAAATTCGGTTCTGTTGAAAAATTCTGGACTCATTGAACTTTCTATTCCATGACAATTTTCGAACGGAAAATTAATCCCGTAGACGCAATCCATGTTGGCACGTTGCATGTTTTCCGGGCTTTCGTATCCGGCAAATTGTAAAGCAGCGGTCAGCAACACAGGCAAAAGCCACTGTCCGGCTACTCCAAATCCGGTCACCGTCATTTCATTTTTCCTTCGCGAAGAATTCGATTTTTTCTCCCTTTCTTCTGCAGTTTCTTCACACGAGCCTCCGGAGTTCATAAATCGTCCGCACTTTGTCGAAATGCACTTCACGTTCACACTGGAAAGTACGGAATAACTTAGAAGAGAAATAAAGGCGTTGGCGAATGGAAAAAGGAACATTGCGTAGTGCATTATAACGTCTTTAAAATTGCAAACACTCGTTTCTTCAGGGACATCATTATTTTGGTCCTCGCTCGTTTTTGTCTGGTCCAACGAATTGATAAAGGCGCGATCGTTTATGTCCATAAATTCCATCCACGTGTTATTCTCAGTGCTATTAATCGAAAATGGTCCATTGGACGATTGGTACTGATTAAATATGAGCAATATTGCTGTGAGCACACTGCTGAAAATATCCGACATTACTAACACGTGAAGAGCGGATCCGAAGCACCGTTTTACATTTCTTCTCAACAAGATACCAAAAGACACGAGACTGGAGAGAAGTAAAGCGTATCCCGCGGTTGCAAGGACAGCGGTATGCATTTTATTGAACGATTACTCGCGGAGTTAGGTTCTCAGTGTTCCTGGAGAAACTTGCGTGCGAATTGGTCAGAAATGTTGAACAAACTGACGTTGAAGATTCCATATGAGCTAACACGAATGATTGTAATGTGGGTATACCAATAGTAACTATGTTTGTAGTTACTACATGTGGGTTTCCTGTTTTTTTTTTTTGCGTCAGGCGATCTAACTCAGAAAGACTTATTTTCTATACTTGTACACGACAAATACGCCCTTCTGGTTTTACATCCTCAGCATAACTGTAACGAGGCGAATCATGAGGGCACGTGCGACGAGTATCAGTAAAACCGGCATCGCAGAAGCTCTGGACTATCACAGTGACTGCTACCTTAAATCTTCTTTTTTTTTTTTTTTTTTAGCAGTTGTGAAGTTAATATAATTTTACAGGCTTATCTGAGTGCATGACTGTATTGTGACGAATGTAGAAAAAATGACTCCAGAAAATTCTCCGCTATAAATGTTCCGGATTAAAAAAAATTTGATGTTTGTTCAATATTTCATATTTGTTTTTTGTATTTATTTTAGCATTTGCCGCAACAACACAAATTAGCAATGTCGATACGACGTCGAACGGATCCGCTAATAACGCAGCGGATATGGGACGCCATAAAAATCACTGTGCATCAGAGAAGTCTGCCGAGCAACGAGCGCATAATGCGCCACTTGGCTCGGGTCTACAGCATCACCGAAGCCTCCGCTCAGGACCAACTGAATAAAGCGCTCGAGGACGGTTTGGTTTTCCTGAAAAAGGTCCAATCCAAGGGCGGACTCGACCATGAGAGTTACAGATTGCCCACGGAACCAGCGGCGGATGATGGTCACGATTGGTACTGTTTCAAGTGCCAACGGGCCGGTCTCGTCGAATGCTGCACTCAGTGCTACAGAGTTTATCATACAGCCTGCCACACACCGACTAATGCTGATAAAAAACTTTGCGACTTCTGCGAGGTTTGTATTCCACTTTATTACAAAAAAAAATATTGTAAAATTCACATTTTTGCTAAAAATTGTGCTTTACAGAAAATAAATCAAGACACGTACGCTGATGTGACTGATCTAAATCATATACTCAGTTTTACGTGCGGCCATTTAAAGGCCAAATTACCACCAGAGATTACGAATAGGACGATAGTTCCGGACAGTAAAAACGTCGAGACACCGGAAGGTGGATTGTCCGGTCCAACGTGGATCAGCGAGGGCGAGGACTCGTGGCGTCCCGGTATTCTCATTAAAAATCATATGGACCTCGCTATTATGGAAGCGAAAACTTCACGGGACGAGTACAAGAGTCTCGCTGAATTTCAGGCCGATGCGCACAACATTCTACACAATATAATGATATATCACGGAGGTATTGTATTGCCCCGCGAATCTTGAGACGATCGAAGAACCGATCAATTCACAATCGTTTAATTCGTGTTTTTCGATTTAAAGAGCACAGCGTCGTTGGCGATATGGGCGCGACGATGTACCAAGACTGTTGTTACGATATCAAAGAAATTCGCCGATGCGCTGATTGCTATAGAATATCGAATGAAAAATCGGAAAAAATGTGGTTCTGCATACCGTGCGATCCACCTCATCAGCTAGTTTATGCCAAACAAAAAGGATATCCATACTGGCCGGCCAAAGTTATGCAGGTCAACGAGGAAATGTACGACGTAAGATTTTTCGGAGGTCATCACATGAGGGCCAACATCGAGAAAGTCTTCATACGTCCTATCACCGCGAGTCCTCAGAGTTTGCAGGTAAAGTTTATTTGATTTGTAATATAAAAACAATTTGTGAGCTTTAATAGACTTAGCAATCCTTTGTTACAAATATATTTTCACTGAAACATTGCACAACCAAAACTGTAATTCTCACGGATCAACTCTGGATCTCAGTGAAAAATGCTTCACCGTCGCACGCAAATCACGTGCTAATTTAAATCACCTTCTCATATTTTCATACGATAATATTCTTGTCTAGCCATCGGAAAAAGGAAAGTGGAAGGAAATGAAGGTACGCACAGGCGCTTTTTAAGAAAACGAAAGCCTCGATTCATCGCAAATTTTCAGATACTTGATGTAGATGTTCCTCTTATCGTCGTTATATGTGCTCTCCTAAATGTGCATGGAAGACAGAAAATAAACAATTTTTTTTCCTCTTATTTTACTAGATAAAACGATCAACCGCTTGGAATCGTGCCTTTGAGGAATTGAAGCATCATCAGAATTTATTGCAAAAGTTGGGTAAGGGTAGACAGGCGACGCGCGATCTCGACGAGAAGGAAGGTCCGAGACCGGCGAAGATAAGGAACGTCGAGTCCGCGAGTTCGAGGCCAACGGCGAATGGCTCGGCGGGTTCAGCCAAAACGGTCTTTAAGGATTTGAGGGTAAAGGTCGAACGTTTAGCTTCGGACGGTCTCACAGAAATGCAGTCTTCTCAGGAATCGAACGCAGCCGAGAAAGGACAAACGACGGAGAGTCGCTCGACGAGTGAGGAGAGACAGGTGCCGCATCTTCCGGTCGCGGAAGACGAGCCAGCGAGAGAAATATCGAGTACGTGTCCTCAGGGCTTAAAGAAAGAAGGATCGCAGGAGGACATGGTGACTTCGAGCTGCCAAGAGCCCAGATCTAAATGCGTTCTCGTGCAGACTGAGCAGATACAACCGGAAGTTGCACCTGCGAAGGTAAGGAGTCATCGAGGGGCACACAATTTGAAAGCCAGGGAATTATGGACGAAGAAACACTGTTTTTACTCGTATCTCGAGAATTTATTTGCAAAATTGTTTCCATCATTCCCTTAAACGAGCTGCGGAGTTAAAATTGCGGATGACCTAGTGTCGTTCCACTATTCGAGTAGTATCTGGTATGCTTTCAGGTAAAGAGAGAACGTCGAACCTCCGAGCAACCAACGACGACGGCTCTCGAGAAACTTCGCCGAGAGCTCGAGCTCGACAAGTGCCGGGAACTCGAGAGATTGCAGGCCGAACACGCGAAGGAGATGCGACAATTGACGGACAAACACCAGCAAGTTATATCGGAAATAAAGAAGAAGCAGTGGGTGAGTTCAAAATCGCATTTCCTGGATTTTACAATAAACTTTTATCCCAAGCCATCGCTAATTTTACCTAAGAAAGTGATTTCAATTAAAGTAACAGTCAAGAATACCGTTCGATAAACAGTTTTTATCTGGAGTAATAATTACGAAATTATCTGGTATATATTTTGGTTTCGAGATCAACAAGTCCAAAGTTCGCAATAATGTTGTAAATCGCATAATCCAACTTCGGTCGCTGTTTCACAAATGAAAAATCTTGTGACTCACTAGTTTTTCTGTACGTTTCCCTTATTGATCATCGTTTTCTCTAGTGTTACAACTGCGAAGCAGAGGCGATATATCATTGCTGCTGGAACACCGCTTATTGCAGCACAGACTGTCAACAAGTTCATTGGCAGCGAGAACACAAGAGGGTTTGCAGACGCAAGCGCTAATGCATTCGGCGGTGCAATAAAATGAAAAGCTACATCAATAAGTATCCTGTAAAGGTAATCTCTATGTGAGGGGACCCCACCTCCGAGGCACGAGTGAAAGAAAAAAATAGATGAAGGAGAGAAAAAAAAATGTTTGTAGCAGCACTTTAATATATATATATATATATATATAGATATATAAAAATTATATAATAGACGCGTAAAAATTATCAGCCCGTACGACGTGCGCCTAAAAGGCGACGCATTGACGAACGAGCGTTCAAAGCGCCTGATATCGATGGGCGCCTGTTTACCATTCATTTTATGAATATATTATAATAAATGAAGAGAAGAAACACACAAAGAAACTAGTTTTGACAAAGAAAACTTTGTACGACGCAGTTGCGGAATCGTTGCCTCTGTAAACGAGTACCGAACATAGTGTTATATATCAGAATTACTAAATTTTCCGTATGTATATATACATATATATCATCACCAATATGAGGATATATATATATGTATATATGTATATATATATATGTATGTACAATCGGTACTGGGTTATCAAAATCCGACTGAATATTTGGCGATTTTACTAATCGTGACATGAATGTCGTTTGATTATTGTTATCACTGTTCACCGTCTCGCGATCACATTTTTTTCGCGTTTATCCTCCCTCTGCATTTATAAATGCTACTATTACTTTTTATTCCCGTTATCGCAATGCAGTCCTCAAATCTTAAAGAGACTTCACTTAAAGCATGTTGAAATATTTTTTACTAAACTATTTTCCTGGTAATGTCGAAATAATTGTATATCCGTTCACTATTAATGTGCAGGGTTTAATAACACACACACACACACACATAACTCGCCTGTAAAACGAGTACCATAGGCTGTGTGAGCGATTGTATCGAAAGCGCGATATGGAAATGATATTCGTTGTGTCAAAAATGGAAAATATAAAAAGGCGGTGAGGAGGACTCGTCGAGTGCCTAATCATCGTCTCTGTTCTCACTTACGCAGCGTATCTTCGTTCGCACCAATTAAAATGAGCCTTTATACTCCTACTTTCCATTATTCCCGTTCAATGTCTGCGGTTGAACCACTTCGGGCTTCGTTTGATTTATAAAAAGTAATAAATAAATACTGGGTACACGAGTTTTATTAATTCCCACTCTCGATACATATTGTTTATAATAAATCATAACAATATGTCAATACCAACGGCATATTTGTATCTTGTACACGTTACTTAGAAACTAAAAGCCACATTTATTAAATGAATGAGTCGAATGCTGACGAAGTAATGAGATCGCGACTGCAGAGGAGTAGATGCTTTCCATTCTCTCTTATCATTTTATCGTAACGCTATTCCGCAAAAATATTATCAAATGATAAATTATCGAATAAAAGAATAATACGACATCGAAGACTACTTTTTACCTCTGCCACAGAAAACATTTGAAAAAAATTAACGAATTATCAAAATCGAAATGGACGACGTTCATTCGATGAAAGTGTATCGAAAATATTTCTTGAGACGAATAACTGATCACCCATACTTAAAACACTTCTTATTCCTACAATAATTATGAATCAATGTTCTAAAAAAAAAACTAAGTTCGATATACTAAGTTCAATAAAATGATTTAGTCAAGGAAATAATTTACCAGTTATTTTCATTGAACGAAAGCCTCTCGCAAAACAAACACGTAAATCTTAAATTAATCGTTCCTCTTCCTATTCCAAAATATAAATAAAATATTCAATGGCCTTTATACGTGAACGAAACGAAAATCGCTGGGGAAAGTCACGATCTTAGTCGCCTTGAGTGGCCCGGACTTCTTGGCTCGCAATTTCCAGCGCGATTTTCCCCTTTTCCGGGTTATCACTAACAGGTACAAAATCCCCATCATCCAGAGCATCGCCCAAGGAAATGCGCTCGATCAAATCGAGCTCCGCGGGCTCGAGCTTTTCTCCCAAATGCTTAAGGGCGTTGAGGACTTCCCCGCGCTGTCTCTCGCTCGCTTCCTTGTCCAATTTTCCGAGCCTGAAGTCTCGCTCGATCGACGCGAGCCTTTCCCTCAGCTGATCGGACTCGCGTTTTCCAAACATTCTCATTACCGTTGGGGTCTTGAAGGCCGCGCTGATGGCGCTTTGCGTCGCTAATAGGATGGCCCCGAGTGGGTCATCGAGGGTCATATCCCCGGAGTTCATCCTCCGGAGACTCTCGTGAAAATCCCTCAGCTGTTCCACCGTTTCCTCCTTCATTTGTTCGTACTGCGAGACGGACAGCATTTCCCTGCGGAAATAGGAGAGGGTAAACGTGCCGGAAAATTCACCAAAACAACTCATCCTCTCATCGAACAACCGACCAACCTGGATTCCTCGAGATCGGCGAGCTCCTCGACGAGCCTGTCCAACTGATGCTCAAGATTCTTCTGTAGCCTCCCGGTTTCCGCTTTACCGTGTGTTCCCACCCTCGAAAATTCGCCTGCCATTTGATGGGATTTCTAAGCGGTATCCTCTTCGAATTGCCGAGCAGCTGAAAGGTTACGACTTACGACGAGTATTCGTGTTCTCTGTTTTGGCAACAGTGACTGGCAACAGGCTCTCCACGAGTGCAGAGGGAGGGAGAGAGTGAGAAAGAGGGAAAGAGGCTCTTCCCCCGTTCGCGCTTCTCGTGTGCGATGAGAGAATCTGCGAATCGCGGCAGCACTCGCCACACAAGCGATAGAATCCCCCCACAACCGAGAGCGAGAGAGAGAGAGAGAGAGAGAGAGAGCATCAGAGTAGTAGCGAGATAGCGAGGCGTGCACACCGGTCATTCCATGCATGAACGTATTTTCTTTTGTTTTTGGCAACGTTGAAGAAAAAAAAACAAGCTCGAGGGCTTACAGGCATTGGTAAATAAGAATAAAGGGTTATATCAACGTGTTAAAGAGCACGCAGGCCAGTGTCGCGAGATATGAAAGTTTCGTTAACGGTTTGCCGTGGAGCCGCGCCCCGCAGCCCCTGAGCCGCCTAGTCTACGTGTCCGCGAGTAGTACACGCGCCGTTGCGAGCGTGGAGCTACGAGACGAGAGCCTCTGAGACACGGATCCTCGTGACCGAGCGAAGGTGCCGAGGCTTTTTTTTTTACGCCCCGCGGAAACCGACAACCAGCAACGTTATTATCCGGTGCGCGGTTCCGCGTGTGTGCGAGTGTCAATGCGCCGCGTGTGTCGGTGTTAACAGCGAGAGACACAAAAATCAAGAAATCGCGAGCGCGGGCGCGCTCTCTTCAACAAGAGAGAGAGAGAGAGAGAGAGTACAGACATACATAACATTAGCGAAGAAACAGGTTAGAAAAAGTAAAAAAAAAAGTGCCCAAAGAAATATATCGTCACCGGCAGCACAACACCTACAAATACACACACACACACACACACGCATACACAAACACACGAGACGTTCCGCTTCGGCCAAGTGAACGTTGATGGTGTCCCTTGAGAAACTCGAGTGTCGAAAGGATTCGTCAAATAATAAAGTGTACATCGAGGAGGAGAAGTTACAATAGAGTTCGAGGAATTACGGTCAC